>CM039675.1:345125997-346375997 GCA_022496015.1 Hordeum marinum
CCCTACTATGTCACTGGGTGAGAACACCGCAAGATTCAACCCAAAACCAAGCACTTCTCCCATTGCAAGAATTACCAATCTAGTTGGCCAAACCAAACCAATAACTCGAAGAGACTTGCAAGGATATGGAATCATGCAAATAAGAATTCAGAGGAGATTCAAATAAGATTCATGGATAATCTGAACATAAACTCAAAATTCATCGATCTTGACAAACACACCACAAAAGAGGATTACATCGAATAGATCTCCATGAAGATCATGAAGAATGTGGTATTGAAGATCAAACAGCAAGAAGAAGCCATCTAGCTACTAGATATGGACCCGTAGGTTTGTGGTGGACTACTCACGCATCATCAGAGGGGCAATGGAGTTGATGTAGATGCCCTCCGTGATCAAAACCCCCTTCGGTAGATTACCGGAAAAGGCTCCAAGATTGGATCTCTCGGGAACGGAGGCTACCGGCGGCGGAAAAGTATTTGCGTGGCTCTTTTTGATGTTGGGAAATATTTGGAAATTTATAGGCCAGAGGTTAGGGTTAGGAGACCTGCCGGGAGGCGACAAGCCTGCTAGGAGCGGCCAGGGGGGCGTGCATAACAGGCTTGTGACCTCCTCGCACAAGTCCTGGCGTGCACTCCAATCCTGGTTGATTCATTTCCTTTCAAAAAAAATTCTTCCGAAGGTTTTATTCCAATATTCCATATTTGCAAAACTCGAAAACAAGCAAAAAACAGAAACTGACACTAGGCTCTAGATTAATAGGTTAGTTCAAAAAAAAATATAAAATAGCGTATTAATGCATATAGAACATCCAAAACAGATAATATAATAGCATGCCATTATAAAAAATTATAGATACGTTGGAGACATATCAGCATCCCCAAGCTTAATTCTTGCTCGTCCTCGAGTAGGTAAATGATAAAAATAGATTTTTTGATGTGGAGTGCTACCTAACATATTTATCCATGTAATATTCTTTATTGCGACATAAATATTCAGATCCATAAGACTCAAAACAAAAGCTTGATGTTGATATAAAAACAATAACATTTCAAGCATACTAGCAAAGCAATTGTATCTCTTCAAAATATATTGGGAAAAGAAAGTTATCCCTACAATATCATATGATCTGGCTATGCACCATCTTCCCCACACAAAGTATTTTTATCATGCACAACCTCAATGACAAGTCAAGCAATTGTTTTCACATCTTTATTTTCTCAAACATTTTCAACTCTCACGCAATACATGAGCGCGAGCCATGGATATAGCACTATAGGTGGAATAGAATATGATGGAGGTTGTCAAGGAAAGGGAGAAGATAGTCACACATCAACTAGGCGTATCAACGGGCTATGAAGATTCCCATTAATAGATATCAATGTGAGTGAGTAGGAATTGCCATGCAAACAGATGCACTAGAGCTATAAGTGTATGAAAGCTTAAAAAGAAACTAAGTGGACGTGCATCATGAAGAAAAATTTCACTAGTTATATGAAAGTGACAAAATAGGAGACTCTCTATCATGAAGATCATGGTGCTAGTTTGGAGCACAAGTGTGGAAAAAGGTAGTAGCATTGTCCATTCTTTCTTTTCTCTCATTTTTTGGGTGGGCATCTAAGACCTTTTTTATTCATATATACATAGAAACTCTATTCATCACCCAGGGTGCAGAATAAGTTATTCTTCACCCGAGATAATCTTACGATCAATTTATAGATAAATTACATTTGAATTACAAAAAGTTACATTTATGTTAAAGCAAAACGTAAAATTTGACATAAGAAAAGAAAAATATAGGTCACAAGACCCAAAAAAATGAATTTATTGTATATTTTCTACTCTTTTTGTATGCTTGTAATTTTACCTAACATAAATATTTTTTACGCTGATTATAATTTTTCTTACGATCTCTTTTTACGTATGAAATGAGACAAAAATTACAGAACGTAAAATTATGGTGCATTGATGATAAATTGAGGGGGGTGAAGAATAACTATTCCTCACCCGGAGTGACGAATAACGCGACCCTTATATATGTATATATAGGACATGACTATTCTGTTATTAGTAACAGAATATTATTTTGTTACCCCTGCTCTATATAGGGAGCGACGCGTCCAACAGGTACGAGGCTAGACTCTGCTACCACCCGACCCACCCCGACCCGCATCCTACTGCGGGAGGCAGTCATCGTGCCGCCCCAGCTCGCCGGCCCCCCGCGCCGCACCATCCCACCGGCCCCGCACGCTGCCCTTGCTTGACGATCAGTTCGACGAGATGGAAAGTGTCAGTACGATGTTGGGCTTTGCTGCGACCCGCCCCATCCCGACCCGCCTCCTACCGCCGGAGGCAGTCGTCGTGTCGCCCCATCCCGCTGGCCTCACGCGACGCCCCAGCTCGACGATCAGTTCAACGAGACGGAAAAGCGTTAGTACAACTGCTCCAAGTCGTCAGTTTACGAATACTAACAGAATAATATAATTTTCTCAACTCTGACAAATGGTTGAAAATTTCTAACAAAAACAGTACAAAAAAACAGAGTAAAATACATGCAATGAAAAACGCTCAGTACAAACGCACACATTTATCAGTACGAATACTTTGTTCTCGGACGGGAAAACAGCAAGATGAGTCTCACCATATTCAAAATTACTGTTAAAAGGTTGCGGATTTGAGAAAACGTTCAACATGACTAAGTTTTGCATTTTTAATAGCTTACTATCGGTATATTATTTGCCTTATTTCGACAAACTTTTCAAAAAACCATGTTCGAAACCAAATTTCACTGAATTCGAATTCGAATTTAAACCGTAAAGATTTAGAAAAAACTTTCAAAACACAAAAGTTGTGCATTTTCCATAGCTATCCAACGCCATGTCATATGCGTAATTCCAACAACCGTTTGCAAAAAATCCCGAAAATACATTTCGCCCGGAATTTCACCATTTTTCAAATTACTTTGAAATCATACATAATTTGAAAAATCAATCTGTATATGGAAGATGCGAATTTTCATCAGCTTTTCAATGCCATCTCATTTGCTCAATTCCGACAAATCGTTTGAAAATTAACTCCAAAATACGATTCGCATTTTCGGTTTAAAAAACGGTTCTTTCAAAACTGCTCTTAAACCATGATGATTTTACAAAAACAAATTATATGACTGTAATTTAGATTTCAAGGGCTTTCCAACGATATATCACACGCCCCATTTCGATGATTTTTTCTTGCAATGTTTGATTATTATATTTTTAAACTAAACAAGATGATTAGTTTAGCGTAATGAAAGCATCAGTCCACCCGCTCGAAAAATCGGCAATCCAATCTGTAAACTACGTCGGTTCAAGGGGGTAACAGAATAATATTCTGTTACGTGAAACAGAATAGGCCATATGTATATATATATATATATATATATATATATATATATATATATATATATATATATATATATATATATAGGACAAATGTTTCGTATGGCCGGGTGTAGTTACTCCCACTTTTGTTTGGTATGTTGTAGGTAGTATCTAGCATTTCGGAGAGTATGTACGCGTAATATGTAGTATATAAGAATATTAAGATAATATATCTATTATTTTTTAGGTAGTATGTACCATATTTTTAGCATACTCATTTTTACGTACAAATATGTACCTATTTCATAATACGATAAAAACTATGAATCAACTATATTATTTTTCATGTAACACACCTTGGAGTATCTTATATATAGTATGTGAACATACTTAAAGTGAGAAATTAGTATATATACTACCACATGGTAGTATATAAGACATGAGAGTAACTACACCCGGTAGTAGGAGGTAGTTTCCCTATATATATATATATATGGGCTTCGCTGGTCTTTTTTTTCCATAAAGTCCAGAATCACATCCCCACTTGTGAGGGAATCATGGCTTCCATTATCCTTTCCTCATATGGGACATGCTTTAATAATGATAATCATCACACTTTTATTTACCTATAACTCAAAATAAAATTACAACTCGATACCTATGACAAAATATGACTCTATATGCAATATGGAAGTGATGGTGCATGTCATAAAAGAAAACGGTAGAAGTTGCATGACAATATATCTCGGAGTGAGTATGGAAATGCCATAATAGGTAGGTATGGTGGCTGTTTTGAGGAAAGATATATGGTGACTGTTTTGAGGAAGGTATATGGTGGCTGTTTTGAGGAAGATGTTTCTTGTACCGGCGAAAGTTGCGCGATACTAGAGAGGCTAGCAAAGGTGGAAGGGTGAGAGTGCGTATAATCCATGGACTCAACATTAATTATAAAGAACTCACATACTTATTACAAAAGTCTATTCGTCATTGAAGCAAAGTATTAAATGCATGCTCTTAGGGGAAAGGTTGGTAGGAGTTAACCATCGCACGCTCCCGACCCTCACACAAAGGTCGACAATCTATAAACAAGTCATGCTCCGACTTCCTTACATAACGGTTCACCATACGTGCATGCTACGAAAATCACAAACCTTTACATAAGTATTTTTACCAAATCACAATTACTTCCTAACATGACTCTCAACATTACCATCTTTATATCTCAAAACTTTATGCAAGGAATTAAACTTCTCATAAATACTCAATGCACTCAATATGGAAGTTTTTATTATATCCGTCTTGGATGCCTATCATATTAGGACTAATTCATAAACTAGACCAATTACCATGCTATTTTTAGAGACTCTCAAAATAATATAAGTGAGGTACGAGAGTTTAATTATTTCTATAAAATGTAAACACCACCGTGCTCTAAAAGATATAAGTGAAGCACATAGAGCAAAATTACCTAACTCAAAAGATATAAGTGAAGCACATAGAGCATTCTAACAAATTCACGATTCAGCGTGTCCTTCTCAAAAAATGTGTGCAGCAAGGATGATTGTGGCAATTTAACAAGCAAAGACTCATATCATACAAGACGCTCCAAGCAAAACACATATCATGTGGTGAATAAACATATAGCTCAAGTAAATTTACCGATGGATTGAAGACGAAAGAGGGGATGCCTTCTGGGTCATCGCCAAGCTTAGGCTCTTTGGCATCCTTGAATATGACTTGGGGTTCCTTGGGAATACCCAAGCTTAGGCTCTTTCCACTCCTTATTCCATAGTCCATCCAATCGTTACCTAAAACTTGAAAACTTCACAACACAAAACTTCAACAGAAAACTCGTGAGATCCATTAGTATAAGAAAAATAAATCACCACTTTAGGTACTGTTGTGAACTCATTCTTTATTTATATTTGTTTTATACCTACTTTATTCTAACTTATCCATGGTTCATACTGTTGGAAATATGCCCTAGAGGCAATAATAAAATGGTTATTATTGTATTTCCTTGTTCATGATAATTGTCTATTGTTCATGCTATAATTGTGTTAACCGGAAACCATAATACATGTGTGAATACATAGACCACAACATGTCCCTAGTAAGCCTCTAGTTGGCTAGCTCGTTGATCAATAGATGGTCGCGGTTTCATGGCCATGGACATTGGATGTCATTGATAACGGGATCACATCATTAGGAGAATGATGTGATGGACAAGACCCAATCCTAAGCATAGCACAAAGATCGTGTAGTTCGTTTGCTAAAGCTTTTCAATGTCAAGTGTCATTTCCTTAGACCATGAGATTGTGTAACTCCCGGATACCGTAGGAATACTTTGGGTGTGCCAAACGTCACAACGTAACTGGGTGGCTATAAAGGTACGCTACGGGTATCTCCGAAAGTGTCTGTTGGGTTGGCACGAATCGAGACTGGGATTTGTCACTCCGTGTGACGGAGAGGTATCTCTGGGCCCACTCGGTAAGACATCATCATAATGAGCTCAATGTGACTAAGGAGTTAGTCACGGGATGATGTATTGCGGAACGAGTAAAGAGACTTGCCAGTAACGAGATTGAACAAGGTATGGGGATACCGACGATCGAATCTCGGGCAAGTATCATACCGATAGACAAAGGGAATTGTATACGGGATTGATTGAATCCTTGACATCGTGGTTCATCCGATGAGATCATCGTGGAGTACGTGGGAGCCAACATGGGTATCCAGATCCCGCTGTTGGTTATTGACCGGAGAGGTGTCTCGGTCATGTCTACGTGTCTCCCGAACCCGTAGGGTCTACACACTTAAGGTTCGATGACGCTAGGGTTATAGGGAAATGGTATACGTGATTACCGAAGGTTGTTCGGAGTCCCGGATGAGATCCCGGACGTCACGAGGAGCTCCGGAATGGTCCGGAGGTAAAGATTGATATATAGGAAGTCCAGTTTTGGTCACCGGAAAGTTTTCGGGCTCATCGGTAGTGTACCGGGAGTGCCGGGAGGGTGCCGGAGGACCCCCGGGAGGGGTGTGACGACCAAAGGACCACATGGGCTGTTAGATAAAGTGTGCCAGCCCTTATTGGGCTGGGCAAGACTTTTGCTAAAGGCCCATGTGGCTGGAGATAAGGAGATAAGGCAAAAAGGATTTAAAAGGAGGAGATCCACCTCCCTTGTGGGAGGTGGACTCTCCCTTTAAGTCGGCCGGCCATCTCCTCTTTGGAGTAGAGGCCAAGCCAGCCCTCCACGTCCCTCCTCCTATATATACTTGAGGTTTTGGATGTTTTGAGACAGGATTTGATCTCTCTCTCTCACGGCGAAGCCCTACCTCTCTTCTTCCTCCTCCGCAGCGCTTAGGCGAAGCCCTGTCGGAATACCTTGCTACTCCACCACCACCACGCCGTCGTGCTGCTGTTGGAGCCCTTCCCCAACCTCTCCTTCCTCCTTGCTGGATCAAGGTGTTGGAGACGTCACCGGGCTGCACGTGTGTTGAACGCGGAGGTGCCGTCCGTTCGGCACTTGATCGGATCTACCGCGATCTGAATCGCTGCGAGTACGACTCCATCAACCGCGTTCTTGTAACGCTTCCGCTTAGCGATCTTCAAAGGTATGAAGATCCACTCTCCCCTTGCTCGTTGCTGGTTTCTCCATAGATGGATCTTGGTGAACGCGTAGGAAAAATTTTGATTTACTACTACGTCTCCCAACAGTGGCATCATGAGCTAGGTCTATGCGTAGAATCTATGCACGAGTAGAACACAAAGCAGTTGTGGGCGTCGAGTTTGTTAATTTGCTTGCCGCTACTAGTCTTATCTTGATTCGGCGGTATTGTGGGATGAAGCGGCCCGGACCAACTTTACACGTACGCTTACGTGAGACCGGTTCCACCGCCTGACATGCACTAGATGCATAAGGTGGCTAGCGGGTGTCTGTCTCTCCTACCTTAGTCGGATCGGATTCGATGAAAAGGGTCCTTATGAAGGGTAAATAGCAATTGGCAAATCACGTTGTGGTGTTGACGTAGGTAAGAAACGTTCTTGCTAGTAACGTATAGCAGCCACGTAAAAACTTGCAACTACAAATTAGAGGACGTCTAACTTGTTTTTGCAGCATGTGCCTTGTGATGTGATATGGCCAAAGGATGTGATGTGATGCATTGTTATGTATGAATTGATCATGTTCTTGTAATAGGATTCACGACTTGCATGTCGATGATTATGACAACCGGCAGGAGCCATAGGAGTTGTCTTATTTATTGTATGACCTGCGTGTCAATCATAAACGCCATGTAATTACTTTACTTTATTGCTAAGCGTTAGCCATAGTAGTAGAAGTAATAGTTGGCGAGACAACTTCATGAAGACACAATGATGGAGATCATGATGATGGAGATCATGGTGTCGTGCCGGTGACAGTGATGATCATGGTGCCCCGAAGATGGAGATCATAGGAGCAAAATGATATTGGCCATATCATGTCACTATATTGATTGCATGTGATGTTTATCATGTTTACATCTTATTTGCATAGAACGACGGTAGTAAATAAGATGATCTCTCAATAAAATTTCAAGAAAGGTGTTCACCCTAACTGTGCACCGTTGCTAAGGATCGTCGTTCCGAAGCACCACGTGATGATCGGGTGTGATAGGTTCTAACGTTCGCATACAACGGGTGTAAGCCAGATTTACACATGCGAAACACTTAGGTTGACTTGACGAGCCTAGCATGTACAGACATGGCCTCGGAACACGGAAGACCGAAAGGTCGAACATGAGTCGTATAGAAGATACGATCAACATAGAGATGTTCACCATGGATGACTAGTCCGTCTCACGTGATGATCGGACACGGGCTAGTTGACATGGATCATGTATCACTTGGAAGACTAGAGAGATGTCTATCTAAGTGAGAGTTCATTAATAATTTGATTAAATGAACTTAATTATCATGAACTTAGTCTAAAAATGTCCTTGCAAATTATGTCGTAGATAGCTCGCGCTGTAGCTCCACAGTTTTATTGATACAATCCTAGAGAAAAGTAAGTTGAAAGTTGATGGTAGCAATAATGCGGACTGAGTCCGTGATCTGAGGATTGTCCTCATTGCTGCACAGAAAGCTTATGTTTTTGATGTACCGCTAACTGCACCACTCCCTCAAGCGTTGTCTGTAGATGTTGTGAACATATGACAGGCACTTTTTGATGACTACGTGATAGTTCAGTGCGTCATGCATTACGGCTTAGAATTGAGGCTTCAAAATGTTTTGAACGTCACAGAACATATGAGATGTTCTAGGAGCTGAGATTGTGATCTCAAGCTCGTGCCTATGTTGAGAGGTATGAGACCTCCAACAAGATTCTTTGCCTGCAAGATAAAGGAGAATAGCTTAATCGGTGAGCGTGTTCTCAGATTGTCTGGGTGCTACAATCACTTGAATCAAGTGGGAGTTAATCTTCCAGATGAGATAGTGATTAATGCAGTTCTCCAAGTCACTGCCACCAAGCTACTAGAGCTTCGTGATGAACTATAACATGCCAGGGATGGATAAGATGATCCCTGAGTTGTTCGTGATGTTTGACACCACGAAGGTAGAAATCAATAAGGAGCATCAAGTGTTGATGGTTAAGTGAAAACCACTAGTTTCAAAAGGGGCAAGGGCAAGAAGGGAAAAAACTTCAGGAATGGCAAGCCAGTTGTTGCTCTAGTGAAGAAACCCAAGGTTGAGCCCGAACCCGAGACTAAGTGCTTCTGTTATGAGGAGAATGTTCGCTGAAGCGGAAAAACCCTAGATGATTGGTAGATAAGAAGGCTGGTAATGTCAATGGAAGTATATTTGATATACGTGTTAGTGATGTGTACCTTGCTGGTACTCCTAGTAGCACCTGGGTATTAGATACCGGTTCGGTTGCTAAGTGTTAGCAACTCGAAATAAAAGCTACGGAGTAAATGGAGACTAGCTAGGTGAAAGGTGACGATGTGTGTTGGAAGTATTTCCAAGATTGATGTGATCACCATCGCACGCTCTCTCTACCTTCAGGATTTGTGATAAACCTAAATAAATGTTATTTGGTGTTTGCGTTGAGCATAAACGTGATTAGATCATGATTAGTGCGATACGGTTATTCATATAAGTTAGAGAATAATGGTTATTCTGTTTACATGGATAATGCCTTCAATGGTCATGCACCCACTCGAAATGGTTTATCGAATCATGATCGTAGTAGTACACATATTCATAACATTGGTACCAAAAGATACAAAGTTAATAATGATAGTACCACATGCTTGTGGCACTGCCACGTAATGTCATATTGGTATAAATCGCATGAAGAAACTCCATGATGATGGATTTTTTTTGACTCACTCGATTTCGAATCGGTTGAGACATGCGAGCCATGCCTCTTGGGCAAGATGACTGAGACCCCGTCATCCAATATGATGGAGCGGGCAAGTGGCTTATTGGAATTAATACATGATGATGTATGTGGTCCAATGAGTGTTGAAACACACAGTGGATATCGTTGTTTTTCTTTACCTTCACTGATGATTTGAGTAAATATGGGGATATTTACTTAATGAAACACGAATCTGAAATGTTTGAAAGGTTCAAGGAGTTTCAGAGTGAAGTTAAAGATCATCGTGACAAGAAGATAAATGTCTATGATACGATCATGGAGGTGAATATCTAAGTTACGAGTTTGGTATGCAATTTTAGACAATGTGGAAATTGTTTCACAGCTCACGCCTCCTGGAACACCATAGTGTGATGGTGTGTTCGAACGTCGTAGTCGTGCTCTATTGGATATAGTGAGTACTATGATGTCTCTTATCGTTTTACCACTATCGTTATGGGGTTATGCATTAAAGACAAACGCATTCACTTTAAACAGGGCACCATCTAAGTCTGTTGAGATGACACCGTGAGAATTGTGGTTTAACAGAAGCCTAAGCTGTCATTTCTTAATGTTTGGGGCTGCGACGCTTATGTGAAAATGGGTTTTTCACCTAGCGAGCTCGAACCCAAAGCAGACAAATGCATCTTCATAGAATACCCTAATGAGACATTGGGTATACCTTCTATCTCAGATCCAAGCGCAAAGGTGTTTGTTGCTAAGAACGGGTCCTTTCTTGAGAAAGAGTTTCTCTCGAAAGAATTGAGTGGGAGGAAGATAGAACTTGATCAGGTTGTTGAACCTTTGTTTCAACCAGAGAATAGCGCAACACAGAAAGATGTTTCTGTAGAGCCTACTCAGTTGAAAAGGAAGTTAATGATGATGATCATGAAGCTTCGGATCAAGTCACTATCGAACCTCGTAGGTCGACAAGGACGCGTACTGCTCCTGAGTAGTACGACAACCCTGTCTTGGAAATCATGTTGTTGGACAACGATGAACCTACGAACTATGGAGAAGCGATGGTGGGCCCGGATTCCAACAAATGGCTAGGAGCCATGAAATCCGAGAAAGGATCCATGTATGAAAACCAAGTATGGACTTTGGTAGACTTGCCTGTTGAATGGCGGGTCATTGAGTACAAATGGACCTTTGAAATAAACATAGACGCTAATGGTGAAATGTCACCGTTTATAAAGCTCGACTTGTCGCAAAGAAGTTTCCGCCAAGTTCAAGGAGTTGACTGCGATGAGATTGTCTCATCTGTAGCGATGCTAAAAGTATATTAAAATTTTGTTAGCAGTTGCTGCATTTTTCGATTATGAAATCTGGCAGATGGATGACAAAACAAGGTTTCCGTAATGGTTTCTGTGAGGAAGAGTTGTATGTGATACAACCAGAAGGTTTTGTCAATCCTAAGGATGCTAATAATATGCAAACTCCAGCGATCCTTCTATGGACTGGAGCAAGAATCTCGGAGTTGGAATATATGCTTTGATGAGGTGATCAAAGTGTTTAAGTTTATACAAAGTTTATGAGAAACTTGTATTTGCAAGAAAGTGAGTGGGAGCACTATAGAATTTCTTATAAGAATATGTAGTTGACATATTATTGATCGGAAATGATGTAGAATTTCTGGAAGAGCATGAAGGGTTGTTTGAAAAGAGTTTTTTCAAAGGAAGACCCAGATAAAGCTACTATTTTATTGAGCATCAAGATCTATAGGGACAGATCAATTCGCTTGATAAGTTTTTTCGACGAAGACATACCTTGACAAGTTTTTGAAGGAGTTCAAAATAGATGGGTCAAAGAAGGAGTTCTTGACTGTATTGTAAGGTGTGAAATTGAGTAAGACTCAATACCTGACCACGGCAGAAGATAAAGAAAAGATGAGTGTCATCTCCTATGCTTTAGCCATAGGCTCTATATAGTATGCCATGCTGTGTACCGCACCTGTGTGTGCCTTGCCATGAGTCTGTCAAGGGGTACAAGAGTAATCCAAGAGTGGATCACTGGACAATGGTCAAAGTTATCCTTAGTAACTTGAAAACTAAGGAAATATTTCTCGATTATGGAGGTGATAAAGAGTTCATCGTAAAGGGTTACGATGATGCAAGCTTTAACTCCAATCCGGATGATTCTTAGTAGAAATCTGGCTACGTATAGTGGAGCAGCCATTTGGAATAGCTCCAAGTGGAGCGTGGGAGTAGTATCTACAAATATGACATGGAAAGTTTGCAAGGTACACACGGATCTGAATGTCGCAGACCCATTGACTAAAAACCTCTTTCACGAGCAGAACATGAACAAACCCCGGAACTTATTGGGTGTTAATCACATGATGATATGATCACATGGTGATGTAAGTGTTAATCACATGGTGATGTGAACTAGATTATTGACTCTAGTGCAAGTGGGAGACTGTTGGAAATATGCCCTAGAGGCAATAATAAAATGGTTATTATTGTATTTCCTTGTTCATGATAATTGTCTATTGTTCATGCTATAATTGTGTTAACCGGAAACCATAATACATGTGTGAATACATAGACCACAACATGTCCCTAGTAAGCCTCTAGTTGGCTAGCTCGTTGATCAATAGATGGTCGCGGTTTCATGGCCATGGACATTGGATGTCATTGATAACGGGATCACATCATTAGGAGAATGATGTGATGGACAAGACCCAATCCTAAGCATAGCACAAAGATCGTGTAGTTCGTTTGCTAAAGCTTTTCAATGTCAAGTGTCATTTCCTTAGACCATGAGATTGTGTAACTCCCGGATACCGTAGGAATACTTTGGGTGTGCCAAACGTCACAACGTAACTGGGTGGCTATAAAGGTACGCTACGGGTATCTCCGAAAGTGTCTGTTGGGTTGGCACGAATCGAGACTGGGATTTGTCACTCCGTGTGACGGAGAGGTATCTCTGGGCCCACTCGGTAAGACATCATCATAATGAGCTCAATGTGACTAAGGAGTTAGTCACGGGATGATGTATTGCGGAACGAGTAAAGAGACTTGCCAGTAACGAGATTGAACAAGGTATGGGGATACCGACGATCGAATCTCGGGCAAGTATCATACCGATAGACAAAGGGAATTGTATACGGGATTGATTGAATCCTTGACATCGTGGTTCATCCGATGAGATCATCGTGGAGTACGTGGGAGCCAACATGGGTATCCAGATCCCGCTGTTGGTTATTGACCGGAGAGGTGTCTCGGTCATGTCTACGTGTCTCCCGAACCCGTAGGGTCTACACACTTAAGGTTCGATGACGCTAGGGTTATAGGGAAATGGTATACGTGATTACCGAAGGTTGTTCGGAGTCCCGGATGAGATCCCGGACGTCACGAGGAGCTCCGGAATGGTCCGGAGGTAAAGATTGATATATAGGAAGTCCAGTTTTGGTCACCGGAAAGTTTTCGGGCTCATCGGTAGTGTACCGGGAGTGCCGGGAGGGTGCCGGAGGACCCCCGGGAGGGGTGTGACGACCAAAGGACCACATGGGCTGTTAGATAAAGTGTGCCAGCCCTTATTGGGCTGGGCAAGACTTTTGCTAAAGGCCCATGTGGCTGGAGATAAGGAGATAAGGCAAAAAGGATTTAAAAGGAGGAGATCCACCTCCCTTGTGGGAGGTGGACTCTCCCTTTAAGTCGGCCGGCCATCTCCTCTTTGGAGTAGAGGCCAAGCCAGCCCTCCACGTCCCTCCTCCTATATATACTTGAGGTTTTGGATGTTTTGAGACAGGATTTGATCTCTCTCTCTCACGGCGAAGCCCTACCTCTCTTCTTCCTCCTCCGCAGCGCTTAGGCGAAGCCCTGTCGGAATACCTTGCTACTCCACCACCACCACGCCGTCGTGCTGCTGTTGGAGCCCTTCCCCAACCTCTCCTTCCTCCTTGCTGGATCAAGGTGTTGGAGACGTCACCGGGCTGCACGTGTGTTGAACGCGGAGGTGCCGTCCGTTCGGCACTTGATCGGATCTACCGCGATCTGAATCGCTGCGAGTACGACTCCATCAACCGCGTTCTTGTAACGCTTCCGCTTAGCGATCTTCAAAGGTATGAAGATCCACTCTCCCCTTGCTCGTTGCTGGTTTCTCCATAGATGGATCTTGGTGAACGCGTAGGAAAAATTTTGATTTACTACTACGTCTCCCAACACATACCCCATGATACAACGCAAAGATCCATCAAAATAGGCAAACCACTCAAAGAAAACAGAATCTGTCAAAAACAGAACAGCCTGTAGCAATCTGAAAACTTCGTATACTTCTGTAACTCAAATTTTTTTGAAACATTAGTACAACCTTGGAAATTTATATATCAATCTTGTGTAATCATTTCAGACTCATTCGACGCTCTCAAAAACTTAGAAAATTCCTGGACTGAGCGCAAATTTTTCTGTTTTTCAGCAAGATCAAATCAACAACTACTAGAGATGACCCCAAAGGTTTTACTTGGCTCAAACACTAATTAAAACACCAAAACAAAATTACTACAGAATTAATAATGTGGGAAACTCTCAAAAACAGATGCAAATATAGAACACAAAAATAAAATTGGGTTGCCTCCCAACAAGCGCTATTGTTTAACGCCCCTAGCCAGACAAAACACAATAGATCTAGGTATTGTCGTCTTTGGTATACAATCCAAAAGTAGATCTCATAATTGATTTATAAGGAAATAGTATTTTATTTCTAGGAAAGTGTTCCATGCCTTTCCTTAGTGGAAATTGGAATCTAATGTTTCCTTCTTTCATGTGAATAATTGCACCAATCGTTCTAAGGAAAGGTCTACCAAGAATAATAGGACATGTAGGATTGCAATCTATATCAAGAACAATGAAATCTACTGGCACATAATTCCTATTTGCAACAATAATAACATCATTAATCCTTCTCATAGGTTTCTTAATAGTGGAATCCGCAAGATGCAAATTTAGAGATCAATCATCAAGATCATGGTAACCTAGCACATCACATAAAGTTTTCGGCATCATGGAAACACTAGCACCCAAATCACACAAATCATGGCACTTATAATCTTTGATTTTAATCTTTATAGTAGGTTACCACTCATCATGAATCTTTCTAGGAATAGAAACTTCTAAATCAAGTTTTTCTTCAAAACATTTCATCATAACATCAACTATATGTTTAGTAAAAGCCTTATTTTGACTATAACCATGAGGAGAATTCATCATGGATTGTAACAAGGAAATACAATCAATCAAAGATCAACTATCATAATTAAAGTCCTTGAAATCCAAAACAGTGGGTTCATTGCTATTTAAAGTTTTGACCTCTTCAGTCCCACTTTTATGAATCTTAGCATTAAGATCTATAAACTCTGAATCATTGGGATGCTCTTTAACTAAAGTTGAATTATCTCCAGCCCCATATTTATCAAGATTTATATTGTAAAACAAAGATTCAATAGGATTCACATCAATCACTTTAAGATCTTCATCATTATTCTCATGAGAACACACTTTTTCAAGCCATTCACGCTTACCACGTATTCTAGCGGTTCTTTCTTTACTTTCATCCATAGAAATTCTCATAGATTTTAGATACTCATTTATATCATGCTTAGGTGGAGTAGATCTAACTTTCAAAGAATCAATCTCTAGAGAAATTCTATCAATGCTCCTTGCCAAATCATCAATCTTGAGCACTTTTTCTTCAATCGTAGCATTGAAAACCTTTTGTGAACCAATAAATTATTTAAAAATATTCTCAAGATCAGAGGGTATCTTATTATAATTTCCATAAGAATTGTGGCAGGAATTACCATAATTATTAGAGGAATTACTAGGAAACGGCCTAGGGTTGAAATTACCTCTATAAGCGTTATTACCAAAATTGTTCCTAACAACAAAATTCACATCCATAGATTCATTATTATTTCCAATCAAAGAAGACAAAGGCATATCACTAGGATCAATAGGAGCACTCTTGTTAGCAAACAATTTCATCAATTCAGCCATCTTTTCACTCAAAGTATTTATTCCTTCAATAGCATGCACCTTTTTACTAGTAGGATGTCTTTTGGTAAGCCATTGAGAGTAGTTTGTCATAATATTGTCTACGAGTTTAGTAGCTTCTCCTAACGTGATTTCCATAAAAGTACCACCCGTGGCGGAATCTAAAAGATTCCTAGATGCAAAATTCAATCCTGCATAGAAAATTTGTATAATCATCCATAAACTCAAACCATGTGCGGGACAATTCTCAATCATTAATTTCATCCTCTCCCAAGATTGTGCAAAATGCTCATGATCAAGTTTCTTAAAATTCATTATATCATTCCTAAGGGAGATGATTGTAGCAGGCGAAAAGTATTTGGAAATAAAAGCATCTTTACACTTATTCCAAGAATCAATACTATTTGTAGGCAAAGATGAAAACCAAGTTTTAGCACGATCTCGAAGTGAGAACGGAAATAGCATCAATTTAACAATATCGTTATCCACATCTTTATTCTTTTGCATAACACACAACTCAATGAAAGTATTTATATGGGATGCCACATCTTCACTAGGAAGGCCAGAAAATTGTTCTTTTATAACAAGATTAAGCAAGGCAGCATTGATCTCACAAGATTCCGCACCAGTGGCAACAACAATCGGAGTACTAAAAAATCATTATTATTAGTATTGGAAAAATCACACAACTTGGTATTCTCAAACATCGTGACAAAGCAAGCAATCAAGCACACAAGCAAACGAAAGAAGGGCGAATAAAAGGGCAAATCTTTTTGGTATTTTCTGAAAATTGTTTTAGAAGTGAGGGAGAGGAAAACAAGAGGCAAGTGGCAAATAATGTAAATGCAAGAGATGAGTTTGTTATGGGTACTTGGTAGGCTTGATGTGTATCTTCCCCAGCAACGTAGCCAGAAATTGGCAAGTTGACGGGAGAGTTCTTGTCTTGACTTGTTATGTTTCCTCCCCGGCAAAGGCGCCAGAAATCCTTCTTCCTACCTCTTAGGCCGGCGTTGGTTTTCCCTTGAAGAAGAAAGGGTAATACAGCAAAGTAGATAATTATTTCCCTTAGTTGTTGGGAACCAAGGTATCAATCCAGTAGGAGGAACAAGCAAGTCACCAATGGATGCACCTACACAAACAATCAAACTCTCGCACCCAACGCTATAAATGGGTTGTCAATCACTTCACGATTATTTGCAAGGATTAGATCATATAGAGATAGATGTAAACGAGAACGAAAAGTAAAAGGTAAATAAATTGCAGCAAAGTATTTTTCGTATTTTTGGTTTATAGACCTGAAAGTATATTATCGAAAGTAGACTTGGGGGCCATAGGTTTCACTAGAGGCTTCTCTCTCGAAGGAAAATATGTGAGTAAACAAATTACTGTCAAGCAATTGATAGAAAAGCGAATAATCATATAGTTATCCAAGGCAATGATCATGCATATAGGCATCACGTCCGTGTCAAGTAGACCAAAACGATTTTGCATCTACTACTATTACTCCACACGTCGACCAACTCCTGCCTGCATCTAGAGTATTAAGTTCATGAAGAATAGAGTAACACATTAAGAAAGATGACATGATGTAGAAGGATAAACTCAAGCAATATGATGAAAACCCTATCTTGTTACACTTGATAGCAACAATATAACTCGCTACCCCTACTATGTCACTGGGTGAGGACACCGCAAGATTGAACCCAAAACCAAGCACTTATCCCATTGCAAGAATTACCAATCTAGTTGGCCAAACCAAACCAATAACTCCAAGAGACTTACAAGGATATGAAATCATGCAAATAAGAATTCAGAGGAGATTCAAATAAGAATCATGGATAATCTGAACATAAACTCACAATTCATCGAATCTTGACAAACACACCACAAAAGAGGATTACATCGAATAGATCTCCATGAAGATCATGAAGAACGTGGTATTGAAGATCAAAGAGAGAGAAGAAGCCATCTAGCTACTAGCTATGGACCCGTAGGTCTGTGGTGGACTACTCACGCATCATCGGAGGGGAAATGGAGTTGATGTAGATGCCCTCCGTGATCGAAACCCCCCTCCGGCAGATTACCGGAAAAGGCTCCAAGATTGGATCTCTCGAGAACGGAGGCTTCCGACGGTGGAAAAGTATTTGCGTGGCTCTTTTTGATGTTTGGGAAATATTTGGGAATTTATAGGCCAGAGATTAGAGTTAGGAGACCTGCCGGGACGCAACAAGTCTACTAGGCACGGCCATGGGCGCCCGTGCCTAGCAGGCTTGTGACCTCCTGGCAAAAGTCCCGGCGTGCACTCCAAGCCTGGTTGATTTGTTTCCTTCCAGAAAAATTCCTTCCGAAGGTTTTATTCTGTTTGGACTCCCTTTTATATTCCATATCTACAAAACTCAAAAACAAGGAAAAACAGAAAATGGCACTAGGCTCTAGATTAATAGGTTAGTCCCAAAAATAATATAAAATAGCATATTAATGCATATAAAACATCCAAAACAGATAATAATAGCATGCCATCATCAAAATTATAGATATGTTGGAGACGTATCACGTGGTCGTGGAGAACTCGCTTCACCTCCTTAAAAGGCACGCAAACAAGCCAAGGTTTCTGCGGACAAACCACTAGAGGCCGTCCCCATCCCGAAGATCAATATGACGATCCCTGTGGGTTCAGCGTAAGTTTTTATACTTCGATAGTCGTTGTTCAGATTGGTCCGAGTGATGTAATGTCCCGAGTGTTTGCTTTGTAGAGCTGACACTTCGACTGCTTCTCCTGAACCCCAAACTCTAGAGAAGGAGCGATCTGACATCGATGTTGCATCTTCGAAAGGTAAACTTTGAATTCTTTCTAACGCATGCCATGGTTTCCTTTTTTCTTATTCCCGAGTGCTTCTTAAACACTTGCAGACCCGTGCGAGGTGACCGACATTGTAGATGATAGGGTTGACCCGCTGAATCCTTCTGTCAACAAGGATGGCGCGGTGCAGGAGTTAACGCGTGTCGATGCTTTGGTGTCAGCACGGCGAACCAGCTCGGGAGCCGAGATTCCACTCGGAACTGATACATCGTCCTCCTTGTCGATTCCTCCCGTGACGAACATCTTCGCGCTACACCAAATCCCACAGGATCAGGTGGGAGCAAGCAAGGAAGCGTTGATCCACCTAGAGGTGATGAGCGAGCGGCTGAAGACGGCGTATGATGCGAGTGCGGCATTATAGAAGAATGTCCGAGTAAGGACTCTTGTAAGTGCCTTGCTCAATCGGATTTTTGATCTGAATGCCTTTTGTTTTTCCTTTTAGTCCCAAGTGGGTTTGCATCTGGGCACACCCACTGGGTGTTTCTGGGTTCCAGTGGGGGCATGCTGAGCGCACCCACTGGGTGTAGTCCCCAATACTGTCATCGACTCAAGCAGTCGGCGATAGTCTAAAAGTGTAGAATTGTTCGATCCTTCATCAAAAAAGAAGTCTTGAATTTGATCTTCCAGTGGGGGCACGCTGAGCGCACCCACTGGGTGTAGTCCCCGAGACTTCCGTTAACTGAAGCAGTCGACGTGAGTCTTAGAACTTTGAAATTTAACCAAATGAGTTATTATCTTGTATCCGATTGACGAGCCATATGTCTTTGTCTGACTAATATTTTTCTTCCATCTCCCGTTTGCAGGCTGTTTCTGAGCTCTGAAGTCACTACAGTGCTCTGCAGAAGGAGGTGCTGGCCCTACGTCTCGGCCTTGAAGCTGGGAAGGCCAAGAGTGCTTGACTGGAGTAGGAGAAAAAAGTGATGGAAGGTATATTTATCATGTCTGGCTTCCATCATAACTATTCTTCCACCTTATCCGACTGAGTCTACTTCATCAGATATTCCTGGAGAAAATCATAAACTTGTCGAGAGGCTGAAGAATTCTATTTCTTTAGAAACTATGAATATGGCCCTCGAGAAGAAAGACACAGAGCTGGTAGATGACCAGAAGGAGGCCAGTCGGAAGGTCAGGGAGGCCGAGGAGGAACTGAAGACAGTCAGAAAGCTGGAGGAGGAGAAGAAAGCCCTTGAGGTTGCTACGGAGAAGTCAAAGGAGGAGCTCGCCGAATTGAAGACCAAACTTGAGTGCATTATCGCCAATAAGGCCGATCTGGAGCAGTTCATCGAAGAGTTCGGTGATGTTGCAAATGGGAAGATCAAAGGTAAACCTACTCGAATGACTCTTGTGTAGCCTCCTTTAGCCGAATGAAACTTGCTCGTCTTTGATTCTTTTCCTTGTTCGGCTGAACCCAGAGTTCTGCGTCGATGTTGCCGAGGAGACCGACAAGATTGAGAAGGAGATGGACCCGTCCCAAGAGTTGCTCAAGGATAGTGCTGCCATGGTGCTACTTCTTGAGCTTGCGTTGGTTTTCCCTTGAAGAGGACAGGGTGATGCAGCAAAGTATATAAGTATTTTCCTCAGTTGTTGAGAACCAAGGTATCAATCCAGTAGGAGATACAAGCAAGTCCCCAATCTTCGCACCTACACAAAAAACGAACACTTGCACCCAACACTATAAAGGGGTTGTCAATCCCTTCACGGTTATTTGCAAGGATGAAATCTGATAGAGATAGATATAGAAGATTACTAAAAGAAAAGTAAAACAAAATTAAAAAGATTGCAACAAAGTACTTTTGGTATTTTTGGTTTATAGATCTGAAAATATAATATGGAAAATAGACCTGGGGGCCATAGGTTTCACTAGAGGCTTCTCTCTTGAAGGAAAATAACACGGTGGGTAAACAAATTACTGTCGAGCAATTGATAGAAAAGCGAATAATTATGAAGATATCCAAGGGAATGATTATGCATATAGGCATCACATTCGTGTCAAGTAGACCGAAACGATTATGCATCTACTACTATTACTCCACACATCGACCGACTCAAGCCTGCATCTAGAGTATTAAGTTCAAGAAGAACAAGTAGCGCATTAGGTAAGATGACATGATGTAGAGGGATAAACTCAAGAAATATGATGAAAACCCCATCTTTTACCCTTGATGGCAACAATACAATACGTGCCTCGCTACCCCTACTTTGTCACTAGGTGAGGACGCCGCAAGATTGAACCCAAAACTAATCACTTCTCCCATTGCAAGAATTACCAATCTAGTTGACCAAACCAAACCAATAAATCGAAGAGACTTGCAAAGATTTGAAGTCATGCATATAAAAATTCAGAAAAGACTCAAATAATATTCATGGATAACCTGACCATAGACCCACAATTCATCGGATCTCGACAAACACACCGCAAACGAGTATTACATCGAATAGATCTCCATGAAGATCATGAAGAACATGGTATTGAAGTAAAAAAGAGAGAGAAGAAGCCATCTAGCTACAAGCTATGGACCCGAAGGTCTGTGGTGAACTGCTCACGCATCATCAGAGGGGCAATGGAGTTGATGTAGATGCCCTCCGTGATCGAGTCCCCCTCTGGCAGATTACTGGAAAAGGCTCCAAGATTGGATCTCTCGGGAACGGAGGCTTCCAGCGGCGGAAAAGTATTTTCGTGGCTCTCTTTGGTATTGGGGGAATATTTGGGAATTTGTAGGCCGAAGAATAGGGTTAGGAGACCTGCTGGGGGGGGGGGCACAAGCCTGTTAGGCGTGACCAGGGGTGTTGGCCGCGCCCCCTAGCTTGTGACCTCCTGGGAGGTCTCTTGCCTTCCTCTCCAAGTTTGGTAGATGTCTTCTGGTCCAAGAAAAATCATCGCGAAGATTTTTATTTTGTTTGGACTCCGTTTAATATTCCTTATCTGCAATACTCAAAAACAAGGAAAAAACAGAAACTGGCACTAGGCTCTAGATTAATAGGTTAGTCCAAAAAATAATATAAAATAGCATATTCATGCATATAAAACATCCAAAACAGATAATATAATAGCATGGAACAATCAAAAATTATAGATACGTTGGAGACGTATCACATGGCTATTCTCCATCTGGATGAACACGTCGATGAAGTGGTCATGTACATCAAGTGGCCCTGCACCGCCGTTTCAGACATCGAGAAGGAAATCTTTCCTGACGAAGAACCTTCCAAGGACCTGGAAACCGTTCTCACTCGAGTGAGAGACGTTCGGAGCCGAGTGAAGACTTGGAAGAAGTCGGCGGCTCGAGCCGGAGCTGGCATCACTCTCTCACTGGTTCGTGTCTACTACAAGGGGGTAGACGAAAAGAAGTTGAAGTCCTTGGAGGTCGCCAATAGGAAGCACGTCAAGATTCAAGATTTCATGGAGATGTTCATGGAAGCTACCACTCGAATTGCACAGGGCATTGATCTGGACACCTTTGTTGAGGCAGTGCTCCATCTCGCCCGAGTGAACATCGGGACGAAAAACTCTTTAAACGTTTTTCCTCGGAATGTCGAGTAGTAGTTGTAACCGTAAGACTTTGAATGGGCCTGATGCTCTTATCGTCCGTACTTAAATTCGTACTTTTGCTTTAAGCAACACGGTTTTTCCTTCGTTTTATGTTTGATCTTTGGGCATTTATACTTAGGCGATCACAACTAACACCCGAAAAGGTTTTAGACTTAGATGACATGGGGTCAGAGCTAAGTTCCTGAGTGTGGACGGGACTCGCACTCGGAGAAGTCCGTACTTAGACAAACAATGATGGTCCTATTCATCTTGTCGTACGAGTGAGGAGAATGTCCCATTCGAAAAGTTTTTTTTTAACTTAAGCGACGCGGGGTCACGGCTAATACCCCGAGTGTGGGTGAGACCCGCACTCGAAATAGTTTATACCTAGACAAACAATGATGGTCATGTTCATCTTGTCGTCCGAGTGAGGAGAATGCCACACTCAAAGCATTTTTTTTAACTTAGGCGACACGGGGTCACGGCTAAGCCCCCGAGTGTGGGTGAGTCCCGCACTCGGAATGGTTTATACCTAGACAAACAATGATGGTCATGTTCATCTTGTCGTCCGAGTGAGGAGAATGCCACACTCGAAGTATTTTTTTTAACTTAGGCGACACGGGGTCACGGCTAAGCCCCCAAGTGTGGGTGAGTCCCGCACTTGGAATGGTTTGTACCCAGACGAACAATGATGGCCCTATCCATCTTGTCGTCCGAGTGAGGATAATGCCACACTAGAAGCATTTTTTAACTTAGGCGACGCGGGGTCACGGCTAAGCCCCCGAGTGTGGGTGAGACCTGCACTCAGAATGGTTTATACCTAGATGAACAATTATGGTCATGTTCATCTTGTCATCTGGGTGAGGAGAATGCCACACTCGAAGCATTTTTTTTAACTTAGGCGACGCGGGGTCGTGGCTAAGCCCCCGAGTGTGGGTGAGTCCCGCACTCGGAATGATTTATACCTAGACGAACAATGATGGTCATTTTCATCTTGTCGTCCGAGTGAGGAGAATTCCACACTCGAAGCGTTTTCTAACTTACGCGACACGGGGTCGTGGCTAAGCCCCCCGAGTGTGGGTGAGACCCGCACTCGAAATGGTTTTATTTTTAGATGAACAATTATGGCCATGTTCATCTTATCGTCCGAGTGAGGAGAATGACACACTCGAAGCATTTTTTAACTTAGGAGATGTGGGGTCGCGGCTTAGCCCCTGAGTGTGGGTGAGACCCGCAGTCGATTAGTTTGTACTTAGGCAAAATCAGGTTTGGAGCTAAGTATTTTACACCCAGTGGGGGTGATAGAGGAAATTAATTCACAAGAGAGAGAAAGAGGTTAAATTTCGAGAAAAAATAATAAAGAAGTGAAACTTTATTCATCGAGGTCACTCGGATTTATTACAGGAATAACCAACTAATCATGTAGTGTCTACGTATAGAAGTTGCAAAGCAGGTGCGCGTTCCAAGCTCGAGGCTCTTCTACACCTTCCTCGATATTGTACAATTGATAAGCTTCATTGTGCAGGACTTTGGAGATCGCATAAGGCCCTTGCTACGGAGGTGCCAGCTTATGAGGCTTCTGCTGGTCCAGTCGGAGAACAAGATCTCCTTCTTGAAAGGCTCAGCCCTTAACCTGTATGTCATGGTAACGTCTCAAATATTGCTAAAAGAGCGTAGACCTGATGAGGGCTAGTTCTCTTTCCTCTTCCAAGAGATCCAGACCGTCTTGATGTGCCGCTTCAGCTTCGGCTTCATCGTATTGTTCCACTCGTGGGGAATTGTGTTGAAGATCACACGGCAGTACGGCTTCCGATCCATACACCATGAAAAAGGGAGTGCATTGTGTAGAGAGGTTCGGAGTTGTTCGTATGCCCCATAAGACGGATGGTAGTTCTTCGACCCAAGCTCGCGCATCATACTTCAAGTCCCTCATCAATCGGGGTTCCAGACCCTGGAGGATCATCCCGTTTGCACCTTTTGCCTGACCATTCGACTACGGGTGAGACACAGTGGCATAATTAACCCGAGTGCCCTGGGAAAAGCAGAACTCACAAAATTCGTCCAAGTCAAAGTTCTTCCCATTATCTGTGATGATGTCGTGCGGCATACCAAACCTGAAGATGATCCGCCGAATGAAAATGACGGCAGTGCTCACATCTAAACTCTTGATGGGTTTCTCTTCAACCCACTTGGTGAACTTATCGACTGGCACAAGAAGGTGGGTGAATCCACCAATTCCCGTCCGCAGGGGTCTGGCCATGTCGAGGCCCCACACGGCGAATGGCCAAGTGAGCAGGATCGTCTTCGACGTGGAAGTGGGTTTGTGGGACTTGCTCTTGTAGAATTAACACCCGACGCACAGATCAACCATATCTCTAGCAACTTCATTGGCTCGGGGATAGTAAAAACTCGCTCGCAAAGTCTTGGTGACCAATATCCGAGAGGATGCGTGATGGCCACAAGTTCCCGAGTGAATATCACGTAGGATTTGTAGCCCTTCCTCCGGGGAGATACATTTCTGAGTGACTCTTGTGGTGCTTTTCTTGTACAATTGATCTCCCAAGACTTCAAATGATTTGGATTGACGAACGATTCGGCGAGCCTCTTCTTCATATTTGGGGAGTTCTTGCCGGAGCAAGTATGCCAAATAAGGTTGAGTCCACTCAGGAGTGATTACCCGCATTTCATGGATTAAGTCAACCACAACTTGGATGTCAACCTCAGTCGGATTTGATGGACCGACTACTTGCGGGGGCTCCTCTGTGAAAGGATCTTCTGCAATTGTAGGGGCGTGCAGATGTTCGAGGGATATGTCCTTGGGAACAGCCCGCCGAGTGGATCCAACTTTTGCCAGATCGTCTGCTGCCTAATTTTTTGCGCGAGGAATGTGATGTAGCTCCAAATCCTCAAAATTCTTCTCTAGCTTTCTAACTGCATCGCAGTAACCAATCATAGCTAGGCTCTGAATATCCCATTCTTTCATCACTTGATTGACAATGAGGTCCGAATCACCGTACACCATCAAACGACGAATGCCGTGTGAGATGGCCATTCGGAGCCCATACAGGAGGGCTTCGTACTCGGCCTCATTGTTTGATGAATAAAAATGGATTTGAAGGACATGATTCAGCAGGTCTCCTTTGGGAGAAATGAGAACAATGCTAGCCCCTAAGCTATTGAGCATTTTGGATCCGTCAAAGAACATGGTCCAATGCTCGGGACACTTGGGATTGGCTGCTCTTGCTCAATCCACTCGGCCATGTAGTCAACCAATGCTTGGTACTTGATTGCTTTCTTAGCTTCAAACTTGATCTCCAACGAAAGGAGTTCGATTGCCCACTTTGCCACTCGGCCCGCCACATCTCGATTATGCAGGATCTCCGTCAGGGGAGCGTTGCTGATGACTGTGACCGAGTGATCTTAGAAGTAACGAACCACCTTTTTTACAGTCGGGTAAATACCATAGACCAGCTTTTGATAATGCAGGTTTCTCTACTTGGAGGGGGTCAATACTTCTGAGATATAATAAACGGGTCTTCGAAGTTTGAATGTTTTTCCTAGCTCCTCGCGTTTGACTGCAAGGACGTGCTCACCACTTGATTGGTAGCCGCAATGTACAGGAGTAAGGTTTCCCAGCTGCCCGGAGCAGCTAACACCGGTTGGGTGGAAAGCAGTGCCCGGAACGCTTCGGTAGTCCACTCGAACTTATCAGACTTTCTCACCGAGTCTTGAGATGAATCAACTCAGGGTCGCAAGGCAACCTGTCAGCCTTTGCACGTCATGTAGGCGTTCTGGCTACTTCATTCAGATTATGGCGCCGATCTTGTCTGGATTGGCATCAATCCCATGTTCAGAAACGAGGAAACTGAGCAACTTTCCTGCCGGTACTCCAAATGTCCATTTGGCTAGATTCAACTTTATCCCAAAATGTCGAAGGTTCGCGAAGGTTTCATCAATATCAACCAGTAGGTCAGAACCTTTCCTAGACTTGACCACAATGTCGTCCATGTAAGACTCCACGTTCCGACTGATATGCTTTTGCAAACATTTCTGGATCATGCGCTGGAAAGTGGCGCCAACATTTTTCAGACCAAATGGCATTGTGACGTAACAAAAATACCCGAATGGGGTGATGAAGGTTGTCTTTATTTCATTAGGCCCGTACATTCGGATATGATGGTACCCAGAGTACGCATCCAGGAACGACAAGCGTTCACATCCGGCAGTAGAGTCCACTATTTGATCTATACATGGTAAAGGGAAATGATCCTTCAGGCATGCCCGATTGAGGTGTTTGAAGTCAATACACATTCGGAGTGATTTGTCCTTCTTGGGCACGAGAACGACATCCACGAGCCACTCAGAATGGTAAACTTCGCGAATGAACACAACAGCCAAGAGTTGAGCTATTTCTTTGCCAATCACCTTCCGCTTCTCGACGGAAGACCGACGCAAGTACTCTTTCACTGGCTTGACTTTGGGATCATTTCAGAATCGATGCTCAGCCAGTTCCCTGGGAACACCGGGCATGTCAGAGGGCTTCCATGCAAAGATGTCCCAGTTCTCATGGAGGAATTGGATGAGCCCGGCTTCCTTTTTTCTCTTCGAGAGATGTGGTGATGTTCATCGGTGTGGCGCTTGGATCAGTCGGGTGAATATGGACGTGCTTGGTCTCACCAGGCAATTGAAAATCCGACTCGGAAGCGGGTCATTTCAACCTAAACAAATCGGCCGCGTCCACCTCTTTCTTGTATCCTTCGAGCTCAGTCGCGAGAACCTGCTCGTTGGCGATCTTCGAACCCTGCTGAAGGCATTCCTCGGCTATCACCCGGTCGCCTGTCACTGTGATCACACCATTCGGCCCTGGCAACTTCAACTTGAGATACACGTAACATGGTCTGGCCATGAAACGTGCATAGGCAGGCCTGCCCAAGATGGCATGATAAGCGTTGCGGAAATCTACCACCTCGACGGTTTACCGTTCCTTCCGGAAGTTCTTCTCACTTTTACCGAATACTACGTCTAGAGAGATCTAGCCAAGTGACTCTGCCTTCTTCCCAGGGACAATCTCATGAAAATGCATGTTGCTCTTGCTGAACTGGAACATCAGGATGCCCATTGCCTTGAGAGTATCGGCGCAGATTATGTTAAGCCCACTGCCTCCGTCCATCAGGACCTTACGCAGTCGGACGTCGTTCACAACCGGATCAACGACCAGCGCCTGCCTCCCTAGGGTGGCTATGTGGGGAGGATGGTCAGATTGGTCAAAAGTAATCGGAGTCTTCGCCAAGTTGAGGTGTTTGGAGGCAGTTGGAACTATCGTGTTGACCTCCCGATTGACAACTTTCAACCGTCTCTTACTCTCGACATGAGTGAAGATCATCAGGACCTTGTCGACTGACGGATACTCGAGAGAACCCTCTTCTTCATCGGCATCATCTTTATTATCCAAGGACTCTTTGCCCATCGCCTGCTTGAGCAGGTGACACTCCCGAGTGGTATGCTTCGGGAGCACAACGTTGCCTTCTTCATCTGTCTTGGTATGAAACTGACAAGGCTGATCAAGAATGTCGGGTTTAGGGTCGGAACTCTTCTTGGAGTCCACTCTTTCTTCTTTTTCTTTGGCTTGGGCTTGCCTTGGCCCTATCCTGAGACGTCCGCAACCTCTACCTTGCCAGAGGCATCAGCCTTCCGCTTCTGCTGCTTTTTTCCAGCGTTGCCTCCTGACTGAGGGGCGTCGCTAGTTTGTCCTTTTCTGCTGCGAAGGCGGTCATTTTCCTCGCCATTGGCGTATTTATTTGCGATCTCCATGGCCCGACTGAGGGACAGATCCCCAAATCGACCAAAATTAAGATTCAACTCTCAATACCGAATTGCTGCCTTGAAGGCGCACACGGCCTGATGATCAGTCATATTTTCGACGGTGTTGTGCAGCGTGGTCCAATGTTGGATGTACTCACAGGGAGTCTCATTGCTCTTCTGGACGCAATGCTGTAGTTCCGTCAGTTCACCCGGGCGCTTGTACGTTCCCTCAAAGTTTTTGACGAACACTCGGGCAAGATCTTCCCAGCAATAGATGCAACTAGTCGGTAGCTGGTTCAGCCATGCTCGTGCTGATCCTTCCAACATGAGTGGAAAACGCTTCATCGCAACGAAATCTTTGCCTTCACCAATCTAAATTGCGAATCGGTAATCTTTGAGCCAGGTTTCCGGCTTTGATTCATCGTTGAATTTGCCTATCCTTGTCGCCAAACGGTAATTTGGGGGAATCTCAGACTCTCGGATCTATCTGCTAAAGCATCCAAGACCAGACGTGTCCCAGTCACTCATTCGGTCCCTGTTGTGCCTGTTTCGATCAACTACTCGCTGAGTGATGTCGGATCGAGCGTCATAGCCTCTGTGCCGAACAGGGCTCAGCTCACGGTCTCGCCCGAAGGGGTAGCCTCCGTTAAATGGACCTTGGCCACGCACGACACCCGTCGGAGGGGGGTTCGACTGAAATCGCGGTCATCGCGCCCATGTCCTCCGTGCGGGCCTCTCGGAAGAGGGGGAGTTCGTGGATCTTTCCTTGGCGCGAGAGGACTGTGAGCGGACTGGACAGTGTCAGCCCAAGTGGATGCACTGTGAATGCGTTGGTGTGACTGTGACACCTTCGAATTTTGTTGCAAAGCAGTCTTCAACAGGTCCTGGATTTGACGAAAATGCCTCACCGGCTGCCAAGTCAGACGGTTGGACCCAATCCGCAATCCGAGTTGTCGCGGCTAAATTCAACAAGGGGGTGCGCATCACCGGGATGGTATATGGTTGATGCCTTGTGAATAATTGACGACGACTACGGCTTGAACTGAGTATCTCCCTTGCCGCACGCTCATCGAGTGATCCTTGGAGCCGCTCAAGACGCTCACGCTCCGCCAAGGTTGCCGTACGTGTAGCCTCCAAAGCCAGCTCGTCCGGTGTAGTTCCCGCAATGGGAGTGAGAAGAAACTAATCGTTCTTGCGCCCGATTTCTTCCCACTGCTCCCGAGTGAGGGATCGGGGAGCGTAACCGTTGGAGTTAGCGTTGTAGCCGTCACCGACTCGAACATGGGTATCTTCTGCGGAATACCCAGGAGGAGGGGAGCCTTGGCCTGGGCTGACCATCAGGACCTCCGCCACGTCCTCGCTGCTCTCGTACTCGGTCGCACCGGAAGACTCGTCTTTTGACAACGGGAAGAGGCAGTGGACGGACCCATCGATGTCGCGCGCGGCGGCCTGCACCATCACGGTTTGCTTGATCCAGCGCTGCAGTCGTGAGCGCCCTGAGCGCCTACGACAAGCTGCAACGCGGGTCAAAGAAGTCGGTTGATAGGGTGTGGATGGTTTTTGGAGGAGGACCCCGAACATCGTTGCGCTGAAATGTACCGCGCCTCGAGTGGGCAGTGCCTCAGCATCCAGCGATGCTTCCTGCAGCCACGTCGAATCGTCGATGGTGAAACTGAGGGAACCGAAGAGGATCTCGCCGCCGAGAGTCATCATGATGAATAGAAAAGTGGAAATTCCACCTGCGCCGGAATTTGCTAGATGCGCGGTCCCACGGTGGGCGTCAACTGTCAAGGGAACTAGCTTGGCAATACTACCAGGGATACGAATGGAGGGGCAAAGTCTAGCTACGGTGCAGGTGTTCACTCGGATGTGTACGAGTTCAGACCCCACTCGGATGTGGTAAAAACGCTACGTCTCGAGCCCGGAGGCTTTGGTGTTTGCTTATGGAGAGTAAAGATTATAGAAGGTCGGAACCCTTGCTATGGCGCCCGGTGGTGGCTTATATAGAGTGCACCACCATCGGCCGAGCGCCACCATTAATTCCAATTAATGCTACGTTACAGAAACTGCAGATTAAGTGGAGCGTTACTGATAACGCATAATTAACTACACCGTGAGTGTCATTTCAAATTCTTTGAATGTTGCGTCAACTGAACCGTCGAACTTCTACCATCCAAGTGAAGCCATGGGCGTTCGAATGACTTGAAGGATCCGAGTGAAGCTTCTCTTGCATCCGAATGCACTTTTAATTCAAGAGCTTTAATGATAATAAGGGACCTCAGATGGGCCCTAGATGTTGGTCTTGTGACCCTACCCATGGTAGCTGACCTCATCACACCACATATCCGCCTCATATTAGGGCTGGATATGAGGGGGTGAGTCAGCCCGGTCATTTGAGGCTCATTTGAAAAACCCGTCTGGATCAAAATTTTGTGATCGAACAGTTACTAGGTGGCTTGTCCGAATGTTTGAGACAAATATGAAAAGTCCGGTCGTAGACGTTCTTAACTGTGTGTAAATCTCAGTCAGAGTAGACAACGAGACAGAATAACGAAGCTGTCCACACTACTTGGAACCCTAAGCTAGCTCCAAGGATACATGCATGCATGTGTCATGGAACAATGATCAAGCTAACGATGGTCCATACATGTTGGCGGAATGATTGAGATCCCATGTCCTCTATGTCGGGAAGATACTATTGGATCAACAAACGTTATGGGGTGCAAATAATATAGTGTCCGTCCTTGCGCACACGTCACACTACAGGCATACTCTACATCGGAACTTTTATTTTTGCGGGGTACATCGAAACTTCATTTGATCTAGCCATGCAGCCACCAATTGCTCACTAATATATATCGGCAAATCTCAAACGACCAATCCGTTTTGTCTATGCCATTATGTTCAGCATGCACTTCGCTGTATCAGTGAGCAAGTCTAACAGACCCGTATAATGGTCAAACCCGTAAAAAAACGACGCCTTTACAGTTTTGGCCAGAAAACAGCGTCTAATAGACCCGTAAAACTTGTTCTACCCGTAAACCTTTCAAGGGACACGATAAATCTATCCGTGAAAACTTTAAATGTACAGTTTCGAAGGCAGTATACCGTTCAACCCATAAACCGGTCAAATCTCGTTGGAGCGGACGCGTTGTTGCGGAACTGACCGGAATCTATCTGTAACTCATCGGAATCCGTCGCCGCACGTCGGAAGAAGCCGCCGCACGTCGAATTTGCCGCCGCCGGTCCGAATTGTGGCCAGCTTGACATACGCTACACAGGCAGTCCACGGGCAGGACGGATCAGGCCACCGGCGGCCTGAATCAGGGCGGGGCGGCATCGAAGAAGAGCGATACGGGGGTGGGGGAGCTCGCCTGGCCATGACGGGGAAAGCGAGCGCGGCAGCAGGCAGTGCCGAGCTCAATCGGGGGCGGGCGGGCGCGTCAAGGAGCACGCGGTCGAAGCGGGCAGTGCAGGGCTCCTCCACTGCATGCGTGGTCGGGAACGGGCGGCGCCAGGACGAGGCGGGGGCGAGGCAGGCGGTGTTGGGGAGAGCCGGGGCGCCAGGGCGAGGCAAACCGTGACCGGAGACAGACTCGCCGGGACAGGAGGAAAAAAGAAAAAAATAGGCTATGGTAGGATACAATTTTTTTTACGGCGTTTGTTTTGTCCGTGGCAATTTTGCAACGTAAAAACGGTCTATAGTGCCCCTTATATGCGTTTTTAAGTGTCGGACTTTTAAGGGGTGTGCTAGACATGCTCTAATGGCATCTCCAAGGCGGACAGATAAATCTCCCGTAACCGTCCGGACCGCGGAAGCCATCCAACGTGGTCCTGTATCGGTCCGCACGACGGCCCAGACATGATTTTTTCTGTAAACCGAAGACAAACATGGGAAGGTTTGAGGGAGTCTGAACCGCTACTTTGCCCGATTTGACCGTCCTGACGCACCAAAAACCCCTCCCCCTCTCGCGTGCTTCCCGCCCGGCGTCAGCTGCCCACATTCATGCCGTTGTAGAGCATGCCACTCCACATTGAAAGAGGCTCAGGGTGGACGCGACCTCTCACTACCCTCCGTCATTGAAGCGTCCCGTCGGCCAAGGGCGTCGCCCGCTGCTTGCCTGACTGAACATGCCTCCTTGCCGCATTGAAATACCCCCATTAAACCCGGGGAAAAGCCGGGAAACCTACTCCAACCACACATTCATTCATGAGCGGGCTGACATTAAACTCAATGCCAGTCGAGCTCCTCCCGTCCGCCCTCTATCTAAACGAGGCGAGATACCGGCCAAGAACCGCACCCCTCCGCCGCTCCCCCGTCTCCTACTTCACCATTTTCTTCACTCTTTCGATGGCTTATGAAGAGCAGTTCACCGGCATACATGCCGGTTGGGTGGCCCGCCGAGCCCGTCGGATACGAGCACGAGCGAAGCAGCTCGCTGCTCCGCCTCCCTCGCCTAGCCCGACCGAGCCAACCGCCGCCCCAAGCCGGCGCGTGGTTTAGCAACTCGCCGCTCCAAGCTAGCTCGATGGGGAGTGGCGAGTTGCTGCACGTCGGCACGGTGGGGAGCACGGAAGCAACCATGCTTCTCGTGCCTGCGACCGTGTAGCCGCACCATGCAGACAGAGAAATATGTCGTTTGCGTGGAGAGAGACGAGTCGGTGCCCAGCGCGTCCTCGCCCGTGTTCGCCGCCATCATCGAGAATAAGTAGAACACGGGAGGTCATCGCCGCTCGGGTCCCAAAAAGACCAACACCGGGGCGACGCCGGCGTACACAGCCGGTGTGTTGCCCTGCTCTTCTCTTGCGAGGACCATCATCGACCTCGCATGGGCTGCATGAAAGCAGAGGTGCCCACTTCCCCTCCCGATGAAGCATCAGGTGGGGGTTCTTCTCCGACGAGTGATGGAGAAGCAAGGCATCCTTTGCGCTCAAGTATATGCCTCCAGGGATCCCGACAGTCCAATGAACGGGCTACCAGACATGGGGAAGAAAAAGGGAACCATGGCGGTCGGCCGTAGACTAGTGTAGTCTGTAGTGTATCCGTGTCGTGTGAGTGGAGCTCCGTGCGGCTGTACATGCACATAGTCTTAGTTTTTAGTTAAAACATGTCCGGCATGCAATGAAATCCGCCGTGTTTTATGAAATTTGTCGTGTTTACATGAAATACGGCCAGGGGTTGCACGAATTTTGTCCGGTTGGTTCGAGTTGTAATTAAAATCTATGCAACTACGGTTGGATGTTGCCTTCTCACATCTATATCCGCAGACTGGTTCCCCGTGTCCGTAAACAAACGTGGAAGGAAATTTATGAATTACCGTTGGAGATGCCCTAATATACTCAAAGCAGTTTACGATATATACTCCCTTCATTACATAATTCTTGTGAACTAAACCCACGAAAAGAATTATGAGACGGAGTGACTACTTTTTGCTAAACCAACTAGTTAACGGTTTAGTTCAGAGGAAAATGGATGATGGGCAAGTAAATAAACTATAGCATGCTTTATTGACTTCACATATCTCTCAGGGCATCTTCAACGGTAATCCGTAAATTTTCTCCCACATTCGTTTATGGACAGGGGGATCAGTTCGTGTGCACTGATGCGGGAGGGCAACATCTAACCATACCCACATACATTTTGACCAAAATTCAAACCAACCGAAAGAAATTCGTGCAAACACCACTAATTTCATTCAAGTTCGAATATAATTTAAATAAAAAAGTCGATATTTTTACCGCTTAACTAAAAACTAGAAAAAAACCTAAACCCTGTACCGAACGAGCACCTCATACACATGGCAGCCCTGCCCTACCGCACCGCCATCTGTGGTGACATCGTCGTCATCATCCCTCCAATGGTCGAACATCGTCGTAAGGCCACGACAGCCTTGTCCGACGGTGGCCTACCGCTTGTAGAGGAGCCGCTCCGCCGCCTGCTGCGCCATGTGGAGTGCCACCGCGGCCACAACCGACGTGGCCTTTAGAGCTCTAGCGGTGGCCTTGCAGCAACCGGCGTTAGCGGAATAGTCTCTAAGCGACTACTCCTCGCCGACCTTGGCGATCTTGCCGTGAAGATGGCGACGATGCTTGGTGACCGTCTCCACGGTGGTCATCGAGCGATCGAGCGCACACGCCACAACTAGGTCCGGGTCATTGCGGACTCATTCCGACGCCACATTAGTCTTGGCAAACGCGAAGCGGCAAGCAACATTGCGCCAGTCATACCTTGCCTGCTGTCGCCTCACGCGCTCAGCCTCGGACACCACCACCCGAGATCTGGATGCACCGTTGAAGCCTCCGCCTCCCAGGAAATGGAGGATGCGGCCATGCGCCTTGACGGGTCACGGGCGACACCCCCTGGGGGCGGTGGCATCGAGGCATCAACGGTCGGCGATCCGCGTGTACCAGCTATGTGGTGGTGATGGCGATTCAGGCTTGACTTAGCCACCGATGTGGTGGCCGCGGTTGCACGGTGGTGACGATGGCTCGTCCTTCATGCGGCCACCGATATGGAGGTCGCGGTTGCGCGACGGGGATGTTGGCTCGTCCTTCACCCGTTGTAGCGGGGACGCTGGCTCGTCCTTGACTCACGCCGGTGATGGTGGCGCTGGTCCCATCTGACAGAGCGAACACTCTGTCATGATCTCCATCTGACGGACGAATAATAGGTGTGGTCGCTGCTGCGGCTGGTCCTCCTCGTCGTCGGAGGAGATGACTATCTCGTCCTTGCCTTCAGAGCCCGGCGCCATGGAAGCAGATGACCATGGTGACCAAGGACGGCGGCGCCAAGATCCACCAGACGACGAGCTCCCACCGGGGCCACGTGCCGACGCAGAGAACTAGGACTTTGGCATTGCTGTTGGCTTGGCTCGGAGAGGAGGCAGAGAAGGAAAGACGCATGGAGGTGGGAGAGAGGAGCAAGGTCCGGTGCTCTGCTCCACGGCACCGGAGCATGACTTAAATATCCGTTGACAGGGCAGGAGGTGGGGCGGTCAACCCTGTTCAATGCGGCACACCTGCTCGAGTTGGTTCCTCAGGACGCAGTGTCCGCATTGAAGCGGAAAGGCCCGAGAGGTCCCGTCCGTCTGCGCCGTCTTCCCGTCCAGTCAAATTGCGGTTTCAATGATGATAGTTGTATGCTCTGGCTGGCATGAATTCGGCGCGGCAAGCGGCAAGCCGTGTGGGATGGATGGCGCGGGAAGGGCGGGTGGGGTGTTTTTGATGGGCCAGGGCGGTCAGAAATGGGCGAAGTAGCAGTCCGGACTCCCGCAAACCTCCCCCTCCTCTGCCTTCGGTTTGCGGAAAAAATCGCATTGAAACTATTGTGGGTCCGCCTTGAAGATGTAATTAGTTAACAAACGAGAGTATGAGTTATGAATCCTTATTCTTGTTGTCGTATATTTTTTACATAGATGCTATGGATACCCCATTCCGGAAACCCTAGACATTCGGCACTTCACTCTCCGTCCACTCCACTTCCAATCACCCACCCTCTAATCCGATGGCTGGCGACGGAAGCAGCTCCGACGGATCAAACATCGATGTGGAGGAGGTGGCTCTCTACACCATGTTTCACCGGTAGCTGCAGGACCAAGGCGGCCCCAGCGGCGGTGGATCTACATCCTTCGGGCCTATCACACACCGACGGAGCGCCGACAACGTCGCATGCCCTTCTCGTCAGGCGCGCAGCTACGGTCGCTCCCCTCTGGCCGGTCCGCTCCATGCCAGGTACGCCACCCATCTCCACCACACTTTGCTCTGGAAGCAGTGCCCGACCACAACTGGGTCCTCGTGCCCGTATCGGGGACGGGGCGCACGAGGTCGCCGGAGTCCGAGGCACGTGCAGCCCGGTGCGAGCGGCAACGGGCGAAGGAGAGGGGAAGGCGCTGATCGTGCGACGTTCGACCTCGAGAGTGCAGGTCGACCCCGAGGACACACTCCTTGAGGGCGTCCTGCGTTGCTCGCTGACGACGGCAGCGATGGATGCACGCCGCCTCTGCCGAAAGAATGTCGACGAGCTCCGACTGGCCGTCCAGTTATCGGAGCGCGAGGCAGTGAAAGAGGCGGCGACGAAGGCGAAGGCAGCCCGCCACACGAAGGAGCAGGAACGCCTGCTCCGTAGGCTGTCTGGCATGCGGTGCAGCTCCGACGAGGACGATAGCGCCGCCTCCACCTCCGGCTACGACGGCGACGACGACGACGCTCAACCGCATGCTCGCTGACGCCTATATAGAGGAGGGGCACAGCCATGTGGAAGACCGGAAGGGGAAGGGGACGGGGGGAAGCGATTCCCCCCGTTCTTCCCTGTTTTGTTTATATTATAGTATGTTTAAGTAGTTTGTAGTCTGAATTTGCCGATGAACTACTCCTTTTGTTCGGCTATGCAATCCGATCCGATGAACTGTGTTTGATCTACTATCTTACATAACGTTTTATAGATTATATGAATATGGGGTTCGGATATGAAAAACACGGATATGAAAGGCAACAAATGAGGCGTGTTTGATCAGTGTTCGCGAACGCGTTCGGACTCGTCTACGGACATATGAGAGCTCATATTAACAAGTTCTGGCTGTAGATGCTCTTAGATGCTTAGGCTTTTGTCTATTTTGAGATTTCGGGGGAAATGGCGCTCAATTGATTCCACGGTGCTCTCGTGCAACAACCAAAGAGTTCTGCATCCACTTCTCGCTGTGGCAGATTTCTTCACGTAACCGCACTCTGACCCTGTCCACGCTGACGCGGACTCTACAAATTGTGGCGAACCAACACTGCCTGCCTGCCTGGCCCGACGAATCGGAGAGGCCTGTCCAACTCATGCATCTCACAATGATTCATATACGCCATTGCGCGTGCACATGCTCCATGTCTGATGCCAACGTGACAGTGACGACAGAGAGCCAAAAAAGAAACAACGACGGTGCGGTCAGTCCCTACAACTACAAGTGACCTCCTACTATTGGTTTGCCCATATATGGCGTGCTTAACATGCTTACAAAGTATACTTAATTACATCTTGTGTGAACTTTCAGCGTAGTACATGTGGTAGTTGGGCTCCCCTACAAAAAGTCTGGTAGTAGCTGCTGGGTGTGTGTGTGAGATCTTATCTCTTCTCACGCAAATAATGCGCCCGGGCATCGAACCTTTGGAACGAGGAACATATGCATGCGTTTTTTTCTTGATGCATACGTGTATCATACAAAGCACATCTAACATCCTACAATTATCAGGGCATTATGATCTATTGACTTGACCAATACTGCTTATTTTCATAAACAAATTCAATAATTGTCTTGCTTAAAAAAACAGGTCAATAGTTATCCAATAGTAAGATCGAGAGTTTTATTTATTTCCACTGCAATAATGCTACGTAGCATTCCCTAAAAAAATAATATGTACTCTCTCGTCTCAAAATAAGTGTCGTTGTTTTAATACAAAATTTATATTAACTTAGTAGTAAATTTGCGACATTTATTTTAGAAGAAGGGAGTAGCATGTATGTGAAATGATCTCTCTCACTCTCTTAGGAAGGATTCTCTCCTATTTTATTAAAAAAACTCGTAGAATTCTTATGTCATGTCAAGAGAATACAAGAACCATGAGCAGAATGCATACAACCAACGTAAGCGCACACGCAAAAAGAAAAGAATAAATCAAATATATTTTTACAACGTACCAGATTGCCAACTAAACAAAGGAAAACGATTATTGAGAGAAAAGCATATACCTCCACGTGTCCTATTCCTGAAACTAAGCGATGGCTAGAAGTGTTTGGTTTCTAGAAGATCATCGCAAAAGCATGCTCACTTTTTTTTTAAGACAAACGGCGATAACCTGACTTTATAGATAAAGTCATACTACAACATCCAAAACACTAGTTAGAATAGGAGAAAGGAGGTTCAAACAGTTGTCGTTGCAGTAAAAAATACATCTGAAACAACAATTACAATGCGCATACCAACAACCTACAGAGAAGAACAAAGGAAGGGAGCAGCAACACACAAGCTTCAGCCGAAAGAGGATCCTGATCTTGATTGATAGAGTAGGTCTAGCCTTCACACGAGAATCAAGAACATGTCGCCTCCTTGTCCCCAGCCTTAACCAACGACATCCACAATTGTAAAGTGTTACTCCCTCTGTCTCATAATATAAGAGTGTTTTTGACACTAGTAAACGCTCTTATATTATGGACGGAAGGAGTAAGTAATAAGACAATCAACAGTTAGGACGGATATGTTCAATAGAGTATTTCTTGCTAGTCGTTGAGAGAACCCAATACATAGTCGCGAAGTCAAACCAAAAAAATTGCCCTCATTCGCCCACAAAAGGTTTTAGCTAAATCAATAACAATGGCTAAGTAGGATGGGGCCCGGTTCACACCCAACCACGACCGGGTGCAATTTGAAGGCAAATTTGTGAGGTCGCAGTTGAAAAGAACATGATCAGTATTTTTAGAAACACCACACGACGCACAAAACTTAAGGCCAGGATCATTGCGCTTACGAATTTTGTCAGCAGCATGAGGTCTGCCTCTGCTAGCTTACCAAAGAAAGATTCTAATCTTCACGGGCACACGGGCACGCCAGCTGTTCTTAAACATAGCGGTAGGTGAACCAGAACTCGGCCTAACCTAAATCTATTTAACCGAAAAACTTGTCGGATGAGAAGTGGGGTCAAAAAACTTGTAGCGAATGTTTTGAAAGGAATCGGCTTCATCAATAAATTGGTGATACAGCAATGCCCTATGATCTAGATAATCCTTGGGCAAAAGATAATCATGTGGGCATATCTGAATGTTAAAACGAGTAGCATAAACACCACTGTGTATCTTGCTCTTACCCCTATTAAGGTGTAGGCATTGTGCAATAATAACTCCTAAGCTAAAAGTATGATCATTGTGTAATGCACAGCGTAAAATGGCGAGGTCAGGGGCACCGAGTGCACCGACCTTTTCCTTAGCAGTTAAACACTTTGTAATGAATAGGGCAAAGTAGTGCACAGAAGAAAACTGCAAACTGGTAGGAGTGGCTTTTGACACGCCTCTATCATCATCCAATGTTAAAGTGAGGAGAAAGTCCTCAAACTTTGCTGGTCTAGGCTCTCTTAATTCCCCGTCAGAAGGAATCTGACATATGTCACAAAAGTTGTCAAGTGATATCTTATAAGTTTCAGCATAAAGATTAAACTGCACTTCACGAAGATCATTCTTACTTAGAAAATGAAAACTTTGCACAAAGAAATTTGTAAGGATGCGGTATTGGTCACACTTATCTGCAAGGAAGTTGGTCAGCCCAACATTTTCAACAAATTGGGTAAACTCTTGATAGAACCCAGCCTCCTCCATAAAGGGAATATGTGGCCATTCGCACGGCCGCACTTCCACCTTCCTCGGAGTGTTGAGGTCGCTGTCAGACAATTCCCCAATGACTCCTTTAGCATTCTTCTTGGAGGAGTACTTCCTAAAGAAATTCATCTTATTTGTACAAATAAATTTCTAAAAAATTTAGACCAATTTTTTTGTCAACTAAACTTAATAAGATTAATAGCAACTACTCATAAGGATGTAGAGAGGCCATATCAAGCATTCAACCTACTTCGAACTCTAAGAATTCAACATGCAAACTCATCTACAACAACATCAAGAGTATCTAATTATTCTGTAAATAAACCACTAAACCAAAAACTAATTGGAGCAATGGGGGAGTTACATACCAAGAAGCAATCCCCTAAAACAGTTTTGGAAATGGAGCTTTGAGCAAATAGATCGAAATCCACGGGGTTGTCAGCAAGAACATGAGAGAGAGAGAGAGCAATGATGATTTTTTTTCTGGAGGTAGGGGCGACATGGGCTAAAGAGGTAAGTGAAGGGACCCACGTGGGGGCCACCACCCACCAGGGCACGCTTGTGGTTGCTGGCGCGCCCTGGTGTCTCTTGGGCACCAGGTGCACCCCCTCTGATGTTATTTGTACCAAAAATTCATAAATATTCAGAAAAAAATCGTGTTAAATTTTCAGGACATTCTGAGGACTTTTATTTTTGGGTCATTTTTTATTTCACGGAGGAATCAGAAAACAGGATAAGCATGTCATTTTATTCTATTTAACTAAGAAAAACAGAAAACTAAAAGTGGGAACAGAGATTTGTGTCTACTAAATTCATCAACCTCATACCTCTCAAAAATGATCCATTAATAAGATTGATCAAGTCTTATTAACAACCACTTTCAATTAGCATGAAATCGAAGAACTTTCATAAAACACTAAGTTACCTCAATGGGGATAGGCATATCCCCAACCATAATTATATCATATTTCTTCTTGATAGTAGGTAGAGGTAAATGAAAGCTTCCAATAGTGAGTGTAGGAGAATTTTAAATAACATTTACACCATTCACTTGGAATAGTTTCTTCGGAAAGTGCACTTATTACCATTGATTTGAAAGGTGACTTTGCTTTTATTGCAATCAATAACAGACCCTGCGGTATTTAAAAAGGGTCTTCCAAGGATAATCGACATGTTGTCGTCCTCGGGCATCTCAAGAATAACAAAGTCTGTCAAGATAGTAACATTTGCAACAACAACGGGGACATCCTCACAAATAGTGATAGTGTTGGAAATATGCCCTAGAGGCAATAATAAAATGGTTATTATTGTATTTCCTTGTTCATGATAATTGTCTATTGTTCATGCTATAATTGTATTAACCGGAAACCGTAATGCATGTGTGAATACATAGACCACAACATGTCCCTAGTGAGCCTCTAGTTGGCTAGCTCGTTGATCAATAGATGGTCACGGTTTCATGACCATGGACATTGGATGTTGTTGATAACGGGATCACATCATTGGGAGAATGATGTGATGGACAAGACCTAATCCTAAGCATAGCACAAGATCGTGTAGTTCGTGTGCTAAAGCTTTTCTAATGTCAAGTATCGTTTCCTTAGACCATGAGATTGTGCAACTCCCAGATACCGTAGGAATACTTTGGGTGTGCCAAACGTCACAACGTAACTGGGTGGCTATAAAGGTATGCTACGGGTATCCCCGAAAGTATCTGTTGGGTTGGCATGAATCAAGACTGGGATTTGTCACTCCGTATGACGGAGAGGTATCTCTGGGCCCACTCGGTAAGACATCATCATAATGAGATCAATGTGACTAAGGAGTTGGACACGGGATGATGTGTTACGGAACGAGTAAAGAGACTTGACGGTAACGAGATTGAACAATGTATAGGGATACCGACGACCGAATCTTGGGCAAGTATCATACCAGTAGACAAAGGGAATTGTATACGGGATTGATTGAATCCCCGACATCGTGGTTCATCCGATGAGATCATCATGGAGCATGTGGGATCCAACGTGGGTATCTAGATCCCGCTGTTGGTTATTGACCGGAGAGGTGTCTCGGTCATGTCTACATGTCTCCCGAACCCGTAGGGTCTACACACTTAAGGTTCGATGATGCTAGGGTTATAGGGAAATAGTGTACGTGGTTACTGAAGGTTGTTCGGAGTCCCGGATGAGATCTCGGACGTCACGAGGAGCTCCGGAATGGTTCGGCGGTAAAGATTCATATATAGGAAGTGAGGTTTTGGTCACCGGAAGTGTTTCAGGGATTACCGGTAACATACCGGGACCACCGGAAGGGTTCCGGGGGTCCACCAAGTGGGGCCACCAGCACCATAGGGCTGCATGGGCCACAAGTGGGAGGGAACCAGCCCTAGGTGGGCTGGTGCGCCCCCCACAAGGGCCCAAGGTGCAGCTGAAGGTGGGAGGAGGGCAAACCCTAGGGCAGATGGGCCCTAAGGCCCACCCTAGGGCAGCCGCACCCCTCTGCCTCTATGGCTGCCGGCCAGATGGGATCTGGGGGCTGCCACACCACCCTAGGGTGGGAACCCTAGGGCTAAGCCCTCCCTCCCTCCTCCTCCTATAAATAGAGGAGCCCTTGGGGCTTCCGGAGACACGCATCTCTCTCTCCTACGTCGCAGCCCTACTCCTCCCTCTCCTCGTTCTCCGTAGTGCTTGGCGAAGCCCTGCCGGAGACCACGCAGCTCCACCATCACCATGCCGTCGTGCTGCCAGAGCTCTCCCTCAACCTATCCTTCCTCCTTTCTGGATCAAGGCGTAGGAGACGTCACCGGGTTGCACGTGTGTTGAACACGGAGGCGTCGTTGTTCGGCGCTTAGATCGGATTCCACCGCAATCTGAATCACTGCGAGTACGACTCCACCAACCGCATTCTAGTAATGCTTCCGCTTTGCGATCTTCAAAGTTATGAAGGTGCACTCTTCCCTTACTCGTTGTTGGTTTCTCCATAGATGGATCTTGGTGATCGTAGGAATTTTTTTGATTTGCTACTACGTCTCCCATCAGATAGGTATGGCAGTTGATTTGCCACCCATTTGTAAAGATATTTCACTAGGTGTGAGTTTATTCAAATCAAGCCTTTTATATAAAGAGAAAGGCATAACACTAACACCAGCTCCTAAATCACACATAGTAGTTTTGATATAATTTCTTTTAATGGAGCAAGGTATAGTTGGTATTCCAAGATCTCCCAGTTTTTTACGTACTCCATCCTTACAAGAATAATTAGCAAGCATGGTGGAGATTTCAACTTCACGTATCTTTCTTTTATTAGTGATGATGTCTTTCATGTATTTAGCATAAGGAGGCATCTTTAAGATATTCGTTAAGCGGATACGCAAAAAGACTGGCCTAATCATTTCAGGAAAAGTGGTCAAATTCTTCATCATCCATTTTCTTGGATGGTTTAGGTGGAAAAGTCATGGGTTTTTGAACCCATGACTCTCTTTCTTTACCATGTTTTCTAGCCACAAAGTCTTTTTTATCATATCATTTATTTTTTGGTTGTAGGTTGTCAAGATCAACTATAGGTTCTATTTCTACATCTTTACGTGGTTCTTTATCATTACTTGGTTGGGTATCCTCATGAACATCATTATCATTATCATTATCACTAGGTGGATGTTCATTACCAGATTGAGTTTCAGCATCAAAAATAGAAACATCATTATTATCAGGAGGTTTTTCTATCTCAATTTCTCTAGAAGCATGCAAAGTCATATAATTTTTCCTTTCCCTTTTCTTCTTAGAAGGACTAGGTGCATCAGCATTAATTCCTTGAGAGTCTTTTTCAATTCTTTTAGGATGACCTTCAAGATAGAAAGGTTCTTGGGTCATTCTACCTCCTCTAGTCACTAGTCTAATAGCATGATCATTCATATTATTTTTCATTTCATCAAGCAATTCTCTTTGAGACTTAGAAACTTGTTCTAACTGAGTTTGAACCATAGAGGCATGTTTTCCTACACCTCTATCATCATTAATGATTCTAAATAACAAGGCGCTCAAGTGAGCAATCATATCAGAATTATATTTCAATTGTTTCATAACATTTGCATTGAAGTGATCTTGTTTCCTAATGTAGTTATCAAACTTATATAAGCATTGACTAGGATGTTTATTGTAAGGAATATCACCTTCATCAAACTTTATTAAAGAATTTACCTCTACCACCTGTGGAGGTGGTGGTGTGTCAAGACCATGTATTTCTTCAATAGGTGATAAATTCTTAACATACTCAACTTTAATACCTTTTTCCTTCATGCATTTCTTTGCCTCTTCCATATCTTCAGGGCGGAGAAATTAGATACCCCTCTTCTTCGGAGTGGGTTCAAGTGGTGGTTAAGGGAGAATCCAATAATCATAATTCTTCAATATATTATTTAGTAGCACCTCTGCTTGTTCAACAGTTCGTTCCCTGGAAACACAACCAACACAACTATCTAGGAAGTCCCTAGAAGCATCAGTTAGTCCATTATAGAAGATATCAAGTATTTCATTTTTCTTAAATGGGTGATCAAGCAAAGCATTAAGCAATTGGAGAAGCCTCCCCCAAGATTGTGGGAGACTCTCTTCTTCAATTTTCACAAAGTTGAATATTTCCTGTAAGGTAGCTTGTTTCTTATGAGCAGGAAAATATTTTTCAGAGAAGTTGTAAATCATATCCCGAGGACTATGCACAGAACCAGGAGTAAGAGTATTGTACCATATCTTAGCATCACCCTTTAATGAGAATGGAAATCATTTGAGAATATAATAGTAGCGTATCTTCTCATCATGAGCAAAAAAGGGTGGCTATATCATTCAACTTAGTAAGATGCACTACCACAGTTTCAGTTGCATAGCCATAGAAAGGATCATATTCAACCAAAGTAATTAACTCTGGGTCAACAGTGAATTCATAATCCTTATCAGTAACAAAGATGTGTGAGGTAGCAAATTTAGGATCAGATTTAATTTTAGCATTCAAAGTCTTTTCTTTATACTTGCATAGTAGTTTCTTAAGATCATTTCTATCCTCACAAGCAAGAATCTCTCTATCTCTTTCTCCATCCAAAACATAGTCCTCAGGTATCTTAGGCATTTCAAATCTAGGAGAGCAAGGAGTAGCAGGTGATTCAAAATCTTCTTCAATTTCAGCATTTTCAAGTTCTCTAGCTTTAGTGAGATGAGCATCAAGTAATTCATTAAGTGGCACAGTTTCAGTTTCAACACTTGTAGCAATTGTATCATCATTAATTTCAGAAGTAGCATCATCAAATTCATGTAGCATATCAGGACGATCAACAGGTGGTGGTGTAACAAGCTGATTCAAAACAGTAGGTGAATTAAAATTAGAGCTAGATGGCAGTTCCTTACCTACTCTCGTGAGAGAGGGGATGATCTTGGTTCTTGTATCCTCCAAATTCTTCATAGTGATAAGTTGATATAAATCTCAAGTGACTTAGCAAATATAGCTATGCTCCCCGACAACAGCGCCAGAAAAAGGTCTTGATAACTCACAAGTATAGGGGATCGCAACAGTTTTTGAGGGTATAGTATTCAACCCAAATTTATAGATTTGACACAAGGGGAGCCAAGAATATTTGAAAATATTAGCAGTTGAGTTATCAATTCAACCACACCAGGAGATAAATATCTATATCAAAGTGATCAGTAGCATAGTAATATGGTAGTTTGATAACAATAGTAACAGTAACAATAGCGATAATAGTAGCAGTAATAGTTTTGTAGCAAGTGCAATAGTAACAGCAGTAGTAGTAACTTAGCAAGAACAATATGTGGAAAGATTGTAGGCACTGGATCGGTGTATTTGTTGGATGATATTCATCATATAACAGTCATAACCTAGGGCGACACATAACTAGCTCTAGTTCATCAATGTAATGTAGTCATGTAGTCCGTATAAAGTCATATGTGCTTATGGAAAAGAACTTGCATGACATCTTTTGTCCTACCCTCCCATGGCAGTGGGGTCCATAAGGAAACTAAGGGATATTAAGGCCTCCTTTTAGTAGAGAATCGGAACAACGCATTAAAACATAGTGAATACATGAACTCCTCAAACGACGGTCATCACCGTGAAGTATCCTGAATATTGTCACTATGGGGATGACGGATCATAACACGTAATAGGTGCATATGACTAGGCAAGATCGGATCAAGAACATAGATATAATGATGATAACATAAACGGTTTAGATGTGAAATCATGGCACTCGGGCCCTAGTGACAAGCATTAAGCATGGAAAAGTTATAGCAACATCAATCTTAGAACATAGTGAATACTAGGGATCAAGCCCTAACAAAACTAGCTCGATTACATGATGAATCTCATCCAACTCCTCACCGACCAGCAAGCTTACGAAGGAATTACTCACTCCCGTTAGGGAGCATCATGGAATTGGCGATGAAGGAGGGTTGATGATGACGAAGACGGAAGATTCCCCTCTCGGGAGCCCCAAACGGACTCTAGATCTGGCCTCCCGATGAAGAACATGAGGTGGCGGCGGCTCTGTATCGTAAAACGCGATGAAACTTTCTCCTTAATTTTTCTGGAAAAATAGGATTTTATAGCGCTGGAATTAGGGACGGGGTTGGGGCACGAGGTGAGCACCACCCACCAGGGAGAGCCCAAGGGGGCTAGCGCGGCTTGGTGTCTCTTGCTCACCCTAGCCCACTTCCCTGGTGGTTTTTGGCTCCAATATTCCTCAAATATTCTGAAATAATTCTCCAAAAAGTTTCGTTCCATTCCGAGAACTTTTATTTCTGCACAAAAACAACATCATGGTAGTTCTCCTGAAAACAGCGTCAGTCTAGGTTAGTTTCACTCAAATCATGCAAACTAGAGTCCAAAACAAGAGCAAAAGGGTTAGGAAAAATAGATACGATGGATATGTATCATAGACAAAGTAAGAACAATCGATATTATCAAACCCCATCGTTTTATCCTTAGTAACAACAACAAAAATATGTATGCTTATCCTTTCTATCATTGGACGGGTGATACTTGTGATCTGTGTTGGATTTTCCCCCGAAGAGGAGGGGATGATGCAACACAGTATAGATAAGTATTTCCCTCAGTGAGAACCAAGGTGATCGAACCAATACAAGGATCACACAACTTCCTGTCTCCAATGCCTACACACAAAAGAGCAAACACTTGCACCGAACGCGGGCAAGAGGGTTGTCAATCCCCTTGAACTCGTTACTTACAAGCGATAACTAGTGTAGATTATAGTTGATAATTATAAATTGCAAAATAATAGGAAAACGAATAAATGTCAGCAAGGACATAATAGTGTTTATAAATATATATGTGAATAGACCCACAGACCATAGTGTTCGCTAGTGGCTTCTCTCTCGATGAAGGCATACGGTGGGTAAACAAATTCATGTTCGGCAATTGATAGAAAAGTGCATAGTTATGCAATATTTATTCATTTGTATATAGGCATCATGTCCACAAACAAGTAGACTGTCTCATGCCTGCATCTACTACTATTACTTCACCCATCGACCGCTATCCAACATGCATCTAGAGTATTAAGTGAAACAGAGTGATGCTTGGATAATGATGACATGATGTAGACAAAGTGAACTCAATTAATATGAATAAAACCCATCTTTTTTATCCTTAGTGGCAGAAATACAAATACGTTTCTTCTCCCCTACTATGTCACTCGAATATAGAGCGTCGCAAGATTGAACCCACTACAACACACCCCTCTCACTGAAGATAAACCAATCTAGTTGGCCAAACTAAACCGATAGATCAAAGAGATTTACGAAGCTATAATGATCATGAAAATAAGAATCAAATAAGTATTCAAAGGTGACTCAAATCTTTTATCATAAATAATTTGAACATAAACCCACAATTCAGCGGATCGCAAAACACACACCGCAAAGATTGATTACATAAAAGGGATCACTACGGGAATCACGATGATCATGGCAATGAAGAACATAGAAAGAGAGATAGCCATCTAGGTGCTAACTACATACCATAGGTCAATGGTGAACTACTCACACATCACCATGGGAGTAACAAGGATGATGTAGAGGCCCTCCATGATTGACTCCCCTCCGACAGGGCATTGGAAAAGGACCCCAAATGAGATCACAGCAGAATAGAGACCTGCAACGACGAAAAAGTGTTTTGGGAGCTCCCCTAGGGTTTTTGTAATATGTATGAATTTATAGGACAAATTAGAGGGTTGTGAGAGCCCGGAGGACGCCACAAGCTAACAGGGCACGGCCAGCCCCCTGGGCACGACATATTGGCTTGTGGGGCCCTTGTGCGGCATGTGGTCTTCTTTTGGTCCAGGAAAAATCATCAAAAAATTTCATGGCAATTGGACTTCGTTTGGTACTGTAAACCTGAAAAGCCAAAAACATGCGGAAAACAACAACTGACACTTGGCACTTGTTAATAGGTTAGTGCTAAAAAATAATATGAATTAGCAAATAAATGCCCCAAAAGTATCCTTGAATGATAATATTATAGCATGGAACAATCAAAAATTATAGATACGCTGGAGAGTATCAGCATACCCAAGCTTAATTCCCGCTCATCCTCGAGTAGGTAAATGATAAAAAGAAGAATTTTTGATGTGACATGCTACCCAACATGTAATCTCTTGCATGTATGCTCATTGAGAAACGATGAATTAACAAACATCAAGATACTAATATTTGTAAGCATAAATAACACAATCATGAAAATATACGATCCTCAAAGAATGTTTACCCCCATTAATTTTATCATATTAGTAAGGCATGGCTCTGTCTTCACCACATTAATACAAATGCCAAGCACCATGGTGTCCAACTCAGGCAATTGGATCGTACTTTTTAAAGCACTTCAACTTTGAATTCTTCACACAATACATGAGCATGAACCATGCACATAACATATAGGTGGAACCGAATATGGTGCTAGATATCAAAGGGGTAAAAGTGGAGAATAAAGTGTTGCATAAACTAGGCGTATCAACGGAATATGGAGATACCTATCAATATATATCAATGCGAGGAGTGGGGATTGCCATGCAATGGATGCACTAGAGCTATAGGTGTATGAAAGCTCAACTGAAGCTAAGTGGGTGTGCATCCAACTTGCTTGCTCATGAAGACCTCAAGCATTTGAGGAAGCTAGCCCGTCATCGGAATATACAAGCCAAGTTCTACAATGAAAAATTCCCACTAGCATATGGAAGTGACAAAACATGAGACTCTCTATTTGAAAAACACGGTGCTACTTTGAAGCACAAGTGTGGAAAAAGAGATAGTAGCACTGTCCCTTCTCTCTTTTCTCTCATTTATTTTCTTTTTTCTTTTTTTCTTTTTCTCTCTTCTCTTTTTCCCCTTTTCTTTTTCTATTTATTTCCTTATTTTTATTCTTTCCTTTTCCCTTCCCTTTATTTTTCTTTTTCTCTTTTTTCCTCACTGATATAGTGCCCTAATAATAAAAATAATCACACTTTTATTTACTTACAACTCGATATGCAAAAACTATAAAATAATATGACTCAATATGAATGCCTCTGGTAGTGTACCAGGATGTGCAATGATCTAGCATAGCAAAATATATCAGAAAACAGACAAGCCATGAAAATATCAGACTAGCTATCGTACAATAATGCAAAGCAATATGGCGATGAGTGAACTAGTCATATGATGTAACGGTGGAAGTTGCATGGCAATATATCTCAGAATGGCTATGGAAATGCTATAATAGGTAGGTATAGTGGTTGTTTTGACGAAGATATAAGGAGGCTTATGTGCAATAGAGTTTATCGTGCCGCATAATTTGGATGCACCAGTGAAGTTTGCACCGATCCTCGAGGTAAGAATGGACAATGCACAGTACCGGAGAGGCTAGCAAAATATGAGGAGGTGAGAGTGTGTATGCCCATGGATTCACATTAGTCATAAAGAACTCATATATGAGGAGGTGAGAGTGTGTATGTCCATGGAACTCTTATACTTTGTCACTAGGATATAGAAACTCGTCAGGCTGAACCTACCACTATGCACCTCTCTCACCGAAGAAATATCAATCTAGTTGGTCAAACTATTTCAATAGATTCGAGAGAATTATGAAGCTATAATGATCATGCACATAAAAATCATATTATATTTCAGAGAAGACTCAAATATTTATCATTAATAATCTATACATAAACCCACAATTCATCGGATCCCAACAAACGCACCATACAAAGGGATTACTGTCAGGGAACGTTGCATGGGAAACAAAAAATTCCTACGCACACGCAAGATCTATGCATGGTGGTGAGCATCTATGAGAGGGAGAGTGGATCTACATACCCTTGTAGATCGCTAAGCGGTAAGCGTTAAGAAAGACGGTTGGTGTAGTCGAACGTCTTCGCGATCCAAATCGCTAGTTGTCCTGCGATCCAATCACGATCCGTCCCAATCTAGCGACGAACGGACGACACCTCTGCGTTCAGCACACGTACAGCTCGATGACGATCTCCGCCATCTTGATACAGCAATATGGGGCAAAGAGGTAGATGAGTACTCTGGCAGCACGATGGCGTGGTGATGGTGGTGGTGGAGCTGATCCGGTAGGGCTTTGCCAAGTACCGCCGAATCAATCTTGAGGAGGGCACGATCTAGTGGGGGGGGAGAGGACTCCATCGTGGCTTGGGGTGCGGCTGCCCTCTCTCCTCTCCAATATATATATGAGGTAGGGGAAGGGGTGGGCACCCTAGGGTTCCCCCCTAGGGTTATCCAGACAAGGAGGAGGAGGAGTCCTCCTCCAAGTAGGAGGTTGGCGTGGGAGGAGTCCTCCTCCTACTAGGATTCCCCCCTCTCCTCTTTCCCTGCGCATAGGCCCATAGGTTCTGGCCACCCAGCCCACCAGGGATGGTGCGTCACCTCTAAGGCCCATGTGGCCCCTTGGGGTGTGTGGGCCCCACTTGGTGGTCCCCTGAAACCCATTTGTCACTCCCGGTACACTACCGGAAATGGCCGAAACTTTTCCGGAGTTCAAATTTTTGGAAATATGCTCTAGAGGCAATAATAAATTAGTTACTATCATATTTCCTTGTTCATGATAATCGTTTATTATCCATGCTAGAATTGAGTTGATCGGAAACTCAGATACATGTGTGGATACATAGACAACACCATGTCCCTAGTATGCCTATAATAAACTAGCTCATTGATCAAAGATCGTTAAGGTTTTCTAGCCATGGACATGAGATGTCATTTGATAAGGGGATCACATCATTAGGAGAATGATGTGATGGACAAGACCCAAACTATAAATGTAGCATATGATCGTGTCAGTTTTTTGCTATAGTTTTTTGCATGCAAGTATGTGTTCCTATGACCCTGAGATCATACAACTCACTGACACCGGAGGAGTACCTTGTGTGTATCAAATGTTCCAATGTAACTGAGTGACTATAAAGGTGCTCTACAGGTATCTTCAAGGGTATCTGTTGGGTTGGCATGGATCAAGACTAGGATTTGTTACTTTGTGTGACGGAGAGGTATCTCAGGGCCGACTCGGTAATACAAATCACAGTAAGCCTTGCAAGCAATGTGACTAAAGTGTTAGCCACAGGATCTTGTATTGTGGAATGAGTAAAGAGACTTGTCGGTAACGAGATTGAACTAGGTATAGATATACCGGCGATCGAATCTCGGGCAAGTAACATACCGAAGAAGGGTACAACGTATGGGATTAACTGAATCCTTGACATAGAGGTTCAACCGTTAAAGATCTTCGTAGAATATGTAGGAACCAATATGGGCATCCAGGTCCTGCTATTGCTTATTGACCGTAGAGGTGTCTCAATCATGTCTACATAGTTCTCGAATCCGCAGGGTTTGAACACTTAAGGTTCGATGACGTTTTTGTAGTATGGAGTTATGTATGGTGGTGACCGAAGGTTGTTCGGAGTCCCGTATGAGATCTCGGACATCACAAGGAGCTCCGAAATGGTCCGTAGGTAAAGATTGATATATCGGAAGTCATGTTTTGGTCGCCAGAAAAGTTTCGGGCTCATCGATAGTGTATCGGGAGTGCCAAGAGGGTACCGGGGGACCATCGGGAGGGGTGTCTCGACCCAAGAGGCTACATGGGCTGTGGGAGAAGGTAAACCAGCCCCTGGTGGGCTGTCCGAAGCCTCCCCTAAGGGCCCATGCAGCTAGAGTGGTTTGAGAGGGAAAAACTCAAGGTGGAAAGAGTTTCCAAGTGGGAAGGAGGAGTCCTAATCCTACTTGGATTGGAGGAGGACTCCTCCTATCCTCCTTGATCCAAGCCAAGGCCTGGCCCCTTGTGTGCCAATACTCCTCCCTCCCTCCTCCTATATATACTAGAGGTTTTGAGGGTTTTGAGACATAGAAAGACAACCACGTGCTACCTCTCCTCAAGATCGTAGTTTCTCCTCTAGATCGGTTTCAGCAGTGCTTAGGCAAAGCCCTGATGGAATAGCTCCACCATCATCGCTGCAATGCCATCGCGCTGCCGGAGAACTCATCTACCTCTCCGCTCCCTCTTCCTGGATCAAGAAGGCGGAGATCGTCATCGAGCTGTACGTGTGCTGAACGCGGAGGTGCCATCCGTTCGACTCTAGATCAGAAGGACCGTGATCAAGATCATGAGACAATTCGTGATTGGATCATGGACGGATCGTAATGGGATCGCTGGAAGGACCGTGATTGGGTTGCGGGATAGATCATGATGGGATCGCGAGATGCTCGGCGATTTGTATCGCAAAGACGTTCGACTACCTTTGTTGGAAATATGCCCTAGAGGCAATAATAAATTAGTTATTATCATATTTCCTTGTTCATGATAATCGTTTATTATCCATGCTATAATTGTATTGATCGGAGACTTAGATGCATATGTGGATACATAGACAAAACCATGTCCCTAGTATGCCTCTAATAGACTAGCTCGTTGATCAAACATGGTTAAGGTTTCCTAGCCATTGACATGAGATGTCATTTGATAATGGGATCACATCATTATCAGAATGATGGGATGGACAAGACCCAAACTACAAACGTAGCATATGATCGTGTCAGTTTATTGCTACTGTTTTCTGCATGTCAAGTATCTGTTCCTATGACCATGAGATCATGCAACTCACTGACACCGGAGAAGTGCCTTGTGTGTATCAAACATCACAACATAACTGGGTGACTATAAAGATACTCTATAGGTATCTTCGAGGGTGTATGTTGGGTTGGCATGGATCAAAATTGAGATTTGTTACTCCGTGTGACGGAGAGGTATCTCAGGGCCAACTCGGTAATACAACATCACAACAAGCCTTGCAAGCAATGTGACTAAGCTTTAGTCACAGGATCTTGTATTACAGAAAGAGTAAAGAGACTTGCCGGTGACGAGGTTGAACTAGGTATGGAGATACCGATGATCGAATCTCGGGCAAGTAACATACCAAAGAACAAAAGCAACATCATACGGGATTAACTGAATCCTTGACATAGAGGTTCGACCGATAAAGATCTTCGTAGAATATGTAGGAACCAATATGGACGTCCAGGTCCCGCTATTGGTTACTGTAGAGGTGTCTCGGTCATGTCAACATAGTTCTCGAACCCGCAGGGTCTGCACACTTAAGGTTTGGTGACGTTTCGGTAGTATAGAGTTATGTATGGTGGTGACCGAAGGTTGTTCGGAATCCCAGATGAGATCCTAGACATCATGAGGAGCCCCGGAATGTTCCGGAGGTAAAGATTGATATATAGGAAGTCCTATTTTGGTCGCCGGAAAAGTTTCGGGCTCATCGATAGTGTATCGGGAGTGCCGGTAGTGTACCAGGAGACCATCGGGAAGGGTATTTCCATCCAAGAGGCTACATGGGCTGTGGGAGGATGAATACCATCCCTTAGTGGGCTGGAGGAAGTACCACAAGGGGCCCATGCGGCTGGGAAGAAGAAGCCCAAAAGGAAAAAGGTGGAAAAAGGCAAAAGGGCTAAATTAGGAAGGAGTCCTAATCCTACTAGGAGTGGAGGAGGAGGACTCCTCCCTCCTGGTTCGGCCGACCCAAGGGCTGGCTTCTTGGGAGCCAAGCCTCCTCCTCCTCTCCTCCTATATATACTAGAGGGTTTTAGGGTTTTGGCACAAGTTTTTCAGCCACGTGCTACCCGTTCCTCTAGTGCATAGTTTCTCCTCTAGATCGGTTTTCTGCAGTGCTTAGGTGAAGCCCTTCTGGAATTGCTCCGCCACCATCACCGCGGCGCCGTCACACAGCCGGAGAACTCGTATACCTCTATGCTCCCTCTTGCTGGATCAAGAAGGCGGACATCGTCATCGAGCTATACGTGTGCTGAACGCGGAGGTGTTGTCCATTCGGCGCTAGATTGGAAGGACCGTTATCAAGATTGCGAGACGGATCGTGATGAGATCGCGGGACGGATCATGATGAGTTCGCAGGATGGATCGTGATTGGATCGCAGGACGGATCGTGATGAGATCGCGGGACGCTCGACGATTTGGATCGTGAAGATGTTCGACTACACCAACCGTGTTTCTTAACGCTTCCCGCTTAGCGATCTACAAGGGTATGTAGACCACTCTCCCTCTCATAGATGCTCATCACCATGGATAGATCTTGCGTGTGCGTAGGAATTTTTTTCCCCATGCGGCGTTCCCCAACAACATCAACCGCATTTCTTAATGCTTCCCGCTTAGCGGTCTACAAGGGTATTTAGATCCAATCTCCCCCTTGTAGATGCTCATCACCATGGATAGATCTTGCGTGTGCGTAGGAATTTTTTTTTGTTTCCCATGCAATGTTCCCCAACACAAACACCACTTTCCTATATATCAATCTTTACCTCTAGACCATTTCGGAGCTCCTCATGACGTCCGAGATCTCATCCGGGACTTCGAACAACCTTCGATCACAAACATACATAACTCAATACTACTAAAACATCAACGAACGTTAAGTGTGCAGAGCCTGCAGGTTCGAGAACTATGTAGACATGAACGAGACACCTCTACGGTCAATAACCAATAATGGTACCTAGATTCCCATATTGGTTCCTACATATTCTACGAAGATCTTTATCGGTTGAACCTCTATGTCACGGATTCAGTTAATCTCATATGCAGTTCCCTTTGTTCTTTGGTATGTCACTTGCCCGAGATTCGATCGTCGGTATCTCTATACCTAGTTCAATCTCGTTACCGGAAAGTCTCTTTACTCATTCCATAATACAAGATCCCGTGGATAACTATTTAGTCACTTTTCTTGCAAGGCTTATTGTGATGTTGTATTACCGAGTGGGCCCTGAGATATCTCTCCGTCGCATGGAGTAACAAATCTCATTCTTGATCCATGCCCACTCAATAGACACCCTAGGAGGTACCTGATGATCCACAAGTATAGGGGATCAAGCATAGTACTTTCGATAAGTAAGAGTGTCGAACCCAACGAGGAGCATAAGGAAATGGCAAGCGGTTTTCAACAAGGTAATCTCTGTAGGCACTGAAATAGTAGGTAACAGATAGTTCGATAGGAAGGTGATTGGTAACGATCCAGTAACAGTAACGGTAAACAAGGTGCAGCACGGTAGCCCAATCCTTTTGAGGCAAAGGACAGGCCAAAACAATCACTAGTAATAGGCAAAGTGTTCTTGAGGGTACACGGTAATTTCGTCTAGTCACTTTTATCATGTTGGTTTGATTTGTATTTGCTACTTTGATAATTTGATATGTGGGTGGACCGGTGCTAAGGTGTTGTTCTTATTTGAACTACCAACCTACTTATGATTAACCCCCTTGCAAGCATCTGCAAGTACGAGAGAAGTATTAAGACAAAGTCTAACCATAGAATTAAAGATGTGGATCCAAATCAGCCCCTTACGAAGTAGCGCATAAACTAGGGTTTAAGCTTTTGTCACTCTAGCAACCCATCATCTAATCACTACTCCACAATGCATTCCCTTAGGCCCATGAATGGTGAAGTGTCATGTAGTCGACATTCACATGACACCACTAAGGCAATCACAACATACATATCATCAAAATATCGAACACATATCAAATTCACATGATTACTCGCAACATGACTTATCCCATGACCTCAAGAACAAAGGTAACTAATCACAAATAATATCCATGCTGAAGATCAGAGGAGTTTTGAATAGCATAATGGATCTGAACATATAATCTTCCACAAAATAAACCATATAGAAATCAACTACGCAAGGTAATCAACACTACTAGTCACCCACACGTACCAATCTGAGGTTCCGATACAAAGATTGAACACAAGGGATGAACTAGGGTTTGAGAGGAGATGGTGTTTTTGAAGATGTTGATGAATATTGGCCTCCCAAAGATGAGAGGGGTGTTGGTGATGACGATAGCTTCGATTTCCCCCTCCGGGAGGGAAGTTCCCCCGGCGGAATCGCTCCGCCTGAGGACAAAAGTGCTCCTGCCCAAGTTCCACCTCGAGGCGGCAGCAGTTCATCCCAAAAGTCCTTTTCTGATTTTTTCTAGGACAAGAGTGACCATATACCAGAAGATGGGCATCGGAAGCGAGCCAGGCTAGGCATAACCTATCAGGGGGCGGCGAGGGGGGCCTAGGGCGCCCTGGTGGGTTGTGCCCACCTGGGGACCCTCCTCGGGTAGTTTTCAGCTCCAATAATTCTTATTAAATACAAAAATAACCCCCGTAAATTTTCAGGTTCATTGGAGTTGTGCAGAATAGGTATCTCTGACGTGCTTTTCTTGGGTCCAGAATTCCAGCTGCTGGTATTCTCCTTTTTTGTGTAAACCTTGCATATTATGATAGAAAAGGCATTAGATCACTCCCCAAAGCATTATTATTCAAGAAACAAAGTAAATAACCGTAGGAAATCATGATGCAAAATGGACGTACCAACTCCCAAGCTTAGACCTCGCTCGTCCTCAAGCGAAAGTCGAAATCAAAAAGCATGTACACGTGGTTTGAGAGAGAGGTGTCGATAAAAACAAAATACGGACATAGAAACATCATGCTTATTAACATAACAGCAACAAATTCTAATAGAAGAACTTATTTTAATACATTTTTTATCATGAAGCTTCTCATGAACAAGTAACAATTCATCACATCATAGAAGTATAAAGAATAAAACTTATTGGAAACCAACAAACTATGTTCTCGGTCAACTTTGCAAATACAATTCATCATATTTTCAGGAAGGGTCTCATGTCGGAGCCTTTTGGCAAGTCCACATGCTCAACTATCATTAGTCTTCTATGATTGCTAACACTCATGGCTTACCCATGAACAAAAAGTTTCAACCGAACACGTAGGAAGATAGAGGCATATAGTTTCGCCTCCCAACCTACTCACCTCAAGGGTGATGTCAACAATAATAACTCATGCCCACTCATATCCAGCTGGATATATGTGCCTAGATCTTTCCTTGCCACATGATTCTTGCAAAAGGAAAAGGTAAAAAGGGAATACAGAAGAATACGTTGACTCTTGGATAAAAGTAAGTGCATAGAAGTAAAAGATAGGCCCTTCACAGAGGGAAGCAGAGGTTGGCATGCGCTTATTGATTTGTATGCCCAATCCCTTAATGTAAAAGTGCGTCACACCATATTGCCCCCTATGATAGCATGTATTATTATGCACTCTGTCGCTTTTATTACTTTTCCATCATAAGTTCGTATAACGCTCAATTTTCACTGACACTAATTGATCAAAACACTTTTAGAAGCAATTTTTATAGCCTTATTGCACCAACGACAACTTACTTGAAGGATCTTTCTCGATCCATAGGTAGGTATGGTGGAAACTCAAAGAAAGAGTTTGGTTTGGGGGTTTTGGATGCACAAGTACTATCTCTACTTAGTGCGGAATTTTTGGCTAGCAAATATATTCGGCAAGCAGAACATGTTAAAGGATCTATGATAATATTACTTCTATGCGAATATGAACAAACATAAATCATTACGTTGTCTTCCTCGTCCAATGTCAACAATTTTGACATATAATATTTGATGGGGTCTCACAATCATAAAAGATGTCCAAGATAGTGTATTTGCATGTGAATCTTCCCTTCCCTTATTAATTCTTTCATGAATTGCATCATTGACCAATGTTGTGTTTGTCAATCTCCAATAAATTTTACTACTTATACTTCTCTTTATGTGATGTCGGTACTCACCGTAAGATTGGCATATGATTTTTTGTTTATTTCTTTTCTTTTATTTGATTGCAACCAAAAAGTAAAGAGGAAAAAACTAAAACCAACTTTATTATATAACTTTCACTCGATTACATAGATAGATAGGCCATGGAACTAACACACGAAAAAAGATCATGCTAACTTTTATTCTAAAGCAAAAGGGAAACTAAGGATCGAATTGAAATAAGTAAGGGTGGATAAAAGTGGTGGTGATACGATACTGGGGCACCTCGCCCAAGCTTGGCTTAACCCAAGGGGAGTGCCAATACCTGTGTGCTCAAGTCTCCTTTTGTGGTGATGATCAGGTAGGCTTGTCCTCTAGCTTTGAGGGCAAGGGTTCCCCATCGAGGTTGACACAAGAGTCCACTGAGTCCTGCAACTAGCAGATAACTCATACCTTTAAATCTTGCTTCATATTCGAAGACTTGATTTTGGAGATCATAAACTTGACTCTATAGAAAATTAATTGCTCATTGAGGGTGAAGATGGTGTCTTTCATGGACCGGCCATCCATTGTCTCACCACGGGTGAATCCGTGATCATGGAGTGATTGGCACTAAGTCCATGCTCCACCATCTTCTGGCACTTGAGGATTTCTTGTTCCACCGCCTCGAGCCTAGCCTCCACGCTTCCGGTCTTCTTGGGTCCTTGAACATCGCGGATGTGGAGCAACCCCTCACGCATCTCAATGACTTGAGGGTGCTTCATCACCTCCGACAAGTACGGGTTGATAACCTTCTCAAAGAACTGTCCTTGGAGGAGCTTGGTGGAGCCATGGAGATCTAGATCTAACGAGAAAACGGCAAGAAACAAGAATAGAGGATTTTTCTACGATGCGGTTGTCAAAACAGTCACGGGTATATGTAGATAATTTTTATTCTTAGAAACCAAGCAAACGAGGGAAAACGGAGTTGGGAAGGCATCCGAGGTGGGCACAACCCACCAGGGCGCGACCAGGGGTGCCTGGCGCGCCCTGGTTTATCATGCTCACCTCGATCACCTTCCGATTTATTTCTTTATTTCAAAAATTCTAAAATATTCCAAAACTGACAGGATTTTTTTGCGGATTTTTCGGAGTCTGTTTACTTATCGAATTAGGTACCTCCTATTTTTAAGAATTTTGGAGTGTTCCGGAAGGTCTCTTTTATGTGCTCCTCTAGTGTCATGGTTTGGATAACATTGCTTTCAACGTTAATAGGCGTACCTGAGATATAATGCTTAATTCTTTGTCCATTGGCCACCTTCGGGTTAGTGCCTTCGGCATTATTAATCTTGATAGTTGCAGAATGATAGACCTCCTCAATAATATATGGACCTTCCCATCTAGAGAGAAGCTTTCCTGCAAAAAATCTTAAACGAGAGTTGAACAAAAGAACATAGTCTCCTATTTTGAATTCCTGCTTTTGGATTCTCTTGTCATGCCATCTCTTTACTTTTTCTTTGAATAGTTTGGTAGTTTCATACGCTTGGGTTCTCCATTCATCTAGTGAGCTAATATCAAATAGCCTCTTTTCCCCGGCAAGTTTGAAATCATAGTTGAGTTCTTTAATATCCCAAAATGCTTTGTGTTCTAGTTCTAGAGGCAAATGACAAGCTTTTCCATACACCATTTTATATGGAGACATACCCATATGATTTTTATAAGCTGTTCTGTAGGCCCAAAGTGCATCATATAATTTCTTAGACCAATTCTTTCGAGACCTGTTGACAGTTTTTGTAATATTAATTTTATTTCTCTATTACTAAGTTCTACCTGACCACTAGATTGAGGATGATAGGGTGATGCAATTCTATGGTTAACATCATATTTAGCAAGCACCTTACGAAAAGCACCATGAATAAAATGTGAACCACCATCGATCATTAAATATCTAGGGACTCCAAACCTCGGGAAGATAACCTCTTTAAGCATTTTAATGGAGGTGTGGTGATCGGCACTACTAGTTGGAATAGATTCTACCCACTTAGTGACATAATCAACCGCAACTAAAATATGAGGGTATCCGTTAGAGGAAGGAAAAGGCCCCATATAATCAAAACCCCAATCATCAAATTGTTCAACAACAAGTGAATAATGCATAGGCATTTCTTGACACTTATCGATATTACCAATTCTCTGACATTCATCACAAGACAAGACAAACTTACAGGCATCCTTGAAGAGAGTAGGCCAATAAAAACTAGATTGCAATACCTCGTGAGGAGTTCTATCTCCCGCATCATGTCCTCCATAAGCTTCGGAATGACATTTTCGTAGGATTTGTTCTTGTTCATGCTCAGGTACACAACGTCTAATAATACCATCCACTCCTTCTTTATAAAGATGTGGGTCATCCTAAAAGTAATGTCTCAAGTCATAGAAGAATTTTTTTCTTTTGTTGATATGTAAAGCTAGGTGGTATATATTTAGCAACAATGTAATGAGCATAATCAACATACCAAGGTGTGTTTTGTGAGACACCTATTGCAGCCAGCTGTTCGTGAGGGAAACTATCATCAATAGGTAGTGGGTCATCAAGAATATTTTCTAACCTAGACAAGTTATCAGCTACGGGGTTCTCAGCTCCCTTCCTATCAACGATATGTAAATCAAATTCCTGAAGCAAGAGAACCCACCTAATGAGTCTAGGGTTAGCACCTTTCTTTTCCATAAGATATTTATAGCAACATGATTAGTGTGAACAATAACTTTGGAGTCAACAATATATGGTCTAAATTTATCACAAGCAAACACAACTGCTAAAAATTCCTTTTCAGTAGTGGCATAATTTCTTTGGGCACTGTCTAGAGTTTTGCTAGCATAATGTATAACGTTTAATTTCTTATCAACTCTTTGTCCTTGAACAACACCAACAACATAATCACTAGCATCACACATAATTTCAAAAGCAAGTTCCAATCAAGTGGTCGAACAATAGGTGCAGAGGTTAAGGCTTTATTGAGTGTTTCAAAGGCTTGTACACAATCGTCATCAAAAATAAAAGGGATATCCTTTTGCAAAAGATTAGTAAGAGGCCTCGAAATTTTAGAGAACCTTTAATGAACCTCCTCTAAAAACCATCATGACCAAGGAAACTTCGAATACCTTTGATATCTTTAGGACATGGCATTTTATCAATTGCATCAACTTTAGCTTGATCCACCTCAATACCTCGTTTGGAGATCTTATGCCCCAAGACAATAACTTCCTTAACCATAAAGTGGCACTTCTCCCAATTCAAGACGAGATTAGTTTGTTCACATCTCTACAAAACTCGATCAAGGTTGCTTAAGCAATCATCAAAAGAAGTTCCGTAAACAGAAAAATCATTCATGAAAACCTCCACAATCTTTTCACAAAAATTCGAGAATATAGCAGTCATACATCTTTGAAAGGTAGCAGGTGCATTGCATAAACCAAAAGGCATACGCCTATAAGCATAGGTTCCAAAAGGGCAAGTGAAGGTAGTTTTCTCTTGATCGGATGGTGACACACATATTTTGAGAAAAACCAGAATATCCATCTACAAAACAAAAGTGCATGTGCTTAGAAAGTCTCTCTAGACTTTGATCAATGAAAGGCAAAGAGTAATGATCTTTTCTAATAGCTTTATTTAATTTTATAAAATCAATTATCATTCTATAGCCAGCAACAATTCTTTGTGAAATGAGGTCATTTTTATCATTGGGAACAACAGTAATAACTCCTTTCTTCGGGTCACAATGAACGGGACTTGGATCACTAGGTGGCACAACAATAGAAGCAATAGTGCATATGATTTTCATAGTCAAGCAAATATTGTTCTAGTGGATAACTAGGTGGCACAGCAATAGAAGCAAGACCAATTATCTCATCCTCATTAGATAATTCTCTATCGCGAGGTTGTCTACTAAACTTGGAGAAATTAAACTCATGAGACACATCACCAAACTCAACACTCACGGTTTCTTTTTAACAATCTATCTTAGCATTAACAGTGTTCAAGAAAGGTCTACCAAAGATAATGGGACAAAATTCATCTTGTGGGGAACCAAGAACTAGAAAATACGTAGGATATTTTATTTTCCCACACAAGACTTCAACATCTCTAACAATCCCAAGTGGTGTGATGGTGTCTCTATTAGCAAGTTTAATAGTAACATCAATATGTTCTATTTCAGCAGATGCTATTTCATTCATAATTTCTTGATATAAGGTAAAAGGGATAGGACTCACGCAAGCACATAAATCACATAATACATGATAACAATGATCTCCTATTTTGACTGAGACAACAGGCAAGCCAACTACGTGTCCGTGTTTGTCTTTTTCGTCGTGTTTAGCAATTCGAGCAGCTTCATCGCACAAGTAAATGACATGCCCATCAATATTTTCTACCAGGAGATCTTTAACCATAACAACACTAGGTTGTACTTTAATTTCTTCATATGGTTTAGGTGTTCTAATATTAATTTTGCGAACCACAGTTGATACCTTAGCATATTCTTTTATCCTAACAGGGAAAGGTGGTTTCTCAATATAAGTAGTGGGCACAACTGGATCAACATTGTAAATAATAGATTCTTATTTAGCTATGACCGGTTCTTTAATTTATTTTTTAATAGGGGGCATGATATTTAAACAACTTCTGCTTAGGGAGGTCAACATGAGAAGAAAATGCTTCACAGAAAGAGGCTACTATCTCAGAATCAAGTCCATATTTAGTGCTAAACTTATGGAAATTATCGGTATTCATAAAAGATTTAACACAATGGAATTAAAGCTTTATACATGACTCATTACCTTTGTTGAGTTCCCAATCTTGAGATTTTTGTTTAATTCTTTCTAAGAGATCCCATTTGAAATCAATAGTCTTCTTCATATAAGAACCAGCACAAGAAGTATCGAGCATGGTTTGATCATTATGAGAAAGCCAAGCATAAAAATTCTGAATGATAAATTCCCTCGGAATGTCATGATTGGGACATGAGTATAGCATTCAATTAAGCCTCCCCCAAGCTAGAGCGATAATTTCTCCTTCACGAGGAAAAAATTATATATATAATTCCGATCACGATGAACTACATGAATAGGTAAAACTTTTGATGGAATTCCAATTGCAAACGATTCCAGTTCCACGATCCAAGATCATCACATAGCCTATACCATGTCAATGCTTTTCCCTCCAAATATAAAGGGAAAACCTTCTTCTTAACTTCATCTCTAGATAAACTTGCAAGCTTAAATAATCCACATATTTTGTTCACATATAAAAGATGCATATCAGGATGTTCGGTTCCATATCCTGCATAAGGTTTAGCAAGCAGTTTTTCTAGCATACCCGAAGAAATTTCATAAGTAAAATTTTCAGTAGGTGTTGTAGGTTGAGGGATAAATAATTGTGGTTCAGATCGAGATGAAGATACCCTGAACAAACCCCTCAAAGGATTGTTCTCCATAGTAACAAGTGACAGTAAATTTCAGCATGTAGTATAAGTTTTTCCTTACCGATTTCCACTTACCAATAGAGCTTCACTTCCCGGAAACGGTGCCAGAAAAGAGTCTTGATGACCCACAAGTATAATCTCTGCAAGCACTGAAATAGTAGGTAACAAATAGTTTGATAGCAAGGTGATTTGTAACGAGCAAGTAACGGTAATGGTAAACAAGGTGAAGCAAGGTATCCCAATCATTTTGAGTCAAAGGACATGCCAAAACAATCAATAGTAATAGGAAAAGTGTTCTTGAGGGTACACGGGAATACCGTCTAGTCACTTTTATCATGTTGGTTTGATTTGTGTTCGCTACTTTGATAATTTGATATGCGGGTGGCTGGTGCTAAGGTGTTGTTCTTACTTGAACTAACAACCTACTTATGATTAACCACCTTGCAAGCATCCGCAACTACGAGAAAAGTATTAATACAAAGTCTAACCATAGCATTAAACATGTGGATCCAAATCAGTCCCTTACGAAGTAGCGCATAAACTAGGGTTCAAGCTTCTGTCACTCTAGCAACCCATCATCTAATAACTACTCCACAATGCATTCCCTTAGGCCCATGAATGGTGAAGTGGCATCAAGTCGGTGTTCACATGACACCACTAAGGGAATCACAACATACATATCGTGAAAATATCGAACACGTATCAAATTTACATGATTACTCACAACATGACTTCTCCCGTGACCTCAAGAACAAAGGTAACTACTCACAAATAATATTCATTCTCAAGATCGGAGGAGTATTGAATAGCAATGATGGATGTGAACATATAATATTTCACCAAATAAACCATCTAGTAATCCACTACGCAAGGTAATCAACACTACTAGTCACCCACAGGTACCAATCTAAGGTTCCGGTACAAAGATTGAACACAAGAGATGAACTAGGGTTTGAGAGCAGATGGTGTTGTTGAAGATGTTGATGAAGATTGGCCTCCAAAATATGAGAGGGGTGTTGGTGATGACGATAACTTCGATTTCCCCCTCCGGGAGGGATGTTCCCCCGGTGGAATCGCTTCGCCGAAGGGCAAAAGTGCTCCTGCCCAAGTTCCGCCTCGATGCGGTGACGCTTAGTCCCAAAAGTCCTTATCTGATTTTTTTCTAGGTCAAGAGTGACCATATACCAGAAGATGGGCACCGGAAGCGGGCAAGGCTAGGCACAACCCATCAGGGCGTGGCTAGGGGGCCTGGCGCGCCCTGGTGGGTTGTGACCACCTTGGGGCCCTCCTCCTGTACTTTTTAGGTCCAATAATTCTTATTAAATACAAAAATAATCCCCGTAAATTTTCAGATTCATTGGACTTGTGCCGAATAGGTATCTATGACGTGCTTTTCCTGGGTCCAGAATTCTAGCTGCTGGTATTCTCCCTCTTTGTGTAAATCTTGCATATTATGAGAGAAAAAGCATTAGAATCACTCCCCAAAGCATTATTATTCAACAAAACAAAGTAAATAACAGTTGGAAATCTTGATGCAAATTGGATGTATCAGTACATGTAGAGCATCTTTATAGTCACCCAGTTACGTGATCTCATGGTCATATGCTACGTTTATACTCACCCAAAATGCATGATCTGATGGTCATAGGAACATACACTTGACATGCAGAAAACTATAGCAAGAAACTGACACTATCATATGCTACGTTCATAGTTTGGGTCTTGTCCATCACATCATTCTCCTAATGATGTGATCCCGTTATCAAATGACATCTCATAAAACTTCTCATGATGAAGTAACAAGATATTCACATGTTAAAGTATAGACCATGAAATTTCTTGAAAACTAACAAACTATGCTTTAAGTCAGCAAACAATTGCAATTCATCTTTTTTCAGGAAGGGTCTATGTAAGAGCTTTGATTTAGCGAATTCCACATACTCAACTATCATATAGTCTTCCATGATTGCTAACACTCAAAGCATATTTTTAGAGCAAATGCCATCCATCGAACACAGAGAAAGATAGGGGCTTAATGTTTCGCCTCCCAACTTATTTATCATATAGATAATTGTCAACAATAATAATTCATGATCAAATATATTTGAATGGACATATATGCTTGGATCTTTCCCCACCAAATGATGCTTCCCAACTATACAATAATTGAGGTTGAACTAAGAAGGAATACTATTGACCCTTGCATAAAAGTAAATACATGAAAGTAAAAGATAGGCCCTTCGCAGAGGGAAGCATAGGTTGTCATGCGCTTTTTAATTTTGGATGTGCAAACCCTTAATGTAAAGGAACATTACATTGTATTGCCCTTTGTGATAGCAACCTTTATTATGCAGTCCGTCGCTTTTATTTCTTTACCATCAAAAGTTCGTACAACGCTTATTTTCTCTTACAATAAAAGATCATACATACTTACGAGCATTTTTTATTGCTTTTTGCACCAATGACAACTTACTTGAAGGATCTTATTCAATCCATAGGTAGATATGGTGGACACTCATGGCAAGAAACTGGGTTTAAGGGTTTTGGATGCACAAGTAGTATCTCTACTTAGTACAAATTTTTGGCTAGCAAAAGATCCTAAGAAAGCACCACATGTTGGAGGATCCGTAACAATATAACTTCTATACAAATATACCCAAGCATAACTCATTATGTTGTCTTCCTTGTCCAACTTCAACTAATTTGCTCAAGTTTGAAAATAATTAATGGGGCTCACAATCATAGAAGATGTCCAAGATAGTATATTTATATGTGAAACCTCCCTTCCTTCAATATTCTTTCTTGAACTGTTCAAGTGACCAATGCGGTGTTTTCTAACTTTCAATAAATTTTACCACCTATACTTCTTATATGAGAAGTCATTAATCCCCATGGGATAAGCATATAAAACATACATAATTTCAGATTTATGATATTAATTTCATTCAACCATTTACTCATAGGATATAAGTGAATCACGAGAGTAAATGACAAAACTACTCCAAAAAGATATAAGTGAAGATCAATGCGTAGTCAAGTAGATAAATAGCCATGTGAGGACTCTATCTCATTAAATATTTGAGATCCAATGATTTTATTCAAATGGCAAGAAAAAGAAAAATAGCACTCCAAGAATAGCGCATATCATGTGGACAAATAAAAATTTAGGCTCAACATAGGCTAACCGATAATTGTTGATGAAGAGAGGTGGAATGCATAGCATGCCCAAGCTTGGATGCTTGAGATTTATTGAAATATTTACTTGGGGTGCCTTGGGCATCCCCAATCTTGAGCTTTTGTATCTCTTTCAATCCTCTCATATCCCGGTTTGACCTATTCTCAAAAACTTCATCCACACAAAACTTGAAAAGAACTCGGGAGATAGGTTAGTGCACAAAATAATAAATCAACTCTTTATGTACTGCCAAGACAAGTTGCACAATAATTTCAAACATCATCTACTGTTTACTATTATTTCCACAATTTATATCTAATAATATAAGCTATGGAAACTATAGGAAAAGTAGATAACAAAATTATGACAACAATCTGTCCAAACAGAACAGTCTGTAGAAATATATTAAACCAGTGTACTTATGTAACTCAAACAACTACGGAATTTAGGACATGCTAAATAATTTATATTACAACACTATGTACAAAGTTCAGAAACTTTTTACGTTTCGGTAAAATAAGAAAATTCAAACACTACAGAAAAAGGTTCTGTTTTTACACAGCACATATCAAAACATGCAATGCAAGCATCCTAATGCAATTCTTGGAACTTTTTATTGGAAAAATATTATAAATAACATATAACAGATAACAATAAATAACATCCAAGAAAAACACATATTGTGTGAGGAATAAAAATACAGCTCCAAGTAAGATGTACCGATAACATTGGAGACGAAAGAGGGGATGCCTTTCGGGGCATCCCCAAGCTTAGACGCTTGAGTATTCCTTGGTTATTACCTTGGGGTGCCTTGCGCATCGCCAAGCTTCGGTCCTTGCTACTCTTTATTCACCTTATATTGGTATCTTACCCAAACCTTGAAAACTTCAATCACACAAAACTTAACGGAACCTCGTGAGATGGGTTAGTGTAGTAAATATAGATCATTCACTTAGGTACTGTCAAGACAAGATTCATAAATGTTCTCACATAATAACTACTATATTCCATTATTCCCAACATTTATATTACCACATATAAGCTATGGAAACACTTGAAACAAGCAAACTATGCATGCAAAACAAAATCTGTCAAAAACAGAACAGTCTGTAAAGATCTAAATGATCACCATACTTATCGGGCAATAAAATTCTGCAAAATTAGGAAATATCACATAATTTTCATTGCAATGTTGTTTAAAAATTTCATAATTTTTTGCCTCCCCGTAAAATCAGATAATTCATATATTGGACGCAAAACTTTCCGTTGTTGCACAGAATCAAACAAGCAAGTATCCACACTATCCCAAAGGCTTTACTTGGCACTTTATCGAATAAAGACACAAAACATTATTACTACAGTAGCTTAATCATGTGAATCATAAAAATAGAAGGTAAAGGTGTTTGGTTGTCTCCCAACAAGCGCTTTTCTTTAATGCCTTTTAGCTAGGCGTGGTTATTTCAATGATGCTTGCATAGGAAATAGTATTTGAGACATGCAAAAGAGCATCATGAATCACATGACAAGCACATTTAAGTCTAACCTACTTCTTATGCATAGGTATTTTGTGATCAAACAATTCATGATAACAAGAATCAACTTGCATAGGAAGGCAAAACAAGAATATCTCGAAAATTTGAACACATGGAAGGAAAACTTGATATTATTGAAATTCCTACAAGCATAAGTTTCTCCCTCATAATAATTTTTAGTAGCATCATGAAGGAATTAAAAAATATAACTATCACATACAACATTATTTTCATGATGCACAAGCATAGAATTTTTATCACTCTCCACATAAGCAAATATCTTCTCATTCATAATAGTGGGGGCAAACTCAACAAAATAACTATCATGAGACCCTTGGTTGACATACCCACATTCAATATTAAAATCATGATGACAAGTTTCATGGTCATTATAACTCTTTATAGCATACATGTCATCACAATAATCATCATACATAGGAGGCATGTTATCATCATAATAGTTTTGCTCATCAAAACTTGGGGGGCTAAAAATATCATATTCATCAAACATAGCATCCCCAAGCTTGTGGCTTTGCATATCACGAGCATCATGGATTTAGAGAATTCATACTAAAAATATTTATATCATTCTCATCATTCAAGGAATTCTCATCAAGTATTTTCATAAATCCTTCCTCTACCAATTGCGCACAATTTTCTGAACCATCTTTTTCACGAAAGACATTAAAGAGACGAAACAATTGATGCAACCTAAACTCCATTTTTTGTAATTTTATTTAATAAAACCAAACTAGTGAAAAACAAGAAACTAAAAGATTTGATTTCAAGATCTAAATATATACCTTCAAGCACTCACCTCCCCGGCAACGTCGCCAGAAAAGAGCTTGATGTCTACTACGCAACTTTATTCTTGTAGACTTTGTTGGGCCTCCAAGCGCAGAGTTTTGTAGGACAGTAGCAATTTTCCTTCAAATGGATGACCTAAGGTTTATCAATCCGTGGGAGGTGTAGGATGAATATGGTCTCTCTCAAACAACCCTGCAATCAAATACAAGAAATCTCTTGTTTCCCCAACACACCCAACACAATGGCAAATGGTATAGGTGCACTAGTTCGGCGAAGAGATGGTGATACAAGTGCAATATGGATGGTAGATATAAGTTTTTGTAATCTGAAAATATAAAAACATCAAGTTAGCAAGTAACAAAAGTGAGCAAAACGATATTGCAATGCTTGAAAACAAGGCCTAGGGTTCATACTTTCACTAGTGCAAGTTCTCTCAACAATACTAACATAGTTGAATCATATGTAAATCCCTCACGTGCGACAAAGAGTTCACTCCAAAGTCACAAATAGCAGAGAACAAACGAAGAAATTATTGTAGGGTACAAAACCACCTCAAAGTTATCTTTTCCGATCAATCATATGAGCTATCCATATAAGTGTCACGAACAGCCCTAATGTCCGTACGAAAATAACACCTTAAGATACACATCAACCAAAACCCTAATGTCACCTAGATACTCCAATGTCACCACGAGTACTCATGGGCTTGAATATATGATGTGCATCACACAATTTCAGATTCATTAGGTTCAATCCAACACACAGCAGTTCAAAGAGTGCCCCAAAGTTTCTATTGGAGAGTCAAGACGAAAACATGTGCCAATCCCTATGCATAGATTCCCAAGGTCAAGGAACCCGCAAGTTGATCACCAAAACATATAATAAGAGGATCAATAGAACATCCCATTCTCACCACGGATATCCCATCGCAAGACATACATCAAGTGCTCTCAAATCCTTTAAAGACTCGATCCGATAAGAAAACTTCAAAGGGAAAAATCAATTCATCACAAGAAGACAGAGAGATAAAAACTCCATATGATTCATCAATAAAGCTCACGGTACATCAAGATCATGTCATCTCAAGAACACGAGAGAGAGAGAGAGAGAGAGAGATATCAAACACATAGCTACTGGTACATACCCTCAGTCCCGAGGGTGAACTACTCCCTCATCATCATGGAGACCGCCAGGATGATGAAGATGGCCTCCGGTGATGGTTTCCCCCTCTGGTAGGGTGCCGAAACGGGCTCTCGATTGGTTTCTTCATGGATACATAGGCTTGCAGCGGAGGAACTCCCCATATAGGGTTCCCTTCGGAGGTTTGGGTATTTATAAGAATTTTTGGCGTCGGTCTTATGTCAAGGGGGTACCCGAGGGGCCCACAAGCCCGAAGAACCCTCCTTTGGGGGTGGGGCATGCCTAGAGGGCTTGTGAACTCCTCGTCCACTTCCTGGCCCAGCTCTTGTGCTTCATAGGTCTCTCTTGGTCCACAAAAATCACCATAAATTTCAGCCCATTCCGAGAACTTTTATTTCTACACAAAAAACAACACCACGGTAGTTTTGCTGAAAACAACGTCAGTCCGGGTTAGTTCTAATCAAATCATACAAAAACCGTATAAAATTGTTCTAAGCATGGCATGGATAGTTCATAAATTATAGATACGTTGGAGACTCATCAATGACCATAAAAAGATATTACTCATATAAATAGAACAACCATTATTCTCTAATTTAAATGAGTAACCGTCTCGCAATAAACAAGATACAGATATAATGTTCATGCTTAACGCAAGCACTAAATAACAATTATTCAGGTTCATAACTAATCCCGATGGTAATCGAAGATTGAGCGTGCCGACAACGATCACATCAACCTTGGAACCATTTCCCACGTGCATCGTCACTTTGTCATTTGCCAGTCTCTGTCTATTTCGTAGGCCCTGCTTTGAGTTGCAAATGTGAGCAATAGAACCGGTATTAAATACCCAGGCACTACAACAAGAGTTGGTAAGGTACACATCAATAACATGTGTAACGGCATATTTCTCCCTAAGTGGTTTTGGTGATTGATGACAATGCCTTTGCGGACTAATTGTGTGCATTGAGCATTTCAGGTATCTCAGGTCTAGGCACAAGACGATTCAGTGCCCCTCGGAATCTCTCGAAGACAGATGTTCTATGCGTTTCTGTTCGGTGGATTTGATTCGTAGGAAAGTCGTACTATCAAGAGGGGGTCCGCATCGGAAAGGTCTGGGTGGAATCAACACATGCACATCTATTCCCTTGGACCTCCTTTCCCTCTCTTCAATGGAGCCTCAACCTGTTTTCCCTCTCTGTGCAAAAGGAACGCCTGCGAGGTGTTTGGGTTCAGTGGCCCACGGTAGTACCGCTCCAGGGACCGGTAGTACCGCAGGTGCGAGCGGTAGTACCGCTCCGTGGAGCGGTAGTACCGCTGTCTCCTGCCCTGGCCACCACACCTGCGGTAGTAGGCGCGGATGTAATTTTTTACTTCCGCCCTACTATGGTAGTACCGCGATTCTCGTCCGGTACTACCGTGCGGACTTTTTTCGCATAGTTTCCCTCTGCAGAGGTTGGCACGGAAGTAATTTTTTACTTTTGTGCACCTCCTGTGGCTGCCTCTACCAACCGTGCGGTAGTACCGCACGGGCTCGCGGTAGTACCGCTCCGGCAGTTCTACCGCTTGCTAACAGGCAGGGCCAGCTACTCTCATGCTAGCGGTAGTACCGCACAAGGCTGTGGTAGTACCGCAAGCCATCGCGGTAGTACCGTGACTTTTGCGGTAGTACCGTGATGAGCGGGGCTAAGTGAGTGGATAACGGTTGGATCTTGTCCCCCACTATAAAATGGAGGTCTTCTTCTCCAAGAAGCTTACCTCTTCCTTCCCAAAACTCCTTTGTTGCTCCAAGCTCCAGTTTTTCCCAATCTCTATCCTAGCCAACCAATCTTGTTGATTTCCTAGGGATAGGTTGAGAAGGCCCCGATCTACACTTCCACCAAGAGAAATTTGATTCCCCCCACTAATCCCTTGCGGATATTGTTACTCTTGTGTGTTTGAGCACCCTAGACGGTTGAGGTCACCTCGGAGCCACATTCCATTGTGGTGAAGCTTTGTGGTGTCATTAGGATCCTCCAATTCAGTTGTGGAGATTGCCCCAACCTTGTTTGTAAAGGTTCGGTCGCCGCCTTGAAGGGCACCAATAGTGGAATCATGACATGTCGCATTGTGTGAGGGCGTGAGGAGAATACGGTGGCCCTAGTGGCTTCTTGGGGAGCATTGTGCCTCCACACCGCTCCAACGGAGACGTACTTCCCCACAAGGGAAGGAACTTCGGTAACACATCCTCGTCTCTACCGGCTCCATTTTTGGTTATCTCGCATCTTTACTTCTTGCAAGCGTTTATTGTGTCATATCCCATGCTTGCTTGTGTACTTGTAGTGGTTAGCATCATATATGTTGTCCACCTAGTTGCACATCTAGCTACCTTATTTGATGCTAAACCTTAATTATTAAAGAAAAGTTAAAAAGTGTTAGTTGCCTATTCACCCCCCCTCTAGTCAACCATATCGATCCTTTCAATTGGTATCAAAGCTACGTCTCTTTATTAAGGGTTTCACCACCCGAAGAGTATGGCTAGCGAAGAGGCTCGTGTGGGAGAACTTCCCGAGGCCATGGGTGTGAACACTGTCTCACACGAGGATTTGAATGAGGCTTTGACCTTACTCAAATCCTCCATGGCTACCGAGGTTCAATCCACATTTAAAGATTTCCTTAATACTCTCAAAATGTCTACCGATGCGGGGCAAGTAGTCAAACGCACTAACTCGTCATCGGATGCCAACTCCGATAAGGAGGGGGCTACTGCTGACAAAGATAATCATGCTCAAAGAGTCAACGGGTCGGGGAGCTTTGCCTCTGTTCCCCCTCCCGTAGTCTATGGAGGACCGGTGCACCCACCTCATATAGTCAATCTCGGTCCTCCTCCTAAACTTGTTAAGAATGATTTTGCTAACTGGGTTTTTAGTATCAAGTCTCATTTAGATCACATCTCAATTCATCTCATGAGAGTCATTGAAGAAGGATACTATCCTCATGATCCACGCAATCTTACTCCAAGAGAACAAGCGGATAAACAGCTAAATTCTTCCACCTTGTTCATACTCCAAGCTACGATTCCTCCTGAAGACCTACCTCACCTGCGACCCTTCACTGTTGCTAAAGAATGTTGGGAACACATCATCTCCATGTACAAGGGCATCTCAAGTATTCAACGGCAAACTATATAAGTTGTTCTTGATCAGTCAGATGAGCTCGTGATGATAGAGGATGAGGAACCGCGTGAGCTCTATAGAAGGGTGACCACTCTTGCTGTTTTCCTCAAGGATCATGGCAGCAAGGATGTGGATGATACCTGGATCAAGCGTAAGTTCCTGAAGCCTATCATGCCCTACAACAAGGCCATGTCCGCTGTCATTCGTCAAAGGCTAGACTTTCACACCTTATCATGTGGTGATGTGTTGGATGAATTCATTGCAATGAACATCCTCAACACGACATCCGACAATGCTCTTGCCCATGTTCAACGGTCAAGGGAGTCCTCTCCCAATCTTGCATTAAAGGCCAAGGTCAGTTAAGAGGAAGAAGAAGAAGAAGAGGTTAGCCCTGAGGACACCAAATATGCTTATCATGAGCACATGGCTCTTGCGTCCAGACAATTTTGGGGCAACAAGAGAAACTCAAGGCCCAACTTCTCCAAGAACAACTCAAATGGGTCAAAGGGAAAGCAACATGTGAGAACTTGCTACAACTGTGGTAATATAAGTCACTTTGTGGTGGATTTTCCATATGAGAAGAGGGAAGACAATGGTGGCAAGCTCATTCGCAAAGATAAAGCCAAGTTCTTCCCAAACAAAACCAACTTTGTCAAGAAGACTCCTCACAAAGTATTGGTAGCACAAAAAGAGTATGCCTCAGACTATGATGTTGATGATGAAGACACAAGCAGTGAAGGAATTGCAATGGCATCCGTGGAAATTACCTCTTCTACCCTGACAAAGGCATCACTCTTCGACGCCCCCAATGAGAACATCGTCGCGAGGTGCCTCATGGCTAAAGGTATCACTAAGGTAACCTCCAACGTCATAACCTCAAACATTAAGGCTACCATTTCTTCCAATTCTTCCTTAGATAGTGTGAATGAACTTGAGGAAGGAAAAGAGGATAAGAATGAGTTTGAAAAATTCATGGCCAAACTCAAGGGAGAGTCCAAGAAGCACTTCGTTGCTCTCTTGGAACAACTTGGGGAGGCCCATGACACTATTGAATCTCAAGAAGAGTGTCTTGAGGAACTAAGAGGTCATAGTCGTGATTATGCCGACGAGATAGCGGATCTATCTATTGCTCTTGAGGACGAGCAAGGTCTTCGTATGACTCTTGAGGAGTCACAAAATGTTGACCTTACTAAATTACGTAAAGATTATGATCATGCTATTGTTCTTAACCATGCTCTCAAGTCTGAGAAGGTTGCACTTGGGGTGGATCATGATCATCTCAAAGTTGAGCTTGACACACTTGACAATGCTCACAAGGCATTGACGTGTGCTCATACCTCTCTTAAGGAGTCACATGATCAACTCCAAGTGAAACTCGCTAAGGAAATTGCCACATGTCCTCCTTTTGTTCTAATTGATAATGCATCTGCTACTAACCCATGTTGTGAGCATGCACACCTTGTGGAGGAAAATGCCAAGCTCAAAGTGCAGCTTAAAAAGGGTTTGGTGATGTGTATCCAAGGTGAGAAGACACTCAATGACCTTCTGACTTCTCAGAAGGAAGTTGTGGCAAAAGAAGGAGTGGGGTTTGTACCCCAAACAAATGAGAAGAAGAAGGTTAACACCAAGGAAGCCCCATCGCTCAAGCAAACCTTTGTAAGAGCTGGTAAATGTCCTCATGACAAGAAGAAAAACCAAGTTATGTTGGAAAATGCCAAGAAAGGCAAGAGCAAGAACATCCAACCCAACAAGACCGGCGACTTTAACCCCTCTTATGTGTTATGCCATGCTAGTGATGGGCATGTTTATGCCAAATTTGTTGGTTCTTCTTATGAGTACATTGAATGGTGTATTTGGGTTCCTAATACCCTTGTTGCTAACATGAAAGGACCCATTAAAGAATGGGTACCTAAAGTCAAACATTGATCTCTTGTAGGGGTTTGCTTCCAGAGGAACATCATGGTTGCTCAGTAGTGGAGTGAAAAATCATATGACCGGAAGCAAGGACTTGGTGGTGGACATTCATCCTGACACATCTATGGACACTCAAGTCTCGTTTGGTGATGATGCAATTTCAAAGGTATTGGGTCTTGGCAAGGTGGTAATCTCTCTGGAACTCACCATAAATAAGGTCATGCTTGTTGAGACCCTCGCATACAATTTACTATCAGTTTATCAACTTGCAACCATGGGTTTTAGTATTTTCTTTGGTATTGACTCTGTGAACCTTTTGTGGAGCAAGACTCTTAAAGTAGCTTTTGTTGGGCATGTCAAGAACGGTCTCTATGTGGTGAACTTCTCGGAGCAACCCACTAAGACTGCGACTTGCTTAATGGCTAAAGTTGATGTGGGATGGCTTTGGCATCGCTGGCTAGTCCATGTTAATATGAGATCTTTGCAAAGTCTCCTCAAAGGGGATCACATCCTTGGACTAAAAAATGTGAGTTTTGCCAAAGATCGTGCTTGCAGTGCTTGTATTGAAGGAAAGCTACATGAGAAGGCGCATCATCCAACCACTACAATATACTCTAAGAGGACCTTAGAGCTGCTTCACATGGATCTCTTTGGTCCTCCATCTTTTGACAGTCTTGGTGGAAGAAAATATTGCTTGGTGATTGTGGATGATTACTCGAGATATACTTGGGTTTATTTCTTCAAGAAGAAGGGTGAGACACAACAGACCATCATCGACTTTGCAAATGAAGTCCAACGCCAACATGATGCAAAGATTTTGATGATTAGAAGTGACAACGGCACCGAGTTCAAGAACTACACCCTGAATGAGTTTCTCAGTGACGAAGGGATCAAGCACCAATATTCCACATATTATACCCCTCAACAAAATGGTGTTGCTGAGAGGAAGAACAAGACATTAATTGATGCGGCAAGAACCATGATGGCGGAGTTTAAATCTCCGTACAACTTTTGGGCTGAAGCCATTAACACAGCATGCCATGCATCTAACCGGCTCTATCTTCGCAAAGGATTGAACAAGACCCCGTATGAGATTCTTACCGGGAACAAGCCCAACCTCACATACTTTCGGGTGTTCGGTTGTAAGTGTTTCATTCTCAAGAAAGGTGCTCGTTTGTCTAAATTTGAATCTAGAGCCCATGAGGGCATATTTGTTGGTTATGCTGCAAATGCTCATGCTTACTGTGTCCTCAACAAGTCCATTGGACTCATTGAGGAGACGAGTAACGTAGAGTTTGATGAAAATAATGGCTCCCAAGTGGAGCAAAGTGGTCTTTGTGATGTAGGTGATGAAATTACTCCCCAAGCCATAATAAGAATGGGTGTGGGATACTTCCTACCCATTGAGGAACCCCTTGTGGCCGAAGGAGAAGGACAATGTTCCACTCAAGTGGAACCATCACCGATGCAAGACCCACACGCTTCCAAAGAACAAACTGAAGGTCTTCTACCACATGAACAAGATCAAGGGCAAGATCAACTCAGTGATGATGGTGTATCACCAAGTGATGCCCAAGATCAAGTTCGTATCTCTGAGCAATCTGAAGATCAAGATCTTCTTCAAGATCAAGAGCATGCTCAAGAAGGTGCTCAAGAAGGCCCTAAACCTTCCATGGAAGAAATCTTAGAGAGACAATCCGCCAAGAAAGCCGCCAAGAATGCCAACAAGCTCAGAATTAGACAACATGTGTTGGAGAATGTCTATGGTGACTTGAAAAAAGGGGTAACTACTCGTAAACAATTAACAAACTTTTGTGAACATCACGCGTTTGTTTCTTGCATTGAGCCCCTTAAGGTTCAAGATGCGCTCGAGGATATGGAGTGGGTTGAAGCTATGCATGATGAACTCAACAACTTCAAGCGCAACCAAGTGTGGCGACTGGTGCCAAGACCAAAGGAGAATCACAATGTTATTGGAACAAAATGGATCTTCAAAAACAAGCAAGATGCGAACGGTATTATCATTCGCAACAAGGCACGACTGGTGGCACAAGGATACTCCCAAGTCAAGGATATCGACTACGGTGAAACCTTTGCTCCTGTTGCTCGCCTTGAATCTATTTGCATTTTACTTGCATATGCCTCTCATCATAATTTTAAATTATATCAAATGGATGTCAAGAGTGCTTTTCTTAATGGTCCTCTTAAGGAGTTGGTATATGTCAAGCAACCCCCGAGGTTTGAGGATCCCAAGTTCCCCAATCATGTATATGTTCTCGATAAGGCTCTGTATGGCCTTAAACAAGCCCCACGTGTTCATATGCCAACTATATGTTGATGATATTATTTTTGGTTCTCCTAGCAAAGCTTTCAATGAAGAGTTCACCACTTTGATGACAAACAAGTTTGAGATGTCCATGATGGGAGGGTTGAAGTACTTCCTTGGTTTCGAAGTCAAGCAACGGAGTCAAGGTACTTTCATAAATCAAGCCAAATACACTCAAGACATGCTCAAGAGGTTCAAGATGGATGATCTCAATCCTCCCAAGGCCAACACTCCCATGCCACTCAAATGCCATCTTGACAGCGATCCCAATGGTAAAGCGGTGGATCAAAAGGTATATCGCTCCATGATAGGATCCTTGCTTTACCTTTGTGCATCTAGACCGGATATCATGTTAAGTGTGGGTATTTGTGCACGATTTCAATCTACACCTAAGGAGAGTCACCATGTGGCTGTCAAGCGAATCTTTCGATATTTGGCTCATACCCCAAACTTTCGCTTATGGTATCCCAAGGGGGCTTCGTTTGATCTCGTTGGCTATACTAACTCATATTGGGCGGGAGACCGTGTGGATACAAAGTCCACTTCTGGAGGCTGCCAATTTCTTGGTCGGTCTTTGGTAAGTTGGTCTTCAAAGAAACAAAATTGTGTTTCTCTCTCGTCCACCAAGGCCGAGTATGTAGCTGCTGCCAGTATTTGTGCTCAGATTCTATGGATGAGGCAAACTTTAAAGGATTACGGTGTCCATTGTGACAAAGTGCCTCTTTACTGTGATAATGAAAGTGCCATTATGATCTCCAGCAACCTAGTTCAACATTGCAAGACGAAGCATATTGATATTCGTCATCACTTTCTTCGGGAACATGTCAAGCGGGGAGACATCAATCTTATTCATCTAAGCACTAACGAGCAACTTGCAGACATTTTTACGAAGCCTTTAGATGAAGCAAGATTTCACGAGTTACGGCATGAGCTAAATATCATTAATTCGAGCAACGTGGATGGACTTAGTGCACGCCTCCCCACACTCATCATTATGTCTTGTCTAGGTGTAGGCATGGATTTAGGGGGAGTCTAGTTCTCTCAGTGAACTATTCCTCCTCCTATTATGCATAAAGTAATCAAAGTCTATCACTTGCCATTTGTGATGGTTACTATGTTTAAAAGACGAGTCTTGGTCATGGGCCCAAGGATAATTCTTCGCGGTGCCATATCATCTGACTCAAACATAGGTGGCTCTAGGGCCACCGCCCTCTCTTCATGTGAAGTCGAGGCTCACCGGTTGGTCCTCTTTTATTCTCTTCTCAGATGGACCATGCTTGTGTTTTTATCCTAGATTGTAGTTTTTCTTGTCTCATGTGTTGTGTGGATTTTGGAGATCTCCCTCTTTCTTATTTTGTTTTATTGTCATGTTTATTCACCAAGAAGGCAGTACGGTACTACCGTGGAGGAGCGCGGTACTACCACTTACCGCGCGGAAGTAAAAAATTACTTCCGCCAGTTGAGCGGTACTACCGCAATGACTGCGGTACTACCATTGAGCGGTACTACTACAATGACTACGGTACTACCATAACATCGTGTGCCCCTGGGGGTTAAGAGAGGGCAGGGGGTTTCCCATCTTCCCCATACCCCATTTTCTCTCTTCCCCTCACGTCTCTCTCTCTTCTCCTCTCAACTGCCGCCGGATCTCCATCTCCGGCCACCTGATTCTTATTTGCTCCAGTGGGATTGTTCCCCACATCGTCCTCTTGCAATGGACCCCGGTATTTCCCCAATCCCCTCTTGTTTTGCCTCTCTCTTTTTGAATCTAGGATTTTGGGGAAATATGAGATGGTCTAGCTTTGTTTGGATCCGATCTATGCATGAGGAGATGTTTTGCGTGTGTTAGTGCAATACAAGTGTGTATTGATAGGATTAAATGGGGTATTTTTTATCTAGGGCAGTACCAATATGATCTGATCTGTGTTCTTGCGAAGTTCCGCCCCGTGCGGCACTACCGCACCTGGTGCGGCACTACCGCTCGTGGGGCGGAAGTAAAAAATTACTTCCGCAAGCGCCACGGTACTATGCGGTACTACCGTGTCGTGAGTGGTACTAATTTTTTACTTCTGCTGTCGAGGCGGCGGTAAAAATTACTACCGCTCCCGCCACGGTACTACCGCTCCCAGCGGTACTACCGCGTCTGAAGCGGTACTAACTTTTTACTTCCGCTGTCGAAGCAGCAGTAAAAAATTACTACCGCTCCAGCCGCGGTACTACCGCCCCCAGCGGTACTAATTTTTTACTTCCGCTGTCGGGGCGGTACTAAAAAATTACTTCCGCTCCAACCACGGTACTACCACGTCTGGAGCGGTAGTAAATTTTTACTTCCCCAAGAACATATTGGTACTCTTCTCAATCCACAACTACCTCGTTTTGTCCTGTCCATTCTCTCTTCTACATGGTTTGTGTGTCTGTTTTCATCCTTGCCTTATTTTCTCGTTTGTCCTTTGTGTTTGCGTCGTGTGCTCTAGGTGGTGGCTCTGGTTCCATCTCTGCTCCACGCCGTTCCAATCTGTATCGTGACACAAGTTCCAAGCGGCTTCGCAATCCAGATGCTCCTGAGGGCTCCAATGATCCTCCCCGCCATTTCAAGAGGACCGCATCCAAGCACAAGCCACGAGTTGAGAACTTTGATATCATGCCACAAGCTGAGTTTCTGGCTCGAAGGTTGATCAATCCCTACGACAAGCCAAGGGAAGTTTCCAAGGTCTATGACCTGTTCTGGACCAAGCAGCAGTATCTTATTCACCTGGATGTGATCAAGGGCAAGAAAAATCACCATGTTCCTGTCCAATACATTGATCTGGAACACATGAGGAAGCATCCGCAATACTTTGGTGAGGCTCTGGAGTTAGTGCAACAGTTGGCTATAGCAGACATCATCACCTTCCAACTTGACTTTGATCCAGAACTCTTGGGTCAGTTCTTTGCCTCTGTTCACTTTCACTCTGATGCGGAGCAGACCATGACATGGATGACCCATGGCGAGCAATCGACTGCCACCTGGAAGGACTTCATGGAATTGCTGCATGTTCCTGACTCCGGACTTGATGTGCCACTTGGTCTGCGCCCTCACGACAACCCTCACCCAACTGGTAAGGATCAGCTTGTACCTTTCCATATTCTGAAGACCTTACGATCTGGTGAGCAAATTCCTATGCTCAACCCTTTCCTTGATGTCATGCACCGGATCTTCCACAACACTCTGTTTCCTCACATGGGAGACAAGGACAAGGTACACTCCTATCTGGTGGATATGTTGCTGCTATGTGAGAAAGGAAGAAATGAAGACATTGCCATCCTTGATGTGTCTCATGTTATGTGGTCTGAGCTTCGCACTGTTGTGTTTCATCGGAAGGTCCCCATTTATGGGTCATACTTGTTCTATCTGATTCGTGCTACTTGGGACAAGAAGTTTCCCGGTCAGGACATGCCGGAGCACACGTTTCTTCATGAGCCCATTTGTCTGCGTATGAAGGACAAGTGGGCCAACACCACCACTAAGCCACCGTCTGCTCGTATGGAGGTCGATGAGGATGAGATCGAAGAGGAGGATGACAACAGTTCTGAGTCCTATGTACCTCTGTCTTCTGAGCCATCTTGGGCCAAGAAGCTCTCTCACAAGATGAAGACTTTGTTCTGCATGCAGGCTAAGGGTCAGTATAAGGCTCACATTGCTTAGAAGGAGAGTCGCCAGCGTGACAAGCGCATTCTAAGGAAGCTTGGCGAGACCATCTCGAGTGGGTCTAAGAAGGACATTAACCCTGAGGCCACTTGGATGGCTAAGCAGCAGTTCCAGTGGGATGATTCTAATGCGGAGTCCGTCCCAGATGCTTCAGAGGAGTCCGATGACTGATCTTTCTGCATGGGAGCTACCACCTAGGTGTTAGGTGTCCTCTCTGCCTTTTTGGCGTCTTGATGCCAAAGGGGGAGAGTGTGTAGGATTTGCGCATATTTGTGTTTGACTTTTCATCTTTGTGTTTTCCTTTTCATCGTCTCTCTGCTTTCGTTGAACCTTGGTTTATGTCGTTTGTGTGTGTGTGACTTGGAGACTTCCTCTATCATATGGTGTGAGACATATGCTATCACTACTACTTTATTATTGTCTAGTATGATTCGTAGCTTGTGAGTCTTTCCATGACGTTCCCTTATCTTTATGCTCACATGCTATGCCTAGTTTCCATACCTAGTTCTCTTCATTCTGTTGCAGAGATTGCATTGCCTATAAAATATAGGGGGAGTGTTGATCCTAGTGTGTGTGCCCTGTAGTCCAAAGCATATCTAGAGTATGCACACATCTAGGGGGAGCTATCCTATATTTTGTAGGTCTTGAGGTTGCATATGCTTATTTTATATCCTTATGTGCAAATCCCGTGTTGTCATCAATCCACCAAAAAGGGGGAGATTGTAAGGGCATATTTCTCCCTAAGTGGTTTTGGTGATTCATGACAATGCCTTTGCAGACTAATCGTGTGCATTGAGCATTTCAGATATCTCATGTCTAGGCACAAGACGATTCAGTGCCCCTCAAAATCTCTCGAAGACGGATGTTCTATGCATTTGTTTTTGGTGGATTTGATTCATAGGAAAGCCGTACTATCAAGAGGGGGTCCGCATCGGAAAGGTCTGGGTGGAATCAACACGTGCACATTTATTCCCTTGTGCCTCCTTTCCCTCTCTTCAATGGAGCCCCAACCCGTTTTCCCTCTCTGTGCAAAAGGAACGCCTGCGAGGTGTTTGGGTTCAGTGGCCTGCGGTAGTACCGCTGTCTCCTACCCTGGCCACCACACCTGTGGTAGTAGGCGCGGATGTAATTTTTTAGTTCCGCCCTACTATGGTAGTCCCGCGATTCTCGTCCGGTACTACCGTGCAGACTTTTTTCGCATAGTTTCCCTCTGTGGAGGTTGGCACGGAAGTAATGTTTTACTTCCGTGCACCTCCGGTGGCTGCCTCTGCCAACCGTGAAGTAGTACCTCAAGGGCTCGCGGTAGTACCGCTCCAGCGGTTCTACCGCTTGCTAACAGACAGGGCCAGCTACTCCCATGCTAGCTGTAGTACCGCACAAGGCTGCGGTAGTACCGCAAGCCATCGCAGTAGTACCGTAATTTTTGCGGTAGTACCGTGATGAGCGGGGCTGAGTGAGTGGACCATAAAGAAAAGTTAAAATGTGTTAGTTGCCTATTCACCCCCCCCCCTCTAGTCAACCATATCGATCCTTTCAACATTTATATCATATATACCTTGTTTGGTGTTGCCCGCCTTTTTGTCGGCCAGATACTTGGGGCAGTTTCACTTCCAGTGACTAGTTCCCTTGCAATGAAAACACTCAGTTTCTAGCTTGGGTCCAGCCTTGGGTCTCTTCACAGGACGGTAACTGCTTTGCCACTCTTCTTGGAGTTACCCTTCTTGCCCTTACCATTCTTCTTGAAACTAGTGGTTTCATTGACCATCAACACTTGATGCTCCTTGTGGATTTCAGACTGAGCAACTTTCAACATCGCAAACAGCTCGACGACTAACTTATTCATCCCTTGCATTTTATAGTTCATTACGAAGCTTTTGTAGCTAGGTGGCAATGATTGAAGAAATCTGTCAGTGATCGCCTCTAGCGGTAAAGGCATCCCTAACTTAGCTAGACGGTTCGAATACCCATACATTCTGAGTATATGTTCATTGACAGACCCACTCTCCTCCATCTTGCAAGCATAGAACTTATCGGAGGTCTCATACCTCTCAATCTGGGCATTCTTCTCAAAGATAAACTTCAACTCCTGGAACATCTCATATGCTCCATGACGTTCAAAGCATCTTTGAAGTCCCGGTTCTAAGCCATACAACATTGCACATTGAACTATTGGGTAATCTCCATAACGTGCCTCCCAGGCGTTCAGAATGTCTGTAGACGACACTAGAGCGGGTGCTTCACCGAGCGGTGCATCAAGGACATAAGCCTTTTGGGAAGCCATGAGGATAATCCTCAGATTATGGGCCCAGTCTACAAAGTTACTTCCATCATCTTTCAACTTGGATTTCTCTAGGAACGCATTGAAATTCAGGGGAACTACTGCGCGAGCCATTGATCTACAACATAAATTTGCAAAGGTTATTAAGACTATTGTTCAGGATATTGAGTTTAGTTAATCATATTACTTAAAAAACTCCCACTCAAATTGACATCCCTCCAATCATCCGAGTGGTACATCATCCACATTCACCAACCCAAGTCCGATCATCACGTGAGATGAGGTGGTTTCAATGGTGAACATCTTCATGTTGATCATATCTACTATATGACTCATGTTCGACCTTTTGGTCTCTTGTGTTCCGAGGCCATGTCTGTACATGCTAGGCCCGTCAAATTTAACCCGAGTGTTCTGCATGTGCAACACTGGCTTGCACCCGTTGTATGCGAATGTAGAGTCTATCACACCCGATCATCACGTGGTGCTTCGAAACGACGATCCTTCGCAACGGTGCACACTCGGGGAGAACATAATTTATCTTGAAATTTTACTGAGGGATCACCTTATAATGCTACCGTCATCCTAAGCAAAACAAGGTGCATAAAAGGATTAACATCACATGCAAATCATATGTGACATGATATGTCCATGATCTTGTACTTTTGATCTCCATCTCCAAAGCACCGGCATGATCTTCATCATCACCGGCATGACACCATGATCTCCATCAATGTGTCGCGATGAGATTGTTGCGCCAACTATTGCTTCTACAACTATTGCTAACACATAGCGATAAAGTAAAGCAAAAAGGCGAAAATAAATTAAAGACAACCCTATGGTCCCTGTCAGTTGTCGTGCTCATCAGCATGCAAGTCATGATAATCTCTACAAAACATGATCATCTCATACATCACATATATAACATCATGTCTTTGGCCATATCATATCACATCATACCCTGCAAAAACAAGTTAGACGTCTTCTAATTGTTGTTGCATGTTTTACGTGGCTGCTATGGGTATCTCGCAAGAACGATTCTTACATTCATAAATCCACAATGGTGATACACAAATTGCTATCCAACCATCTCAAGGACCGCCTTTGTCGAATCTGATCCAACTAAAGACGGAGAGACAGACACCCGCCAGCCATCTCTATGCAACAAAGTCACATGTCAGTCGATGGAACCGGTCTCTCGTACGTGGACGAGTAAGGTTGGTCCAGGCCGCTTCATCCCACAATACCGCTGAATCAAGAAAATACCAAGGGAGGAAGCAATCTAAGCATCATCGCCCACAAACTCCTTCGTGTTCTAGTCATGATCTCATCTACGCATAGACCTAGCTCTGATACCACTGTTGGGGAATGTTGCATAGGAAACAAAAAAAATCCTACGCACAAGTAAGATCTATCCATGGTGATGAGCATCTACAAGAGGGAGAGTGGATCTACATACCCTTGTAGATCGCTAAGCGGGAAGCGTTACGAAACACGGTTGATGTAGTCGAACATCTTCACAATCCAAATCGCTAGTCGTCCTGCGATCCAATCACGATCTGTCTCGATCTAGCGCCGTACATACGGCACCTCCGCATTCAGCACACGTACAGCTCGAAGACTGTTGGGGAACGTTGCATGGGAAACAAAAAATTTCCTACGCACACGCAGATCTATCCAGGGTGATGAGCATCTACGAGAGGGAGAGTGGATCTACATACCCTTGTAGATCGCTAAGCGGGAAGCGTTAAGAAACGCGGTTGGTGTAGTCGAATGTCTTCGCGATCCAAATCGCCGTGCGTCCCACGATCCAATCACGATCCATCCCACAAACTTGATCACGATCCGTCCTATGAATTTGATCACGATCCGTCCCACGAACTTGATCACGATCCTTCCGATCTAGCACCGAACGGACGGCACCTTCGCGTTCAGCACACGTACAACTTGATGACGATCTCCACCGTTTTGATCCAGAAAGAAGGAGTGGAGAGGAATAAGAGTTCTCCGGCAGCGTGACATTGCTCCGGTGATGGTGGTGGAGCAATTCCGACAGGGCTTCGCCTAAGCACTGCAGAAATCCGATCTAGAGGAGAAACTATGCACTGGAGGAACGGGTAGCACGTGGCTGAAAAACTTATGCAAAACCCTCAATACCACGAGTATATATAGGAGGAAGAGAGGAGAGGCCTTGGCACAAGGGCCAAGGCCTCCTTTCTTCGGCCAAAGGAGAGAGGGAGAGGTGGAGTCCACCTCCAATCCTAGTAGGACTAGGATTCACCCTATTTTGCCTTTTTTCCACTTTTTCTCTTAGGCCTTTTTCCTCCGGCCGCATGGGCCTCTTGTGGATATTCCACCAGCCCACTAAGGGCTCGTTTGCACCCTCCTACAGCCCATGTAGCCTCTTGGGTCGAAATACCCCTCCCGGTGGCCTCCCGATACACTACCGGCACTCTCGGTACACTACCGATGAGCCTGAAACTTTTCCGGCGACCAAAACAGGACTTCCTATATATGAATCTTTACCTTCGGACCATTACAGAGCTCCTCGTGATGTCTGGGATCTCATCCGGGACTCCGAAAAAACTTCAGTCACCACCATACATAACTCTATACTACCGAAACGGCACCAAACCTTAAGTGTGCAGACCCTGCGGGTTCGAGGACTATGTAGACATGACCGAGACACCTCTATGGTCAATAACCAATGGCAGGACCTGGATGTCCACATTGGTTCCTACATATTCTACGAAGATCTTTATCGGTCGAACCTCTATGTCAAGGATTCAGTTAATCCCGTATGTTGTTCCCTTTGTTCTTCGGTATGTTACTTGCCCGAGATTCAATCGTCGGTATCTCCATACCTAGTTCAACCTCATTACTAGCAAGTCTCTTTACTCATTCCGTAATACAAGATCCCATAACTAACACTTAATCACATTGCTTGCAAGGCTTATTGTGATGTTGTATTACCGAGTGGGCCCTGAGATACCTCTCCGTCACACGAAGTAACAAATCCCAGTATTGATCCATGCCAACTCAACAGACACCCTCGGAGACACCTATAGAGCACCTTTATAGTCACCCAGTTATGTTGTGACGTTTGATACACATGAGGCACTCCTCCGATGTCTGTGAGTTACATGATCTCATGGTCATAGGAACATATACTTGACATGCACAAAACAATAGCATTAAACTTACATGATCATAAGCTACGTTTGTAGTTTGGGTCTTGTCCATCACATCATTCTCCTAATGATGTGATCCCGTTATCAAATGGCATCTCATGTCCATGGATAGGAAACCTTAACCATCTTTCGATCAACGAGCTAGTTCACTAGAGGCATACTAGGGACATTGTGTTTGTCTATGTATCCACACATGTATCCATGTTTCCAATTAATACAATTCTAGCATGGATAATAAAAAATTATCATGAACAAGGAAATATAATAATAAACACTTTATTTATTGCCTCTAGGGCATATTTCCAACAGTCTCCCACTTGCACTAGAGTCAATAATCTAGGTCACATCACTATGTGATTACATTGTAATGAATCGAACACCCATACAGTTCTGGTGTTGATCATGTTTAGCTCTTGGAAGAGGTTTAGTCAACGGGTCTGCAACATTCAGATCTGTGTGCACTTTGCAAATATTTATGTCCTTCTCCTTCATGTAATATCAGATGGAGTTGAAGCGTCGCTTTATATGTCTGGTCCTCTTGTGAAACCTTGGTTCCTTGGCTAGAGCAATGGCACCAGTGTTGTCACAGAACAGGCTCATTGGATTCAGTGCACTCGGCACTACTCCAAGATCTGTCATGAACTGCTTCATCCAGACACCTTCCTTTGCCGCCTCCGAGGCTGCGATGTATTTCGCTTCGCACGTAGAATTGGCTACCACGCTTTGCTTGGAACTGCACCAGCTTACCGCTCCCCCGTTAAGAATAAATACGTATCCGGTTTGCGACTTAGAGTCGTCCGGATCAGTGTCAAAGCTTGCATCGACGTAACCCTTTACGATGAGCTCTTCATCACCTACATAAATGAGAAACATTTCCTTAGTCCTTTTCAGGTACTTAAGGATATTCTTGACCGCTTGCCAGTGCTCCATTCCAGGATCACTTTGAAATCTTCCGGCCATACTTATGGCAAGGCTGACATCGGGTCTTGTGCACAACATTGCATACATGATAGAGCCTATGGTTGAAGCATAGGGGATGACACTCATCTTTTCTCTATCTTCTGCAGTTACTAGGCATTGAGTCTTACTCAACTTCACACCTTGTAACACAGGCAAGAACCCCTTCTTGGACTGATCCATTTTGAACTTCTTCAAAACTTTATCAAGGTATGTGCTCTGTGAAAGTGCTATTAAGCGTCTCGATCTATCTCTATAGATCTTAATGCCTAATATGAAAGCAGCTTCTCCTAGGTCCTTCATTGAACAACTCTTGTTCAAATATTCCTTCACACTTTCCAGCATTTCTATATTGTTTCCAATCAGCAATATGTCATCCACATATAATACTAGAAACTCTATAGAGCTCCCACTCACTTTCTTGTAAATACAAGCTTCTCCGTAAACTTGTATAAACTCAAACGTGTTGATCACCTCATCAAAGCGCTTATTCCAACTCCGAGATGCTTGCACCTGTCCATAAATGGATAGATGGAGTTTGCAAAGTTTGTCAGCATTCTCTGGATCGACAAAACCTTCGGGTTGCATCATATACAACTCTTCCTCAAGGAAACCGTTGAGGAACGCTGTTCTGACATCGAGCTGCCAAATTTCATAGTCGAAATAAGCAGCTATTGCTAACATGATTCTGACAGACTTAAGCATTGCTACGAGTGAGAAAGTCTCATCGTAGTCAACTCCTTGAACTTGTGAAAAACCCTTTGTCACAAGTCGAGCTTTATAAACGGTGACATTACCGTCCGCGTCTATCTTCTTCTTAAAGATCCATTTGTTCTGAATGGCCTTTTGCCCTTCATGTAATACTTCCAAAGTCCATACTCTGTTTTCATACATGGATCCCATCTCGGATTTCATGGCCTCTAACCATTTCTCGGAATACGGGCCCATCACTGCTCCTCCATAGCTCGTAGGTTCATTGTTGTCCAACAACATGACCTCTAAGACAGGGTTGTCGTACCACTCAGGGGTAGTACACGGCCTTGTCGACCTACGAGGTTCAATAGCAGCTTGATCCGAAGCTTCATGATCATCATCATTAACTTCCTCTTCTATAATCGTAGGTTCCAAAGAAACATCTTTCTGCGCTGCGCTACTTTCTGGTTGAAGTAAAGGTTCAATAACCTCATCAAGCTCTATTTTCCTCCCACTCAATTCTTTCGAGACAAACTCTTTCTCAAGAAATGTTCTGTTCTTAGCGACAAACACTTTGCCTTCGGATCTGATATAGAAGGTATACCCGACTGTCTCCTTCGGGTATCCTATGAAGACACATTTCTCCGCTTTGGGTTCCAGCTTTTCAGGCTGAAGCTTTTTGACATAAGCATCACATCCCCAAACTTTAAGAAATGACAACTTTGGCTTCTCGCCAAACCACAGTTCATATGGCGTCGTCTCAATGGATTTTGATGGTGCCCTATTTAAAGTGAATGCAGCTGTCTCTAATGCATAACCCCAAAACGATAGTGGCAAATCAACAAGACACATCATAGAACGCACCATATCTAATAAGGTTTGATTACGACGTTCGGACACACCATTACGCTGTGGTGTTCCGGGCGGTGTCAACTGTGAAACAATTCCACACTGTCTTAAGTGACTGCCAAACTCATAACTCAGATATTCACCTCCTCGATCAGATCGCAGGAACTTAATCTTCTTGTTACGATGATTCTCAACTTCACTCTAAAATTGCTTGAACTTTTCAAACGTTTCAGACTTATGTTTCATTAAGTAAATATACCCATATCTACTTAAGTCATCAGTGAAGGTGAGAAAATAACGATATCCACCCCACGCTATAACATTCATTGGACCGCACACATCAGTATATATGATTTCCAATAAGTCACTCGCCCGTTCCATTGTTCCAGAGAACGGCATTTTAGTCATCTTGCCCATGAGGCATGGTTCACATGTGTCAAGTGAGTCAAAATCAAGTGACTCCAAAAGTCCATCAGCATGGAGCTTCCTCATGCGTTTTACACCAATATGACCTAAACGACAGTGCCACAAGAAAGTGGTACTATCATTATCAACTCTACATCTTTTGGCATCAATGTTATGAACATGTGTGTCATCACTTTCAAGATTCAATATGAATAAACCCCTAACATTGGGTGCATGACCATAAAAGATATTACTCATATAAATAGAACAACCTTTATTCTCTGATTTAAATGAGTAACCGTCTCACAATAAAGAAGATCCAGATATAATGTTCATGCTTAACGCAGGCACTAAATAACAACTATTCAGGTTCATTACTAATCCCGATGGTAATCGAAGAGAGAGCATGCCGAAGGCGATCACATCAACCTTGAAACCATTTCCCACGCGCATCGTCACTTCGTTCTTTGCCAGCCTTCATTTATTCCGTAGTTCCTGCTTTGAGTTGCAAATGTGAGCAACCGAACCGGTATCAAATACCCAAGCACTACTACGAGAGCTAGTAAGGTACACATCAATAACATGTATATCATATATACCTTGTTTGTCGTTGGCCGCCTTCTTGTCAGCCAGGTACTTGGGGCAGTTCCGCTTCCAGTGACCAGTTCCCTTGCAATGAAAGCACTCAGTTTCTGGCTTGGGTCCATGCTTGGGCTTCTTTACAAGAGTAGCAACTGCTTTGCCATCCTTCTTGGTTTTACCCTTCTTTCCCTTGCCCTTGACCTTGCCATTTTTCTTGAAACTAGTGGTTTTATTGACCATCAACACTTGATGTTCTTTCTGGATTTCAGACTCAGCGACTTTTAGCATCGCAAACAGCTCGGCGACTGACTTATTCATCCCGTGCATGTTAGAGTTCATCACAAAGCTCTTGTAACTAGGTGGCAGTCATTGAAGAACTCTATCAGTGATCGCCTTTGGCGAAAGGGCAATTCCCAACTCCGCTAGACGAGTTGAATACCCAGACATTCTGAGTATATGTTCACTGATAGACCCGTTCTCCTCCATCTTGCAAGGATAGAACTTATCGGAGGTTTCATACCTGTCGATCCGGGCGTTCTTCTAAAAGATAAACTTCAACTCCTGGAACATCTCATATGCTCCATGACGTTCAAAACGTCTTTGAAGTCTCGGTTCTAAGCCATACAATATCGCACACTGAACTATTGAGTAATCTCTAGTACGTGCCTCCTAAGCGTTCTTAACGTCTTCGGAGGTCATGTCATCTGGTTGTCACCAAGCGGTGCATCAAGGACATATGATTTCTGGGAAGCCATGAGGATAATCCTCAGATTATGGGCCCAGTCAACAAAGTTACTTCCATCATCTTTCAACTTAGCTTTCTCTAGGAACGCATTAAAATTCAGGGGTGCTACTGCGCGAGCCATTGATCTACAACATAAATATGCAAAGTTTACTTAGACTATTGTTCAAGATAATGAGTTTAGTTAATCAAATTACTAAAGCTCCCACTCAAATTGCCATCCCTTAGGTCATCTGAGTGTAACATGATCCAAATCCACCAACTCAAGTCCGATCATCACGTGAGTTGAGGTGGTTTCAATGGTGAACATCATTATGTTGATCATATCTACTATATGACTCATGTTCGACCTTTAGGTCTCTTGTGTTCCGAGGCCATGTCTGTACATGCTAGGCTCGTCAAGTTTAACCCGAGTGTTCTGCACATGCAACACTAGCTTGCACCCATTGTATGTGAACGTAGAGTCTATCACACCCGATCATCACGTGGTGTCTCAACACGAAGAACTTTCGCAATGGTGCACACTCGGGGAGAACACAATTTATCTTGAAATTTTAAGTGAGGGATCACCTTATAATGCTACCATCATACTAAGCAAAACAAGGTGCATAAAAGGATTAACATCACATGCAATTCATAAGTGACATGATATGGCCATGAACTTGTGCTTTAGATCTCCATCTTGAAAGCACCGGCATGATCTCCATTGTCACCGGCATGACACCATGATCTCCATTATCTTGATCTCCATCAACGTGTCGCCATCGGGGTTGTCATGCCCTGCATGCTTCTACTACTATTGCTACCGTTTAGCGATAAAGTAAAGCATTACATAGTGCGTAATGATTGACACGCAGGTCATAAAATAATTAAAGACAACCCTATGGCTCCTGCCGGTTGTCGTACTCATCGACATGCAAGTCGTGAAATTCTATCATCACATGATCATCTCATACATCACATATATCACAGCATGTAATTGGCCATATCACATCACAACATACCCTGCAAAAACAAGTTAGACGTCCTCTAATTGTTGTTGCATGTTTTACGTGGCTGCTATGGGTTTCTAGCAAGAACGATTCTCACCTATGCATAAACCAAAACGGTGATACATAATTTGCTTTTCAACCTTCTCAAGGACCGCCTTTGTCGAATCCGATCCAACTAAAGTGAGAGAAACTAGCACCCGCAAGCCATCAATGCAACAAGTTGCTGTCGAGGAAACCGGTCTCTCGTAAGCGTACGAGTAATGTTGGCCCGGGCCGCTTCATCTCACAATACCGCTAAACCAAAATCCGACCAAGGGAGGAAGCAATCTAAGCATCAACACACACAAACCTTTTGTGTTCTACTCGAGATCGCATCAACACATAGACCTAGCTCATGATGCCACTATTGGGGAACGTTGCATGGGAAACAAAAAATTTCCTACGCACACGCAGATCTATCCATGGTGATGAGCATCTACGAGAGGGAGAGTGGATCTACATACCCTTGTAGATCGCTAAGCAGGAAGTGTTAAGAAACGCGGTTGGTGTAGTCGAATGTCTTCGCGATCCAAATCGCCGTGCGTCCCGCGATCCAATCATGATCCGTCCCACGAACTTGATCATGATCCATCCCACAAACTTGATCACGATCCGTCCCACGAACTTGATCACGATCCGTCCCACGAACTTGATCACGATCCTTCCGATCTAGCGCCGAACGGACGGCACCTCTGCGTTCAGCACACGTACAGCTTGATGACGATCTTCACCGTCTTGATCCAGCAAGAAGGAGTGGAGAGGAATAAGAGTTCTCCGGCAGCATGACGGCGCTCCGGCGATGGTGGTGGAGCAATTCCGGCAGGGCTTCGCCTAAGCACTGGAGAAATCCGATCTAGAGGAGAAACTATGCACTGGAGGAACGGGTAGCACGTGGCTGAAAAACTTGTGCAAAAACCCTCCATACCACCAGTATATATAGGAGGAAGATAGGAGAGGCCTTGGCACAAGGGCCAAGGCCTCCTTGCTTTGGCCGAAGGAGAGAGGGAGAGGTGGAGTCCACCTCCAATCCTAGTAGGACTAGGATTCACCCTATTTTGCCTTTTTTCCACTTTTTCTCTTAGGCCTTTTTCCTCCAGCCACATGGGCCTCTTGTGGATGTTACACCAGCCCACTAAGGGCTGGTTTACACCCTCCTACAGCCCATGTAGCCTCTTGGGTTGAAATACCCCTCCCGGTGGCCTCCCGGTACACTACCGGCACTCCCGGTATACTACTGATGAGCCTAAAACTTTTTCGGTGACCAAAACAGGACTTCCTATATATGAATCTTTACCTCCGGACCATTCCAGAGCTCCTCATGAGATCCGGGACTCCGAACAAACTTCGGTCACCATCATACATAACTCTATACTACCGAAACGTCACCAAACCTTAAGTGTGCAGACCCTACGAGTTTGAGAACTATGTAGACATGACCGAGACACCTCTACGGTCAATAACCAATGGCGGGACCTGGATGTCCACATTGGTTCCTACATATTCTACGAAGATCTTTATCGGTCAAACCTCTGTGTCAAGGATTCAGTTAATCCCGTATGCTGTTCCCTTTGTTCTTCGGTATGTTACTTGCCCGAGATTCGATCGTCGGTATCTCCATACCTAGTTCAACCTCGTTACTGGCAAGTCTCTTTAATCGTTCCGTAATACAAGATCCCGTAACTAACACTTAGTCACATTGCTTGCAATGCTTATTGTGATGTTGTATTACCGAGTGGGCCCTGAGATACCTCTCCGTCACACGGAGTAACAAATCCTAGTATTGATCCATGCCAACTCAACAGACACCCTCGAAGATACCTGTAGAGCACCTTTATAGTCACCCAGTTATGTTGCGACGTTTGATACACACAAGGCACTCCTCCGATGTCCGTGAGTTACATGATCTCATGGTCATAGGAACATATACTTGACATGCAGAAAACAGTAGCATTAAACTGACACGATCATAAGCTACGTTTGTAGTTTGGGTCTTGTCCATCACATCAATCTCCTAATGATGTGATCCCGTTATCAAATGACATCTCATGTCCATGGCTAGGAAACCTTAACCATCTTTCGATCAACGAGCTAGTTCACTAGAGGCATACTAGGGACATTGTGTTTGTCTATGTATCCACACATGTATCCATGTTTCCAATTAATACAATTCTAGCATGGATAATAAACAATTATGATGAACAAGGAAATATAATAATAAACACTTTATTTATTGCCTCTAGGGCATATTTCCAACAATGACGATATCTGTCTTCTTGATCCGGCAAGAGGGGGCTAAGAGGTAGATGAGTACTCCAGCAGCATGAAGGCGTGGTGACGGTGGTGGTGGAGCTGATCCGGTAGGGCTTCGCCAAGTACCGCCGAATCAATCTGGAGGAGTGCACGATCTAGTGGGAGGAGAGAGGCCGCACTGTGCCTTGGGGTGCGGCTGCCCTCTCTCCCCTTCAATGTATATAGGAGGGAGGGGAAGGGGCTAGCACCCTAGGGTTTCCCCTACAGCCAGCCGAACCACAAGGAGGAGGAGTCCTCCTCCAAGTAGGAGGTGGGCGCGGGAGGAGTCCTCCTCCTACTAGGACTCCCCACCCCCTCTCCTCTTTCCCTGCGCATAGGCCCATAGGGGCTAGCCTCCCAGACCACCAAGGGATGGTGCATCACCTTTAAGGCCCACGTGGCCCCTTGGGGTGTGTGGGCCCCATTGGTGGTCCCCCCGGAACCCATTCGTCACTCCCGGTACACTACCGGAAATGCCCAAAACTTTTTTGGAGTTGAAACACCACTTTCCTATATATCAATCTTTACCTCTAGACCATTTCGGAGCTCCTCGTGATGTCCAGGATCTCGTCCGAGACTCCGAACAACCTTCAGTCACCAACATACATAACTCAATACTACTAAAACGTCACCGAACGTTAAGTGTGCAGACCCTACGGGTTCGAGAACTATGTAGACATGACCGAGACACCTCTACGATTAATAACCAATAGTAGGACCTGGATGTCCATATTGGTTCCTACATATTCTACGAAGATCTTTATCGGTTGAACCTCTATGTCAAGGATTCAGTTAATCACGTATGCAGTTCCCTTTGTTCTTCGGTATGTTACTTGCCCGAGATTCAATCGTCGGTATCTCTATACGTAGTTCAATATCATTACCGGCAAGTCTCTTTACTCATTCCGTAATACAAGATCATGTGGCTAACTATTTAGTCACTTTGCTTGCAAGGATTATTGTGATGTTGTATTACCGAGTGAGCCCTGAGATATCTCTCCGCCGCACGGAGTAACAAATCCTATTCTTGATCCATGCCCACTCAACATACACCCTCGGAGGTACCTGTAGAGCATATTTATAGTTACCCAGTTACGTGGTGACGTTTGATACACACAAGGTACTCCTCCGGTGTTAGTGAGTTGCATAATCTCATGGTCATAGGAACAAACACTTGACATGCAGAAAACTATAGCAATAAACTGACACGATCATATGCTACGTTCATAGGTTGGGTCTTGTCCATCACATCATTCTCCTAATGATGTGATCCCGTTATCAAATGACATCTCATGTCTATGGCTAGGAAACCTTGACCATCTTTGATCAACAAGCTAGTCTACTAGAGGCATACAAGGGACACAGTGTTGTCTATGTATCCACACATGTATTTGAGTTTCCAATCAATACAACTATAGCATGGATAATTAAAGATTATCATGGACAAGGAAATATAATAATAACCACTTTATTATTGCCTCTAGGGCATATTTCCAACAATTACATCGGATAGATCAAGGCAAAGATGCGATGAACATTGTATTGAAGATCAATAGAGAGAGAGAGAGAGAGAGAGAGAGATTGTCATCCAGGTACTACCTACAGACCCGTAGGTCTATGGTGAACTACTCACACATCATCATGAGGGCAACAAGGTTGATGAAGATGCCCTCCATGATAGATCCCCCCTCCGGTAGGGTGCCGGAACGGAGATCTAGATGGGCTCCCGTCGAAACAGAGGCTTGTGGTGGCGTAAAAAGTGTTTCGGGACTTTCTCTAGGGTTTGGGGGATATTAGAGAATTTATAGGCCAAAGAGGGGCATCGGGAGAGCCACAAGGGGCCTAGCACACATCAGGGCGTGGTCCCCCCTTAGGCGCGCCCTGTTGTGTGATGGTGCCCTCGTGCGGCTCTCGGCCTCCTTCTGAAGCATCCAAGTCTTCTTTTGATCCAGAAAATATCATAAAAAATCATGGCAATTGTACTTCATTTGGTACTGTAAACCTGAAAAGTAAAAAACATGCGAAAAACAGCAACTGGCACTGGGCACTGGGTCAATAGGTTAGTGCTCAAACATATTATATATTGCTAAATAAATACCCAAAAAGTATCCTAGAATGATAATATATCAACATGAAACAATCAATAATTATAGCTACGTTGGAGACGTATCAACACCCTCTTAATAGTATGGTTTTCCTACGACTCAAAATCCATCGTCTTCACTTTTATCCACCGAGGGGTACAAACCGTCTCGTGCCAAGTCATGATAACTGAAATACTCAAGCACACAGTTAGTCCGCAAATTTCATTGTCATTAATCACTAAAACCACTAAGGGAGAAATATGCCCTAACACCCGTGAAGAACCCTTGTTGTGCTTCCTTACACAATGCAACCCAAGCACCACCACCATGTGTGTCAGATCAGTGCCGACCAGAAACCTAGCACGCCGGCGATGCCACTTCACGGGCTGAACAACCATAGTGACATGGCCTCCCACGGATCCGTTCAAGCCATGGCCTCCATCTAAGCGCAGCATGACGCTGCCACATCACACACATGCGTGTCGGCTGGCACAATCACTTTGGCCAGGCTGCCATATTCACACCACCGATTGTCCACACCTCATCCCTCACGCTTCCACACTATTTTCCCGGTGGTGAGAGCCGATGATGGCGAGGGGTAGGGGCAGGGGTTGGCGACGGCGGCAGGAGCTAGGTCTCCGCCCAAGCCCCTCTAGGGAGTGAAGTAGGGGACGGGAGTGATGTACAATGAAAGATTTGGTGTATCATAGAGATGAGACAACATGAATAAATCATGAGAACTAAGCGTTGAGATGGTTAAATTGCTTGTGGTGGAACTAGTCCAGGTGGCATATTTTCAAAACCTTAATGGTTGAGGCCCTCAGTTTAGGCTTTCATCGGTCAGATTGATAGTTCACAGGTTCAATATTGGTCTTTTATAGGACTTAAATGATACATGCAAAGAGGTGAAATGCACTACTTTTCATTACCTACACAAGAATATAGTCCGGGAAAGTTGTTGTTGGGCCGACTATGCCTATTTTCTTCATGAATGAGAGTTCGATTATACACGCTTGCACCATTCTTTATTTAATCTATAGCTACTAATAAAGGAAATAGGTATTCTTGGCTCATCATGCTATTTTACAGAAAACCCCCGATGCTTCTGTTAATCAGCCTGCGGTTTGGCTTCAAGTCAGATTTTTCCTTTTGCAGAAAACCCCCTCATGTTTCTCGTAATAACTCCACAGACGAGTTTTAAGTTAGATTTTCACTTTGCAGAAACAACCCAGATAAATTGGTTAATTAGCCAACAATATATATATATATATAACGTTTTTAAAGACCCATACCTTTTCAAACCTAACTTCAAATTTAACATGCCATGTACAAAATTTGATTAGAAAAATGTGTAGAATCTGAATATGATGTCATTTTACCTGTTAACCATTACAAAGAAACAATTTAGAGTGCAATCTTGATCAATAGCGCATGATTCGTCTTTCTTTCATACCCGTGTCGATCTGGATTGGAAGTGAACACCTTAGCAAAATCAACACACAAAAAACATATATAACCAAGCATGCACGCGTCACCATAACCTCACAAAAAAAGAAAATTTCTCATTTTGCTGAAAAAGACGTCTTAGGATTGACAAATTTCAAATGTGTTGTGATTGTGTGAGCATTGAGGCCACCGTCGGTGAGGATGAGAAGGAGGATAAATGGCATCATAGATGGGATGTCATGTGTTAAAAGAAAGTATGTGGACCTATTGGAGTCTTGACTCATGGTTATTGCGTTAGGAAAATGTGGTATTTTTTCACCCGTTGCAACACACCGGCTCTTTTGCTAGTTAATACAAACAAGAGCGCACGCCACCAGTTCAACCGAATTTCACCGGTATTATGTGAAAATAGAACGATTCGATCGGTTTACACGAATTCGTTTGCAGGACTATCCACAAAGCTTATAACCCCATGCGGGCCATCGATTCCTATTTTTTGTTCCACTCATTGTCTGGTTTTTTAAACTGGCATGTAATGATTTCATCAATTTCAAGATGTTGTGTCGGCCAGTATCTTCTGGGTGCTTATATAGGGGTAGAGTATGCGTTTGTGCGTGTCTGTAAACATCTACGTTGGTACTGTGTTGAGGATAGATCCTCTAAGAGCATCTACAGCCAGACCTTACAAATTTGGGACTGGTCAGTGTCCGTGGACGCGCCACGGACACTGACCGGGCACGCCTCAAATAATGCACCACATCCGTACACCTCAAATCTCATATCTCAAATCCATACAAACTCATGCAACTACTATGTCGATGCATTACACACATCATTCGGCTACTCCATTACTAATAATATGCCATCGGACTACCAAAATTTGGCATGTTTGGCTATGGTGGAGATCATCCACGACTACCCTTCCCCTTCCTGTCGTCGTTGCCGTCCTTGTCGTGGAAGTGTCGGTCGAAGACGCGATACGGATAGAGCTGGATCTGCTTGTCGCCGTAGCTGTCCTCGCCGTCGCTCACCTCCTTCGGTGGCAGTCCGGCCATTTCATGAACCACCCGATTCTGCTCGCGGACAAGGGCACGCATGTTCCTCCGCTACTGTTTCTTCAAAATACGGGCGTGGACGGCTTCGTCCTCTGCGGCCGCCCGTGCCACCGCATCAGCCGCCTCTGCCTCTGCCATTTCCTCCGCGAGAAAGGCCTTGGCGATCCTTATCTGATACTTCCCACGGCGGGCAGCCCGTTCCTAGTAGGACTCGAAGGCCTCCAAATCCGCCCCCATGGACCTTGACGATCCCCCGGAGGAACCAAGCACTCGTTGAGCACACGCTATGGAGTCACGGCGGACAGAGCCTGACATCGGTTGGGCACTGTCCTCGCGGGAGCGACGGAGTGCAATGCAAACCGCCATTGCCTCCTCCAATCAGCAGGGGACGACCCTCCAGTCGACGGATCCGGACTGGTCGAAGTCAGATCCGCTGCCCGGCATGCCGGAGACGGTCGGAGATCGCCGAAGATGAGCAAGCGTGGTGGATGGGATTGGAGGGGGTGGAGGGAAGTAGATAAGGTTTGTTCCGGCGAGCGAATGGTGACGAATATATGTGAGGTCGACGCGGGACAGTGCGAGTCAATGTGGGCCAGGCGGGCATGCTCGGACGCGCCCGGGCTCCCCAATATCCGTCTCATATTTGGGCTGAAAATGATGGGTGCCAATCAGCCCGGGCGTTTGAGGCCGGTTTGAAAGACCCATCTAGATCTATTTTTTATGACCGGACAGTGTTCAGGCGGCATGCCCGGACGTTCGAGGAGGGCATAGGAGGTCTGGTTATAGATGCTCTATTTCTCGCTATCCAATTGCCACTAACTTTTCTCGAGCGGATCATACCGAGAGAGTCATAGATAATTTTATGCTAGAAGGCAATTGTCACGTACATTTCAGCATATTCCGAATGCACTTAGCAACGACACATCTAAAGAAGAAAGGATCAATTACCTGATTCATCTTAGGGAATGACGATCACTTTTTATGTTTGTGCTATCTTGTATTTCCTTCGTTTCTAAATATAAGACCTTTTACAGATTCTATTATAAACTACATACGGATGTATTTAGACATATTTTAAATTGTAAATTCATTCATTTTGCTTTGTATGTAGTCTGATAAAATCTTTAAAAGGTCTTATATTTAAAAAACGGAGGAAGTATATGCGAGAGATTGTCTCTAGTAAGGGTGAGGGGGGGGGGGGAGGAGGTGGCACCCACGGGCCACCAGGACACCCGAAGGAGGAGCGAAGTCGGAGAAGAGGTCGGTCGACGCCCGACGCCACCGAGCAGGGGAGGACGCCTTGCGACGTCTGCAACCCGCGCGAGGGAGAAAGCCTCCCCGCTGCCGTCTGCGCCACGCGGCCTTTGGCCGGCGATGTCACCGACAGCGACGAGGGAAGGGGGCGGGGCGAGGGGACGGGGGCGACAGCACTAGGGTGCCCTCCCGGGGGCGCCCGCGTGAGCGCCTCAGGAGGGGAGGGGAGGCTCTTCACGCTCAGATCTCCATCCTGATTTATTTTGCTAAGGTAAACGGCAAGAGCACACTGTTGTCATGGTGTTCCACTTCGATTCTTGGCATCAATGAGAATGAAACAACCTTTGAGAAGTTAACCTGTTTTTTGCGCGGAAATTAATTAATTATTTGAGAAATGTTACCCTGTCTCTAGAATATACATTACTCCAGTCACTTGCCAATCTTTCGGCAAAAAAAGAACATACACTTGTTCATAATTATGAATTACACCAGTAGAAAAGAGCAAAGCTGCTTCCTTTTGCTTATAAACAAATCGTTAAACCACAGGGAGTGAATCAGCCAAGCCATGTCTTTTGTCTCAATGGACAAAACCGTGTCAGGATAGCTACAGCTACGATTAGTTCCACCTTACCTCCTCAGTTATAAAACTAACAATAATGAATGGAGAAACACTCCAAGTCAAATACCTTAGCATGCTGAAAGTAACACGAATTCCTTAGAACTCTCTGGCTGACGAGAAAAATAATGAGTTTCGACAGAGAGGAGGGGTTCATGTTTGATACTTAGATCCGATGCACAAATATGCCGATCTGGTGATAAAGATAATCCCTCGACCTCGAAGTTATGGTACGTTAGGTGCACTTTGTGCATTTAGAGCAACTTGCACTTGCAGGTCGGCCGGTAAGCGTTGTGCATGCAATGCATCAGCAGCATGTGTGACGCCTCTTCTAGCAGCCTGCAGACGGTGAGCTACCTGAACGTTAATTTTGTGCTTTTCGTCTTGTTGTCGTGTGCTCTGGACGGTTCGTTTCAGAGTATGAAGGGCCAAATGTACTTATATCTAATTAAGAACGGAAAGAGAAAATATCTTCCTAGTCATGCTAGCTTGTAGGAAACCTGGTAAAAAGAACTCGTAGGAATGCTACCTCATGCGACGTCGACTGCAACCATCGATGATTGCAGCACTGTATAATTGCCGGTGACAGTGAGTCTCGACGTCCAGTTCGTCAGTCAGTTGTAGCACGTACTAGTACTAGTATATAGGACGAATGGAGCACCATTTTATCTTTGGCGACCACTAACAAGATGCGCAGCACAATGGCAATTATTTTGGCAGCGAAAGGCCAACTGTTATCAGGGGAAGTTAGATTAGAAGAAGCTCAATTGACACTTGAACTTGCGGGTGGCCGCGCGCAGATTTTGCAGGTGCTCAAAGGTCGTCGTAACCATATCAGTGGCGCTCCCCACGTTTTGTTTCCTTCTCTCTTTTTTCCGCTGGTGAAAGCTAAAGATTTCAGGACTTTGAGGAGCTGGACAGGTTCGTCCGTGAGAGCTTCCGTTTCCGCATCCCGCGCGCAATGGCACAGTGCAATCATTGTACTCCTACGTTGACATGAAATGTTTTCTCTTGTTTCAGGGTAAAGAAGTGAAACCAACGAAGCAGCAAAACTGGGCCTATCTGTGTTTTTTTCTCTTTGTTGTCATAGTGACAGAATTTCATTTAATTTGCAGAACTAGTAGCACACTGTCTACTCTCCGTGTCATTGGAGATGGAAAATGTCCACTTCTCACCTCTAAATTAATGGCTTATTGCATTCTAAGCATATCTAAGATGGTTAGAGCATCTCCAGCAGCTCCAACAGGCTCTTTTTAGGCGTTTTTCTTCGCGCCGGCGTCCAAAAGTCGGCCCAGCCGCGTCCCAGGAGGCCGATTTTTGCCGGTTTGGGCCAAAAACAGTGCCGGCGGATCCAAACCAAACCCGGCGCGCTGGGGACGTCCCGGGGCGCCGGTGCGAGCCATTTTGGCGCGAAAGAGCCGCGGGCCCGCCGAGTCAGCGACATGCGCCTCGTCTTTCCGCAGAACGCCTCGGTTTCCCGCGGAGAATTAATGGCAAGGCTGCCACCGGTCAGCCTTGCCATTGATTCACGGGTGGCGCGGCGACGCCTTCCCTCTTGCCACGCGTACACACGGCGCGGGGCTATAAAACCAGCGCCTCCCCCTGCCTCTGGCCACACCAGCCCACAGTCGCCGTCAAGCTCTGCCTCTTCCCCGTTCGTCGACGTTTCCTCCCCTTCCCGATGGCCGAGCATTTCCCTCGCGACACGGTGGCGGCCAACGGCTTCGGCCGCCGCTCGCTCCACGAGTGGGAGTCCAACCTCTTCTTCCAGGAGAACATCCCGGCGCCACCGGACATGCGCGTCGGGCCGACGGGGTGAAGGCTCAGCAACGGGGGCATCCTCATCCCCCCGGAGCCCGACGTCGATGCGCGCCCCGCCATCTTCGTCGCCGAGGTCGAACGCGTCCGGGCGTCCCTGACGGAGGAGCAACGCGCCCTCCCCCAGTACGACGCCGACAACCATGCGTCGTGGGCGGCGTACTTCCAGCGCCGGCAGGCGGAGCGGCTGACGTCCACCAACGGCGTGCCGGTGGTGGGCGGCACCAAGAATAGTGAGGGGCGCCGCCTATGGTGGGGCGCTCCCGGCCGGAGCCTCCACGAGGTACTCGAGCACCTCGAGGGCGGCAATGACCTGCCGCTGGCATACACTGCCGCGACAACCGCCCCTGCCCTCCGCCGGAGTGCAGGGCAATGGATGCCCAGGAGGTTCGTTTCCTCCTCGTCCTCGTCCTCTCAATCCTCCTCCCGCTCCTCTTTCCACTCCTCCGGCTCGCCGGCGGTGTTCGGCGTCAAGGCGGAGCCCGCAGCGAAGACGCCACTTGGCCGACGCACCCGCAGCACCGACATCGTCATCAATGAGGGTGGCAGGCGCTCCTCCTCCTTGGCTCCTCCGCATTACGTCAAACCAAAGACGGAGCCGGGGCTCGCCGCCATGAAGACGGAGCCGGGGCTCCCCGTCGTGAAGACGGAGCCCGGGCTCTCCGGTGGCGTCCAGGAGGAGCTCGACGACGCGGCGGCCCTGAAGTGGGCGCATGAAGACTGGACGCGCACGGAGCTGGAGCGCCAGTGCCGCGCCTATGAGCAGTTCGCCGCTCGGTGCCGTGGCCGCGACGAGGGAGGCGTCGTTGTCCTCGATGACAGCGACGACGACCCACCGCCGCCACCGGTCCGCCAGGGCGACAGTAGGGGCGGACGCGTCAAGGAGGAGAAGGCCGCCGCCGCCGTCGACAAGGATAGCAGCGACGCCGGCGACTTCGCCGCGTTCTGCGACTTCTTCGCCCCTTAATTGTGTTATTTTAATAACTTATATATGTAATGTCAAATATAAATCCAGTTTGCCGAACTTTAGCCGAATATATGTCCAATTTGCCGAACTTTGCCGAATTCCATTGTTTTTACTAAAAAAATCTCACGTCGGGGGCGATCCTAGGGCCGGCGGCTGGAAACCCGCCCACCCCACGCCGATTTTTGCGTCGGCTCACCTTCAGGCGGCGATTTTACGCGCCCCCTATGGACCAATGGCTGGAGATGCTCTTAGATTTCTTGTGGTGAAACTAGTCCACTTTTCATCTTTAAATCCTGGACTTAGCACCGATACTCGTATTTTTTTGAATTTAGTTTAGGCTTTCCGGCTTTGTTCGTATAATACATTTCGTGTGTGTATTTATAGGGTGAATGTAGACATTTGCGTTGTAATGTGTTCAATAAAATGTAATTGCTTATATCATGTTTTTCATGAAACTATTTTACACTTGTTGAACCCTAAACAACCATACTCAAGGGCACTTTAATTTTGAGCCAAACCTGGAGGATTTTCTTCTCACGGATATTAGCCCCGGTAATATATTTCTTGAACGTGCAAGCATGTCACTTCAGCGTGCAACATGCATGAAATAAATGTACATCTGAACATGCAACCATGAATACGAAAAGGCACACCTCGGCATGCAAACATGCACGAGAATTCCTGTTCAGTTATGCTATTTATATTTCATAAGTATTTTACAATTATGTAATAGAAACACTATAAATTATGTATATTTTTAGTTTTAGTTATCATTTCTATTATCCAAAAAAACATTTTTCATACAATCAAACACACTCATATGTATTGCGAAACAATCCTGCAACAATATATGAGGTATCATCTAATTTTACAAAAGGACTCTATATAGAGCTAGTGAAATAAAAAGCTAAAAGCTAAAAAAGTACAACATGAAACAACACATAAAACAGGATAAGTCATGGATACTATTGGAGGACTGCATTTAGACTATCCATAATAAAAATGACATAGGTAGTAACATGATATCACCTAGTGGCGGAGCTTCGGCCAATTCTCTGGGCGGGCCAAAACAGGCCTGGTTATGAGATATCGTTGAAATTTCGCCTTTAAGGCCCAAGTTCAAGACCAGTTTACACTAAATACCTGCTGGGCTGGGCGAGTCATGGCCTGGTTTGGCCCAGCCGTAGCTCCGCCCCTGATGTCACCTAAATAAAAAATATATGTGGCTGTTAATTAATAAGAAGAGAGACAAATTGAGTACCCCTTCCGTCTCAGTTTACAGGTCTTGTAAGTGAACCTAGGTGATCAATTTGACCAACTTAATAAACGGAATATATTACAAAAAATATATCACCAAAAAACTTGAATGTTCTATTTTCTATTGATATGATTTTTATGTTAAATAATTTATTTTATATAAACCAAATTGACAACCTAGTTACATGTGCAAGACTTATAACTGAGATGGAGGGAGTAACATAACTCAGACTATCCACAATGGGGAATAACATAGTGGGTAGAGGTGGTAGCATAAAGGTTTCGATTTATTAGCTTATAGACTCATCTTGTCTTGGTATGCGTGATGTTACTCATAATATGAGTAACTAGCTATGTTACTCCCTCCATCTCAGTTTACAAGTCTTGCACGTGAACCTAGGTCATCAATTTTACCAACTTAATAAGAGGCATATATTACAAAAAAAATATCATTAAAAACTTTAGATGTTCTATTTCTATTAATACATTTTTAAGTTAAATAATTTATTTTACATAAATCAAATTGACGACCTAGATACACGTGCAAGACTTATAAACTAATATGGAGGGAGTGCTCAATTTGTCTCTCTTCTTATTAATTAGCTGTCACGTTAGTTTTTTCGCTTAGGTGACCTTGATGTTACTACCTATGTTGTTTCCATTGTGGATAGTCTCATATTATGAGTAAACATCACACTTACCAAGACAATATGAGTTTATTAGTTAATAAATAAAATGTTGTATGACACCACACATATGTTACTCCTCACTGTAGACTTGTAGAGGTAGTAAGATAGACTAATAACATGTGCATGTTACTAGTCTAAATTACTTCTCACCATGGGTAGTCCTTAAACAGCCTATTATGCAATCTCATATTCAAGGACACTTAACCTCCTAGTTAGTTTTGGCACGCAAAATTGCTTTGGAAAACTTCAAAAAGAAGAAGTCGTGTAGGTTGTGGCATGAGATCTATACGCGTAAATCATTACTTTCATTTTTGCACAAGCCAATATAGTCATACTTTGTAACATATCTAATTTTTTTTAGATAGTTCATTTTGGAGTGCTCATGATTGGCACCTTTGGCGGTTACCTTTTTTTTGAGACAATGGCATCGGTTACCTTAGTTGGCACGAACACGCGGTAGCATATGGGCTGGCCCAACTTCTAAGCCCCTGTTTGGTTCACAAGTAACGCCCAGCAGCATTGATGGGTTGACTACAGAGCATTGTCCATGAAGTTGACTTCTCAAGAGAGAAAATATCATTGCCTAAAAAAAAGAGAAAATATCACAAAAATATAAAAAATGATAACCTAAAAAAAATCAACAAAATTTGAAAACAATCATGAAATTAGGAAAAAAAGTTTCAAAAGTTTTCAAACAAATCACGACTTGGAAGAGTTTGTAATTTGAAAAATCTCATGAAAATTAAGCAAAGTTCACGAATCTGAAACAAAAATCATAAGATTTGATTTTTTGACAATAATAGGAAAATAAATCATGAATTTGAGGAAAAGATCATAGAAATTGAGAAAAACAAGTTTGTAAAAAATCATGAATTTGATATAAAGGAAAAGAGAAAGAAGAAAAAAATGAAAAATGCAACAAAAAATAAAAATAAAAATAAGAAAACCAGCAAAAACCCAAGATGGAGAAAACCACAAGGAAAATCACCAAAAAAAAACGTTAATACAATAATTGTAAAAGGTTCCCGAAAAACCTGTGGGAAAAAACGTAAATGAACCGGACGATTTAATTGCAATGTGCAGTGGAGGGGGGGGGGTGCGCCGGTTAGCAAATTGTACGGTAACCGCACAAAAGGCATGGAATAGGAACTAGATACCCATCATTGGAGACCCGCAAGGGTCACTTTTGAAGGCCAGGGAGCGCACCAGTGGCATGCTCTCAGGACTATGATGTCTCGCGTGTTGGTCACTCCCTCGGGAGCTTCTTTTTACTATTATGTATGTGTTTTCAGTTTTCGGAGGGATTTTTTTTTGGGGGGGGGAGGGTTGATTTCTGCCTGGTTTTTTTGAGCTTTTAAGGAAAAAGATTCAGGAAAAAGAATAAACGAGAAAAATATATTTATTTGTGTTGCTTTCGCTAGAGGCATGGATTTGATTCTCGTAGAGGCACCAATATTTTTCTGTGAGAGGTACAACTGTGTCTCTCGAATAAAAATACATTTTTTTTTGCTTCCGCGAGAGACACATGTTTGCTTCTTCACGAAAGACATGGTTGTGACTCACAAAAAGGGGGAACCTTTTTTTTTGCTTCCATGAGAGGCATGAATATGCTTCTCGTGGAGGCACGGTTTTACTTTCGCGGTGCTTCTTAGAAAGGAAAAACACATGTTTTTTTCTTTTTCCGCGAGAGACACATACTTAGGGTGTGTTCGGATTCTCTCTGCTCCTCAACTCCATTCCGGAGCTGTTGGAGCAGAGCCGAACGCTCAAACTCCACGGAGCTGAAAATGCGAAGTGGAGCCAGCAGCAGTTGAGTTTCACGGAGCAGTTATTCCCCAGACCTTAGATTTTCAGAACCATGGAGTTGCTAAAATTTACAAAGGAACTGCCACCGCCAAGTAAAAAACGGTTCAGAGTGGGCACATGACTCACTCGTTTTTGTTTCATCCACATGCCACGAGTAAATCAGGAGCAGAGCTGTCTGTCAAACACTTTTTTCTCGCGCTGCTTCTTACACGGAGCAGCATTTCGGGTGGAAGAGCGGGAGTCAAGGATTCGGAGGAGCTAGATCATTTCCAAACATGCTCTAACTACCTGAATTCTATCCAACAACTAACTAGTATCATGGCTCATCTTATTAGTGTCTCGGGTTTCAGTTAATGTCAAAAAAGTAAGATCTTCTTCAATGGTATTTATTTTCTTTGAAACATACTATTTTTGAGTATGTCTTTAATGAAGGTATTTTACCAGTGTAATACATATTTCCTTTATTAATTTCCTTTTCTTTCCGGTCTGGCTTTCTCTGTGGAGGCTAGCTCCCTTTTATGGAGGCACATGTTTGCTTTGGTGAGAGGCGCAAAGGGACAAGAACACGCCATTTTTTTTGCTTTTGCGAGAAGCACTTATTTTCTTCCACGAGGGGCATAGTTGTGCCTCTCGGAAAGGAAAAAGGTGATGAAAAATTGTGCATCCTGCTTGTTTTTTCTTTTTTTATTATTTTTGTGGAAAAAATCATCGAAACTATGGGATATAGTTTCGAAAATCTCGACGTGTGAAATTCAACGATGAAAACGGTTTAGGGTTTGAAAGCATGGTTTAAGAAAATGTTTTGAACAAATAAATCAACATAAAATGAGAAAACTCTTGTTTTACGACAAGTGACGCATTCATCGCAACCTGAAAAATTGAGAGTGGCCTTTGCAAGAGGTATCTCTTAATTAGTGATTTAGTTCATTTTCAGAAAAATGACAGGTAGCTCGTTACTCCGATGGGTCTCAGGATGAAGCATTGCCATGCCTTTTCTACTATATCATGCTTTTTTTTCTTTGAGGGATAGTATATCATGCTCTTGATCCAAATAAAACTAACAACACTTCCTGGCAACACTTTTTTGAATACGAAAGCACTGCTAGGTGGTTATGACTAACTGTCTAACTTGACCGAGCAAAGGACCTCCCGTTCGCGGGGAGCTCCTATTTGACGTGTGAGGCGCTAGCGAACATGCCAGCGCACACCCCCTCTCCTCCTGCGTGCCCCTATTTGGAAGGCCCATGAGAGGGCTAGACGCCCCAGTTTCTTATTTTGTATTTTTATCTTTAGCTTTTATTTTTTTGTCTAAAATAATTCCAAATATAAATTTTCCAATATTCAAAAAGGTGAACTTTCGAAAAATGTTTCAGAAATCATAAGATGTTCGTAGTTGAAAAAATGTTCATATTTTCAAAAACAATGATAGCGTATTCAGAAAATGTTCATGAACTCAAAAAATATTCATGAATTTCACAAAAATGTTCAACGATTCCCAAAATGTTCGTGATATCATAAAACTGTGTGCTGATGAACAAAACTTAAATTCAATCAACATCTTTTTGAATTTGATGAAGACATTTTGAATTCGAGAACATTTTTCATCTTAGATGATTTTTTAATATGATAAAGCTTTTAAAAAATCATGAACATTTCTGGATATGATGAACATTTTCTGAGTTAACAAATTTCGAATTTGATGAACAAATTTGAATCTGAAAAAAAATGAATTCAATGAACGATCTTAAAATTCTGAACATATTCTAAAAGTTTCATTGGCATTTTTTAAACATGATTAATAAATTTTGAATTCAATGAAAAAAATGAATTTTAGAAAATGTTCACTGGTTCGAAAATTTTGTTCCAGCATTTCAGCAAAATGCTCATGAAATTGGAAAACCGAAAAACGAAAAAAGTGCAAAAGGAAAAATGGAAATGGAAAAAATAGGAAAATTAGAAGAGAAAGGAAAAAAAACTGCTTTTGGAAGGTTCTATAACATATCCAAACCATAAAGGACCAAATATGACCTGGCTCATTTGTTCGCACAGGGAGCATGACGAAATAACTAATTGAGGAGTACTCCTTTCAAATATGACTCTCCACCTCTCCAGGTTGCGACAAGTGACGTATTGCATGCATGCCACTTGTCGCAACCTAGGAGTTTTCTATTTTTTCGTAGATCCGTATTATCAAAACGTTTTATCTGTTAAACCGTGTGTTCAAATCTTTGAACCGTTTTCATCGTTGGTTCGTCGCTTCGAGATTTTTAAAACTGGATCCCATGTTGACAGGTTTTGATGAATCTTTTTTTTCAAAAAAAAACCGGGCAAAAAAAATCATACCTCTCGCGATAGAACAAAAAAAACCCAAAACGTGCTTTTTTCATTTCCGAGAGGCACGATCGAGCCTCTCGCGGAAGCAAAACCGTGCCTCTCGTGGGGAAACAACAGATAACGCGTTTTTTCGTTTCCGAGAGGCACAATCATGCCTATCACGAAAGCAGAATCGTGCCTCTCGTGAAAAAAACAGAAAATGTGTTTTTTCGTTTCCGAGAGACATGACCGTGCCTCTTGCGAAAGAAAAAAAACGTGTCTCTTGTGAAAGCAAAACCATTCCTCTTAGGAAAAAAACAGAAAACATATTTTTTTCGTTTTCGAGAGGCATGGTCGTGCCTCTCATAAAAGAAAAAACGTGCCTCACACGAAAATAAATAAATAAACAGAAAATTCCTTTTTTTGTTTTCGAGAGACACGGACGTGCGTTTCGTGAAAGCAAAACCGTGCCTTTCATGAAAGCAAAATTGTGCCTCTCGCAGAAGCAAAACCATGCCTGTCACAAAAAAATCAGAAAACACGTTTTTTTCATTACCGAGAGATACGACCGTGTCTCTCGCGAAAGCAAAATCGTGTCTCTAACGAAAACAAAACCCTACCTCTTGCAAAAAACAACAGAAACCACGTTTTTTTACAGAAAATAAAATAAAATTGTCCAGAAGCTAAGAATGACCGTTGAAAAACCGGAACACAAAAAGGCGAAAACGCGGGTGGAAAAAAACAAAATCCTATGGAAACGCTGAGAGCGCGATACATGACGATGGCTAAGAACGCGCCAAATAATGGCGCGTGAGGGTTTTCGTTGGAGCCTCGCGAAGGTGTGTTCGCCAACTAGTTGCTCCCGGAGCAAGGGGCTGCGCCCGTGACCATGTTCGAGCGCAGCCTTATGTCAAGCAACTCTAGAAATGTGCCGGCCCAACGCGGAAAATAGTCCTTCGGCACTTTAATCTTTCGTTTTTTCTCACATTTTGCATTCGTTTTTGGCATCTTTCTTACTTTTTCTTATATTCAAAAATATTATAAATATATCTATTATTAAAATCTCTTTATACAGAAAAAATGAATAATGCAAACAACACATTTGAAAAATATTAAGCATGTCTACAAAAATGTTTCTATTGTATAGGGAAATGGTACAATGTGTTTGAAAAAATAGACATGAAAACATATATATGAAAAATATTAATAGTGTATTTTGAATATATCAAACGTGTATATAAAAAGCGTTCCCCCTGTATGCAACAAACACACACAATGTGATTGGAAAAAGTATACGTAAAAAATATGTTACAAAATTAATCATGTATTTGAAAAATGTTAAACTTGTATTTAAAAAATATTTCTGATGTAAAAAACAAGACAAAATCAAAAATAAAAAATAAAAAATGTTCATCATGTAATTCAAAAATGTAAAACGATTATATAAAAATATTGTTGATATATACATTAAATATAGAATGTGTACGTAAAAATTTGACATCAAAATATATATTTGAAAAGAAATATTAGTCATGTATTTAAAAAATGTCAATGTGTACAAAAAATATGTTTCAGATGTATAAAAAAAAGTAGAAATATCAGTCTGACTTTCCATATCAAATGTATACCAAAATAATATTCAGCTTGTAAAAAATATTAAGTCCAGGCTTTTGGCCCAATCTTAAAGTAGAAATTTCAGCCCCACTTCCCATGTCACGAGGTTCTTCTAAACACTCCTCTTGGAACTCTACTATACTTTGTATATCATAGAGTATGTCTCCATGACAATCACAATTATCACTAACATAATCATCTAAAATGTGTATTCGTTGGTACTCCATCTGATCCATATTAATTGATATTACTTTAGTACAAATTTATACTATAATTGTACTAAAGCAACGTCAATTATTGGGGATTGGGGGAGTATATTATTCCAACTATCCACAGTCAAACTCACATTAGAATCATTTGTATTATTGCCAGAGTAGCAATCAATAGAAGGACGTAGAGTTTCTGCTCCCGGGCTCATTCGAGCCCGGTGAACAGTAAAATCTGAAAAAAAACGAAAACAGTTTAAAAAATTCTGAACTTTTCTGGGATCAAACATTGACAAAATTTCTAACTGCGTGCAAAAAATTGGTATTTTCAGAGTATCAATTTTGTTTTTTTGTCACACCTTGTACGAATGTTATTTCAGACCAAAAAATTTGTATGTAGTTATAACTTTTGTCAATATTTTATCATAAAAAATTTGGAATTTTTTAAACTTTTTTCAAACCTTTTCCGATTTTATTGTTCACCGGGCTCGAATGAGCCCGGGAGCAGAAGGGCACTTTCCTCAATAGCAAAACTCACATCTCCCTCAATTCTAGATAAGTAAGTTTGAATCTACTATATCAAAATAAAAGCCCCCCACTACCCGATTTGTTTTAACATGCAGACCGTCCACATCAGCAATTAACATGCATCGATCCATAGATGTCCACCTTGGAAAATCTGCCACCTTGGCAAAAGTAAATCCACAAAACAAATTGAGTTCCAACGCTTGTGTTGTACAAAGTCCTTCACTGAGTGAACGTGGGCTGCCCGAGCCAATTTTTTGTGCATGTGGGTTGTAGCCGGTCGTTGGTGTGAGCCCATGTAACTAACCACGGGATTGTAGCTGGCTTAGCCCAGGTAATGTAAGTAGGTTCATATTCTCCATTACTATTGTTATCTCCAACGATTTCTCTTTTGTTCGTGGCCGCCACTACTGATGAGATCTCCTAGCCACAAATGCAACAACTAATGGAATGAAACGGCACATTCCTCCAGCTCAACCCCAACTTCGAGCCTGACGACGATGAGGATGTCAAGAGGAGGCATGACTACTACTCCCGGAGCTGTTACCGAGGGAGGATCGACGGCACCGGCAGGGGGAACGTGCCCAACTCGGGCGGGCACCCTTTTGGAGGTCCAGGAGGTTATGGCATGGCGGGCGACTGGGGTGGCGGCCGTCGGGTCGTTGGGTGTTTGGCGCCTGCAGGAGGCATGCTGGCCCCGCTTCCGCAATCCAGCGCCCCGCCCACAACCGGTGTGCATCCCTCCGGCCATGCCGCGGCCAACACCAAGATGATGACGCCCACAGGGAGCGCCGATGGATCTGGGTCATTGGCAGCAACCGCCGTCGGCTCGGGAGGATGTGTCGACACGCCGGACCAGCAACGATCGGCTGCTTCCACGGCGGTAGGCTCTAAGGCATTGGGTGCAACCCCAGTCCTTGGCAAGGCAGCTTTTTGGGGTGCAGCAACACCACGACGGCTCTCCTTTAGCCCGAAAATACCTGATATGGTGGAGACGGCGGCGGGGGAATCGGGAGGTGAGCCGAAGAACGATATGTTCAACAATTCGGGCACCCTGGACCATGCTACAAACCTGTTGTTGGCCAAGGGGCCCTCGGGCGCGCCGGGAATTCTGGGCGGAGACACTCTGGCTGGTGGGCATGGGGATGTGGAGGTTCAGGTAACTGGAGACATGAACCAGATGCAACACAACGTTCAGGCGATCTCTGTTCAGGTCAATCCGGGGAGTAGCAGGAGTCCAAGCCCAGTGCGCACGCCATTCGCGGTGCCACTTCAGCAACATCAGATTCTCCCCCCTATGATGAAAAAGGCGGATCAAGAACGGGCATTCGGACCATGTGACGTGGAAGAGGTGCTGCTGCAGGGCATTGGGTACACACCTGCTCCATCCATCTTGGGCCCCAGGCCAGCGGCGTCGGCCCCAGCACGTTGTAAGAAGGCCCTGCCTCCTAACTTCACCCCAAGACGGAGCGCTCGGCTCAACAAGAACAACAGCGGCCACAACACCGGACCCGTGCAACAGGCCCAGACTGTCCTGTTGCGGCGTATGGGGGTGATCGAAGCTGAGGAACAAGTCTCTAAAGAGGCACTAGATGAGTACCTTAAGCTGTTCGAGAAGCCGCTCGCCCCTCATCACATCAAGGCGGTGGCTGCCATCTTCGCCCTTGAAGATGTCGACTTCGACGAGCCGGCGCAAGCAGGTTTCTATGCCTTCGACATTCCGGAGGCGGTGGAACCATGTGGTGCATAGGTGTCATCACGCGGGTTCGGTGGTTGTATCAAGTTCATCCATGTATATGTCCCTTGGTGTCTTGGTGTGGAATGTTAGGGGGCTCAATAACCCCGATAGGCGATGTTCGATCCGTTTGTTTATGCAGTCGTGCAATGTCTCTCTTGTTTGTTTTCAAGAATCTAAATTGGCAATGGTGGATGCGATGGTGGTGAGTCAGACCCTTGGGCCAGGTTTTGATGCTTTTGATTTCTTGCCAGCGGTGGGCACCAGAGGAGGTATTCTATTGGCATGGAAATCAGATTACCTGCGTGTGACTGATATCCATAAGGGTGAATTTATGATATCTTCCAAGGTTCTCTCCCTGTCTGAAGGAAAAGAGTGGATGGTCTCCACAGTGTATGGGCCGCAAGGAGAGGAAGATAAGGAGAGATTTCTGAATGAGGTTGTTCAGTTTGCTGAACAGGTCCAGCTGTCGTGGATCCTCAATGGGGATTTCAATCTTGTGTGCAGCGAAGAGGAGCGCAGCTCGCGGAGGGTCGATAGAAGGCTCATGCACAAGTTCAGGCACACTATCAACATGTTGGGCCTCCATGACATGCCAATGGTGGGGAGGCGATTTACATGGTGCAACCAACAAGAACACTCTATCATGGCCAGGCTTGATAGACTGTTCTTTAACAATACCTGGGAAGATCTATATCTTATTAGTGATCTGCTCCTGCTAAGCTCCACGATATCTGACCATTGCCCACTGCTTCTCACATGCTCGTCGATGAGGCCGCGGGCACACATGTTTCGGTTTGAGAACTTCTGGTGCAAACTACTAGGATTCTTGGATACCGTGAAGGCTGCATGGGAGGAAGAGGTTAATGGGAGAGACCCCATGAAGATTTTTAATATTAAGTTGTTGCGGACCGCCAAGGCACTTCGACACTGGGGGCAGAAGAAGTTGAGCTTTATGAACCTGCAGTTCCAGATAGCCAGTGAAGTGATTTTGCGTTTCGATTGCGCCGAGGAGAGCAAGCAATTGTCTGAAGATGAGAGAAAATTGAGATCATTTCTCAAAGGCAAGTGCCTCGCGTATGCTTCCCTAGAAAGGGTGCGGCTGAGGCAGAGGTCAAGGGTGAGAGATCTACGGGAGGGCGATGCCAACTCCAAATATTTTCATATGAAGGCCAATGATCGCCACAGGAAGCACCTTATGCCATATCTTAAATTGGGCGACAGGGTGGCCACGTCTATTGGGGAGAAATTGGGCCTGGCTAGGGATTTCTTCGGTAGCCTGATGGGCACGCCGACCCAATGCGGGCACACAATCAACCTGGATGTGCTTGGTCTGCAACAACTGTCACCGAAACTCGCACAAGGCCTGGAAGTCCCATTCACCGAGGAGGAAGTCAGGCAGGTCATATTGGAAATGCCGTCCGATAGGGCGCCGGGGCCGGATGGTTTCACAGGCATGTTCTACAAGGTATGCTAGGAGATCATCGCGGCATATTTCATGGTTGTGATGAAGGCATTGTATGAGGGGCGCTTCACTTCTTTTGGAGACCTAAACAACTCCATTCTCACGTTGCCGCCTAAAAAATTTGACTCGCTGGACGTCGGTGATTTCAGGCCAATTAATCTCATCCACGGTGGAGCCAAGATTTTTGCCAAAGTATTAGTTGTTCGGCTGGCTACTTTGTTGCTGGCACTAATATCACAGGCCCAGAGTGCTTTCATAAGCAGGCGCAATATACACATGAACTTCAAATTCGTACGCAACAGTGCCAGGCTGCTGCACCACAAGAAGCTACCATCGGTACTCATGAAAATCGATATTTCCAAAGCTTTCGACACTTTATCTTGGGAATTTCTCCTAGAGGTTTTGAGAAAGAGGGGCTTTGGACCGAGATGGTGCGCTTGGATCTGTGGGCTTTTATCCACGTCCTCCTCCTCCGTCCTCATCAATGGTGAGATCTCTGAGGCCTTTGCACTCGATCAGGGAGTCTGACAAGGCGATCCCCTTTCGCCAGCTCTCTTCATCCTGACCATGGACACCATCCATTGCATGCTACAGTGGGCAGCACAGCAAAATTTACTCTCTAGTCTGGGATGTCACAACAAGGTGCCTAGAGCATCTATATTTGCCGACAATGCAGTTATGTTCTTCAAGCCAGTGCCCTTGGACTTGCAGGTTATCTCTGAGATCCTAAAGTTATTTGGGGATGCGTTAGGACTACGGATCAATTTGCACAAAAGTACGATCACTTGCATCCGCTGTGAAGACGACTTGGCTGCTGCCGTCGAGGGCCACTTCCAATGCAGGTGACAACAGTTTCCGATTCAGTACTTGGGCTTGCCACTGTCTATCTTCAGGCTTCGGCGCCAGGATCTGACGCCTCTAATCGACAAGTTCTCCGGAAAGCTAAAAGGGTGGAAACCGAAGATGCTAGCCATGGCGGGTCGCCTCACCCTTACACGATCGGTGCTGATGGCGCTGCCGATCCATTTAATGGCTGTGCTTCCACTCCCGATGTGGGCCATCAAGATCATCAACCGGAAATGCAGAGGGTTCATATGGAAAGGGGAGGAGCAGATTAGTGGGGGGCACTGCCTCATGCCTTGGGCAAGGGTTTGCTTGCCACTGGAACTTGGTGGACTTGAGATCATCAACCTAAAGTGGTTTGGGATGGCCCTGCGCTGCAAATGGCTGTGGTTGTAGCATGATATGGTAGAGAGGCTGTGGCAATGGCTTCCGGACAGCACAGAAAAGGAAGTGGAGGCTATGTTTGCTGCATTGTGTTTTATGACCTTGGGTGATGGAGAAAGGGCCAAGTTTTGGACTGACAAATGGCTTCCGAACGGGCACTCAGTTGCGACTATGGCACCGTCCCTCTACTCGTTCGTCAGGGACAAGGCCAGATCGTTCAGAGAGGCGCTGCAAAATCAATCTTGGGTCAGGGAAATCGCCGGAGGGGTCTCGCTCGTTGCCATAGCACAATACCTAAAAGTCTGGGACTTGGTTCAGGAAACCGTCCTGACCCTGGCTTCCCAGGATAGTCTGGTGTGGAAGCTAACTTCAGATGGCCGGTTCTCCGTACAGAGTGCTTATCAGCTCTTCTTCCTGGGTAACACGCGTTTTGCCTGCTCCAAGCCAATATGGAAATCCAAGGCGCCTCCGAGATGCAAATTATTCATGTGGTTGGCGGTTCAACGGAAGTGTCGCACGGTGGACAACCTTGAGAGAAGGGGCTGGCCATCCAACGGGAGCTTCCCACTTTGTAATCAACAGCCAAAGGATTGTACTCATCTATTTGTTAATTGCAGATTTTCACATCAGCTGTGGAGGAGCTTCAGGACCTGGACGGGGGCTGATTTTCAGGTGCCGAATGAGCATTTCGGCACCACTGAAGACTGGTGGCTAAAAGCTAGGGTGGCGATCCCGAAATCGATGCGGAAGAACTTCGACACGATCGCTATCCTGATCCATTGGAGAATATGGAAGAAGAGAAACGCAAGAATTTTTGATAGTGTCGCCAGCTCCGTAGACAGGGTCCTTGACTTGATCAAGGAGGACATTGGAATGTCGCGGGCTGCCGGTTGCATTTGTGACCTGCCAGCGAACGCCTAATTTTGTATCGGGTCCCAGTCCTAGTCCGCCTAGACCGCTTCCCGGCTGTACTCTGTACTCTCTTTCCTATCTAATATAATTTGGCCACTCGCCCTTCGAGAAATGGCACATTCCTTCATCTCCCCCTACTAACTCCTCCTCTATTACCCACTACAAGTGTTATCTCTACCGCTTCCACTTCTACTCGCTGCCACCAAGACCGATGAGATCTCCTGGCTACAAACACATCCTCGATGAAAAGACAACATTCATCACCTACCAATTCCATTACCTTGCCCACAAGTAAAGAGAAGAAGCTCCATCCATGCCCCCTTGCAGCCATGCTCGCCTAAAAAGAGCCTGTTGTACGCGGGGGGGCTGACCACGAAGGCATGTTTTGGCTATGGCTACCCCATCCTCAAATCACAAATTTATGCAGTTTTCCCTTTTATTTCTCACGTGCATATCAGCAAAAAGGTATTATCATGGTTGAATTCCTTTAGATCGATTACAGATTTATTCTACCTACCAATTAATATTTTTCATGTACAAGATTCAATTGTTTTCACTGAAGGTCGTTGGGTTTACTAAGAGCAAGTGGTCAAGCTTTTTACAATAGTGAACAAGATTGATTTTTGGTGTTGCAACAATTTGCATCTACCTTCAAAATTCATGGTGAATTGATAGAGATATGGAATTATGCATGACCCAGTGGCCCTGATCATCTTGATCTGCTGTTGCAGTCACTAGATCTATGTGGCATTGTGCTTATGTTCATGCGTTGTTTGCAGGGAAGCAATTGTTATGTACAATCCGGTCAATTTGAATTAATCGTGTTTGTTCTCCACATTTTTTCTACATAATTCTTTATGGTTGTATGTTCACATTTATGAAACATTTAGTTGTTTGTACACAAGGCTAGTTACAGATAGAGTTAATAAAAGTATGAGGTATGTTTCCTACATATTTTAAGAGAACAAATTATACTCTATGTGGCTAGATGAAGCTAGCTTATGGCTACACAGTTCAATATCTTTTTATTTACAACATGTGCATCGTTAAATCTTGATTTGTTACTATATGGGAAGTGAATATTTGGTGCATTTTCATGCAATTATTAACAATATTGAATCTTCGAAAGTTAATCTCAGATATTTTCCTTTGCAGATTAGACGAATACTGATATTTTTTGGTCGGTGCGATTTTTTCGTCAGTTTTCCTGAAATATTCCAAACTATGGAGTTATGTTTTCAACTAATGTTAGAGATAATAGTCTCCATTCCAAAAACTATGAAAAGAGAGAACCATTGTACTTGATGGACATCAATGGACTTAAGTTGGGGCATCCAATAAATGTAATTTCCTTTTCACTTTTGTCAAATATCTTCAGAATTCTACGGTCACTCACATTATTGATCTATCAATCTCCATAGAGGTTATGTGTGTAAGAATGTTTAATTTTGTACTTCTATTCTAGTTGTCATTTGTTGTCTTGGCGAACATTGCATGGGAAACAAAAAATTTCCTACGCTTCACCATGATCAATCTAGGAGATGAGCTGTGACAGCCCAAGTGCTGCCCCTGCCTTTTGTGGCCTTGTAACCTATGTGGACCCATGTGTCATGTGTTGTATGGATGAGTTTGCTTCTTGTCATTCCGTCTCATCATCATGCATCATGTCATTCATCATCATATCATGCATAATATGAATATGGTGTTCTTCCTTGTGAACTTGTTGAGTGGTGAGTAGCTCTTGTGTGGGTTGTGGAGTGTGCATGTGTGGGCTCAACTTCCTCCCTTTCCCTTCTTTTCAAAAACAACCTAAACCTCCTTATTCCTTTTATTTGCTGCAACAGAATTATCTTGTTAATTAAATTTGTTAAAAATGTTCATGATATAGACAATATTATTTGGGTGCATGTGTGTTGTCCTTTTGGTGTTTTGAGGTTTGAAATTTTGGGGTTCTAAATAAAACAGGGGCTGCTATTTCAAAAGGTGTTTAATTTGCTGGCCCTAAAATTCATCTCCGTATTTTATTCAAATAGGGCATAATTCCTTATGGTATCAAGTATTTTATTTTGTTAAAAATCCTTTTTATTTTCACAAGGGCTTTTTCTTGTTTTTCTTTTGTTTATAAAAAGGAACCCTTTGTTTGTTTTGTTTGCGAGAGAGGGAAAGCTGGGCCGGATCCTTCCTCGCGCGGCCCAGCCCAGGTAGCGACGGCTACCTGCTCCCGTTTCGTCTCCATCAGGGTCAGTGTGCTTTGCCTGTGAGAGAGAGAGAGCGCGGGAGTGCCGACGCCGTCGCTGTCAGGGGCTCACGGACGTCGAGGCGCCCCTTTAAATAGGTGCGGTTCCCTAGGGTTTCTCTCTTCCCCTCGCCGCCGCCGCTTCCCTCTCCTACTCCCTCTTCCTTGCCCTTCCATCTTCTCTGTCTGAGAGAGAGCAATGAGGTAAGTTCAGATAGTTCAGAGGTGTCGCCGGTCTTCCTCGCCGTCATCGCCGTCGCCCAGGCGGCCCTTGTCGCTGGTGGAGATGGTGTGCGGCTTCCCGGAGCCGTTCTCGTTCCATTCTGCGTGCTACGGGGTGAGGAGCGCCTCCCCGCAGCGCTGCTTTGCCGTCGCCGTCGTCCACAAGGGAGCAGAGCTCGCCGTGGTTCTTCTTCCTCTTCAACTCGCCGTTGTCTGCGTCCCCGCGCCTCCGAGAACCCCTCGGTGAGCCGCCGCGTCCCCGCTGCCCATTCTTCCCCGCGTAGGCTCGTGCATCGTCGTCGTAGTGCTCGTCACCGCCGGTCAGAAAGGCGTGGCCTTGAGGTCGCCTCCGTCCTCCTCGTCGCAAGACGAGCAGGGGAATGGAACCCCGTAGATCCCCGCTTCCCTTTTGCCAGTTAGCATCGCCAGAGAGCCGTGTTGTCGCCAGATTTTGCCGCCGTCGTGCCTCTATCGTTGGAGTGATCGTTTTTCAGTTACGTTAGAGTAGTGCGCGGTCAGTTAGTATTAGAGGCTAGTGCCCCTCCTTCTGTCGAGTACCGTCGAGTGGCGCAGTGGTAGGGAACCTGGGCGAGGCCGCAAGGTCTGGGGATCGAATCCCAGCCCCCTCGTTGGTTTCTTTTTTCGGTTGGCTGGAGTGGTGTTGTGTGTTCGGATCCGGTGTGGTGACCAGATCTCATGTGTTGTGTGTGTGGGTGTGGATCTGGTGCGGTGGTGTGCCAGATCCAGTGTGGTTGTGTAGTGTGTGTGTGTATGCCAGTGTGTGTGCAGAGTGGTGTGTGTGTGTGTGTTGTGTGTGTGTGTGACAAGTGAACCCAGACCCCACTTGTCATACACTAGGGGGCCCTGGTGTGTATGCCAGGTGGCCCCCTCCTATTAGTGGTTTGTTTTCTTTGTTTTGTTGTGTATTGTTTGTGTTAAATAGATATTTCTATTTCTGGTATGTTGCTAAAACTGGATATGAGCATTTATGTGTATGTGCATATATAGTTATTTTTTACTTATAGGAATGTGTGGTTTGTTGCTATCTTGTGTTTTGCCATGATGCTCCATGTGAACTTATGAGTATGGTACATGATTTTGGGGTAAAATCACCCAAGAAATTCATTGGTATGACTTGTTTGGTCATTTGAGCAAGTTTCACAAAATATCATTTTTTTCTCAAAGTGCCATTTTGTCATTTTTGTTATATTTAGTCCATGCATGCTATGATAATTGTGCCAACATGTAAATGGTAGCCTTTGATGAGTAGAATTCCATGGTATTTATTTTTCTCATGTTAAACTTGCATATAAGTAGGAACCATGCTCTAAAGTAGCCACTAAAATGTTGTTGTTTTCAACCATGCTAAATATCTCTAAGTCTGAGAATCTGTTAATATTTTTATGCCATGAAGAGTGGATGCTACCTAGTGATATGTTGAGAATTAGCTCAAGCTCAGTGCTAGTGTTTTGAACTATATGTTGTCCTCTACCATCCTGTTAATTTTCATGCCATGAGGTGGTCTCTATCACCATTAGTTTCTGCTGTCAACTTGCTATCAGCTTAACTCAGATTCTAGAAAACTGTTATTTTCTCTAAGTCCCTAAAATCTGTTTCATCATGCCAACTTGTGAGCTTCATGCTTATTGATGTGTGCCTCCATTCCAGATTGTGTAGTAGGATAATTTGATAAGTATGCTATCTAGTTTCTAAAAATGCATTGTTTGTGGTTGGAGACTTCCTGTAGCTCTAGTTGTTGGCTATGTAAGTTGCCATGTTGCTGTTTTGTGGCAGATTGTTTGTTTTAGTGTTTTGTGACTTGTGGGAGCTATACTCCATGGAATTGCTTGATCTTTGACTCCATTGTGGTTGGTTTTTCATTTCATAACCAGTGGCTACCTTGGAATGCCAAGGAATAGCCCATGGCCTTCTTTGTCTTGTGTTTTGCCTTCATAACTTGCATTGAGCGCAGCGTGAGAACTGTAACTCCGTTTCTTACGTTCTACATATGCATTTGTATCGATTTTGCATGAAGCATCCATATTTTCCATGATCATGCATGTTTAAATAACTTAACATGAGGTTCTGTCTAGAATTGTAAACAACTAAACTAATGCATGTGAAACATGACTAGTTTAGGATTGCCATGTTAAATACTTCTAATGAATCATGCATAATCTTGTTTGTGCATTGGACCTTGGTTGGATGTTTATTGTTTCTGTTTCTCTTGGGTAGACGCAAGTGTTGAAACTGAGTACGAGGATCCAGGAGAGTACCACTACGAGGACCCCACTCTTTGTCCCTCTGAAGAACCAACATGCAAGATGATCGTATCCGGATCCCGACACTATTTTTGCTTTGCTAGATGTCTTGATCTTATCGTTACTCATGTGTTACCTACCACTTGAATGTCAAGCCACCTACATTGCCATGATAGCCCCTAACCCCTCCACATCCTAGCAAACCTTGTTTGGCTAAGTTACCGCTGCTCAGCCCCTCTTATAGCGTTCTTAGTTGCAGGTGCAGGTTATTTACATGTGATAACATGGATTTTGGCATATCACAATAGTATCTGTTGTTTAATGTAATGCACATATATATCTTGGTATGGTGGAAGGCTTGGCCTTTTGCTAGGTGTTTTGTTCCGCTTTTGCCGCCATAGTTTCTTGTTACCGGTGTTATGTTTCGATATTTTGCGCTCCTAACATGCTCGGGGTTGTTATGGGGACCCCCTTGATTATTCAGTTGAGATAAAAACTTGTCTGGCGAGACCCAACATTGGTACTATTTGGTTAAACAACTTAATAAAATTTGCATAGGGCTTTGCAACCCCGTGGATAATTAACCAACCCCCGGGCCAGTGCTCCTCATGAGTGTTGGTCCAAACTAGAGCACTGTGCGGGGCCATCCCGGGGCAACTCGGGAGATTTCTATCAGGCCTCCGTACGCGTAGCTTATCTGTTGTGTCCTGAGAACGAGATACACGACTCTTATCGGGTTCGTCGACACGTCGGGTGGTCTTGCTGGATTTGTTTTACCTTTATCGAGTGGCTTGTGTGTGGGACTCTGACTTTCTTCGGGCTATCTCGAGGTGTTGGAATTCCTTTGGAGTTGCCTAGGATGATCATGAGATCCGTGGTCAAGGCTATTCTAGCGGAGCGTGGTTAATTTATGATGGACTAGTTGGAGCACCCCTGCAGGGTTAAAACTTTCAGAAAGCCATGTTTGCGGTTATGTGGCAACTTGGATATTTGTTTAACACCCGGTTATAGTTAACTTGAAGTAAACTCTAATAAAATACACCAACTGTGTGACTAACCGTGATCGTCTCTACTCGTGAACATGAACCAAGAGAGAACACGGTGGGGTTATGATTGACGTAAGTAGGTGTTCAGGGCCTCTTGGAGGTCATTCTAGTTCTCGATCGTTTATCGTAGACCACATATTTACTTTCATGTTTTTGTAAGATTAGCCACCATAAATGCTTAGTGCTGCTGCAAACTATACACATACCCCTTTCCAACCTATAAGCTTGAATAGTCTCGGTACCCGGGGCAAGATTGCTGAGTCCCCGTGGCTCACAGATTACTACAACAATCTAGGTGCAGGTACATATGAGATCGTGCCAGATGATGTGACATAGCTCCAGTGGGAGTATGATGAGGAGCATGGCAGGATGTATGTCACTTATCCAGACGAGTAGAGTGGTCGTGGTCGAGATCTTTGGGCTAGCAAGCCAGTGTCATTGCAGCATTTTATCGTTTGATTTCGTCCGTAGCCAGACCCTGCCTTTGTATGGATGATTGAATAAATTGTGTGAATTTGTAATTTAGTATCTGGCGAGTGTAAGCCAACCCATATACTCTTCTCTTCCTAAATGTATGTAATGATGATGTACTTGCGAATGGTAAGATGCGCCTCTATCCCTGTCGAGTCTCTTGTGTCTTAATATGGATAGGCAAGCATCTTGGGCATGACAAGTTGGTATTCAGAGCCATATGACCATAGGAGCCCTTTGCTTGATCGAACTTGGCCGAGTCGAGTCTAGTAAAAACTATTTTGAGTCTAGTTATATTGGAGAGTAGGTTTCTTTTTACTCCTCTTCTATGCTCTGGTGAGCTATTCGACTTAGGAATTTTGATTCTACTCTTCTTCTCGCTCAAATTTTTTTTAGGATCACGCGGGTATTTTGGAGTCTATATGATACCGATGTGACGGAGTTCTATCTTGGTGCCTCCTGTCTGACTTGATTTCTTCCAGGGAGTCAAGATCTAGGGAATTTTGGCACATCATTATCGTTCAGCTTCCTTAGTATCTCAGGACGGAGAGTGTTCAGAATTACTTCAATACTTGTCGTGGTGAGATAAGGTCGGAGTCACCTAGTACCGGGGAGGCGTCCGGGGTACCACCATGGTTTCGTATCATTGTGATTTCGAGGATTCGAGATAGATGGATTTGCGAAAGCCTCTGGTTATGTGTTAAAGGATGGATACAGTTGGGGTGTAGGTTTGCTAGTTGTGTGAGATATTTCCTCCTTGTATTCCCCACACCGGATTGCATAACCAGAATGTTTTCGGAAGTTCTTAGGTGGGAACTCATGTAGTTATCTAGGATCATATTCTTCAGATGTATGAGGGCATATACATTTGTTCCGAGCAACATTAGCTCAATACTTGTGTGTTATTGCAAGTGGCTTCTAATATCTGATGATGTTATCGCAAAACCGAAGAAAGCATTCTTACTAATTTTTCAGTAGGAAGGCTGTTTGTGTTGTTCGTTCTATTTCTTTCAAGCATTTGATTCAGCTTTTGATTCATCATATCAATGAGGTGCTGATGTTTTGTCCATCTTCAGGATGGCTCCAACAACTCGCATGACCGCGGGTCATGGTGAGGAGCAATCTGATGTTCCACCACTCCTGCCACCGCCTCCTCCTCTAGAAGCTTGGCAAGTTGTGATGGCCGCAACCAATGCGAACACTCAGATGTTGCTCAGGATATTGCAAGAAATAGATCAGGGTCAACAAGGCTTTCAAGGGAATTTTCAGAATCAACCTCAGTTTACGACGCTCAACCAATTCCTTGCCAACCAGCCCAAGTCTTTCACCTGTTGTGAGCAGCCTTTTGATGCTGATGATTGGCTCCATGACATGAGTAAGCATTTGGAGTGCAGCAATGTAGACCAGAGGACTTTGTCAGATTCGCGTCATTCCAGCTCAAGGGTCAGGCAGCTGATTGGTGGCAGCAGTACAAGGATTCCAGGGGCGATCGTGTTGTTACTTGGGACGATTTCTATCATGACTTTAGGGCCCATTACATTCCGACAAGCTTTGTCGAGGAGATGCGTGAGAAGTTCAGGCACCTGAAGCAGGGGAGCAAGTTTATCTATCAGTACAACATCGAGTTCCAGAATCTAGCCCGCTATTCTAAGAAAGATGTTCCAAATGACAAGGCCATGATCTATCAGTTCAGAGGTGGTCTCAAGGATGAGCTTCTGTCAGGTCTAGTCCTTCAAGAGCCTCGTGAGTTTGATCAGTTCTACAATATGGCTTTGAAGGTCGAGGCAACTCAGCTCAAGTTGGAGAACTCAAGGAAGCGTTCAAGGGATTCATATTCTTCTTCTTCCAGCTCTCAGATGGTTCCTAAGTAGCAGAAATATTGGGTGCCTAATCCTCCTCCGTTTCGTCCCCCTCAGCACTAGAAGCAGTTCAGTGGCCGTGGTTCTTCCCACCCACCCAACCCAGGATATCAGCAGAGACCCCAGGCACCAAATTCATCTTTTGTTCCTCCTCCAGGCAACTTTCGTCCGCTATCTGAGGTTACTTGTCATAAGTGTGGTCAGAAGGGTCACTACTCGAACAAGTGCAACCAGCGACGTCTTCCGCCTCCTCCTCCAATCAGACCTCCGGGCAATGCAATGGTGAAGCATAATCCCAAGTCAGTCCGTGTGAATATGGTGAACCCAGCAGAGGCAGAGGATTCTTCTCAAGTGATCATGGGTAATCTCTCCATTAATGATTTTCCTGCAAAAGTGTTATTTGATACTAGTGCATCACATTCATTCATTTCTAGACCTTTTGCATGGAAGCATGACTTGAATTTGGTAGTCCTTCCTAGTCCTTTTTGTGTTGTGTCCCCGGGCAAATTGATGAGTTCGAACATGGTGGTTCCGGATGTTTGTATCAAGATGGGCAATTATTCTTTTCTGGCTTCTCCAATTGTTCTCGGAAATTCCGACATTGATCTCATTTTGGGCATGGACTTCCTGGCTATGAATAAGGCTTATGTTGATTGTCAAGCAAAAGAAGTCAGGCTGACTCATCCTTCAGAAGATGTGATTATTTTCGCATCTCACGATGACACAATCCGTCTCTTTGCTCTTAATGAGAAGGGTGAAATCTTGGTGATTTCTCAAATTCCGATGGTTTGTGAGTATGAAGATGTATTTCCAGAAGAATTGCCAGGAATGCCTCTGCACCGGCCAGTCGATTTCATGATTGACCTCGAGCCCGGAACTGAACCGGTTTGCAAGCTCCCTTATAAACTTGGCCCCGAAGAGCTGAAAGATTTGAAGAAGCAGCTAGATGAACAAGAACGTCTGGGTCTGATTAGACCAAGTTCTTCCCCATGGGGTTGTGGTGTTTTGTTTGTCAAGAAGAAGGATGGCACGGACCGGTTTTGTGTCGATTACTGTCCATTGAACAAGAAGACAATCAGAAACAAGTACCCACTCCCCAACATCAATGAGTTGTTTGAACAACGGGAAGGTGCCAAGGTTTTCTCGAAGCTTGATCTTCGCATGGGCTATCATCAGATTCGCATTCGCGAAGAAGATATTCCAAAGACCGCTTTCAGGATGAGTTTTGGCTCTTATGAGTACACCGTCATTTCATTTGGTCTTGAAAATGCTCTTCCAACCTTCTCAAGAATGATGAACTTCATTTTCTCTCCTTTCAAGAATGAGTTCGTCTTGGTCTATTTGGATGATATGCTTGTGTTCTTGGAGAAAGAAGAAGAGCATGCAGAGCATCTCAGGCTTGTGCTTAACAAGCTAAGAGAACATTGATTCTATGCCAAGTTTTCCAAGTGTGAGTTTTGGCTCAATGAAGTGGTGTACCTTGGGCATGTGATCTTTGATGAGGGCATTAAAGTGCACCCTGAGAAAGTTGAGGTAATATTGATGTCGGAGCCTCCTCAGAATGTGAAGCAGCTTCATAGCTTCCTTGGGCTTGCTAGTTATTGCAAAAGATTCATGGAGAACTTCTCTCAAATTGCTAAGCCTCTCTCTAATCTCCCCCAGAAGAATGTCAAGTATGTTTGGTCTCCTGAGTGTGATGTGGCGTTCAATACGCTCAAGCAGAGACTGACTTCAGCTCCAGTTCTTGTTCCTCCCAAGCAGTCAAAGCCTTTCCAAGTTTTCTATGATGCTTTTGTCCAAGGTCTTGGTGGTGTTCTCATGCAAGATAAGAAGATTGTTGCTTATACCTCGCGTCAGTTGAAGCCTGCTGAGAAGAACTACCCCACTCATGATCTCGAGTTGGCGGCAGTTGTGCATGCTCTGATGACTTGGAGGCATTTGTTGTTGGGTAGACCAGTTGAGGTGTACACCAATCACAAGAGCTTGAAGTAAAATTTCACTCAACCCAATCTCAATCTTTGCCAGTCTCGTTGGGTGGAAATGCTTGAGAACTTCAATCCAAGCATTGAGTATACTCCTGGGAAAGCAAATGTCATTGCAGACGCGCTCAGCTGAAAGGCATACTGCAACAGTCTCATTCTGAAGCCCCTTCAACCCGAGCTTTGTGAAATCTGCTGCAAGCTCAACCTTCAAATGTTTCCACAAGGATTTGTTGCCAATCTTCAAGTCTCTCTAACCTTGAAGATCAGGTTCACCAAGCTCAACTTCTTGACGCAATGGTGAAGAAAGTGAAGAAAGGTGTGGCCAAGGGCATTCCGAAGTATAAGTGCTTTCGCGTTGATGACAAAGATACCTTGTTCTTTGAGGAACGTTTGGTGGTTCCAAAAGGTGATCTCGGGAAGGTTATCATGGACGAAGTACACAATTCTCTTCTATCCATTCATCCAGGCAGTTCCAAGATGTATCAAGATCTCAAGCAAACCTTCTCGTGGACTCGCATGAAATGTGAAATTCGCAGTTCGTGAACGAGTGTGATGTTTGTCGTAGAGTGAAGGCGGAGCATCAAGATCCAGCAGGTCTTCTTCAGCCTTTGCCTATCCCAAAGTGCAAATTCGATCATGTGGAGATGGATTTCGTCACTGGTTTTCCCAAGTCCAAGAGAGGCAACGATGCCATCTTTGTGGTTATCGACAAGCTGATCAAAGTTGCTCATTTCCTTCCGGTCAAAGAATCTATCTCGGCAGCTCAGCTAGCAGAGTTGTATATGTTAAGGATAGTTTGTTTGCATGGTATTCCTCAGCTCATCTCATCTGACTGTGGAAACCTCTTTACTTCCAAGTTTTGGGAGTCCTTCCAGACTGCTATGGGTACCAAGATCCGTTTTAGCGTTGCATTCTATGCGCAGACAAGTGGTCAAGTTGAGAGAGTCAATCAAATCCTTGAAGATATGCTCAGAGCCTTTGTGATTTCGTTCGACATGAAATGGGAAGACTGCCTTCCATATGCTGAATTCTCATACAACAATAGCTTTCAGGCTAGCTCAGGCAAGGCCCCTTTCGAGATTCTCTACGACAGGAAGTGTTGTACCCCGCTTAACTGGTCTGAAACCGGTGAGCGTCAAAGTTTTGGGCAATGACATGATCACCGAAGCAAAAGAGATGTGTCGTGTCATTCATGAGAACCTCAAAGCAGCTCAATCTCGACAGAAGAGTTATTACGATAACAAACATCGGGATGTTTACTTTCAAGTTGATGATCTAGTCTATCTCAGAGTCTCTCCCATGAAGAGCACTCAGCAGTTTGGAATTAAAGGGAAGCTAGCTCCTCGCTTTGTTGGTACTTTCAAAGTTGTTGGCAAGAGAGGTGAACTTGCATATCAACTAGAGCTTCCTACAAACTTCGCAAATGTGCATGATGTCTTCCATGTCTCTCAGCTCCGGAGGTGCTTCAAGACTCTCGAGCATACCATTGACCTCCAAGACATTGATCTCCAAGAAGACCTCTCTTATCGTGAGCATCTAGTGGCTATTCTTGAAGAAACTGAGCATAAGACTCACAAGAAATCTAAGGTGAAGTGGTCTCATCATTCTGACAAAGAAGCTACTTGGGAACGTGAGGATCTTCTCCGTTCCGAATATCCAGAGTTCTTTCGTTCCTAGATCTCGGGTCGAGATCCTCTTGTAGTGTGGGAGAGTTATGACAGCCCAAGTGCTGCCCTGCCTTTTGTGACCTTGTAACCTATGTGGACCCATGTGTCATGTGTTGTATGAATGAGTTTGCTTCTTTCCATTCCATCTCATCATCATGCATCATGTCATTCATCATCATATCATGCATAATATGGATGTGGTGTGCTTCCTTGTGAACTTGTTGAGTGGTGAGCATCGCTTGTGTGGGTTGTGGAGTGTGCATGTGTGGGCTCAACTTCCTCCCTCTCCCTTCTTTTCAAAAACAACCTAAACCTCCTTATTCCTTTTATTCGCCACAATAGAATTATCTTGATAATTAAATTTGTTAAAAATGTTCATGATGTAGCCAATATTATTTGAGTCCATGTGTGTTGTCCTTTTGGTGTTTTGAGCTTTGAGATTTTGGGGTTCTAAATAAAACAGGGGCTGCTATTTCAAAAGGTGTTTAATTTGCTGGCCCTAAAATTCATCTTGGTATTTTATTCAAATAGGGCATAATTCCTTATGGTGTCAAGTATTTTATTTCGTTGAAAATCCTTTTTCTTTTCACTAGGGATTTTTCTTGTTTTTCTTTTGTTTATAAAAAGGAACCCTCTGTTTGTTTTGTTTGCGAGAGAGGGAAAGTTGGGCTGGATCCTTCCCCATGCGACCCAGCCCAGGTAGCGACGGCTACCTGCTCCTGTTTCGTCTCCGTCAGGGTCAGTGCGCTACGCCTGTGTGAGAGAGAGAGCCCGGGAGTGCCGACGTCGTCGCCGTCAGGGGCTCACAGACGTCGAGGCGCCCCTTTAAATAGACGCAGTTCCCTAGGGTTTCTCTCTTCCCCTCGCCGCCGCTTCTCTCTCCTCCTCCCTCTTCCTTCCCCTTCCATCTTCTCTGTCTGAGAGAGAGCAGTGAGGTAAGTTCAGATAGTTCAGAGGTGTCGCCAGTCTTCCTCGTCGTCGCCATCGCCCTGGCGGCCCTCGTCGCTGGTGGAGATGGTGTGCGGCTTCCCGGAGCCGTCCTCGTTCCATTCCGCGCGCTAGGGGGGTGAGGAGCGCCTCCCCGCAGCGCCACTTCGCCATCGCCGTCGTCCGCAAGGGAGCAGAACTCACCGTCATTCTTCTTCCTCTTCGTCTCGCCATCGTCTGTGTCCCCGCGCCTCTGAGAACCCCTCGGTGAGCCGCCGTGTCCCTGCTGCCCTTTGTTCCCCGTGTAGGCTCGTGCATCGTCGCCGTAGTGCACGTCGCCACCGATCGGAAAGGCGTGGCCTTGAGGTCGCCTTCGTCCTCCTCGTCACAAGACGAGTAGGGGAATGGAACCCTATAGATCCCCGCTTCCCTTCTGCCAGTTAGCGTCGCCGGAGAGTCATGTTGTCGCCGGATTTTGCCGCCGTCGTGCCTCTGTCGCCGGAGTGTTCATTTTTTAGTTTCGTCAGAGTAGTGCGCGGTCAGTTAGTATTAGAGCGCTAGTGCCCCTCCTTCTATCGTGTACTGTCGAGTGGCGCAGTGGTAGGGAACCTGGGGCGAGACCACAAGGTCTGGGGATCGAATCCTAGCCCCCTGTTGGTTTCCTTTTTCTGGTTGGCTGGAGTGGTGTTGTATGTTCGGATCCGATGTGGTGGCCAGATCCCGTGTGTTGTGGGTGTGGGTGTGGATCTGGTGCAGCTGTGTGCCAGATCCAGTGTGGCTGTGTAGTGTGTGTGTATGCCAGTGTGTGTGTGACAAGTGGACCTAGACCCCACTTGTCATACACTAGGGGCCCCTGGTGTGTATGCTAGGTGGGCCCTCCTATTAGTGGTTTGTTTTCTTTGTTTTGTTGTGTATTGTTTATGTTTAATAGATATTTCTATTTCTGGTATATTGCTAAAACTGGATATGAGCATTTATGTTTATGTGCATATATAGTTAATTTTCACTTATAGGAATGTGTGGTATGTTGCTATCTTGTGTTTTGCCATGATGCTCCATGTGAACATATGAGTATGATACATGATTTTGGGGTAGAATCACCCAAGGAATCCATTGGTGTGACTTGTTTGGTCATTTGAGCAAGTTTGACAAAATGTCATTTTGTCTCAAAGTGCCATTTGTCATTTTTGTTATATTTAATCCATGCATGCTATGATAATTGTGCCAACATGTAAATGGTAGCCTTTGATGAGTAGCATGCCATGGTATTTATTTTTGTCATGTTAAACTTGCATATAAGTGGGAACCATGCTCTAAAGTAGCCACCAAAATGTTGCTGTTTTCAACCATGCTAAATATTTCTAAGTCTGAGAATCTGTTAATATTTTTATGCCATGAAGAGTGGATGCTACCTAGTGATATGTTGATAATTAGCTCAAGCTTAGTACTAGTGTTTGAAGTAGATGTTGACCTCTACCATCCTGTTAATTTTCATGCCATGAGGTGGTCTCTATCACCATTAGTTTCTGTTGTCAACTTGCTATCAACTTAACTCAAATTGCAGAAAACTGTTATTTTCTCTAAGTCTCTAAAATCTGTTTCGTCATGCCAACTTGTGAGCTTCATGCTTATTGATGTGTGCCTCCATTGCAGATTGTGTAGTTAGATAATTTGATAAGCATGCTATGTAGTTTCTGTCAATGCCTTGTTTGTGGTTGGAGACTTCCTGTAGCTCTAGTTGTTGGCTGTGTAAGTTGCCATGTTGCTCTTTTGTGGCAGATTGTTTGTTATAGTGTTTTGTGACTTGTGGGAGCTATACTCCGTGGAATTGTGTGATCTTTGACTCCACTGTGGTTGGTTTTTCATCGCCTAACCAGTGGCTACCTTGGAATGCCAAGGAATAGCCCATGGCCTTCTTGTCTTGTGTTTTGCCTTCGTAACTTGTCGTGAGCGTAGCGTGAGAACCGTAACTCCGTTTCTGACGTTCTACATATGCATTTGTATCAATTTTGCATTCTGTCCAGAATTGTAAACAACTAAACTAATGCATGTGAAACATGACTAGTTTAGGATTGCCATGATAAATACTTCTAATGAATCATGCATCATCTTGTTTGTGCATTGCACCTTGGTTGGATGTTTATTGTTGCTGTTTCTCTTGGGTACCACTACGAGGACCCTGCTCTTTGTCCGTCTGAAGAACCAACAGGCAAGATGATCATACCCGGATCTCGACACTATTTTTGCTTTGCTAGATGTCTCGATATTATCGTTACTTATGCATTACCTACCACTTGAATGTCAAGCCTCCTACATTGCCATGATAGCCTCTAACCCCTTCACATCCTAGCAAACCTTGTTTGGCTAAGTTACCGCTGCTCAGCCCCTCTTATAGCGTTCTTAGTTGCAGGTGCAGGTTGTTTCCATGTGATAACATGGATTTTGGCATATCACAATATTATTTGCTATTTAATTTAATGCACATATATATCTTGGTATGGTGGAAGGCTTGGCCTTTTGCTAGGTGTTTTGTTCCGCTTTTACCGCCATAGTTTCTTGTTACCGGTGTTATGTTTCCATATTTTGCGCTCCTAACATGCTCGGGGTTGTTATGGGGGCCCCCTTGATTATTTGGTTGAGATTAAAACTTGTCTGGCAAGACCCAACAATGGTACTATTTGCTTAAACAACTTAATAAAATTTGCATAGGGCTTTGCAACCCCGTGGATAATTAATCAACCCCCGGGCCAGTGCTCCTCATGAGTGTTGGTCCAAACTAGAGCACTGTGCGGGGCCAACCCGGGGCAACTTGGGAGATTTCTATCAGGCCTCCGTACGCGTAGCTTATCTGTCATGTCCTGAGAACAAGATATGCTGCTCTTATTAGGTTCGTTAACACGTCGGGTGGTCTTGCTGGATTTGTTTTACCTTTATCGAGTGGCTTGTGTGTGGGACTCTGACTTTCTTCGGGCTATCTCAAGGTGTTGGAATTCCTTTGGAGTTGCCTAGGATGATCATGAGATCCGTGGTCGAGGCTATTCCCGCGGAGTGTGGTTAATTTATGATGGACTAGTTGGAGCCCTGCAGTGTTAAAACTTTTGAAAAGCCATGCCTGCGGTTATGTGGCAACTTGGATATTTTTTTAACACCCGGTTATAGTTAACTTGAAGTAAACTCTAATAAAATACACCAACTGTGTGAGTAACCGTGATCGTCTCTACTCGTGAACATAAACCAAGAGAGAACACGGTGGGGTTATGATTGACGTAAGTAGGTGTTCAGGACCTCTTAGAGGTCATTCTAGTTCTCGGTCGTTTATCGTAGACCACATATTTACTTTCATGTTTTCGTAAGATTGGCCATCATAAATGCTTAGTGCTGCTGCAAACTATACACATACCCCTTTCCAACCTATAAGCTTGAATAGTCTCGGTACCCGGGCGTGAGATTGCTGAGTCCCCGTGGCTCAGAGATTACTGCAACAATCTAGGTGCAGGTACAGATGCGATTGTGCGAGATGAGGTGACGCAGCTCCAGTGGGAGTATGACGAGGAGCGTGGCAGGATGTACGTAACTTATCCAGACGAGTAGAGTGGTCGTAGTCGAGATCTTTGGGCTAGCAAGCCAGTGTCATTACAGCATTTTATCGTTTGATTTCGTCCGTAGCCGGACCCTGCCTTTGTATGGATGATTGAATAAATTGTGTGAATTTGTAATTTAATATGTCGCGAGTGTAAGCCAACCCATATACTCTTATCTTCCTAAATGTATGTAATGATGTTGTACTTGCGAATGGCAAGATGCGCCTCTATCTCTATCGAGGCCCTCGTGTCTTAATATGGATAGGCGCGCATCTTGGGCGTGACATGAGCATCTATGAGAGGAGATATTGGATCTACGTACCCTTGTAGATCGCTAAGCGAAAGCGTTAAATAACGTGGTTCATGTAGTGGTACGTCTCCGCGATCCAAATCGCAAGCCGTCCCATAAACTCCCAATCAAGTGCCGAACGGACGGCACCTCCGCGTTCAGCAGACGTGCAGCTCGATGAAGATCTCTGCCTTCTTGATCCAGCAAGAGGAAGCAGAGAGGTAGATGGGTTTGCCAGCAGCACGACGGGGTGGCGGCGATGGTGGTGCAGCTGATCCGACAGAGCTTCGCTAAGCGGCGTCGAACAAATCTACTAGAGGAGAGACTATCGGAGAGGGATGAAGGGATGCACCGTGGCTTGAAGTGTGTCTGCCCTCCTCCCTCTCTCATATATATAGGGGGGTTGGGGAAGGGGCTGCGCCCTAGGGTTCCCACCCCTAGGTGCGGCGGCCAAGAGGAGGGGGTGGCAGCCAAGGGGTAGCTTGGCCCCCAAGGCAGGGTGGCCGGCCCCCTTAGGGTTTCCCCCCTCCACCCTTCGGCCACATGGGACCTTGTGGGAAGGGCGGCCAGGCCATCAGGGGATGGTGCACCTTCTTGTTGGGAGACATAGTAGTAAATCAAAAAAATTCCTACGTGTTCACCAAGATCTATCTATGGAGAAACCAGCAACGAGTAAGGGGAGAGTGCATCTTTATACCTTTGAAGATCGCTAAGCAAAAGCGTTACAAGAGCGCGGTTGGTGGAGTCGTACTCGTAGCGATTGAGATCGTGGTGTACTCCGATCTTAGCGCCGAACAACGGCGCCGCTGCGTTCAACACACGTGCAGCCCGGTGACATCTCCTACACCTTGATTCAGCAAGGAGGAAGGAGAGGTTGAGGGAGAGCTCCGGCAGCACGACGGCGTGGTGACGGTGGAGCTGCGTGGTCTCTGGAAGGGCTTTGCCAAGCACTATGGAGAACGAGGAGTAGGAGGAGTAGGGCTGCGCCGAGAGGGAGAGAGAGAGAGTCGTGTCTCAAACAGCCCCAAGGGCTCCACTATATATAGGAGGAGAGGGAGAAGGGTGCGCACCCCTAGGGTTCCCACCCTAGGTGGTGCGGCAGCCCCTAGATGGGATTTGGCCAACGGCCAAGAGGGAGGGGAGAGGGGTGCGGCTGCCCTAGCCGCCCAAGGGTGGGCCTAGGACCCATCTGGGCTAGGGCTTGCCCACCTCTCTCCTTTGCTGCGCCTTGGTCCAGGTGGGAGGGGCGCACCAGCCCACCTAGGGGATGGTTCCCTCCACCTTCGGCCCATGTAGCCCTCCGGGGCCCGTGGCTCCTCCCAGTGGACCCTCGGAACCCTTCCGGTGGTCTCGGTACATTACCGGTGACGCCTGAAACATTTTCGGTAACCAAAACCTCACTTCACATATATCAATCTTTGTCTCCAAACCATTCCGGAACTCCTCGTGACGTCCGGGTTCTCATCCGGGAATCCGAACAACCTTCGGTAACCATGTACACTATTTCCCTATAACCCTAGCGTCATCGAACCTTAAGTGTGTAGACCCTAGGGTTCGGGAGACACGTAGACATGACCGAGACACCTCTCTGGTCAATAACCAACAGCGGGATCTGGATACCCATGTTGGCTCCCACATGCTCCACGATGATCTCATCGGATGAACCACGATGTCGGGGATTCAATCAATCCCGTATACAATTCCCTTTGTCTACCGGTATGATACTTGCCCGAGATTCGATCGTTGATATCCCTATACCTTGTTCAATCTCGTTACCGGCAAGTCTCTTTACTCGTTCCGTAACACATCATCCCGGGGCTAACTCCTTAGTCACATTGATCTCATTATGACGATGTCTTACCGAGTGGACCTAGAGATACCTCTCCGTCACACGGAGTCACAAATCATAGTCTCGATTCGTGCCAACCCAATAGACACTTTCGGAGATACCCGTAGTGCACCTTTATAGCCACCCAGTTATGTTGTGACGTTTGGCACACCCAAAGCATTCCTACTGTATTCGGAAGTTGCACAATCTCATGGTCTAAGGAAATGATACTTGACATTGGAAAAGCTTTAGCAGACGAACTACACGATCTTGTGCTATGCTTAGGATTGGGTCTTCTCCATCACATCATTCTCCTAATGATGTGATCCCATTATCAATGACATCCACTATCCATGGTCATGAAACCATGACCATCTTTTGATCAACGAGCTAGCTAACTAGAGGCTCACTAGGGACACGTTGTGGTCTTTGTATTCACACATGCATTATGGTTTCCGGTTAACACAATTATAGCATGAACAATAGACAATTATCATGAACAAGGAAATACAATAATAACCATTTTATTATTGCCTCTAGGGCATATTTCCAACAGTCTCCCACTTGCACTAGAGTGAATAATCTAGTTACATTGTGATGAATCGAACACCCATAGCATTCTGGTGTTGATCATGTTTTGCTCGTGAGAGAGGTCTAGTCATCGGGCCCGACGCATTGGGAATCACTCCTAGGTCGGTGATGAAATCCTTCATCCAGACTCCTTCCTTTGCTGCTTCCGAAGCAGCTATGTACTCCGCTTCACATGTAGATGCCGCCACGACGCTTTGCTTGCTGCTACACCAGCTGACTGCCCCTCCGTTCAAAATATAAATGTATCCGGTTTGCGACTTGGAGTCGTCCGGATATGTGTCGAAGCTAGCATCGACGTAACCCTTTACGACGAGCTCTTCGGCACCTCCATATACGAGAAACATGTCCTTTGTCCTTTTCAGGTACTTTAGGATATTCTTGACCGCTGTCCAGTGTTCCTCTCCGGGATCACTTTGGTACCTCCCTACCAAACTTATGGCAAGGTTCACATCAGGTCTGGTACACAACATGGCATACATAATAGAGCCTATGGCTGAAGCATAGGGGATGACACTCATCTCTTCTCTATCCTTTGCCGTGGTCGGGCATTGAGTCATACTCAATCTCACACCCTGTAACACAGGCAAGAACCCCTTCTTGGACTGATCCATGTTGAACTTCTTCAATGTCTTTTCAAGGTATGTGCTTTGTGGAAGACCTATGAGGCGTTTCGATCTATCTCTATAGATCTTAATACCTAATATGTAAGCAGCTTCTCTAAGGTCCTTCATTGAAAAACATTTATTCAAGTAGGCCTTTACACTTTCCAAAAATTTCTATATCAGTTCCCATCAACAATATGTCATCCACATATAATACGAGAAATGCTATAGAGCTTCCACTCACTTTCTTGTAAATACAGGGTTCCCCATAAACCTATATAAATGCAAACGCTTTAATCACCTCATTAAAGTGAATGTTCCAACTCCAAGATGCTTGCACCAGCCCATAGATGGAGCGTTGGAGCTTGCATACCTTGTTAGCATCTTTAGGATCGACAAAACCTTCCGGCTGCATCATATACAGTTCTTCCTTAAGAAATCCATTAAGGAATGCCGTTTTGATGTCCATTTGCCAGATCTCATAATCATAAAATGCGGCAATTGCTAACATGCTTCGAATAGACTTCAGCATCGCTACGAGTGAGAAAGCCTCATCGTAGTCAACTCCTTGAACTTGTCGATAACCCTTAGCGATAAGCCGAGCCTTATAGACGGTCACATTACCATCCGCGTCAGTCTTCTTCTTAAAGATCCATTTATTTTCAATGGCTCGCTTATCATCAGGAAAGTCCACTAAAGTCCATACTTTGTTCTCATACATGGATCCTATCTCGGATTTCATGTCTTCAAGCCATTTGTTGGAATCCGGGCCTGCCAATTCTTCATAGTTTGAAGGTTCACCGTTGTCCAACAACATGATCTCCAGGACAGGGTTGGCGTACCACTCTAGTGCGGAACGTGTCCTAGTGGACCTTCGACGTTCAATAGCAACTTGATCTGAAGTTTCATGATCATCATCATTAATTTCCTCTCCAGCCGGTGTAGGCTCCATAGAAACAACTTCCTGTGTTGCGCTACTCTCCGGTTCGAGTGGAGGTACAATTACCTCATCAAGTTCTATTTTCCTCCCACTTATTTCTTTCGAGAGAAACTCTTTCTCGAAAAAGGATCCATTCTTGGCAACAAAGACTTTGCCTTCGGATCTGAGGTAGAAGGTATACCCAATAGTCTATTTGGAATATCCTATGAAGATGCACTTTTCCGCTTTGGGTTCGAGCTTCTCAGGTTGAAGTTTCTTCACATAAGCATCGCATCCCCAAACTTTTAGAAACGATAGCTTAGGTTTCTTTCCAAACCATAATTCGTACGGTGTCGTCTCAACGGACTTTGACGGTGCCCTATTTAAAGTGAATGCGGCAGTCTTTAATGCATATCCCCAAAATGATAGCAACAAGTCGGTAAGAGACATCATAGATCGCACCATATCCAATAGAGTGCGATTACGACGTTCAGACACACCATTTCGCTGAGGTGTGCCAGGCGGCGTGAGTTGTGAAACAATTCCACATTTCCTTAGGTGTGTGCCAAACTCATGACTTAAATATTCTCTGCCATGATCAGATCGTAGGCACTTTATTTTCCTGTCACATTGATTCTCTACCTCACTCTAAAATTCCTTGAACCTTTCAAAGGTTTCAGACTTGTGTTTCATTAAGTAGACATACCCATATCTGTTCAAGTCATAAGTGAGGGTGAGAACATAACGGTAGACACCGCGAGCCTCGACGCTCATTGGACAGCATACATCAGTATGTATTATCTCCAACAAGTCAGTTGCTCGCTCCATTGTTCCAGAGAACAGAGTCTTGGTCATCTTGTCCATGAGGCATGGTTCGCACATGTCAAATGATTTGAAATCAAGAGACTCCAAAAGTCCATCAACATGGAGCTTCTTCATGCGTCTGACACCAATATGACCAAGGCGGCAATGCCACATGTAAGTGGGACTATCTTTATCAACCTTACACTTTTTAGTACTCACACTATGGACATGTGTAACATCACGTTCGAGATTCATCAAAAATAAACCATTGACCAGCGGGGCATGACCATAAAACATCTCTCTCATATAAATAGAACAACCATTATTCTCAGATTTAAATGAGTAGCCATCTCGCATCAAGCAAGATCCAGATACAATGTTCATGCTCAAAGCTGGTACTAAATAACAATTATTGTGGTTTAAAACTAATCTTGAAGGTAGATGTAGATGTAGCATGTCGACGGCGATCACATCGACCTTCGAACCATTCTCGAGGCGCATCGTCACCTCATCCTTTGCCAGTCTCCGCTTATTCCTTACCTACTTGGAGTTACAGATGTGAGCAACTACACCGGTATCAAATACCCAGGAGCTACTACGAGCTCTGGTTAGGTACACATCAATAACAAGTATATCACATATACCTTTAACGTTGCCGGCCTTCTTATCCGCTAGGTACTTGGGGCAGTTCCGCTTCCAGTGACCGGTACCCTTGCAATAAAAGCACTCAGTCTCAGGCTTGGGTCCATTCTTGTTCTTCTTCCTGGAAACTTGCTTACCGGGCGCGGCAACTGCTTTGCCATTCTTCTTGAAGTTCGTCTTACCCTTGCCTTTCTTGAAACTAGTGGTCTTATTCACCATCAACATTTGATGCTCCTTTTTGATCTCGACCTCCGCTGATTTCAGCATTGAGTACAACTTAGGAATGGACTTCTCCATACCCTGCATGTTGTAGTTCATCACAAAGCTCTTGTAGCTAGGTGGAAGCGACTGGAGGATTCTGTCAATGACCGAGTCATCCGGGAGATTAACTCCCAACTGAGTCAAGCGGTTGTGCAACCCAGACATTTTGAGTATGTGCTCACTCCTCCATCTTACAACTGAAGAACTTGTCGGAGACATCATATTTCTTGACCTGGGCATGAGCTTGGAAAACCAGTTTCAGCTCTTGGAACATCTCATATGCTCCGTGTTGCTCAAAACACTTTTGGAGCCCCGGTTCTAAACTATAAAGCATGCCGCACTGAACCAATGAGTAATCATCACAGCGTGACTGCCAAGCGTTCGTAACGTCTTGGTCCGCTGGGAAATGGATGTGTCACCTAGCGGTGCATCAAGGACATACAATCTCTTGGAAGCTATGAGGATGATCCTCAAGCTACGGACCCAGTCCACATAGTTGCTTCCATCATCTTTCAGCTTGGTTTTCTCTAGGAACGCGTTGAAGTTGAGGGTGACATTAGCGCTGGCCATTGGATCTACAATATAGATTGTAAAGACTATTTTAGACTAAGTTCATGATAATTAAGTTCACATAATCAAATTATTTAATGAACTCCCACTTAGATAGACATCTCTCTAGTCATCCAAGTGATACATGATCCATATCACTTAGCCCGTGTCCGATCATCACGTGAGACGGACTAGTCATCCATGGTGAACATCTACATGTTGATCGTATCTTCTATATGACTCATGTTTGACCTTTCGGTCTTCGGTGTTCCGAGGCCATGTCTGTACATGCTAGGCTTGTCAAGTCAACCTAAGTGTTTCGCGTGTGTAAATCTGGCTTACACCCGTTGTATGTGAACGTTAGAACCTATCACACCCGATCATCACGTGGTGCTTCGGAACAATGATCCTTATCAATGGTGCATAGTTAGGGTGAACACATTTCTTGAAATTTTATTGAGAGTCATCTTATTTACTACCATCGTTCTAATCAAATAATATGTAAACATGATAAACATCACATGCAATCAATATAGTGACATGATATGGCCAATATCATCTTGCTCCTTTGATCTCCATCTTCGGGGCACCATGATCATCACTGTCACCGGCACGACACCATGATCTCCATCATCATGATCTCCATCAACATGATCTCCATCATCATGATCTCCATCATCGTGTGTTCACGAAGTTGTCTCGCCAACTAGTACTTCTACTACTATGGCCAACGTTTAGCAATAAAGTAAAGTAACTACATGGCGTTTATGATTGACACGCTGGTCATACAATAAAATAAGACAACTCCTATGGATCCTGCCGGTTGTCATACTCATCGACATGCAAGTCGTGAATCCTATTACAAGAACATGATCAATCTCATACATCACAATGCATCACATCACCTCCTTTGGCCATATCACATCACAAGGCATATGCTGCAAAAACAAGTTAGACGTCCTCTAATTTGTAGTTGCAAGTTTTTACGTGGCTGCTATAGGTTTCTAGCAAGAACAACTCTTACCAATGCCAAAACCATAACGTGATATGCCAATTGCTATTTACCCTTCATAAAGACCCTTTTCATCGAATCCAATCCAACTAAGGTGGGAGAGACAGACACCCGTTAGCCACCTTATGCAACAAGTGCATGTCAGGCGGTGGAACCGGTCTCACGTAAGCGTACGTGTAAAGTTGGTCCGGGCCACTTCATCCCACAACACCGCCAAATCAAGATAAGACTACTAGTGTTAAGCAAATTAACAAGATCGACGCCCACAACAACTTTGTGTTCTACTCATGCATAAATTCTATGCATAGACCTAGCTCATGATGCCACTGTTGGGAGACATAGTAGTAAATCAAAAAAATTCCTACGCGTTCACCAAGATCTATCTATGGAGAAACCAGCAACGAGTAAGGGGAGAGTGCATCTTCATACCTTTGAATATCGCTAAGCGGAAGCGTTACAAGAACGTGGTTGGTGGAGTCGTACTCGTAGCGATTCAGATTGCGGTGTACTCCGATCTGAGCGCCGAACAATGGCGCCTCCGCGTTCAACACACGTGCAGCCTGGTGACGTCTCCTACACCTTGCTCTAGTAAGGAGGAAGGAGAGGTTGAGGGAGAGCTCCGGTAGCACGATGGCGTGGTGATGGTGGAGCTACGTGGTCTCCGGCAGGGCTTCGCCAAGCACTATGGAGAACGAGGAGTAGGAGGAGTAGGGCTGCGCCAAGAGGGAGAGAGAGTCGTGTCTCAAACAGCCCCAAGGGCTCCACTATATATAGGAGGAGAGGGAGGAGGGTGCCCATCCCTAGGGTTCCCACCCTAGGTGGTGCGGCAGCCCCTAGATGGGATCTGGCCGTCGGCCAAGAGGGAGGGGAGAGGGGTGCGGCTGCCCTAGCCGCCCTAGGGTGGGCCTAGGGCCCATCTGGGCTAGGGTTTGCCCCCCTCTCTCCTTTGCTGCGCCTTGGGCTAGGTGGGAGGGGCGCATCAGCCCACCTATGGGCTGGTTCCCTCCACCTTCGGCCCATGCAGCCCTCCGGGGCCCGGGGCCCCTCCCGGTGGACCCCCGTGGCCCCTCCCGGTGGACCCCCGGAACCCTTCCGGTGGTCCCGATACATTACCGGTGACGCCCGAAACATTTCCGATAACCAAAAAACTCACTTCCTATATATCAATCTTTGTCTCTGGACCATTGCAGAACTCCTCATGATGTCCGAGATCTCATCTGGGACTCCAAACAACCTTCGGTAACCACATACACTATTTCCCTATAACTCTAGCGTCATCGAACCTTAAGTGTGTAGACCCTACGGGTTTGGGAGACATGTAGACATGACCGAGACACCTCTCTGGTCAATAACCAACAACGGGATCTGGATACCCATGTTGGCTCCCACATGCTCCACAATGATCTCATCGGATGAACCACGATGTCGGGGATTCAATCAATCCCGTATACAATTCCCTTTGTCTACCGGTATGATACTTGCTCGAGATTCGATCGTCGGTATCCCTATACCTTGTTCAATCTCGTTACCGGCACGTCTCTTTACTCATTCCATAACAGATCATCCCGTGGCTAACTCCTTAGTCACATTGAGCTCATTATGATGATGTCTTATCGAGTGGGCCCAGAAATACCTCTCCGTCACACGGAGTGACAAATCCCAGTCTCGATTTGTGCCAACCCAACAGACACTTTCGGAGATACCCGTAGTGCACCTTTATAGCCACCCAGTTACGTTGTGATGTTTCGCACACCCAAAGCATTCCTACGGTATCCGAGAGTTGCACAATCTCATGGTCTAAGGAAATGATAATTGACATTGGAAAAGCTTTAGCAGACGAACTACACGATCTTCTGCTATGCTTAGGATTGGGTCTTGTCCATCACATCATTCTCCTAATGATGTGATCCCGTTATCAACGATATCCAATGTCCATGGTCATGAAACCGTGACCATCTTTTGATCAACGAGCTAGCCAACTAGAGGCTCACTAGGGACACGTTGTGGTCTATGTATTCACACATGCATTATGGTTTCCGGTTAACACAATTATAGCATGAACAATAGACAATTATCTTGAACAAGGAAATACAATAATAACTATTTTATTATTGCCTCTAGGGCATATTTCCAACACTTCTCTCACCTCCCATGTGCCCCTTCAAGGCTGGTGGCCCCTTCCGGTGGACCCCCCGAGACCCTCCCGGCACCCCCGGTACGTTATCGATGATGCCCGAACTATTCCCCGTGACCAACACGGAACTTCCTATATATGAATCTTTACCTCCAGACCATTCCAGATCTCCTCGTCATGTCCGGGATCTCATTCTGGACTCCGAACAACCTTCGGTCACCAACGCACATAACTTACCTATATCGAAACATCATCGAACCTTAAGTGTGCAAACCCTGCGGGTTCGAGAACCATGTAGACATGACCGAGACACCTCTACAACCAATAACCAATAGTGGGACCTGGATGCCCATATTGGTTCCTACATGTTCTATGAAGATCTTATCAGTCGAACCTCTATGTCAAGGATTCAGTCAATCCCGTATGTTGTTCCCTTTATCCTTCGGTATGTTACTTGCCCGAGATTCGATCGTCGGTATCTCTATACCTAGTTCAATCTCATTACCGGCAAGTCTCTTTACTCGTTCTGTAATACAAGATACCATCACAAACACTTAGTCACATTGCTTGCAAGGCTTGTTGTGATGTTGTATTACCGAGTGGGCCCTTAGATACCTCTTCGTCACATGGAGTAACAAATCCGAGTATTGATCCATTCCAACTCAACAGACACCCTCGAAGATACGTGTAGAGTACCTTTATAGTCACCCAGTTACGTTGCGACGTTTGATACACACAAGGCACTCCTCTGGTGTCAGTGAGTTGCCTGATCTCATGGTTATAGGAACATATACTTGACATGCAGAAAACAGTAGCAATAAACTGACATGATCATATGCTACGTTCATAGTTTGGGTCTTGTCCATCACATCATTATCCTAATGATGTGATCCCGATATCAAATGACATCTCATGTCCACGGCCAGGAAACCTTAACCATCTTTGATCAACAAGCTAGCCTGCTAGAGGCATACTAGGGACACAGTGTTTGTCTATATGCCCACACATGTATTTAGTTTCCAATCAACACAATTATAGCATGGACAATAAACAATTATCATGAACAAGGAAATATAATAATAAACACTTTATTTATTGACTCTAGGGCATATTTCCAATAGTCTCCCACTTGCACTAGAGTCAATAATCTAGTTCACATCACTATGTGATTTACATTGTTATGAATCGAACACCCATGCAGTTCTGGTGTTGATCATATTTAGACCTTGGAAGAGGTTTAGTCAATGGGTCTACAACATTCAGATCCGTGTGCACTTTGCAAATATTTATGTCCTTATCCTCGGCGTAATCGCGGATGGAATTGAAACATCGCTTTATCTGTCTGGTCCTCTTGTGAAACCTTGGTTCCTTGGCCAGAGCAATGGCACCAATGTTGTCACAGAACAGAGCCATTGGATTCAGTGTGCTGGGCACTACTCCAAGATCTGTCATGAACTGCTTCATCCAGACACCTTCCTTCGCTGCCTCCGAGGCTACGATGTACTCCACTTCGCATGTAGAATCGGCTACCATGCTTTTCTTGGAACTGCACCAGCTTACCGCTCCCCCATTGAGAATAAATACATATCCGGTTTGCGACTTACTGTAGCGACCCGACCTGAAAGGTCAAGTCTCCGGTGTTTCCGTACCATCCCAAGATCATGCTGGTACACACACGGTACATCAATGTATATATCAAAGGGAAATCACACAGCATTATATTAATCGAAATCTCATATCGAGTCCTTTATTACAATAAATATTACAATAAAGTGGCCAAAGGCCAACTCATGAGAATATCTAAATCTTGCGGAAGCGTCGACGGTAGATGAGTCCATCCGACTCCAAGGGCATCTCACTGAGCATAGAACGCGTCCTCACTCCTGGTCGGAAAAATACTCTGCAACATGATACGTTGCAGCCGTGTAGGTCAGCATATGGAATATGCCGGCAAAGTCACAAGAGAGGGGTGAAAATAATCAGCTAGTCTATATGCTTATATGGCAGGTGGTGGTGTAAGTTTTTGCGTAAAGCCAAGTTTTTCCTACATCAAGAGAGGGGCTAAGCAAAATATTACTAAGTTGGTTGATTAATGAGTTGGTTCCACCAACCAATTCTCATACCCAAAATTGTTAATACCCACATCATCATATTAATTGTGTTGAGAGTTCCGGAAGTTTCAATTCCTTTGGCTCAAGTCGTCCATGACCGTGGACACGGCTAATCGATTAGGTTTGGAATACTCTGCAGAGTTTTGCACACGTTCCCCACAAGATTTGGTCGCCTCCGTTTGATTTCTCGCACTTCAGGGTGTTTGAGAAACGGATGACCAAAACATGGTCTTCCAAAGGGTTTCCCTGCGACTCTGTCGGTGCCCATCCTTTCCTACCGTTCTTCTACCTCTCGTAGCACCGCCTGTCCAGGGTCACCACGATATCCAACCAAGCCAGAGCCCATAATGACTTGTGGCTGTGCAGGTAAGCCTTGGGTTTTAAAGCATCCATCCATCTCTTTGTGCCTGGGTGGACCTTTCCGCGTGAATACTGGCCATCTCCAGCATCACCTAGGCAAATCCACTGGTTTCTACAGGGTGCCGTTCAACCATCATCCACCCAGAGGTATGTTGAAAACTCGGAGTCTTGAATCTTGATCATTATGTAGGTCTTGGAATTGTTAACTCTCTCAACTCTCATGAATCACACATCCACCCCCGTCTACTATTGGCATAGCAAAAGTAAAACAACGTTTCCCGGGGCCAAAGTTGTAAAAGAGGGTTGAGAGGGGTACCTACCACATGATACTACTACAATGTAACCAAGTTTCCAACTAACCTATCTTGCATGCAACTGGGGAGATGGTAGAACTAATGCATATAAAACATGGGTAAACATGGTCAAAGTGACTTGCCTGATTGATGATCTTCGTACGTGAGTGACTCTAAGTAACAAGCTTCGCACTCCGGATAATCTAACGAAACAAACAAGCACTCAATAAGCATACAACAAAATAACAACTCATAACATTCAGCAAAGAAGTATTAAACAATCAAGGCAAACAATGCACAAAATCACTAGCAAGAAAAACACACAAGATTTTGTTTTCAAAAAGGTGAGAGGTGAAAACACTACTGACATAATGAAACCATTAGTATAATCTAAACATTAGTTGACAGAAAGAAAAACAATAAAATATTTTATTTATGAACAGAATAAAATCAATTTAAGTTTTGTTGGGAAAACTTTAGTAAAGTTTATACAAGTTTGTGATAAACACTATATGAATCAACTATAGTTATATTAACAAAAGAATGAAAAACTAAACTTGTTATTTATTAGCAAAACATGTTCTTAACAGAAAATAATTTAAAATTAAACCTGTCTTAGAAAGCAGAATTAAATTATATAAAACTTTGTTTGAAAGCAAAACTATTACTAGTTAGTTGTTTTAATGAAATTATGCCTATTTGAAAAGAAGTTGTGATTCCTATGTTAAATAAAATTAAACTAAGCAAATTTATATTTTTATTAACAGTGAGTAAAACACTAAATGTTTATTAACAGAACCTAATAAACAAATAAAACCAATTCTAAATCAAACTAACTAAAATTGAGTTTATAAAACTATATTATAATACTAAGCAGATTCTGTTTTTAACTGAAACACAAATCAAATATATCCTAAAAATCTTCAAACTAAGCATGAAGGTAGTCCTAACTAATACCAAACAGTAGCAAAAAGATTCATATCAAAATCTATTTTCAAACTCTAGTTATTCAGATTTGAAGATTTTGAGAAAATTTGATTAAATTCAAATTTTATAGGTCAAATTTGAAATTTAAAAGTACAGGGTGAAACTACATGAAAATTGTGAGCTATTGCAAAAAGAATCAACTCAAAACACTAAATATATTAAAAGTTATAAGCAAAACAAAATTTGAAAACATTCTGTTAATTAAAACAAAACTGAAAAAGAAACCTAACTTTGCGACGAACAGGGAGGCTACGTGGCATCACGTGAGTGGCTAAGGGGGTGTACGCGCGAGTGCTTTCGGGCGGGCGACCGAACGGTAGTGGGTACCGGTTCGGACTTAAGTCCGTTCTAATCTGGGTCGTTGGTTTTGGATCGGAGGGAGGGAAATGCTCACGAGGTAAAGTCGCCGGCGTCGGGGTTCTCCGGCGAGTCCGGTAGCGGCGAATGCGACGGCGAGGTGCTCCGATGGTCGGGGAAGACGGGGAAGTGGTCCGGGCGACGGCGACGGGCCTCCGGAGTCGACTGGTGGCAACGGTGGGGCGAACGGTGGTCGGACTCGGTGGCTACGGTCGATGGGAGGTCCGGTGAGGGTGGGAGCTCCGGCGAGGAATTGCGTAGCCTTCCAGCGAGAGGGAAGAGGGGTTTGGGAGGGAAATGAAAGGCGGGGCTGTGGGGCTCTTATATAGGTGCTCGGGGGTGCGGGGAGTTAAGAGAGGAGAGAGATCCGGCGAGGGGAGAAGCGACCGGCGTCGGGTCCGGCGCGCGCGGGGGGGGGGGGGGGAGAAGAAGATGACCTTCGGTCATTACGAGCGAACGAGGTGGGGTCCCGTGTCAGCGAATGGAGGCGTGTCCGTTACGCGCGGTCGGTCGGCTTCTAATCAATTCGCGAGTAACTGTCGTGGGCCGGCCCGTTTAATACCGGAAACGGTTACCGTTTCCTTTTAATAATATTCCAGAGACATTCAAAAGCTTTTAGAGCATTCAAATCGTCTCTAAATATAGGGGTATTATATATCAAAATTAACAGAATAATAAATGCTATTTAATGAACATTTCTATTCTGTCATTTGAACACTTTGAAAAAAATAATATTTTCAGAAATTGCCTAATTGTTTTTAAACCCTTTTTGCAAATATTTTCAAAATAACCCCTGGTTATTTTTGTTCAAATAAACCACCAATTAGTCCCTGGTGTGGAGTGTCATGTTCCTCCTCTCTTATTTGAACTTTTAACCAAAATTTCAAATAGGTGAAAGCAACTTAGGGAAAAGTAGAAAGAGCTTTCTGAAATCCAGAAGAGACATTTCAACTAACACATAAAATCAAGCAATGATGCTGCTAGATGCATAGCTATAATCATAACATTCCAAAATGGAATTTTGGGATGTTACAAACCTACCCACCTTAAGATGAATCTCGCCCTCGAGATTCGGGTTGGCTAGAAAATAGGTGCGGATGGTCTCTACGAAGATCTTCTTCGCGTTCCCAGGTGGCTTCTTCCTCGGTATGGTGACTCCACAAAACTTTACAAAACTTGATAATCTTGCTGCGGGTAACTCGGTTGGATGTCTCGAGGATCTTGACAGGCTTCTCTTCGTAAGTCAGATCACTTACAAGCTGTATGGCCTCTAGGGGCACGGTGTCTCGCAAAGGGATGTCAGCCATCTCAGCATGGCATTTCTTCAGCTGGGACACATGGAACACATCATGAACCTCGGATAATCCTTCCGGCAATTCCAGTTTGTATGCGACTTCACCTCTACGTTCAAGAATTTTGTAGGGGCCTATGAATCTGGGTGCTAATTTTCCTTTAACACCAAATCTCTTGATTCCTCAAAGCGGGGATACACGAAGATATGCTCTGTCTCCCACTTCATATGTCACTTCTTTACGTTTGCTGTCAGCATAACTCTTCTGTCGAGATTGAGCTATCTTGAGTCTGTCACGAATCAACTTGACTTTCTCTTCAGACTCTCGGATAAGGTCGGGACCAAAAAGTTGTCGGTCTCCAACACCATCCCACGTCAGTGGTGTTCTGCATCTCCTTCCGTATAAAGCTTCGAAAGGGGCCATCTTTAGACTGGTCTGATAACTGTTGTTGTATGAGAATTCTGCGTAAGGCAAGTTATCGTCCCAACTAGAACCATAGTCTAGTGCACAAGCTCTCAACATGTCCTCCAAAATCTGATTGACTCTCTCAGTCTGTCCATCTGTCTGCGGATGAAAGGCTGTACTGAACTCTAGCCTTGTACCCAAAGTTTCATGTAACTGATGCCAAAACTTTGAAGTAAATTGTGTTCCTCTATCTGACACGATACTCCTCGGAACTCCATGCAGACATACGATCCTGGTCATATATAACTTGGCTAGCTTAGCACTGGTATAGGTGGTCTTTACCGGGATGAAGTGAGCTACCTTGGTCAAGCGATCAACCACTACCCAGATGGAATCATAACCTGAACGGGTCCTGGGTAATCCTGTGATGAAATCCATACCAAGCTTTTCCCATTTCCACTCGAGTATCGGCAAAGGTTGGAGTAACCCTGCTGGTTTCTGATGTTCTGCCTTTACTCTCTGACAAACATCACATATTGCAACATGTTCCGCAATATCTTTCTTCATACCTGTCCACCAATAACTTTCCTTTAAATCCAGATACATCTTGGTGTTGCCTGGGTGTATCGAGTAAGGTGAATCGTGGGCTTCCTGAAGTATCAACTTCCTGAGCTCTCGTTCATTGGGCACATAGATTCGGTTCTCAAACCACAAAGTTCCGTGTTCATCCTCACGAAAACCTTTAGCTTTACCCACTTCCATTCTCTGCTTTATCTCAGCTATCTCCTTGTCCGATTTCTGGGCTTCACGAATTCTTTCGGTCAAGGTGGACTGAATTTCCAGTGTGGCAATATATCCTCTTGGAACTATCTCTAGCTTGAGCTCTCTGAGATCATCGACTAACTCTTGAGGTAATCCTCCAGCTGTGAGTGTGTTCACATAAGTTTTCCGACTCAAGGCATCGGCTACAACATTAGCCTTACCTGGATGGTAGTGTAATCTCATGTCATAGTCCTTGATTAACTCTAACCATCGTCTTTGTCTGAGGTTCAACTCTTTCTGCGTGAAGATATACTTCAGGCTCTTATGGTCGGTGTAAACATCACAACTATTTCCGATAAGGAAATGTCTCCAGGTCTTGAGTGCGTGCACTACGGCTGCTAGTTCCAAATCATGGGTGGCATAATTCAACTCATGAGGTCGTAGTTGTCTGGAAGCATAGGCTACAACCTTTCCATCTTGCATGAGTACTCCTCCAAGTCCTTGACGTGAGGCATCACAGTAAACTTGGAAATCCTTCCGAATATCGGGCAAGATCAATACTGGGGCTGTGACCAAACGTTCCTTTAACTCCTGGAAACTGGCTTCACATTCCACAGTCCAAACATACTTGGATTCTTTTTTCAACAACTCTGTCATGGGCTTGGCAATCTTTGAGAAATTCTCAATGAATCTCCGGTAATATCCTGCAAGTCCGAGGAAACTGCGGATCTCCTTAACTGAGGTAGGGGACTTCCACTCGGTGACGGCTTCAACCTTAGCGGGGTCCACTGCTATTCCATCTCCAAAAATAACATGTCCAAGGAATCCGACTTCCGTCAGCCAAAATTCACATTTGCTGAACTTGGCATATAACTGATGCTCTCTTAGCTTCTCCAGAACTAAACGCAGATGTTCCTTGTGCTCTTCCTCGTTCTTGGAGAATATCAGAATGTCATCGATGAACACCACAACAAACTTGTCCAAATATTCCATAAACACTTTGTTCATCAAATTCATGAAGTAGGCAGGAGCATTAGTCAATCCAAAGGACATGACCGTATACTCATACAAGCCATACCTCGTGGTGAAAGCTGTTTTGGGTATATCCTGTTCACGAATTTTCAACTGGTGATACCCTGATCGAAGATCGATCTTGGAGAATACTTTGTCTCCTACTAGCTGATCAAACAAATCATTAATCATCGGCAGAGGATACTTGTTCTTGATAGTCACCTCGTTCAAGGCACGATAGTCCACTACCATTCTCAAAGATTTATCCTTCTTCTCCACCAAAAGTACTGGGGCTCCCCAAGGTGATGAACTTGGGCGAATATACCCCTTGTCCAATAACTCCTTGATTTGCTTCTTGATTTCCAACAGATCATTTGCGGGCATCCGATAGGGTCTCTTGGAAATTGGTGCTGTCCCTGGCTGTAGCTCTATTAGGAACTCAATCTCCCTATCTGGTGGCATGCCTGGTAATTCTTCCGGAAATACATCCAGATAATCTTTTACCACAGGTACTTCCTCCTGAACAACTCCTGTGAGGGCATTTAACCTAGCACTCATACATGTGCGTCGGGACACATACTTAATCCTCTTGTTCTCCGGGGTGGTGAGTGAAACAGACTTGCTGGGGCAATCAAGATTACCTTCATACTTGGTCATCCAATCCATGCCTAGGATTACATCCAATCCTTGTGACTCTAAGACGATGAGGTCGGTGGGAAAAACATGATTTCCTATATTGAGTTTCAAGGCATGGCATCCTATCCCTGCCATCATCATACCTCCTGGGGAACTGACCTTAATGGGCTGACTAAGGGTTTTGGTCGGCAAACCATACTTATCCACAACTACCCTTGATATGAATGAATGAGTTGCACCGGAATCAAAAAGTACTGTAACCGAACGTGAATGCAATAAAAACTTACCAACCACAGTCTCGGGTAGACCATAGACTTCTTCCACGTCGAGGTGGTTCACCTGGGCACGAGGAAAAAGGTTTGGCTTCTTGGCTGCGGAGTTGCCGTTGTTGTTGCCGTTTCCACTGCCTTGCTTGCTCTGGGGACACTCAGTAGCATAGTGCCCTGTCTTCTGGCACTTGAAACAGGTGATGTGACTCAGATCCTTCCGAGTAGGAACTTGACGGTGCTGGTTGTGGTTCCCATTCCCATTGTCACTCTTGAAGTTACCATGGTGGGGACGGTTGTTCCCATTTCCTTCATGATGGTGGCCTCCATGGTTGTGCACAACATGAGTGTGCCTTCCAAACTTACCGGTACCTGATCCGGTATTTCCTGAGTACGGGGAGTAGCGAGCCTTCTGATGAGCTCCAGAGTTGAACTTCCCCTGAGTGTACTTCCGCTTGCGGTTCTCAATTTGCTGTTGTTTACCCTCCAGAATAAGGGCCTTGTCCACAAACTCTTGGTAGTTGTTGAAATTAGCCACTACCAGCTGCATGCTCAACTCATCGTTGAGTCCTTCCAGAAATTTCTCTTGCTTGGCCGCATCATCGGCCACATCTCCTGGGGCATAACGGGCCAACATGCTGAACTCTTCTACATATTGGGCCACAGAGCGATTACCCTGGCGCAAGTTGCGAAACTCGCGCTTCTTTAGACTCATGGCTCCAGCTGAAACATGAGCGGTGCGGAAAGCAAGCTTGAACTGCTCCCAAGTCACATCTGCAATAGGATAAGTGGTGGTGTAGTTCTCCCACCATGAAGCTGCTGGTCCTTCCAGTTGATGTGCGGCAAATCGCACCTTCTCAGCGTCAGTGCATCCAGCGGTGATCAGCTCTCTCTCCATCTTGCGGAGCCAGTCATCTGCCACAATGGGCTCAGTGCTGCTGGAGAAAATTGGAGGGTTCAACCTCAGAAAACGGGTGAGATTGTCAGACTGGGGTGGATGGTGGTTGTGGTTATTGTTGTTCTGATTGTTGGTCTGATTCTGAATCAATAGTTGCATCAGTGCATTCTGTTGCTGAAGGAGTTGAGTGAGTTCCGGCGGAAAAGTGAAGTCGGTCTCACGTCGTGGAGGCATCTTGCTGTTTTCAGAGGGATGAGAATTAGAATAGAACAAGGGTCTAGAAGAAATTCACTACCCATATGCAATGCAACAAACATATCACACCAAACACTCATTCATTTATTCAATCAATGTCAAACATTGGGAATACAAACCTCAAACAACTAAGCATCGACCTACGCTTTAACGACTAAAATAAAAGATACATTGGAGGGCATAACTAAGGTTCTCCTCAAAAGTGCATAGTCGTAGGTCCTCCGGTGGTGCTTTCCTCATAGTCTTCATCGTCGCTGATGAAGGGTGCCATGTCTCCTTCGGGATGAAGGTTTTCCCCCATGTCTAGCTGCTCCTCCAAAGTTGCGATGCGTGCATTCTGCTCATCAATCCTCTCTAGGAAGTCCTTCACTTCATGCTCGTGTTCATAGTTGGCCTCTCGCAGATCAGCTTCAAGGTCCAGCTCGCGGTTCATCAGATTCTTGATTGTCTTCGTATCAGCACGAACTCGAAGCTCCAGACTCCTGATGTGAGTCTCCAGGGTCTGGATATAGGAAATAGTGGTGTCTGCAGTGGGAGGAGTTATGATGTTTCCATTGGCATCTCTGCGACAAACCACGCTGAGTCCTGGTGAAATGGTTCCACCTCTGTATTCCTCCTGAATACGTCCAAGGGCACGATGAATGGCCATGTCTCTTCCAAGTATCCAACTGGGTGCCACGAACTTGAGATCTATGGGTTCCTTCCGATTCCCAAAAGTCTTCCCTGGGATATGCACCTCGATCCTGTAGCGTCCATCTTGGGGAAATGACATGATAGGAATCCCGGTGATGCTCGGCAAAGCAATCCTTACGTCCTTGGCGATCCTCATCAGCTCCTTACCAAAGGGCATCGTTGCGTCAGGTTGGCAAAACTCCGTAATCAACACTGGGATGAAGGTGGCCATCTATAAATTTTGAAATAATCGGAGAGGAGTCAAAAACGAATAGATGAGAGTATAAGAATTTTAAAGACAAAGAGAAACAATCCTAAGGCTTTCCAATCCTAGAGGTTACGTCCTACGGTCAGCGTGTGCTCTGATACCATTTCTGTAGCGACCCGACCTGAAAGGTCAAGTCTCCGGTGTTTCCGTACCATCCCAAGATCATGCTGGTACACACACGGTACATCAATGTATATATCAAAGGGAAATCACACAACATTATATTAATCGAAATCTCATATCGAGTCCTTTATTACAATAAATATTACAATAAAGTGGCCAAAGGCCAACTCATGAGAATATCTAAATCTTGCGGAAGCGTCGACGGTAGATGAGTCCATCCGACTCCAAGGGCATCTCACTGAGCATAGAACGCGTCCTCACTCCTGGTCGGAAAAATACTCTGCAACATGATACGTTGCAGCCGTGTAGGTCAGCATATGGAATATGCCGGCAAAGTCACAAGAGAGGGGTGAAAATAATCAGCTAGTCTATATGCTTATATGGCAGGTGGTGGTGTAAGTTTTTGCGTAAAGCCAAGTTTTTCCTACATCAAGAGAGGGGCTAAGCAAAATATTACTAAGTTGGTTGATTAATGAGTTGGTTCCACCAACCAATTCTCATACCCAAAATTGTTAATACCCACATCATCATATTAATTGTGTTGAGAGTTCCGGAAGTTTCAATTCCTTTGGCTCAAGTCGTCCATGACCGTGGACACGGCTAATCGATTAGGTTTGGAATACGCTGCAGAGTTTTGCACACGTTCCCCACAAGATTTGGTCGCCTCCGTTTGATTTCTCGCACTTCAGGGTGTTTGAGAAACGGATGACCAAAACATGGTCTTCCAAAGGGTTTCCCTGCGACTCTGTCGGTGCCCATCCTTTCCTACCGTTCTTCTACCTCTCGTAGCACCGCCTGTCCAGGGTCACCACGATATCCAACCAAGCCAGAGCCCATAATGACTTGTGGCTGTGCAGGTAAGCCTTGGGTTTTAAAGCATCCATCCATCTCTTTGTGCCTGGGTGGACCTTTCCGCGTGAATACTGGCCATCTCCAGCATCACCTAGGCAAATCCACTGGTTTCTCCAGGGTGTCGTTCAACCATCATCCACCCATAGGTATGTTGAAAACTCGGAGTCTTGAATCTTGATCATTATGTAGGTCTTGGAATTGTTAACTCTCTCAACTCTCATGAATCACACATCCACCCCCGTCTACTATTGGCATAGCAAAAGTAAAACAACGTTTCCCGGGGCCAAAGTTGTAAAAGAGGGTTGAGAGGGGTACCTACCACATGATACTACTACAATGTAACCAAGTTTCCAACTAACCTATCTTGCATGCAACTGGGGAGATGGTAGAACTAATGCATATAAAACATGGGTAAACATGGTCAAAGTGACTTGCCTGATTGATGATCTTCGTACGTGAGTGACTCTAAGTAACAAGCTTCGCACTCCGGATAATCTAACGAAACAAACAAGCACTCAATAAGCATACAACAAAATAACAACTCATAACATTCAGCAAAGAAGTATTAAACAATCAAGGCAAACAATGCACAAAATCACTAGCAAGAAAAACACACAAGATTTTGTTTTCGAAAAGGTGAGAGGTGAAAACACTACTGACATAATGAAACCATTAGTATAATCTAAACATTAGTTGACAGAAAGAAAAACAATAAAATATTTTATTTATGAACAGAATAAAATCAATTTAAGTTTTGTTGGGAAACCTTTGGTAAAGTTTATACAAGTTTGTGATAAACACTATATGAATCAACTATAGTTATATTAACAAAAGAATGAAAAACTAAACTTGTTATTTATTAGCAAAACATGTTCTTAACAGAAAATAATTTAAAATTAAACCTGTCTTAGAAAGCAGAATTAAATTATATAAAACTTTGTTTGAAAGCTAAACTATTACTAGTTAGTTGTTTTAATCAAATTATGCCTATTTGAAAAGAAGTTGTGATTCCTATGTTAAATAAAATTAAACTAAGAAAATTTATATTTTTATTAATAGTGAGTAAAACACTAAATGTTTATTAACAGAACCTAATAAACAAATAAAACCAATTCTAAATCAAACTAATTAAAATTGAGTTTATAAAACTATATTATAATACTAAGCAGATTCTGTTTTTAACTGAAACACAAATCAAATATATCCTAAAAATCTTCAAACTAAGCATGAAGGTAGTCCTAACTAATACAAAACAGTAGCAAAAAGATTCATATCAAAATCTATTTTCAAACTCTAGTTATTCAGATTTGAAGATTTTGAGAAAATTTGATTAAATCCAAATTTTATAGTTCAAATTTGAAATTTAAAAGTACAGGGTGAAACTACATGAAAATTGTGAGCTATTGCAAAAAGAATCAACTCAAAACACTAAATAGATTAAAAGTTATAAGCAAAACAAAATTTGAAAACATTCTGTTAATTAAAACAAAACTGAAAAAGAAACCTGACTTTGCGACGGCCAGGGAGGCTACGTGGCATCACGTGAGTGGCTAAGGGGGTGTACGCGCGAGTGCTTTTGGGTGGGCGACCGATCGGTAGTGGGTACCGGTTCGGACTTAAGTCCGTTCTAATCTGGGTTGTTGGTTTTGGATCGGAGGGAGGGAAATGCTCACGAGGTAAAGTCGCCGGCGTCGGGGTTCTCCGGCGAGTCCGGTAGCGGCGAATGCGACGGCGAGGTGCTCCGATGGTCGGGGAAGACGGGGAAGTGGTCCGGGCGACGGCGACGGGCCTCCGGAGTCGACTGGTGGCAACGGTGGGGCGAACGGTGGTCGGACTCGGTGGCTACGGTCGATGGGTGGTCCGGTGAGGGTGGGAGCTCCGGCGAGGAATTGCGTAGCCTTCCGGCGAGAGGGAAGAGGGGTTTGGGAGGGAAATGAAAGGCGGGGCTGTGGGGCTCTTATATAGGTGCTCGGGGGTGCGGGGAGTTAAGAGAGGAGAGAGATCCGGCGAGGGGAGAAGCGACCGGCGTCGGGTCCGGCGCGCGCGGGGGGGGGGGGGGTGGGGGGAAGAAGATGACCTTCGGTCATTACCAGCGAACGAGGTGGGGTCCAGTGTCAGCGAATGGAGGCATGTCCGTTACGCGCGGTCGGTCGGCTTCTAATCAATTCGCGAGTAACTGTCGTGGGCCGGCCCGTTTAATACCGGAAACGGTTACCGTTTCCTTTTAATAATATTCCACACACATTCAAAAGCTTTTAAAGCATTCAAATCGTCTCTAAATATAGGGGTATTATATATCAAAATTAACAGAATAATAAATGCTATTTAGTCAACTAACACATAAAATCAAGCAATGATGCTGCTAGATGCATAGCTATAATCATAACATTCCAAAATGGAATTTTGGGATGTTACACTTACAGTCATCCGGATCAGTGTCAAAGCTTGCATCAACGTAACCCCTTACGACGAGCTCTTGATCACCTCCATAAACGAGAAACATGTCCTTAGTCCTTTTCAGGTACTTAAGGATATTCTTGACCGCAGTCCAATGCTCCATTCTAGGATCACTCTGAAACCTTCCGACCATACTTATGGCAAGGCTGACATCGGGTCTTGTGCACATCATTGCATACATGATAGAGCCTATGGCCGAAGCATAGGGGATGACACTCAACTTCTTTCTATCTTCTATAGTCACTGGGCATTGAGTCCTACTCAACTTCACACCTTGTAACACAGGCAAGAACCCCTTCTTGGACTGATCCATTTTGAATTTCTTCAAAACTTTATCAAGGTATGTGCTTTGTGAAAGTGCTGTCAAGCGTCTTGATCTATCCCTATAGATCTTAATGCCTAATATGAAAGCAGCTTCTCATAGGTCCTTTGAAAAACTCTTGTTCAAATACTCCTTCACACTTCCCAACATTTCTATATTGTTTCCAATCAGCAATATGTCATCCACATATAATATTAGAAATGCTACAAAGCTCCCACTCACTTTCTAGCTTCTCCATAAACTTGTATAAACCCAAACGCCTTGATCACTTCATCAAAGCGCTTATTCCAACTCCGAGATGCTTGCACCAGTCCATAATGGATAGCTGGAGGTTGCAAACTTTGTTAGCATTCTCTGGATCAACAAATCCTTCTGGTTGCATCATATACAACTCTTCCTCAAGGACACCGTTAAGGAACGTTGTTTTGACACCCATATGCAGCTATTGCTAACATGATTCTGATGGACTTAAGCATCTGTACGGGTGAGAAGGTCTCATCATAGTCAACTCCTTGAACTTGTGAAAAACCCTTTGCCACAAGTCGAGCTTTATAGACGGTGACATTACCGTCTGCGTCCGTCTTGTTCTTAAAGATCCATTTATTCTGAATGGCCTTTTGCCCTTCAGGTAATACTTCCAACGTCCATACTTTGTTTTCATACATGGATCCCATCTTGGATTTCATGGCCTCTAACCATTTCTCGGAATCTGGGCCCATCATCGCTCCTCCATAACTTGTAGGTTCAATGTTTTCTAACAACATGACCTCCAAGACAGGGTTGTCGTACCACTCAAGAGCAGTATGCGTCCTTGTCGACCTACGAGGTTTAATAGCAACTTGATCCAAAGCTTCATGATCATCATCATTAGCTTCCTCTCCAACCGTCGTTGGCTCCATAGAAACATCTTTCTGTGTTGCGCTACTCTCTGGTTGAAGTGAAGGTTCAACAACCTCATCAAGTTCTACTTTTCTCCCACTCAATTCTTTTGAGAGAAACTCTTTCTCAAGAATGTTCCATTCTTAGAGACAAACACTTTGCCCTCAGATCTGAGATAGGAAGTATACCCAACTATCTCTTTTGGGTATCCTATGAAGACGCATTTGTCCGCTTTGGGTTCCAGCTTTTCAGGTTGAAGCTTTTTGACATAAGCATCACATCCCCAAACTTTAAGAAACAACAAGTTTGGCTTCTTGCCAAACCATAGTTCATATGGCGTCGTCTCAACGGATTTCAATGGTGCCCTATTTAAAGTGAATGCAGCTGTCTCTAATGCATAACCCCTAAACGATAGTGGCAAATCGGCAAGAGACATCATAGAACGCACCATATCTAATAAGGTTCGATTACGATGTTCGGACACACCATTATGCTGTGGTGTTCCATGCGGTGTCAGTTGGGAAACAATTCCATACTATCTTAAGTGACTGCCAAACTCATAACTCAGATATTCTCCTCCTCAATCAGATCGCATGAATTTAATCTTCTTGTCACGATGATTCCCAACTTCACTTTGAAATTGCTTGAACTTTTCAAACGTTTCAGACTTGTGTTTCATCAAGTAAATATATCCATATCTACTTAAGTCATCAGTGAAGGTGAGAAAATAACGATATCCACCACGCACGTCAGTGTTCATCGGACCGCACACATCAGTATGTATGATATCCAACAAATCACTCACCCGTTCCATTATTCTAGAGAACGGTGTTTTATTCATCTTGCCCATGAGGCATGGTTCACATGTGTCAAGTGATTCAAAATCAAGTGACTCCAAAAGTCCATCAGCATGGAGCTTCCTCATGTGTTTTACACCAATATGACCCAAACGGCAGTGCTACAAGAAAGTGGTACTATCATTATCAACCCTACATCTTTTGGCATCGATGCTATATATGAACATGTGTATCATCACTATCGAGATTCAACAAGAATAAACCCCTCACATTGGGTGCATGACCATAAAAGATATTACTCATATAAATAGAACAACCATTATTCTGTGATTTAAATGAGTAACCGTCTTGCAATAAACAAGATCCAGATATAATGTTCATGCTTAACGTAGGCACTAAATAACAATTATTCAGGTTCATCACTAATCGCGATGGTAGTCGAAGAGCGAGCATGCCGACGGCGATCACATCAAACTTGGAACCATTTCTCACGTGCATCGTCACTTCATCCTTAGCCAGCCTCCGTCTATCCCGTAGGTCCTGCTTTGAGTTGCAAATGTGAGCAATCGAACCGGTATCAAATACCCAGGCACTACAACGAGAGCTAGTAAGGTACACATAAATAACATGTATATCATATATACCTAGTTTGATGTTGGCCGCCTTCTTGTCGTCCAGGTACTTGGAGCAGTCCCGCTTCCAATGACCAGTTCCCTTGCAATGAAAGCACTCAGTTTCTGGCTTGGGTCCAGCCTTGGGTTTCTTCACGGGAGGAGCAACTGGTTTGCCACCCTTCTTGGAGTTACCCTTCTTGCCCTTGACATTCTTCTTGAAACTAGTGGTTTTATTGAACATCAACACTTGATGTAATTTCTGGATTTCAGACTCAGCGACTTTCAGCATCGCAAACAGCTCGGCGACTGACTTGTTCATCCCATGCATGTTATAGTTCAACACGAAGCTCTTGTAGCTAGGTGGCAATGATTGAAGAACTCTATCAGTGATCGCCTCCGGTGGAAGGGGCATCCCTAACTCTGCCAGACGGGTCGAATACCTAAACATTCTAAGTATATGTTCACTGATAGACCCGTTCTCCTCCATCTTGCAAGCGTAGAACTTATCAGAGGTCTCATACCTCTCGATCCAGGCATTCTTCTTAAAGATAAACTCCAACTCTTGGAACATCTCATATGCTCCATGACGTTCGAAACGTATTTGAAGTCCCGGTTCTAAGCCATACAACATTGCACATTGAACTATTGTGTAATCTCCAGAACGAGCCTCCCAAGCATTCTTAATGTCTTCGGATGACACGGGAGCGGGTGGGTCACCAAGTGGTGCATCAAGGACATAAGCCTTCTGGGAAGCCGTGATGATAATCCTCAGATTACGGGCCCAGACAACAAAGTTACTTCCATCATCTTTCAACTTAGCTTTCTCTAGGAACGCATTAAAATTCAGGGGTGCTACTGCGCGAGCCATTGATCTACAACATAAATAAGCAAAGGTTACTAAGACTATTGTTCATGATAATGAGTTTAGTTAATCAAATTACTAAAGATCCCACTCAAATTGACATCCCTCAGGTCATCTGAGTGATACATGATCCACATTCATCAACTCAAGTCCGATCATCACGTGAGTTAAGGTGGTTTCAATGGTGAATATCATCATGTTGGTCATATCTACTATATGACTCATGCTTGACCTTTCGGTCTCTTGTGTTCCAAGCCCATGTCTGTACATGCTAGGCTCGTCAAGTTTAACCCGAGTGTTCCGCATGTGCAACACTGGCTTACACCCGTTGTATGCGAATGTAGAGTCTATCACACCCAATCATCGCATGGTGTCTCGACACGACGAACTTCCACAACGGTGCACACTCGGGGAGAACACAATTAATCTTGAAATTTAAGTGAGGGATCACCTTATAATGCTATCGTCGTCCTAAGCAAAACAAGGTGCATAAAAGGATTAACATCACATGCAAATTATAAGTGACATGATATGGCCATGAACTTGTGATTTTGATCTCCATCTCCAAAGCACCAGCATGTTCTCCATCGTCACCGGCATGACACCATGATCTCCATCATCATGATCTCCATCATCGTGTCGTCATCGGGGTTGTCGCGCCACCATGCTCATACTACTATTGCTACTGCTTAGTGGTAAAGTAAAGCATTACAGAGTGCTTAAAGGTTGACACACATGTCATACAATAATCAAAGACAACCCTATGGCTCCTGCGGGTTGCCGTACTCATCGACATGCAAGTCGTGATGTTCTATACAACACATGATCATCTCATACATCACATATATCTCATCATGTAATTGGCCATATCACATCACAACATACCCTGCAAAAACAAGTTAGACGTCCTCTAATTGTTGTTGCATGTTTTACGTGCTTCTATGGGTATCTAGCAAGAACGATTCTTACCTACGCAAAACCACAACGGTGATATGAAGATTGCTTTTCAACCTTCTACAAGGACCGCCTCAATCAAATCCGGTTCAACTAAAGTGGATAGCAAACACCCACTAGCCATCTTTATGCGACGAAGTCACATGTCAGTCGATGGAACACGGTCTCTCGTAAGCATACGAGTAAAGTCTGTCCGAGCCGCTTCATCCCACAATACCGCTGAACCAAGAAAAGTCTAAGGAAGGAAGCAATCTAAATATCAATGCCCACAAACTGTTTATGTTCTACTCAAGATCTCATCTACGCATAGACCTAGCTCACGATGCCACTGTTGGGGAATGTTGCATGGGAAACAAAAAATTTCCTACGCTTCACCAAGATCAATCTAGGAGATGAGCATCTATGATAGGAGAGATTGGATCTACGTACCCTTGTAGATCACTAAGCGGAAGCGTTAAAGAATGCAGTTGATGTAGTGGTATGTCTTCATGATCCAAATTGCAAGCCGTCCCACAAACTCCCGATCAAGAGCCGAACGGACGGCACCTCCACGTTCAGCACACGTGCAGCTCGATGAAGATCTCCACCTTCTTGATCCAGCAAGAGCAAGCGAAGAGGTATATGGGTTCGCCGGCAGCACGACGGCGTCACGGCGGTGGTGGTGCAGCTGATCTGGTAGAGCTTCGCTAAGCGGCGTCAAACCAATCTACTAGAGGAGAGACTATCGGAGAGGGCGGAAGGGTTGCGCCGTGGCTTGAAGTGTGGCTGCCCTCCTCCCTCTCTCATATATATAGGGGGAAGGGGCTGCGCCCTAGGGTTCCCACCCGTAGGTGCGGCAGCCAAGAGGAGGGGCCGGCGGCCAAGGGGTAGCTTGCCCCCCAAGGCAGGGTGGCCGACTCCCTTAGGGTTTCCCCCCTCCACCCTTAGGCCACATGGGCCCTTGTGGGAGGGGCGGCCAGCCCATCAGGGGCTGGTGCACCTTCTCTCACAGCCCATGTGGCCCTTCGGGGCTGGTGGCCCCTTCCGGTGGACCCCGGGACCCTCCCGACACCCCCGGTACGTTATCGGTGACGCCCGAACTATTCCTGGTGACCAACACGGAACTTCCTATATATGAATCTTTACCTACGGACCATTCTGTAGCTCCTCGTCATGTCTGGGATCCCATTCAGGAATCTGAACAACCTTCGGTCACCAACACACATAACTCATCTATACCGAAACGTCACCGAACCTTAAGTGTGCAGCCCCTCCGGGTTCGAGAACCATGTAGACATGACTGAGACACCTCTATGGCCAATAACCAATAGTGGACCTGGATGCCCATATTGGTTACTACATGTTCTACGAATATCTTTATCGGTCGAACTTGTATGTCAAGGATTCAGTCAATCCCGTATGTTATTCCTTTTGTCCTTCGGTATGTTACTTGCCCGAGATTCGATCGTCGGTATCTCTATACCTAGTTCAATCTCGTTACCGGCAACTCTCTTTACTCGTTCCGTAATACAAGATCCCGCGACTAACACTTAGTCACATTGCTTGCAAGGATTGTTGTGATGTTGTATTACCGAGTGGGCCCTGAGATACCTCTCCGTCACACGGAGTAACAAATCCCAATATTGATCCATGCCAACTCAACAGACACCCTCGAAGATACGTGTAGAGTACCTTTATAGTCACCTAGTTACATTGCGACATTTGATACACACAAGTCACTCCTCCGGTGTCAGTGAGTTGCATGATCTCATGGTTATAGGAACATATACTTGACATGCAGAAAATAGTAGCAATAAACTGACACGATCGTATGCTACGTTCATAGTTTGGGTCTTGTCCATCACATCATTCTCCTAATGATGTGATCTCGATATCAAATGACATCTCATGTCCATAGCCAGGAAACCTTAACCATCTTTGATCAACGAGCTAGCCTGCTAGAGGCATACTAGGGACACAGTGTTTGTCTATATGCCCACACATGTATTTAGTTTCCAATCAACACAATTATAGCATGGACAATAAACAATTATCATGAACAAGGAAATATAATTGTAAACACTTTATTTATTGCCTCTAGGGCATATTTCCAACATGTTGGTGCATATTTTGTTGATCAATTCAGATAAAGTTCATTGTCTTCTTGAATATGTACTATGAAAGCTATGATACTAGACATCATTCAAAAATACAAAAACACAAATAAGCCTTTTGTAGCATTGAGGCATTGCTCCATGCTTTAATGTAAATGACGTAAATCATATTTAGTTCAATTCACGTAAATCATATTGCACTTTGAGATAATAGATATGATCTTTTGGTGAGCATGGATCGGTAATCCGATAGGCTCGAATGCTGATATCTATACTTTTTCAACGCAACCACAAGACCCAATCTACTACCAATAGTGAACTTACTCTCTTTGCTATTACATTATTGACTTTGAATTTTTTAACGCTTATTTCGGTCTATCCAAAATTTTACACTACTTCAATGTCAGCAAAGAGATCCCGCATCAACGCGTCTGGTATCACCTAGTTCTATAAATGTCAACATCCCTAGGGATAAAGGGTTTCAAATACCCCATTCACAGCTGACCTCATTTGGTAATTAACACCTTGGCTAGGTGAACCTACAGAGGAAAAATTATGAATCGCATTTTACATATTCCTAGTTTCCATTTTATCATATATTTTTTATCAGTTATAAGGAACATGCTAGTGGTATGATCATCATCAAATTTCATTTTACTAGGCTCAGATTATCGAATTCGATGGCGTCCACTATTAGGAAAATCATCAATCTCTGCACCAACAGAGATAACAAATATCAATTAGGGGAAGATACGATATCAGATTTTGGAGGACCAGCTAACTCGTCGGAATCCTCCCTAACAAACATCCAGAAGCGGTTGCCTATTGGAAAGGCCCCAACGATATCCTAGGTCGAAGAGTTGTCGTGCAGCCATGAATAACAACACACTAGTACATGGAAGCAAGGAGAGAGCACAGAGCCACCACTCACTCCACCGCGCCATTGCGGCCCCTCCTCCCTGCCACCCGTTGCACTGCCACCTCGTTGTCTTGAATCACCATTCGCATCCAACTTGAACCTGGAACCGGCAACACCATCACCTTCTCCATTACCCCTCCCTCCACTGACGCGAGCGCGATAGTGATTTGGGACTTGAACATGCCACTTCAGTTGTCGCGCCAGATCTGGTGAGTTCGCCTTGTCCGTGGCCCATAGCAGCACATCCAGTGGATATTTCGCCCCCGTAATCAAGAACAAAGGCTCCGCTTCCTCGTCGGTCACCATATTCACTACCTCCACGGTGATACATCTCCAACATATCTATTAGCCTAGTGCCAATAGTTGTTTTTTGCATGTTTTTTTTTTAAATCCATACCAAATGAAGTACAAATGCCACAAAAAATAACGGTGATTTTTTTTATGGAAAATAAGAGACCATGAAAACTTCGGGAGGGAGCCAGAAGGTGTCTAAGGGGGGCCACAAGCCTGGGTGGCGCCCCCCTAGGGCCATGCCACCTAAGCTTGTGGGACCCTCGGGCACTCCCCTAGCATGAATCCAATGCTGAAAATCCTATATATTGAAAACCCTCCAAAAAGAAACCTAGATGAGTTCTTCTGCCCATGCAAGCCTCTACTCCGAAGCGATCTCATCTGGAGCTCTATTCAAGCACCCTGCCGGAGGGGGGAAGCCATCACCGAAGGCCATCTTCATCATCCCCACTACCTCCATGGTGAGGATGGAGTAGTTTAGCCCTGGGCTCAGGGTATATACTAGTAGCTATGTGTTTGATCTCTCTCTCTCTCTCGTGATCTTGATAGGTCATGATCTTGATGTACCATGAGCATTGTTAATGTAGTGGATTCATATGGTATTCTTCTCTTTCTTGTGATGAATTGATCCTCGCCCCTTGAGGTTTCATTATTATCGCATTGAGTATATGAGGATTTGAGATCACTTGATGTATGTATTGCATGTGGATACTCGTGGTGACAATGAGGTATTCTATTGAGTCACTTGATATATGTTTTAGTAATCAACTTGCGGATTCCCGTGGTAACATTGGGTGATCTAGGAACACCGGTCGATACATGTTTTCATCCTACTTTCTCCGATAGACACTATGGGGAAACTCTCTAAAGTTCTTTGTGTTGGATTCAATATTATAAATCTAAAATTGTTTGATGCATATCAAACAATTAACTCATGGATACATGTAGTGACATTAGAGTTGATTGATGTGTATCATATGGTGTTATTGTAGTACAAACACTAGGGTTGTTTGTGACACTTATAGGAATGGCTCAATAGATTGATCAGAATGATAACTTTGATGTGGTTGGCTACCTACAGTAATTTCATATTATGTTCTATGCTATAGATAAGAACTTTGGAGTGACTCCTTGTCACATATTAAAGGATTGGTATATGATTTGATTATGTTAGCATTGTTGCGAGATTGCACTAGTGAAAGTATGCATCCCAGTCCTTGTTTCCAAGTGTAATACTATTTGTGCTCACTTTATCACTTTATACCTTATTGTTTTTATCATTTTGATTATAAAAATATATATCTACTATCCATACTACAGTTGTATCACCATCTCTTCACCGAAATAGTAAACATATATAATTTACCATTGTATTGGGTGTCTTGGGGACACAAGAGACTTCTTGGATTTGGTTGCAGGGTTGTTTGAGCGAGAACACCTTCACCCTACACTTCTCATGGATTGAAAAAAACTGTAGGTCATTCACTTGAGGAAAAAATGCTACTGTCCTACAAAACTTCGCGCTTGGAGGTCCAACATAGTCTACAAGAATAAAGTTGCATAGTAGACATCAAGCTAATTTCGGGCACCATTGTCGGGGAGGTGAGTGCTTGAAGGTATTTCTTTAGATCTTGCAATTAAATTTTGTAGGTTCTTGGTTATTCACTAGTTTGGTTTTATATCAAAAAACTATAAAAAATGGAAGTGAAATTGTGTCAAATTGCATATCTCTATAAAGTATTTCTTGAAAATGATGGATCGGAAAATTGTGCCCAAGTGTTAGAAGAAGAATTGAAAACAATGTATGGCATAAAATACTTAAGCGGTAAGGATGATTGCAATGTTCTTAGTATGGTTTATTTGAATATCTATAATGGTAATAACGATTGCACTAGTCATGATAAAAAATATTTCTTATAAGCATGTCATTTTTTGTGGAGCGCATAAACTTTGTGAAGACATGCGAATTAGGGATGATAGATTTTGTAGGAAGCATAAACATGACAAAAATAAATGGTGGCTTAAAGTGATAGATGATTATGCTAAAAAATATGTTCTCTTCATCCCATTACGTGTGAACTTTGCAATGAAGTTGGTCATCTTAATTTCCAATGCATGTTTTTTCATGATCGAATCGTGGCCAAATATTGTAATAACTTGATCACCCTTGAACTTTATAATGAACTTTGTCTATTTTGGGGCATGAAGAATTGTCACATAAAAATAATTGGCTTGAGGTATTCATATTCACAGGACATGTTGAATGTAATCTAAGAGGAATATATATGTTTTGTGTGCTAAATTGCAATGAGAATGCTTATATATCCAAATTTGGAAAGACGGGAAAACCAATATAACATAAAAGGAATATTAGTGGAAGGGTAAAGACCCTCCCCCACCTATTTTCTCTCGTGATGAAACAGGTGACAAGGAGGACCTTCCTATCGAACCAATCTCTTCAATAATAAGCTCATAAATTTTTATTAAACCCACACATAATATGGTGAAGAAGTAGATGAAAACAAGGAAAAGCAAAGGCAAAAAGGTGTCTCTCCCAAATAATGTTTCTCCTGTTATTGAGAATGAATCAAAAAGTATTATGGGAGATGCTACACTTGAGGAGGATTTTGTTATGCCTATTACTTGTCATGATAATTATTATTGAGAAGATAATTATACTCCTTATAATATTGAAAAACTTTTTGGCGCCAACTTGGAAAATTATGGCAATAATAATTGTTATACTATTGGTTCTATTCACACTATTAATTATAAGAGCGATTGTGCTAATGATAAGAAAAACCGTAAGCTTGGGGATACTATGTTTGATGAGAATGACATGTTTGAGAATATGTTTCCTGGAAATTATGCTTATCGTAAGCTTCGAGATGCTATGTTAAATGAAGATGATCTTTTTAGTCCCACTACTTATGTTGAACAAATTTATTGTGATGATAGCATGCCTCCTATTTATGATGATTATATTGATGTTAGTGGGTTTGGAAGAGTGTCAACTCTAGGAAGTTATGATCCCACTATTTTGGAGGGTCTTGAATCTTATTGTAATAATGATAAAGTGGATTTGGAGAGGCCTTGACTTTATTTAATGATGATTTCAGTATTTTGGAAGCGGTTTCAATTGATTTATGACAACCAAGTTGCTATCTATGATGATTATTGTGATGACACATATGATATAAATAATAATGATATCCATCAAAAATTTCATCATCATTTCTATGCTGAAATTGATTATTCCAATCAAGTATCTCAAGTGAGATTTTTTTTGTTTGCTCCCACTATCTTGAATGAGAAGAAATTTTCTTATGTGGAGAGTACTAAAATTTCTATGCTTATGTATCATGAGAAGAATGCTTTATGTGATAATTATATTGTTGAATTCCTTCATGATGCTAATGAAAATTATTACGAGAGTACGGTTATATGTATTTTAACAAAATCAAGTTCAGTTCTTTATTTGGAAAATTTTGAAGTTATGCTTGTTTTACCCTCCTATGCTAGTTGGTTTTTGCTACATTAACTGGTTTGCTTGCAAAATCCCTATGCGTAGGGAGTGGTTTAGGATTAAATGTGTTTGCTATATGATTCATGATGCTCCCTTTATGTTTCAATTCTTCCCTTTTATGTGAGCATCATCACAATATCAATGCCTAGCTAAAAGGCTTCAAATAAAAGCGCTTGTTGGGAGGCAACCCAATATTTATCCTTTGCTATTTTTGTGTGTTCACATGATTAAGATACACAATAATGTACCAAGTAAAGCCTTCGGGATTGTGTGGATACTTATTGATTTGATTGTGTGCAAAAATAGAAACTTCTGTGCCCAGTAGATGAATTCACCGATTTTACTAGAGTGTGAAAATACTATGGAATTTTAAATAATATTTATCTACAAATTTCCTAGGTTGTACTATTTAAAAAAAATTGGCGATAAGGAAGTATGATTTTAGTTTAGTGATGTCTACGACACAACTTTATTCTTGTAGACTCGTGTTGGGCCTCCAAGCGTAGAGTTTTGTAGGACAATAAACATTTTTTGTCAAGTGGATGACCTAAGGTTTATCAATCCGCGGGAGGTGTAGGATGAATATGGTATCTCTTAAACAACCATGCAATCAAATACAAGAAATATCTTCTATCCCGAATGCACCTAATACAATGTTAAATTGTATAGGTGCACTAGTTGGGCGAAGACAAGGTGATACAAGTGTACTATTGATAGTAGATATAGGTTTTTGTACTATTAAATAATAAAAACAGCGAGGTAACAATTTATAAAAGTGAGCACAAACGGTATTTCAATGCTTGGAAACTAGGCCTAGGGTTCATACTTTCACTAGTGCAATCTCTCAACAGTGCTAACATAATTGAATCATATAACCACCCCTCAACGTGTGAAAGCACATTTGCTCCCTTGGTGGTTTTGATAATCCATGAAAACATACATTATCTCTTGGACTAATACTTTTATCTAGTGTATTTCAGATAAAGTCCATAGAGAAGGTTGGCTAAGGAGTGGTATTGGACATATAACCCCATGGTGAGACCTGCCCTATAGGCTCCGGGTCACACTAGGCGGCTCGTACGTTAACCCAAGAGTGGGCTGTGAAGACTGAAGCCCAAGATATTTGGCGGCTTAACAGGATGGGCCGGAGCGTGGCCTGGATAGAGAAGACCCGGGCAAGTAAGCCGCCTGGAGACAACTTGGTCAGGAAGGCAAGATAAGGTAGAGATAGATTCGAACGTGTAATGAGAGTCAGCTACAACTTATATGACCCGTGGTCTTGACCTCCTGTATAAAGGTGAGACCCGGGGCGACTTAGAGATCGGGCTATCGAGAACTAGGTCAAGCAATAGCTCCCTTGTAATCGATACATCAAGCAATACAAACACAAGCAGGATGTAGGCTGTTACCTCGACTTGAGGGGACGAACCTGGGTAAACTTGTATCCTTCGTCCCAACCAACCCCTTTGAGTCCATCACTTTGGCAATGGCCTCGAATCCAAGTCCGTTCACCCGAACATCTGCCGTGATAAAACCACGACAGTTGGCGCCCACCATGGTGTTGGGGAACGTTGCATGGGAAACAAAAAATTTCCTACGTTCACGCAAGACCTATCCATGGTGATGAGCATCTATGAGAGGGAGAGTGGATCTACATACCCTTGTAGATCGCTAAGCGGGAAGCGTTAAGAAACGCGGTTGATGTAGTCGAACGTCTTCGCGATCCAAATCGCCGAGCATCCTGCAATCCAATCACGATCCGTCCCGCGATCCAATCACGATCCGTCCCGCGAACTCGATCACGGTCCTTCCGATCTAGCGCCGAACAGATGGCACCTCCGTGTTCAGCACACGTACGGCTTGATGACGATCTCCGCCGTCTTGATCCAGCAAGAGGGAGCAGAGAGGAAGAAGAGTTCTCCGGCAGTGTGACAGCGCTCCGGCGATGGTGGTGGAGCTATTCCGGTAGGGCTTCGCCTAAGCGCTGCAGAAATCTGATCTAGAGGAGAAACTATGCACTAGAGGAACGGGCAGCACGTGGCTAAAAAATTCTGTGCAAAAACCCTAAAACCTCCAGTATATATAAGAGGGAGGGAGGAGAGGAATTGGCGCAAGGGCCAATCCTCCTTGGTTCGGCCGAAGTGGGGAGGAGAGGAGGACTCCTCCAATCCTAGTAGGACTAGGATTCCTCATTTTTGGCCTTTTTCCACCTTTTTCCCTTTGGGCTTTTGTTCCCTAACCGCATGGGCCTTCTGTGGAACTTCCACCAGACCAAAAAAGGCTGGTATTTATTCTCCCACAGCCCATGAAGCCTCTTAGGTCGAAATACCCCTCCCGGTGGTCTCCCGGTACACTACCGGCACTCCCGGTACACTACCGATTAGCCCGAAAATTTTCCGGCGACCAAAACAGGACTTCCTATATATGAATATTTACCTCCAGACCATTCTGAAGCTCCTCGCGACGTCCGGGATCTCATCCGAGACTCCAAACAACATTTGGTCACCACCATACATAACTCTATGCTACCAAAACGTCACCAAACCTTAAGTGTGCAGACCCTGCGGGTTCGAGAACTATGTAGACATGACCGAGACACCTCTATGGTCAATAACCAATAGCGGGACCTGGATGCCCATATTGGTTCCTACATATTCTATGAAGATCTTTATCGGTCGAACCTCTATGTCAAGGATTTAGCTAATCCCGTATGATGTTCCCTTTGTTCTTCGGTATGTTACTTGCCGAGATTCGATCGTTGGTATCTCCATACCTAGTTCAAACTTGTTACCGGCAAGTCTCTTTAATCGTTCCGTAATACAAAATCCCGTGACTAACACTTAGTCACATTTCTTGCAAGGCTTATTGTGATGTTTTATTACCGAGTGGGCCCTGAGATACCTCTCCGTCACACGGAGTAACAAATCCTAGTCTTGATCCATGCCAACTCAACAAACACCCTCGGAGATACTTGTAGAGCACCTTTATAGTCACCCAGTTACGTGCGACGTTTGATACACACAAGGCACTCCTCTTATGTTCCTGAGTTGCATGATCTCATGGTCATAGGAATATATACTTGACATGCAGAAAACAGTAGCAATAAACTAACACGATCATATGCTACGTTTGTAGTTTGGGTCTTGTCCATCACATCATTCTACTAATGATGTGATCCCATTATCAAATGACATCACATGTCAATGGCTTGGAAACCTTGACCATCTTTGATCAACGAGCTAGTTCACTAGAGGCATACTAGGGACATAGTGTTGTCTATTTACCCACACATGTAATGTGTTTCCAATCAATACAATTATAGCATGGATAAAAAACAATTATCATGAACAAGGAAATATCATAATAAACACTTTATTTATTGCCTGTAGGGCATATTTCCAACACGTGGGGCCTGCGCTCGGTGGTGTTGAGTTCTCGAAGGGTTCTCTCCCACGGTTCGAGGGATACGTGGTCGGAAGGATTAACAAGAGTCGCCACAGCCGGCTCTACATCGATGACATTGGCTGGGGGCTTGATGCCGGTTCTGTGGAATATGGATTCTGGGTTCCTTTCGGCGGGATTCATGTCTTCATCGACAGGATTGACGGATCTACGCCTGGGCCGGACGTCTGCACCGACATCATCGAGCCGGCTCGGCGCGTGCAACCCGCCCGTGTTAACCCGGGCCAGAAGCACGTCTTTGTGGGCTTGACTCAAGGTATGGATCTTGAAGCGTCTATATCGTAGGAGACTCTTGTCTGTTCAGAGGACGAATCTTCGAGCGGGGAAACAGAGTCGATCTACCAGCTTCACAACGGTGGGCTCGGGGGCTACGACGAGCTTTATGCCGAGTCGGATCGCTCTGAGCTGGACGATCTTGGGCTGCCTGTTCATGCGGCAGTGTTCATGGTAGGGTCGGCCCCGGGTGCGAGCAGCACAGCCGCTGGAGAGCAACCTCGAGGGCTGACCCGCCGCCACCGGCTCAAGTTCTTCTGGATCTGATGAACGAGCTCGTGGCCCTGATGACCACTGAGGTTAGACCAGATAACCAAGCCGCTCGGAACTTAGAGATTTTGAGGTTCAAGGACCGGATGGCACAGGAGCAACACAGGATAGCTGAGGTAAAGGTTCAGATGGAGGAAGAGGCATAACGTATTAAGACGGATGCCTTCCGCCTTGGGCTGGAACAACAATCGGCGGTTGCGGTGCATTGGATGAGGCATCAATCCCGCTTACTGGAACGTTATGAGGCTAGGAATCTCTTCAACACGCCAGGAACGGGACGGGCAGCGGATGCACCTGGAAGCCGTCCGGCGGTTCGACCGATGCCACACCCGGCGCGGCGAAACCAGGCCTCATCAGTGGTCTTTCCAACACCGGCAGGTCATTATTCTAACCGAGCTGAGAACATGGTGGCCGTGGCCACCCGGCTTGAAATGATCCCTATTCCGGATGAAGTGCCTTTTGCGGAAGAGGTACAGAATGCCATTGGATACCTTCAGACGACAATGGCCCAGCAGGAGAAGTATGCTTATAGCTGGAGCCGCGTTCATTCGACCCCCCTCCCCAGCCGGAGCTTTAGCCGACGCTATGAGTCGTCGGCAGTTTCTAGTAGCGATCGGCACAGAGGACCTCCAGGGGATGATCAGGCGGCTCTCGATGCGCAAGCTCTCATAAACCGGGTGAGAAACCAGCAAGAGGCGGCAACTTTGGCCACGATGTCTCACCAAGAGCCTGTGCCCTCTGTATCAGTAGGGGTGGGAGTAACCACCAGGGCCGTGGGAGTGCCATGCTTATCACCAGCTTTGCTAAGTGAACGGTTGCCGAAGGATTTCAAAGGACCTCGCAAGGTTCCGAATTACACTTCTGATTTACCTCCGGAGGCCTGGGTCGAAAGTTATGAGCTAGCTATGGAGATGGTGGATGTCAGTGAGGCGGTGTGTGCTAAGTACTTCATCATGATGCTTGAAGGTCTGGCTCGCACATGGTTAAAAGGGTTGCCACCCAATACCATCAATTTGTGGGCTGAGTTAAGGGCAAGGTTCATCAAAAACTTTCAAGGGACTTGCAAACAACCTATGACCATCGTAGATCTTGATCATTGCGTCCAACAGGAGAGTGAGTCGGCCCATCATTGGGTTCGATGGGTGTCAACCATCATCCACTCATCTGAACATATTACGGCGGCTCAAGCAGTGTTGATCTTACAGAAGAACTGTCACTTCATCCCTCTGAAATAGAAGCTTGGCCGGCTCAAGCGTACGTGTCAGGACATGGTAGAACTCATGACGGCTCTTACAAAGTACGCTGACTCTGATAACACAAAGGATCCAGGCTCAGATGAGGAGAAGGCCGACCAAGGTAAGAGGAACACCCAGGCAAGGGTGCGGCGAACAATGGTAACCAGAGTAAGCGGAAAAACCCGGATGGCGGGTCAGAACTGGTGGCCGATGCAAGCACCGACCAGAACCCTCCTAAAGGCAATGGGAAGTTCAACCCACCTTTTAATAAAAACATGACTCCTTTCAATTTGGAGGAAATGCTCAAAAAGCCCTGTCCGAAACACAACCAGCCCGGTAAGCCTTCAACGCACACATGGGGTGATTGCCATATCATGCAGAAGTTCAAGAATTACCACACGCAACAACACAACAACCATGGCGGTGGCCAGCCCGGCGGCTCGAGGCCAGGCGGGTCAGGAGCCGGATTTGGATCTGGAGGCTCAGGATCTGGTCATCATGGTTAGGGCAATCAAGGAGGACATCCTCAGAACCCTGGTAACAACAATCAATAGCAGCATAACCAATCTGGGTATCAGAGTAATCCGAAGCAGCTCAGCTCGGGCCATTATCATGTTTTCACAACCAGCCTTAACAAGTGGGATCAGAAATTGCATAAGCGGGCATTTAATGCAGTTGTGCCGGCTCTGTCGCAGTACTTGAAGTGGTGTGAATATGACATAACGTGGAGCCGGGAGGATCACCCGCTGCGTGTTGATGACCCGGGGCGGCTGGCCTTGGTTGTTGCCCCCCCAAGTGGGAGGATATATGGTGAATAAGGTACTTATGGATGGAGGCAGCAGTATCAACATCCTCTATTATGAAACCTTCTGACGGATGAAGCTGCTTGACAAGGATCTTAAGCCCTCATCCATCGTTTTTCATGGTGTGGTGCCAGGCAAGTCGGCTTATCCGGTGGGCAGGATTTCTTTGGAAGTCGCCTTTGTTGACGAATATAACTACAGGGTGGAGTCCTTGTGGTTTGAAGTGGTCAAGATCCAGAGCCCTTACCATGCGTTGTTTGGGCGGCCGGCTTATGCTAAGTTCATGGCTAGGCCCTTTTATGTCTACTTACAGCTCAAGATGCCCGGGTTAAAAGGTATGATTACCTTTCATGGTGATCGGAACACGGCTATTGAGTGCGAGGAAGGAGATGCGGCTTATGCAGAATCCAGTTGTGCTCAGGAGGAGCTTAAGTCTCATAAGGAGAATGTTGACCCGGAGGATATGACCCCACTAAAAAATCCCACAACGGAGGTTGAGCCGCCCCTCAAGTTTTCGGCGGATGATACCAAGGCAATAGATTTCACTCCGGGCAATTCATCCAAATAGTTCATCATTGGGGCTAACATGGATCCCAAATAGGAAAGCGCGCTCATCGAATTCATCTGTGAGAATCGGGACATCTTTGCATGGAAACCTTCTGACATGCCGGGTGTATCGAGAGAGTTCACTAAGCACAACCTTAATGTGGATCCTAAGTTTAAACCTGTCAAGCAGTTTCTACAGCGGTTCAATAAGGAGAGACGCAAGGCCATTGGAGAAGAGGTTGCCCGGCTCTTAGCGGCGGGTTTCATTGTCGAGGTCTTTCACCTAGAGTGGCTTGCTAACCCCGTGCTGGTGCTCAAGAAGAATGGCACGTGGCGTATGTGCGTGGACTATACAGACCTTAACAAAGCTTGTCCGGCTGATCCTTTTGCTCTCCCTCGTATTGATCAGATCATTGATGCTACGGCGGGTTGTGAAAGCCTATGCTTCCTAGATGCTTATTCAGGATATCATCAGATCAAAATGGCGGTTAAGGACCAAGAGAAGACAGCTTTCATTACACCTTTTGGAGCCTTCTGTTATGTGTCTATGCCTTTTGGGCTCAAGAGTGCCCAAGCGACTTAATAGCGTTGTGTGCAGAATTGCCTTCACAGTCAGATCGGGCCCAGTGTTCACGCTTACGTGGATGATATTGTGATCAAATCAAGGAAGAAGGAGACCCTTTTGGATGACTTAAGGGAAACCTTTGACAATCTCCGTATCTATAAGATGATGCTTAACCCGGCAAAAGTGCGTCTTTGGTGTTCCGGCTGGCAAGCTCTTGGGATTTCTGGTTTCCGAGCGTGGCATTGAGGCTAACCTGGATAAGATCAAAGCTATCACCTCCCTGGTAGAGCCGGCTTGTATTAATGATGTCCAACGCCTGGCAGGGCGGATCGCCGCATTGAGCCGGTTGATAAGCTACCTTGGTGAGAAAGCTATCCTGCTATATCAGATGATGAAAAAGACAGACAATTTTGTCTGGAGTACGGCGGCGGGTGAAGCATTTGAGGCACTCAAGAAGCAGCTCACTGAGCCATCGATATTGGCTGCTCCGGCTGAGAAAGAACCTTTGCTCCTGTACGTGGCGGCTAACAACCGGGTTGTCAGCGCTGCAATTGTGTTCGAGTGCAAGGAAGCAAAGGAAGGAGTATCCGGTTCAGAGGCCGGTTTATTACATGAGTGAGGTCCTGACAGAGTCTAAGCAAAGATATCCACACTGGCAGAAGCTAGTGTATGGGGTGTTCATGGCCAATCGCAAGTTAAAGCATTATTTCTTAGGGCGCCAAATCACAGTGGTCAGCTCTGCTCCATTGGGGGTCATAATTCAAAACAGAGAAGCCACTAGTAGGATTGCTAAATGGGCACTGGAGTTGGGACCTCTCAATCTGAAATACGTCCCTCGTACGGCTGTCAAGTCCCAAGCCCTTCTGGATTTTATAAACGATTGGATGGAGTTTCAAGATCCCAAGGAAAAGCCGGATAACACGTACTAGACTATACACTTTGATGGATCCAAGCAGCTGGAAGGATCAGGGGCAGGAATTGTTCTAACATCTCCCAAAGGTGAGAAGTTCTGTTATGTGCTCCGGCTGATGTTCCCTTGCACCAATAACGCGGCTGAATATGAAGCCCTGCTTCATGGCCTTAGAGTGGCTAAGGAGATGAATTTAAGCCGGGTAAGGTGTTTTGGCGACTCAGATCTTGTGGCTCAGCAAGTTTTAGGCACTTGGGACTCCAAGGACCCGCGGATGGCGGCTTATCATCAGGCGGTGGATGTCATTGCTGGTCACTTCAAAGTTTATCAGGTGGATCACATTGATCGTCGCAGGAATGAGGCGGCTGATGCCTTGTCAAGGTTAGGATCTCAGCGAAAGCCAATGCCGCCCAATGTCTTTCTAGACGTTTTATATCACCCGACTGTCAAGTTACCTTCAGAAGAAGATTTGGCTATTCCTGACCCGGAGGGGCAATTGGTGGCTGCTCTACATGCTATTCCGGATTGGACTGTGCCCTACTTGACATATTTGACTCGGGGCGAGTTACCCGAGGATGAAAATTTAGCCAGACAGGTCGCCCGGCGGTCTAAGTCCATGACAATAGTTAATGGTGAATTGCATAAGTGCAGCATTACCGGGGTGTTTCAACGTTGCGTCTCACCAGAGAAGGGTAAGAAAATTTTGAATGAAGTTCACGCTAGAGATTGCAGACACCACGCCGGCTCAAAGTCTCTAGTGGACAAGGCTTTCCGGCATGGCTTCTTCTGGCTGACGGTTCATAAGGATGCAAAGGATCTGGTTTGCAAGTGTGACGGCTGTCAAAAATTCGGCCGACGTGCTCATGTTCCGGCTCAATAATTGTGCATGATACCAATTACTTGGCCATTTGCAGTCTGGGGCTTGATATGATTGGGCCTTTCAAGAGATCCAAGGATAAGAAAACGCACCTCCTGGTGGCGGTTGATAAGTTCACCAAGTGGATAGAAGCTGAGCTGGTCAGCAAGTGTGACACGGCTACGGCGGTTCAGTTTATTAAAAAGCTGATCTACCGTTTTGGTTACCCTCACAGCATCATCACGGACAATGGCACAAACTTGTCCAAGGGGGCTATGAAAAAATTCTGCGACAAGGAGCACATCCGGCTTGATGTTTCAGCGGTTCCTCATCCACGGTCCAATGGTCAGGCGGAATGGGCCAATCAAGAAATATTGAGAGGTATTAAGCCACGGCTTATGGTCCCTTTACAACGGACACCGGGTTGTTGGGTGGAAGAGTTGCCGTCCGTCTTATGGAGCTTCAAAACTACCCCCAACAGATCCACAGGGTATACACCTTTCTTCATGGTTTACGGTGTAGAGGCCGTGTTACCAAGTGACATCCGGCATGACTCGCCATGAGTGGTGGCTTACGTTGAGACGGACAATGAGACGGCGCGTCAAGACGCGTTGGATGCTTTGGAGGAGGAACGAGAGCTGGCGGCTGCATGTTCGGCGATCTATCAGCAAGACTTGCGCCACTATCATAGCCGCAGGGTCAAGACCCGGTCATTTCAAGAGGGCGACTTAGTGCTGCGGCCAATTCAAGTATACAAATATGCATAAGTTATCTCCTCCATGGGAAGGACCTTTCGTGGTCAGCAGAAATCTCAACAACGGGTCGTATTACCTCATTGACATCCGAGACGACTTAGATACTTCGGATCAGGAGACCCGCCGACCGCGGAACATAGTGCATCTATAGCCTTATTACACCTGAGATTGTTGAGAATCACCACTGTACACTATCATTGTACATATCATATTTATATATGAATAAAGTAGCATCCCTGCAAGCTGGGCCTGTGCCATTTCGCGTATATTCACCGATGCAAGGAAAATCCAAAACATTGGTTGTCGAAGGGGGCTTCCTACCTTCGGGTATAGCTTATCTAACCCTAACGTCCGGCTTTATGCCAAAAAAGTTGACAAGTCAACTTTGGTTGTTGAAGAGGGCTTCCCATCTCCGGGTGTAGCTTATCTATCCCTAACAACAGGCTTTCATGCCAAAAATGCTGACAAGTCAACATTGGCTGTCGAAGGGGGCTTCCTACCTTCGGGTGTAGCTTATCTAACCCTAACAACCGACTTTATGCCAAAAAAGTTGACAAGTCAACTTTGGTTGTCAAAGGGGGCTTCCCACCTCCGGGTGTAGCTTATCTATCCCTAACAACCGGCTTCCACGCCAAAAATATTGACAAGTCAACATTGGCTGTCGAAGGGGGCTTCCTACCTTTGGGTATAGCTTATCTAACCCTAACAGCCGGCTTTATGCCAAAAAAGTTGACAAGTCAACTTTGGTTGTCGAAGGGGGCTTCCCACCTCCGGGTGTAGCTTATCTATCCCTAACAACCGGCCAAAAATGTTGACAAGTCAACATTGGCTGTCGAAGGGGGCTTCCTACCTTAGGGTATAGCTTATCTAACCCTAACAGCCGGCATTATGCCAAAAAAGTTGACAAGTCAACTTTGGTTGTCGAAGGGGGCTTCCCACCTCCCGGTGTAGCTTATCTAACACTAACAACCAGCTCTTACACCAAAAATGTTGACAAGTCAACATAGCCGTACAGAGGGCTTCCCGCCCTATGGGTGTAGCTCATCAAACCCTATCGGTCGGCTCTTAAGCCAAGCAATTGACTCCGTCAAACGCGTTAGGAAGACACAGCATCTTCGGGTTATGCTTTTAAGCCGCCCTCCTAACGGTACATCTATTCTTGCAGGAAATTAAGCTGCTAAGAGACAGTAAGGCATACAATGAGAAAGACAAAGAGGATGACATATATATATATATATATATATGTTAAGCCGGACTGTTCATATGTGCACGATGGCACAATTCAAAGAAAGGCAAAAGTTACTACTACTCTATTACAGACGCTCTCTGTGGAGCCCAAAAATATCATCAAGTTTTTTACACCGCTCATGGCGGGTCATAGAGAGCCAGTTATCAACAGGAATCTACTATGCGATTAGCTGGCTGGCGGGTCACCCTGCTCCGGGTCTTCGACTGCTTTGATCTGGAGATTTTCCAAGTCCCAGTTGCAGTTGGTTAAAGCCGCAAAGGTTCCTTCTTCAAAGAAGGGGGACGGATCAAGTTCAGAGGCGAAAAGATTCTTACTACGGGCGGGTGTCAGATCCTTGCATTCAAAGAGAGGGCCACGGATCCTTTTCTGATCTGCATTGCAAGCTGCCTGGTAAGTCGCCAGATTGACCTCTTCTGCTAAGATGGAGGCTAGGACTTTGGAATCCTTCACACACCAGGCATAGTCAGCGTCTGTGAATTTGGAGCCATCATCCTTCGTGGAGGGAAAGTCATCCATCATATCAGCCGGAGTTAGCTCCGGAGCGAAAGCCAACACTCGGCTTATGGCCGCGATCGCCCCCTGGTGGGCGGCTGATCTCTTTAACTCAACAATCTGTTTCGGCATCGTCGACAGAAGCTCTAGGGCACCTTTGAGAGTTGAAGGGATATTTTCCTTGTACTGCACATATTTGATTGTGCATGCAGCGGCGCAGTAGAGTTGTTCTGTCAAAGTGTATATGGCTTTCAGGGGCAGTAAACTGTCAGAAGCAAGTTGGCGGCTCCTAGGACCTACATAAGACGGATGCTTTGTTGTGAGCCGCCAGCGCAAGTACAATATAGAAATTGAGTTAATTCGTCAAATACTTACCAAAGAGGGCGGCTGTCATCTTCGTGATATGGCGCTTCAAAGGCTATAGTTTCATCGGATACAATCGTAAGCTGCTGATCAGCATCATCCGCCCATTTGGTCGAGGCGGCTTGTTCAGCTTTAGCAGAGTCCTAGAAAGTGGCAAAGTCGGCCTTGATTTTGGTCAGCTCCTCACAAAGGAGTCGACATTTCTCGTCAGCTTCACTTCGGGCGGATTGCTGAGCAGCCAGATGGCTTTTTAAGCCGGCCAATTCTGACCCGGCTTCGACTAAAGCTTCCTATGACATATAAAAGCATGGCATAAACCGACAGGGGGAGAAATTTCAAAGATAGAGCAAGTCTCAAACTGATTGCAAGCAATATGCATGACACTTGGGGGCTAATGTCTATTTTCAAGACAATTCTGGATCATCTTTATCAAGTTCACCCGGAACTTGGGGGCTACATATTGGTTTTTCAAAGCGGTTAAGAATGAAAGTCCTGGCTCAACTTTGACAAAGATTGAGCCGGGCCTTGGGGGCTACAGTTGGTTCTATTACCCATGCTCAATGAAGTCCCACCTCAACTTTGACAAGATTGAGCCAGCCCTTGGGGGCTAAAGTTGGTTCTATTATCTATATTCCATTAAGCTCCGGCTCAATGTTACTAACTTTGAGCCAGCCCTTGGGGGCTGACAACGATGATTTGAGGTTACTTCTAAGTAAGATGAGACCTACGTGCTAAGTATTTCTACTTCTAGCAAGATGGAAGAACCGGATTATCATCAGCCAATGTTAACCTGGTTCTTGGGGGCGGAGTACGAGTATAAAGAGGAAGCAGAATACCTCATATTTCTTCTTCATTAAGTTGACAAGTTTGAGCTCCAGATCCTAGCTTGTAGAGAGCCAGTTCATATAGCCAGCATGAAGTTCATCGACTGTCATCTTCTCGAGGGCGGGGAGCTCAAACTCCAGCTTCCTGGAGGCTTCAGTCGTCTCAGCATGCTTTGTCAACACGTGAGGAGAAGGAGAGCGAAAGACGGCGCCATTAACCACGATGTCCGGAGCAGTGGTGTCATCAGCAGCCTTGGCAGGGCTCGGCGGCTTGGAATGGTCCCTCTACGGGCTCTTTGGAATAGTGTCATCAGCTGCCGGCTCTACGGAAGCAGCTGAACAGTTTGCGTCCGGCATAGCAAGCTCCGAGTCTTGAGCGGTATGGCTAGGGGAGGATTTGTTGGTTTTCCTTCGCTTGGCTTGAGCCCTGGAAAAGCACAAAATTAGAGCCGGAAGTTTACAACCGCCAAAGAGTCGAACGTAAGGTTTGAAAAAACACATACAACGGGTTAATCTTTGGAGGCGGCAAAGCGGTGGCCGTAGAGTCGCTAGATGAAGGCGAACACCCCTGAAAGACAGTTCAGATAATGTAAGGTACTGGTGTAATTACAAAGGAAGAGCTAGTAAAATTAAACAGAGAAGGAGTATATACCTCTGCAGGGCATTTCTTCTGAGCCGTTGAGTTCGGTAACCGGACATGAGATCAGTAGAGCCGGCACTCCGGGTGTGGCGTCGGTTGGCTTGCTGTTGCTTTTTCAAAAGAAATTGAGGATCCAAATAAGCAAGACGATGAGAAAGGGGAACTTTTCGAATGACCCGCCGTATCTTCTGGGGCACAAAATATAAGTTACCTCAGGGGCGTTGGCGTGACTCGTTCGGCCTCGTCATGTGAATTGTTGTTGTGAGTAAAGTGAGTAAAAAGCAGTAAGATGTAATCAAGTTATACCTCTGAGCCGTATGATTCCGGCGGTTCAAACCATTCTTCTTGAGGAGTGGTCTTCTTTGTCTTCTTGGCCAGGGCCTTCTTCTTGGCCTTCTTAAGAGGAGGGATGTATTTCTTCTTCCAAAAGTCAGAGTCGGCCTGAAAATGCAAACGGCATGTAGTAAGGAAGTGCCAAAGTCATAACTAAATAAACAAGAGAGACTATGGAGAGACGCCTTACTTCCGGGGCCGGGTTAATCGCACAGAAAGGTGCCAGCCCAATAGCGCCGCAAGCACCGGAAGTCTCGTGGACAAGGCCCTGGATGACAGTTGTAATATCATCCTCTGTTAACGTCGTCTGGCTAAAGCAGAGGGAATCATCGTACTGACCCGGATACTCACACATAAGCCGATTTCTCCGGCTCAAGGGCATAATCCTCCAAGAGATCCAGCAGCAGATCAAGTCTAGCCCAATCAGCCCATTGGCCATGAGGGCCTTAATCTTGGCATGAGCCGGCTTGTGCCTCGCTCATTGAGCAGTCGACAGTCGGCCGGGAAGCTCAGAGGTCGTCTTGAGCCGGGACGGGCAGTAACCCGGCAGCAGACGTTCACCTTCTGGAGAAGCGTCTTTGCAATAAAACTAGGTCTTATTCCAATCCTTTGGATGACTCGGCATCTGAACAGCCGGAAAGGTTATGTCCCGGCGCCTCTGTATTGAAATTCCACCGAGCTCTAAGCTTGGGCCGGCCTTCACCTCGGTCTGGCGATTTGCATAGAAGAACTCTCAAAAGAGACCAACAGACGGCTCGGCCTGCAGATAAACTTCGTTGAGCACTTGGAAATTGCAAATGTTGGAGACAGAATTGGGGGCGAGGTCTTGAGGGTGCAATTTGTAACAGTGAAGAACATCCTGGAAGAATTTTGAGCTGGGGGGGGGGTAGAAACCCACGCTCGATGTGATCTGAAAACACCACTACTTCGCCCTCCCGAGGAATGGGCTTCAGTTCATCACCCGGAACCCGCCAATGAATTACATCCTTGGCGGGAAGAGTGCCCGCGTGCACAAAATCCATAAGGAACTCTTCGATGATGCAAGAGTCGACCCAGTTGTAGGAGTTGGATGCGCGAGACATGGATGCAGCTTAAAACTATGCAAAGTAACCATATATGGCGAGTCAAGGATTGGTAGATATCTACGGGCGGCTAGAAGCTTAAGACCTTAAGGTTGAGCCGCTAGAGCCCGGTTGATGAGAGCCGGAATACATGGCGGGTCAAGGTTATGAAAAGACAAGGCGAAAATACGGCTAAGTCCAGAAAACATGTTTTGCAAGGTATCGCTAAGATTGCGGATCTACAAAACAAGGAAAATATTCCTATTTCAGACCTAGAGATGAACTGACGAAAGCGGAGAAAGTTTACAAACGGCAGGCAGAGCTCTTGCAAATCTGCACAGTAGTACTATCGATCTCCTACATAACGCCACCTCGGAGACAAGTTATCATCAAGTGTTTAGGGGCTAAGCTTGGCCGGCATTGAAGGAGGCTCGTGCTCTACGCGGCAGGAGGAGCTGCATGAAACCCTACCGAGATAGCTATGGATCTAGGGGAAGAAGGACTCACCAGAGTTGGCACGGCGGACGCGGAGAGAGCTCTGGAATGAAACAGGTTGATGCAGCGGCCTTTGTTGATGACAATGAGAAAACGGTGCCAGAGCGAGATGCACTGGAGTGGAGGCGTCAGAAGGAAGAAGATGAAGAGTGAGCGGGAGGAAGGCAAATGCTGCCCCTCGCGGTCCTATTTAATAGGAAAAGGTGGAAACAGGCACGAAAATCCAAACGTCGGTTGTCATTTTACCGAGGCGGACGCCTCGATTCCTAGACTATCCATTTAATAAGGGAAGATCCATTGCGTGCATCAGAGAATCTTTCTGTCAGATCTGACATGACGTCACGGCGGGTCATTATTTTCAGGGTGACTCGTCGATGATTAAGAAGGAGGCTGAAGTGAGCAAACTCAAATCAACCTGGGTCCTAATGTTAGGGATATAACCCAACGGTGAGACCCGCCCTATAGGCTTCGGGTCACACTAGGCGGCTCGTACGTTAACCCAAGAGTGGGCTGCGAAGACTGAAGCCCAAGACGTTTGGCGGCTTGACAGGATGGGCCGGAGCGTGGCCCGGATAGAGAAGACCCGAGCGAGTAAGCCGCCCGGAGACCACTTGGTCAGGAAGGCAAGATAAGGTAGAGATAGATTCAGACGTGTAATGAGAGTCTGCTACAACTTGTATGACCCGTGGTCTTGACCTCCTGTATAAAGGTGAGACCCGGGGCGACTTAGAGATCAGGCTATCGAGAACTAGGTCAAGCAATAGCTCCCTTGTAATTGATACATCAATCAATACAAACACAAGCATGACGTAGGTTGTTACCTTGACTTGAGGGGCCGAACCTAGGTAAACTCGTATCCTTCATCCCAATCAACCCCTTTGAGCCCATCACTTTGGCAAAGGCCTCGAATCCAAGTCCGTTCACCCGGACATCTGCCGTGATAAAACCACGACAAGTGTGGAGAGTATCCCCAAGAAGAAGAAGAAGGAATAGCATTGGCAAAGCTTCAAGCAAAGAGGACTCTACATTTTACTTTGTGAGAAATCACTTTGAGTCCATAGGAAAGCCAATACTATTAAAAGTGGGTAAGGTACTGTTGGTGGACAAGATTCTCAAACGTGCACAAGTGATAGTCACCAAAAACACCTACAAAATCTTCCACATACTTTGTCTAAGCCAAACACCAAAATCGATGCCGCCATGAAATTCCATTCGGCCATATTGATCTTCCATCCTAGATAGAGCCCAGCCAAACCCTACCTATCGGTGCAACCGAACACCGTTTCAGTGGAACCGAGTTATGATGGCAAGTTTTTTGTTGCCTGGTTGCATCTATTTGGTACCACCGAGTTATTTTCATTGGCGCCACCGACTCTTGCCATCTGATCGTTTCCCACCCTTTGGTGTCACCGAGATTCCTATATCGGCTTCACCGAGATTCAAAGTTGTCACCTTTGGATCATGTCGGTACCACGGAAATTCACACATCCGTGTCACTGATTTTGTCAGCTTAGGTGTAACTATTGGATTTTTGGAGATGTCTATATATACCCCTCCACCACCACTCACTCGAAAGAGAAGCACTCAGAACAGATCCCCACTCATCCCAACTGATTTTCTGAGAGAGAACCACCTACTCATGTGTTGAGATCATGCCATTCCATTCCTACCATATGAATCTTGATCTCTATCCTCCCCAAGTTGCTTTCCACCCAATCAATCTCTTCTACCAAAGCCAACTCTGTGAGAGAGTGATTGAGTGTTGAGGAGTCTATCATCTTGAAGCACAAGAGCAAGGAGTTCATCGACATTATCGATCATATTACCTTTTGGAGGGTGGTGCCACCTAGATTGGTTAGGTGTCGCTTGGTAGCCTCCTACTCCGTGTTGTGTAGTGAACCAAGAAGTTTGTAAGGGCAAGCAGATCGGCTACTTCGTGGAGATCTACCCCAAGTTAGGCTAGTCCTCCGTGGACGTAGGCCATTATGGTATAGTCACGGTTGCTACTTCGTGGACCCTTATGGGTGGAGCCCTTTATGGACTCTCGCGACCATTACCCTGCGTGGGTTGAAGACTCCATAAACATGGACGTACGATAGCACCACCTATCGGAACCACGGGAAAAAATCTTCGTGTCCCTCATGCGTTTGATCTCTCTATCTCAACTCATTACTTCCATGTGCAATGTCTTCACTTTCCGCTGCTATACTTGTTGACTTGCATGTGTAGGGTGTGCTAGACTTGCTATAATTGTTAAAATCTGCCAACACTTAACTTTGCACCTTGAGTAGATTTTTAATTTGTGCTAGTAGTCTATTCATCCCCTCTAGACATACTCTTCTAGTGATCCAACAATTGGTATCAGAGCATTGGTCTCCATTGCTTCGGTTTCATCACCATGGAAGAAGATGGATGTGTCTAGTGTGGAAAGTTTGAGTTGTAGAGTGCCCATTCTTGATGGAGAGTACTATAGTCAATGGAAGAATGCTATGATTGATCTATTTGAAAAATTCCATTTGAGAAAACATATTCAAAATCCTTATGTGTTCCCCATCGATGAATTACATCCCACATACGAAGAGGAAATTGACATGATTGGTAACCTTAGAACTGTCAATCTTATTGTTAGAGGTTTACCAAGATTTGTGCTTTCTCAATTTAAGAACTTTGCATGTGCTTATACTTTGTGGAATGATTTGGAAAGATGATATCCCAATATTTCATTAAGTAATCTTGATGAAAATCTTCACAAAACTGTTGCTTTTCACAAAATGAAGCCTAGTGATCCAAACTTTGATAAATGCCTATTTGAGCTTCGTGATCTTATGCGCACTAAAGGAGATGTCACTACTGTCAACAAAATCATTGTAGAAGCCATTCACATTCATAAGCTTGAACATGGTCATGGTTACAATTCTAACGAGTTTCTTGGTTTCTATGACGAGGAGATTCTACCTAATGATGACAATGGATAACATGGCTACTATGATGAGGATGTGTTGTTTGACACCGAGCGTGAGAAGATCATGAAGAATCTAAGTCTCATGGCAAATCTTAGAAACTATGTGTCCGGAGGAAAAGAGTGGATTCTCGATAGTGGATGCACAGACCACATGACTGGAGATAAAAACATGTTCCAAGAGATCACACCTAATCAAGGACCTCGGAGGTACGTGACCTTTGGAGACAACTCTAAGGGTAAGGTACTTGGCCTTGGTAAGGTGGCCATATCTCATTATAGCTCTATTCAAAATGTCATGCTTGTTGAATCCCTTAGCTACAATCTTCTTTCCGTATCTAGACTAGGGGACTTCAGGTTCAATGTGCTATTTACTAAAGTAGATTGACAAGTATTTTGTCATGATAATCATAAACTGTCTTTATCGATATTCATAGTGGTGATCTATACATTGTCGATTTCACGAAGAAGGCCCAACCTAGTACTTGTCTTGTTGCAAAACCATCTAAAGGTTGGCTATGGAATAGAAGGCTAGGACATGTAGGCATGCATAATCCACATGCAAGACATATATCAAGTGTTCTAGAATCCAAAGTATTCAATCCAATATAATGAAACCTCAAAGGGGAAGACACAATTCATCACATCAGGATAGAGAGGGGAGAACACCATATGATCCAACTATATTAACAAAGCTCGTGGTACATCAAGATTGTGCCTCATCAAGAACATGAGATAGAAAGAGAGATTAAACACATAGCTACTGGTACATACCCTCAACCCCGAGGGTTAACGACTCCCTCCTCGTCATGGAGACCGCCGGGATGATGAAGATGGCCTCTGGTGACGATTCCCCCCTCCGATAGGGCATCAAGAAAGGGCTCCAAATGAGATTTATTCTATATAGAGGTATGCGACGGCGGAGAGGAAGTACTTGGTTTCGTTCTAGGGTTTCCTCGATTTATAGGAATTTTTGGCATAGGTTTCACGTCAAGGGGGTCCACGAGGCGGCGACAAGCTTGGGGCGCACACTAGGGGGCGCCCCATGGCTTGTGGCCTCCTTGGCCACCCCTGCCACCCCTCTTGTGCTTCATGGGACTTTTTTGTTCCATAAAAATCACCAAAAAGTTTCGGTCGATTCCGATAACTTTTATTTTCTGCACAAAAACAACACCATGGTAATTCTGCTGGAAACAACGTCACTCCGGGTTAGTTCCATTTAAATCATATAAAAGTACATCAAAAACCATAGAAATTGTTTGTGAACATGGCATGAATGCTTCATAAATTATTGATATGGTTGAGACGTACCAACATCCCCAAGCTTAATTCCTACTCGTTCTCGAGTAGGTAAATGATAAAAGAAGTAATTTATGAAGTATGAATGCTAGTATAGTGTATAAGTTTGATCATGATAATTTCAATCACTTTTCCTAGCATCATAAACAACAACTCTTTCTCATAAAACTCATCATGATAAAGTACCAATCAATTCACATGTCATCGTTCAAACAATGCATTATCTTGAAACTTAACACCATCTATTCTTAATCACCAAACAATTACAATTCATATTATTTTCTACAAAGTCTAAGTAAGAGCTTCACATACTTAATTATCATATAGTCTTCTATGGTTGCTGGTACTCAAAGTGTATTTTTAGAACAAATGGCATTCACTGAACACAAAGGAAGATAGGGGCTTATTGTTTAGCATCCCAACTTACTTATCATAGAGATAATTGTCAAAAAATAATAATTCATGATCAGATATATCTTATTGGATATATACGCCTAGATCTTTCCCCACCACATGATGCTTGCCAAGTAGAGATTGAGGTTGGAATAAGAAGTTGACTCAACATGAAAAGTAAATAACATGAAAGTAAATAGCATAAAATTTAATAGAATGCCCCTTCACAGAGGGAAACAGGGATTTGCCTAGGTTCCAGAGCTCAAAGTTTAAAACAGAGATGAATATATTTTGGGTGGTGTGCCTTTCCTATCAACATCTAGACAAAGGATTTCGATATATTCCATGCTAAACACATTATTTGAGGTTCCCAAACATAATGAAATTTTAACTCCCCCTCCACCATTCAAACACTTTTGGCTAGCCACATTCACGGGTGCCCTCCAAACAATCAACTTTCTATGGGGAGTTCTTGTTTATTTTATTTTTTATATTATGCAGGACTGGGTATCCTTTTTACCATCCTCTCTCATGCAAAGACAAATGCATAAACACTCATCATGAGAATAACCCACTTAGCATGGAAGATACTGACCGCCCCATCACTCCATGAGTAGTACGGGCACACAAAACAGATGTTCATTTGAAGATTTTAGAGGTGGCACATGTAAATTTACTTGGAATGGCAGTGAAATACCATATATAGCTAGGTCTGGTGGACACTATGGAAGAAACTTGGCTCAAGAATTTTGGATGTACAAGTAGTATCTCTACATAGTACATAAAGTTTGGCTAGCAAAGGTTATAAACAAGCACCACATGTTGGAGGATCCATAACAATATAACTTCTATGCAGATATACCCAAACATAAACCATTATGTTGTCTTCCTTGTACAACTTCAACTAATTTATGAAGTTTGGAAAAAATTAATGGGTATTAACACTCAAAAATTATATTTTTAAGATAATCTAATTTTATGTGAAAGTTCTCTTCCTTATACTAATCATTCATGAATCGCGTGTATGACCAATGTTGTGATTGCAAACTTCAATAGATTTTTCTTTCTAAATCCAATGTGAGACTACTACTAAATTTTTTTAGCATATATAATTTAAAGTTTATGATACTCAATCCTTTAAATAATTTACTTTTAGGATATAAGTGAAGCACAAGAGTGAATGGCAAACTAATCCAAAAGATATAAGTGAGGATAAAAGAGTAGTTAAAAAATTAAGTAGCTATGTGAAGAATCTCTCCAAATAAAGATTTCAGATCCAAGGATTTTATTCAAACACCAAACAAAACAAAAAAAATCCAAGAATAGCGCATATCATGTGCACAAATAAAAACTTAGGCTCAACATAGGCTAACCGATATTTGTTGACGAAGAGAGATGGGATGCCTAACGTGGCATATCCAAGCATAGGTGCTTGAGACTTCTTGTCATGTTGACCTTAGAGAATTGGGAATCCCCAAACTTGAGCTCTTTTGTCTCGTTAATTCCACTCATATCATGGTTTCCCTAAATCTTAAAAGCTTCATCCACACAAAATTTGACAAGAACTCGCGAGATAGATTAGTGCACATAAGAATAAATCAACACTTCACGTACTAAAAAGACAAGTCGCATAATAATTTTGAAACACTAGATAATGTATAATATCATTCCTACAATTTATATCTACCAATATAAGCCATGAAAACTCTAGGATAAGCAGATAACAAAACTATGACAACAATGTGTCTAAACAGGACAGTGTTGTAACGGCCCGGGACCGACGCTCCAGAAGATTCTAGAAGATTCCCATTTTATTTCCGTTCTCGTCATGTGTTCGTCTGGTTGTTGCATTCATCATCGCATCGTTCGCATCATCTGCATAGCATCATCTCTCGTTTTCGAACTTGCATCCGTCCGTAGTTGCCGGTTCTCTTCGTTCTTACCGTTGCGCGTTTTGAGACCTACCACACACGCACGCGCCCGTGACACCATTTAAAATAAAACCGTTTTTAAGTGCGCGCAAAAATATTCTCAGATTGAGTTGAAACTTGGCGTGCGGTCTTGTTATGTTGTAGGTAGACCGCCGGTCAAATTTCGTCGCGTTCTGAGTTCGTTTGATGTCCCGTCGGTCTGTCGTAGCAGTGTGGTTATCGGTTTATCGCACGTTTTTCGGTATTTTAAAACCTTCGTGTCACGGGTCGCAAACCTACCCTCTCTTCCCCACCTAGCACATCTACACTATCCCACTTAGCCCCTCCTCCATTCGTGGTCGTCAGATCGCGATCGGACGGACAAGGTCCAACCCCCAGCCCCTAGTGCCTTCCCTATATATAACCCCATGGAGAGGGCTTCCCCCATGGAAAATTGCAGCCACACCCCTAGAAAACCCCACCTGCTAGCCCTCCTCCCTCTAGATCCCGCCTCCCTAGCCCCCAGCCAAAATCTGGCCCTTGGATCGCGATCTAGAGGCTCGGATTCGCCCATTTTCCCACCTACCGGACATGTCCGGCGGCCAATCCGGACATGTCCGGCGACCACAGAGCTCCCTGCAACCTTCGCAGCTGCAGCGCCGGGGACGAGAAGCCCCACCGGCCGGCCTCGCCGGAGCCGCCGCCGCCGGTCGCCGCCGGAGCAGGGCCTCCTCCTCCTCTCCTCCCTTCCTTTCCTTCTCCTTCTCCTCTCCCTGACCCGGCCTCTCTCTCTTCTGCCATGGACAGGAGCTGCAGCGCCGCTGATCTCCGTGCTCCGCCGCCGCCAAGGCTTCTCGCTGCCGGAAATGGGGAGCCCCGCCCCCGATCTACTCTTCCCCGGCCTCTCCCTCGCCGGATCCCGCCTACCTGTGCCGCCCTCGCCGCCGTTGACCTCCGACATGGCACATCCACCTGCGCTCGGGAGGACGACGAGCGCCCGAGCCGCTCGCTCCGCCTCGCCCCGCATGGGCCATGCCAGCAGGCCCAACAGCCTCCCCTGCCACCGATTGGCCAGCCGGCCCAGGGTGAGCCCAGCCAACCTCTTTTTTTAGGTCATTGCGATTTTTAAACGATTATATCTATTATCCATGCACCGTATAAAAATAATCTGAATATGTAAAATGGTTAGAAAATTGCATAGATTAATAATATGTCATTTTCATCCATGCCTAAATATCTAACACGTCATTTTCCCAGTTTTTTGCATAATTGCATTTGTTGCATTGTCATATTTATTTAACGTGCACCGGAATTAATCAAAGTCATATATTAAAAATGTTCATATCACCGGCATCGCATTTTCATGCATGGTAAAATTGTCGGCATCATGTTTGCATTTATTTTGCATAAATGAATTGCTATAATGTGATTAGGCCTAATACTCGCATAATTAATTGTGATTAATTTTCTGCATGAACCTATGCATATTATATATGTTTTCGGGGTAGAAAAATCCATGTGATTTATCTGTGCATTTAGTTTTGCCATTTGAGCATTTTGTGTGCATGTCATTTATACCGCGATGCCTTTTGTCATTTTCGTATGATTTAATCCGTGCATGAAATGAATTAATTTTCAACATGAGAAATGCCCTTTGATATGTGTCCTAGCCCTTGGACATTTCGATTGTCATAGAAGTGCATGTTAGGTCTTGTTTTGTTGTGGTCAACTTGCTATAAAAATTCTGCTGTTTTAGAGATACTAAAATAATTCTAAGTCTGGAATCTGTAATATTTTGTTGCTGTCTTGCCATGTGATTCGCTAGTGATCTAGAACTCTTTTGTGGTAGGTGTAATGGAGTTATTTGTAGTTTATATTGTCCTCTAGTATGATGGTAAGTTTCATGCCATAATATGCTCTGTAGCATATAGTTTCTATGCTGTCAATATGCCTTCGTGATAAAAACTGCACTGTCAAAAACTGCTATTTTCACCAAGTCTGAAACTGTTTTCAAGTAGCCTTCTTGTGAGCTTCCTACCAAGTGATCCATGCATGTTTTGAATATGATTTGTGAAGATGAAATGAAGTGGATGTTGTATAATACTGCCCCATGCTTAGTTTGTGCATTTTGGAATCTTGTAGATTTTTGTTTTCATGAGTGAAAAATGCTATCTTGCTGTTTTTGGCAGATTTCAACTAAAACTTGTTTCGTTGATTGTGGTTGAACCGTACCTCCGTTTTTAACACGTTGCATACAAAACTTGATTAGAATCTCATGTAGCTTCATAATAACTTGTTGAATTCATGAATTGAAATGTTTGTGATTGTATTTTCCATGCATTTGCATTCATGACATGTGCATCTTGTATTGTTCATATCTTTTAGACCGTAGCTCCGTTTGAAATGTTCCATATATGTAAATCGACTAGAACGATGTGTAGAATGTCATGGTATGCTTTGTTCTGCTGTTTGACAAATATAAAATATGATTAGTTCAGATCTGGACCAATTTCGAAATTAACATATGAGGTTGTTTTGGAAATGCTATAAGTTGTTTCCGGACTCACTTAAAATGCCTAGGTAGATAGTTTTATTATGCTTCACCTCTTTCCATGTTTAACAACATTTAATATTGTCGTGTACCTAACAAGAGTGAACTAAATAATTTGAACGTGGAGTTTCGTTAATATGCAACTCGTTGAATATTGAGCTTCACTTAATGTGTTGTATTGATTGTCATGAATTGTCATGCATTGCATATTAAACCGCACATGCATGATATTTGGTTGTGCATCGTGTCATGCATATGTTGTGGTGTATCTTGTGTTGATTGTTTGTTTCGGATTGCTTCTTCTCGATAGAGTTCCGAAAGCGTTCGGAGTGTGAGGATTCGTTCGACTACGTTGGTTCGTCTTCTTCATGGACTCGGTGTTCTTCCGAGCGGGATCTCAGGCAAGATGACTCATTTCCTTGGATACCATTACTATCATTTCCATGCTAGTTGTCTCATCTTTTTTATCGTTATCTCACGCTACCTACCACTTGTTTGATAAGCCTCTCAATATTGCCATGAAAAGCCTCTAACCCCTCCACATCCCAGCAAAACCATTTTTTGGCTATGTTACCGCTTGCTCAGCCCTTCTTATAGTGCTTCTAGCTGTAGGTGCTATTGCTTCCATGTGTCAACATGGACCTTCCTTCGTTATATCACAATATTGCTGCTATTTAATTTAATGCACATATATACTTGGTAAAGGGGGGAAGGCTTGGCCTTTTGCTCAGTGTTTTGTTCCGCTCTTGCCACCCTAGTTACTTGTGCACCAGTGTTATGTTCCATAAATGAGCACTCCTGACATGCTCGGGGTTGTTATGGGGACCCCCTTGATTTTTGGGTTAGAATAAAGCTTGTCTGGGAAGGCCCAACATTGGTACTCCATTTGCCTAATAACTAATAAAATTGCATAGGGACCCGCCGGCACCCGTGGATAATTTAATCAACCCCCGGGCCAGTGCTCCTCATGAGTGTTGGTCCAAAATGGGCTGCCTGCAAGGCCGCCTCGAGGAAACTCGGGGATTGGTTTTTCTTCCTCGTAGCTAGTCCCATCCGGTCGTGTCCTGAGAACGAGATACGCGGCTCCTATCGGGTTCGTCGACACGTCGGGCGGCCTTCTGGATTTGTTTTACCTTTCTCGAACGTCTTGACTGAGGAATTCCGATTATTCTTTGGGCTATCTCGAGGTGTTGGATTTCCTTTGGAATTACCTAGGATGATCACGAGATCCGTGGTTAAGTTTATTCCCACTTTGCGTGGTTAATTTATGATGGATGAGTTGGAGCACCCCTGCAGGGTTAAATCTTTTTGAGAAACTGTGCCCGCGGTTATGTGGCAATCTTGGATACTTTGTTTAACACCCGGTCATAGCAAACTTGAAGTAAACTCAAATAATACACCAACTATGTGCGTAACTGTGACTGTCTCTTCTCGTGAGTCCTTATCCGAAAGAGAACACGGTGGGGTTATGTTTGACGTAAGTAGGTGTTCAGGATCAGTTAGTGATCATTTCTAGTTCTCGTTCGTTATGCGTAGACTACCATACTTTAATTTCTGTGTTCGTAAGTTATCCACTCAAATAAATGCTTAATCGCTTGCTGCAGCCTCACCACTTAACCATGCCTTACCTATTAAGCTTTAATAGTCTTAATACCCTTGGAAATGAGATTGTTGAGTCCCTGTGGCTCACAGATTACAACAACAACAGTTGCAGGTACAGGTAATGTGATGAATTGATATGAGCGAGTTGCTTGATTCGATTTGGATTTCTTCTTCTTCTTCTTCTTCAATCTTGGATGGGTTCCAGGCGGCAGCCTAGGATAGCAAGGGTGGATGTCATTTTATCGTTTGCTTTCGTCCGTAGCCGGACCATGCTCTTATGTATGATGTCTGAGATGTTATTGTATTGATGTGACTCCGATGTAGCTTGTGACGAATGTAAGCCAATTCCATATAATCATCTCTTCTGTACATGTACTTTTAATGATATCCATTCTTCTGAACGCATCGAGATGCACTTCTATCCCTGTCGAGGCCCTCGTGCCAAAATAAGGATAGGACCGCATCTTGGGCGTGACAAGTGTGTAGAAATTAATTAAAAAAGTGCACTTATATAACTCAATAAATTATTAAATTTTAGGAAATAATAAATAATTGGTATGAAAATACTTTGTCAAACTTTCAGAAACTTTCCATGTTCCAGTAAAATATGAAAATTCCAACACTACAGCAAAAGTTTCTGTTTTTATACAACACACATCAAACATGCAATTAAAGCATCCTAAAGGAAATTCTATGGAACCTTTTATTGAAAATCATGATTATAAATAACATAAAAAAATCTAATAAAATAAAATGATGCTCCAAGCAAAACACATATCATGTGACGAATAAAATATAGCTCCAAGTAATATCTATCGGTAGTATTGAAGACAAAGGAGGGGATGCCTTTCGGGGCATCCCCAAGCTTAGACGCTTGAGTATTCCTTGAACATTACCTTGTGGTGCCTTTGGAATCCACAATATTAGGGTCTTTCTGCTCCTTATTCTCCTCATCTAGTTATCACACCCAAAACATGAAAACTTCAATCACACAAAGTTTAACGAAACTCATGAGATGGGCTAGTATAAAAAAATAGATCATTCACTTAGGTACTATCCAGACAAGATTCTTAATTGTTCTCACATAATGCCTGCTGTATTCTATCATTCCCAAATTTATATCACTAAATATAAGCTATGGAAATGCTAAAACAAGCAAACTATGCATGCAAAACAGAATCTATCAAAAAACAGAATAGTCTATAAAGATCTGAACTAAAACCATATTTCCCTATCTCTAGAAATTCTGAAAAATTAGGACAACATGGAGAATTTACAAATGAATATTGTGTTCACATTTCATAATATTTTGAAGTTTCAGTAAAATCAAACAATTCATATACTGAAACCAAAAGTTTATGTTTTTTTCATAGAATCTAATCAACAAGTATCCACGCAAGCCCAAAGGATTTACTTGGCACGTTATTGAAATAAAACGCACAAAATATGATTACTATAGTAGATTAATTATGTGAACACACAAAAATAGAAATAATAAGTGTTGGGTTATCTCTCAACAAGCACTTTTCTTTAAAGCCTTTTAGCTAGGCATGGTGATTTCAATGATGCTCACATAAAAGTAAAGAATTGAAACACAAAGGGAGTAGCATGAAGCATATGAAAAGCACATTTAAGCCTAACCCACTTCCTATGCATAGCGATTTTGTGGGCAAAAAATTTATGGGAGCAAGAATCAGCTAGCATAGGAAACCAAAAAAGTTATAACTTCAAAACTTTCAACACATAGAGAGGAAACTTGACACTATGTCAATACCTACAAGCATATGTTCCTCCCTCATAAATTTCCAGTAGCATCATGAAGGAATAAAACAATACAACTATCACACAAAGCATTCCTTTCATGATCCACAAGCATGGAAAATTTATTACTCTCCACATAAGCAATTTTCTTCTCATTCATAATGGTGGGAGCACACTCACCAAAATAACTACCATGAGATACTTGATTGACATAACCAAATTGAAAATTAAAATCATGATGAGAAGTCATTTTCATCATTAACTTTTATATCATACATGTCATCACCATAATCATGATAGATAGCAAGTTTGTTGCCATAATTACGTGAAAACTCTTGCAAAATAGTGGAATCATCATTAAATAAAGTCACAACCTCTCCAAATCCATTTTTATCAATATTGTAATAAGATTCAACACCCTAAAAAATAGTGGAATCATTACTTGCTAGAGTTGACACTCTTCCTAGCCCATTTTCATCATTGTAATCATCATAAATAGGAGGCATGCTATCATCATAGTAAATATTATCATCACAAGTAAGGGGACTGATGTGGAGCATCCTATGGACATCAACATGACATGAGTCTGTTTCGCAAGTGACACGTGCCACACCTACTTCACATATAAAAAGGTGAATCATCTTCATTACATGTGTTCACTTGACCCCTTCGGGGATGGTATAATACTTGACACTCCTCTCGTGTGCATGCATAGGTATTGCCAGAGTTTCACGGATGAGGAGGAGGAGTTCCAGCACCTACGTACAACTACACCATCTGCAAGGGAAGCGTGGAAGCGCAGAAGGAAGAAGAGGAGTTGTGCCAGCACTCGAATTGGCGGTACAACCGGTCAACAACCAGTCGGGCGGTATAATCGGACCACCACCGCCCGATTACCGCTCCGACCTGACCACGTTTCTATTTTGATGCGGTTCAAGGTGGTACCGCCCGGTTGTTATGCCATATTCCTCATGGGCGGTATAATCGGTCTGCCTGTGCGTAGGAAAAGGGGCGATGACCCATGTATCCCCATCTCTCCTCTCACTTACCCCTTGGTGGCCTAGGACTATATATACTCCTTCCCTCCTCATTTATAGGGTTAGCAATGTGTTAGATCATAGTTAGTTAAGCATTGCTCCTTCCATACTCTTCTCCCCTGGTGTTGGTACCTCTACGTGAGAAGATCCTATGGATGTCAAGACCCCTTCCTAGGGAAGATCCTCCGGGATATCAAGGCCCCATCTCCCCATGGGATTTCGGATGAACTCTATCATGTATCCTTCTTTCCCTTTGTTGTTCCTGTACCTTGTGGATCTTGTGTGGTTTTGAGTCTAGTGGATGTCTGATTGGGCTTGTTCTTGAGTGTTTCTCTTGTGATTTATCCCCGTTCATCTCCGTGTTCTTCGTGTTCTTGAGGTTCCCCCCTCCAATTTGTGAAAGATCAACACCTACGGGTTCCACCCCATATCATATCGGTATCAAGAGCCACGTTTCTCACGAAATTGGAATCCTATCCTTCATTTCTAGCCTTAATTTTGTGTGTTTTTGTCCGAATTCGAAAATCCCCACAAAAAATAGCCGCACAATTTTTTTTGTGATTTATTGGTTCTTGTGAGATTTTGTTGATTTTGATCCATGGATTTTGTGTTTGGCAAGTAGATCTAGCTTCCCCACCACCAAATCCACCCTAAATTTTCTTTTACCATCAATTTGGTCCCAAAATTTCGATTTGGTCCATCCCCAAGTTCTTCCCGTGCTCAGATCTGGGAATTTTCCTGATACAAGCGGTTCAACCGCCCCTTAAAGCGGTACAACCGCTCCCCCCTTCCCCAGCACCAATCTAGAACCCCAATTTCGCCCCAGGAGCGGTAAAACCACCCACAAAGATGTACAACTGCTAATTCCCAGGTTGACACCTCCAGGATGCTCCAGGAGCGGTACAACCGCCCTTCCAAGCGGTACAACCGCCCTCCCAGTTTCAGCCTTGGATGATTCACCATTTTGACCATAACTTCTACTCCCGAACTTCGATTTCAGTGTTTTTTGGCTCGTTTTGAAGCTATCGACGTGCTCGAGGTACTCATCTTGGTTTTACTACCATTTGACTCCATAAAGTGTTTTGCATTTTGGCATCGTTTCCTAGGCCTCCACCATAACTTCTGCATAGTTTCCCCACAATATTCTTCTGCCAACATAACCCAATTTTGTTTGATATTTTGAGTTTCGGTTTCCATTTCCTAAGACATTTCGTCTAATTAGGGACGGTTCTACATTGACAATGCCGCTACTCATCATCATCTCGGCCTCGACATTGACAATGGCCACTTTGCCTTTTGGCACCCCAACCGTAAGCAAGGACGGTAACCTCGATGCCATCATTATCCATTTCCTTGACATTGCTCTGATTGCTCCGAGCCTATTGCATACCTTACCCATTGAGACTAGCGAGTTTTGAATTGTCACGCCACGTTACTTGTGCACAATAGTGTTACTTTTATGCCACATAGGTACATTTAGCGTGCACACATCTTGCTATCTACATTGTTCCATAAGTCTTTCCTATGTATATCCATCATACTTGTCTCATATATTGGTTCGAGCATCAAGCATAGCAAAAAAAGCAAAAGAAAGAGAAAAGGCTTTTAAGAAAAAGAGGAGATACAAAAGAGGTTGTAAGCAATAGAAATAGCCTTGAGCCCTTGTGCATAGTACATACACTTGGATCATACATACATAGCATAACTAGGATTGATGACGACACGTTTACTCTTTTAGGTTGGTGCACAAGCGCGCATCTAGCCCATTTGAGCAATCAAGCTATTGTCTCTTCTAGTCTCCGTGCAACACGAGCTTTTCACGGGTCTCTCACATATTTTGTGCTCATTCGTTGGTTGCACGGATCCCACTTATCTATCTGTGTGTGTTCCTAGTGCCACCATAGCTATTGATCTATTTGCTTTACATTCCAATTTTGTGAATCTTCCTTAGCATTTTTGATATCTTGACTAACAATTGCTTAATTTTTGTGCCACTTGTCCTAACCAAGCCACTCGATAAGCTTTAGTTTGTAGGTGTGAGTGAACAAGTCCGGTACCAATTCCGCTATTCTCTCAATTCACGTTGAGTGAAATGAGATACATCCTCAACTTTGGAAACACTATCTTGGTATTGTTTATCTCATTTCCCACTCACCTTTGCTCGAATCTTGTGATGGCTAGGAAAAGCATGACATCTTCGGTCTTCGACGACTACATCAACATGAACGACTACATCAACCAAAAACTCAAGAAACTCTCCACCGACATACGACACTCCGAAGCTCGGAAAAGAGACTACATCAAAAACAAGTTGGACGCACACATGGAGCAGCTTCGACATGTGTTGTCCGACTGCAATTCTTCTTCGCCTTCGTCATCTTCAAGGCAGAGACGCTCAGGTTGCGCATCTTCGGGGCGCCCATCCGATACAAGAACAAGTCGGCCACGTCCTCATCTTCGAGATGACCGCTACAACAACCATCATGTTCGTGATCAACATCATCGCGAAGGGCAAGCCACCTCCAAGAAACAAGTGCGTGAAGATCAAGAACACCACTAAGGACAAGCTTACACGCCAAGATCAAGGCGATCGACTACACACATGGATGACCCTTCCATCTTCGGAAGCATACCAAGGAAGATGGCCAAGCATGGGAATTTCCCTTTGGTCATGGAGGCAAGTGATGATGTGCCATCTTCGGCCTTCATCCACGACGATGATGAGACAGTTGAGCATGGGACTATCCCTTAAACCAAGGCGGTGAAAGGATTTGAGCATGGAGACGTTTGCACCTACATCTCTCCGACACCCACATATGGCGAGATGCCCCAATTTCCATGTGAGGAGAGCCACCACCACATGAGTGAGATGAGTGACTCCACCATATGTGGAATTGACTGCATTTCCTATGAGAGGATGAGTGTGACCACTACTATCCCCATATATGATGAGTTTCCCCAATTACCATGTGAGGAGAGCCACAACCCCCACAAGTTGGGTGTGATGAGTGACTCCACCCTATTTGAGTATGAGTGCAACTACCTAGAGGGAGTGAGTGAGCCACACCACTTAGTGAGTAAGGTAGTTGAGATGGCATGTGAGGTGACTATGATTTCTAACAACTTAACCTCTACTCCTACCGTGTCTTCTTATTTGGTGCAAGGTCTCCTACACGATGACACACCTACCCTCGACAAGTCCATTCCTCCAATGGGAATGACATTGGCCATGGTGGAATATGATGCACCCCCACATGGTTCCATCATGATGTTGACCACAAGTTGGTTTCTCTCACCTCACCTACATCACATGAGAGAAGCTCTAAAGGTAACATAGGTGAAGGTTCATTGCTTATCCCACTAGTGGACTATCTCGAGATTGATTGATTGCATGATGTTGATCACCTTATGGATACCTCAGATGCAATGTCTTCTTCATGCTTATATGTGCCACCAATTTATGATGCATATGATGATGAGCATATTGAATTACCTAGTTGTGTATTGGTCATATCATGTCTGACAATCCTCTTGACTTGTCATATGCTATGCATGAGATCACCCATATTGCATCTTTGCAATCTCTTCATAGTAACTATGCATATGCCATTAAAATAAACACAATTTGCACATATGGCATAGATGACAAGCCCATGGTTATTGGCATTTTTTTCTTGCGATGATATTGCCATGCTTCATTTGCATCATTTGCGCAATTACTCTCATATGTCATGCCATGACCACCTAGATTTGGATATGCCTTGTTTTGGATGTTGTCCATATTCTTCGAATTATGATTCCGCTATTGCACATGAGGAGACCCCAATAGTTTCCTCATACATATTAGGTGATTTTTTTCCATCCCATACATTGCACGATCCCAATACTTGTGTGCACCATCCGCATACCATGAATAATAATGCTCTCGATATTTCGAGTGATACACTACATATTTATAATCCCTATTATGTTATACATAATAACAAACCTTTCATGATGGATGACATGTTCCTATATCATGCGTCTCATTTATTTGAGCATTGGACATTTTGTGCTCATGAACACAAGCACATGCACATCCTAACGGATCATATGTACATATACCATGCACACACAATTTTCCCTTTGTCTTTGTTGTGTGTAGGTACTCATTAACACTCGTCAACCTCACAATCCCATGAGTTGACAAAAAGAGCTCTAGAGAGCAATGATGGTTTCGGATTCATCGGAATGTGTCTCCAACCATTACCCTCACGCAAGGACTTTGTGTTTTTCTTCTACATGGCCCTCACATGGTTATGGGTTATTGTCCAATATATATCCTTTGCCCATATTTCCATGTTCATTTTGCATGATACACTCATTTCTATGCTCTTGCCATGCATTTGTGACCCATGCCTTGCATCTCACATGACACTTGATTCTCATATTTGTATGTGTATTTGCAAGCTTGGAGGAGATATCACTTGCTATTGCCATGTTTGCATTGTGCCCCATACCTATGATGATATATTGATCATGTTTTGTTCTTGTGCTTGCGATATGTCATGCGCATTGTCTATGCCCATTATTTGCTCACATGACAAGCTTGCTTTGATTTCCTCTAGTATGTTGCATCTTCGCACTACTAGTTTGCACGAAATGATCAATATGCTTGCTTATTTTGCATCACCAATGTGCTCCTATTATGCGGTTGATGACAACCATTGCCATACTTCGCACATGATTGATATTGCTTATTTTCATATGTCTCCATCTGTTGCCTCTCTCATGCTCAATGATTTGTCATGTATTGAGTGCAACAATGTTTTTGATATTGCTAATGAGATTTCCCCGATAGCTTTCTCTAATATTATTGGAGCTTTTGACATCTTTCATGTGAAGCATGCTTTCCCTCCTTCTTTGCACCATATGCTTAGTACCATGAATATAGCCATTGTTGCATCATATTGTTCATGCACTTTTGCTTCTAATGGTTATGTGCAAGAGAAGCTAACCATCATGATGGATGTTGTGTTTGTCTACCATGCACATACATTGTTTCCTTTGTTGTGTGTATGTGTAGGATACTTCAACCACATGTCAACCTCCACTTCATGCAAGTTAACGATTCAAGCTCTTGAGAGCGAGCCATGCTACACCGATGTGTTTCTACATCGCACTTGCTTGCGCATCGACATTGTGACGGACGCCCAAGATCATGATTTTAAGGTGACATATTTCTTGAGCATGGATATTGTGGCTCATTCTACTTGTGTTGCTTGTACCATGACATATATTGGTCATCTTGGATCACTTACTTGCACACATGTTAGTGATATTGCTTCCATTCTTGATTGCCATTTCTCCATGCCTCATGATATATATGCCTTGTGTGTTATATCCAACTTATGCATTGTTTGCTCTTATCATATGCTTGGTTGCAACAATGTACATTCTTCACATTTTCCATGCCACATTGCTTGCTATATGCTTGACTTGATTGCCTCACACATGTTGAGCACTTGCTCCTTGTATTGTGTTGAGTGCCTCACTATCTTCACTACACCATGTGCACATTATGCTTGGATTGTCTTGCACTTGCCCCATGTGTCTAGATACTTCCTTTTAATTGGTGTTGTGAACGATTCCTATGCCTACCATAGACTGTTCATTGACTGCTTTGTGCATGATTTCTATGACCACAAGGTACATGCTTGTTATAATGTCACACATCTTTGTATACCTACCTCACCTCTGCATACTTGGTTCCATGATTGCATTGCTTGCGCTCAATTTGTATGCTTACATGCCATGCCACAATCCCTTGTCACACCATATGTTATGCATGATGACAACACTTGTGTGGTGAATCACCACTTGAATGCTTGGTTTTTCACTAATGCTAACCACATTTGTTTTTCCAAGTTTTTATCGTATTTGCTCCTTTTGAAGGAATTACAAGAACATGCGACATTGGAGAGTCCCCCTTTAGAGCTTGATGGTGATGAGAGCTTGGTGATCGTCCACTTCTACACGGTGACGCCATCTCCTTCCCATGGTGAATTGGATCTTGATCCAAGGACGGATCTTTCTCAAGGAGGAGGGGATGATGCGGAGCATCCTATGTACATCACCATGACAAGAATCCGTTTGGCAAGTGACACGTGCCACACCTACTTCACATATATAATGGTGAATCATATCCTTTACACGTGTTCCTTTGACCCCTTCGAGGATGGTATACTACTTGACACTCCTCTCGTGTCCATGCATAGGTATTGCCAGAGTTTCACGGATGATGAGGAGGAGTGCCAGCACCTACGTACAACTACACCATCCGCGAGGGAGGCGTGGAAGTGGAGAAGGAAGAAGAGGAGTTGTGTGAGCACTACAATTAGCGATACAACCGGTCAACAACTAGCCGGGTAGTACAACCGACCACCATCGCCCAACTACCGCTCTAACCTGGCCACGTTTCTGTTTTGATGCGGTTCAAGATGGTACCGTCTGGTTGTTCTGCCATATTCCTCATGGGAGGTACAACAGATCCAATCACCGGTACAACCGGTCTGCCCGTGCGCAGGAAAAGGGGCCACGACCCATGTATTCCCATCTCGCCCCTCACTTACCCATTGGTGGCCTAGGACTATATATACTCCTTCCCCTCCTCATTTCTGGGGTTAGCAATGTGTTAACTCATAGTTAGTTGAGCATTGCTCCTTCCATACTCTTCTCCCTTGGAGTTGGTACCTCTACGTGAGCAGATCCTATGGATGTCAAGACCCATTCCTAGGGAAGATCCTCTGGGATATCAAGGCCCCATCTCCCCATGGGATTTGGGATGAACTCTACCATGTATCCTTCTTTCCCTTTGTTGTTCTTGTACCTTGTGGATCTTGTGTGGTTTTTAGACTAGCGGATGTGTGATTGGGCTTGTTCTTGAGTGTTTCTCTTGTGATTTCTCCCCATTCACCCCCTTGATCTTCGTGTTCTTGAGGTTTCCCCATCCAATTCGTGAAAGATCAACACCTACGGGTTCCACCTTCTATCAGGGACTAAACAGATCATATTCATCAAACATAGCATCCCCAAGCTTAAGGCTTTGCATATCATTAGCATCATGAATATTCAAAGAATTCATGCTAGCAACATTGCAATCATGCTTATCATTCAAGGATTTAATCCCAAACATTTTATTGAATTTTTCCTCTAATACTTTGGCAAAATTTTCTAATCCATCATTTTCAAGAAAAACATTATAAAGATGAAGCATTTGTGGAAACCTTAATTACATTTTTGTAGTTCTATTTTATAAGATCAAACTAGTGATAAGACAAGAAACTAAAATATTCAACTGCAAGATCTAAATATATACCTTCAAGCACTCACCTCCCTAGCAACGGCTCCAGAAAAGAGCTTGATGTCTACTACACAACTTTATTCTTGTAGACTTGTTTTGGGCCTCCAAGCATAGAGTTTTGTAGGACACTGATGACCCACAAGTATAGGGGATCAATTGTAGTCCTTTCGATAAGTAAGAGTGTCGAACCCAACGAGGAGCAGAAGGAAATGATAAGTGGTTTTCAACAAGGTAATTTCTGCACGCACTGAAATTGTAAGTAGCAAGTGTTTTGATAGCAAGGTAATTTGTAACGAGCAAGTAACGATAAAAAGGTGAAGGTAGGTGTCGAATTTCAGGCTCCGCAAAACCCTTAAGATTCGAACATAGGGGCGTGTGCGAAGATCCCCTGCATAATCGCCCAACCTAACTCTCTACTCGATGAACACAATCGCAAACTCGCACGATGATGAGGGAGCAGATGAACACGACAGGTTACCCAGGTTCGGGCCGCTACGAAGCATAATACCGTACTCCTGCTTTGTTGGATTGCCTATTAAGGAGGTGTTGGGGATGAACTAGTACAGTGTTTTTAGAGCCTCATGAGGGATCCCTTCGAGGTGTTTGAGGCCCTCTATGGCTCGGTGATGGGTGAGTAGTGGAATGGATCGAATCCCCTCTCTACGGTGTAGCCTACCCTCTATATATAGTGGAGGCCCGGGTCCTCTTCCCTTATCGCAATGGCGGGAACGGATCCTACAACAGCCAAATTTGAAGGGGGACAAGAGTACATGCCCACCCTAGCCAAAGGTAGTATTCGCCTGCAAAGTAGCTGTCAACGACGCAGGGATGGGCTCAGCGATGACATCCGCCCCGCGGGGCGGGTGGCTGCAGTCTTGTTGCACCGGAATGGAAACATTTGGGGTGCTTTGGTAATACGTGTACGTCCTTGCTCCCTTTGCGCCATAGGGGAAACTACGCCGACTGGCGCGTTGGCGCCCACGTGTCCTTCATTGTGTCACCCTTGACTCCTGGGGCCGGGCCTTGCATGGAGATCTCCGCTACTCCGGATGGGGCCTAAGGAGGCCCACCCCTCACCGGTCCTGACGCCATTCCTCCTCGCGAGTCTAGGGCCCTCGCGAGGGCCTTTTCTTGAGCGAGGACACACCTGGACGTGTTTGGTCGATGAGGTGGATCATGCCCCGAGCCGCAGGCAAGCCGGTCTTGGTACCCCTGTTCCCAGAACACCGATAGTAGCCGCTGGACCCAAGGCGCGCTCGAGCTGGCTTCTCGGCGAAGCCTGGTGGTTGGCTCGAAGCGTCACGGGCCCCAGACGCCTGCGGGCCAGGCTTCTCATGTGGCAACTCGAGGAAACGCCGCCCCTTCTCCTCTGCACCGGGCTGGCCATTTCCAGGTTTGTCGCTTCATTCGGCATACACCACCAAACCTTGCTCATCTCCCATCGATTCTGATGTCTGTTCTCCCTCCTTGCGCGGCTCTCGCCCCCTCCGTTGAGCCCTCGTGTGCGCGCCGCGTTTCCTGCCCTCTCCCTTCCCCCTTTTTTTGTCATGTCTCCAAAGAAGGGGGAAGGTGAAGGCTTGAGGGGACCGACGACCGCACCGGTGCTTAAGCCGATTTGGGCCAGTCGTCGGTGGTGAACTTGGAGGGGTTGGAGAAGGTTTAGCTGGTCGTCCCTGCCAACTGCAATGAGTGGGGGCCACCATGATCTGGTCAGGTTTGCAGCCTCAGGGCGAGCTAGTGGCCACTGTCGTCCCCCTTCATATCCCTACCCTTCTGTCAAGCGTATTGCCGCCATTCTCAAGCATCCTTTCTGCTGTGCTCTTCCATTACTAGATCCACGTGCTTCACCTTGACCCTGGATCCCTCGTCCTCCTTTCGGCCTTCGCATTCCTGTGCGAGGCCTTTGTTGGTGTCTTCCCCTTCATGGCCTTGTTGCGCCACTTCTTCTCCCTTGAGTTGGCTTTGGGGGTATAGTCTTCCGGGTGTGTGTCCTTGAGGAGAGCAGATGCATCATCCCGGGGGGCCCTCGACGCGGACTCTTCTCGGAGGCGGAAGGGTTCTGGCGGCAATGGGTGTATGTCAACGCCGCCGGGGCCGAAACTTGGTACCAACTCCTGCTGGCCCCTGTAGTGCCGAGTTGTGGGTGAGGACATGAGGAGCTTGCCAATCTGAGGCTTGCACGGGTCCTAGCCAGGCTGGCGAGGTTGAAGCGGACGAGCGTGACTATGGCGATGGTGGTGCGGGAGTTTACATGTCGGCAAATTGCTCCCCTTAAACACTACTCCCGTCCGATGTGGACCTTCGCGGGTCCCCGTGACCCAATGAGGATTCAGGTCTCGTCTTTTTTCCCCGACGTCTTGCGTGAGCTTCTCCGCCGCCTGACTGGTGGTGAGCCTGATGAGCTTCCCCGAGACGGCCTCCCCTTGTACAACTACAAGAAACGGGAAGCTCTCCTTGTAGAGATGCTGCGCTCCGACGAACGGGGATTCCTCCCTCCGGTGGAGGCGCATCCGTAGGGTGCCTCTTTCCGAGGGCCCCGATCTCCGAGAACTCGGGGGACGCCATCCTCCCCGCGGCCGGGGAAGTGCGCCCTTCGCCGCCCATTTCTCCGGCTCTCGCCTTGGACTGGGCCGAGGTCATGGGAGACACCCAGCCAAAGGTGAAGGGCGCCGTCTCCGTCTGTGAGTGTCCATCTCCGGTCATTGGTTCATCATCCCTGGGCCCTCGCACCGGCCAGAAGAGGAAGGCGCCCAGGGGCGGCCGCTCCTTGGCATCATGGGCGCCGATGAAGAGGAAGTGGATCGCCGTAGACGAGTAAGTGCCTTCACCCTCCTCGGCCTCCTCCTTCGGCGCCTTTCGCCTGAGCTTCTTTTCGCAGGCTCCCCACCGGCAACGATAAAGACGAGTCGGTGCCGTCCACGCCCGCTGCCGATGAGCTCCTCGCGGTCCCCTCTTCCACAGTCTGTGGGCCCAGCCCACCAGGGCGCTCTTGCCCGGGTCTATTCGGTCGCCTTGTGGCCCCGTGCGCGAGCCCCCTATGGTCCTCCCCACCCACTGCCTTCAGCTCCCTAGAATGGGGCCGCTTCTCTCGCCAATGGCCTTCCCTGGGGTTGCGCTACGAGGCGTCCCTAGGCCCCCTTTGCTCGACGATCTAGGCCCCAGGAGGTGCTTCCTTCTTACGGAGTGCATGTGCGGGAGCCCCCAGCCCTGGAGCACATGTTTGGGCTGGGAGGCTCCCCGTGCACATCCCTCGTTCGCCCTGGGGAAGGTGGGAGTTCTGGTTGGCCCCTCGAGCCTTTTGATGACCGGTGCGCCGCGCCGTGGGGTTTGCTCACGACGGACGTGTTAAGGTGTCTGGGGGTAGGGCTCACCAACAATGATGCCCGCTTGGAGGGGGAGCACCAGCGCCTCGCGCAGGGATGGCACCAGCTTGAGGTCGCCATGAACTTTGGCCACCTACAGCGGGAACACGCCTGCTCAAAGGCCAAGGAGTCCCTTGCCGCGGCGGTGGAGGCCTGCGAACACGCCCTTGCTGAGGCTCAGGAGGCCGACTGTCGGCGCAAGGCCTCGAAGGAATGCCTCAAAGAGCTTTTGGCCTTCAAAGCCAACCTTGAAAAGTAGATCCAGATGCAGAGGGCCACACTTAAGGGCCCGTCCACTGAGTCCCTCTCCACCAGCGTGAGCCCCCATGCGACTGTCAACTCGTTGGTGTTGGAGGCACTGGAGCAAAGCCTGGAGCATGAGAGGCTGGAGGTGAGGGAACGCCAGGCATCGCTTGCCAAGGAGTCCCTTTCCTCCCGCGAGGCGAGATTACAAGAGGAGGTCGACAGCAGGATGGCACAGGCTTGGCGTTCCCTTCTCCAGGATTATCGTGTGAAGCTGAAGCTCTAGGAGTCTTGTCTCTGCCTGCGTCACAACCTCCTGAAAGGCGAGGTTGAATCCCTCAAGAAAATGTTAAACCACGAGGGGCGCCAGCGAGCCGCAATGGACGCCTAGGATGCTGCCGAGGCCGAGCTAGCCTTCCTATACAAACAAGTGAAAGGTGTTGCTTCCCTGGCAGAAGAGGCTTCGGATGAGGCGGCCCGAGATCGCGGCCTCTAGCACACGCGCTCCCAGATGTTCCGGTCCCTTGAGGAGAGGGCCACCCGGGCTTTGAGCGACATCTGTGGTGCGAGCGTCTTGAGCCCCTTGGTTCCAGACGATGCCGGGTACCTGGGCCTCTTTTCCAGGATTGTGGAGTGGCTCGAGGAAGGTGTGGAGAAGATCCACATGCTACTGTAGGAGAAGTGTCGTGACCTCCTCGCGTGGGCAGCCTCAAACATCTTTAGCCACCTCCTTCGTCTTGAACCACGTTTCGATTTTAAGGCGGTGCTTGGTCCCGTGCCTGAGGCGACTCGCACTGCCCTCACCGATCGGGTCAAGGACCATGTGGACGACCTGGTGGCAGAGCTTTCTTTTGACGAAGCGGAGGGTCGCACTTGAGTAGGGACGCGCGGGGCCATCGCCGGGTGGCGGCAATGAGAGTTTCGGCGATGGTGCACCTCCCTTTAGCGGCCTTTTTGTGTTCCTGATAGGGTTATGCATGTGACCTAGTGGAAACTTTTAATGTATTTTGGAAATACCCTTAAATGTGTTCCCTGATGGCGAGGTGTGTAGTGTCGCGCTTCCTTCGATCCGGGGTTGCTTCCGACCCGGCTGTCGCGCTTATGGGGCGATGACGATCTTGTTTGCACCGCTCGGCATGACCCGGCTGTCCGGATAACCCCTGGTTCCGTCTGGGATGCTTCCTCCTCGCTTGTAGGATGGTTTGGGGGGCCTTTCGGCACTCTACCTCTGCAGGCCCCAGTCCCGCACATTTCCCGACCACCATTGCATACGACCGGATAAGCAAGGACGCAGCCACGGGGTGAGGCCCACCACCGATGATGCTGACCGGAACATTAAGGGGGCGAGTGGCTATATGACCGGTACGGCTCCTGAGGCGTGCTGCTCAAGAGCCCCCTTTGACGCTCAAACCACTCTACGTCGGCAGGTCCTAGTCCCGCGCATTCCCCACCACCGTTAGGTACGATCGGAATTCGAGGACACACTTCATGGGGCAAGGCCTCGACACTCCTGGTGTCGACCGGAAACCAAGGACGACATCAGGGGGTCGAGTGGCCTTATGACCGATAAGGCTCCTGGTGACATCAGGAGCCCCCTTTGATGCTCGAGCGATCCCCCATTCCATTCCTCGGGGTGCCACCTTAGGAGGACCTGGGGCCTCCCGAGACTCCATGCTATGGTGTCGTCCTGTGGTCGGAGCCCCCGAGCGAGAGCCAACGACCAAGAGACTCATGCCCCTAAGGCGTCAAAGCTTCATTACCCAGCCTCGAGGAGCCTCGGGAAGGGTCGGGGCGTATGGCTCCTTGCAAAATGCCAATCCGGAAAGAAAGAACTCAAGATCGGTAAAACGAAAGAGCAAAGAGGAAAAAGACCCCGCCACTTTTTTTAAAACATAGAGTTACGAAATCCTCGAACTTCCAGCAGGTTCAAGCACAAGGACCATCGTAGGTTGCAACTTTGAATACAAAAAGAGCGAGAAAACACCAGGTCCGGCTTTTTTTAGGGTACCCTTCATCTTCGACTTCCCACAACGCTGAGCGTAGGTCATCCACGTTGCATGGGCATAGCCATTAGGGGTTAGTGTTGACTTCTCCAACAACGCAGAGCTGTGGCTTCCACATTGCATGGGAGGAACCCGTCCGCGTCCTCAGGTGGCTCCGGGCGTATACAACCCGCTCATTATTACGTGAGAGTGTCACGGGTCGGTGTAGGTCCCGAGGGTGTAAAGGGAGCTCCATGCCTCACGGGCACGAAGCCTGCTCCCAGCCCCCCGGCTCATCACGGCGAAGCGGGGTTTGCTCTGGGCAGGCCCTCGAGCATAGGGGGGCCCTTGCGCCATCTAACTGGAAGGTCCGCCCTAGAAGAAGGCTCTGGGTTTCCCGGGCGGCGCCCCAGCGCGCCTTGCTGAGGCCCCCGGGGTCCCCGTGCTGGTACTTTGGGCCCTGCCCCCTGGTCGGGCGAGCCAGGCCTTGGGGACATGGACGAGTACAGGATCGCTCGCTGGCTATCGAATGAAACCCGACCCGGAGACATGGGCGTATGTTCCACCCTTCGTCTCCAAGCGAGCCTCACGCGCCCCAGAGATGAGGGCGCATGTTCTACTCTTCGCCTCCAGGTTGGGATCGTCTGGCCTAGGGACATGGGCGTGTGTTCCACCCTTCGTCCCGAAGCTGGGCCCCCTGGCCTGGATACGAGGGTGCATGTTCTACCCTCCATTCCTAGGCAAGTGACCCCCGGTCCCCAGACCTAGATGTCTGCTCATGGCAGCTCCCTGCCAGCGGGAATGCCTCGCGAGGGTCACCGTACCGGGCGTCCTCGCGAGGCCAGACCCGCAAGCTGCCCCCACGAGGTCGCACATACCTGTCCACGTGGGGGCTTCTCGCGAAGTCGCGTGCACGCCTCCCATCGCCGTGGTAGCCGGCACTGCTTCTTTCGTGGCCCGATCGCGTGGCAACATGGTTGTTGTTGAGTTGCACGAGCCCCGGGGAGTCGGCGTAGTTGGACCTCCAGTCCTCCCCTCTGGTCCCACCAAGCGCACCAAGAGGCGCGAGGCGTCGCCCCTCTTGTGCAACCGACACGTGTGTCCCCGGCGGCTTGAACTAGGTCCTTGGTGAGCGTGGACCTCCACGAACGTCCCAAGCATGCCCCTATGGTCCAAGCGCCTCATCTTCTGGTCGTGCGAGTCCATAGGCGTGAGCCCCGCTGAGGCGCACCTAGGCTTCGTTGGCGGTGGTGTCGCGCCAAGAGGCATGCCTGGCCTCGTTAGTGTGGCGATCGTGGGCGATCCGTTGACGATGTAGCTCATGTGCTACGAGGAGCGTGACGTGTCTATGTGTTGGGTCTTGGCAGACTCGGAAGAGCAGCGGCACAGTACGAACGCGGGGGAGGGCCGGGGCGACGGGGGCGTGCCGCACGGTTGGTGAAGGCGACAGCCCCCAACGCCCGTTGGGAATCTAGCCGATGGCGACGCCCACCGACAGCGTGGCGGAGCGCCGCTGGGCACCATAGCCCGCCGGCGGCGAACACGCCATGCGGACGGCCCACCGCTCCACACGGGCTCGATGTCCTTTGGTCATGATTTCAACGAACAAACGAAAGACGAGGCCCGAGGAAGATTCTGACACGCCCCCTACCTGGCGCGCCAAATGTTGGATTTCAAGCTCCGCAAAAATCCTTAAGATTCGAACACAGGGGCGTGTGGGAAGATCCCCTGCAGCCTCGTCCAACCTAACTCGCTACTCAATGAACACATCAGCAAACTCGCACGATGATGAGGGAGAGGATGAACACGACGGTTTACCTAGGTTCGGGCCGTTGCGAAGCGTAATACCCTACTCCTGCTTTGGCGGATTGCCACTCAAGGAGGTGGTGGGGATGAACTAGTACAGTGTTTTTGGAGCATCATGAGGGCTCCCTTCGAGGTGTTCGAGGCCCTCTGTGGCTCGTTGATGGGTGAGTAGTGGAATGGATTCGGGTCCCCTCTCTACGGTGCAACCCACCCGGGTCCTCTTCCCATATCGCAATGTCCGGAAGGGATCCCACAATGGCCAAATTTGAAGGGGGACAGGAGTACGTGCCCACCCTTCCCAAAGGCAGTCTTCACCTGCAAAGCAGCTGTCGACGGTGCAGGGATGGGCTCAGCGATGGCATCTGCCCTGTAGGGCAAGTGGCTGTAGTCTTGTTGCACCAGAATGGAAACCTTTGGGGGGTGCTTTGGGAACCCGTGTACGTTCTTGCTCCCTTTGCACCAAAGGGGAAACTACGCCGTCTGGCGTGCTGGCGCCCGCCTGTCCTTCATTGCGTCACCCTTGACTCCTATGTCCGGGCCTTGCATGAACATCTTTGCCACTCCAAAGGGGGCCTGAGCAGGTCCACCCCTTGCCGGTCCTAACGTCGTTCCTCCTCACGAGTCTAGAGCCCTTGCGAGGGCCTTGTCTTGAGCGAGGCCACGCCTGGCCGTGTTTGGTCGGTGAGGTGGGTCATGCCCCGGGCCGCAGGCAGGCAGGTCTGGGTACCCCTGTTCCCAGAATGCCAACAGTAGCCCGATCCTTTTGTTGCAAAGGACATGCCAAAACTATCTCTTATGATGAGCAAAGTGTTCTTGAGGGTACAAGGAAATTTCAACTAGTCACTTTCATCATGTTGGTTTGGTTCGTTTTCGCTACTTTGATAATTTGATATTTGGGTGGACCGGTGCTAAGGTGATGTTCTTACTTGAACTAACAACCTACTTATGATTAACCCCCTCGCAAGCATCCGCAACTACGAGAGAAGTATTAAGACAAAGTCTAACCATAGCATTAAACATGTGGACCCAAATCAGCCCCTTACGAAGTAGCGCATAAACTAGGGTTTAAGCTTCTATCACTCTACCAACCCATCATATAATAACTACTCAACAATGCATTCCCTTAGGCCCAAGGATGGTGAAGTGTCATGTAGTCGACGTTCACATGATACCACTAAGGGAATCACAACATACATACCATCAAAATATCGAACACATATCAAGTTCACATGATTATTTGCAACATGACTTCTCCCGTGACCTCAAGAACAAACGTAACTACTCACAAATAATATTCTTGCTCAATATCAGAGGGTTATTAAATAGAATAATGGATATGAACATATGATCTTCCACCAAATAAACCATATAGCAAACAACTACACAAGGTAATCAACACTACTAGTCACCCAAAGGTACCAGTTTGAGGTTCCGGTACAAAGATTGAACACAAGAGATGAACTAGGTTTTGAGAGGAGATGGCGATGTTGAAGAAGTTGATGAAGAATGGCCTCCCCAAGATGAGAGGGTTTTTGGTGATGATGATGGCTTCAATTCCCTCCTCCAGGAGGGAAGTTCCTCCATTGGAATCGCTCCGCCAGAGGGAAAAAGTGCTCTTGCCCAAGTTCCGCCTCGACGCGGCGGCACTTCGTCCCGAAAGTCCTCCCTATGATTATTTTTTAGGTTTTTGGGATTTTATACCAGGAGAGGGGCTCGGAAGGTGGGCCTGGGTTCCCACGCTCCACCAGGGCGCGCTAGGGTGGCACACGCGCCATGGTGGGGCGTGGCCACCTGGTGGCCCCCCTCCAAGAGTTTCCAGCTCCAGTATTTTTCATTTATTTAATAAAAACCTCTGTAAATTTTCAGCTTCATTGGAGTTGTGCAGAATAGGTATCTCTAACATGCTTTTTCAAGGTACTAAAGTCCAGTTGCCGGCATTCTCCCTCTTGATGTAAACCTTGCAAATTGTGAGAGAAAAGGCATTAGAATTACTCTCCAAAGCATTATTATGCATAAAAACATTATAAATAATAGTAGTAAAACGTGATGCAAAATGGACGTATCAATTTCCCTAAGCTTATACCTTGCTTGTCCTCAAGCGAAAGAAGATATCGAAGAACATGCCCACATGGTTGAGAGAGAGGTGTCGATAAAAACAAAATACAGACATAGTAGCATCATGCTTATTATTATAACAGCAATAAAAACTAACATAAAATTTTCTCATAAGACATTTATTTCATAACAGCATCATATAACTTCTTATGAGTAAGTAACAATTCATCACAACGTGGAAGTATAAAGCGTAAAGCTTATTGGAAACCAACAAACTATGTTCTCAGTCAACTTTGCAACTACAATTCATCATATTTTCAGGAAGGGTCTCATGTAGGAGCCTTTTGGCAAGTCCACCTACTCAACCATCATTTAGTCTTCTATGATTGCTAACACTCACAGCATACCCATGGACAAAAAGTTTCAACCAGACACATAGAAAGATAGGGGCTTAGAGTTTGCCTCCCAACATACTCACCTCAAGGGTAATGTCATAATAATAACTCATGCACACCCACATCCAACTGGTCATATGTGCGAGGCCACATGATGCTTGCCAAAGGAGAAAAATAAAAACAATTAGGAGAAATACTTTGACTCTTGCATAAAAGTAAGTACATAAAAGTAAAAGATAGGCCCTTCACAGAGGGAAGCAGAGGTTGTCATGCGCTTTTTAGTTTGTATGCCAAATCCCTTAGTGCGAAAGAACGTCATGTTGCATTGCCTCTTGTGATAGCAACCTTTATTATGCAATCCAACACTTTTATTACTTTGCCATCACAAGTTCACGCAATGCTCAATTTTCTCTTACACTAATTGATCCAATACTTTTAGGATTATTTTTTATTGCCTTGATGCACCGATGACAACTTACTTGAAGGATCTTATTCAATCTATAGGTAGGTATGGTGGACTCTCAAATATGAGTTTGGGATTTGGGTTTTTGGATGCACAAGTAGTATCTCTACTTAGTGCGGATATTTTGGCTAGCAAAGATATTAGGCAAGCACCAAATGTTAAAGGATCTATGACAATATAACTTCTATGTGAATATGAACAAGCATAAATCATTACGTTGTCTTCCTTGTCCAAAGTTAACAATTTTCGCGTATAGTATTTAATGGGGGATCACAACCATAAAAGATGTCATGATAGTGTATTTTAATGTGAATCTTCTCTTCCCTAATTTATTCTTTCATGAATTGCATCATTGACTAATGCTATGTTTGCCAATCTCCAACAAATTTTACCACTTCTTTTCTTTATTGTGATGTCATACTCACCATAAGATTAGCATGTGATCTTTTTCATTTATTTTCTTTTATCATGATTGCAACAAGAAAGTAAAGGGGCAAATGATCAAACTAAACTTTATTATATAACTCACTCGATTACATAGATAGATAGATAGATCACGAAACTAACACTCAAAAATAGATCACACTAAACTTTTATTAAACTAAATCATGAAAAGGCCAAGGATCAAAATAAAAAAGCAAAGGTAAAAGTGATGGTGATATGATACCGGGGAACCTACCCCAAGATTGGCTCAAGCCAAGGGGAGTGCCCATACCCGTGTACTCAGGTCTCCTTTGGTGGTGGTGATGATGAAGGTGGTGGTGATGAAGGGTTATTCTTCTTTGCCAATTTACACTTGAGGATGAAATTTTCTTCCCTCAAATTATCATTCTCTTGCTCTAGTTTCAATATCCTCTTGCATAAAGCCGCCTTGCTCTCCTGCAGAAAGCGAGAAGGGATAAAAGGAGTATTGGGTGCACTCCTACCATTGGAAGGCTTGACTTCTTGAACTCCACGTGCATATCTCCAAGCTGGGGTAATGGAGGTTCATCTTCATCTAAGCCACCTTCTGGTCCAACGTCTTCTATTTCCTCCATATCAGTGTCTTCTTCCTCCTTAGAAGTCCACAAGTAGGGGTAGATGTCCCCAAAGATCTTTGGATCGAAAAAATAGTTGGACACATAGCTTTCTCCCTCAGACTCTTGGGACGACATATTTTCACATCTGCCAGGAAAACAACACAAAACAAGAATGGAAGAAAATCTCGCGATGTAGTTGTGAAAACAGTCGGGGGTATATATAGATAATTTGTATTCTTGGAAACCAAGAAAACGAAAGGAGAATGGAGTCGGGAAGGTTTCCTAGGTGGGCACGCTCCACCAGGGCATGCCAGGGATGGCAACCGCGCCCTGGTGTGTCGTGCCCTCCTCGGATACCTTCTAGTTTATTTTTTAATTCCTAAAATTCATAAATATTCCAAAACTGATAAAATTAATTTTTCCAGATTTATTGGAGATTTTTTACTTACAGTATCACGTACCTCTTTATTTTCACGATTCTGGAGTGTTCCAGAAGGTTTATTTTATGTGTTCCTCCGGTGTCATGGTTTGGATAACATTGCTTTCAACATTAATAGGTGTACCTAAGATATAGTGTTTAATTCTATGCCCATTGACCACCTTCGGGTTTGTACCTTCGGCATTATTAATCTTAATAGCTCCTGAGCGATAAACTTCTTCTATAACATAGGGTCCTTCCCATTTGGATAGAAGTTTTCTAGCAAAAAATCTGAAACGAGAATTGTACAAAAGAACATATTCTCCAACTTTAAATTCTTGCTTTTGGATTCTTTTATCATGGTATCTTTTAACTTTCTCTTTAAATAATTGCCATTTTCATAAGCTTGGGTTCTCCATTCATCTAATGAGCTAATATCAAATAACCTTTGTTCACCGGCAAGTTTGAAGTCATAATTTAGTTATTTAATTGCCCAAAATGCTTTATGTTCTAACTCTAGAGGCAAATGACAAGCTTTCCCATATACCATCTTATATGGAGACATACCCATAGGATTTTTATATGTTGTTCTATAGGCCCAAAGTGCATCATCTAATTTCTGAGACCAATTCCTTCGAGACCTATTGACAGTTTTTTGTAATATCAATTTTATTTCTCTATTGCTAAGTTCAACTTGACCACTAGATTGAGGATGATAGGGTGACGCAATTCTATGGTTAACATCGTATTTAGCAAGCATTTTACGGAAAGCACCACGAATAAAGTGTGAACCACCATCAGTCATTAAATATCGAGGGACTCCAAACTTTGGAAAGATAACTTCTTTAAGCATTTTAATGGAAGTATGATGATCAGCACTACTAATTGGAATAACTTCTACCCACTTAGTGACATAATCAACGGCAACCATTAGAGGAAGGAAAAGGTCCCATATAATCAAAACCCCAAACATCAAATGGTTCAACAACAAGTGAATAATTCGTAGGCATTTCTTGACGTTTACTAATATTACCAATTCTTTGACATTCATCACAAGACGAGACAAACTTATGGGCATCCATGAAGAGAGTAGGGCAATAAAAACTAGATTGTAATACCTTGTGAGCAGTTGTATCTCCAGCATGATGCCCTCCATAAGTTTCAGAATGACATTTTTGTAGGATTTTTGTTCCTATTCATGCTCAGGTACACAATGTCTAATAATATTATCTACTCCTTTATAAAGATGTGGGCCATCCGAAAAGTAATGTCTTAAGTCATAGAAGAATTTTTATTTTGTTGGTATGTGAAACTAGGTGGAATATATTTAGCAACGATATAATTAGCATAATCAGCATACCATGGAGTGTTTTGAGAGACATTTATTGCAGCTAGTTGTTTATCAAGGAAACTATCATCAATAGGTAGTGGGTCATCAAGAATATTTCTAACCTAGACAAGTTATCAGCTACGGGGTTCTCAGCTTCTTTCCTATCAACGATATGTAAATCAAATTCCTAAAGCAAGAGAACCCACCTAATGAGTCTAGGTTTAGCATCCTTCTTTTCCATAAGATGTTTTATAGTAGCATGATCAGTGTGAACAGTAACTTTGGAATCAACAATGTACGGTCTGAATTTATCACAAACAAACATGACTGCTAAAAATTCTTTTTTAGTAGTAGCATACTTTCTTTGGGCACTGTCTAGAGTTTTGCTAGAATAATGAATAACATTTAATTTCTTATCAACTCTTTATCCTAGAACAGCACCAACAGCATAATCACTAGCATCAAACATAATTTCAAAAGGCAAGTTCCAATCAGGTGGTTGAACAATAGGTGCAGTGGTTAAGGCTTTCTTTAGTGTTTCAAAGGCTTCTATGCAATCATCATGAAAAACAAAGGGAATATCCTTTTGCAAAAGATTAGTAAGAGGCCTAGAAATCTTTGATAAGTCTTTAGTAAACCTCCTATAGAAACCAGCATGACCAAGGAAACTTCGAATACCTTTGATATCTTTAGTATATGGCATTTTCTCAATTGCATCAACTTTAGCTTGATCCACCTCAATACCTCATTCGGAGATCTTATGCCTCAAGACAATACCTTCATTAACCATAAAGTGGCACTTCTCCCAATTCAAGACGAGATTAGTTTGTTCACATCTCTGCAAAACTCGATCAAGGTTGCTTAAGCAATCATCAAAAGAAGTTTCGTAAATGGACAAATCATCCATGAAAACCTCTACAATCTTTTCATAAAAATCAGAGAATATAGCAGTCATACATCTTTGAAAGGTAGCAGGTGCATTGCATAAACCAAAAGGCATACATCTATAAGCATAGGTTCCAAAAGGACAAGTAAAGGTAGTTTTCTCTTGATCAGATTGTGACACTGGTATTTGAGAGAAACCAGAATATCCATCTAGGAAGCAAAAGTGTGTGTGCTTAGATAATATTTCAAGCATTTGAACAATAAAAAGGCAAGGGGTAATGATCTTTTCTAGTAAAACAACAACAACAACAACAACAACAAAGCCCTTGATCCCAAAGAAGTTGGGGTAGGCTAGAGGTGAAACCCATCAGATCTCGTGACCAACTCATGGTCCTGTCACATGGATAGCAAGCTTTAACGCACCCCTATCCATGGCTAGTTCTTTGGTGATGTTCCAATCCTTCAGATCTCTCTTTACGGACTATTCCCATGTCAAGTTCGGTCTACCATGACCTCTTTTGACATTGTCAGCATGCTTTAGCCGTCCGCTATGCACTGGGGCTTCTGGAGGCCTGTGCGGAATATGCCCAGACCATCTCAGACGATGTTGGACAAGCTTCTCTTGAATTGGCACTACCCCAACTCTATCTCGTATGTCATCATTTCAGATTCGGTCCTTCCTTGTGTGGCCACACATCCATCTCAACATGCGCATCTCCACCACACCTAACTGATGCACATGTCGCCTTTTACTCGGCCAACACTCAGCGCCATACAACATTGCGGGTCGAACCGCCATCCTATAGAACTTGCCTTTTAGATTTTGTGGCACCCGCTTGTCATAGAGAATGCCAGAAGCTTGGCGCCACTTCAACCATCCTTCTTTAATTCGATGGTTCACATCTTCATCGATATCCCCATCCTTCTGCAACATTGACCCCAAATATCGAAAGGTGTCCTTCTGGAGCACCACCTGCCCATCAAGGCTAACATCCTCCTCCTCCACGTGCCTAGTAGTACTAACAGTGCACCTCATGTACTCGGTTTTATACCTACTAAGTCTAAAACGTTTTGATTCCAAGGTTTGCCTCCATAACTCCAACTTCCTGTTGACCCCCGTCCGACTACTTTTCTACTAGCTTTATTTAATTTTCTAAAATAAATTACAATCCTATAGCCAGTAACAATTCTTTGTGGAATAAGCTCATTTTTATCATTGGGAACAATGGTAATACCTCCTTTCTTAGGGACACAATGAAAAGGACTCACCCATCTAGTATTAGCTATGGGGGAGATTATACTTGCTTCCAGAAGCTTTAATATTTCAGTTCTTACCACTTCTTTCATCTTGGGATTCAATTGTTGTTGGCGATCAACAACGGGTTTAGCATTAGGTTCCATAGTAATCATGTGCTGACATAGAGTGGGACTAATGCCCTTAAGATAATCAAGAGTATATCCAATAGCAGCCCGGTGCTTCCTCAGAATTTTTAATAATATTTCTTCTTCATGTTCTGAAAGGATAGCACTAATAATGACAAGATATATCTTTTTCTCATCAAGATAAGCATACTTCAAAGTGCCAGGCAATTGTTTTAGTTCAAACACATGATCACCTTTAGGTGGGGGAGGACCTCCAAGAGTTTCAATAGGAAAATTGTGTTTAAGTAGAGGTTGTTGTTCAAAGAAATTTTTATCTATTTCATTTCTTTCACGAAAGTGCATATCATTTTCATGGTCTAGAAAATATTGTTCTAGTGGATCGGTAGGAGGAACAGAAATAGAAGTAAGACTAATTATTTCATCCTTACTAGATAATTCTCTATCACGAGGTTGCCTACTAAACTTGGAAAAATTAAACTCACGAGACACATCACCAAACTCAACACTAGCAGTTTCTTTTTGACAAACTATCTTAGCATTAACTGTGTTCAAGAAAGCTCAACCAAAGATAATGGGACAAATGTCATCTTGTGGGGAACCAAGAACTAGAAAATCAGTAGGACATTTTAATTTATCACACAAGACTTCAACATCTCTAACACTCCCAAGTGGTGTGATGGTGTCTCTATTAGCAAGGTTAATAGTAACATCAATATCTTCTTTTCAGCGGGTGCTATGTCATTCATAATTTCTTGATATAAGGTAAAAGGAATAGCACTCACATTAGCACCCACATCACATAAGCCATGATAAGAATGATCTCCTATTTTAACTAAGACAGCATGCAAGCCAACTACGGGTCTATGTTTGACTTTTTCATCAGGTTTAGCAATTCTAGCAGCTTCATCACAGAAGTAAATGACATTCCCATAAATATTTTCTACCAAAAGAACTTTAACCATAGAAACACTAGGTTATACCTTAATTTGTTAAGAGGGCTTAGGTGCTCTAATATTAGTTTTGCAAACCACAGTTGATACCTAAGCATGTTCCTTTATCCTAAGAGGGAAAGGTGGTTTCTCAATGCAAGTAGTAGGCACAACTAGATCAACATTGTAAATAATAGTTTCTTATTTAGCTATGACATGTTCTTTAATTTCTTATTTAATAGTGGTATGATATTTAAACCACTTCTCTTTAGGGAGATCAACATGGGAAGCAAATGATTCACAAAAGGAGGCTACAATCTTAGAGTCAAGTCCATATTTAGTGATAAACTTGTGAAAAGCATCAATATTCATAAAAGATTTAACACGATCAAATTCAAGCTTAATAGCTGACCCATTGCCTTCGTCGAGTTCCCAATCTTCATAGTTGCATTTAATTCTTTCTAATAAATCGAACTTGAATTCAATAGTCTTCTTCATGAAAGAACCAGTACAAGAAATATCAAGCATGGTCTGATCATTATGAGAAAACCGAGCATAAAAATTCTGAATAATAACTTCCCTCAGAATATCATGATTGGGGCATGAATATAGCATTGACTTAAGCCTCCCCCAAGCTAGAGCGATACTATCTCCTTTACGGGGCCAAAAATTATATATAAAGTTCCGATCACGATGAACTAGATGCATATGGTAAAACTTTTGGTGGAATTCCAATTTGAAACGATTCTAGTTCCATGATCCAATATCATCACATATCCTATACCATGCCAATGATTTTATCTTCAAAGATAAAGGGAAAACCTTATTATTAACATCATCTCCGGGTAAACCTGCAAGCTGAAATAGTCCACAAATTTCTTCCACATGGATTAGATGCATATCAGGATGTCCAGTTCCATCTCCTGCATAAGGACTAGCTACAAGTAGTTCTAACATACCCAAAGGAATTTCATAATCAATATTAGTAGGTGTTGTAGGTTGAGGGGCAACTAGTTGTGGTTCCGGACAAGGCGAAGATACCCCGAACAAAACCCTTAAAGGATTACTTTCCATAGTAACAAGTGTCAATAAATGTCAGCACGTAGTATAAGTTTTCCTTACCAATTTCCACTTACCAAGAGCGCTTCACTCCCTGGTAACGTGCTAGAAAAGAGTCTTGATGACCCACAAGTATAGGGGACCAATCATAGTCCTTTTGACAAGTAAGAGTGTCGAACCCAACGAGGAGCAGAAGGAAATGATAAGCGGTTTTCAGCAAGGTAATTTTTGTACGCACTGAAATTGTAAGTAGCAAGTGTTTTGATATCAAGGTAATTTGTAACGAGCAAGTAACGGTAAAACATTTAAAGTGCATCAAGGTATCCCAATTCTTTTGCGGCAAAGGATAGAGGAAAACTATCTCTTATGATGAGCAAAGTGTTCGTGAGGGTACACGGGAATTTCATCTAGTCACTTTCATCATGTTGGTTTGATTCATGTTCGTTACTTTGATAATTTGATATGTGGGTGGACCGGTGCTAAGGTGATGTTCTTACTTGAACTAACAACCTACTTATGATTAACCCCCTCGCAAGCATCCGCAACTACGAGAGAAGTATTAAGACAAAGTCTAACCATAGCATTAAACATGTGGACCCAAATCAACCCCTTACGAAGTAGCGCATAAACTAGGGTTTAAGAGGAGATGGCGATGTTGAAGAAGTTGATGAAGAATGGCCTCCCCAAGATGAGAGGGTTTTTGGTGATGACGATGGCTTTAATTCCCTCCTCTGGGAGGGAAGTTCCTCCATTGGAATCGCTCCGCCGGAGGGAAAAAGTGCTCCTGCCCAAGTTCCGCCTCGAGGCGGCGGCACTTCGTCTCGAAAGTCCTACCTATAATTATTTTTAGGGTTTTTGGGATTTTATACCAGGAGAGGGGCTCGGAAGGTGGGCCTGGGTTCCCACGATCCACCAGGGCGCGCTAGGGGTGGCACACGCGCCCTGGTGGGGCCTGGCCACCTGGTGGCCCCCCTCCAAGAGTTTCCAGCTCCAGTATTTTTCATTTATTTAATAAAAACCTCTGTAAATTTTCAGCTTCATTGGAGTTGTGCAGAATAGGTATCTCTAACATGCTTTTTCAAGGTGCAAAATTCCAGTTGCCGGCATTCTCCCTCTTGATGTAAACCTTGCAAATTGTGAGACAAAAGGCATTACAATTATTCTCCAAAGCATTATTATGCATAAAAACATTATAAATAATAGTAGTAAAACATGATGCAAAATGGACGTATCAATTTCCCTAAGCTTAGACCTCGCTTGTCCTCAAGCGAAAGCCGATATCGAAGAACATGCCCACATGGTTGAGAGAGAGGTGTCGATAAAAACAAAATACAGACATAGTAGCATCATGCTTATTATTATAACAGCAATAAAAACTAACATAAAATTTTCTCATAAGACTTTTATTTCATAACAGCATCATCTAACTTCTTATGAGTAAGTAACAATTCATCACAATGTGGAAGTATAAAGCATAAACCTTATTGGAAACCAACAAACTATGTTCTCAGTCAACTTTGCAACTACAATTCATCATATTTTCAGGAAGGGTCTCATGTAGGAGCCTTTTGGCAAGTCCACCTACTCAACCATCATTTAGTCTTCTATGATTGCTAACACTCACAGCATACCCATGGACAAAAAGTTTCAACAAGACACATAGAAAAGATAGGGGCTTAGAGTTTGCCTCCCAACATACTCACCTCAAGGGTAATGTCATAATAATAACTCATGCACACCCACATCCAACTGGTCATATGTGCGAGGCCACATGATGCTTGCCAAAGGAGAAAAATAAAAAGAATTAGGAGAAATACTTTGACTCTTGCATAAAAGTAAGTACATAAAAGTAAAAGATAGGCCCTTCACAGAGGGAAGCAGAGGTTGTCATGCGCTTTTTAGTTTGTATGCCAAATCCCTTAGTGCAAAAGAACGTCATGTTCCATTGCCTCTTGTGATAGCAACCTTTATTATGCAGTCCAACACTTTTATTACTTTGCCATCACAAGTTCACGCAATGCTCAATTTTCTCTTACACTAATTGATCCAATACTTTTAGAAGCATTTTTTATTGCCTTGATGCACCGATGACAACTTACTTGAAGGATCTTATTCAATCTATAGGTAGGTATGGTGGACTCTCAAATATGAGTTTGGGATTTGGGTTTTTGGATGCACAAGTAGTATCTCTACTTAGTGCGGAATTTTTGGCTAGCAAAGATATTAGGCAAGCACCAAATGTTAAAGGATCTATGACAATATAACTTCTATGTGAATATGAACAAGCATAAATCATTACGTTGTCTTCCTTGTCCAAAGTTAACAATTTTGGCGTATAGTATTTAATGGGGGATCACAATCATAAAAGATGTCATGATAGTGTATTTTCATGTGAATCTTCTCTTCCCTAATTTATTCTTTCATGAATTGCATCATTGACTAATGCTATGTTTGCCAATCTCCAACAAATTTTACCACTTCTTTTCTTTATTGTGATGTCATACTCACCATAAGATTAGCATGTGATCTTTTTCATTTATTTTCTTTTATCATGATTGCAACAAGAAAGTAAAGGGGCAAATGATCAAACTAAACTTTATTATATAACTCTCACTCGATTACATAGATAGATAGATAGATCACGAAACTAACACTCAAAAATAGATCACACTAAACTTTTATTAAACTAAATCATGAAAAGGCCAAGGATCGAAATAAAAAATAAAGGTAAAAGTGATGGTGATATGATACCGGGGAACCTCCCCCAAGCTTGGCTCAAGCCAAGGGGAGTGCCCATACCCGTGTACTCAGGTCTCCTTTGGTGGTGGTGATGATGAAGGTGGTGGTGATGAAGGGTTATTCTTCTTTGCCAATTTGCACTTGAGGATGAAGTTTTCTTCCCTCAAATTATCATTCTCTTGCTCTAGTTTCAATATCCTCTTGCATAAAGCCGCCTTGCTCTCCTGCAGAAAGCGAGAAGGGATAAAAGGAGTATTGGGTGCACTCCTACCATTGGAAGGCTTGACTTCTTGAACTCCACGTGCATATCTCCAAGCTGGGGTAATGGAGGTTCATCTTCATCTAAGCCACCTTCTGGTCCAACGTCTTCTATTTCCTCCATATCAGTGTCTTCTTCCTCCTTAGAAGTCCACAAGTAGGGGTAGATGTCCCCAAAGATCTTTGGATCGGCAACATAGTTGGACACATAGCTTTCTCCCTCAGACTCTTGGGACGACATATTTTCACATCTGCCAGGAAAACAACACAAAACAAGAACGGAAGAAAATCTCGCAATGCAGTTGTGAAAACAGTCGGGGGTACATATAGATAATTTGTATTCTTGGAAACCAAGAAAACGAAAGGAGAACGGAGTCGGGAAGGTTTCCTTGGTGGGCACGCTCCACGAGGGCATGCCAGGGATGGCAACCGCGCCCTGGTGTGTCGTGCCCTCCTCGGATACCTTCTAGTTTATTTTTTAATTCATAAAATTCATAAATATTCCAAAACTGATAAAATTAATTTTTCCAGATTTATTGGAGATTTTTTACTTACAGTATCACGTACCTCTTTATTTTCACGATTCTGGAGTGTTCCGGAAGGTTTATTTTATGTGTTCCTCCGGTGTCATGGTTTGGATAACATTGCTTTCAACATTAATAGGTGTACCTAAGATATAGTGTTTAATTCTTTGCCCATTGACCACCTTCGGGTTTGTACCTTCGGCATTATTAATCTTAATAGCTCCTGAGCGATAAACTTCTTCTATAACATAGGGTCCTTCCCATTTGGATAGAAGTTTTCTAGCAAAAAATCTGAAACGAGAATTGTACAAAAGAACATATTCTCCAACTTTAAATTCTTGCTTTTGGATTCTTTTATCATGGTATCTTTTAACTTTCTCTTTAAATAATTGCCATTTTCATAAGCTTGGGTTCTCCATTCATCTAATGAGCTAATATCAAATAACCTCTTTTCACTGGCAAGTTTGAAGTCATAATTTAGTTATTTAATTGCCCAAAATGCTTTATGTTCTAAATCTAGAGGCAAATGACAAGCTTTCCCATATACCATCTTATATGGAGACATACCCATAGGATTTTTATATGTTGTTCTATAGGCCCAAAGTGCATAATCTAATTTCTGAGACCAATTACTAAGGTGCTGCTCTTACTTGAACTAACAACCTACTTATGATTAACCCCCTCGCAAGCATCCTCAACTACGAGAAAAGTCTTAAGACAAAGTCTAACCATAGCATTAAACATGTTGACCCAAATCAGCCCCTTACGAAGTAGCGCATGAACTAGGGTTTAAGCTTCTATCACTCTAGAAATCCATCATATAATAGCTACTCCACAATGCATTCCCTTAGGGCCAAGGATGGTGAAGTGTCATGTAGTCAACGTTCACATGACACCACTATGGGAATCACAACATACATATCATCAAAATATCGAACACATATCAAGTTCACATGATTACTTGCAACATGACTTCTGCCGTGACCTCAAGAACAAAGGTGACTACTCACAAATAATATTCATGCTCAATATTAGAGGGGTATTAAGTAGCATAATGGATCTAAATATATGATCTTCCACCAAATAGACCATATAGTAATCAACTACACAAGATAATCAACACGACTTGTCACCCATAGGTACCAATTTGAGGTTCCGGTACAAAGATTGAACACAAGAGATGAACTAGGGTTTGAGAGGAGATTGTGTTGTTGAAGATGTTGATGAAGAATGGCCTCCCCAAGATGATAGGGTTGTTGGTGATGACGATGGCTTCGATTTTCCCCTCCGAGAGGGAGGCTCCCCCAGCGGAATCGCTCCGTCGGAGGGCGAAAGTGCTCCTGCCCAAGTTCCGCCTCAAGGCGGCAGGGCTTCGTCCCAAAAGTCCTCCCTATAATTTTTTAGGGTTTTTGGGATTTTATACCAGAAGAGGGGCTTCGGAGGAGGGCTTGGGTGCCCATGCTCCACTAGGGTGCGCTAGGGGTGGCACGCATGCCTTGGTGGGGCGTGGCCACCTGGTGGCCCCTCCCGGGAGTTTCTAGCTCCAGTATTTTTCATTTATTGAATAAAAAATCTCCATAAATTTTTAGCTTCATTGGAGTTGTGCAGAATAGGTATCTCTGACGTGCTTTTTCAAGGTGCTGAATTCCAATTGTCGGCATTCTCCCTCTTGATGTAAACCTTGCAAATTGTGAGAGAAAAGGCATTACAATTACTCCCCAAAGCATTATTATGCATAAAAACATTATAAATAGAAGTAGTAAAACATGATGCAAAATGGACGTATCACACACTAGCAAATTTCCCTCAAGTAGATGACCTATGTTTTATCAATCCGCAGAAGGTGTCGGATCAAGATGGTATCTCTCGAACAACCCTGCAATCAAATACAAGAAATCTCTTGTGTCCCCAACACACCTAATCCAATGGTAAATTGTATAGGAGCAAAGGGTAGGTGATACAAGTTTAGTATGTATATTAGATATAGGTTTTTGTAATCTGAAATAATAAAACAACAAGGTAAAATTTTATAAAAGTGAGAACAAATGGTATGTCAATACTTGGAAACAAGGCCTAGGGTTCATACTTTCACTAATCTCTCAACATTGCTAACATAATTGAATCATATAACCATCCCTAAACGTGCGACAAAGAATCACCCAAAAGTTCCTATTAGCGGAGAATATAATAATAAATTGTTGTAGGCAGTGAACCACCACAAGGTTATCTTTCCGATCTATCTATTGAATCATCCCCATAGGTGTCACAAACAGCCCTAGAGTTAGTACTGAATGGTTAACTTTACGATCAATCTATTGAGCCATCCCTATAGGTGTCTGATGTCTACTACACAACCTTCTTCTTATAGACTCGTGTTGGGCCTCCAAGCGAAGAGTTTTGTAGGACAGTGGCAATTTTCCCTCAAGTGGATGACCTAAGGTTTATCAATCCGTGGGAGGCGTAGGATGAAGGTGGTCTCTTTCAAGCAACCCCGCAACCAAATAACAAAGAGTATCTTGTGTCCCCAACACACCAAATACAATTGTAAATTTTATAGGTGCACTAGTTCGGTGAAGAGATGGTGATACAAGTGTAATATGGATGGTAGATATAGGTTTTTGTAATCTGAAAATATAAAAACAGCAAGGTAACAAGTAACAAAAGTGAGCACAAATGGTATTGCAATGCTTGAAAAATGGTATTGCAATGCTTGAAAATGGTATTGCAATGTTAGTTCTCTCAACAATACTAACATAGTTGAATGATATGTAAATACCGCTTGTGCGACAAAGAGTTCACTCCAAAGTCACAAATAGTGGAGAACTAACGAAGAAATTATTGTAGGGTACGAAACCATCTCAAAGTTATCTTTCCGATCAATCTTATGAGCTATCCCTATAAGTGTCACGAACAGCCCTAGAGTTCGTACTAAAATAACACCTTAAGGCACACGTCAACCAAAACCCTAATGTCACCTGGATACTCCAATGTCACCACAAGTACCCATGGGCTTGATTATACTATATGCATCACACAATTTGAGATTCGTCATGTTCAATCCAACACAAAGAACTTCAAAGAGTGCCCCAAAGTTTCTACAGGAAAGTCAAGACAAAATGTGTGCCAACCTCTATGCATAGATTCCTAAGGTCACGGAACCCGCAAGTTGATCACCAAAACATACATCAAGTGGATCAATAGAACATCCCATTGTCACCACGGATATCCCATCGCAATACATACCTCCAGTGTTCTCAAATACTTAAAGACTCAATTCAATAAGAAAACTTCAAAGGGAAAACTCAATTCATCACAACAAGATAGAGAGGGGAAAACTCCATATGATTCAACTATATCAATAAAGCTCGCGGTACATCAAGATCGTGCCATCTCAAGAACACGAGAGAGAGAGAGAGAGAGAGAGAGAGAGATCAAACACATAGCTACTGGTACATACCCTCAGCCTAGAGGGTGAACTACTCCCTCCTCGTCATGGAGAGCGTCGGGATGATGAAGATGGCCTTCGGTGATGGTTTCCCCCTCCGGCAGGGTGTCGGAATGGGCTCTCGATTGGTTTTTCATGGCTTTGGAGGCTTGCGGCAGCCGAACTCCCCATTTAGTTTTCTTTTTGAAGGTTTCTATATTTATAGGAATTTTTGGCATCGATCTCACATCAAGGGGGGCCACAAGACGGTGACAAGCCTGCTAGGCGCGGCTAGGGGCGTGGCCGTGCCTGGAAGGCTTGTGGCCTCCTCGTGGCTCTTCTGGCCCAACTCCAATGCTTCGGGGGTCTCTTTTGTTCCAAAAAATCATACGAAATTTTCAGCCCATTCCGAGAACTTTTATTTCTGCACGAACAACGACATCATGGTATTTCTGCTGAAAACAGCGTTAGTCCGGGTTAGTTCTAATAAAATCATACCAAAATCATATAGAATTATTGTCAACATGGCATGAATACTTCATAAATTATAGATACGTTGGAGACGTATCAGCATCCCCAAGCTCAATTCCTACTCGTCCTCGAGTAGGTAAATGATAAAAGAAATAATTTATGAAGTGTGAATGCTAGCATAGTGCATAAATTTGATCAATGATAATTCCAAACACTTATTCTAGCATCATTATAAATCATAAACAGTAGCTCTTCTCATAAACCTTCTCATGATGAAATAACAAGCTATCCACATGTTAAAGTATAGACTAACAAACTATGCTTTGTGTCACCAAGTAATTGCAATTCATCTAATTTTCAGGAAGGTCTATGTAAGAGAAAATTCCACATACTCAACTATCATATAGTTTTCCATGATTGCTAACACTCAAAGCATATTTGTAGAACAAATAGCATTTATCAAACATAGAGAAAGATAGGGGCTTAATGTTTCACCTCCCAACTTATTTATCATATAGATAATTGTCAAAAATAATAATTCATGATCAAATATATTTCAATGGCCATATATGCTTGGATCTTTCCCCAACACATGATGCTTACCAAGAGAAAAAGGCGAAATATAGGAAGTGGTGAACATCACCATAACTCTTGCATAAAGGTAACTACATAAAAGTAAAAGATAGACCCTTTGCAGAGGGAAGAATTGATTTGCAGAGGTGCCAGAGCTCGAGCTTTTAAAACATAGATGAAAAATAATTTTGGGCGGTATGCTTTCATTGTCACCATAACAACCGAGAGATCTCGGTATCTTCCATGCTAGATACATTATAGGCGGTTCCCAAATAGAATGGTAAAGTTTTTTACTCCCCCTCGACCAATCAATCACACTCCACGACGAGCCAAATCCATAGGTACCGTCCATACCAACAACATTCCTAGGGGAGTTTTTTTAATTATTTGCACTTTTTTCCTTTGATTTCGGGACTGGGATCCCTATTACCAGCCACTTTCTCGTGAATGATAGTGAATCAACACATATCATGAGAATAATCCACATAGCATGGAAGATACTGATAGCCCCTAGTCATTATATGAGCGATTCGGGCATACAAAATACAATATTATTTGAAGGTTTAGAATTTGGCACATGCAAACTTACTTGGAACGGTAGGTAAATACCGCATATAGGTAGGTATGGTGGACTCATATGGAGCAACTTTGGGTTTAAGGGTGTTTGTATGCACAAGTAGTATTTTTACTTGGTGTGGAAGTTTTGGCTAGTATGAGGTGGAAGCAAGCACCACATGTTGGAGGATCCATAACAATATAACTTCTATACAAATATACCCAAGGATAACTCATTACGTTGTATTCCTTGTTCAACTTCAACTGATTTGATCAACTTTGAAAATAATTAATGGGTATTCACAATCATAGAATATGTCAATAAAAGTATATTTATATGTGAAATCTCTCTTCCTTCAGTATTATTTCATTAATTGTTCAAGTGACCAATGCGGTGTTTGCTAACTTTCAATAAATTTTACCACCTATACTTCTTATTTGTGAAGTCATTACTACCCATGGGATAAGCATATAAAACATATATAATTTCAGATTTATTATATTCAATTCTTTCAACTATTTACTCATAGGATATAAGTGAAGCACGAGAGTAAATGACAAAACTACTCCAAACATATAAGTGAAGATCAATGAGTAGTCAAACAATTAAGTAGTTATGTGAGGACTTTCTCTCTCTCTCTCTCTCTCTCAACAAATATTTTTCAGATCTGAGTATTTTATTTAAAAAACAAGAAAAGGAAAAATAGCACTCCAAGAATAGCATGCATCAAGTGAACGAATAAAAATTTAGGCTCAACATAGTCTAACCGATAATTGTTGATGAAGAGAGGTGGGATGCGTAGCATCCCCAAGCTTAGATGCTTGAGACTTATTGAAATATTTACTTGGGGTGCCTTGGGAATCCCCAATCTTGAGCTTTTGTATCTCGTTCAATCCTTTCATATCATGGTTTCACCAATCCTCAAAAACTTCATGCACACAAAACTCGAAAAGAACTCGTGAGATAGGTTAGTACACATAATAATAAATCAAATCTTTATGTACTTCCAAGACAAGTTGCACAATAATTTTCAAACATTATTTAATGTATAATATAATTTACACAATTTATATTTACCAATATAGGCTATGGAAACTATAGGATAAGTACATAACAAAACTATGACAGCAATCTGTCCAAACAGAATAGTCTGTAGAAATTTATGAAAACAGTGTACTTATGTAACTCACAAAATTATAAAAATTTAGGAAATGCTATAAAATTTGTATGAAAATACTGTGTAAAAAATTCAGAAACTTTCCACGTTCCAGTAAAATATGAAAATATAAATGCTGCAGCAGAAGTTTCTGTTTTCACACAGCACACATCAAAACATGCAATGCAAGCATCCTAAGGCAATTCTTGGAACTTTTTATTGAAAACCAAGATTATAAATAACACCTAACAAAGAACAACAAAATAAAGTGACGCTCCAAGCAAAACTCATATTATGTGACGAAGAAAAATATAGCTCCAAGTAAGATATACCGATAGTGTTGAAAACGAAAGAGGGGATGCCTTCCGGGGCATCCCCAAGCTTAGACACTTGAGTCTTACTTGAATATTACATTAGGGATACCTTTGTAATCCCCAAGCTTAGGTTCTTGTCACTCTTTGTTTTCCTCATATCGGTGTCTCACCCAAAACTTGAAAACTTCAATCACACAAAACTTAACGGAACTTCGTGAGATAGGTTAGAGTACTAAAGATAAATCATTCACATAGGTACTGTCAAGACAAGATTCATAATTGTTCTCACATTATACCTACTGTATTCCATCATTCCCACAATTTATATTGCTCAATATAAGCTATAGGAATACTTGAAACAAGCAAACTATGCATGCAAAATAGAATCTGTCAAAAACAGAACAGTCTGTAAAGATCTGAATGATCACCATACCTCCCTGACTCTAAAAATTCTCAAAAATCAGGAAAACTCAAGGAATTTTCATATAAATGTTGTGTAAAATTTTTAGAATTTTTGACGCTCTAGTAAAATCATATAATTCATATACTGGACGCAAAACTTTCTGTTTTTGCACAGAATCAAACAAGCAAGTATCCACACTATCCCAAAGGCTTTACTTGGCACTTTATTAAAATAAAAGACATAAAACATTACTACAGGATCTTAATCATGTGAACACATAAAAACATAATGTAAAAGTGTTGGGTTGACTCCCAAGAAGCGCTTTTCTTTAATGCCTTATAGCTAGGCATGATGATTTCAATTATGCTCGTAAAGGAATAATAATTGAAACATGCAAAGGAGCATCATAAATGTCATGACAAGCACATTTAATTCTAACCCACTTCCTATGCATAGGGATTTTGTGAGCAAACAAATTATGGGAACAATAATCATCTAGCATAGGAAGGCAAAACAAGCATAACTTCAAAACTTTGAACACATAGAGAGGAAACTTGATATTATTGGAATTCCTACAAGCATATGTTCCTCCCTCATAATAATTTTCAATAGTATCATGAAGGAATTCCACAATATAACCAGCACATAAAGCATTCTTTTCATGATCTACAAGCATAGAATTTCACTACTCTCCACACAAGAAAATTTCTTCTCATGACTAATAGTGGAGTATCATAAAAGAGTTGAATACTAAAAATTGGTTCCACACTAAAAGAGTAATATTCAGTAAAAGGATATTCATAATTATGACAAGTATCATAATATTAATCATATGTTAGTCCATATAGTGCCGCTTAGGGATTTTGGTGTATTGAAGACTTATAGGTTAAGGAACTAATGCGTTTGTAAGTGTACACATGCTCTATAAGTGAATGAGGAGTTTGATATATTCGGAGATTATCGACCCCTAAAAATGTATGTATTCAACTGAAGACTTTGGTGAAGACTTAGCTGAAGACTTTGGTATTCCCTGAAGACTTTGAAAATGAAGAATGTAGTCTGACCTTGAAGATATGAACAAGGACTATGAAGCATGAAGACCTTTGTTTTCGTAGTTTCATTTCCTTTCTTTGAGTCATAGGAAACACCGTACTGTTAAAGGGGGCCGAGGTAATACTAAGGAAAATTTCCAACTGATGCTCAACTCAAAATCCTCAACCTATCCAATCCTTCGAGTGAAGCATTTTGGAAATCTCTTACAGTTCAGTCAAGTTCTTCAGTGACAGAGACGAAGTTCGTCTAGTCTCTAAGGAAATTGGTCTGACTGAGGAGTTAGGATTTTGCCAGTGTGAATTGCGTGCAAGTGAGGAATATGATAAGCCTGAGGACTATCATAGTTCGAAATTCTGACCGTTGTTGTGCTTAGCGCCAGCTGTCCCCAATTATCTTATCCACATAACGGTCATATCATTGGGGGCATTTATGTCTTATCATATCAGGTTGCACCTTGGCTATAAATAGACACCCCCACAACCACTAGTTGGTTGGCTGCTCCGAGAGAGAACTGACACTTGTCATTTGAGAGCAACCCATCCTCCGTGGACTTTGATAGAAAATCATCACTGAGGAAAAACCCAAATACAAACCACCAAACCCAAAGTGATTGAGCATCTCTGAAGAGATTGTTCCTGTGTGGAACCGACGATTGTTACCTTTGAAGACTGTGTATCTTCCAGACAGTTAGGTGTCATGGTCTAGTGCATCCTACAGTCAATTAGGGATCACAGTGTGACCTTGGTCTAGAGCATACAACTGTCAATTGTGGATCGCCGGTGACTAGTTTGTGAGGGTTTTGGAAGTCTACCCTGAAGACTTACCACGGGTGTTGGGCGAGGACTTTGTGACCTTAGCTCAAGGAGAATATGGTAAGGACTGTGTGTCTTGGGACTGTGTGTCCTTTGGTTTAAATAACAGGCCGCTCCAAACCAGACGTACGACTGTCACAGCAGTTGGAACTGGGTCATCAAACCATTGTCTTCATCGAGCTACCTGGTTCTATTTCCTCAACCCTTTCATTTCCTCGTATACCTGTTGATTAAATAGATCATTACTATTTGAATAATTTGACTGAAGACTTTCTCAATTTCCTCACCTCAAATTCTTCAACTTTCCTTGTTCCTCACCTACTTATCCTGTATCATGCTACCTGTAATCTGTGCATGTTTTATTTCATCATGATGACTATGCTATTGCTATGTTTCTCATGCACTTGAGTACTTATTTTGCTACTACTTATTCATCACATTTGAAATTCCTCAAGTTGAAATTCCTCAAGTGATGAATTTGTAAAAATCTCCTATTCACCCTCCCCCTCTAGTCGATATAACGCACTTTCAATTGGTATCAGAGCAAGGTACTCCCTTGTTTTGTGTGATTTTGGTTTAACCGCATGGAGTTCTAGTTATGTCGACTACACGTATGATCAAGGTTTTCGCGGGCTGTCCTACCTTCGATGGGACGGACTACCCCTACTAGAAGAACAAGATGTGCATGCATCTTGAAGCTATTGACAACGATCTCTGGTATGTTGTGGAAAATGGTGTTCCCCGCACATCTCCGACTGTTACTGCTACTGATGCGAAGAAATTCAAGCAACTTGATTCTCAAGCGAAGAATATCATGTGTGGCCATCTCAGCAAAGGTCAGTATGGCAGAGTGAGTGCTTTGGAGTCTGCTAAGCTCATTAGGATAGGTTGTCCAAACTCAACGAAGGTGTTCCCACTCAACGTGACTCTCGTATTGATGTTCTTCGCAATCTCTTCAACCGCTTCAAAAGACTCGACAATGAGAATGTTCAACAAACTTTTGATCATCTCACTCATATCTCCAACGAGCTTCAAGCACTTGGTGCCACTGATATCACCGACCACGAGGTGGTGAAGAAACTGCTGAGATCTCTTGATTCCTCATTTGATACACTGGCTTTGATAATTCAAGAGCATGGAGACTACAAGTCACTTGATCTTGCTGATATACTTGAGAGACTCAATACTCATGAATTCCAACAAGCTGAGAAGAGAGACCTCTACGGGCCAAGCTATGGAAGATCTCGTGATCTGAAGGCAGAAGCAATTTCGCCATCCGAAGGCGAAGATTCTGATAGTAGCATTGGTGATCTTCAAGAATTAAGACAGGAGCTAGCAATGCTCGTGAGGAAATTCCAGAAGTTCTCAAGGAGAGGCCAGTTTGAAAAGTCATCAAAAGGTGGTATGAAGAAATCAGATTCCTCATCAAGCGACTACAAGAGAAGAACTTGTCACAAATGCAAGAAATATGGTCACTTTATCTTTGACCGTCCTCTCTGGGAAAAAGAATCAAATAAGAAGAAGTACAAGGACAACAGTTCTGATGACTCGAAGAAGAATAACAAATCTTCAAAGTCCTCATCTACAAAGTCCTCATCTTCAAAGTCCTCGATGCACAATAAGAATGGTTCTAGAAAGGCTCGGGCTTTCATTGGCAAGGAAATGGACTCAGAAGAAGAATCTGAAGAATATGAAGAAGAGGAAGAATCTGAGGTGGAATATGGATCTAGTGTTGCTAGTCTTGCTCTTGCTACTGCTTTCGTCATCAAGTCCATCTTCAACGATGAAGAAAATGACTATTCCAACGACTTTGACATCAGCAATGATGAATATGATCCTACCTACTGCTTCATGATGAAAGTCGTCAAGTCATCAATTGAATGTCCTCTCTTTGATGACATTGAATATCCTAAGTGGAAAATCCTCATGAAGAAGCACCTCATGTCAACAAACAGTGAGCAATGGACAGTTACTGAACTTGGACTGAGTGAACTTTGCAAGATGGCAAATGCTAAGGAAATTGATAAGTAAACTCAACTTGATGCTCAGGCGAGGAACATCATCTGCTCAAGCCTAGCAAGCATCATGTTCAAGGGCATCTGTCATCTCCAAAACACAAAGCTCATTTGGGATAGGATCATGGACCTCAATGAAGGCTATCGCACTCGTCAAGACCCCATGTTCAAGGGCATCTGTCATCTCCAAAACACAAAGCTCATTTGGGATAGGATCATGGACCTCAATGAAGGATCGGACTCAAACTCTGACTCATGATCTCAAAAGTCTTCAGTCAAAGTATGATAACCTTCAAAGTCATCATAATGCACTCTTAGCCGATCATGAGAAGCTTTGTTCTGAATTTATTCAAAGAAAGCAAGATCTTGAGAAACTAAGAGTGTCTCATGAGGATGTCCAAAGAGAAAACGGTTCCTTATTGGCTCAACAGATCAGTACCGCTGAGGAAGAATTTGTTCCACCTTGTTTGAAATGCATAGAATATGAAACTGCTAATTCTTCACCTGAATGTTCAAATGCTTCTATTGCTGCAAATTCTTCAACTACTCCCGTGGTCACAAATTCCTCATCTGAGGATACCACAAGTATCACTGATGAAAATGCAGGTTTGAAGGAATTGTATGTGACAGGCATGTACAAAAGTCTCAAAGGGCATCAAACCCTTTGTGATGTTCTCAAAAAGCAGATTCTGAACAGGAACCCTAGGAAAGAGGGTATTGCATTTGAGAGGAAACTCAATGCTAATGGATCCTACTGGACACCTAAGCAGTACCCCAAAACCTCATGGGTTTCTGCAAAAGGACCTCCTATAGATCCATCCACTTTATCTGGCTTTACTTGTGAAACTTCATATTCCTTCGATGAGTTACTTGACTCCAACTACAAATTCTTCAAAAATCAGAAAGGTGAAGTATTTGCCAGATTTGTTGGAACTAACTGCAGGAACGGTTCACCTATGAAGAAAATCTGGGTTCCTAAGAGTTGCCTATAAAATCTTCAAGTGAATTTTCTTAATACACCACTTATGAAGAAAAGGAACCCCAGATCAAATTCCTCATATGGACCAAAGTCTTCACATGGACCAAATTCCTCAAATGGTCAAAAATATCACTCTCGTACTAATGCATCTGTTTCGCAGGGAAAACCTAAGAGTTCTGAATATGTGCATTATTCTTCAAATCATTATGTTCATAAGTCCTTGAAGAATTTCTCTGCTTAATCATATGAGTACACTAACCCTTGTCCTGTCAAATGAAGCGCACTAGCTTCAATGTCTCCCTTCTCATATGGTGCTCGTAGAATGATGAACTCTTTGCGACCCCTCCAGATGTGGGTGGTGAAGAAATTGAACTAATCTCTCATGTAGGGTCAGGTCTTCATATGAACTTGAATGTCTGATGAATTTGCTGGAGACCTAAGGAAATGCTTAAAATTACGCAAGCTAATCATGCAGAAATGAATTCCTCATTTCTCGCGTCCTAACACTCCTTTACTTACTATGTTGTTTGATGAAATTCTGCCTGATGAATTTGATGTCATATTCTTCACTTTGAAGCATATGAGTTCGTAAGTTGCACTAATTCATCTGCATGATGAACCTCCAAAAGCTACTAAGTGGGTCCTCGACAGTGGATGCACAAACCACATGTGTGGTGACAAGAATCTACTGATGAATTTGCCACTTGCCCCATCTCGTCTGAAGCATATCACCTACGGTGGCAAAGGAAAAAAATCAAGGTATTGGGTCTAGGTAAGGTTGCAATTTCAAAGGAGCAACACAAGGATAAGGTGATGCTTGTCGAATCCCTCGGGTTCAACCTTATGTCTGTCTCAATGCTTTATGCTCTTGATATGATTGTCGTCTTTGGAAAATATCGTTGTGTTGTCATCATGGAATCTGACCATTCCAAAGTCTTCGAAGGCTTTAGGAGAGGAGACTTGTATATTGTTGATTTCTCTATAGGTCTCAGCCTGCCACGTGCTTACTTGCAAAGTCCTCAGAAGGCTGGTTGTGGCATCGACGACTTGGACATGCTGGTATGAGGAACTTGCACACGCTCCTAAAGAAAAAGCACGTCATTGGCATTGAAGGTGTCAAATTCCTCAAGGACCACCTCTGTGGTGCTTGTGAGTCTGGAAAGATGACCAGATCCAAGCATCCCTCGAAGACAATCATGACCACGGCTCGATCTATTCAATTTCTTCATATGGACCTCTTTGGCCCCACTCACTATTCCACACTAACAAATTCTTCAAGTTTGTATGGCTTTGTCATTGTTGATGATTACTCTCGTTACACTAGGGTGCATGTTATTCTGTACAAGTCTGAAGTGCAGGATGTCTTCGGACGATTTGCTTCAAGGGCCTCAACAAACTTCGGCATCAAGATCAAGCACATCAGGAGTGATAATGGGACTGAGTTCAAGAACACCAATCTTGGTGAATATCTTGATGAACTTGGTATTACTCATGAGTTATCTGCCCCATACACTCCTCGGTAGAATGGCGTCGTGGAGCACAAGAATATGACTCTTGTTGAGATGGCTCGCACCATGCTTGATGAATAAAAGACTCATCGTTGCTTCTGGCCTGAAGCAATTGATACAGCTTGCCATATCATCAACATGGTATATCTTCACAAATTCTTCAAGAAGACCTCTTATGAGATCATGACTGGCAAGAAACCCAATGTAAGTTATCTCAAAGTCTTCGGTGCAAAATGTTGGATTAGAGATCTACACCATAGTTCTAAATTTGGCCTGAAAGCACATGAAGGTTTTATGCTTGGTTATGGAAAGGACTCGCACACCTACAGAGTCTTCAACACCTACCACCATAAGGTTGTTGAAACTATAGATGTGCGGTTCGATGAAACTGACGACTCATAAAGAGAGCACCTGCCTCCTGTGCTAGATGAAAAATCTCCTGAAGAATCCATTAAGCTTAAGGCTACTGAAGATGTCATACCCACTAAAGAAGTTATTCCAACCAATGAATACATTCATGCTGATACACCTGAAGAAAATGGTGCTGAAGAAAATCCTCAGCCACGTCAACCTGCTCATCCAAGAGTTGCAAATGAAGTGTAGATTGACAAAATCATCGACGACATCAATGCACCAGGTCCCCTCACTCGCTCAAGAGCTTCACATTTGACTAACTTTTGTGGGCACTTTGCTTTTTTCTCTATCATAGAGCCCACCAAAGTTGATGAAGCACTCAAGGAGCCTGAGTGGATTCAAGCTATGCAAGAGGAATTGCATCAATTCAAGCTCAACAATGTATGGGAACTTGTCCAGCGGCCAAATCCTCGCAAGCATAACATCATAGGTACCAAGTGGATCTACTGCAACAAGAAAGATGAAAATGGCCTTGTGGTGAGAAATAAGGCTCGTCTTGTAGCTCAAGGCTACACACAGGTTGAAGGAATTGACTTTGATGAAACTTTTGTACCTGTTGCTAGACTTGAAGCTATTCACATATTGCTTTCTTATGCTAACCATCAACCATCATGATATCATCTTATATCAAATGGATGTGAAAAGTGCATTCCTCGATGGTAAGCTTGAGGAAGAAGTATATGTTGCTCAACTCCCAGGTTTTGAAGACCCTAAGCATTCTGACAAAGTCTTTAGACTCAACAAGGCCCTATATGGCCTCAAGCAGGCCCCTCGGGCGTGGTACGACACTCTGAATGAATTCCTCATGAAGAAAGGCTTCAAACCCGGTTCACTCGACCCAACTCTTTTCACTAAATCTTACGATAATGAACTGTTCATATGCAAAATACATGTAGACAATATTATCTTTGGTTGTACTGACAAACGTTACAGTGATGCATTTGCTTATATGATGAGTGAAGAATATCAAATGTCTATGATGGGAGATTTGAAATCCTTCTTAGGTCTTCAAATTCGTCAGCAAGACAATGGCATCTTCATTTCTCAAGAGAAATACCTCAAGGATGTTCTGGGGAAATTCGACATGCAAGACTGCAAAGGCGTCAAAACTCCAATGCCTTCAAAAGGCCACCTCTGCACAGATGAAAATGGTAAAGATTTCAATCAGAATGTATATCGCTCCATGATTGGCTCGTTATTGTATCTATGTGCATCTAGGCCTGATATTATGCTGAGTGTTTGCATGTGTGCCCGATTCCAAGCAACACCAAAGGAATCACACCATAAGGTTGTGAAACATATTCTTCAATACTTAGCTCACACAACAATGCTTGGATTATGGTATCCCAATGGCTCAAAACTTAACCTCGTTGGATAATCGGATGCTGACTATGCTGGTGATCGTGTGGATCACAAGTCAACCTCAGGCACATGTCATTTCCTCGGACGATCCTTAGTCTATTGGTCCTCAAATAAGCAAAACTGCGTGTCACTATCTACTACTGAAGCTGATACATTGCTACTGGTTCATGTTGCGCTCAGTTGCAATGGATCAAGCAAACCCTCAAGGACTATGGCATCAAGGTGAAGAATGTGCCTCTCTACTGCGACAACGAGAGTGCTATCAACATTGCTTACAACCCAGTTCAGCATTCCAAGACCAAGCACATCCAGATTCGTCATCATTTTCTTCGAGATCATGTACTCAAGGGTGACATCTCCATCGATCACATCCCCACTTAAGAACAACTAGCTGATATCTTCAAAAAGCCATTGGATGAGAAGAGATTTTACAAGTTGCGGTGTGAGCTAAATATCTTAGAATCTTCGAATGTTCTTTGAAAAGACACACATCCTAACATTTATGCAAAATTGATGACTTAGATGTGCAACACACGAAGTAACTTTTTTCTTCAATCAATGAAGAATAACCCTCTAAGTGTGAAAAAATTAATGAAGAATTTGATTCTCAGAACCCTATGACAATTGTACGCGGTGTCTGAAATTATCATTCTTATACGGTGGGTCACGCCACCAAGCATAGTTGAAATTCTTCAAAGTTGAGTTTTTGGTCATTTTGCAAATTCTTCAATTTTTCAAATTCCCCAAGTTTGCAAATTCCCCAACTTGTCAAATTCTTCAAACTATGAAACTGATTGACTATATTTGAGTTTTTCAATCCTCAACAGCATTCACTTATTGCTAATTCTTCAAGTTGATTTTCATCTAAGTGAATGTGATCGGACCCATTCCCCCTCTATGCTAAACTCAACCCATTCTGTTCACAAATTCTTCATATGTGTTCTATTTTGAAACTCGTTCAAAGTCTTCATTGTGTCCTTGAGAGCTGAAGAATTTGCGAATGGAAACTTTAAAAAAATCACTATCAAAATTTTCAACACTTCCCGCTCAAACCGTTCCGATTCCCACGACTTGATACACCATGTCCCCCACTATCTCAACTACACAGTACGTGGGTGACACATGTCACGTGGAGAGCAAGGGTCAGGGGCAACCTGGTCCAAAATCTTCGGGTCGGTTGGTTTTCACCTCCACTATAAATACCCCTTCCCTTTCACTGTGCTCGAGTTACTCATCACTCCCACTCTCTCCTGAGCTCAAACCTAGCGCCGCTGCTAAAATCATCCCTGCCGGTGTGGAAGAGCTTCACTGCCTCGACCTCACCATCGACGTACTCACACCGGCCGCGGAAATCTTCACTCCGCCGCCGTTGTAGTTGTCTCCCTCTGCCAATCTAGGGCATGGGAGATCTAGACGGACGAACATCCTTGATTTCATCTCACTGTTCGTCATGTTCTTCATCAGGGTAAATAAAATCTAATTTTACTGCCCTTGTTTGATCTTCAAGTTTTCCACAATTTCCTCAAAGGTGTTTATTCTTCAAGAATCATATTCCAAAGCACCTTACATGTTCATTCCCTTGATGTTTTTCCTAAGTTATGATTTTCTTCAAGATTCCTCAATTGTGTGGATCCTCAAAATTTGCACAACTCTGGAACTTAAGACAAGAACACTTGGTGAAAATCCTCAAGACATCTATGGTCACAATTCCTCAACTTGATGTATTTTGAAAATTGCTGAGAACGCATATGACCTCTTCAAATTCCTCGCACCTATACTCTGTTCACAGGTAGAAAATGTCTGCTAATGAATCACTAGGTTCTCATCAACTTAACTCATTTGTAGCGTTTCTTGAGAAAAAATTGTGTACATCTTTAGAATCTTCAAGAGTTCAGAGTCATCAAATGAGGAAAATGGCTGATGTCAAAAGACCTCAGAAGGGTGGAAAGAAACCTGAACTGCAAAGTGCTTTTGAGATTCCCGATGAGCTGTATGAGAATATTGCACTCCAGATGAAGAAACTCATCGCAAGGAAACTCCAAAGCAGCGCAAGATTCTCATACAAAAAATTGAGAGGACATGGGCACGGGAATGGAAAGAATATCAATATGTCACTCCCAAGAACATGAAGAAATTTGTTCTTAAACCCCTGTGCAACAGGCCACCCTTGGCTCCAAACCAAACTGCTGATCCCACTAGTCTCAAAACTGGTGATGACTTTCCTCAAGAATGGGAAAGACAACAAGCCAAGCTGGCAAAGAAGGCAAAAGAGGTTGTGAAGAAATTCAATGCAGACACAACTGATGTTGCCTCTATCGGAGCCTTTGCTAGTTCTCCAAAGAAATCAATGGTGAAGAAATCTGTAGTAAAATCAAAGTCCTCAACTTCAAAATCATCACTGGAAAACCCTCCAGCAAGTTCTTCAAATACCTCTATAATGCATTCAGTAGCTACACAATCATCAGCTGCGGCCACAAAATCCTCAACACTTGTGCACCTTGCAACATGTCAGAGGACCGAGGGCTTCTCAATTGCTTCAGGTGTCTCTGCTAGTTCCTCTACCAAAGCATAGTCTTCAACAAGCCCTACTCTATTGAAGCTAAAGAGAACTGTTGGACGAGGTCGACAACGAAGTCCTCACACAAGCAAAGCTGTGGTGAATGTACCCTCAGGATCTGAGGATGATGATGAGGCCGATAATGAAGAATTGGGGGAAATCATCAGAGTAAGTCAGCAAAGGGCTGCAATAGCCAAGGGCAGCTCTGCTCCTCTCATGCTGGATCCCAAGATGATCCTCAACTTCATTGACATATGGCGCGAGGATCTCAGCACTCCACTTTCCTCAATGAACCTACCTCTTGGTGTGGATCATGTCCTCACACACTTCATAGCTGAGGAAAAATGGAAGAGAGATCAAGCTTAGAGAGGTAAAAGGAACAGGGCAAGAAAAAAATCTGAGGAACCATGTGATGAATTTGACTCCCAATCAACTTGTCACAGTTCAGTCTGAAATTTGTAGCCTCACTGAAGAACAGGACAAGTATGATGCTGAATGGAAGGGCACCAAAGTGAGATTTGTCAGGGCAGCCCAAGCTGCAGTTAAGGATCATAACGAGAGGGTTGCAGCTCGATCGCAACCACAAATTCCTCAGGCTGAAGAATCTGCTCAGCCTACTGAAGAAACTACTCCCGTAGCTGAAGAAATTCAGACTGCTGATGAACCTGCCAGGGTAACCTCCACTATTACGCCTGGAGAAATTGCCAGGACAGCTAAAACTTTTGTTGTGCCTCATGAAATTGAGAACACAAGGACAACTGCATCAGTCACGCCTAAAGAAAATGCTCCTCCTTCACCATCTACAGAAACTGCAAAATCCTCAAGGGTGAAGAACAATAACCTTCCTTCTGCATCAGAAGTGAAGAAAACTAAGGTTGCGGAGAAAAAGGCTCTAAAGAGAAAAGCATCAACTTCAAATTCCTCAGTTGTGAAAAAGTTGAAGACTATGCAAAGTTCTTCAACTGAGCCCATTGATGCTACCCCAATCTCCTCAGTGCCAGCCTATAAGATAGTTCCATTTGGTGTTGACTATGTCATCCCAAATGATGAAGACGAAGAAGATCATTCTGTTAATTCCTCGGAGCAGATTGATGAAGAAATTGAAGTGGAAGCAAATGCTTCAACTCCATTGGTATCATCGCCCCAGCCTCAGTTAACTGCTGAAGAGGCAGGCGTTGAAGAAATCGAAGAGGATGTGGACATAGGAAACACAACTCCTCTTATCAATGATGAATATTGGGAAGTTGTACACCCAAATTCTCCAATGACCACTCATCTGTCACAAATTCCTTAGTCTCCAGCCCAGACTGAAGAAATTCATACAAGATCTGATGACTTGGATGCTCCTGTCCCTAAAGATATTCCAGCTACAACAGCTGAAGAAATTGGTGCTCCCACTATAACTAAGGAACCTGCTATTCAAATTCCTCAGACTGAAGAAGTTCCAGTCATGACCAAGGAGATTGTCAGTCACATCATGCCAAATCTTCAACCTCAGCCAAGAAACCCATACTCAAAGAATGTCAAATTCAACAAGGAAAAGTTCTTCGCTGAGCACCACTTCTTCACTGGTGAAAATCCTTATGAAAAGCCAAGAATCAGACGTGAGAGGTGCTCGACTCGGGCTTAGATGAACTTCTATGCCTCGGTCTTACTCAACAAGAAGAAGGTCTTCGAGCATCATCAAATTACTCATGTTGATATGGAATCAATGCCTTGCTTCACGCCTGTGCTCGGAGTTCTTCATGATGCTAGACTTCTTCCATTCTGTGTGGACATCTGTGACTAGAATGAAGAGCTAATTCTTCAATTATATGCAACATTGTATATCTCAGGTGATGCTTCTGATGTGAACTCCTGGATTCTGGACTAGATATCAGGAACAACCCACTTCACTGCTCATGCCACTGAATTTCTTCAAGTCCTAGCAATAGCTATTACCTTAGAAGGAGCATGTCGCATCTATGATGACCCTAAACTTCCTAATCAGTTGATGAAAGTGATGATGAAGCCTCTGGCTCCTGGAAAACCACAAAGGACCTCCTTTCTAGTGAGGGGTTTACTCTTTGTGCCTAGGACCATCTACAAGATCTTGACCAAAGCCCTCAGTCCTATCAAGGGTCACAACTCTGAAGAAGAAGAAGTTGTGGGTGTCATGAAGAATCTGCTATTCAACATCATTCATGGGATTCCCATCAACTACCATGATTTCTTCATGAGAAATTTGGCCAACATAGCTATGTAACCTTTTGAATTGAAGCCTTAGGATCCTTGGATCATGCAATTCATAAGAAGAAAGTCTTCAGTTCACTTTAACGCTGACTTTCAGAATCATTTCAGCTTCCTGCCTCCGATTGAAATCCTCAAGAACACATTTTCTCCTGTTGAGGGAAAAGGCAAAGTTGTCATTGATGAAGGTACTCATCCATTGGATGGTCAGTTTCGCAAAGCTGCATCTTACTTCACCAATGATGACACTGCTACCCAAGATTCAACTTCAAAAGCCTCAGCGCAAAATCCTCAAGCCATTGCCCCTCGTGTGATGACCGATCGCGAGCTTCTCCTAAGTCTTATCCAGAAGGTTGATCGCAATCACAAGTGGGTCAAGCATCAGTTTGGTTCACTTCTTCGAGACATGACTGTCACGCACAACACTCTGAGGAATAACCAATATTGTATCCATGAAGTCTTCAATCGCACTTGGGCCATTCTGTCTCACCTCAAGACTCCTGAAGAACTCAAGGAGATGAACCTTGAGCAGAACCTTGATTGGGCCCAACCTCCTCAAAAGAAATTCAAGAAAGTTCAAGTTCCTCAGCTCGTTACAAGCTCATATTCTTCATTGCGCACGATCGATGAAACTGAGGACATTGATGACACTGTTGCGGGCCCTGCATCGACAAACGACCACGACAACACTGGCCCTCCTCCATCACCTTCAAGATGAAATTCTTCAGGGGCATTAGTCCTCACTTTTTTGTCCCTTTTGGTCTTCGATGACAAAGGGGGAGAAAAATTGAGTTAGTCTTCAAGCGGGTCTCTATATATGGGCTTATTTTTGTTTAAGTTACAACTCTCGCTCTTCTGAAGCTTTTGTTGGTTGAGTTGTAAACTTATGTCCGATGGTGGCTGAATCTTTTGAACTGCTTTCCGCATGCTTATTTCCTCAAGTACCTTAATGCATGCATGCTAAATTTTGTCAGAAACCATTTTCATCGTGCATTTCAAATTCTTCATATCATATGTTAAATGCATGTATGAATTACAAGATATAGGGGGAGTTCTCCATGTTTTTAACCTGCCAATTCATCAAATATGCACATCTTCAGGGGGAGTTCTTCTATATCTTGCAATCAGATTCCTCAAACTCAATACTTACACTTCATATGTTTATCCCCGTTGAAAACTTAACCTATTTGTCATCAATCACCAAAAAGGGGGAGATTGTTAGTGCATCTAGTTCCCCTTAGTGATTTTGGTGTATTGAAGACTTATATGTTAAGGAACTAATGCGTTTGTAAGTGTACACATGCTCTATAAGTCAATGAGGAGTTTGATATATTCGGAGATTATCGACCCCTAAAAATGCATGTCTTCAACTGAAGACTTTGGTATTCCCCAAAGACTTTGAAAATGAAGAATTTGGTCTGACCTTGAAGGTATAAACGGGGACTATGAAGCGTGAAGACTTTTCTTTTCATAGTTTCATTTCCTTTCTTTGAGTCATAGGAAACACCGTACTGTTAATGGGGGCCGAGGTAATACTAAAGAAAATTTCCAACTGATGCTCAACTCAAAATCCTCAACCTATCCAATCCTTCGAGTGAAACCTTTTGGAGATCTCTTACAATTCAGTCAAGTTCTTCACTGACAGAGACGAAGTTCTTCTAGTCTCTAAGGAAATTGGTCTGACTGAGGAGTTGGGATTTCACCAGTGCAAATTGCTGACAAGTGAGGAATATGATAAGCCTGAGGACTTTCATAGTTCGAAATTCCGACCGTTGTTGTGCTTAGCGCCAGCTGTCCCCAATCATCTTATCCACATAATGGTCATATCATTGGGGGCATTTATGTCTTATCATGTCAGGTTGCACCCTGGCTATAAATAGCCACCCCCCACAACCACTAGTTGGTTGGCTGCTCCGAGAGAGAACTGACACTTGTCATTTGAGAGCAACCCATCCTCCGAGGACTTCGATAGAAAATCATCAGTGAAGAAAAACGCAAATATAAACCACCAAACCCAAAGTGATTGAGCATCTCTGAAGAGATTGTTCCTGTGTGGAACCGACGCTTGTTACCTTTGAAGGTTGTGTATCTTCTAGACGGTTAGGTGTCATGGTCTAGTGGATCCTGCAGTCAATTGGGGATCACGGAGTGACCTTGGTCTAGAGCATCCAGCAGTCAATTGTGGATCGCCGGGTGACCAGTTTGTGAGGGTTGTGGAAGTCTACCCTGAATACTTACCATGAGTGTTGGGTGAGGACTTTGTGACCATGGCTCAAGGAGAATATGGTAAGGACTGTGTGTCCTGGGACTATGTGTCCTCTGGTTTAAATACCAGGCCGCTCCAAACCAGGCGTACGATTGTCACAGTAGTTGGAACTGGGTCATCAAACCATTGTCTTCATCGAGCTACCTACTTCTATTTCCTCAACCCTTTCATTTCCTAGTATACCTATTGATGAAATTGACCGTTACTGCTTGAAGAATTTGACTGAAGACTTTCTCAATTTTCTCACCACAAATTCTTCAAGTTCCCTTGTTCCTCACCTACTTATCCTCTATCATGTTACCTGTAATTTGTGCATGTTTTATTTCATCATGATGACTATGCTATTGCTATGTTTCTCATGCACTTGAGTACTTATTCCGCCACTAGTTATTCATCACATTTCTAATTCCTCAAGTGATGAATTTTTAAAAATTGCCTATTCACCCCCCCCCTCTAGTCGATATAATGTAGTTTCATCATCACTCTTTTTCATCGCATAAGTATCATCACAATAATCATCATAAGTAGGAGGCATGCAATCATTATAACAAATTTGAGCATTCAAAGTAGGGGGGATACAAAGATCATCTTCATTAAGCATAGCATCCCCAAGCTTGTGACAAACATTAATTGCAGCAAATAAATTCTCAAACATGTCATTTTCATCAAACATAGCAACCCCAAGCTTTGTATATCATAAACATAATCACTCTCATCATTAATGGTATGGATAGCACCAATAGTATAGCAATTATTATCATCATCCTCCAAGTTGGTGCCACAAATATTTTCAAGATTATAAGAAGTATCATTATCTTCCCAATCATAATTATCACAACAAGCAATAGGCATAACAAAATCATGCTCAAGTGTATCATCCTCCACAACTATTTTTGATTAATTCTCATGAGGCCTATCAATAATGGGAGCAACATTATTTGGGAGGGATACCTCTTTACCTTTACTTTTCCTTCTTTTCTTCTTCTTCACCACATTATGTGTGGGTTTATTTAATACCTCCAAGCTTCTTTTTGAAGAGGTGGGTTGAATAAAAGGCTCCTCCTTGTTACCTGATTCATCATAAGAAAAAATAGGAGGATATTGGGAAACTTCTTCCCCTTCATTAGTATTCTCTTCATCTTCTATTTGTTTTGTTGTCTTTAAGTAATTGGCAATATAAGGATACTCAATGCAATTTACCGCTCAATACATATAGATTTCATTTAGATTAAAATCAATCATTTTCATGAGAACCCGTGCTGGAACATCCTTAGTATTATGTTTCATTTATTCATACCCCCAAAATAGACTAAGTTCATTATGATGCTCAAGGGTAATGAGGTTATCACAGTTTTTTGACACAATTCGATCATGAAAAAATTCACATTGGAAATTAAAATGACCACTTGCATTGCAAAGTTCACAAGAACGGCGAGAAATATTAAGTCTTTCAAAAAAAACATATAGCCTCTCTTGCAACCATTTAGTTTCTAAATACTTGTGCCTCTTACAACATCTATCTTCCATTTTAGGCATGTCTTGACAAACTCTATGCACTCCACAAAAATTCACATGCTTATAAGAAGTCTTTTATCATGACTAGTGCAATCATCATTAGTACTATGGATATTCACAGAATTCATACTAACAACATTGAAATCATGCTCATCACTCAAAGATTTAGTGCCAAACATTTTAATAACTTCTTCTTCTAACACTTGGGCACAATTTTTCTTTCCATCATTTTCACGAAAGACATTAAAAAGATGAAGCATATGAGGCAACCTCAATTCCATGTTTTTTGTAGTTTTATTTTATAAAACCAAACTAGTGAATAAACAAGAAACTAAAAGATTCAATTGCAAGATCTAAAGATATACCTTCAAGCACTCACCTCACCGACAACGGCGCCAGAAAAGAGCTTGATGTCTACTACACAACCTTCTTCTTGTAGACTCGTGTTGGACCTCAGAGCGCAGAGTTTTGTAGGACAGTAGCAATTTTCCCTCAAGTGGATGACCTAAGGTTTATCAATCCATGGGAGGCATAGGATTAAGGTGGTATGTTTCAAGCAACCCAGCAACCAAATAACAAAGAGTCTCTTGTGTCCCCAACACACCCAATACAATGGTAAATTGTATAGGTGCACTAGTTCGGCGAAGAGATGGTGATACAAGTGTAATATGGATGGTAGATATAGGTTTTTGTAATCTGACAATATAAAAACATCATGGTAACAAGTAACAAAAGTGAGCACAAATGGTATTGCAATGCTTGAAAACAAGGCCTAGGGTTCATACTTTCACTAGTGCAATCTCTCAACAATACTAACATAGTTGAATCATATGTAAATACCTCTCATGCGACAACGAGTTCACTCCAAAGTCACAAATAGCGGAGGACTAATGAAGAAATTATTGTAGGGTACGAAACCACCTCAAAGTTATCTTTTCCGATCAATCTTATGAGCTATCCCTATAAGTGTCACGAACAGCCCTAGAGTTCGTACTAAAATAACACCTTAAGACACACATCAACCAAAACCCTAATGTCACCTAGATACTCCAATGTCACCACAAGTACCCATGGGCTTGATTATATGATATGCATCACACAAATTCAGATTCGTCATGTTCAATCCAACATAAAGAACTTCAAAGAGTGCCCCAAAGTTTCTACCAGAAAGTCAAGACAAAAATGTGTGCCAACCCCTATGCATAGATTCCCAAGGTCACGGAACCCGCAAGTTGATCACCAAAACATACATCAAGTGGATCAATAGAACATCCCATTGTCACCACAGATATCCCATCGCAATACATAAATCAAGTGTTCTCAAATCCTTAAAGACTCAATCAGATAAGAAAACTTCAAAGGGAAAACTCAATTGATCACAACAAGATAGAGAGGGGAAAACTCCATATGATTCATCTATATCAATGAAGCTCGCGGTACATCAAGATCGTGCCATCTCAAGAACATGAGAGAGAGAGAGAGAGATCAAACACATAGCTACTGGTACATAACCTCAGCCCCGAGGGTGAACTACTCCCTCCTTGTCATGGAGAGCGCCGGGATGATGAAGATGGCCTCCGGTGTTGGTTTCCCCCTCCGGCAGAGTGCCAGAACAGGCTCCCGATTGGTTTTCATGGATCTAGAGGCTTGCAGTGGCGGAACTCCCAATCTAGGTTTCTTTTTGAAGATTTCTATATTTATAGGAATTTTTGGCATCGATCTCATGTCAAGGGGGGCCACGAGGTGGTGACAAGCCTGCTAGGCACGACCAAGGGGGTGGCCACACCTGGCAGGCTTGTGACCTCCTTGTGGCTCTTGTGGCCCAACTCCAATCCTTCGGGGGTCTATTTTGGTCCCCAAAAAATCATACTAAATTTTCAGCCCATTCCGAAAACTTTTATTTCTACACAAAAAACGACACCATGGTAGTTGTGCTGAAAACAGCGTCAGTCCGGGTTAGTTCTAATAAAATCATAGCAAAATCATATAGAATTATTGTAAACATGGCATGAATACTTCATAAATTATAGATACGTTGGAGACGTATCAGTGTCACAAATAGGCCTAGAGTTTGTATTGAATAACACCAAACAATTTCAGATTCATAGCATTCAATCCACACAAAGAACCGTAAAGAGTACCCCTAATGTTTATATCAGAGAAAGTATGACGAAATCATGAATACACCTATGTGCCTAGATCACCCCAATGTCACCACGTGGATCCGCAAGTTGATTGACATAACACACATCAAGTGACTCAACAGAACACCCCATTGTCACCACAGGTATCCCCATTCAAGACACAAGCCAAGTGTTCTCAAATCAAAAGTACTCAATATGATCCAACTATATTAACAAAGATCGTAGTACATTAAGATTGTGCTACATCGAGAACACAATAGAGAGAGAGAGAGAGATTAAACACATAGCTACTGGTACATACCCCCATCCTCGAGGGTGAACTACTCCCTTCTCGTCATGGAGACCGCCAGGATGATGAAGATGGCCTCCGGTGATGATTTCCTCCTCTGGCAGAGCACCTTCAAAGGGATCCGAATGAGATTTCTTCGGTACAGAGGCTTGCGGCGACGGAGCGGAATTTCTTGGTTTTGTTCTGGGGTTTCCTCGAATTATAGGAATTTTTGGCATAGGTTTCACGCCAGGGGAGGTCCATGAGGCAGTGACAAGCTCGGGGGTGTGTCCTTGTGGCCTCCTTGGCCACTACCTGGCACCACTTCAGTGCTCCGTGGGCTGCTTTTGTTCCATAAAAAATCACCAATTTTTTTTGATAGATTCCGAGAACTTCTATTTTCTGCACAAAAACAACAACACGGTAATTCTGTTGAAAATAATGTTAGTCCGATTTAATTCCATTTAAATCATATAAAAGTGCATCAAAACCATATAATCTTTTTGTAAACATGGCATGAATACTTCATAAATTATCGATATGTTGGAGACATATCATTCAGATCTCTACAAACTATTCTATTTTTGACAGATCTGTTTTGCATAGATAGTTTTCTTGTTTAAGTGTTTCCATAGCTTATATTGAGTCATGTAAATTATGTGAATGGTATAATACATTAGGCATTATGTGAGAACAATTATGAACCTTATCTTGGCAGTACCAAAGTGAATGATCTATTTTATTATACTAATCCATCTCATGAGTTTCGTTAAGTTTAGTATGATTGAAATTTTCAAGTTTGGGTGACGTGACAGTAGAAGGAGAATAAAAGAGTAGAAATACCCTAAGGTTGGGAAGTCCCAAGGAACCCCAAGGTAATATTCAAGGAAGACTCAGGTGTATAAGCTTGAGGATGCCCCGGAAGGCATCCTCTCTTTCGTCTTCAACACTATCGGTACACCTCACTTAGAGCTATATTCTTATTCATCACATAATGTGTATTTTGTTTGGAACGTAATTTTTTTGGGGGGGGATTTGCTTTCTATTATTTGTTATCATTGTTTTCAATAAAAGTGCCAAGGATTGCCTTTAGGATTTTTTTATTGCATGTTTGATGTATGTTGTGCAAAAACAGAAACTTTTGTAGTAGTATTTTTATTACGGTATTTTACTAGAATGTGGAAAGTTTTTGAATTTTCTACACAATACTATCATACAAATTTTCTATTCGTCCTAAATTTGCACAATTTATTGACTTAGATAAGTACACTTTTGTAATTAATTGCTACGTACTGTCTTGTTTAGACACATTGATGTCATAGTTTTGTTATCGGCTTATCCCATAGTTTTCTTGGCTTATATTGGTACGTATAAATTGTGGAAATGATAGTATAAAATATCTAACGTTTGAAATTATTATGCAACTTGTCTTGACAGTACATGAATTGTTAATTTATTCTTATGTGTACTAACCTATCTTACGAGTTCTTGTCAAGTTTTGTGTGAATGAAGTTTTTGAGACGTGTGGAAAATCGTGATATGAGAAAAATTAACGAGGTACAAGAGCTCAAGCTTGGGAATGCCCAAGGCTCCTCAAGTTAATATTACAAGAAGTCTCAAGCACCCAAGCTTGGGTATGCCACGTTAGGCATGCCACATCTCTTCGTCAACAATTGTCGGTTAATCCCACATGAGCCTAAGTTTTTATTTGTTCACATGAGACGTGCTATACTGGGAGTTTCCTTTTGTTTTGTTTGTTGTTTGAAACAATTCTTAGATATCAAATGTTAGTTCGGAAGAGAGTCTTCACATAGCTACTTAATTGTTCAACTACTCTTTGATCTTCACGTATATGTTTTGGAAGTAATTTGTCATTCACTCTTCTTCTTCACTTATATCCTAAGAGTGAATTGTGAATGAATTGGATATCATAAATCTTAAATTATCCATGTTCCATATGCTTGGTAGTAGTTTAACATTGGGTTTAGAAAGTAAAATCTGTTGAGGTTTGATAATCACAGTATTGGTCATACAAGCAATTCATGAAAGATTAGAACAAGAAAGGGAAATTTCACATAAAAATGTATTATCTTGGACATCTTTCATGATTGTGAATACCCATTAACTATTTTAAAACTTGATCAATTAGTTGATGTTGGACAAGGAAGACAATGTAATGGTTTATGTTTGGGTATATTTACATAGAAGTTATATTGTTATGGATCCACAAACATGTGGTGCTTGCTCATAACCTTTTATTATAGCCAAAACTTCATACTGAGTAAAGATATTACTTGTGCATCCAAAAACCCTTAAACTCAGTTTCTTGTCATGAGAGTCCACCATACCTACCTATATATGGTATTTCACTGTCATTCCAAGTAAATTTGCATATGACATCTCTGAAACCTTCAAGTGGGCATCTGTTTTGTGTGATCGTACCTCTCATGGAGTGATCGGGCGGTCAATATATTCCATGATAAGTGTGTTTAACTCACGATAAGAGTTTATTCACTCGTCCTACATGGCGGAGGCTGGTAAACAGGATGCCCAGTCTTGCTTAATATAAGATAATAAATAAAGAAGAACTCCCCCTAGAAAGTTGATTGTTTGGAGGGCACATGTGGATGCGGCTAGCCATGCAAAGTGTTTGTATGGTAGAGGGAGAGTGAAAATTCCAATTCTATTTGGGAACTGCCATTAATGAGTCCAACGCTGAAAATTCTATATACTGAGAAACCTCCAAAAAAACCTAGATGAGTTTTTCCGCCGCTGCAAGCCTTTGTTCTGAAGCGATCTCATCCAGAGCTCCGTTTCGACACCCCGATGGAGGGGGAGCCATGACCAGAGGCCATCTTCATCATCCTTGCGGTCTCCTTGATGAGGAGGGAGTAGTTCATCATCGGGGCTGAGGGTATGTACCAGTAGCTATTCGTTTGATATCTCTCTCTATGTGTTTACTCTCTCTCTCTCTATCTATCTATCTATCTATCTATGTTGTGATCTTGATGTAGCTTTGTTAATGTAGTGGAATCATAGGGTGTTCTTCCCTTTGTTGTGATGAATTGAGTCTCGCCCTTTGAGGTTTCATTATTATCGGATTGAATATATAAGGATTTAAAATCACTTGATGTATGTTTTGCATGTGGTGACAATGGGGTATTCTATTGAGTCACTTGATATATGTTTTCGTAACCAACTTGCGGATTCCTGTGGTAACATTGATGATCTAGGCACATAGGTTGATACATGTTTTCATCCTATTTTCTTTGAAAGAAACTTTGGGAAAACTCTTTGAAGTTCTTTGTGTTGGATTGAATATTGTCAATCTGAAATTATTTGATGCATATTGAATAATTAACTAATCAATACTTGTGGTGACATTGGAGTATCTAGGTGACATTAGAGTTGACTGATGCGTATCATATGACGTTATTTTTGTACGAACTCTAGGGATGTTTGTGACACTTATCGGAGTGGCTCAATAGATTGATCGTAACGATAAATTTAGGTAGTTTTCTACCTACAATAATTTCATCTTATGTTCTCCATTATTGATATGAGCTTTGGGGTGACTCTTTGTCACATATTAAAGGATCGGTATATGATTCGATAATGTTCACATTATTAAGAGATTGCACTAGTGAAAGTATGAACCCTAAGCCTTGTTTCCAAGCATTTTAATACCGTTTGTACTCACTTTTATCACTTGATACCATAATGTTTTTATCATTTTAGATTAAAAAACATATATCTACTATCCATAGTACACTTGTATCATCATCTTTTCGTCGAACTAGTGCACCTATACAATTGCCATTGTATTGGATGTGTTAGGGACACAAGAGACTTCTTGTATTTGGTTGCAGGATTGTTTGAGAGAGACCATCTTCATCCTACACATCTCACGGATTGATAAACTTAGGTCATCCACTTGAGAGAAATTTACTATTATTCTACAGAACTCTGCGGTTGAAGGCCCAATATAGTCTATAAGAATAAAATTACATAGTAGACATCACACGGCCTCCAGATTCAACTTGGTTTTGGTCATATACCGTGAGCGGATTTTGCAAATCCTCATGAGCTTCCATGCATCCCCATTGAGTATCTACACCATCCTCTCTTCCATCACCGCCCTCATTGTGGATCAACCGTCACGGAAACCACCACGAGGGCCACTGGATCTAGCAGGGAAGAAGGAGGTAGTGTGAAGCCTATGAATGCGAGGAGATAAAGAAAACTCACCGCGGATGGGGAATTAATGTGGAAGAGTCATGGCTTCATCCACCATCTTCAACCTCGAACCATGCGACGTGTGGCCTAGTGCCATGTACCGTTGCACCATGCACCGCACCAATTCGTGCAACGTGTCACGGGAACTGGATATGTGCACCATCCTTGAACGCATCATTACCATGCCACTCCTATGTGTCAACGACATGGTCGTGGTCGTCGATCAACACGAGTTGTCGTGTCCTCTCTCATGAAAGAATAGATCCCGACTGAAAAAGGAGTAAGCTCATCGCATGGAGGTCATAAGCGTAAGCGCACGCTAGACCTTTATCGCATGCCATACATAAATCCTTTCTAGACTTATCGATTCAACCCACAATTGACTCGATCTCAGAATGACCGGTTGTGTAATTATCTAGAGAAATATTGCTTCTGTCAATGCATATGGTATAGCTTAAGAGATGATATATTTGGAGTACATAACATAGACTTATGGAACGGTAGTATGCGATGTTGCTTTTGTGATCAAGATGAGACTATAAAACATCTCGTTCTCAAATGTCCGCTCGCCAAATTTCTATGGTGTATGCTTCAAATAGCCTTTAATGTTAACCTTCGTCTAGTGTTAACACATTATTTGGATCGTGGCTAGATGGAGTGAGGCCGAGTATTGCAGGACATATTGGATAGGAGTATGTGCATTACTATGGTCGATCTGGAATTGCATAAATGACGTGATTTTTAACATGCAACCTCTCATAATTTTTTGCAAGTCATATATAGAGCCACATCTTGTATCCGTGGTCTTTACTCAGTCATGTGGAAACCAAAAAGCATATGTATATTGGGTGAAACCGTTGAGAGACGCTAGCACGGGTTATTTACAACCGGTTTCGATGACTGTCTAATAATAGACCAGATATATAGTAATGTAGTATTCCTTCCGTTCCAAAAAATTTGTCTTAGATTTGTCTAGATATGAATGTATCTAGTCACGTTTCAGTATTTTGATACATTCATTTATAGACAAACCTAAGACAGGAATTTTAGAACGGGGAAGTGTTATTTTGCCGGTTGTGACAGATTTATTTTTTATCTTACTTGGACTCTTTTGAGAGCAACTTATGCTTCACAGACCTTTTGCACGACATTTTAGCATAATACAAAGGCCAGGGGTCTTGCTCCTTTCTAAAAGAAAGTATTTCTTACCACCGGCACTAAGTCTTGTTTTATGGTTAATGTGCGGCTGATATGAATTTCTTTCCTCTGTAGCTGAGTATGAGGCGTTTTTGTTTGGACATGTTTGCTATTACTCCTTATGTAAGCTTTTATAAGACGTTCTAATCACTACCTTAATGATTTAAAACATCTTACAAAAGTGTACAAAGGTTGTACTAATCAACGTGTGGGCTGCAGTTTTACAGGTCAATGTATATCCTGATCAATCTTGTCTGCCTCTAGTGCTCACATAACACATCCACAGCGAAAACCAGAGGAAAATACTGGTAATAAATACCAACACTGCATCAGCAGCATCTGGCCAGATGAAGCAATAGTCCAGTGCGGTTGCTATTGGTAGAAGAGCAAGGTGTAGAAGAGCTGGTTCCACGTGTCCGGGAGGCCGGGGAGGCACCAGTGGCTGCAGTCGGCGGAGCCGGCGGGGTTGCCGCGCTGCGCCGGCGAGAAGTCGCCGCTGTAAACCGACGGGTGCGCGTCCTTCCGCAGCGCCGACAGCGCCGTGATGTCGAGCAAACGGACCGGGCTTTTCATGCCTTGCAGCACTGTTTTAGTCACCTGCTCCTGGCCCATCGGCTGCGCCGTGGAGTTGGGCCCACTCGACGGGACCATCTCCCCGTAGCAGTTCTTGGACACAGGGTTGGGCCACTCCTTGGAGCTGTTCGAGCCCAAGCCAGACAAAAAGGTCTCGTTAAAAGTGTGATTATTCTGGAAAAAAGAACTAGCACAGTGTAATACAGGGTGTGAGGCTGTGAGCCATGTGTGATTACTGAGATCGGTGCAGAGGAGTCAAGTCAGTACCTGTAGTGGGTGGGGGACATGGACTGGAAGAAGACACGGGTCTTGGCCGGATCGACGTTGAGGTCCACCCAGTTGGCCCATGTGGTCATCCCGCGCTGGAACGCCACCATCCGATCCATGTCCTCCGAGTACCGCCCGCCCTCCCCCATGTAATCCCACCTGCAAACACACACACACACACACACACACACACGATGGTGTCAATTTTAGCATGTCCACTGGGTAACCGAAGCTAAATTGGCGAGAAAGAAACTCGGGCGGCGTACGTACCCCTGGAGCGTGCCGGTGTGCGTCCACCAGTGGCCGGAGTTGAAGGAGAGCACGTCGGCGCCGCGCCACGCTTGGGCGTTCTCGGCGATGTCGTCGAGCATCAGGACCCGTTTCCCCTGCACCACGTCGATGTCCACCAGGTACGGCGCGCGGTAGAAAGACACCACCAGCTCATACTCCTGCCGGCCCGGTATTAGTTGATTTCCCCCAAATTCGCCAACAAGAAGAACATCGAGCGCATGTACGTGCATGGATTGCACATGTACGTACCGTGAACCTGTAGGTGTAGAGAGGGTCGGCGGAGACGAGCTGCGACGGCGACTGCGGCGCGGCGGCGTGCAGCAGGCAGACGAGCGACTCCCACTGGTTACGGCCCAGCGAGTCCCCCACGAACATCACCGTCTTCCCCTTCATCCGCGTCAAAAAGTCCGCGCCGTCAAACCTACAGCAGTGCTTCTTATGTCACCAAGACGTACCACATCTTTGCAGCATGCATGTCATGTACGCCCATGGCGCAGTTTATGTACAGTACAGTGACGTATACATACGCACGTACCTGGGTAGCTCGCAGCTGGCCGGCTTCCAGCGGTACCGGAGGTAGTCGGAGTCCGGCCGGCCGTAGAGCTGGCAGTTGAACTCCGCGTCGATGACCGGGCACTTGTACCCGGTGTAGCCCTCCGCCGCGGAGCCGTCGTCGCGGACCCAGCTCCCGCTGAAGACGTTGCAGCCCTTGGGGCCGGGCAGGACGTCGCGCCGGTGGCGCCGCGCGAGCCCGACGGCGAGCGCCGAGGCGGACAGCGAGAGAGCGTGGAGGAGCAGGACGGCGAGCACGGAGCTCTTGCACAAGAGCAGCATCTTCCACAAAGAGAAGAGAATCAAAGGGAAAACAAGGCCACCTTTCCTCCGGCGCCTTTATACCACCGACCGAGGAATCGATCACGAGACGACTCTCTTGCTACGGCGGATTAGCGACGGCCGGAGGCGGCTCGTGACCGAAGAATGAAGAGAGTATTATTAGGAGAGCGACTGGGCAGGGCAGGGGAGGTGTGCATGTGAGGGTAAGATCGAGTTGTCGATGGATTCACGATCGTCTTCACCATTAGAAGTGGGGCGCCGCACTACGGACCATGGAATCTATGGATTTGTTGCCCTCTCCTTTGGTGCACGTAGACGTAGCCTTGGGTGCATGGAAAGATTTGAGTTTTGGAATTCGTGCGTGCGTCGAAATGGAATGTTCATGTCTGCACGCACCGTCGAATGCGGAAAGCTTGTTTTTGGAATCTGAGGTAGTTTTTTTTTTCTTACCACCTTTTCTTCCTTTTCCCCATCTATTTGTATTTGAGGCGGCGAATCTGAGCTGACAAGATGACACAGTGGGCTGGATGGGGTACTGTTTGCACGTTGTCACGGGCCAAGCTAGTCCACTCTCTATAGTGTAGTGGCTGCCAAGGGTCCATGCCGGATGTCGGATCGGGAAATGTCTGCAGCTGCACTTCAAGAGGAAAAACCCAAGGGACAGAAGAACGACCGAGACAGTGGACCAGTTCTGGCACCAGTAACTTTAACCTCCCTGATTCACTCATTCACCCGCTCCTGTATAAAAGGTGACCTCCGTGGCAATTGTTCTTTCCTCGGAGAATAAAGAGGCGGCAATATCTCGATTATCTGTTTTTGATGCCCTTTTTGGGCGCCTTTTGGAGGGAGTTTGCATTTCGTAAGAAAGTGATATGCGGTGAGGCCAACTCCAGCGCATGATCTCATACTGTTCGGATACGTTCGTTTGGAACAAAATAGATCCATCGCGCGGGCGCAAACGAACTTTTATCTGTTTTCTGTCTGTTTCTCATTCATTCCCGATCTAGGTTTGGGTCGTTTTTGGGATGAAACGAACAACGCGTGGACGGACCGAACGCGCACGCTTGTCCTCCCCTGTCCCGCCCCTCGGTGGCACATGCCTCCCTTTTTCTATCCCCCATCCCACCCTTCCCCCACCCCATCGAGCGCTCCAGCCGCACCCCCCATCACTCTTGTCCCTCATCGTTGCTACCATTGGTGTTATGCAGCTCAGACGCGCGCTCGCCCGAAACCTTGTCGCGGGCCCCGTTCCCTCGGCGCCCCGAGCTACCCAACCACGACCACCTAATTTGCGCTCCGAGTGGTCGGATTTGGAACGGATCCGGTCGGACTTGGTCTCGCCCGGCTGCGGGGAGGCCACGCCCTTCCATGGACTGGCTGGGCATCGGGTCGGGAGGTCCCGGCAAGGCCGCAATGCCGCATGCAGGTACTGACTCCTCCTCTAGTCGTTCAGATCTACACCGTCGGCAGTTCGCTGGCAGATACAAGAACGGCGGGAGGCCGAGGTCGGTGCTGGCCCAAAGGCTCGTCGGCGCACCGTTGCCACTCATTAAGTGCGGCAATTGCCCAAGGAAGGTCCAGCGCCGCATGTCTACAACGTCGGAACATCCCGGATGGGTGTTCATTAAGTGCCCGAACGATTGGGGGGGGGTATGTGTTACTTTAGCATCGGTTGTGCTCTCGGATTTGACTAGATGTGCTAACGTAAATTTTTTGTTGTGTAGAATGGATGTGACTTTTGGTATTGGGAGGAAGAATACATCGATATTTTGTTAAAGCGCAAATTGGTAGATGTTCGTGCACTTTTAGCTACAATAGAGGGTAGAAATAAGACTAGTGCACTTGTTGCTAGAATAGATGCTAGAGATGAAAGTACATGCGAGGAAGCAACGTCAACTTCTTAGACTCGAAGAAGATAGAAGCACACAAGATCGAGCCTCCACGGATCAACACGAGAAGGCACTAATCCAACTTACGGGAGCAGTTATGGAAGTTGGATTTATTTTAAAATGTCTTCTTGTGGTTCTTGTTTTCTTTGGTCTTGATATTCCATTCAAAATTTGGTGATGTGCTTCCATGTATTAAAAATCAATGATAAAAATAAAAGATATTTGTTTGGAAAGAAAAATGTATACGGATAGGATGCAGCCAAAATGCGGTCGTGCGTTGGGCGCACGACCGGCGCATCCTAGGAAAGCCCCGGACACGACCCCATTACCCTACCCAAACGGGCAAAATCCGGGCAAAACGGACATCCGTTTGGGCTCGTACGTTGGAGTTAGCCTGATAATATTATTTTCATGTTTCTCCAACTTATCAAACTACCTCAGATTCTTCCTTCAAGATGTTCAGCTTCATGCACTAGGCAACGCAACCAAAAGTCTAAACTGATGAAAAGTGCTAAACAATCCACATATACACTTCAACACCCTCTCTTGCGTGTGACGCGAAAAGTCAACACGTGAATAGACTGTAACAGCCCGAGACCGACGTTCCAGAAGATTCTAGAAGATTCCTTTTTTTATTTTTGTTCTCGTCATGTGATTGTCTGGTGTCGCAGTCATCATCGCATCATTCGCATCATCTGCATTGCATCGTCACTCGTTTTCAAACTTCCATCCGTTGGTAGTTACCGGTTCTCTCCGTTCTTACCGTTGCCCGTTTCGAGCCCAACCACACATGCACGTGCCCGCGGCATCATTAAAAATAAAACCGTTTTTAAGGCGCGCGAACAATATTTTCGGATTGGGGTGAAACTTGGCATGCGATCTTGTTATATTGTAGGTTCGTCGACACGTCGGGAGGCCTTGCTGGATTTGTTTTACCTTTCTCGAACGTCTTGTGTGAGGAACTCTGATCTTCTTCGGGCTATCTCGAGGTGTCGGATTTCCTTTGGAATTGCCTAGGAAGAACACGAGATCCGTGGTTGAGGTTATTCCCACTGCGTGTGGTTAATTTGTGATGGATGAGTTGGAGCACCCCTGCAGGGTTTAATCTTTTCGAGAAGCCGTGCCCGCGGTTATGTGGCAACTTGGATACTTTTTTTAACACCCGGTCATAGCAAACTTGAAGTAAACTCTCATAAAATACACCAACTGTGTGCGTAACCGTGACTGTCTCTTCTCGTGAGTCCTTATCCGAAAGAGAACACGATGGGGTTATGTTTGACGTAAGTAGGTGTTCAGGATCAGTTAGTGATCATTACTAGTTCACGACCGTTATGCGTAGACCACCATACTTTACTTCATGTACTCGTAAGTTAGCCACTCAACAAATGCTTAGTCGCTTGTTGCAGCCTCACCACTTAACCATACCTTACCTATTAAGCTTTAATAGTCTTGATACCCTTATAAATGAGATTGCTGAGTCCCTGTGGCTCACAGATTACTACAACAACAGTTATAGGTTAAGGTGATGTGATGAATTGACGTGAGCGCATTGCTTGATTTGATTTGGAGTTCTTCTTCTTCTTCTTGATCAATCTTGGATGGGTTCCAGGCAGCAGCCTGGGATAGCAAGGGTGGATGTTAGTTTACTGTTTGGTTTCGTCCGTAGTCGGTCCCTGCTCTTTTGTATGATGATTGAGTATGTTGATGTATTGATGTGACTCTGATGTAGCCTATGCTGAGTGTAAGCCAATTCCATATACTCATCTCTTCTGTACATGTACTTGTAATGATACCCATTCTTGCTAACGCATCGAGATGCGCTTCTGTCCCCGTCGAGGCCCTCGTGCCGAAATAAGGATACGACCGCATCTTGGGTGTGACAAGTTGGTATCAGAGCCTGTACCGACCTAGGAGCCCCCTTGATTGATCGAACTTGGTCGAGTCGAGTCTAGTGAAAACTATTTTGAGTCTAGTTATATCGGAGAGTAGGATTCTTTTTACTCCTCTTCTATGCTCTGGTGAGGTATTCGACTTAGGAATTTTGTTTCTACTCCCCTTCTCGCTCAAATTTTTTTTTAGGATCATGCGGGTATTTTGGAAACTATATGATGCCGATGTGACAGGGTCCTGTCTTGGTGCCTCCTGTCTGACTTGATTTCTTCTGGGTTGTCGAGCTCCAGGGAATGTTGGCACATCGTTATCATTCAGCTTCCTTAGTATCTCAGGACGGAGGGTGTTCGGAATTGCTTCAATACTTATCGTGGTGAGATAAGGTCGAAGTCACCCAGTATTGGGGAGGCGTCCGTGCTTCAATACTCATTCTCTATTTGCTCTCCCATGTTGGAAATTCTTTATCAAGCCTCTCTTGTTTATTCATCTCTCTCTATTCTATCCGGAGTGCTGAGATATCTCAGAAGACATTCTTTTTCATTCTTGTCCTTTTAAATTATTTCAAGGGTCTCATATCATCAAGTTCTTAATTTGTATTGGCGCAATATCTCTTTTAATCAATTGTTCAACGGTGGTTTCTTTTCAGTGGGCCCATAACCCACAGGTCTTTCTCCAGGATTATACCTGACTCTTCTAATCTTTCCAGAGAAGTTCTCAAGTTCTTTTGATATGAGGTAAGAATGATTTTCATCAGTCATATTCCTCTTCCATGATCGCTTCTAAATCATTTTCATTGTTGGCTCAACCTTTCCTTATTCATTGTTCCGGAGGTCTTAGTAATTCATGGTGTTGTTTCTCGTCATCATTCTTAGCTTCAAGACCGAAGGAGAGTTTATCTTAAATCATTGTTCGTTCTTCCAAAGATTCATGGTTTCAGGCTGTTGCTATCATCTCAATTGTTTTGATCATGACTCAGTCCTCTCATATCTATCTAGTGCATTCAGAATTGTTTTCATTTCTCGATCCTCCCGAAGGCCATCATTTCAGAAGATTTCTTCGTTCTCAGCTTTCAGCTTTCGTTCTCAAATTCTTCTCAATTGTTGTTCCTTCGTTCGTATCTCAATTATTCCGGTGCTTCGTTCAAGTCTTCTATTAGGTGGATCATGCTCTCTTCGTTCTCATGTTATATCATCCATTTGCATTATCCCCTTTTGTTTTGAATTCTTACCAGTGTTCTCATGCAAGTCTTCTTCAAGTTTCTGATCTATCTCTCTCTCTTCAATTCTTTGCAAGAAGAATAAGTGATGAGTGAAATTCGTTGCTTGTAATCAATTTAACTTGATGAAGGATGGTCATATCATAATTCTTATTCTTGTTCATTCAAGTGATTTCTATCCTTCTTTCGGAGTTGTTCGTCATATCAATTCTCGATTCCAAGTGTTCTCATTTTTTTCTTTCTGGAGTCCCTAGTTTTGATCAAGTATCTTGTTCCGAAGCTTCATCTAGTTCATAGCAAGGCCTCAATCTTGTTCTTTTTCCATCCTTCTATTATTTCTTTCATCCTTTCGTTTCAAAGTTCTTCTGGAGGTTTTTCATGGTGGTTCATCAAGATTTCTTTCATTTTCAAGTGATCTTAAGATTCTTGTTGGAGGTGCTCAAGTGTTCTTATCTTGGATGTCTAAGTTCAATTCCTTCTCCATTGTCTTTTGAGATGGTATTATGAAATCCTTGTTTATAAGGAGTCTCGAAGTAAAATTGTCAAGAATGAGATAAGTAAACCCACCATTCATTTCTTGGAGTTATCTTGGGTTTTATTTCACCTTAAGCATTTCCTAAGGATTGTTGCTATCATGGTGTCATAAATGATTCAAGCTTTCTCCTCGTCCTCTTGGTGAAAGAAGTTTTGCATATCTTGTTGCTCTCAAGCAAGTAATTGTTTCTGTTATGGCAGGTTGTCACCTCATAATTTTGAGATGTTTTCCATAAGCCCACAATAAGCTTGTTATTTTCGTTGTTGGTGTTCCAACAACTCCGTTCAATCTCTTCTTCCGAAATATGCTTTCAAATCCAATTGATGCTGGAAGTTGTCATTTCTTCTCAGTTCTCTTCTCTCCAAAGATCTGGCTTCTATTCTTTTGTTCCAGAGGCATTGTGGTGTTGCCCTTTTCATCTCGCATTTAGTTTGATCAAGATCATGTTCTTTCTTTGCTTATTCATTTAACCGGAGTGTTGTGAAGTATTTTCATGTCCATTGCATCTTATGAAGTTTTGATTCTAATCTAGCCAAAGTTTGGTGTATCTCTTTCAATTTCTTTCCATCTTATCTAATTTTTCCTCTCTATCCTACCGAAGTGCTGCCGAAATTTCTTGTGAATTCTTGCTTGTTCTTCATTCTTCATCTCTTTCAACCTTCATGTTTCATGTGGTTTCACTCGGTTGTCAGAAAAACAACTAAGTTTTACCTTTTGCTCTTTCTCTTCCCCTTTTCATTCTAGATCTCGAGACGAGATCCTCGTGTAGTGGAGGAGAGTTGTAACAGCCCGAGACCGACGTTCCATAAGATTCCCCTTTTATTTCTATTCTCGTCATGTGTTTGTCTGGTTGTCGCAGTCATCATCGCATCATCTGCATTGCATCGTCACTCGTTTTCAAACTTGCATCGGTTGGTAGTTGTTGGTTCTCTCCGTTCTTGCCGTTGCCCGTTTCGAGCCCAACTACACATGCACGCGCCCACAGCATCATTAAAAATAAAACCGTTTTTTAGGCGCGCGAAAAATATTCTCGGATTGGGGTGAAACTTGGCACGCGGTCTTGTTATATTGTAGGTAGACCGCCTGTCGAATTTCGTCGCGTTATGAGTTCGTTAGATACCCCATCGGTCAGTCATAGCTGCGAGGTTATCGGTTTAATTATTGGATGTTTTCGGTATTTCAAAAATTCTTGTCACGGGTCGCACTTCCCTCTCTTCCCCTCCTAGCCCCATCTACACAACCACCGTAGCCCCTCTCCGCTACTGGTCCGTCGAATCGACAGCCGACAGTCCGAAAACGGACAACGACATCGACCCTAGCCCCGAAACCTATATATAGCCCCTCCCCTTCCTAATTGGGCAGCCAACCCTAATTCCCCTAGTATCCCATGCCAAACCTCCCCTTCTCCCTCTCCAGCCGTCAGGCCCGCCCGAGCCCATCTGAGCCCGGGAAAGCCCATCTGGGCCCGTTTCCGAGCTCCTCCCATGGCGCAGCTCCCGTGCATCACGCTCCTCCCGAGCTCCTCCCGCAGCCCCTCTGGCCGGCCTCGCCGGAGCACCGCTGGAGCCGTCGACCGCCCCTGCCGCCGGAGCCAGCCCGCTGCTTGCCGCCGCTCCTCCCTTCCTTTCCTTCTCCTTCCCTCCTCCATTCTCTAACCCCGAGCTCTCTCTCTCCCGTGCAGCCCCGCCGCCGGCCGTCTCAGGCCACCTCGCCGTCGGGAACCAGGGCGCCGTCACCGGATCTGCCGCCCCTGGCCTCCGCTTGGCCGGATCCGCCCCGAGCCGTCGCCGATTGCCCAGCCGCCACCGCCATGTCCCCCTCCTGCTCGAGGAGATCAAGCACGGGAGGGCTCCGCTCGCCCGAGCGTTGACCGCCTCCTCTGCCCGCGTGGGCTCGGCCCAGCAGCATCGCCAGCCCACCTGCCAGCCGGCCCAATAGGCCCAGGGTGAGCCAGCCCCCCCTTGCCTTTTTATTTATTTTGCGTATTTAGAAACGCTGATAAATATTTATCCGTGCATCGTTTGAAAATATTTTGATCATGAAAAATGTTTAGAAAAATACGTAGATTAATAATATGCCATTTGCATCCCTGCTTAAAAATATCTAACATGCCATTTGTGTTGTTTTTGCATATTCGCATATATATTGCATTGTCATTAATTAACCGTGCTTCGAAATTAATATAATAAAATATTAAAATGTTCATCCCATTGGCATCGCATTTTCATGCATGATAAAATTGTCGGCATCATGTTTTGCATTGATTTTGCATTAGTGATTTGCTATAACGTGAATAGGCCTAATACTCGCATATTTAATTGTGAATAATTTTCCACATGAACATATTCATATTATATATATTTTCGGGGTAGCAAACTCCATAGAAATTATCTGTGCATTTTGTTTTATCATTTGAATATTTTGTGTGCATGTCATTTTTGTTGCGATGCCCTTTGTTATTTTCGTGGGATTTAATCCGTGCATGATATGAAATATGTTTTGACATGAGAAGTGCCCTTTGATATGTGTCCTATCCCTTGGACATTTTGTTTGTCATAGAAATGCATGGTTAGGGCTTGTTTCCTTGTTGACAACTTGCTATGAAAATCTGTTATTTTGAGGGTCCAAAATATTTCTAAGTCTGGAATCTGTAATATTTTGTTGCTGTCTTGCCATGTGATTTGCTAGTGATCTAGAACTCTTTTGTGGTAGATGTAATGCAGTTATTCGTTGTTGATAATGTCCTTTAGTATGTTGTTAAGTTTCATGCCATAATATGATTTGTAGCATATAGTTCTCCTGCTGTCAATATGCCTTCGTGATAAAAACTGCACTGTCAAAAACTGTTATTTTCACTAAGTCTGAAACTGTTTTCAAGTAGCCTTCTTGTGAGCTTCCTACCAAGTGATCCATGCATGTTTTGAATATGATACGTGAAGATGAAATGAAGTATGTGTTATATACTACTGCCCCATGCTTAGTTTGTGCATTTTAGATTATTTAGCTTATTGTTCTCATGTCTGCAAAATGTTATCTTACTGTTTTGGGCAGATTTCAACTAAAACTTGTGTTGGTTGTATTTGATGAACCGTAGCTCCGTTTTGGACATGTTGCATATGAAACTTGCTTAGAATCTCTTGTAGTTTCACAATAACTTGCTGAATTCATGACTTCAAATGTTTGTGATGGTATTTTCCATGCATTTGCATTCATGACATATGCATCTTGCGTTGCTCATATCTTTTAGGTCGTAGCTCCGTTTGAGATGTTCTATATATGTAAATCGACTAGAATTACGTGTAAAATAACTTGGTAACATTTGTTTCGTTGTTTAACAAATATAAAATATGATTAGTTCAGATCTGGACCAATTTCGAAATTAACATATGTGGTCGTTTCGGAAATGCTATAAGTTGTTTTCGGCCTCATTTAAGATGCCTAGATAGATAGTTTACTTATGCTTCACCTCTTGCCATGTTTAACAATATTTAATGTTGTCGTGTACCTAACAAGAGTGAACTAAATAATTCGAATATGAAGTTTCGTCAATATGCAACTCATTGCATATTGAGCTTCACTTTAATGTGTAGAAGTTGATTGTTGTGATTTGTCATGCCTCGCATATTTAAATCGGACTTGCATCATATTTGTTTGTGCATCGTGTCATGCATATGTTGTGGTGTATCTTGTGTTGATTGTTTGTTTGGGATTGCTTCTTCTCGATAGAGTTCCGAAAGCGTTCGGAGTGTGAGGATTGTTCGACTACGTTGGCTCGTCTTCTTCATGGATTCGTTCTTCTTCCGAACGGGATCTCAGGCAAGTTGACACATTTCCCTGGATACCATTACTATCGTTTCCATGCTAGATGTCTCGTTTTCTATCGCTATGTCTCGCTACCTACCACATGTTTGACAAGCCTCCCAACATTGCCATGACAAGCCTCTAACCCCTCCACATCCTAGCAAACCTTTGTTTGGCTATGTTACCGCTTGCTCAGCCCTTCTTATAGCGTTCTAGTTGCAGGTGCAATTGCTTCCATGGGTCAACATGGACATTCTTTTGTTATATCACAATATTGCTGCTATTTAATTTAATGCACATATATACTTGGTAAAGGGTGGAAGGCTTGGCCTTTTGGTCGGTGTTTTATTCCGTTCTTGCCGCCCTAGTTACTTGTGAACCGGTGTTATGTTCCATAATTGAGCGCTCCTAACATGCTCGGGGTTGTTATGGGGACCCCCTTGATTGTCGGGTTAGAATAAAGCTTGTCTGGCAAGGCCCAACATTGGTACTACATTTGCCTCATAACTAATGAACTTGCATAGGGGCTTTTCGAACCCCGTGGATAATTTAATCAACCCCCGGGCCAGTGCTCCGCATGAGTGTTGGTCCAAAATGTCAACAGCCGGTGGCCACCAGGGGCAACTCTGTGCTTGGCCTACCGGAAGTTTGGACAATCCGTCGTGTCCTGAGACTGAGATACGCGGCTCTTATCGGGTTCGTCGACACGTCGGGAGGCCTTGCTGAATTTGTTTTACCTTTCTCAAACGTCTTGTGTGAGGAACTCTGATCTTCTTCGGGCTATCTCGAGGTGTCGGATTTCCTTTGGAATTGCCTAGGAAGATCACGAGATCCGTAATTGAGGTTATTCCCACTGTGTGTGGTTAATTTGTGATGGATGAGTTGGAGCACCCCTGCAGGGTTTAATCTTTTCGAGAAGCCGTGCTCGCGGTTATGTGGCAACTTGGATACTTTTTTTAACACCCGGCATAGCAAACTTGAAGTAAACTCTCATAAAATACACCAACTATGTGTGTAACCGTGACTGTCTCTTCTCGTGAGTCCTTATCCGAAAAAGAACACAGTGGGGTTATGTTGGACGTAAGTAGGTGTTCAGGATCAGTTAGTGATCATTACTAGTTCATGACCGTTATGCGTAGACCACCATACTTTACTTCATGTACTCGTAAGTTAGCCACTCAACAAATGCTTAGTCGCTTGCTGCAGCCTCACCACTTAACCATACCTTACCTATTAAGCTTTAATAGTCTTGGTACCCTTAGAAATGAGATTGCTGAGTCTCTGTGGCTCACAGATTACTACAATAACAGTTATAGGTTTAGGTGATGTGATGAATTGACGTGAGCGCGTTGCTTGATTTGATTTGGAGTTCTTCTTCTTCTTCTTGATCAATCTTGGATGGGTTCCAGGCGGCAGCCTGCGATAGCAAGGGTGGATGTCAGTTTACTGTTTGGTTTCGTCCGTAGTCGGTCCCTGCTCTTTTGTATGATGATTGAGTATGTTGATGAATTGATGTGACTCTGATGTAGCTTGTGGTGAGTGTAAGCCAATTCCATATACTCATCTCTTCTGTACATGTACTTGTAATGATACCCATTCTTGCTAACGCATCGAGATGCGCTTCTGTCCCCGTCAAGGCCCTCGTGCCGAAATAAGGATACGTCTTGGGTGTGACAAGTTGGTATCAGAGCCTGTATCGACCTAGGAACCCCCTTGATTGATCGAACTTGGCCGAGTCGAGTCTAGTGAAAACTATTTTGAGTCTAGTTATATCGGAGAGTAGGATTCTTTTTACTCCTCTTCTATGCTCTGGTGAGGTATTCAACTTAGGAATTTTGTTTCTACTCCCCTTCTCGCTCAAATTTTTTTTTAGGATCACGCGGGTATTTTGGAAACTATATGATGCCGATGTGACAGGGACCTATCTTGGTGCCTCCTGTCTGACTTGATTTCTTCTAGGTTGTCGAGCTCCAGGGAATATTGGCACATCGTTATCATTCAGCTTCCTTAGTATCTCAGGACGGAGGGTGTTCGGAATTGCTTCAATACTTATCGTGGTGAGATAAGGTCGAAGTCACCCAGTATTGGGGAGGCGTCCGGGGTACCACTATGGTTTAGTATCGTTGTGAGTTCGAGGATTCGAGATTAGACGAGTTTGCGGAGTTTCTTGAATTATGGTGTGGAAGGTTGCGGGTGCAGTTGCAGCTGGTTACCTAGGGTAGGTTCCTGGGCCCGCAACCCGAATCGCATAAACAAGAAAGTTTTCAGAAGTTCTTAGGTGGGAATTCAAGTAGTTACCTAGGATTATCTTTCCAACAAGTACATGGTGGGTGTGTATTTGTTCTGGCCTGTTTCATAAGCCTCATCCTTCGTTTTGTTTTGAATATGGTAATTCAAGTTGCTTCGATGTCAAGTGGTGATTTCATATCTTGCTAAGTAGGTTCTCATATTTCTCTAGGTTTGCTAATTCTTGTGCTCAATCAAGTTGTCATATCAATTATTTTTCTACCGGTGTGCTTCTCTTCAAGATATTCTATCCTCTTCAATATTGCAAGATCAATTCTCATTTCGTTACGTAGTATGTCTCATATGTCCCAAGTTTTCTTTGTTTTCCCACCCTCCCGCCCTTTTTCTTTAATGATTAAATTCTCATCCAAGTGTCTTTCTATTCATGTAATGCTTCCGCTATCTTTTCTTCTTTCTTGTTTCCAGTGATTCTTTGTGATTATTCTCAGGAGTTTCAATTTCAAGATCTATCTTCATTTTCTTTGTTCTCGTTGTTTTTCTTTTCTAGTGATTCTTTATGAAGATGCTTAGTGCTCAAGTTATCATTTATTAGTATTCATCTTGTTTTCTTTTTCGGTGGATTCAATTCTAGTTCTTAGTGTTCATCATATCATTTTCATTCTCTATTTGCTCTCCCATGTTGGAAATTCTTTATCAAGCCTCTCTTGTTTATTCATCCCTCTCTATTCTATTCAGAGTGTCGAGATATCTCAGAAGACATTCTTTTTCATTCTTGTCCTTTTAAATTATTTCAAGGGTCACATATCATCAAGTTCTTAATTTGTACCGGCGCAATGTCTCTTTTAATCAATTGTTCAACGGTGGTTTCTGTTCAGTGGGCCCATAACCCACATGTCTTTCTCCAGGATTATACCTGACTCTTGTAATCTTTCCGGAGAAGTTCTCAAGTTCTTTTGATATGAGGTAAGAATGATTTTCATCAGTCATATTCCTCTTCCATGATCGCTTCTAAATTATTTTCATTGTTGGCTCAACCTTTCCTTATTCATTGTTTCGGAGGTCTTAGTAATTCATGGTGTTGTTTCTCGTCATCATTCTTAGCTTGCATACCGAAGGAGAGTTTCTCTTAAATCGTTGTCCGTTCTTCCAAAGATTCATGGTTTCAGGCTGTTGCAATCATCTCAATTGTTTTGATCATGAGTCATTCCTCTCATATCTATCCGGTGCATTCAGAATTGTTTTCATTTCTCGATCCTCCCGAAGGCCATCATTTCAGAAGATTTCTTCGTTCTCAGCTTTCAGCTTTCGTTCTCAAATTCTTCTCAATTGTTGTTCCTTCGTTCGTATCTCAATTATTCCGGTGCTTCGTTCAAGTCTTATATGAGGTGGATCATGCTCTCTTCGTTCTCATGTTATATCATCCATTTGCATTATCCCCTTTTGTTTTGAATTCTTACCGGTGTTCTCGTGCAAGTCTTCTTCAAGTTTGTGATCTATCTTTCCCTCTTCAATTCTTTGCAAGAAGAATAAGTGATGGGTGAAATTCGTTGCTTGTCATCAATTTAACTTGATGAAGGATGGTCATATAATAATTCTTATTCTTGTTCATTCAAGTGATTTGTATCCTTCTTTCGGAGTTGTTCGTCATATCAATTCTCGATTCCAAGTGTTCTCATTTTTTTCTTTCCGGTGTCCCTAGTTTTGATCAAGTATCTTGTTCCGAAGTTTCATCTAGTTCATAGCAAGGCCTCATGTAACATCCCAAAATTTCATTTTGGAATGTTATGAAATATAGCTATGCATCCATCATCATCATTTCTTGAATACATGTAATAGTTGAAATGCCTTCTCTGAATTTCTGAAAGCCCTTTCTATTTTCAATATGTTGCTTTCACCTATTTGAAAATCTTGGTAAAAAGTTCAAATAAGAGGGGAGGAATATGACACTCCACACCAAGAACCATTTGGTGATCTATTTGAACAAAAATAACCAGGAGTTATTTTGAAAATATTTGCAAAAAGGTTTTAAAAACAATTAGGCAATTTCTGAAAATATTATTTTTTTCAAAGTGTTCAAATGACAGAATAAAAATGTTCAATAAATGGAATTTATTATTCTTTTAATTTTGATATATAATACTCCTATTGTTAAAAAAAATCTGAATGCTTTTAAAGACGTTTTACTACTCTGGTTAATAAAAAGAGTAACGGTTTTAGTATTAAACGGGCCGGCCCACGGCAGTTACTCGCGAAATTAATACGAGCCGGCCGACCAACGCACAGTCCTTGCCCCCTCTCTCTCTGACACTGGGTCCCACCCCGACCGACCGTTCGCCCCGTACGGTCGCCTTCTTCCTCCCGCGCGCGCCGCCGCCGGCAGTTTCTTTCCCCCCGGATCTCTCTCCTCTCTCCTCCCCCGCACCCCCCGAGCATCCTATAAGTAGCGTTGCCCCTCCTATCTCCATTCCCCCCCGAGCCCCCTCTCTCCCTCGCCCAGGCGCTGCCAAATTCCTCGCCGGAGTTGCTTCCACCACCGGAGCTCCCATCGCCCGTAGCCATCGCTTCGGTCAGCCTCGCCCCTCTTCGACACCACCAATCGGCACCGGAGGACCTCCTCCGCCGTCTGAGCCCGTCCACGCTCCGTTTCGACCACCGGAGCCCCCTCCGCCGGCGTCCTCGACCACCGGCCGTCATCACCATCGCCGGAGTCCACCTCCCCCTCCGGTAAAAATCTTCGAACTCACCCCCTCCCTCCGATCCAGACGCAACGGCTAGGATTAGAACCATTAATCCCCGAATCGTTTTCCTATTCGGTCCGGTCGACCGCCCGCAACCATCCAACGCACGCGCTAGCCAGCCAATAGGATAGTGCCACGTCACCCCTGGCCGTTCGGTAGATTTTTCACCCTTTTCTGATTTTGTTTAGAAAACAGAACCTGTTCTGATTTTGTTTTGTGAATAACTTTTAATCTGTTCAATATTTTGAGTTGATTCTTTTTGCAATAGCTCACATTTTTCATTTAGTTTCACCCTGTACCTTTAAATTTCAAATTTGAACTATAAAATTTGAATTGAATCAAATTTGCTCAAATCACTCAAATCTGAATAACTAGAGTTTGAAAATAGATTTTGATATGAATCTTTTTGCTACTGCTTGGTATTAGTTAGGACTATCATATTTCTTAGTTTGAGGATTTTTAGAATGTTTTTGATTAGTGTTTTAGCTATAAACAGAATCTGCCTAGTATTATATTATAGTTTTATTTACTTAGTTTTAGTTAGTTTAACTTAGATTTAGTTTTATTTGTTTAATAGGTTATGTTAGTTAAACTTTAGGTGTTTTACTTATTTTAATAAAAATATAAATTTGCTTAGTTTGTTTCTTTATTAACATAGGAATCTCAACACATTTTTCAAATAGGTTTAATTTGAACTAAAGCAACTAGTTAGTAATAGTTTTCTTTCAACAAAGTTTTATATAATTTAATTCTGTTTTCTAAGACAAGTTTATTTGTAAATTATTCCCTGTTAAGAACATGTTTTGTTAATAAATAATAAGTTTTGTTTTTCTCTTTTGTTAGTAAAGCTATAGTTGTTTCATATAGTGTTTATCAAAACTTTCAAAAACTTTACTAAAAGTTTTCCCAACAAACTTAATTTGGTTTTATTCTGTTTATTAATAAAATATTTTATTGTTTTCTTGCTGTCAACTATTGTTTTGGTTAATACCAATAGTTTCATTATGTTAGTAGTGTTTTATCAATCATCTTTTAGAAAACAAAACTTTGTGTGTTTTTCTTGCTTGTGATTTTTGTGCATTGTTTTGTCTTGATTGTTTACTAGTTCTTGGTTGATGGTTGTGAGTTACAATATTTTGTTGTATGCTTATTTGAGTGCTCTTGTTTGCTTCGTTAGATTATCCGGAGTGCGAAGATTGTTACTTAGAGTCACTCCCGTACGAAGATCATCAATCAGGCAAGTCACTTTGATCATGTTTACCCATGTTTTATATGCATTAGTTCTACCATCTTCCCCAATTGCATGCAAGATAGGTTAGTTGGAAACTTGGTTACATTGTAGTAGTATCATGTGGTAGGTACCCCCTCAAACTCTTTGACACATTGGCCCCGGGAAACGTTTTATTTTACTTTTTGCTATGCTATTAGTAGACGGGGTTGGTTGTGTGATTCATGAGAGTTGAGAGAGTTAATAATTTCAAGACCTACATAATGATCAAGATTTCAAGACTCCGAGTTTTCAACATACCTCTGGGTGGATGATGGTTGAACGGCACCCTAGAGAAACCAGTGGATTTGCCTAGGTGATGCTGGAGATGGCCAGTATTCACGCGGAAAGGTCCACCCAGGCACAAAGAGATGGATGGGTGCTTCAAGACCCAAGGATTACCTGCACAACCACAAGTCATTATGGGCTCTGGCTTGGTTGGATATCGTGGTGACCCTGGACAGGCGGTGCTACGAGATGTAGAAGAACGGTATGAAAGGATGGGCACCGTCAGAGTCGCAGGGAAACCCTTTGGAAGACCATGTTTTGGTCATCCGTTTCTCAAACACCCTGAAGTGCGAGAAATTAAACGGAGGCGACCAAATCTTGTGGGGAACGTGTGCAAAACTCTGCAGAGTACTCAAACCTAATCGATTAGCCGTGTCCACGGTCATGGACGACTTGAGCCAAAGGAACTGAAACATTCGGAACACTCAACACAATTAATATGATGATGTGGGTATTAACAATTTGGGTATGAGAATTGGTTGGTGGAACCATCTCATTAATCAACCAACTTAGTAATATTTTGCTTAGCCCTCTCTTGATGTAGGAAAAATTGGCTTTACGCAAAAACTTACCACCCCACCTGCCATATAAGCATGTAGATTAGATGATTATCTTTTCACCCCTCTCTTGTGACTTTGCCGGCATATTCCATATGCTGACCTACACGGCTGCAACCTATCATGTTGCAGAGTATTTTTCCGACCAGGAGTGAGGACACGTTCTACGCTCGGTGAGATGCCCTTGGAGTCAGATGGACTCATCTACCTTCGACGCTTCCGCAAGATTTAGATATTCTCATAAGTTGGCTTTCAGCCACTTTATTGTAATTTTTATTGTAATAAAGGACTCGATATGAGATTTCGATTAATATAATCATGTGTGATTTCCCTTTGATATATACATTGATGTACCGTGTGTGTACCAGCATGATCTTGGGATGGTACGGAAACACCGGAGATTCGACCTTTCAGGTCGGGTCGCTACACCTCAATCTTGTTCTTTTTGCATCCTTCAATTATTTCTTTCATCCTTTCGTTTCAGAGTTCTTCCGGAGGTTTTTCATGGTGGTTCATCAAGATTTCTTTCATTTTCATGTGATCTTAAGATTCTTGTTGGAGGTGCTCAAGTGTTCTTATCTTGGATGTCTAAGTTCAATTCCTTCTCCATTGTCTTTTGAGATGGTATTATGAAATTCTTGTTTATAGGGAGTCTCGAAGGAAAATTGTCAAGAATGAGATAACTAAACCCATCATTTATTTCTCGGAGTTATCTTGGGTTTTATTTCACCTTAAGCATTTCCTAAGGATTGTTGCTATCATGGTGTCATAAATGATTCAATATTTCTCCTCCTCCTCTTGGTGAAAGAAGTTTTGCATATCTTGTTGCTCTCAAGCAAGTAATTGTTTCTGTTATGGCAGGTTGTCACCTCATAACTTTGAGATGTTTTCCATAAGCCCACAATAAGCTTGTTCTTTTTGTTGTTGGTGTTCCAACAACTCCGTTCAATCTCTTCTTCCGAAATATGCTTTCAAATCCAATTGATGCTGGAAGTTGTCATTTCTTCTCAGTTCCCTTCTCTCCAAAGATCTAGCTTCTATTCTTTTGTTGCAGAGGCATTGCGGTGTTGCCCTTTTCATCTTGCATTTAGTTTGATCAAGATCATGTTCTTCTTTTTTTATTCATTTAACCGGAGTGCTGTGAAGTCTTTTCATGTCCATTGCATCTTATGAAGTTTTGATTCTAATCCAGCCAAAGTTTGGTGTATCTCTTTCACTTTCTTTCCATCATATCTAATTTTTCCTCTCTATCCTACCGAAGTGCTGCCGAAATTTCTTGTGAATTCTTGCTTGTTCTTCATTCTCCATCTCTTCCAACCTTCATGTTTCATGTGGTTTCACTCGGTTGTCAGAAAAGCAACTAAGTTTTACCTTTTGCCCTTTCTCTTCTCCTTTTCATTCTAGATCTCGGGACGAGATCCTCGTGTAGTGGAGGAGAGTTGTAACAGCCCGAGACCAACGTTCCAGAAGATTCCATAAGATTCCCCTTTTATTTCTGTTCTCGTCATGTGTTTGTCTGGTTGTCGCAGTCATCATCGCATCATTCACATAATCTGCATTGCATCGTCACTCGTTTTCAAACTTGCATCCGTTGGTAGTTGCCGGTTCTCTCCTTTCTTGCTGTTGCCCGTTTCGAGCCCAACCACACATGCACGCGCCCGCATCATCATTAAAAATAAAACCGTTTTTAAGGAGCGCGAAAAATATTCTCGGATTGGGGTGAAACTTGGCATGCAGTCTTGTTATATTGTAGGTAGACCGCCCGTCGAATTTCGTCGCGTTCTGAGTTCGTTAGATACCCTGTCGGTCAGTCGTAGCTGCGAGGTTACCGGTTTAATTATTGGATGTTTTCGGTATTTTAAAAATTCTTGTCACGGGTCGCACTTCCCTCTCTTCCCCTCCTAGCCCCATCTGCACAGCCACCGTAGCCCCTCTCCGCTACCGGTCCATTGAATCGACAGCCGACAGTCCGAAAATGGACAGCGACGTCGACCCTAGCCCCGAAACCTATATATAGCCCCTTCCCTTCCTAATTGGGCAGCCAACCCTAATTCCCCTCGTATCCCAAGCCAAACCTGCCCTTCTCCCTCCTCCAGTCGTCAGGCCTGGCTGAGCCCATCAGAGCCCGGGAAAGCCCATCTAGGCCCGTTCCCGAGCTCCTCCCATGGCGCAGCTCCCGTGCATCCCGCTCCTCCCGAGCTCCTCCCGCAGCCCCTCCGGCCGGCCTCGCCAAAGCACCGCTGGAGTCGTCGGCTGCCCCTGCCGCCGGAGCCAGCCCGCTGCTTGCCGCCGCTACTCCCTTCCTTTCCTTCTCCTTCCCTCCTCCATTCTCTAACCCCGAGCTCTCTCTCCCGGCAGCCCCGCCGCCGGCCGTCCCAGGCCACCTCGCCGTCGGGAACCAGGCCGCCATCGCCGGATCTTCCACCCCCGGTCTCCGCTTGGCCGGATCCGCCCCGAGCCGTCGTCGGTTGCCCAGCCGCCACCGCCATGTCCCCCTCCTGCTTAAGGAGATCAAGCACGGGAGGGCTCCGCTCGCCCGAGCATTGACCGCCTCCTCTGCCCGCGTGGGCTTGGCCCAGCAGCATTGCCAGCCCACCTGCCAGCCGGCCCAATTGCCCCAGGGTGAGCCAGCCCCCCTGCCTTTTTATTTATTTTGCGTATTTAGAAACGCTGAAAAATATTTATCCGTGCACCGTTTGAAAATATTTTGATCATGAAAAATGTTTAGAAAAATACGTAGATTAATAATATGCCATTTGCATCCCTGCTTAAAAATATCTGACATGCCATTTGTGTTTTTTTGCATATTCGCATATATATTGCATTGTCATTAATTAACCGTGCTTCGAAATTAATATAATAAAGTATTAAAAATGTTCATCCCATTGGCATCGCATTTTCATGCATGATAAAATTGTCGGCATCATGTTTTGCATTGATTTTGCATTAATGATTTGCTATAACGTGAATAGGCCTAATACTCGCATATTTAATTGTGAATAATTTTCCACATGAACCTATTCATATTATATATGTTTTCGGGGTAGCAAACTCCATAGAAATTATCTGTGCATTTTGTTTGGTCATTTGAATATTTTGTGTGCATGTCATTTTTTTCGCAATGCCCTTTTGTTATTTTCGTGGGATTTAATCCGTGCATGATATGAAATATGTTTTAACATGAGAAGTGCCCTTTGATATGTGTCCTATCCCTTGGACATTTTGTTTGTCATAGAAATGCGTGTTTAGGGCTTGTTTCCTTGTTGTCAACTTGCTATGAAAATCTGTTGTTTTGAGGGTCCAAAATATTTCTAAGTCTGGAATCTATAATATTTTGTTGCTGTCTTGCCATGTGATTTGCTAGTGATCTAGAACTCTTTTGTGGTAGATGTAATGCAGTTATTTGTTGTGGATAATGTCCTTTAGTATGTTTTTAAGTTTCATTCCATAATATGATTTGTAGCATATAGTTTTCCTGCTGTCAATATGCCCTCGTGATAAAAACTGCACTGTCAAAAACTGTTATTTTCACTAAGTCTGAAACTGTTTTCAGCTAGCCTTCTTGTCAGCTTCCTACCAAGTGATCCATGCATGTTTTGAATATGATACGTGAAGATGAAATGAAGTGTGTGTTATATACTACTGACTCATGCTTAGTTTGTGCATTTTAGATTATTGTAGCTTATTGTTTTCATGTGTGAAAAATGCTATCTTGCTGTTTTGGGCAGATTTCAACTAAAACTTGTGTTGGTTGTATTTGATGAACCGTAGCTCCGTTTTGGACATGTTGCATATGAAACTTGCTTAGAATCTCTTATAGTTTCACAATAACTTGCTGCATTCATGACTTGAAATGTTTGTGATGGTATTTCCCATGCATTTGCATTCATGACATGTGCATCTTGCGTTGCTCATATCTTTTACGCCGTAGCTCCGTTTGAGATGTTCTATATATGTAAATCGACTAGAATTATGTGTAGAATAACTTGGTGACATTTGTTTCGCTGTTTAACAAATATAAAATATGATTAGTTCAGATCTGGACCAATTTCGAAATTAACATATGTGGTCGTTTCGGAAATGCTATAAGTTGTTTCCGGCCTCATTTAAGATGCCTAGATAGATAGTTTACTTATGCTTCACCTCTTACCATGTTTAACAATATTTAATGTTGTCGTGTACCTAAAAAGAGTGAACTAAATAATTCGAATGTGAAGTTTCGTCAATATACAACTCGTTGCATATTGAGCTTCACTTTAATGTGTAAAAGTTGATTGTTGTGATTTGTCATGCCTCGCATATTTAAACCGGACATCCATCATATTTGTTTGTGCATCGTGTCATGCATATGTTGGGGTGTATCTTGTGTTGATTGTTTGTTTTGGATTGCTTCTTCTCGATAGAGTTCCGAAAGCGTTCGGAGTGTGAGGATTGTTCGACTATGTTGGATTGTCTTCTTCATGGATTTGTTCTTCTTCCGAGCGGGATCTCAGGCAAGATGACACATTTCCCTGGATACCATTACTATTGTTGCCATGCTAGATGTCTCGTTTTCTATCGCTATGTCTCGCTACCTACCACATGTTTGACAAGCCTCCCAACATTGCCATGAAAAGCCTCTAACCCCTCCACATCCCAGCAAACCTTTGTTTGGCTCTGTTACCGCTTGCTCAGCCCTTCTTATAGCGTTCTATTTGCAGGTGCAATTGCTTCCATGTGTCAACATGGACATTCTTTTGTTATATCACAATATTGCTGCTATTTAATTTAATGCACATATATACTTGGTAAAGGGTGGAAGGCTTGGCCTTTTGGTCGGTATTTTGTTCCGCTCTTGCCGCCCTAGTTACTTGTGAACCGGTGTTATGTTCCATAATTGAGCGCTCCTAACATGCTCGGGGTTGTTATGGGGACCCCCTTGATTTCCGGGTTAGAATAAAGCTTGTCTGGCAAGGCCCAACATTGGTACTACATTTGCCTCATAACTAATGAACTTGCATAGGGGCTTTCCGAACCCCGTGGATAATTTAATCAACCCCCGGGCCAGTGCTCCGCATGTGTGTTGGTCCAAAATCTCAACAGCCGGTGGCCACCAGGGGCAACTCTGTGTTTGGCCTACCGGAAGTTTGGACAATCCATCGTGTCCTGAGACTGAGATACGCGACTCTTATCGGGTTCGTCGACACGTCGGGAGGCCTTGCTGAATTTGTTTTACCTTTCTCAAACGTCTTGTGTGAGGAACTCTGATCTTCTTCGGGCTATCTCGAGGTGTCGGATTTCCTTTGGAATTGCCTAGGAAGATCACGAGATCCGTGGTTAAGGTTATTCCCACTGCATGTGGTTAATTTGTGATGGATGAGTTGGAGCACCCCTGCAGGGTTTAATCTTTTCGAGAAGCCGTGCCCGCGGTTATGTGGCAACTAGGATACTTTTTTTAACACCCGGTCATAGCAAACTTGAAGTAAACTCTAATAAAATACACCAACTATGTGCGTAACCGTGACTGTCTCTTCTCGTGATTCCTTATCCGAAAGAGAACACGGTGGGGTTATGTTTGACGTAAGTAGGTGTTCAGGATCAGTTAGTGATCATTACTAGTTCATGACCGTTATGCGTAGACCACCATACTTTACTTTCTGTAATCGTAAGTTAGCCACTCAACAAATGCTTAGTCGCTTGCTGCAGCCTCACCACTTAACCATACCTTACCTATTAAGCTTTAATAGTCTTGATACCCTTGGAAATGAGATTGTTGAGTCCCTGTAGCTCATAGATTACTACAACAATAGTTGTAGGTTCGGTGATGTGATGAATTGACGTGAGCGTGTTGCTTGATTTGATTTGGAGTTCTTCTTCTTCATCATCATCAATCTTGGATGGGTTCCAGGCGGTAGCCTGGGATAGCAAGGGTGGATGTCGTTTTACCGTTTGGTTTTGTCCGTAGTCGGACCCTGCTCTTCTGTATGATGATTGAGTATGTTGATGTATTGATGTGACTCTGATGTAGCTTGTGGCGAGTGTAAGCCAATTCCATATACTCATCTCTTCTGTACATGTACTTGTAATGATATCCATTCTTGCTAACGCATCGAGATGCGCTTCTATCCCCGTCGAGGCCCTCGTGCCGAAATAAGGATAGGACCGCATCTTGGGCGTGACAAGTTGGTATTAGAGCCTGTACCGACCTAGGAGCCCCCTTGATTGATCGAATTGGCCGAGTCCAGTCTAGCGAAAACTATTTTGAGTCTAGTTATATCGGAGAGTAGGATTCTTTTTACTCCTCTTATATGCTCTGGTGATGTATTCAACTTAGGAATTTTGTTTCTACTCCCCTTCTCGCTCAAATTTTTTTTAGGATCATGCGGGTATTTTGGAAACTATATGATGCCGATGTGACAGGGTTCTGTCTTGGTGCCTCCTTTCTGACTTAATTTCTTCCGGGGAGTCGAGCTCCAGGGAATGTTGGTACATCGTTATCATTCAGCTTCCTTAGTATCTCAAGACGGAGGGTGTTCGGAATTGCTTCAATACTTATCGTGGTGAGATAAGGTCGGAGTCACCCAGTATTGGGGAGGCGTCTGGGGTACCACCATGGTTTAGTATCGTTGTGAGTTCGAGGATTCGAGATTAGACGAGTTTGCGGAGTTTCTTGAATTATGGTGTGGAAGGTTGCGGGTGCAGTTGCAGCTGATTACCTAGGGTAGGTTCCTGGGCCCGCAACCCGAATCGCATAAACAAGAAAGTTTTCGGAAGTTCTTAGGTGGGAATTCAAGTAGTTACCTAGGATTATCTTTCCAACAAGTACATGGTGGGTATGTATTTGTTCTGGCTTATTTCATAAGCCTTATCCTTCGTTTTGTTTTGAATATGGTGATTCAAGTTGCTTCGATGTCAAGTGGTGATTTCATATCTTGCTAAGTAGGTTCTCATATTTCTCTAGGTTTGCTAATTCTTGTGCTCAATCAAGTTGTCATATCAATTCTTTTTCTACCGGTGTGCTTCTCTTCAAGATATTCTATCCTCTTAAATATTGCAAGATCAATTCTCATTTCGTTCTGTAGTTTGTCTCATCTGTCCCAAGTTTTCTTTATTTTCCCACCCTACCGCCCTTTTTCTTCAATGATTAAATTCTCATCCAAGTGTCTTTCTATTCATGTAATGCTTCCACTATCTTTTCTTCTATCTTGTCTCCAGTGATTCTTTGTGATTATTCTCAGGAGTTTCAATTTCAAGATCTATCTTCATTTTCTTTGTTCTCGTTGTTTTTCTTCTCTAGTGATTCTTTATGAAGATGCTCAGTGCTCAAGTTATCATTTATTAGTATTCATCTTGTTTTCTTTTCCGGTGGATTCAATTCTAGTTCTTGGTGTTCATCATATCATTTTCATTCTCTATTTGCTCTCCCATGTTGGAAATTCTTTATCAAGCCTCTCTTGTTTATTCATCCCTCTCTATTCTATCTGGAGTGTTGAGATATCTTAGAAGACATTCTTTTTCATTCTTGTCCTTTTAAATTATTTCAAGGGTCTCATATCATCAAGTTCTTAATTTGTACCGGCGCCGAGAGGGAGAGAGATGCGTATCTCAAACAGCCCCAAGGGCACCATTATATATAGGAAGAGGAGGAGGAGGAGGGAGGGCTGCGCCCTAGGGTTCCCACTCTAGGGGCCGGCGGCAGCCCTAGATGGGACTTGGGCGGCGGCCAAGGGAGGGAGAGGTGGTGCGGCAACCCTAGCAGCCCTAGGGTGGGCCTAGGGTTTGCCCCCCTTCTCTCCTTGCTGCGCCTTGGGCCAGGTGGGAGGGGCGCACCAGCCCAGCTAGGGGCTGGTTCCCTCCACCTTCAGCCCATGCAGCCCTCCGAGGCCCGTGGCCCCTCCCGATGGACCCCCGGAACCCTTCTGGTGGTCCCGGTACGTTACCGGTGATGCCCGAAGCATTTCCAGTAACCAAAACCTCACTTCCTATATATCAATATTTGTCTCCGGACCATTCCAGAACTCCTCGTGATGTCCAGGATCTCATCCGGGACTACAAACAACCTTCGGTAACCACGTCCACTATTTCCCTATAACCCTCGCATCATCGAACCTTAAGTGTGTAGACCCTACGGGTTCGGGAGACACGTAGACATGACCGAGACACCTCTCGGGTCAATAACCAACAGCGGGATCTGGATACCCATGTCGGCTCCCACATGCTCCATGATGATCTCATCGGATGAACCACGATGTCGGGGATTCAATCAATCCCGTATACAATTCCCTTTGTCTACCGGTATGATACTTGCTCGAGATTCGATCGTCGGTATCCCTATACCTTGTTCAATCTCGTTACCGTCAAGTCTCTTTACTCGTTCTGCAATACATCATCACGTGGCTAACTCTTTAGTCACATTGAGCTCATTATGATGATGTCTTACCAATTGGGCCTAGAGATACCTCTCCGTCATATGGAGTGACAAATCCCACTCTCGATTCGTGCCAACCCAACAAACACTTTCGGAGATACCCGTAGCACACCTTTATAGCCACCCAGTTACGTTGTGATGTTTGGCACACCCAAAGCATTCCTACGGTATCTGGGAGTTGCACAATCTCATGGTCTAAGGAAACAATACTTGACATTGGAAAAGCTTTAGCAGACGAACAACACGATCTTGTGCTATGCTTAGGATTGCTTCTTGTCCATCACATCATTCTCCTAATGATGTGATCCCGTTATCAACGACATCCAATGTCCATGGTCATGAAACTGTGACCATCTATTGATCAATGAGCTAGCCAACTGGAGGCTCACTAGGGACACAATGTGGTCTATGTATTCACACGTGCATTATGGTTTCCGGTTAACACAATTATAGCATGAACGACAATTATCATGAACAAGGAAATACAATAATAACCATTTTATTATTGCCTCTGGGGCATATTTCCAACAGTCTCCCACTTGCACTAGAGTCAATAATCTAGTTACATTGTGATGAATCGAACACCCATAGCATTCTGGTGTTGATCATGTTTTGCTCGTGACAGAGGTTTAGTCAACGAATCTGCGATATTCAGATCCGTATGCACTTTACAAATATCTATATCTCCCTCCTGAATATAATCACGGATGGAGTTGAAGCGGCGCTTGATGTGTTTTGTCTTCTTGTGAACCTGGGCTCCTTCACAAGGGCAATAGCTCCAGTGTTGTCACAGAATAGAGTCATCGGACCCGGCGCACTTGGAATTACTCCTAGGTCGGTGATGAACTCCTTCATCCAGACTCCTTCCTTTGCTGCTTCCGAAGCAGCTATGTACTCCGCTTCACATGTAGATGCCGCCATGATGCTTTGCTTGCTGCTACACGAACTGACTGCCCTTCCGTTCAAAATATACATGTATCCGGTTTGCGACTTGGAGTCGTCCGGATCTGTGTCGAAGCTAGCATCGACGTAACCCTTTACGACAAGCTCTTAGGCACCTCCATATACGAGAAACATGTCCTTTGTCCTTTTCAGGTACTTCATGATATTCTTGACCGACGTCCAGTGTTCCACTCGGGGATCAATTTGGTACCTCCCTACCAAACTTATGGCAAGGTTCACATCAGGTCTGGTACACAGCATGGCATACATAATAGAGCCTATGGCTAAAGCATAGGGGATGACACTCATCTCTTCTCTATCCTTTGTCGTGGTTGGGCATTGAGTCGTACTAAATCTCACACCCTGTAACACATGCAAGAACCCCTTCTTGCACTGATCCATATTGAACTTCTTCAATATCTTTTCAAGGTATGTGCTTTGTGAAAGACCTATGAGGCGTCTCGATCTATCTCTATAGATCTTCATGCCTAATATGTAAGCAGCTTCTCCAAGGTCCTTCATTGAAAAACATTTATTCAAGTAGGCCTTTACACTTTCCAAAAGTTCTATATCATTTCCCATTATTAGTATGTCATCCACATATAATATGAGAAATGCTACAGAGCTCCCACTCACTTTCTTGTAAATACAGGGTTCTCCATAAACCTGTACAAACCCAAACGCTTTAATCACCTCATTAAAGCGAATGTTCCAACTCCGAGATGCTTGAACCATCCCATAGATGGAGCGTTGGAGCTTGCATACTTTGTTAGCATCTTTAGGATCGAAAAAACCTTTCGGATGCATCATACACAATTCTTCCTTAAGGAAGCCATTAAGGAATGCCGTTTTGATGTCCATTTGCCACATATCATAATCATAAAATGCAGCAATTGCTAACATGATTCGGACAGACTTTAGCATCGCTACGGGTGAGAAAGTCTCATCGTAGTCAACTCCTTGAACTCGTCGATAACCCTTAGCGACAAGACGAGCCTTATAGACGGTCACATTACCATCTGCGTCAGACTTCTTCTTAAAGATCCAATTATTTTCAATGGCTCGCTTATCATCAGGCAAGTCCGCCAAAGTCCACACTTTGTTCTCATACATGGATCCTATCTCAGATTTCATGGCTTCAAGCCATTTGTTGGAATCCTGGCCCGCCATCGCTTCTTCATAGTTCGAAGGTTCACCATTGTCCAAAAACATGATCTCTAGGACAGGGTTGCCGTACCACTCTGGTGCGGAACGTGTCCTAGTGGACCTTCGACGTTCAATAGTAACTTGATCTGAAGTTTCATGATCATCATTATTAACTTCCTCTCCAGCCAATGTAGGCTCCACAGAAACAACTTCATGTGTTGCGCTACTCTCCGGTTCGAGCGGAGGTACAATTACCTCATCAAGTTCTATTTTCCTCCCACTTACTTCTTTCGAGAGAAACTCTTTCTCGAGAAAGGATCCATTCTTGGAAACAAAGACTTTGCCTTCGGATCTGAGGTAGAAGGTATACCCAATAGTCTCTTTGGGATATCCTATGAAGACGCACTTTTCCGCTTTGGGTTCGAGCTTCTCAGGTTGAAGTTTCTTCACATAAGCATCGCATCCCCAAACTTTTAGAAATGACAGCTTAGGTTTCTTTCCAAACCATAATTCATACGGTGTCGTCTCAACAGACTTTGACGGTGCCCTATTTAAAGTGAATGCGGCAGTCTCTAATGCATATCCCCAAAATGATAGCAGTAAGTCGGTAAGAGACATCATAGATCGCACCATATCCAATAGAGTGCGATTACGACATTCAGACACACCATTTCGCTGAGGTGTGCCAGGTGGCGTGAGTTGTGAAACGATTCCACATTTCCTTAGGTGCGTGCCAAACTCGTGACTTAAATATTCTCCACCACGATCAGATCGTAGGCACTTTTTTTCCTGTCACATTGATTCTCTACCTCACTCTGAAATTCCTTGAACCTTTCAAAGGTTTCAGACTTGTGTTTCATTAAGTAGACATACCCATATCTTCTCAAGTCATCAGTGAGGGTGAGAACATAATGGTAGCCACCGCGAGCCTCGATGCTCATTGGACAACATACATTGGTATGTATTATTTCCAACAAGTTAGTTGCTCGCTCCATTGTTCCGGAGAATAGCGTCTTGGTCATCTTGCCCATGAGGCATGGTTCGCATGTTTCAAATGATTCAAAATCAAGAGACTCCAAAAGTCCATCAGCATGGAGCTTCTTCATGCGTTTGACACCAATATGACCAAGGTGGCGGTGCCACATGTAAGTGAGACTATCGTTATCAACCTTACACTTTTTGGTACTCACACTATGGACATGTGTAACATCACGTTCGAGATTCATAAAAATTAAACCATTGACCAGCGGGGCATGACCATAAAACATTTCTCTCATATAAATAGAACAACCATTATTCTCAGATTTAAATGAGTAGCCATCTCGCATCAAGCGAGATCCAGATACAATGTTCATGCTCAAAACTGGTACTAAATAACGATTATTAAGGTTTAAAACTAATCCCGAAGGTAGATGTAGAGGTAGCGTGCCGACGGCGATCACATCGACCTTGGAACCATTCCCGACGTGCATCATCACCTCGTCCTTTGCCAGCCTTCGCTTATTCCGCAGCTCCTGCTTGGAGTTACAAATGTGAGCAACTGCACCGGTATCAAATACTCAGGAGCTACTATGAGCGTTGGTTAGGTATACATCAATAACAAGTATATCACATATACCTCTAACGTTGCCGGCCTTCTTATCCGCTAAGTACTTGGGGCAGTTCCGCTTCCAGTGATCGGTACCCTTGCAATAAAAGCACTCAGTCTCAGGCTTGGGTCAATTCTTGTTCTTCTTCACGGCAACTTGCTTACCGGGCGCGGCAACAGCTTTGACATCCTTCTTTAAGTTCTTCTTGCCCTTGCCTTCTTGAAACTAGTGGTCTTATTCACCATCAACACTTGATGCTCCTTTTTGATCTCAACCTCCGCTGATTTCAGCATCGAGTACAACTCAGGAATGGACTTCTCCATACCCTGCATGTTGTAGTTCATCACAAAGCTCTTGTAGCTAGGTGGGAGCGACTAGAGGATTCTGTCAATGACCGAGTCATTTGGGAGATTAACTCCCAGCTGAGTCAAGCGGTTGTGCAACCAGACATTTTGAGTATGTGCTCACTGACAGAACTATTCTCCTCCATCTTACAGCTGAAGAACTTGTCGGAGACGTCATATCTCTCGACCCGGGCATGAGCTTGGAAAACCAGTTTCAGCTCTTGGAACATATCATATGCTCCGTGTTGCACAAAACGCTTTTGGAGCCCCAGTTCTAAACTGTAAAGCATGCCACACTAAAAAAGGGAGTAATCATCGCAGCGTGACTGCCAAGCGTTCGTAACGTCTTGGTCCGCTGGGAAAATGGGTGGGTCACCTAGCGGTGCATCAAGGACATACAATCTCTTGGAAGCTATGAGGATGATCCTCAAGCTACAAACCCAGTCCGCATAGTTGCTTCCATCATCTTTCAGCTTGGTTTTCTCTAGGAACACGTTGAAGTTGAGTGTGACATTAGCGTTGGCCATTGGATCTACAATATAGATTGTAAATACAATTTTAGACTAAGTTCATGATAATTAAGTTCACATAATCAAGTTATTTAATGAACTCCCACTTAGATAGAAATCTCTCTAGTCATCCAAGTGGTACATGATCCATGACAACTAGCCCGTGTACGATCATCACGTGAGACGGACTAGTCATCCATGGTGAACATCTCCATGTTGATCGTATCTTCTATACGACTCATGTTCGACCTTTCGGTCTTCCATGTTTTGAGGCCATGTTTGTACATGCTAGACTCGTCAAGTCAACCTAAGTGTTTCGCGTGTGTAAATCTAGCTTACACCCATTGTATGTGAACATTAGAACCTATCACACCCGATCATCACGTGGTGCTTTGGAACAACGATCCTTAGCAACGGTGCATAGTTAGGGTGAACACTTTCTTGAAATTTTATTGAGAGATCATCTTATTTACTATCGTCATTCTAAGCAAATAAGATGTAAACATGATAAACATCACATGCAATCAATATAGTGACATGATATGGACAATATCATCTTGCTCCTTTGACCTCCATCTTCGGGGCACCATGATCATCACTATCACCGGCACGACACCATGATCTCAATCATCGTGTCTTCATGAAGTCGTCTCGCCAACTATTACTTCTACTACTATCGCTAATGTTTAGCAATAAAGTAAAGTAATTACATGGCGTTTATGATTGACACGCACGTCATACAATAAAATAAGACAACTCCTATGGCTCCTGCCGGTTGTCATACTCATCGACATTCAAGTCGTGAATCCTATTACAAGAACATGATCAATCTCATACATCACAATGCATCACATCACATCCTTTGGCCATATCACATCACAAGGCATATGCTACAAAAACAAGTTAGGCGTCCTCTAATTTGTAGTTGCAAGTTTTTACGTGGCTGCTATAGGTTTCTAGCAAGAACATTTCTTACCTATGCCAAAACCACAATGTGATATGCCAATTTATATTTACCCTTCATAAGGACCCTTTTCATCGAATCCAATCCGACTAAGGTGGGAGAGACAGACACCCGCTAGCCACCTTATGCAACAAGTGCATGTCAGGCGGTGGAACCGGTCTCACGTAAGCGTGCGTGTAAAGTTGGTCCGGGCCGCTTCATCCCACAATACTGCCGAATCAATATAAGACTAGTAGTGGTAAGCAAATTAACAAGATCGACGCCCACAACAACTTTCTGTTCTACTCGTGCATAGATTCTACGCATAGACCTAGCTCTGATGCCACTGTTAGGAGACGTAGTAGTAAATCAAAATTTTCTACGTGTTCACCAAGATCTATCTATGGAGAAACCAGCAACGAGAAGGAAGAGATTGCATCTTCATACCTTTGAAGATCGCTAAGCGGAAGCGTTACAAGAACGCGGTTGGTGGAGTCGTACTCGTAGTGATTCAGATCGCGGTGGACTCCGAACTTAGCGCCGAACAACGGCGCCTCCGTGTTCAACACACGTGCAGCCCAGTGACGTCTCCTACGCCTTGATCCAGCAAGGAGGGAGGAGAGGTTGATGGAGAGCTCCGGAAGCACGACGGCGTGGTGACGGTAGAGCTGCGTGGTCTTTGGCAGGGCTTCATGAAGCACTATGGAGAACGAGGAGAAGGAGAAGTAGGGCTACACGCCTGCGCTGAGAGGGGAGAGATGCGTATCTCAAACAGCCCCAAGGGCACCACTATACATAGGAGGGGGGAGGGCTGCACCCTAGGGTTCCCACCCTAGGGGCCGGCGGAAGCCCTAGATGGGACTTGGGCGGCAGCCAAGGGAGGGAGAGGTGGTGCGGCAACCCTAGCAGCCCTAGGGTGGGCCTAGGGCCCATCTGGGCCTAGGGTTTGCCCCCTTCTCTCCTTGTTGCGCCTTGGGCCAGGTGGGAGGGGCGCACCAGCCGACCTAGGGGCTGGTTCCCTCCACCTTCGGCCCATGCAGCCCTCCGAGGCCCATGGCCCCTCTCGGTGGACCCCCGGAACCCTTCCGGTGGTCCCGGTACGTTACCGGTGACGCCTAAAACATTTCCGGTAACCAAAACCTCACTTCCTATATATCAATATTTGTCTCCGGACCATTCCAGAACTCCTCGTGACGTCTGGGATCTCATCTGGGACTCCGAACAACCTTCGGTAACCACATCCACTATTTCCCTATAACCCTAGCATCATCGAACCTTAAGTGTGTAGACCCTACGGGTTCGGGAGACACATAGACATGACCGAGACACCTCTTCGGTCAATAAGCAACAGAGGGATCTGGATACCCATGTTGGCTCCCACATGCTCCACGATGAGCTCATCGGATGAACCACAATGTCAAGGATTCAATCAATCCCGTATACAATTCCCTTTGTCTACCGGTATGTTACTTGCCCGAGATTCGATCGTCGGTATCCCTATACCTTGTTCAATCTAGTTACCGGCAAGTCTCTTTACTCTTTCCTCAACACATCATCTCGTGGCTAACTCTTTAGTCACATTGAGCTCATTATGATCATGTCTTACCGAGTGGGCCCAGAGATACCTCTCCGTCATACAGAGTGACAAATCCCAGTCTCGATTCGTGCCAACCCAACAGACACTTTTGGAGATACCCGTAGCACACCTTTATAGCCACCCAGTTATGTTGTGACATTTGGCACACCCAAAGCATACCTACGGTATTCGGGAGTTGCACAATCTCATGGTCTAAGGAAACGATACTTGACATTGGAAAAGCTTTAGCAGACAAACTACACGATCTTGTGCTATGCTTAGGATTGGGTCTTGTCCATCACATCATTCTCCTAATGATGTGATCCCATTATCAACAACATCCAATGTCCATGGTCATGAAACTATGACCATCTATTCATCAACGAGCTAGCCAACTAGAGGCTCACTAGGGACACAATGTGGTCTATGTATTCACACATGCATTATGGTTTCCGGTTAATACAATTATAGCATGAACAATAGACAATTATCATGAACAAGGAAATAAAATAATAACCATTTTATTATTGCCTCTAGGGCATATTTCCAACACATCTATGTGCAAATCCTGTATAGGTGAGAGAGGTCTCGCCCACGCCAGTCCCAGTGTCGGCTACCCGTCTCCTCACTATTGTGGAGACACGGGGTGAATGGTAACCACCTATGTGTCGGTCGTCCACCCCAACAAAATCTTCGAGCAGACCATTGTTGGGTAGACGCTGGTGTGGAGAGGAACATTGGCGTATAGCTCCGTTACAAGGAGGCACGACCGGATACACGCCAGAGAGGTAGTGCGTCAGATGGTACCAATGTCAATATGGTGAGATGCAAGGAGACGAATCACACCATATTGGGTCGCACCCCTTGAGAAAGTGGTCTTCAGCCTCGACGATCGCACAGGACATATCATCGTTTTCTCACGACAGATGCCATAGGGTGGCTTATCGTAGGTGGTTGGGGCCAAAGGACGCCAATGGGCTTCGGGTGCGAGATTGGGCACAAGCGGTGATGACACACGATGTACCCAGGTTTAGGGCCCTCCGAGGGAGGTAACACCCCTAGTCCTGCTTGGTTCAGTTGGATGGATGGGTATGTGTACAAGGGTGTTCCTGGAGCTGTGTCTAGAGGAGGAAGGAGGAGCAGCCAGCTCGTCTTCCTTCACCACTGGAAGGGTTTTGAGAGTTCTGTGGGTGCGCGAGAGTGATCGTCTGTCCCCGTTGCATGGGGGGATTGAGGGGTTTTATAGGCCAACCCCCCGGATCTACAATATATCTAAAGTACAAGGGCGGGGGGACCCGGCTGGCAGTCTCTCTGGCTGGCCAGGGGGTCCCACCCTTCGCGCCATCTCATCGTCTATGGGGTCCACCGGCTGAGCGGTCCTGTCTCTGCTGGGGCCCGCCAGCTGGCTCTGCAATTGGCTCTTGCCCACCTGCCACGGTACGGGTCGCCGGGAAGCATCGTCTAGCGCCAGCCGGCCGAGGTCTCCGGTATGGTCGGCGGTACTATAGCCACGCCAAGGCCGGTAATCAAGTGGGCGCGGGCGTGCCGGCACTGTTCCCTCGCCCGGTCGCACTCGCCGAGTTCAGCGGCCCGGACGGCTGGACTGTAGCCATGCGCTTCGGTGCGTCAGCGACCACTGTGTCCACAGGGCCGCCCGGCGTGGCGGTCAAGTCACGTCGTTGTACCAGCACGCAGAGGGATGGGACATCGTTTGTCCATCCCAGGGTCAACGGAGGAGGCGACCAAGAGGCAGTCGGCCATGCCTAGCCAGTCGGGGGTCGAGCCGGCTCCTTGACCAGCCGTCCATGGCGCCAGCCGGTAGCAATGCGGGTCGGCCGTCCTCCAGCTGGGCATGTCCAGCCGGCCGCGTGGTTTTTCTTTGAAATGCAAAGGGGAGGACCCCAATGCTTTAGCCTACCCAAGGGTAATAACCCTATCAGTAATCCCTGAAGCTGGCGGGGGCCTGCGTCCGGCAGACGGAGGGGAGCCGGCGGCTTCCCCCCTATGACACCCGCCTCCGGTACGAAGCCGAAGGGGTGGCCGGGTCGACCGTTGGTCCCGACGCCTCGGGCGTTGGTGTGTCGCCCTGGGACCCGTGCCGGCCCGCCGCGCGCCACGCGTAATGATGCGACGGGCCCCGCGCACACGGGGGACACGGGATGTTGGCCTGGGCCTAGCCTGCTAGGTCCCGGACATAGCCCGGTAGGCCTCGGGGCGCAGGTCGGGATCCTCTATGCCCCGAAGCGGCCGTTATGGCCCGGAGCCATCCACGCACGTGGAGTTTCTGTGGGAGTGGACGCAGTTAATCCCACGTCCCTCGGTCGTGGCCTCCCCTAAAAAGGAGAGGAAAGCCAAGGGCGGAGATACCCGCATCTCGCTCACCCCCTTGCTGCCCGTCTTCCTTGCTTCTCTGCCTTCCTCGTGCGACACCGCGCCCAAAACCACAACCGCGCCCGCATGCCGCACCGCCGCCGCGATGGCTGATGGACGCAACGGGAGCTGGGCTGGCTCCATCGTGGTCGAGGCGGATATCGCCGAGCTCCGCCACACACGCATGCTACCGCCAAAGGAGCGGGTGATTGCATGCGCGTCGGGCGACGAGGTGGCGTCGGCGCCATAGCCGGGGGAACACGTCGTGTTCCTCTGGCATTTCTCCCGTGGCTTCGGGCTCCCGGTGAGCCTTTTCTTCCGCCAACTTCTTGATACCTTCGATCTCCAGCCGCATCATCTTGGCCCCAACGCCATCTTGTACCTCGCCGTGTTCGTGACACTGTGCGAGGGTTATCTCGGCATTCTCCCCTTTATCGATTTCCTCAACGCTCTTTTTTATCTCAAGCCATTGAAAAGCGACGCCTGCGAGGGCACGATGGTGTGCTGCCGCGGCGTCGCGCGCTTCCCACCTCTTTCTCTCATCGACTCCATCAAGGGGTGGCACCGGACATTCTTCTGCGTGAAGAACGCCGACCCGAAAACGGACTACATCCGGCTGCCGCCGTTTGTCGACATGCAGTCCACCCAGCTGAACTGGCTTGGGTCTGCTCCACGTGGCGTGTCCCTAGAGGATCTCGGCCAGCTCACATAGCTGAAGAACTCTAAGGGGCTGGTTGCCGCCGACCTGGTGGCGGCTTTCATCTCGCGCTGGGTGTTGCCCCTCCAGCTGAGGCCGCACCGGATCTGTGACATGTCCGGCCGGCGTGACCCCTGCCGGCTCTCCACCGTCGAACTAACGCCGGCGCAGGTGGTGAAGCGGGTGAACGCCCTTATGACGTTCAAGTTGAAGCCCGCATTGTGGTCCTTCGGCATGGCGCCATACGACCGCACCAACCAGCCCCCCTGGTAAGTCTTACGTTGAGGCGGTTTTTCCTTCGTTTGATACTTCCCAGTCGGCAGCTGGCTGGAGAACTTACTTTGACGTGCTGACCGCAGCTGCTGGTGCGACAGAATACGCCGGACGGCCCGCACCCTCAAATCTTCGAGGCGGATCGTGAGAACTCCGACTCCAAAGACTACGACATGGGAGGCCTCGGAGGAGGGGGTGGACTCCTCGGGAGGAGTCGATGAGCCGGTAGACCCGCGAGCCGGCGCTCCCAGCGGAGCCGGAGGATCCGGCACAGCCAGGGAGCCCAGCGGAGCGGGTGAGTTCCCTCTTGCCCGGATCAGGGACTGGACGGACGATGACGATGACGATGATGATGAATTAATGATTCTCAACGAGCCTCCTCCCTTAGCGCGCTAGGGTCGAAGGAGCGAGGAGCGGCCGACTCAAGCCCCGGCAGCCGGAGCAACTGGCCAGGCAAAGAGGCCGGCTCAGGGGGGCGGCGGCCCCGCCACCAGTCCCCAAACGGGTGAAGGTGGCCGCGCGGAAGCCGCCGCCGCGTGCCAAGCGGGCCTTGCCCCTCGTCATTGGGTAAATCTTTTTCTCGCGTAAATTTTCCTTCTAGGTTGCGAGCCGGTTAACAACTGGTCCTTGGGCGCTGTAGTGACCCCATCGAGCTCCACGAGGAGGAGCCGGTGGGAGATCCGACGGATGCCGCCAGCCGGCTGGCCCACGAACATGTGGCCACCCAGCGGGAGGAGAAGAGGAGGCTCACGGAGCTACAAGCCTCCAAATCCGGGACGCGAGGAGGGGCCTCGCATTCCGGGACCTCGAGCAGCCGAAGGCGGAGGAGGTCGGCGGATCCCTCGCGGGCGTCGGACTTGGCAGCGGAATCGACCCGCATGTCAAGGCCTCCATCAAGCGAGCCGCGAGGGGCGGCCATGGATCCACCAGCGCCTCGGTCCGCACAGGAGGTGGCCCAAGTGGGGGCGATAACGACGGAACCGGCTCCCGAGGCGGCCCGGCCTGAGGTGCCAGAGGTGACCCCGCCTGCGGCCGATCCTGCCCAGGTCGAGGTGCCGGAGGCCCCGGTGGCCCCGTAGGCGGCGCCAGAGGCGGCAGCCATGGAGGTGGAGGTGCCCTCCGTCGCGATCGACGTGCTGGAGCGGCAGGAAGCGGAGGCGGCGACGACGCTGGGCGGAGGGCCGGCGGGAGGCGACTCCCGGACCCTTGCCGTCATCAACCCGACGCCGGCGGCTGGCGCCGCGGCGAGCCCGGGTGGCTGCGGCATCCGGGCCCGGAGGCCCCTGCGATCGATGTAGGAGGTGCTCTGAGACTGGGAGGCGCTGGCGAGTGCGCCAGCCCTACCGGCTCCCCAGGCGGGCGGCCCGGTCCCCTCCTTTGGGGACTTGGGGAGCGTCTTGGACCGGTGTCGGCAACAGCTGACCCGGTTGGCGAAGGCGGCAGACGCCGCCCTATAGCATGCAGAGGTAAGCCTGGTTGCTTTGACTTAAAGTTTTCAGTGGGGGCACGCGAGCGCACCCACTGGGTGTAGCCCCCGAGATGCGGGTCGGCTGGCCGGCTGACGGACAGCCGGGCCAGATTTCTTTTGAGCGAGTCTTGATCTTTTCCTCTTTGCGACAGGAGGGAACCTCCCTGCGACAGAAGTTGATCGAGGAGGCGGTCGCCATCCACGACTGCGGCAAATACGGCTTCTACCGCCTGGAGGAGGAGCTGGCGCGCGTGCAAGGTCAGTTGAGCTTCGCATGAGGGGCACATAGCCCCCGAGAGCCGGCTGACGCTTGTCCTGTGTTGCAGGTGACTTGGTCACCCTTCGGGAGGAGAAGGCCGGGCTTGTCTCTAAGCGGGAAGGGCTGGCGCAAGACGTCTAGGCAGCTACGCTGGAGAAGGACCGACTGGCCGCACTGCTGGCAGACCGGGAGGCGGTCCGGGACCGGCTCAAGGCCGAGGCGGCGAAGGAGGTGGCAGCTCGGGAGACGGCCGTCAAGGAGGTAGCTGATGCCGCCCTCCAAGATGAGGTGACCCGCCTCGAGAGGACTCTCGAGGAGGTCAAGGGTTCCCTCGCCGTGTCGGAGGCAGCCCTAGCGTCGAAGCGTAAGGCGGCGCTCAACTTCGCCCTTGGGGTGGACGACGCGATTGAAGGTAAGTGCCAGTTTCTCTCTTCCCCAGCCGGTTGCGTTTTCCTTTGCTGGTTCTTGTGTCTCAATATGCCTTTCTTTTCTTCTCCTCTTCTTTATTCCAGGGCGCTTTCCAGAAACTCAATGCCGTGCTGCATGCGCCGTTGAGGAGCACCGGGAGTACCTTCGGGAGTGCGGTCACTCCATCGAGGAGGACGTCACGTGGGACGTGGACGAGATCGGGCTCGCCATCGAGATGCGAATGACCCATCTTGAGCGGAGCATGGATCGGCTGAAGACAGCCGCCAAAGAGATCATTGCCACGCTATGGCCGGGCCGCGGGGGAGCTCCAACGAACCGCGTGGCCCAGTGGCTGGAGCATGCCGTCCCCCGCCTCAAAGCCTGGAACGTGTCGGCCGCCCGAGCCAGGGCGCAGATGGTGCTCCGGTTCGTCACGTCGTGGTATCGCGGCGTGGATCTGGGCCGGTTGGCCACCATGCGGGACGTGTCGGTCGCCGAGCGGGAGGCTCGTGAGCCGGCCCTTGTCCACCGGGCCAACGAGCTCGCGTCGTACGTCGACGCGGATGAGTTCCTGCCGGCCCTTGGCGAGGACAGCGAGCCGTTGTCCGAGGACTCCTTCGGCATCCCCCAAGGTCCGGCGGATGATGAGGTTGCCGACGAGAGCACCGACTCGAGCGGCGAGATGGCCGAAACCGAGGAGCCCGCCTTGAAGGCCAAGGAGGCTGACCCGAAGGTCGCGACCACCTTCGAGGCGAGAGCCGAACCGCCCAGCGACGTGTCGGCTGGGGACACGCCGGCTGGTGAGGTGCCGGTGGCCTGAGCCCCCGGGCGTTTTTTATCTTTCTCTTTTCTTTCCTGCAAGTTAGGCTTGAGTCCACTCACTGGGGGTGTTTATGTAATGAACCATGCTGGCCGTGGGCCTCTTGTGTCTTAACATTTGTGCTATGACTGTCTAGTGTGTTTGCCTTGTTGCTCATGCTGACTCGTCCTTATCCTTTTTTGCCCGCTTGACTCTTTTCGGTTCTTCTCATTTTCCCCTTTGGTTTCGGCCCCGCCAGCCCGACAGCCGGGAACCGATCTGTAGCTGGGTCGGGGCGTCCGCCTCAAGGGAGCCAGTTCAGAACTTAGGAATCGTGAGGGCCTTTCGGGATAAGTGGAGTGGTAGAGGCACGGAAGTGGTCCGGCCGGGCCTAGCCGGGGTCTCCTTTTGTTTGACCTTTCGTGTGAGCCAAACCCTGCCGCCCCGAGGCCCCGTCAGTCGGACAACCGGGAGCCGGTTCTGTAGCTGGTAGGGGTGGGGGTTTTGGCTGGCTCACATTACTTAGCCACTTTCTGGGAGAAGCGTCCTAGGTCCAGCCGGCCAGCCCTCGGGCCCGGGAGCCGGGTCGGGGAGTCGGGGAGCAGGAAAAACTTTGAAGGAAACGAAACAAGGCGCGCCCCAAGAGCCGGCCTAGGGCACCCATTGCATTCATAAGCCCAAAAGGGTGAGGATACATACATACATACATTGGTTCTGTTTTAGTAGTAAAACGGGCACAGGAGCGCCGCGTTCCATGGGCGCTCCGTCTCCTCACCGGAGGCATCTCTTTTGCGCTTTTGCGGCTTCTAGGCGTCTATTAAGTAGTATGAGTTGTTGTGCAGCACCTTGATGATGATGAACGGGCCCTCCCATGGGGAGGACAGCTTGTGTTGTCTGGCTGTCTGCTGGATCCGCGTGAGGACCAGGTCCCCTTCGCGAAAGGAGAGTGGACGGATCCGTTTTCTATGGTAATGCCGGAGCTTCTGCTGGTAGATTGCCGTCCGGCTCAAGGCCAGTTTGTGAGCTTCCTCTAGTAGGTCGATGCCGTCTTCTCTTACCTCCTTTGCGTCCTTTTCCGTGTAGCAACCCAAGGCAAATTGAACTCGATGTCGGTGGGGATGATCGCCTTGGATCCGTACATAAGGAAGAAGGGAGTGTAGTCGGTTGAACGGTTCGGGGTGGTCCTGAGACTCCAAAGGATGGACAGCAGCCGGCCGACCTTACCAGCGGCGTCACGAGCCGGGGCTTGATGCCGAACAGGATGAGGCCATTCGCCCTCTCGACCTGGCCGTTTGATCGTGGATGAGCGACGGAGGCCAGGTCGAGCCGGATTCCTTGCTTGGAGCAGAAATGCACGAGTGTGCCCTTGGCGAAGTTCGTGCCATTATCAGTGATGATGCTGTGGGGAACGTCATAGTGCATCGTGATGTCGTCATGAACCGGACGGACGTGGGGCCGTCGAGCTTCTTGATTGGCCGCGCCTCGATCCACTTGGTGAATTTGTCGATAGCCACCAACAAGTGCGTCATGCTGCCTCGAGCGGTCTTGAATGGGCCCACCATGTCCAGCCCCCAAACGGCAAAGGGCCACGAGAGGGGGATGGTTTGGAGGGTTGTTGCCGGCAGGTGGCTCTGTGTGCTGAAGCGTTGGCAGCCCTCGCACTCGTCGACCAACTTCTTGGCTGCCTCGAGAGCAGTCGGCCGAAAAGAGCCGTGGCGGAAATCCTTGGCCACCGTGGTCCTGGAGGCGGCGTGGTGCCTGCACTCACCCTGGTGGATGCCGAGGAGGATCTCCAGACCCTTTTCCGGCTCGACGCATCGCTGGAAGACGCCGGTGGTGCTGCGGTGGACGAGCTCGTTGTTGATGATGCCGCACGTCGTGGCTCGGCGTTGGATTTGCCTTGCCAAAGCCTCGACCGGGGGCAGCTCGCCCCGTAGAAGAAATGCCAGGATGGGTTGGGCCCATGAGGGGGGCGTGACGAGGGCCGGGCCGGGAGCCCCCGGGACTGGATGACCAGCCCCCGGGAGCAGCTCGCCAACCCTCGAGACCGGATCGTCAGCCCCCGGGATCGGCTTGGGAGCCCCCGGGACTGGATGATCAGTCCCCGGGACCGGCTTGCCAGTCCCCGGGGCCGGCTGGTTGATGATCATCATGACAGCCGTGTTGTTGGAGCCGGCCGCCTCGGACGCTGCCGGCTCGGTTGGTGCCGGCAAGGCGGACGATGGTTCGGGAGCCGGTGGCACAGGTATCGGAGAGGCGGTCGGGTGTTGGGGAACATTGCATGGTAAACAAAAAATTCCTGTGCACACGCAAGATCTATCCAAGGTGATGACCATCTACGAGAGGGAGAGTGAATCTACATACCCTTGTAGATCGCTAAGCAGGAAGCGTTAAGAAACACGGTTGGTGTAGTCGAACATCTTCGCGATCCAAATCGCCGAGCGTCCCGCGATCCCATCACAATCCGTCCCGCGATCTCATCATGATCCGTCTCACGATCTCATCGCGATCCGTCCCGCAATCGAATCACGAATCGTCTCGCGATCTTGATCACGGTCCTTCCGATCTAGTGCCGAATGGACGTCACATCCGCGTTCAGCACACGTACAGCTCGATGACGATCTCCGCCTTCTTGATCCAGCAACAAGGAGCGGATAGGTGGAAGAGTTCTCCGGCAGCGTGACGGTGTTGCGGCGATGGTGGTGGAGGAATTCCAGCAGGGCTTCGCGTAAGCACCGCTGAAAACCGATGTAGAGGAGAAAATGATCTAGCGAAAGAAGAGGGCAGCACGTGGCAATTAGGGTTAGGGCTGCCCTCAAAACCTCTAGTATATATAGGAGGAGAGGAGGAGGAGGAGGCTAGCGCACAAATTGCCAGCCCTTTGATCTTGGCGCAAGGAGGAGAGGAGTCCTTCTCCTCAACTCCTAGTTGGATTAGGACTCCTTGCTTATTTAGCCTTTTTGCCTTTTTCCACCCTTTTCTCATTGGACTTTTCTTCCCAGCCGCATGGGACCTTTGTGGGACTTCCACCAGCCCACTAAGAGCTGATATTCATCCTCCCACAGCCCATGTAGCCTCTTGGGTCGAAATACCCCTCCCGATGGTCCCCCGGTACACTACCGGCACTCCCGGTACACTACCGATGAGCCCGGAACTTTTCCTGCGACCAAAACAGGACTTCCTATATATCAATCTTTACCTCCGAACCATTCCGGAGATCCTCGTGACGTCCGGGATCTCATCCGGGACTCCGAACAACCTTAGGTCACCAACACACATAACTCATCTATACCAAAACGTCACCGAACCTTAAGTGTGCAGACCCTGCGGGTTCGAGAACTATGTAGACATGACCGAGACACCTCTACGGTCAATAACCAATAGCGGGATTTGGATACCCATATTGGTTCCCACATATTCTACGAAGATCTTTATCGGTCGAACCTCTATGTCAAGGATTCAGTTAATCCCGTATGATGTTCCCTTTGTTCTTCGGTATGTTACTTGCCCGAGATTCGATCGTCGGTATCTCCATACCTACTTCAACCTCATTACCGGCAAGTCTCTTTACTCGTTCTGTAATACAAGATCTCGTGGCTAACACTTAGTCACATTGCTTGCAAGGCTTATTGTGATGTTGTATTGCCGAGTGGGCCCTGAGATACCTCTCCGTCACACAGAGTAACAAATCCCAGTCTTGATCCATGCCAACCCAAGAGACACCCTCGGAGATACCTATAGAGTACCTTTATAGTCACTTAGTTATGTTGTGACGTTTGATACACACAAGGCACTCCACCAGTGTCAGTGAGTTCCATGATCTCATGGTCATAGGAACAAATACTTGACATGCAGAAAACAGTAGCAATAAACTGACATGATCATATGCTATGGTTGTAGTTTGGGTCTTGTCCATCACATCATTCTCCTAATGATGTGATCCCATTATCAAATGACATCTCATGTCCATGGCTAGGAAACCTTCACCATCTTTGATCAATGAGCTAGTCTATTAGAGGCATACTAGGGACACGGTGTTGTCTATGTATCCACACATGTATCGAAGTTTCCGATCAAAACAATTATAGCATGGATAATAAACTATTATCATGAGCAAGGAAATATGATAATAACCAATTTATTATTGCCTCTAGGTCATATTTACAATAGTCCCCCACTTGCACTAGAGTCAATAATCTAGTTCACATCACCATGTGATTCGCATTGTTATGAATCTAACACCCAATGAGTTCTGGGGCTCGATCATGCTTTCCATTTGAGAGATGTCTTTTAGTCAATGGGTTTGTGACATTCAGATCCGTGTGTACTTTGCAAATCTCTATGTCATACTGTAGACACTGCTACCACACTCCACTTGGAGCTCTTCCAAATGGTTGCTCCACTATACGTATCCGGATTGCTACTAAGAGTCATCCAGATTGGTGTTAAATCTTGCATCAACGTAACTCTTTACGACGAACTCTTTATCACATCCATAATCGAGAAACTTTTCCTTAGTCCTTTAGTTACTAAGGATAATCTTGACCGTTGTCCAGTGATCCACTCCTGGATCACTTTTGTACCCCTTGACGGACTCATGGCAAGGCACACACAGGTGCGGTACACATCATGGCATACTATACAGAGCCTATGGCTAAGGCGTAGGGGATGACATTCGTCCTTTCTCTTTCTTCTGCCGTGGTCGAGCTCTGAGTCTTACTCAACTTCACACCTTACAAATCAGGCAAGAACTCTTTCTTTGACTGGTCCATTTTGAACTCTTTCAAAATCTTGTCAAGGTATATACTCAATGAAAGTCTTATCATACGTCTTGATCTATCTCTATAGATATTGATGCCCAACAGTTAAGTAGCTTTATCCAGGTCTTCCTTTGAAAAACTCTTTTCAAAAAACCCTTTATGCTTTCCAAAAATTCTACATCATTTCCTATCAACAATATGTCATCCACATATGCTTATCAGAAACTCTATAGTGCTCCCACTCACTTTATTGTAAATACAAGTTTCTCATAAACTTTGTATAGACTCAAAAACTTTGATCACCTCATCAAAGCATATATTCCAACGCCGAGATGCTTGCTCCATCCCATAGAAGGATTGCTGGAGCTCGCACACCTTTTAGCATCCTTTAGGATTGACAAAACCTTCTGGTTGTATCACATACAACCTTTCCTCAAGTAAACCGTTAAGGAAACGATGTTTTGACATCCATCTGCCTTATTTCATAATTGAAAAATGCAGCAACTGCTACCATAATTCCAACAGACTTTAGCATTGCTACGAGTGAGAAAGTCTCATCGCAGTCAACTCCTTGAACTTGTCGTAAACTACTTTGCAACAAGTCGAGCTTTATAAATGGTGACATTTACCATCAGTGTTTGTCTTCATCTTAAAGGTCCATTTGTACTTGACGACCTGCCGTCCAACGAGCAAGTCTACCAAATTCTACACTTGGTTTTCATACATGGATCCTTTCTCGAATTTCATGGCCTCTAACCATTTGTTGGAATCCGGGCCCATCATCGCTTCTTCATATCTCGTAGGATCATCGTTGTCCAACAACATGACCTCCAAGACAGTGTTGTCATACCACTCAGGAGCAGTATGTATCCTTCTCGACCTACGAGGTTCGATAGTAACTTGATCCTAAGATTAATGATCATCATCATTTACTTCCTCTTCAACTGATGTAGGTTCCACAGAAACATCTTTCTGTGATGCGCTACTCTCTGGTTGAAACAAAGGTTCAACAACCTCATCAAGTTCCATCTTCCTCCCACTCAATTCTTTCGAGAGAAACTTTTTCTCGAGAAAGGACCTAGTTTTAGCAACAAATATTTTATGCTTGGATCTGAGATAGAAGGTTCACCCAACCGTTCTTAGGGTATTCTATGAATATGCATTTGTCCGCTTTTGGTTCGAGCTCATTAGGTGAAAACATTTTCCACACAAGCGTCGCAGCCCTAAACATTAAGAAATGATAGCTTAGGTTTCTATCAAACCATAATTCACACGGAGTCATCTCAGTGGATTTAGATGGTGCCCTATTTAAAGTGAATGTAGTTGTCTCTAATGCATAACCCCAAAACTATAGTAGCAAAACGATACGAGACATCATAGCACGCACCATATCCAATAGAGCATGACTATGACGTTCGGAAACACCATCACACTATGGTGTTCCAGGTGGCGTGAGTTGTGAAACAACTTTCACATTGTCTAAAGTTGTATGCCAAACTCGTAACTCAGATATTCACCTCCACGATCATATCACAGACATTTTTATCTTCTTGTCATGATGATCTTAAACCTCACTCTGAATTTGCTTGAACTTTTCAAATGATTCAGACTTGTGTTTCATTAAGTAAATATACACCATATTTACTCAAATCATTAGTGAAGGTAAGAAAATAACGATATCCACCGCATGCTACAAGACTCATTGGATTGCATACATCAACATGTATTATTTCCAATAAATCACTTGCCGGCTCCATCAAACCGAAAACAGGGTCCTTAGTCATCTTGCCCAAGAGGCATGGTTCGCATGTCTCGGCCGATTCGAAATCGAATGAGTCCAAAGATCCATCAACATGGAGTTTCTTCATGCGATTTATACCAATATGACATTTAGCGGCAGTGCCATAAGTATGTGGTACTATCATTAGTAACTTTGTATCTTTTTGCATCAATGTTATGAACATGTGTATTACTATGATCAAAATTCAACAAACCATTCTCACTGGGTGCATGACCATTGAAGATATTATTCACGAAAACAGAATAACCATTATTCTCTAACTTAAATGAATAACCGTGTTGCAATAAACACGATCTAATCACGTTCATGCTCAACGCAAAACACCAAATAACATTTATTTAGGTTCGTCACTAATCTCAAAGGTAGAAAGAGCGTGCGATGTTGATCACATCAACCTTTGGAAACATTTCCAACACATATCGTTACCTCACCCTTAGCTAGTTCTCCGTTTATTCCGTAGCTTTTATTTCGAGTTATGTAACCGAACCTCTATCCAATACCCAGGTGCTGCTAGGAGTACTAGCAAGGTACACATCAATAACACGTATATCAAATATACTTTTGTCGACGTTGCTAGCCTTCTTATCTACCAAGTATCTAGGGTTGTTCCGCTTCAGTGACCGCTCTCCTCATAATCGAAGCACTTAGTCTTGGGTTTGGCTTCAACTTTGGGTTGCTTCACTAGAGCAGCAACTGACTTGCCATCCATGAAGTTTTCCTCCTTTCCCTTGACCTTCTCGAAACTAGTGGTTTTACTAACCATCAACACTTGACGCTCCTTCTTGATTTCTACCTTCGCGGTATCAAACATCGCAAACAGCTCAGGGATCATTATTTCTATCCCTGGCATTCTATAGTTCATCACCAAGTTCTAGTAACTTAGTGACAGTGACTTGGAGAACTATATCAATCACTATCTTATCTAGAAGATCAACTCCCACTCGATTCAAGCGATTGTAGCACCCAGACAATCTGAGCACATGCTCAACGATTGATCTATTCTCTTTCATCTTGTAGGCAAAGAATCTTGTTGGAGATCTCATATCTCGCAACACGGGCACGAGCCTGAGATCCTAATTTCAGCTCTTAGAACATCTCATATGTTCCGTGACGTTCAAAATGTTTTGGAGCCTCGATTCTAAGCCGTAATGCATGACGCACTAAACTATCAAGTAGTCATCAGAACGTGCCTGTCAAATGTTCACAACATCTACAGACGACGCTAGAGAGGTTGGCGCACCGAGCGGTGCATTAAGGACATAAGCCTTTTGTGCAGCAATGAGGACAATCCTCAGATCACGGACCCAGTCCGCAATATTGCTACCATCATCTTTCAACTCTTTTCTCTAGGAACATATAAAAAATCAACGCAGCTACAGCGTGAGCAAGTAATCTACAACATAATTTGCAAAGACACTACTTACTATGTTCATGATAATGAGTTCAATTAATCATATTACTGAAGAACTCCCACTCAAATTGATATCCCTCCGGTCATTCGAGTAATACATGATCCAAATTCACCAACTCAAGTCTGATCATCACGTGAGTTGAGGTGGTTTCAATGGTGAACATCATCATGTTGATCATATCTACTATATGACTCATGTTCGACCTTTAGGTCTCTTGTGTTCCGAGGCCATGTCTGTACATGCTAGGCTCGTCAAGTTTAACCCGAGTGTTCTGCATGTGCAACACTGGCTCGCACCCGTTGTATGTGAATGTAGAGTCTATCACACCCGATCATCATGTGGTGTCTCGACATGACAAACTTTCGCAACGGTGCACACTCGGGGAGAACACAATTTATCTTGAAATTAAGTGAGGGATCACCTTATAATGCTACCGTCATCCTAAGAAAAACAAGGTGCATAAAAGGATTAACATCACATGCAAATCATAAGTGACATGATATGGCCATGAACTTGTGCTTTTGATCTCCATCTTGAAAGCACCGGCATGATCTCCATCGTCACCGGCATGACACAATGATCTCCATCAACGTGTCGCCATCGGGGTTGTCGTGCCCACCATGCTTCTACTACTATTGCTACCGTTTAGCGATAAAGTAAAGCATTACATAGCGCTTAATGATTGACACACAGGTCATACAATAATTAAAGACAACCCTATGGCTCCTGCCGGTTGCCGTACTCATCGACATGAAAGTCATGATATTCTATACAAAACATGATCATCTCATAAATCACATATATCTCATCATGTAATTTGCCATATCACATCACAACATACCCTGCAAAACAAGTCAGACGTCCTCTAATTATTGTTGCATGTTTTACGTGGCTGCTACGGGTATCTAGCAAGAACAATTCTCACCTACGCAAAAACCACAACGGTGATACATAAGTTGCTTTTCAACCTTCTCAAGGACCGCCTTTGTCATTGTGCAACAAGGTTACACGTCAGGATGAAGCGGCCCAGACCAACCTTACTCGTACGCTTTCGAGAGACCGGTTCCGTCGACTGACGTGTAACCTTGTTGCACAAAGATGGTTGGCGGGTGCCTTTTTAACCACAATGGTGTTCTACTCGTGATCTCATTTACACATAGACCTAGCTCATGATGCCACTGTTGGGGAACGTTGTATGGGAAACAAAAAATTTCCTACGCACATGCAAGGGAGAGTGAATCTACATACCCTTATAGATCGCTAAGCGGGAAGTGTTAAGAAACACGGTTGGTGTAGTCGAACGTCTTCGTGATCCAAATCGCCGAGCGTCCCGTGATCCCATCACAATCCATTCCGCGATCTCATCATGATCTATATCGCGATCTCAACGCGATCCGTCCCGCGATCCAATCACGAATCGTCTCGCGATCTTGATCACGGTCCTTCCGATCTAGCGCCAAATGGACGGCACCTCCGCGTTCAGCACACATATAGCTCGATGACGATCTCCACCTTCTTGATCCAGCAAGAGGGAGCAGAGAGGTAGATGAGTTCTCCGGCAGTGCGACGGTGTTGCGGTGATGGTGGTGGAGGAATTCCAGCAGGGCTTCGCCTAAGCACCGCTGAAAACCGATCTAGAGGAGAAAACGATCTAGAGGAAGAAGAGGGCAGCACGTGGCAATTAGGGTTAGGGCTGCCCTCAAAACCTCTAGTATATATAAGAGGAGAGGTGGAGGAGTAGGCTGGCGCACAAAGGGCCAGCCCTTTGATCTTGGCGCAAGGAGGAGAGGAGTCCTTCTCCTCCACTCCTAGTTGGATTAGGACTCCTTCCTTATTTAGCCTTTTTGCCTTTTTTCCACCTTTTTCTCCTTGGGCTTTTCTTCCCAGACGCATGGGCCCTTTGTGGAACTTCCACCAGCCCACTAAGGGCTGGTATTCATCCTCCTACAGGCCATGTAGCCTCTTGGGTCAAAATACCCCTCCCGATGGTCCCCCGGTACACTACCGGCACTCCCGGTACACTACCAATGAGCCCGAAACTTTTCCGGAGACCAAAACAGGACTTCCTATATATCAATCTTTACCTACGGACCATTCCGGAGCTCCTCGTGATGTCCGGGATCTCATCCGGGACTCCTAACAACCTTCGGTCACCACCATGCATAACTCTATACTACCAAAACGTCACCGAACCTTAAGCGTGCAGACCCTACGGGTTTGAGAACTATGTAGACATGACCGAGACACCTCTACGATCAATAACCAATAGCGGAACCTGGATCCCCATATTGGTTCCTACATATTCTACGAAGATCTTTATCGGTCGAACCGCTATGTCAAGGATTCAGTTAATCCCGTATGATGTTCCCTTTGTTCTTCGGTATGTTACTTGCCCGAGATTCGATCGTTGGTATCTCCATACCTAGTTCAACCTTGTTACTGGCAAGTCTCTTTACTCGTTCCGTAATACAAGATCCCATGGCTAACACTTAGTCACATTGCTTGCAAGGCTTATTGTGATGTTGTATTATCAAGTGGAGCCTAAGATACCTCTCTGTCACACGGAGTAACAAATCCCAGTCTTGATCCATGCTAACCCAAGAGACACCCTCGGAGATACCTGTAGAGTACCTTTATAGTCACCCAGTTACGTTGCGACATTTGATACACACAAGGCACTCCTTTGGTGTTAGTGAGTTGCATGATCTCATGGTCATAGGAACAAATACTTGACATGCAGAAACAGTAGCAATAAACTGACACGATCATATGCTACATTTATAGTTTGGGTCTTGTCCATCACATCATTCTCCTAATGATGTGATCCTGTTATCAAATGACATCTCATGTGCATGGCTAGGAAACCTTGACCATCTTTGATCAACGAGATAGTCTATTAGAGGCATACTAGGGACACGGTGTTGTCTATGTATCCACACATAAATCTAAGTTTCCGATCAATACAATTATAGCATGGATAATAAACGATTATCATGAGCAAGGAAATATGATAATAACCAATTTATTATTGCCTCTATGGTATATTTCCAACATTGGGGCCGTTGATGGGCCGGCGGTGCCTGCCGGCACGAAGATTGACTCTGATTCTGAGGAAGGCTTGATCGATGGCTTGAGCAGCCACTCGAGGGAGATGCCGGCTGGGATGGCCTTGCCGGGTGGAGCCGATCTTTGCCAGCACGTCTGCCGCCTCATTGTCCACCCATGGGACGTGATGAAACTCACATCCCTCGAAGGAGCCAGTGAGCTATTGTACGAGGAAGCGGTAGCTGGCCATGTTGGCATCCCTGGCGTCCCATTCGCCAGAGACTTGCTGCACCACGAGGTCGGAGTCGCCGAAGCAGAGGATGCGCCTGATGCCGATCTCCTTGGCGAGCCGGAGGCCATGGATGATGGCCTCATACTCGGACACGTTGTTGGAGGCGGCAAAGTGGATCTGGAGGGCGTATTTGAGCTGGTCACCCTTCGGGGAGGAGAGGACTATGCCGGCACCCAGGCCGGTCCTCATTTTCGAGCTGTCAAAATGCATGCGCCAATGCGTGGAGTTTGGGGGAGGCGGCACGAACTCCGTCTCCGCTCAGTCGATGAGGAATTCAGCCAACGCCTATGACTTGATGGTGGTTCTTGGCTCGTACCGGATCTCATGATCGGCGAGGGTGATGACCCATTTGGCGATCCGGCCGGTGGAGTCCCAGCCGCTCATGATTTCGTCGAGCGGGGCCGTGCTCACCACGCTGATGGCATGTTCTTGGAAGTACTTCTTGACCTTCTTGGCGGGGAAGTATATGCCGTAGCACATCTTTTTGTAGTGGGGGTAGTTCTTCTTGGACGTGGAGAGGACCTCGCTGAGCTAGTAGACGGGTTGCTGGACCGATAGGGACTTGCCCTCCTCCGGCCGCTCGACCACCAAGACGACGCTGATGACGCGGGTCGTCATCGCGATGTAGACGAGCAGGGGTTCCTTCTCAGCCGGCGCGGCCAGGATGGGCGCGTGGGTGAGAGCCTTCTTGAGGCTGCGGAAAGCCTCGTCTGCCTCGTCGGGCCAGTCGAACATGCCCGGCTTCTTGGTTTGAACCGGCTCGATTAGAGCCGTCTTGTGGAGGAGCCCGTAGAGGGGCAATGCCTTCTCTCCCAACCGGCTGATGAACCGGCTGAGCGAGGCGAGGCAGCCGGTGAACTTCTGGACGTCGCGGAGCCGGGTCGGCTTGGGCATGCGCTCGATCACGCTAATCTTCTTGGGGTTAGCTTCGATACCGCAAGCGGACACGAAGAAACCCCAGAGTTGACCGCCCGGGACGCCGAAGACACACTTCTTCGGGTTGAGCTTGATCTTGTACTCGCGCAAGTTCGTGAAGGTCTCTCGGAGGTCGTCGAGGAGGCTGAAGTGCTTCTTGGTTTTGACGACGATGTCGTCGACGTAGACATGGACATTCCTGCCTATCTGAGGCAGGAGGCACTTCTGCATGCATTGTTGGAAGGTGGAGCCTGCGTTCTTCAGGCCGAAGGACATGGTGATGTAGCAGTAGGTCCCAAAGGACGTGATGAAGGAGGTCTTGAGCCGGTTTTCTGGGTCCAGCTTGATCTCGTGGTAACCAGAGGAGGCGTCCAGGAAGGACAGCAAATTGCAGCCGACCGTGGATTCGATGACTTGATAGATCCATGGCAGAGCGAATGGGTCCTTGGGACATGCCTTGTTCGGGCTAGTGTAGTCGATGCACATGCGTCAGGTCTTGTTCTTCTTCAGCACCAGGACTGGGTTGGCCAGCCAGTCCAGGTGGAACACTTCCATGATGAACCCGGCTGCGAGCAGTCGGGCGATCTCTTTGCCTATAGTATGTCGCTTCTCCTCGGAGAAGCGGCGCAGGGGTTGCTTGACTGGCTTGATGTCCGACCGGATGTGTAGTTTGTGCTCGGTGAACTTCCTCGGAACACCCGACATGTCCTTGGGGGACCATGCGAAGATGTCCCGATTCTCACGGAGGAAGTCGACGAGCTCGCCTTCCTATTTGCTGTTGAGGCGGGAGCCGATGGTGATGCACTGAGCCGGGTTGGCCGGGTCGAGTGGGATTTGCTTGGTGTCTTTGGACGGCTGGAAAGAGGCCTCGCCGACGGATTGCGAGCGAGGAGCCGGCACGGCTGGTTGACTGGAAGCAAGGGCCACAAGCCGGTCGAGCTGTCGTTTCTCCTCGGGATCTCCAGGGCCTCAGCCAACCGGCTGCCGTCTCGAGCACACTTGAGTGACATCTTGTAGTCACCCGCGATGGTGATGATTCCCTTGCGGACTGACATCTTGAGCTTGAGGTAGGCGTAATGGGGGACCGCCATGAAGCTGACAAGGGCCGGCCGGCCCAACAGCGCGTGGTAGGGACTTGCGAGGTCCACGACCTCGAACAACACCGGTTCGCGACAGAAGTGGTCGGATCCGCCGAAGAGGACGTCGAGCATGATCTTGCCAATAGGGGAGTGAGACTTCCCAGGCACGATGCCGTGGAAGACCGTCCGACTCTCCTGCAGGTCTTCTATCTTCAGCCCCAGCTTGTGCATAGTGTCGAGGTAGAGGATATTGATGTTGCTGCCACCATCTATCAGCACCCGCGAGAAGCGGCAAGTTCGTTCCTTGGTGGCGATGGTGGGGTCGAGGACCAAGGCGTAGCTGTCGGGATTTGGCATCACAACGGGGTGATCGGCCTGGCTCCAAGTGACTGGCTTCTCCGACCAGTGCGAACTGGGGAGTTGCCGGCATGGTGGCGTTCACCTCATGACGGAGCTGGCGTTGAGCATGTTTTCCCGTCTCTTCACTAGTGAAGACGATGTAACAGCCGTCTTGGTTGGGGAACTGGTCGATCAAACGACCATCATTCTGGGCCGGAGACGGAGCCGGCGCCGGGGCCAGCGCGCGGGCTGGCAGCGCGGGAGGAGCCGGAAAGCCGTCCCCCCGGGCCAATCGCTGCGAGAAGCTGCACTACCGGAGCGTGTGCGTAGAGGGTTTGGCCCCTGAGTGGTTCTTGCAGGAGAGGTCGAGCATTTGCTCGAAGGTGAGCTTCGGCTGCCAGGCTGCCTTGCCAGTGCGCTGGTGCTGGCTGGAAGGCTAGGCATCCGGCTCCTACTCCTCGATAGTATTGACATGCCGGCTCCCGTAGCGAGGATCCGGCTGGTCATTCTTGCGCTTGTTATTTTGCGGCTGCCGGTTGTCGGCAGCCGTCCGGGACGTTGTCGGTGTCGTCGTCGCCTTGGCAGGCGGGGTCGTCTTGACCCGAATGGCCGAATCGGTCATGGCGTACTTGTCTGCCTTGGTCATGAGCTCAGCAAGCATGGATGTCTTGGAGCACAGAAGCTTGTGCTTGAGGGGGGTGCCGTCTCGGCAGCCTTCAATGAAGTATTGTACGGCTTGTACCTCATGCACCCCCTCACAGGAGTTGCGAAGCTTGGTCCACCGAGTAAGGTAGTCACGGAGGGATTCGTCCGGCCCTTGAACGTACATGGTGAGTTCGCGGGGGCGGCCGGGCCACTTGTAGGTGTCAATGAAGTTGCGGACGAAGGCCTCCTCGAAGTCTGTCCAAGTGTTGATGCTGCTGGCCGCCAGGTTGTTGAGCTAGGTGCGGGTCGAGCCGATCAACATCAGGGGGCATAGCGAACGGCTACGCGCTTGTTCCCCTAGCGAAGCCGACCGTGATGGTGTAGTAGATTAGCCAGTCCTCGAGCTTGGCAGCCCCATTGTACTTCGGAGTGTCTCGGGGGAGCGGAAGCCGGTCAGGAACGGCTCGTTGCGGATCCGAGGGCCGAAACAGGCCGAACCAATTGAGCCCTCCTCCTCGAGGAGGACAGACTGCGTGAGGTGGTCGATACGGTTGCGGGCGTCGTTCTCGCTGCGGGGGACACGCGGCCAGATCCGGGCCGAGAGCTCGGGGCAGATGACAAGCGGAACCGTTCATTCCCGCTCGTGTCGCGGGGTGGAGTGTGCCCGTGGCCGCGCCGGCTACCCGATGCCGGCGCTTCTTGGTGGCGACCGCTGCGAGGCGGGTCGTTGGTGCGCTAGCTGCTAACAGTCGGCTGCTCGCTCCCCAGCATCTGAGAGTGCCGGGGGTTGTTTGTTCTGGTGCGGCGGCTGGAGACGCGAGGGGAGCTAGAATGCTAAGCCGGCTGACGGCCAGCAGTCCCCGTGCCCTCGCGCTCGAGCCGGGGGCCTTCGGTGGCGGCGCCGCCCGACGCGAGTAGGCGCTGCTGTGCGTCGGCGGCGTTGATGAGCTCCTCGATGTGGCGCTCGTGAGCGGCACGCTCTTCACCCTCCAAGGTGGCCAAATCCGCATAGGCCACCTTGAGGGCCCGTAAGTTGGTTGCAGGGGTGTCGTAGACGGGCATCTTGCCGCCAAGGATTTCGGCGACCACGCGGCCGCAGTCACGCACGGCCCCACGCTGGCTGGGCCCGGTGCCAGCCAGGGTGAGACCGTAGGTGGAAGCACATTCCCGCTGGGCGGCCTTCATGCGGCGCCGCATGGCCATGAGGGCGATGGCGTCCTCAAACAGGACGCGACGAGCCGCCTCAAGGTCCGCCGCAGTGGCGTCGGGGTTTGTCGTCGGGGCGATAGGGGTGCTCAGGTCCCGGAGGGCCGCACCAAGCGGATCAAAGGTGCCGACGCGGGCCGCGGCAGCGTCGGTCTTGGTCCACGCGCGTTCGGAGGAGGTGGAGGAGACGACGACCAACACCCCCACGCGACCATGGGAGCCACTGGACTGGGTCGCAGCGAGTGCTCCCACAGCCGTGGGAGATCGGCGCAGACGAGCACCTGCGCGGGGTACTCGTCCGTGACCGAAGCCTCGGCGAGGCTGAGCCTGCCGAAGCGCTCGGTGAGCGCGTCGATATCGACCATGAGGTCGACGGAGTCGCCCGCAGGGCGTACCGGAGCAAGCCTCATGAGCCCGCGGTTTCGCCTAGACGTGCGGCGATGGCGGGGAATGGCGAGGGGTCCCGCCCGGAGCATGAATCCGGCCGGCGCCGCGTACGGCCCCACGGTGGGCGCCAACTGTCATTGTTTTCTCACGACAGATGCCTTAGGGTGGCTTATCGTAGGTGGTTGGCGCCGGAGGACGCCGACGGGCTCCGGGTGTGAGATTGGGCACAAGCGGTGATGACACACGATGTACCCAGGTTCAGGGCCCTCCGAGGGAGGTAAAACACCCCTAGTCCTGCTTGGTTCAGTTGGATGGATGGGTATGTGTACAAGGGTGCTCCTGGAGCTGTGTCTAGAGGAGGAAGAAGGAGCAGCCGGCTCGTCTTCCTCCACCACTGGAGGGGTTTTGAGAGTTCTGTGGGTGCGCGAGAGTGATCGTCCGTCCCCGTTGCATGGGGGGTTCGGGGGTTTTTATAGGCTGACCCCCCGGCTCTACAATATATCTAAAGTACAAGGGCGGGGGGACCCGGCTGGCAGTCTCTCCGACTGGCCAGGGGGTCCCACCCTTCACGCCGTCTCATCGTCTATGGGGTCCACCGGCTGAGCGGTCCTGTCTCCCGCTGGGGCCCGCCAGCCGGCTCTGTGATTGGCTCTCGCTCACCTACCACGACACGGGTCGCCCGGAAAGCGTCGTCTAGCGCCAGCCGGCCGAGGTCTCCGGTACGGCCGACAGTACTGTAGCCACGCCGAGGCCGGTAATCGAGTGGGCGAGGGTGTGCCGCCACTGTTCCCTCGCCCGGTCGCGCTCGCCGAGGTCAGCGGCCCGAACGGCTGGACTGTAGCCATGCGCTTCGGTGCGTCAGCGGCCACTGTGGCCATAGGGCCGCCCGGCGTGGCGGTCAAGTCACGTCGTTGTACCAGCGCGCAGAGGGACGGGACATCGCTTGTCCGTCCCAGGGTCAACAGAGGAGGCGGCCCAGAGGCAGCCGGCCGCGCCCAGCCGGCCGGGGGTCGAGCCGGCTCCTCGACCAGCCGTCCATGGCGCCAGCCGGTAGCAGCGCGGGCCGGCCGTCCTCCAACCGGGCATGTCCAGCCGGCCGCGTGGTTTTTCTTCGAAATGCAAAGGGGAGGACCCCAGTGCTTTAGCCTACCCAGGGGTAATAACCCCGTCAGGACATGAATGGGATGAAAACGAGGTCGTCCGAGTGTCACACCGTCACACCTAGAGGACGAGTGGAGTCGTCACATATGTAGATGCCTCGTGCATTACATTCACCATTGGCGGGGGATGGGGAGCAGTAGATGCCTCCATCTTGTGCTTCTCCCAAGAAATAAAGTCATAGGTGCTTAGTAAGAAAACATCGATAATGGAGTTTTCCACCCCTATTTAAGACCTTTCTAATGTAATGTTATCTTAAATTAGCATTTTAATCCCTCAAATTGAGTGTGTGCCTGTTGAGTTGATGCAACAACAAAAAATAAAAAATAAAATAAAAATATGGAGGTTGCCAATATGGCGACTCTAACTTTGTGCATCGGCTTGGCAAGCTTCATATTATTATTGAGTGTGTTTCATATGCTTTATGGAAGTTGTCGATATGACGATGTTATTAGGGTTGCTCCAGGGCGGTAACACAAAAAACACGAAAGCAAGCCGTGAGTTTTCCAAGCAACCTCGCTTGCTCTTAGATACCGAAGATCCCACATGCCAGTGGAGCCTCGCGCAAGATCATTGATGAGTGATATTTTTATGCTGTTTAACCTTATAATTTTGAAAATTCTGGAAAAATCACTCCAATATTGTCACTAATGACTAATGAAGGCGAGAGATCGATGGATTGACTTGCATCTCTATGTATTTGTATGAGGGATAGATGGAATATGTATTTGTACGAGGGATAGATGGAATGACTTATAATAATTGAGGTCATGTATGTGTTTGATTGCTACAGAGTTGTCTCTTATCTCTTTCTAGTTCTTCGACCCTGCATATGCCCAGGATCACGGATTAGATCAAGGAAGAGGGGCATCTGTCGGCTGCTACGAGTGGTCACCTGACCATGCCATGGCTCGAGGAGGAAGAGGGGGCGGCGACGGCGACGGAAAACAATGGCGAGGCAACGTCGCGCGCGGGACAGCCGGGCGTCCCTCCTGACGCGTGCTGGAGAAGCCGTGCCGAAGATGAGGAGCGGGCTTGGCTTGTTGGAGCAGCTCTTGGCACGGTGGCCCGGCTAAAAACAACGCTAACAGGTGATTTGGTTGCGACAGGAGGCTTGGGGATGTCTTGGCTTGAGGCAACGATAACATAGGTACTTTATTGGGGTAGGTTGTCACGGCTTCAGTGGTGCAGCAGGCGAGGCTGGGCGACAAGACGTGACGGTGATCCAACCTCCTGGTCAGCAGCCTCGACTCGAGCACCGCAGGCGCCGCGCCCGCGCTCCTCCACCTCCACCCTCTGGAACTGGAAGCAACCAAGTCACCCACCCATATTTATGCGGGAATCCACCGGCCCGGTAGATGAAGACAACCATGGCAGATGGGGATGCGACGTCTCCAGCATGACCGATACGTACCTCTCTCGGGTCAACTAGGACGAGGGCCAGGGGGCTCCGTCTCTTTTTCCCATCTTTTCTTTCCAATTAAACGCAGTACTATTGTACCAGTAGAGAAAGCAGCATATTTTTGGCCCCAAAACCAAGCGAAGACCAAGCTCATACAGTACTAGTTCCGAGACTTTCATAACACATAAAATTGCACAGTTGAGAACCATCAATTTGAATCGAAAGTGCAAGTGCGAAAACATCCAGAGACTGGTACAACATTTCTCTTTCCCAGAATACAACATCTTTCTTTCCCAGAATGATAATATGAGTGCTTGAAACCGATTTGCGCGAGGCAACCCTCGCTACAGAGAGCGGATTAGCTTTTGACTATGCACACTGCCCGAATGTTTATTGCACAAGATTGCAAGCCTCGTGGATCCAAACCTTTGGTGGAATGAACCCAGTTCTGGTCATTTTGTGGAGACCCCGTAGCCGTTCATTTCTAGTTTCCGACGGCCGTTGCTCCATCTGTTCCGCTCATAGCATTTACCCTTGTATTTGGATCCTGGAGCTTCAGCTGCCTGTCACAGCAAAACATGGCCAATAATAAGCCATGTGCACTTATCTAGACTATCATCTAGAACAAACCATGTATGCAAAGACACGTACCGCAACAGGCTTAATAACCTCAGTCGAAGCACAACTCTCGCTGCACTGATCTGCACCAACACTAGAAATACACCGTCATAAGATACTGGTCATAGCTGGTAAACAAGGTTTTCAACTAAGAGAATCTGTCAACAAGAATCACTATGTCGTCAACTGACCTTAATAGAAGAAACCATACCTGTCATACGGCTGCCCATGACTGTCCACTGCAAAGTTAACTTCTGGGTTTGATGTAATAATGGGAACACCGACAGCACAATTGCCCTCTTCACTACTGTTACTCCGAATTTCCAGTAACAGCTCAGGCTCCGGTTGGTCTCTATCTTCTACCCCCACTGAAGTGCTTTCTTGACTATCACTTTCCAATGTCTCACGGACGATACTAGTACATTCCAGTTGGTAGTCAGATCCTGTAATTGCCAAGAAGACACCATCAAATCAAAGTTCTCCCATACAGCCTTTCTATCAAAAAATCAAAGCATGCAAAAGCCAGGCATGTTTGACGCAACCTATTAGTTCAATAGGTTATTTTGCATATCTATATCTGTGTGGACATAGACAACAACATTCATACTCAGAGGTAGCATCAATTTCCAATATGCTTAATAACTAGTTTGATTCATCATTCCTTTTTAAGATTCCAGAAACTGATATGCTACGTGCTCCCTAACCAAGTGCCAAGCGAGTGAAAGAGAGAGAGAGACCATTCAACTCTTCTGGATGGCTCAATGCATTACATGAAACCTCCTTCTGACAAATAGTGGTTCCCCAAGAGCTGAAAACAGAGTTCTCTGCCAATGCTAGACTGGTATAGTTGGTCTGCGTTGTAACCTTCATGTCTTCTGAATGATTGGATACATTGTTTACAACCATGTCACATGCGGTGGTTCTTTCAAAACTGACAATGCTGTTCTTTCCCAACTCCATTTCTTCAGCATTAAGCACCAACTGGATGCTCATATCTCTTTGATTATGATCTGTGACATCTAAAATCTTCTGGCAGATGGTGGTTCCCTGGAAACTGAGAATGCTGCTCTCTGCCAATTCAAACCTGTCAGAGGAAGACATTGCTGTGAAACCAAATGATCCTGTCCATGTTTCCAGAAGCTGAGGAATCGCCGGCAAGACAAGCCTTTCCACCCCCAAGCCAGAAAGTAACTGCAAAGTAAAAAAAAAAAGTGGATAGATATACAGCAACAAAATGGCAGGAGTATTGACAAGCAAATGGGAACGTGATGTTGCAACATTCAAACTCAATTTCAAAATTGCCGGTGTTTTTGAAATATAATTATTTAAATAGTAGAAGTAAAAACCTTCTCCAGTTCATTCATCATTAAGCGACACATTCCTTGTCGACGATATTGAACTCTTGTGCCGATAAGAGGCAGCTCAGCAAACTTTTTCCCGCATACCCTAATCAGAGAAATGAATTGTGATATGGAGAAAAATGATAAACTGGAAGCTTTCAATTACCATGGAGGACCACTGAGAAGAGTAAAATACCTAAAAGTGCCGACAGATATTAGCTCACCATCTTTCTGGAGAAGTATTGTGTAGAATCCCCTAAAATTAAGCCGTCTGAGACCTGATCTGTAGATGATAGATAAAAAATTACAGTCTCCATTTATGATAGTTAATAATGAACAGAGAAATATCAGCCACATTTGGAATACATAAGCTGTAGATAGATGAATTATTGTGATGAAATAGGCTAGAAACTGTTGAAGTATACGTGGATTGGTCAGTTTCTAACATTGGCTCTGCTGGTTTGTGCATAAACCTTAATATGGTATAAATTCAGGCGAAGTTTCCAGCACATGTGAGGTGAAAATAGAAAAAATAAATGTTAACAGGGAGTTAATGACAAGTCATCCTAGAACTAAGTGAGAGTAGTTAAATTTATGCATTGTAGCAGAATATCCATGCTATAAAAATGATAATATACCCTGTGTTGTCAATTGTAATATAGTACCATCCAAATTAAGCTTATTCACAATGTTGTAATATACTACTACCTGTGTTTCACTGTATCTGTCCTAAGCCAACCATAAGAACCAAGAAAACACTGTATCTAAGAGCAAGTTGAGAAATGCTCATGCATGCCCCTATTAAACGACATGCTACAACCATTTAACCTCTTCAAATAGCTTAAAAATAGGGTAGAGATCATAATAAATATTGAAACAAGACTACAGACATAAAGGACAGATATTGTGAAATGAAGGTAGTATAAGCTAATTCCATAATCCCATCAAACCTACCACACAATGAGTAATCAACACGTGATTAATGGAAGCTAAAATGAAAACAGAGACATTGAAATGGTGCCATAGCAGTTCTTACTCTCTATTGAACACAATATCTTCAGACAGATCTCTCCGTGTGCGAGGCTCGATTATAGTAACAAAACATTCATGAAGAACATCAAGTGCGATGCAAAGCTTGGCATACTGTTCTGCCATTATCTCATTGTAAAAATCGCCATGTTGACTGACATTTTCTCTGTCAAATCTCAGTATGGTGCATGATAAGCCTTCGACAGGAGTTGGAATTGATTTCCCTGTAAGCTCTTGCAAATGCTGAAATATCTGCACATTAGAACAGATCATGAGAAAACATAATGAGGATGCATGAAGTTCAAATTCAAAAGTAATTCAGGGTGGAAACAGCATTTTATCCAAGTGTTGTCATACCTTGGAGCATCCCCTACTGCAAAACCAGCACCCTTCTGGACAGCAGGTGAGCTGATCACCTTTGTTTCTCATGCAACCAACATGATCTACAAAAATATGATCAAAACAATCAGCGTTTTCAAAATATACTTCTATATTATTATTGAGTGTTCAGAAAACCATACATTCACGTTCACACTGATCACAGTACATAATAGTTTTCTCGGTGAATTCGTTGGTATCAGGATCATAATCACTCAAGTCACAAATACTGCATCTACAAGATGGACAGTACCAGCTTCCTTCCGGAGTGGACTACAAAGCAGCATGATAGTGAATGTCAGTTCAACAGACAAGCAAGTGCATATAGAAAGAAGATGTTGCTTATGTAAAACAAAAATCAAGGAAATGTAACAACCGTATGGACCAAGTATGAAGCTAAAACCACATGATCGTCACATTGTTCAAAACAGAAATTGAATAGGCATTCCAAGTGCTCATTAGAAATCATATAAGTTTGCATTTCATGGGAAATATCCAATGAATCACTGGTGATCAAGTAAGAAAAATAAATGGCTTTTTAAGTAAATGACTGAAATGGCATGCTCCTGTGCGGTAACAGGAGACTTGCGAAGATATAGGCGTGAAAAGTTAAAAACTCGGATGAAAAAGGAGTTCGCTCTGATAAGATAAGGAGTACCTCCAAACCAACACAAGCATGATGGAAGGATGAAGGACAATTGTCACAAAGTAATATTTCCCCACCCTCATTGCATATAGAGCATATTGAATCACTTTCTGTATCGGAATAATTTGTCTTCAAGCGCACGTGCAGTGATTCTTTGGGCTTGTTTTCACCCATCAATTCAACTAAACACTGTGAAAGGGGCCTCCCATCCTTCAAAAAGATATGAGCAGCAGGTAACCGAGTACTGCACCCAGCATGAACCTCAAAGCTTTCCAGAGTGAATAGTTCATTGCAACACCTGCATTTTATTCCATCTTTAGTAACGGTACCTTCCTTTAGCCGGGGCCCATCACTTCTTTGCTTATAAGTGAGTTTAACTCTTGGTAATAAAATATTTTTGTCTACCAACAGAGACAGAACGGTCTTAGCACGATGCTGATATGGGAGGATCTGTCCATGTGTTGAACTCAAAACTCGTGCATGGCTCATAGTAACCGAAGATGATTTTCTTTTCTTTGATTTTACATGACATGTAGGCCAGGTAAACATGCCATCATGTCTATCTAAAACTGAAATCAGCGGGTCCTTTCTTCCACTTGTATCCCTTGCTCCACCACCGAGTGCTATAAACGTATCAGTTGTGATCCCAGAGCTTGCATTATTCTCTTTTAGATATCCTTGCTCTAAGTATCCTTTACATGCTGCCAGCAGACATTTGTAGGACTTGCCATGTGGAGAATGATACCGAAGCTCCTGCTTTTTACTAGACTTCATCTTTTGGCAGACTATCCAACCAGCAGATTTGAGGAACTTCTTAGCTTTTGATCTCAGAAGTTTCTTTTTCCTGGCATTCTTCACATCCGCTTCCACATAATCTACATATTTTACAACAACATCAGATTTATATTCACGTTTGCGTTTACCAAGTGTTGACGGGTCCCTTGAAACTGCTGCATCGAGATTTACTCTGTGCGCTGCCAAATAATTGCAATTATGAGGAATGTCTTCAGTATTGTTCCCTTTAACTCGTTTAATACATTGAACTGCGAAGCTCCTGAGTACTTGAAGGAAAGAAACATAAGTCTTCCCGGCAGGTGACTTGTACCGGTACCTCTTAATAATACTTGGTTGACCATTAGGCCTTATAATTTCGTCTTCTTTGAACACAATACTCCAACCTAATGCCAGGAGATGCTTCTTCAGCTTCATCCTTATGGTCTCACTAATGTGTCCCTGGGAAAAACTGGTGACCTCTTGGTAACTAGCAAGCATCGACGCTATCGGTGGGGAAAGTTTTGCATCTAGCTGTATTGGCAACCAAGAAGCTGGGGCATCCGTACTAAACTTATTATGGTGTTTGTTCTCCCTTAGGATAAGATCTGTGCCAATTGAGTTGCAATCTTCATTATTTTGAGTAACGCTGTGTAGAAGCAAATTATTTGTATGGCAGCCCTGGGGATCATATTTTGTCTCCTGCTCTGCCAGGTAAGCCTCACATGCTGCTATAAAAGATGCGAACCGCTTCCCATCAGGTGAGACACAATATCTGTTCTTAGCTCTATCGTCTACAAAGGTCCACCCTACTGATTTAAGATGGCACTTTGCAGACTCCCGTTTGGCACGAGCACTTTTCCTGTCGTTATTGCGATAGTATGAGATGAATTCTAACATGGTCCGGCAGATAGCAGCTGATGTGGAATCCATCTTATCCGAGACAATGGGCTCTACATTCTTATTCTGAAAGGCAGCAGATGTTAAAGTTTCTGCTGATTTACAAGAGTCTCCTACTTGATTTCCATCTTGGGGAGGTCTTTCACATACAGACCGTAAATTTGCAATATGGGCTGCAAGTGATCCCTCCCAAAAAGATTCTGTTCCACACATCCACATATTGTCTTCTGTAGTCAAGGAAAGATTTGATCTCAGGTCATACCATATTTGCCTGACTGATACAGGTAGACCAGCTTTCTCTTCATGTGACATAAGCATTTGGAGAAACAACCAGATGCCGCGCGGTTTCCATGTTCCAGTAACTTCATCCCAGTCCTGAGTACGGCGTAGCTGATCGACTACCATAATGCGTTCATCACCTTCATCAGGAAAAAAGACCTTCCTCTCCATGGAGCCTTCAGCGTGATCAGCAATGACACCTTCCCAGTAGGATCCTTCCACTAGTGCATCAACCCACAGTCCATAGCTTGCATCAGATACCTGCAGCGGTTGATGTGGATGCACGGGTCTTACTTTTGCACGAGTGGATCCCTGACCCGCACTTGACTTGCCATCGATAGCATCTGACACCTCAACTCTCTCAATAAGAGGTGACCCACTACCATTGTCATCAACAAAATCAATGTATCTTACAGAGCGGAAGTTGTCCAAAATTTCAATGACAACAGCCTGATGCCATGATCCGCATAGCCCTGGATCAAAACTGAAGACCTGCGCAACAGAAATATATCAGTGAATCTATTAATCTATTCACATTCACAAGTATAAGAGTTGTCATAGTGAGATTGCAAAAGAAAAAAGGATAGTAACATTTCCAACACGCATCAGTGGTGGTGATAAATGATAACAATGAATCCGTAGGAAGGAGATTTTACAGATGATGCCATTGATTGACCATGGTTCATGGACAAGATAAATTCATTAGGTGTGTGCAAAATATTGACTAAAATAACAGAGACGGCTACCTCACTTCCTGTTTTTCTTTTGCGTTCCTACTAAACCAATACAATGCTACACATTTCAAGTACTAGCACTCAACGAGGAAAGATAATTGGTGTGCGCAAGACAGCAAAACAATCAAGAAAAATGCTACTGCAAAATGACACTTCAATGAGAGGCCAATTGTAACATTCAGTCAGTCGAGTACCAACCATGAACCCATGATTCAGAACAATTTTCCAGGCAGGTACCAAGAAAGCAAAGATCTTTTACCATGTCACTACATCGGCAGACTAATATCTACAATAGGCGACTGGCACACATGCAGGCGCAACCATGCACTGACTAAAGCCATTGTTTAACAAGAAGTTCATCGCAGATTGACCCAAACATGCCATTTCTGCCGACAGTCTTAAATCATTTAGACAGATGCAAGGTCAATCGCTCCCGGCTGCACGCGATTATCGCGCAAAACAGCAATCACCGGCGCGTTCTACCGAAACTAACCACATTAGCACGGGTCATCTGACGAAGGCGGGACTCTGTTCAGAGCCAACCACACTAGACTAGACTACAGGGGAAGCACGGGAAGTCAAACCCAGGCGAGCCAGCCGCGCAGGAGCAATGCGTGGCCCGCCCGGCGATGACGGCGGTGCGGATTTCGACGGCGCTGACCTCGACGTGGTCGCCCGGAAGAAGCTTCCGCTCCCCCGCGGCGGCGACAGGGGACGGGTCGCGCCTCCGCATCGCGGCCCCCCGCGGCATTGCGGGCGCCGCGAGCGGCGACGGGCGGCCTCGGATTCGTGGGCCGGGCGGCGGCGGCGGTGGTTGGGGGAGGGGGGAGGAGGCGGAATCCAGGGAGGGGGCGGAGGTGGATACAGAGGAGGAGGGGACGGGTTTAATGGAGGGGTTATTTTTACAGCACTCGCCCGGTGCTGCTAGTATTGGGTAATTAACGCCGGCGTTAAGTGCCCGGTAATTCACTTGCGGTAAGAAAATCCGCCCTTGATTCGCTATTTGGCTCTCGGCAGTTAATGAGGTCCGTGGAAATGCAACACTTGCCAAAAAATAAAAAAAGTGGTGATTTGGTCACAGGATTTTAGGTAAGTCGTAGTGTTTGCATATGCCAATATCTTCCATTTCCTTCCGTTTTGTTAAGTACTCCTAGATGATGGACTTCACTGTGTTTTGATCTTGGGAGTAAAAGCTGAGATACTATTTGGGAACGCATTGCATGTGATACTTACTGCAGGGTTTAAGCCTTTATAAGGTCGCCCCGCCCGTCCTTGGGTTTCCGCTGGGCGCTGGCCTTTGTCCCGCCACTGCAGCGTGAATCGTGATGGAGCTCAGCTCACACACAAGAACTCAAGTTTTACTCTTTCAAATATACGTATTTTCTAAGACAAATTTGGAGTGCTACTAGCAGCTACTGGCAATAATATAGGCCGTGGGTTCGCGTGAGGCACAGGCGCACGGCCAATATGGCATCCACCTTGAGGGAAAAGAAAAGAAATGAGCTGCGCGCGGCTCGGAGCGAACAGTACTAGTAGTACCTGATCTTAGCTGCAGCCTCGGCTTTACTTGGAGAATCGCCCAAGATATGCAGGTGTGCAACACGTGAGTGCGCCCACCGCTGCTGTGAACCCCTAAAATGCCCAAGGACCGTCCTTTTTTTTAGGGAGAGAATGGGAAGGACCGGCCCCTTGACCATCCCATCTCTGTCTGGGCTCGAACGGGTATCATATCAGCTCACTCCTCTCTGTCTCGGACGAATTGCCAAGATGGTAATGAACTTCATCCGGGAACATGGTGAAAGAGAATTAAAAAGGCTTTTTTATTTTGTTTTGAATAGAAGAGGCAACATTGAGCACCCCCCGCCAGTTGAGAGGACGGACAGGTCGGACGCACACCCACATTTGCTTTATTATCACAATGACGAAAGATAATAAAAAGGTATTTCCTTATTTATTCCTACGACAAATAATTTTGGATGAAGGGAGTAGTATTTTTTAATAAAAAAGTCAACTTTAAGCATCACGCGTGAATCAAGACTCGAACGCGAATGGACAGGCTTGCTGCACCCTGCGATGCTCCTGTTATCACATGGTGAAAGAGAATGAAAATAAGGCATTTTACTAATATAAGGGCAATCTTGTTTGAAAAAGAATAAAAATTATTTTTAAATAGAAGAGGCAACCTTGAGCATCGCGCGTGGGCCATGACTCGAAGGTGGGCGGGTTGCATACTCGCACTATGCTTTGTTATCACATGGTGAAAGAGAATAAAAAAGGCATTTTATTAATATAAGAGGCAACCTTGAAGGCCACACGGGAGCCAAGACTCGGATGCGGGTGGATGGGTTGACTGCACACTCACGCTCGGTGTTTTTTATCACATGGTGAAAAAGAAGAAAAAAATGCATTTTTTAATATACGAAAAAATGCAAGAGTCAAGACTCGAACACGGGCGGGCAGGCCAGCTGGCTGGCTGCATACATGCGCGATGCTTTGTTATCACATGGTAAAGATAATTAACTAACGTAGAAACTACATGTTTTTTATGTTCTTTTTCATAGTCAAACATTTCTCAGATTGATCGTTTACAAAAAAAAATTGCCGATATTTACAATATCAATGAATTACTACATCTTAAAAATGGATTTTGCTAAATTTATCAAAAAAATGCATCTATATTGTTTGACAACCTTCAACTGAGGGGGCATACTCGTACACCACCTAGACAAAGCACCATCTTTACAGTCGTAGCATGCGCTAAAAAGAACTTCCATTCTTGGATCAATCTTTTTCATTTGTATACTAATTAAATGCTTCTAGTTTCACATTTCTTTTGCCGCCTAGATAATGCCTGACAAGCGCTCAAAGATTTGTTGATTAAAAATTCTAAATTCGGAAGCCTAGATAAACTATAAATAGCCAAAACAATATCTGACCAAGTACATACACATAGTTTAGTTCGTGTGTCGTTTAGTGAGGAGGAGGTAAAGATGCCTTGTTTACTATGGATAGTAATCAGGTGCCGGGCCCTGATAGTATACCAACAGTATTCTATCGTTTTTGCTAGGACATAGTTAAGCATGGTATCTTGAACTTGTTTAAAGCTTTTGATGATGGCTCGTTAGACATGGAAAGACTTAACTATGGTATCATTATCCTAATCCCTAAGCTCAATGGAGCAAAGAAGATCCAGGAGTTTTGCCACATTTGCCTCATGTCATGTCCCTATAAATTGATAACTATGGTCCTTGACAATAGGGTGTCGGCTTATGCTGATGTGCTTATCATCCGCCACCAAAATGCATTTGTTAAGAAGCGCAATATCATGGATGTGATCTTATCCTTGCATGAGATTCTCCATCACTCGCATGTTGAGAAAAAAAGGGGACAGTCCTTAAGCTTGACTTTGAAAAAGCGGACAACAAAGTCAATTGGGATTTTCTGCTCGAGTGTCAGAGACTCGGGGCTTTGATGAAAAGTGGTGGGGTTGGATCGAGAAGATCCTTTGTAATGGTATTGTTGGTGTGAAAATCAATAACACGATGGGTCCTTACTTTCAAAGTCATAAAGGGGTGCGGCGGGCCGACCCCATGCCCCTTTCCTATTTAACTTGGTTGTCGATTGTTTGACTAGGTTCTCAATGCCCAAAAAACAATTGAATAGCAGGGTTAGCATCGGATCTCATTCCTAATGGGGTTACGATCTTGCAATACGTCGACGACACAATGTTGTGTATAGAGGATGATATTGATAAAGTTGTGAATCTCAAGCTCTTACTTTACATGTTTGAGCTTATGTTCGGACTAAAAATTAATTTTCTATAAAGCGGAGTGCTATGTGTGGGTGGGGTGATCTCATCCTCCAAAACTACGCTGATCTTTTTGGGTGTCAAATCGGTCACTTTCCCATGAAATATCTAGGGGTACTAGTGAGCTACTCAACACCTAGAAATGTTGATTGGGAATTTTTTGCTAACAAATATATTAAAGAGGTGTGATTTGTGGATAGGTGATTCGGCTTCCTCAGGAGCAGATTAACTCTTCTCAACTCCTCCATGTCTGGCATATCATACTATTATATGTCGATGTTTCTCCTGTCTAAGACCTTTATTAAGAGGATGGACAAATATCATCGGAAATTTTTCTGGTGTGAGGGTAAAACCTGTTGGAAATATGCCCTAGAGGCAATAAATAAAGTGTTTATTATTATATTTCCTTGTTCACGATAATCGTTTATTGTTCATGCTATAATTTTGTTGATTGGAAACTAAATACATGTATGGGCATATAGACAAACACGGTGTCCCTAGTATTCCTCTAGCAAGCTAGCTCGTTGATCAAAGATGGTTAAGGTTTCCTGGCCATAGACATGAGATGTCATTTGATATCGGGATCACATCATTAGAAGAATGATGTGATGGACAAGACCCAAAACTATAAACGTAGCATATGATCGTGTCAGTTTATTGCTATAGTTTTTCTGCATGTCAAGTATATGTTCCTATGACCATGAGATCATGCAACTCACAGACACTAGAAGAGTGTCTTGTGTGTATCAAATGTCGCAACGTAACTGGGTGACTATAAAGGTACTCTACAGGTATCTCCGAAGGTGACTGTTGAGTTGGCATGGATCAATAGTGGGATTTGTTACTCCGTGTGACGGAGAGGTATCTCAGGGCCCACTCGATAATACAACATCACAACAAGCCTTGCAAGCAATGTGACTAAGTGTTAGTTGCGGGATCTTGTATTACGGAACGAGTAAAGAGACTTGCCGGTAACGAGGTTGAACTAGGTATAGAGATATCGACGATCGAATCTCGGGCGAGTAACATACCGAAGTACAAAGGGAACATCATATGGGATTAACAGAATCCTTGACATAATGGTTCGATCGATAAAGATCTTCATAGAACATGTAGGAACCAATATGGGCATCCAGGTCCCGTTATTGGTTATTGCCCGTAGAGGTGTATTGGTCATGTGTACATGGTTCTCGAACCCGTACGGTCTGCACACTTAAGGTTCGGTGACGTTTTGGTATAGATGAGTTATGTGTGTTGGTGACCGAAGGTTTTTCGGAGTCTCATATGAGATTCCGGACGTTACGAGGAGTTCCGGAATGGTCCGGAGGTAAAGATTCATATATGGTAAGTTGGTGTTTGAGTTCCAGAAAAGTTCTGTGACGTGTAGGTGGTGTGACGAAGTGCCGAAAGTGTTCTTGGGGGTCCACCAGATGGACCCATCTACTCCAAAGGGTCACATGGGTTGTGAGAGTGTGCAAACCAGCCCCTGGTGGGCTGGCCACACCTCCCACCCCAAGGCCCATGCGGCTAGAGGCTTGGGTTGGGCCAAAAGGTGGGCTAGTCACCAAACTTGGTGGCCAAGCCACCCTGGCCGCCGCCCCACCTCCCTTGGCCGCCGCACCAAACCCTAGGGGAAACCCTAGGGCGGCCGGACCCTCCTCTTTCCCTATATATATGAGAGGGGAGGGAGGGATGCGAACACAAGTCACGGCGCAACCCTTCCTCCTTCCCCGATTACCTCTTCTCTAGTAGATTGGTTTGGCACCGCTTAGCAAAGCTCTGTCGGATCAGCTCCACCGCCGCCGCCGCCACGCCGTCGTGCTGCTGGTGAACCCATCTACCTCTCTGCTCCCTCTTGCTGGATCAAAAAGGCGGAGATCTTCATCAAGCTGCACGTGTGCTGAATGCGGAGGTGCCGTCCGTTCAATACTTGATCGGGAGTTCGTGGTACGGCTTGCGATTTGGATCGTGGAGACGTACCACTACATCAACCGCATTCATTAACGCTTCCGCTTAGCGATCTACAAGGGTACGTAGATCCAATCTCTCCTCTCATAGATGCTCATCTCCTAGATTGATCTTGGTGAAGCGTAGAATTTTTTTTGTTTCCCATGCAACGTTCCCCAACAGTGGTATCAGAGCTAGGTCTATGCGTAGATGAGACATGGCCTCAGGCACAAGAGACCGAAAGGTCGAGCATGAGTCATATAGTAGATATGATCAACATGATGATGTTCACCATTGAAACCACCTTAACTCACGTGATGATCGGACTTGAGTCGGTGAATATGGATCATGTGTCACTCAGATGGCCTGAGGAATGTCAATTTGAGTGGGAGCTTTAGTAATTTGATTAACTAAACTCATTATCATGAACAATAGTCTTAGTAAACTTTGCTTATTTATGTTGTAGATCAATGGATCGCGCAGTAGCACCCCTGAATTTTAATGCGTTCCTAGAGAAAGCTAAGTTGAAAGATGATGGAAGTAACTTTGTGGACTCGGCCCGTAATCTGAGGATTATCCTCACGGCTTCCCATGAGGCATATGTCCTTGATGTACCGTGTTGGAAATATGCCCTAGAGGCAATAATAAATTGGTTATTATCATATTTCCTTGTTCATGATAATCGTTTATTATCCATGCTATAATTGTGTTGATCGGAAACTCACATACATGTGTGGATACATAGACAACACCATGTCCCTAGTATGCCTTTAATAGACTAGCTCATTGATCAAAGATGTCTATGATTTCCTAGTCATGGACATGAGATGTCATTTGGTAACGGGATCACATCATTAGGAGAATGATGTGATGGACAAGACCCAAACTACAAACGTAGCATATGATCGTGTCAGTTTATTGCTACTGTTTTCTGCCTGTCAAGTATATGTTCCTATGACCATGAGATCATGAACTCACGGACACCGGAGGAGTGCCTTGTGTGTATCAAATGTTACAACGTAACTGGGTGACTATAAAGGTGCTCTACAGGTATATCCGAGGGTGTCTGTTGGGTTGGCATGGATCAAGACTAGGATTTGTTACTCCGTGTGATGGAGAGGTATCTCAGGGCCCACTCGGTAATACAACATCACAATAAGCCTTGCAAGCAATGTGACTAAGTGTTATTCACGGGATCTTGTATTACAGAACGAGTAAAGAGACTTGCCGGTAACGAGGTTGAACTAGGTATGGAGATATCGACGATCGAATCTCGGGCAAGTAACATACCGAAGAACAAAGGGAACATCATACGGGATTAACTGAATCCTTGACATAAAGGTTTGACCGATGAAGATCTTCGTAGAATATGTAGGAACCAATATGAACATCTAGGTCCCGCTATTGGTTATTGACCGTAGAGGTGTCTCGGTCATGTCTACATAGTTCTCGAACCTGCAGGGTTTGCACACTTAAGGTTTGGTGACGTTTTGGTAGTATAGAGTTATGTATGGTGGTGACCGAAGGTTGTTAGAAGTCCCAGATGAGATCCCGGACGTCACGAGGAGCTATGGAATGGTCCGGAGGTAAATATTGATATATAGGAAGTCCTATTTTGGTCGCCGGAAAAGTTTCGGGCTCATCGGTAGTGTACCGGGAGTGTCGGTAGTGTAGTGGGAGACCATCGGGAGGGGTATTTTGACCCAAGAGGATACATGGGCTGTGGGAGAGTGAATACCAGCCCTTAGTGGGATGGTGGAAGTCCCGCACAAGGCCCATGCGTCTGGGACAGAATACCCAAAGAGAAAAAGTGGAAAAAGGCAAAATAGGGAGGAATCCTAGTCCTACTAGGATTGGAGGAGGAGTCCTCCTCTCCTCCTTGATTCGGCCGAACCAAGGGCTGTTCCCTTGAGGTACAAGCCTCCTCCTATCTTCCTCCTATATTTACTAGAGGTTTTAGGGTTTTTGGCACTAGTTTTTCAGCCACGTGCTACCCTATCCTCTAGTGCATAGTTTCTCCTCTAGATCGCTTTTCTGCAGTGCTTAGGCGAAGCCCTGCCGGAATTGCTCCAACACCATCGCTGCAACACCGTCGCGCTGCCAGAGAACTCGTCTACCTCTCCGCTCCCCCTTGCTGGATCAAGAAGGCGGAGATCGTCATCGAGCTATATGTGTGCTGAACGCGGAGGTGTCGTCCGTTCGGCGCTAGATCGGAAGGACCATGATCAAGATCGTGAGACGGATCGTGATGAGATCACAGGACGAATCGTGATGAGTTTGCGGGATGGATCGTGATTGGATCACGGGACGCTCGGCAATTTGGATCGCGAAGACGTTCGACTACACCAACCGCGTTTCTTAACGCTTCCCGCTTAGCGATCTACAAGGGTATGTAGATCCACTCTCCCTCTCGTATATGCTCATCACCATGGATAGATCTTGCGTGTGCGTAGGAAAATCTTTGTTTCCCATGCAACGTTCCCCAACAGTGGCATCATGAGCTAGGTCTATGTGTAGATGAGATCTCGAGTAGAACACAAAGAGTTTGTGGGGCGTTGATGCTTAGATTGCTTCCTCCCTTGGTCGTGTTTTGGTTCAGCGGTATAGTGGGATGAAGCGGCATTACCGTAGGCTTACGAGAGACCGGTTCCCTCAACTACAACTTGTTGCAAAAGATGGCTGGCGGGTGCCAGTTTCTCCTACTTTAGTTGGACCGGATTCAACAAAGGCGGTCCTTGAGAAGGTTGAAAAGCAATTTATGTATCACCGTTGTGGTTTTGCGTAGGTGAGAATTGTTCTTACTAGATATCCGTAGCAGCCACGTAAAACATGCAACAACAATTAGAGGACGTCTAACTTGTTTTTGCAGGGTATGTTGTGATGTGATATGGCCAATTACATGATGAGATATATGTGATGTATGAGATGATCATGTATTGTATAGAATATCACGACTTGCATGTCGATGAGTATGGCAATCAGCAGGAGCCATAGGGTTGTCTTTAATTATTGTATGACCCGCGTGTCAATCATTAAGCGCTATGTAATGCTTTACTTTATTGCTAAATGGTAGCAATAGTAGTAGAAGCATGGTGTGCGCGACAACCCCGATGGCGACACGTTGATGGAGATCAAGATGATGGAGATCATGGTGTCATACCAGTGACGATGGAGATCATGCTAGTGCTTTCAAGATGGAGATCAAAAGCACAAGTTCATGGCCATATCTTGTCACTTATGATTTGCATGTGATGTTAATCCTTTTATGCAGCTTGTTTTGCTTAGGACAACGATGGCATTATAAGGTGATCCCTCACTTAATTTCAAGATAAATTGTGTTCTCCCCGAGTGTGCACCGTTGCGAAAGTTCGTCGTGTCGAGACACCACATGATGATCGGGTGTGATAGACTCTACGTTCACATACAAAGGGTGCAAGCCAGTGTTGCACATGCAGAACACTCGGGTTAAACTTGACGAGTCTAGCATGTACAGACATGGCCTCGGAACACAAGAGACCAAAAGGTCGAACATGAGTCATATAGTAGATATGATCAACATGATGATGTTCACCATTTAAACCACCTCAACTCACGTGATGATCGGACTTGAGTTGGTGAATTTGGATCATGTATCACTCGAATGACCGGAGGGATGTCAATTTGAGTGGGAGTTCTTCAGTAATGTGATTAACTAAACTCATTATCATGAACATAGTCAGTTGTGTCTTTGCAAATTATGTTGTAGATTACTTGCTCGCGCTGTAGCTCCCTTGAATTTTTATATGTTCCTAGAGAAATAGAGTTGAAAGATGATGGTAGAAATATTGCGGACTGGGTCCGTGACCTGAGGATTGTCCTCATTGTTGCACAGAAGGCTTATGTCCTTAATGCACCGCTCGGTGCGCCAACCCCTCTAGCGTCGTATGTAGATGTTGTGAACATCTGACAGGAACGTTTTTATGACTACTTGATAGTTTAGTGCATCATGCATTACGGCTTAGAATTGAGGCTCTGACACGTTTTGAACGTCATTGAACATATGAGATGTTCTAAGAGCTGAAATTATGATGTCAGGCTCGTGCCCGTGTTGCGAGATATGAGATCTCCAACAAGATTCTTTGCTTGCAAGATGAAGGAGAATAGCTCAATCATTGAGCATGTGCTCAGATTGTCTGGGTGCTACAATCGCTTGAATCAAGTGGGAGTTGATCTTCCAGATAAGATAGTGATTGATATAGTTCTCCAAGTCACGGTCACTAAGCTACTAGAACTTGGTGATGAACTATAAAATGCCAGGGATAGATATAATGATCCCTGAGCTGTTCGCGATATTTGACACCGCGAAGGTAGAAATCAAGAAGGAGCGTCAAGTGTTGATGGTTAGTAAAACCACTAGTTTCGAGAAGGGCAAGGGCAAGGAGGGAAACTTCATGGATGGCAAGTCAATTGCTGCTCTAGTGAAGCAACTCAAAGTTGAACCCACAACCCGAGACTAAGTGCTTCGATTATGAGGAGAGCGGTCGCTGAAGCGGAACAACCCTAGATACTTGGTAGATAAGAAGGTTGGTAACTTCGACAGAAGTATATTTGATATACGTGTTATTGATGTGTACCTTGCTAGTACTCCTAGTAGCGCCTGGGTATTGGATACCGGTTCGGTTGCTAAATGTTAGTAACTCGAAATAAAAGCTACGGAATAAATGGAGAACTAGCTAAGGGTGAGGTGACAATGTGTGTTGGAAATGTTTCCAAGGTTGATGTGATCAACATAACATGCTCTCTCTACCTTCGGGATTAGTGACGAACCTAAATAAATGTTATTTGGTGTTTTGCATTGAGCATGAACGTGATTAGATCGTGTTTATTGCAACACAGTTATTCATTTAAGTTAGAGAATAATGGTTATTCTGTTTACATGAATAACACCTTCAATGGTCATGCACCCAGTGAGAATGGTTTGTTGAATCTTGATCGTAGTAATACACATGTTCATAACATTGATGCCAAAAAATACAAAGTTAATAATGATAGTACCACATACTTGTGGCACTGCCGCCAAATGTCATATTGGTACAAATCGCATGAAGAAACTCCATGCTGATGGATCTTTGGACTCATTCGATTTTGAATCGGTTGAGATATGCGGACCATGCCTCTTGGACAAGATGACTAAAACTCCGTTTTCCGGAACGGGCAATTGACTTATTGGAAATGATACATGTTGATGTATACGGTCCAATGAGTGTTGTAGCATGCAGTGGATATCATTATTTTCTTGCCTTCACTGATGATTTGAGTATATATGAGTATATTTACTTAATGAAACACAAGTCTAAATCATTTGAAAAGTTCAAGCAAATTCAGAATGAAGTTTAAGATCATCATGACAAGAAGATAAAAATGTCTACAATATGATCGTGGAGATGAATATCTGAGTTACGAGTTTGGCATACAACTTTAGACAATGTGAAAATTGTTTCACAACTCACGCCACCCGGAACACCATAGTGTGATGGTGTGTTCGAACGTCATAGTCGTGCTCTATTGGATGTGGTGCATGCTATGATGTCTCTTATCGTTTTGCTACTATAGTTTTGGGGTTATGCATTAGAGGCAACTACATTCACTTTAAATAGGGCACCATCTAAATCCGTTGAGATGACACCGTGTGAATTATGGTTTGATAGAAACCTAAGTTGTCATTTCTTATTGTTTGGGGTTGCAACGCTTGTGTGGAAAAATTGTTTTCACCTAATGAGCTCGAACCCAAAGCGGACAAATGCATCTTCATAGAATACCCCAAGAACAGTTGGGTGAACCTTCTATCTCAGACCCAAGCATAAAGTGTTTGTTGCTAAAACTGGGTCCTTTCTCGAGAAAAAGTTTCTCTCGAAAGAATTGAGTGGGAGGAAGATGGAACTTGATGAGGTTGTTGAACCTTTGCTTCAACCAGAGAGTAGCGCAGCGCAGAAAGATGTTTATGTGGAACCTACGTCAGTTGAAGAGGAAGTAAATGATGATGATCATGAAGCTTCGAATCAAGTTACTATCGAACCTCGTAGGTCGACAAGGATGTGTACTGCTCCTGAGCGGTATGACAACCCTGTCTTGGAGGTCATGTTGTTGGACAACGATGAACCTACGAGATATGGAGAAGCGATGATGGGCCCGGATTCCGACAAATGGTTAGAGGCCATGAAATCTGAGAAAGGATCCATGTATGAAAACCAAGAATAGACTTTGGTAGAGTTGCTCCTTGGACGACAGGTCATCGAGTACAAATGGATCATTGAGATGAAGACAGACGCTGATGGTGAATGTCACCATTTATAAAGCTCGACTTGTCACAAAGAAGTTTCCGACAAGTTCAAGGAGTTGACTGCGATGAGATTTTCTCACTCGTAGCAATGCTAAAGTTTGTTGGAATTATGTTAGCAGTTGCTGCATTTTTCAATTATGAAATCTGGCAGATGGATGACAAAACATCGTTTCCTTAACGGTTTACTTGAGGAAAGGTTGTATGTGATACAACCAGAAGGTTTTGTCAGTCCTAAGGATGCTAGAAGGTGTGCAAGCTCCAACAATCCATCTAAGGGATGGAACAAGCATCTCGTAGTTGGAATATACACTTTGATGAGGTGATCAAAGTTTTGTAGTTTATACAAAGTTTACAAGAAACTTGTATTTACAATAAAGTGAGTGGGAGCACTATAGAATTTCTGATAAGTATATGTGGATGACATATTGTTGATCGGAAATAATGTAGAGTTTCTAGAAAGCATAAACGGTTGTTTGAAAAGTGATTTTCAAAGGAAGACCTGGATAAATCTACCTAACCGTTGAGCATCAAGATCTATAGAGATAGATCAAGATGCTTGATGAGGCTTTCAATGAGTACATACCTTGACAAGATTTTGAAAGAGTTCAAAATGGATCAGTAAGAGAAAGGGTTCTCGCCTGATTTGTAAGGTGTGAAGTTGAGTGAGACTCAAAGCTTGACAACGGCAGAAGAAAGAGAAAGGACGAACGTCATCCCCTATGCCTTAGCCATAAGCTCTGTATAGTATGCCATGTTGTGTACCGCACCTATGTGTGCCTTGCCATGAGTCCTTCAAGGGGTACAAGAGTGATCCAGGAGTGGATCACTGGATAACGGTCAAGATTATCCTTAGTAACTAAAAGACTAAGGAGATGTTTCTCGATTATGGAGGTGATAAAGAGTTCGTTGTAAAGAGTTACATCGATGCAAGCTTTAACACCAATCCGGATGACTCGTAGTAGCAATCTGGATACGTATAGTGGAGCAGCCATTTGGAATAGTACCAAGTGGAGTGTGGTAGCGGTGTTTACAGTTTGACATAGAGATTTGCAAAGTACACACAGATCTGAATGTCGCAGACCCGTTGACTATAAGACCTCTCTCACATGCAAAGCATGATCGAGCTCCAAAACTTATTGGGTGTTAGATTCATAATAATGTGAATCACATGGTGATGTGAACTAGATTATTGACTCTAGTGCAAGTGGAGACTATTGGAAATATGCCCTAGAGGCAATAATAAATTGGTTATTATCATATTGCCTTGTTCATGATAATCATTTATTATCCATGCTATAATTGTGTTGATCAGAAACTCAGATACATGTGTGGATACATAGACAACACCATGTCCCTAGTATGCCTCTAATAGACTAGCTCGTTGATCAAAGATGGCTATGATTTCCTAGTCATGGACATGAGATGTCATTTGGTAACAGGATCAGATCATTAGGAGAATGATGTGATGGACAAGACCCAAACTACAAATGTAGCATATGATCATGTCAGTTTATTGCTACTGTTTTCTTCATGTCAAGTATATGTTCCTATGACCATGCGTCATGCAACTCACGGACACCAAAGGAGTGCCTTGTGTGTATCAAACGTCGCAACGTAACTGGGTGACTATAAAGGTTCTCTACAGATATCTTCGAGGGTGTCTGTTGGGTTGGCAGGGATCAAGACTGGGATTTGTTACTCCGTGTGATGAAGAGGTATCTCAGGGCCCACTCGGTAATACAACATCACAATAAGCCTTGCAAGCAATGTGACTAAGTGTTAGTCACGAGATCTTGTATTATAGAATGAGTAAAGAGACTTGCCGGGTAACAAGGTTGAACTAGGTATGGAGATACCGACGGTCGAATCTCGGGCAAGTAACATATCGAAGAACAAAGGGAACATCATACGGGATTAACTGAATCCTTGACATAGAGGTTCGACTGATGAAGATCTTCGTAGAATATGTAGGAACCAATATGTACATCTAGGTCCCGCTATTGGTTATTGACCGTAGAGGTGTCTCGGTCATGTCTACATAGTTCTCGAACCTGCAGGGTTTGCACACTTAAGGTTTGGTGACGTTTCAGTAGTATAGAGTTATGTATGATAGTGAGCGAAGGTTGTTCGGAGTCCGGATGAGATACCGGACGTCAAGAGGAGCTCCGGAATGGACCAGAGGTATATAGGAAGTCCTATTTTGGTCGTCGGAAAAGTTTCGGGCTCATCGGTAGTGTACCGGGAGTGCCAGTAGTGTACCGGGAGACCATCGGGAGGGGTATTTCGACCCAAGAGGCTACATGGGCTGTGGGAGAGTGAATACCAGCCCTTAGTGGGCTGGTGGAAGTCCCACATAAGGCCCATGCGTCTGGGAGAGAATACCCAAAGAGAAAAGGTGGAAAAAAGGCAAAATAGGGAGGAATCCTAGTCCTACTAGGATTGGAGGAGGAGTCCTCCTCTCCTCCTTGATTCGGCCGAACCAAGGGCTGGTCCCTTGAGGGAAAAGGCTCCTCCTATCTTCCTCCTATATATACTAGAGGTTTTAGGGTTTTTGGCACTAGTTTTTCAGCCACGTGCTACCCTATCCTCTAGTGCATAGTTTCTCCTCTAGATCGGTTTTCTGCAGTGCTTAGGCAAAGCCCTGCCGGAATTGCTCCACCACCATTGCCGCAACACCGTCGTGCTGCCGAAGAACTTGTCTACCTCTCCGCTCCCTCTTGCTGGATCAAGAAGGCGGAGATCGTCATCGAGCTGTACGTGTGCTGAACACGGAGGTGTCGTCCGTTCGGCGCTAGATCGGAAGGACCGTGATCAAGATCGTGAGACGGATCGTGATGAGATCACGGGACGTATCGTGATGAGTTCACGGGATGGATCGTGATTGGATCGTGGGATGGATCGTGATGAGATCGCGGGACGCTCGGCGATGTGGATCGCGGGACGGATCATGATGAGATCGCGGGACGCTCGGCGATTTGGATCGCGAAGGCGTTCGACTACACCAACTGCGTTTCTTAACGCTTCCCGCTTAGCGGTCTACAAGGGTATGTAGATCTACTATCCCTCTCGTAGATGCTCATCACCATGGATAGATCTTGCGTGTGCGTAGGATTTTTTTTGTTTCCCATGCAACATTCCCCAACACACCGCTTGGTAACCAACCCATAGACATGTCATCCGAAGACGTTAAGAATGCTTGGGAGGCACGTTTTGGAGATTACTTAATAGTTCAATGTGCAATTTTGTATGGCTTAGAACCGGGACTTCAAAGACGTTTTGAACGTCATGGAGCATATGAGATGTTCCAGGAGTTGGAGTTTATCTTTAAGAAGAATGCCCAGATCGAGAGGTATGAGACCTCCAATAAGTTCTATGCTTGCAAGATGGAGGAGAACGGGTCTATCAGTTAACATATACTTAGAATGTCTAGGTATTCGACCCGTCTGGTGGAGTTAGGGATGCCCCTTCCGCCGGAGGCGATCACTGACAGAGTTCTTTAATCATTGCCACCTAACTACAAGAGCTTCGTGATGAACTATAACATGCATGGGATGACCAAGTTAGTCGCCGAGCTGTTTGCGATGCTGAAAGTCGTTGAGTCTGAAATCCAGAAATAACATCAAGTGTTGATGGTCAATAAAACCACTAGCTTCAAGAAACATGGCAAGGGCAAGAAGGGTAACTCCAAGAAGGGTGGCAAACCAGTTGCTCCTCCCGTGAAGAAACCCAAGGCTGGACCCAAGCCAAAAACTGAGTGTTTTCATTGCAAGGGAACTGGTCACTGGAAGCGGAATTACCCCAAGTACCTGGCCGACAAGAAGGCGGCCAACACCAAACAAGGTATATATGATATACATGTTATTGATGTGTACCTTACTAGCTCTCGTTGTAGTGCCTGGGTATTTGATACTGGTTCGATTGCTCACATTTGCAACTCAAAGCAAGACCTGCAGAATAGACTGAGGCTGGCTAAGGATGAAGTGACGATTCACGTGGGAAATGGTTCCAAGGTTGATGTGATCGCCGTCGACATTCTCGCTCTTTGACTACCATCGGGATTAGTGATGAACCTGAATAATTGTTATTTAGTGCCTGTGTTAAGCATGAACATTATATCTGGATCTTGTTTATTGCGAGACGGTTACTCATTTAAATTAGAGAATAAATGGTTGTTCTATTTATATGAGTAATATATTTTATGGTCATGCACCCAATGTGAGGGGTTTATTCTTATTGAATCTCGATAGTGATGAAACACACGTTCATAGCATTGATGCCAAAATATGTAGAGTTGATAATGATAGTACCACTTTCTTGTGGCACTGCCGTTTGGGTCATATTGGTGTAAAACGCATGAGGAAGCTCCATGCTGATGGACTTTTGGAGTCACTTGATTTTGAATCACTTGACACATGTGAACCATGCCTCATGGGTAAGATGACTTAAATGCCGTTCTCTGGAACAATGGAACGGGCGAGTGATTTGTTGGAAATCATACATACTGATGTGTGCGGTCAAATGAACATTGAGGCGCATGGTGGATATCATCATTTTCTCACCTTCACTGATGACTTGAGTAGATATGGGTATATTTACTTAATGAAACACAAGTCTGAAACGTTTGAAAAGTTCAAGCAATTTCAGAGTGAAGTTGAGAATCATCATAACAAGAAGATTAAATTCCCAAGATCTGATCGGGGAGGAGAATATCTGAGTTAAGAGTTTGGCAGTCACTTAAGATAGTGTGGAATTTTTTCACAATTGACACCGCCTGGAACACCATAGCGTAATGGTGTGTCCAAACGTCGTAATCGAACCTTATTAGATATGGTGTGTTCTACGATGTCTCTTGCCGATTTGCCACTATCGTTTTGGGGTTATGCATTAGATACAACTGCATTCACTTTAAATAGGGCACCATCGAAATCTGTTGGGACGACACCATACGAACTGTGGCTTGCCAAGAAGCCAAAGTTGTCGTTTCTTAAAGTTTGGGGATGTGATTCTTATGTCAAAAAGCTCCAGCCTGGAACCCAAAGCAGAGAAATGCGTCTTCATAGGATACCCAAAAGGGACGGTTGGGTCTACCTTCTATCTCAGTTCCAAAGGCAAAGTGTTTGTCCCAAAGAACGGAACATTTCTTGAGAAAGAGTTTCTCTCGAAAGAATTGAGTGGGAGGAAAGTAGAACTTGATGAGGTCGTTGAACCTTCACTTCGACCAGAGAGTAGCACAACGTAGAAAGATGTTTCTGTGAGCCAACAACGGTTGAAGAGGAAGTTAATTATGATGATCATGAAACTTCGGATCAAGTTGCTATTGAACCTCGTAGGTCGACAAGGACACGTACTGCTCCTAAGTGGTACGACAACCCTGTCTTGGAGGTCATGTTGTTAGACAAAAGTGAACCTATGAGCTATGGAGGAGTGATGATGGGCCCGAATTCCGATAAATGGTTAGAGGCCATGAAATCCGAGATGGGATCCATGTATGAAAACAAAGTATGGACTTTGGAAGTATTACCTGAAGGGCAAAAGGCCATTTAGAATAAATGGATCTTTAAGAAGAAGACAGACGCGGACGGTAATGTCACTGTCTATAAAGCTCAACTTGTGGCAAAAGGTTTTTCACAAGTTCAAGGAGTTGACTATGATGAGACCCTCTCACCCGTAGCGATGCTTAAGTCTGTCAGAATCATGTTAGCCACAGATGCATATTTCAACTATGAAATTTGGCAGATGGATGTCAAAACAGCGTTCCTTAATGGTTTCCTTGAGGAAGAGTTGTATATGATGCAACCGAAAGGTTTTGTCGATCTAGAGAATGCCGACAAAGTTTGCAAACTCCAGCGATCCATTTATGGACAGGTGCAAGCATCTCGGAGTTGGAATAAGCGCTTTGATGAGGTGATCAAAGCGTTTGGGTTTATACAAGTTTATGGAGAAGCTTGTATTTACAAGAAAGTGAGTGGGAGCTCTGTAGCGTTTCTGATATTATATGTGGATGACATATTGCTGATTGGAGACAATATAGAAATGATGGAAAGCGTGAAGGAATATTTGGACAAGAGTTTTTCAATGAAGGACCTAGGAGAAGCTGCTTTCATATTAGGCGTTAAGATCTATAGAGATAGATCGAGACGCTTGATAGCACTTTCACAATGCACATACCTCGATAAAGTTTTGAACAAGTTCAAAATGGATTAGTCTAAGAAAGGGTTCTTACCTGTGTTATAAGGTGTGAAGTTGAGTAAGACTCAATGCCCAGTTACTGCAGAAGATAGAGAGAAGATGAGTGTCATCCCCAATGCTTCAGCCATAGGCTCTATCATGTATGCGATGCTATGCACAAGACCCGATGTCAGCCTTGCCATAAGTATGGCCAGAAGGTTTCAAAGTGATCTTGGAATGGAGCACTAGATGGCTGTCAAGAATATCCTTAAATACCTGAAAAGGAATAAGGAGATGTTTCTCGTTTATGAAGGTGATGAAGAGCTCGTCATAAAGGGTTACGTTGATGCAAGCTTTGACACTGATCCGGATGACTCTAAGTCGCAAAACAGATACGTATTTATTCTCAATGGGGAAGCGGTAAGCTGGTGCAGTTCCAAGCAAAGCATGGTAGCCGATTGTACATGCGAAGCAGAGTACATCGCAGCCTCGGAGGCAGCGAAGGAAGGTGTCTGGATGAAGCAGTTCATGACAGATCTTGGAGTAGTGCCCAGTGCACTGAATCCGATGACTCTGTTATGTGACAACACTGGTGCCATTACTCTGGCCAAGGAACCAAGGTTTCACAAGAGGACCAGACACATAAAGCGATGCTTCAATTCCATCCGCGATTATGTCGAGGAGAAGGACATAAATATTTGCAAAGTGCAGACGGATTTGAATGTTGCAGACCCATTGACTAAACCTCTTCCAAGGGCTAAACATGATCAACACCAGGACTGCATGGGTGTTCGATTCATTTCAATGTAAATCACATAGTGATGTGAACTAGATTATTCACTCTAATGCAAGAGGGAGACTGTTGGAAATATGCCCTAGAGGCAATAGATAAAGTGTTTATTATTATATTTCCTTGTTCATGATAATCGTTTATTGTCCATGCTATAGTTGTGTTGATTGGAAACTAAATACATGTGTGGGCATATAGACAAACACTGTGTCCCTAGTATGTCTATAGCAAGCTAGCTCGTTGATCAAAGATGGTTAAGGTTTCCTGGCCATGGACATGAGATGTCATTTGATATCGAGATCACATCATTAGGACAATGATGTGATGGACAAGACCCAAAACTATAAACATAGCATATGATCGTGTCAGTTTATTGCTACAATTTTTCTGCATGTCAAGTATATGTTCCTATGACCATGAGATCATGCAACTCACTGACACCAGAAGAGTGCCTTGTGTGTATCAAACGTCGCAACGTAACTGGATGACTATCAAGGTACTCTACAAGTATCTCTGAAGGTGTCTGTTGAGTTAGCATGGATCAATACTGGGATTTGTTACTCCGTGTGACGGAGAGGTATCTCAGGGCCCACTCGGTAATACAACATCACAACAAGCCTTGCAAGCAATGTGACTAAGTGTTAGTCGCAGGATCTTGTATTGCAGAACGAGTAAAGAGACTTGTTAGTAACGAGGTTGAACTAGGTATAGAGATACCTATGATCGAATCTCGGGCAAGTAACATACCGAAGGACAAAGGGAACATCATACAAGATTAACTGAATCCTTGACATAGTGGTTCGACTGATAAAAATCTTCGTAGAACATGTAGGAACCAATATGGGCATCCAGGTCCCGCTATTGGTTATTGACCGTAGAGGTGTCTCGGTCATGTCTACATGGTTCTTGAACCCGTAGGGTCTGCGCACTTAAGGTTCGGTGACGTTTTGGTATAGATGAGTTATGTGTGTTGGTGACCGAAGGTTGTTTGGAGTCCTGGATGAGATCCCGAACGTCACGAGGAGTTCCAGAATGGTCCAGAGGTAAATATTCATATATGGGAAGTTGGTGTTTGAGTTCCAGAAAAGTTCCATGACCTGCAAGTGGTGTGAAGGAGTACCGAAAGTGTTCCTAGGGGTCCACCGGATGGTCCCATCTACTCCAATGGGTCACATGGGCTGTGAGAGGGTGCAAACCAGCCCCTGGTGGGCTGGCCGCACCTCCCACCCCAAGGCCCATGCGGCTAGAGGCTTGGGCTGGGCCAAAACTTGGTGGCCAAGCCACCCTGGCTGAGACACCTCTTGCTGGATCAAGAAGGCGGAGATCTTCATCGAGCTGCACGTGTGCTGAACGCGAGGTGCCGTTCGTTCGGTACTTGATCAGGAGTTCGTGGGACGGCTTGCGATTTGGATCGTGGAGACGTGCCACTACATCAACCACGTTATTTAACGCTTCCGCTTAGCGATCTACAAGGGTACATAGATCCAATCTCTCCTCTCATAGATGCTCATCTCCTAGATTGATCTTGGTGAAGTGTAGGATTTTTTTTGTTTCCCATGCAACATTCCCCAACAAAAACAATAGAAGATACCATTTAGTCAAGTGGACGCGTTTTTGTCGATCCAAAAATAAAGGTGGGCTTGGTGTCAAAGATCTTCACAACCAAAATATATGTTTGCTAGCAAAGTGGTGGTGAAAATTGGATACTAGGCAGGGACTTTGGCAAGAGATTGTTTGAGCCAAATATCTTAAAAATACTCGGTTGCTGGGGTTACTAGTAAGTTCAATGATTTCCATGTTTAGAAGGTGTTGTTGAAAGTTAAAGAAGCCTATAGGGCTAATAGGAGAGTGGTCATCCAATTTCGGAATGTTACCAAACAATGGCATGATGTACTTGATGATCATGCCCCTGTGCGTGACACATTCATTGATCTTTCCAGTGTTGCTAATTTTCCCGACAACTCCATTGCCCGGTTCCAAAAGGGTAACCTTGTGACTATGTTTAGACGCAAACTCACTATGGATCTAGCTCGACAATTAGCTGATATTGTTGGGAAAGTCGAACAAATGAATCTGCTGCCTGGGCAAGACAAGATTGTGTGGGTGTTGGGCCCAAAGGGTAAATACACTACAAAAGCTATGTACTCGTACCTAGAAAGAAACTTGTCTGGGTGTGATTATAGATGGATTTGGAAGGCCAAATTGCATATCAAAATGCATTTTTTTCTATGGCGATTGTTTCAAGATGTCGTGCTTACTAGGGATGTTAATAAACATAGAATCTGAGCTGGCAATCCATGGTGTTCCTTTGTTGATTGTAGAGAAACTTACATGCACCTCTTCTTCCAATGCCTTGTTGCTAGGGTGGTTTGGCATACGGTCGGATCGGTGCTTGTCACTGATCTTTTTCCAAATAATTTCTATCAATTTTAAGTTTGGTGCTATGCTTTTTTGCGTGATGAAGATCGTTCGGTTCTTCACTATCGGTTTAGCCGCCATCTGTTGGGCTATCTGGAATAGTAGGAATCATGCTACTTTTGAGATGAAAAAGATCAAATCTCCTTTTGAGATTTTGTCCGAGGCTTGTGTAAATCTGAAATATTGGGTAGGCCTACTAAAGATGAAGAATCGTGTTCGGCTAGAGCGGGGTGCAACACTATTGAAGGAGAACGCCAAAATTATGATGAGGATCCGCGCGACAGCCTACTCAGAGAAGATCTGAAGTGAAGTCGGGTCCTGGATTGGGAGGGTTCTTTTGGTGGTTGTTCTCATGTTATGTTAGCTCCTTGTATTTCCAATGTTGCCTCTAAATAGGCTTTGAGACATGTCATGTAGTTGTTGGGAGTAACTTACTCCTAGATATTGAGGTTTTGAGGTGTTCTCGGGTTTTCGCCCATGGCGGGTGTTTCTATTGCGAGCATTCTGCAGTGGGTTTCCTGGGAATACTTTGAACCTGCCTTTCCCTTTCCTTTTTGAACTCCTGGATTTGGATGTATTTCCGTTATTTTTCTATAATGGAAAGGGGCATAGCCCGATTCAAAAAAAAAGTTCGTGCGTGGGTAAACATAAAAGGTTACTCAACCCACAGGGTTGTCTCTATGTGTTCACGGGCATAGACAAAGTCGTCGAAATGGACCCTTGCATATGCATGTATGTATGAATACATATGTATACTTTTCTAAATTTGGTTGTAAAGTATTAAGAATTAAATTTCAACTACACGACCTTAGTTTGATATATGGTGTGATGTCTAATAGTAATTGTGGAGCAATGTCATATTACACACAGAAAAACTAACAGAATAGCAAAACGAATTAGGGTAATGACCTCGAATAGGTACCAAAGTACATTTACTTCGTCTACAATAATGTCTTAAAGCTTCCAAAAAACGTTCTTCGGGCATTAGTATTAACATTATTTGAGATGAAAAGCAACTTATTCAAAGCACGAATTTGTGATTCAATATAGTAACCATTTTGTTTTCCTCTTTTCCTTTTATCAGCATGATAACTACTTCTCTCGCAAGATTCTATCAACTGAAGTGTAAATACACGAAAATTACAATTTAGAATTTTGGGAATTATAAAAAAATCAAAGGGAAATTAGAATTTAGATCCCAAATAATCTAACATAACTTGACAAGTATTGATCGTTTGATAAGGAGACGGGAATGGGACATAGACATGCATGTAAGATGGCCTAACAACCAAAACGATGAGGCAGGCAAGAAACAGATGAGGTTGATGAGCCTACACTAATGGAAACTACGTGGAAAGGTTTCCCATCACACGGCTCGCCAGCTTGATCTTCTACATGGACCTTATGTAAGAACAAACCTGGCAAAAGGAGTATGGTCCTTCTTTTTCTTTGCCACTCAAGTGTAGACATCTTCCATGCTTAGGCCACTTCTCCCCTTCCCTAATACAAAAATGAGTCCAATCACCACTCGCAACATGACCAACAACCTTACTACAAGACTATTTCCTAAATCCATCATGTCGGCTGGGCTATACAGGTCGGACCGTGGGCCTCCCTCGTTTGGAAAGTACTATGGGCCTATGTGCATGGACATATATAAAAACATATAGGATCATTCCCCCAGGCCTAGGCCCTAAGTAGTCGCCTTCCCCTAGGCCCAAAGTCAGCACTGCTCACCCAACATAAATTATGGGTAATGGTTGCCATGTCTAGGGTTGCCTAAAAAGACTTTTGATTTATGAAATTATTGTTGAGATTATAGCATAAGCTTTCACTAAAAACTAAAGAGATTGTTAGAACCACGTAAGAGCAGCCTCGGTGTGGCTCGTTCGCTAGTCAACTTGTGGGGCTAGTGCCTTGCAACAACAAACAACCTGTCGAGAGAGGCATATTAGGTTTCAGTTGAAAACCATAGCCACTCGTCCTAGCGTCAATACATCAAATATGTTTTAGTGAGTCGATGGTTGTCAAAAAACAATGGTGTCGACATATGCATGCCATGGTATATGAGCAATAAATAACAAAGAATGGAATTGTCTAAGTTTAATGTAGAGACGATAGTAGTGAAGACTATTGATGTACCACATGGAGGAGCAAACAATGTGACTTGGCAATGCTGGAGGAGATCTAGAGGATGCTATCATGTTGGCGGCTCCAGATCTTGCATGGCTTATTGTTCACCACCTCCATGTTGGTGCATGGAGGAGGTCTAGAGAGGCTATAATGTTCTTGACTTAGGGGCTTCAAAGACACCATGCATGCTACTACATCAAGCGGGTCTCAATGTCATGTGATGTACGCAAGGGTGCATCAAGGGTAGTGAGGTGGCTTGAGTCCGCGTCGGTATTTCCTCAAAGAGGAAGGGATGATGCAACATAGCTACGGTAAGTATTTCCTTCAGTTAAGAAACCAAGGTATCAATCCATGGAGGAATATCAAGCAACTATGTAAACGACGCCTACACACAAAGAACAAATCCTTGCAACCCGACGCGTAAGAGATGTTGTCAAGCTCTCAACGATAAAACGATAGATTAGGTTGTAATAGGTTGGGCAAAAAGATCTCACAAGAACACAAAATAAAAGAAGTAAAAAAAGTGCAGAAAGGTATTTTTGGGTTTTTGGATTTATAGATCTGAAAACAAAAGCGGCAAAAAGATAGATCGGAAAGCAATATGCTGGAAAAGTAGACCCCGGGGCTATAGGTTTTACTAGTGGCTTCTCTCATGAGTATAGCACGCGATGGGTGAACAAATTACTATTGGGAAATTGATAGAAGATCAAACAATCATGACGATATCCAAGGCAATGATCATTATATAGGCATCACATCCAAGATAAGTAGACCGAAATGATTCTGCATCTACTACTATTACTCCACACATCGACCTCTCTCCATCATGCATCTATTGTATTGAGTTCATGGAAAATGGAGTAATGCGATAAGAATGGTGACATGATGTAGACAAGATCTATTCATGTAGGAATAGACCCCATCCTTGTTATCCTTAATAGCAACAATACATGTGTGCCTTGTTGCCCCTTCTATCACTGGGAAAGGACACTGTAAGATCGAACCCATCACAAAGCACCTCTTCCCATGGCAATAAAAAATGATCTAGTTGGCCGAACTAAACCAAAGATTCGAAGAAGAAATACGAGGCTATAAGTTATCATGCATATAAAAGATCAAAGAAGACTCAAATAATATTCATGGATAGAAACTTATCATGAACTCAAAATTCATCAGATCCCAACAAACACACCACAAAAATTCATTACATCAAATAGATCTCCAAGAGACCATTGTATTGAGAATCAAAAGAGAGAGATAAATCCATCTAGCTACTGCCTATAGACCCGTAGGTCTATGGTGGACTAATCATGCATCATTAGAGTGGCACCCATGAAGACGATGCACCCCTCCATGATGGTGTTAGATTGGATCTCATGGTTCTAGAACTTGCGACGGTTAGAATTGTGTTTCGTCGACTCCCCTAGGGTTTTATGAATACTTGGGTATTTATAGAGCTGATAGGCGGTGGAGAGGCATCCCGAGGTGGGCACAACCCACCAGGGTGCGCCTAGGGCCTCTAGCGCGCCTTGGTGTCTTGTGCTCACCTCGGCCCTACGCTCTCGCACTTCTTTGGCCCACTAGATGTCTTCTGGCCTCCAAAAAATCCTCAAAAAGTTTCACGATGTTTGGGCTTCGTTTGATACTGATTTTCCGCAAAGTAAAAAACAAGCAAATAATGGCAACTCGCACTTGGCACTAGGTCAATAGGTTAGTCCCAAAAAATGATATAAAGTTGCTATAAAATGATTGTAAAACATGCAAGATTGATAATACAACATCATGGAACAATAAAAAATTATAGATACATTGGAGACGTATCACGTTGGAGACGTATCAGGTAGTGTAACATGATACGTCTCCAATGTATCTATAATTTTTGATTGTTCCATGCTATTATATTATCTGTTTTGGATGTTTTATATGCATTAATATGCTATTTTATATTATTTTTGGGACTAACCTATTAATCTAGAGCCTAGTGCCAGTTTCTGTTTTTTCCTTGTTTTTGAGTATTGCATATATGGAATATAAAACAGTGTCCAAACGGAATAAAATCTTTGCGATGTTTTTTTCTGGAGCAGAAGAGATCTACCAGGCTTGGATTGCAAGGCAAGGCACTTACCAGTAAGTCACAAGCCAGGAGGCGCAACGACCCCCCTGGCCGTGCCTGGCAGGCTTGTAACTCCGTGGAAGGAGTCCTAGTCTTTGTACTATAAATACCCAAATATTCCCCCAATACCAAAAAGATCCACGCAAATACTTTTCTGCTCCCAGAAGCCTCCGTTCCCGATAGGTCCAATCTTGGAGCCTTTTCCGGTAATCTGCTGGAGGGGGATTCGATCATGGAGGGCATCTACATCAACTCCATTGCCCCTCTGATGATGCGTGAGTAGTCCACCACAGACCTAGGGTCCATAACTAGAAGCTAGATGGCTTCTTATCTCTCTTTGCGCTTCAATACCATGTTCTTCATGATCTTCATGGATATCTATCCGATGTAATACTCTTTTGCAGTGTGTTTGTCGAGATCCGATGAATTGAGGGTTTATGTTCAGATTATCCATGAATATTATTTGAGTCTTTTCTGAATTCTTATATGCATGATTTAATATCTTTGCAAGTCTCTTTGATCTATTGGTTTGGTTTGGCCAACTAGATTGGTAATTCTTGCAATGGGAGAAGTGCTTAGTTTTGGGTTCAATCCTGCGTGTCCTCACCCAGTGACATAGTAGGGGTAGCAAGGCACGTATTGTATTGTTGCCATGAAGGGTAAAAAGATGGGGTGTTCATCATATTTCTTGAGTTTATCCCTCTACAGCATGTCATCTTTGTTAATACGTTACTCTGTTCTTCATGAACTTAATACTCTAGATGCAGGCAGGAGTCGGTCGATGTATGGAGTAATAGTAGTAGATGCAAAATCGTTTCGATCTACTTGACATGAATGTGATACCTATATGCATAATCATTGCCTTGGATATATTCATAATTATTCGCTTTTCTATCAATTGCTCGACAGTAATTTGTTCACCCACCGTAATATTTTCCTTCAAGAGAGAAGCCTCTAGTGAAACCTATGGCCCTGGGGTCTACTTTCCAAATCATATTTTCAGATCTATAAACCAAGAATACCAAAAATACCTTGCTGAAATTTATTTACTTTTCACTTTCCGCAATCTTTTACATCTCTCTCTATCAGATCTAATCCTTGCAAATAATCGTGAAGGGATTGGCAACCCCTGTTTAGCGTTGGGTGCAAGAGTTTGATTGTTTATGTAGGTGCATCCATTGGTGACTCGCTTGTTCCTCCTACTGGATTGATACCTTGGTTCTCATCAACTAAGGGAAATACTTATCTACTTTGCTGCATCACCATTTCCTCTTCAAGGGAAAACCAATGCAAACTCAAGAGGTAGCAAGAAGGATTTCTAGCGCCGTTGCCGGGGAGGATACACATCAAGCCCACCAAGTGCCCATCACAAACTCATCTCTTGCATTTACATTATTTGCCATTTGCCTCTCATTTTCCTCTCCCCCTCACCAATTTGTTGTTTTATTTGCCTTCTCTTTTTCGTTTGCCCTTTTTCTTGACGGATCTTTTGCTTGTTACTATGACTAGCATTGCTACCTCCCTTTTGTCACCAGACTTTCAAGTTCTATACTTCAAACAAAAACAAGGGGAAAATCTGAAATATGCATGGTATAGGCTAATGGAATCCCATCATATTTCCAATCTAAAAGGAGATACAAAAGTTCTGCTTAGAATTTTTTACATTGGATTGGCTTTACATCATAGAAAGCTTTTGGATTTTGCCTTAGAGGGAATTTTTATCAAACTTGATGCAAGTGTCACTTATAAAGTTTTGTAAGGAATTTTGGGGGTTCCCCCACAAAAAAGGGGCCTACCTTTTCACAAGAGGGAGTTCAACTCCTCAACGCATTGAGTGACTTGCATAAACACTTAGTGGAGTTACAAAAATATCATGAACCCCTCAAACACATTAGTGGGAATCCCAGTCGCTTGAACACTTTGATTACCCTTTGCAATAAGCGTTTGGATATTTTGGATCTTAAGATGGTTCCTTTGCCCGAAAACCCGGGGAAGCGGAAAGAGCCCCCCGGATTCGAGAAGGCCCTCACAAAGGTTGCTAATACCAAAGATGACAACACGTAGATGTATTGCGTTTTGCCTAGCTAGGGGCATTAAACAATAGCGCTTGTTGGGAGGCAACCCAATTTTATTTCACCTAATCCCATCGCCCACTCCTAACCCCTCGGTTATCGTCCTTAACCACGCCCCAGCCACAGTAAAGGCAAGGTCCGCCGTGGCCACCCTCTGGAAGCAACAAATAGACCTCTTCCGCCTATAAAAGGTCTCTCTAAGCATGACCTCAACCCTCAACACTCCTAGTCCTCCCTCGGTAAATCATCTGTAGTAGGAGAACGACCGGAGGAGTAGTATCCCCCACTTCCGTTCGAATCAACCGCCCCCAATCTCCATATAAATCTGACGCCACCTTAGATCTCCCCCTCAAATCTCTTCACATCTCTTAGATGATCTTAGAAACTGAGTCAAACCTTCGATTTTGCCTCAGAACAACCGGCTAGGAAACTCCACTTCCACCCGATGCCGCCATCCGCCGGAATCCGCGTCACCGACAACTCCGCACACCCCGGTGACCAAAACTGGTACCCAAGGAATCGCCTCAGTCTCCTCTATTCGATGGTGGGCTCAGCTCACCGAGGGGCACCCTTGCTCGCTGGCGAGGACCTCCGGAGCATCGCCTCTGTTCTGCCATAAGAGAGGAAGAGCGCGAGCGAACGGTCAAACCTAACCGGTGGGTCCGCGGGGCCCACTGTTAGTGATGCAGCTCGATTAATTGGAAACACATTCCAGAGAATACATCTTCTCTTTTAGGTAACATAATCTCAGGCCGAACAGTTTTCTTTTATATCTTTTTATTAAAAATGGATTTTTAACTAGACTTTGACTCCCTCTAGTTTCTAAACTATAACTTCAAATGACTTGATTCTTTTTCTGTTATTTCTCACATTTCATCTAGTTTATTTTAGTATCAGTTAAAAATTCCAAAAAAAATCCGTCCTGTCTTAGAATTATGTGTTAATTTCAATATTTTCAAAGTAGGAAAATGGAGGGAAGATTACTTCAAAAACTTTTGGACTGTACCCAACCTTTTTGCATACTCAAGGCAAGCATCTTGAACACTTGATATGATACAAGTTTGTTGTTTGTTTGCTAGGATAAATAATCATGACTATGTGGATTGAAGTGAAAATTTACATATGAAAAACATTCATACATGGATCCCTTGGTAGGGAATTATTTTCAATTAGTATGATATATATGTGGAAGTGTTTATTACCTTGTGTCATCCATGCCTACACTGGTTCATACAAATTCTAGAGGAAGGTTTTTGTCACGGGTGAAGCATGACCGTGAAACTGGCATCTCGTTGTGACGAGGATGATCAGTGAAGGCATGTCGGGGCATGACGGGTGGTGACTATGTTGGATATCATGGAAAAAATTACGTTGTGCTAACCATTACAGGGAAACTTGAACCTCCTGAGTCGACCATAGATCGAGTCTTGTCCAGTAACCCCCATACCTGGTTCATGCTACCACTTGTCCCTGCCACATGTAGGGTATAGTTTAGTAAGTCATCAACCTCTTTCTTTGCACACACCATACAAAGAGGCCAGAGAGAATTGTACCATTGATCATTGGTAGGCATGTCACTTGGTCAGGGGGAATGAATGTTCCGGTTGGACCGAGGGGGTAGCGCCCCTGTTTGCGCATGTTAGAAATATTGTGATCCCATGCTAATCGAGACTGGGTCTCCCCACTTATAGTTTTACTTAACGGTTGCCTTGTGTTATTACATGCATCGGAAAGTTAAGTTGGTGTGTGTCGGTCAGGTGTGTTTTCAACTCAAGGTCCGTAATCGGAATTAGCGAACATCTCGGGTTGACTAAAGAAATCCGTTACTCGTGGGTAAAGAGTACAACCTCTACAAAGTATAAAACCTATTTGAATAGTCGTGTCCACGGTTAAGGACTACAGTCTAGGATAGGTCAAGTGTCGGTCTTCGGAGGAAATAATTAAACCAGGATATTGATCATGAATTATGACGGATGATTATTATTATCAATTTTGTTATGGGCTAACCTTTTCTCTTATATTAATTGTTGAGTATCCCTGATATTTACTACGCAACTTTATTCTTGTAGACTCTGTTGGGCCTTCAAGCGTAGAGATTGTAGGACAGTGGCAATTTTCTCTCAAGTGGATGATCTAAGATTTATCAATCTGTGGGAGGTGTAGGATGAAGATGGTCTCTCTCAAAAAACTCTGCAATCAAAAACAAGAAATATCTTATGTCCCCAACACACCTAATACAATGGAAATTGTATAGATGCGGTAGTTAGGAGAAGAGATGGTGATACAAGTGCAATATGGATGGTAGATATATGTTTTTGTAATGTGAAAATATAAAAACAGCAAGGTAGCAAGTAGCAAACAACGAGCGAAACGTCTATTAATGCTTGGAAATAAGTCCTAGGGTTCATATTTTCACTACCACAATCTCTCAACACTGCTAACACAATAGAATCATATGATCATCCATCAACGTGCGACAAAGAATCACTCCAAAGTTCATATCTAGCGGAGAACATAAGATGAAATTGTTGTAGGTAGTAGAACCACCTCAAAGCTATTCCTTCCGATCAATCTATTGAGCTATTCCTATAAGTATCACAAACAGACCTGGAGTTCATACTAGAATAATACCTATGATACATATCAATCAACCCTAATGTCACCTAGATACTCCAATGTCAACTCAAGTGTCTGTGGGTTAATTATTTGACATGCATCAAACAATTTGAGGTTCATGATATTCAATCCAACACAAAGAACTTCAAAGATTACCCCAAGATTCTATCAGAGAAAGTAAGACAAGAACGTGTATCAACCCCTATGCATAGATTACCCGTTGTCACCACGGGAATTTGCAAGTTGAGTACCAAAACATATATCAAGTGAATCAATAGAACATCCCATTGTCACCACGGTTATCTAAGTACAAGATATATATCAAGTGATCTCAAATCCAATATTCAATCCAACATAGCAATATCTAAAAGGGAAAGATTCAATTCATCACAACAAGGTAGCAAGGGAATACCATCATATGATCCAACTATATTAACAAAACCCATGATACATCAAGAGCGTGACATATCAATAAAATGAGAGAGAGATAGATCAATCACATAGCCACTGGTACATACCCTCATCCCCGAGGGTGAACTACGCCCTCCTCGTCATGGACACCGCCAGGATGATGAAGATGGCCTCCGGTGATGATTGCCCCCTCCGACAAGGTGCCGAAATAGGGCTCCAGATGACTTTTTCTTTGGTACTGAGGCTTAAGGCGGCGGAGCTGAAGTTCTAGGCTTATTTCTTAGGGTTTATATATATATATATATAGGGTTTTTTGACGTTAGAATCATGCTAAACGGAGCAACAAGGTGGTCCCAAGCTATTAGGGCGCGCTGAGGGGGTGATGGCGCCCTGATAGCTTGGGGGCACCTGGTGGACCCCCTCCGGTGGTTCTTCACTCCAATATTCTTATTTTATCCAGAAAAAAAATGTTAACAGGCGATTCCGAGAACTTTTATTTTATGCACAAAAACAACAACACGATAATTCTAATGAAAACACGTCAGTCTGGGTTAGTTGTAATTAAATCATTTAAAGTGCATCAATAACATATGAGAGTATTGTAAACATAGGTAAATATAGCATGAACACTTCATATATTACCTATACGTTGGAGATGTATCAGCATCCCCAAGTTTAATTTCTACTTGTCTTCGAGTAGGTAAATGATAAAAGAAATAATTTATGAAGTGTGAATGCTAGCGTAGTATATAAGTTTGATCAATGATAATTCTAGTCACATTTCTAGCATAATAACCAGCAAATTTTTCTCATGAAACTCATTATGATAGAGTAGCAATCAATTCACATGTCATGGTTCAAACAATGCATTCTCTTGAAACTTAACAACCTATGTTCTTAGTCATTAAATAATTTCAATGCATCTTATTTTCAACAAAGTCTAAGTAAGATCTCCACATATTCAATTATCATATAGTATTCTATGATTTCTAATACCCAAAGCATATTTTTTTAGAACAAACAACATCCATCAAACACAGAGAAAGATAGGGGCTTAATGTTTTGCCTCCCAAACACACTTATCATAAAGATAATTGTCAACAATAATGAATCATGATCAAATATATTTGACTGGATATATATGACAGGATCTTTCCCCACCACATGATGCTTGCCAACTAATAGATTGAGGTTGGAATAAGAAGTTGACTCGACATGAAAAGTAAATAACATAAAAGTAAATAGATTGCCCCTCCTTGGAGGGAAGCATGGATTTGCAGAGGTGAGAGAGCTCAATGCTTAAAATAAAGATGATTATTTTTCGTGTAAATGTTACAACAAGGGATTTCAATATCTTCCAAGCTAAACACATTAATGGTGGTTCCTATACGGAATTGAAATTTTACTCCCCATCCACCATTCAAACATAATCTATGGTTGACCGAATACATGGGTGCCCTCCAAACAATCAACTTTGTATGGAGAGTTCTTGTTTATTTATTTTTGTATTATGCAGGACTGGGCATCCTTTTTACCAGCTTCTCTCATGCGATGACAAGTGAATAAACACTCATCGTGAGTTAGACACACTTAGCATGGAATATATCGTCCGCCTCGTTGCTCCATGAGCGGTACGGGTACACAAAACATATATTTATTTTTAACGTTTTAGAGATGGCACATGCAAATTTACTTGGAATGGGAGTGAAATACCATATATAGGTAGGTATGGTGGACTCTCATGGAAGAAAAATGGCTTAAGCTTTTTGGATGCACGAGTAGTATCTCTACTTATTACGAAGTTTTGGCTAGCAAAAGGTGCTAAACAAGCACCACATGTTGGAGGATCTATAACAATATAACTTCTATGCAAATATACCCAAACATAACCATTACGTTGTGTTCCTTGTCCAACTTCAACTATTTGATCAAGGTTGAAAATAATTAATGGGTATTCACAAACATAAAAGACGTCCAAGATACTATATTTGCATGTGAAAGTTCTCTTTCTTATACTAATTATTCATGAATTGTTTGCATGACCAATACTATGATTGCCAAACTTTAATAGATTTTACTTCTAAACCAAATGTGAAACTACTACTAAGCATAAAGCACATGGATAATTTCAGATTTATGATATCCAATTCATTCACAATTTACTCTCAGGATACACTACGGGAATCAGGTACTTTGTTGTCTACCATAGCGCACGACAAAGGGTAGGTCCACTGACGGCAAAGGCTTTGCCGTTCAGCAACAGATGACCAAATTTCCGGCACTGTGAACTCTGGTAAAGGAGTGCTTTGCCATCTGCCTTGACTCAGTAGACGACAAAGTGCTTTTGCCGTCAGGCTACAGATGGCCTACCACTAGAGTTAGCCCCATTAGTGGGTAACGACAGCCTTTGCCGGCTGCCACCGAAAACAAAGAGGTAAATAATTTGTCGTCTGCCCCCGGACGGCCATGCCTCGTGCGCCTTTGCTGTCAGCCCCCGGATGGCCATGCATTAGGCCCTTTGTCGTCTGCCCCCGGACGACAAAGTGACCAAATGACCCGAGGCCTCGCACTCCCAATTTGCACAGGTGAATGACACGTGTCCCAAGTGCAAGGAATCATCATAGCAATTTCCAAAGGTGGAAGTGATAAGTATGGAGTGTCAAACCCACAAGGAGCTAGAGATAAGATCAATATTCTCTCAAGTCCTATCTGCCACTGATACGACTCTAGGTACGCCGCACGTTTGCTTCCAACTAGAAACGAGAAATAAAACTACATTGTGGGTATGAAGAGAATAGCTTTGCATGATAACAGAGAACTAAAATATAAAAATAGGTGCTGTTATCATAAATTTAGAATATATTACAAATAGTGAGTGTGGAATAATGATGGGTTGGTGTGCGGAATTGTCCTAGGGAATTGTTAACAAGATCAGTGATCATTATTGCAATTTTATGAGGGAGAGGCATAAGCTAACATACTTTCTCTACTTGGATCATATGCACTTGTGATTGGAACTCTAGCAAGCATCTGCAACTACTAAAGATCATTAAGGTAAAAACCAACCATAGCATTAAAGCATCAAGTCCCCTTTATCCCATACGCAACAATCCCTTACTCGGGTTTAAGCTTCTGTCACTCTAGCAACCCAGTATAAGCGAATCATGAACTTATTGTAACACCCTATAGCGGGAATCCTTCACGTGTGCGTGGCAGGGAAAGCACCATAGGACAACACCAAAATAAACATACAACTCAAACCAATCTAGATCATCAATCAACCCACAAGAAAAAATAAATCTAGTCAAAACATCATTGGATGGCAACACATCATTGGATCATAATATGTGGCATAAAGCACCATGTTCAAGCAGGGGATTACAGCGGGATGCCAAAGAGTGGACCGCTGAAAACATATGAGGACGATGATGAAGAAGGTGATGTTGATGAAGACGATCACTGTGGCGATGGTTCCCCCGATGGCACTCCAGCGCCACCAAGAGAGAGGAGGAGAGGGTCTCCCCCTTGTGCTTCCTCCTCCATGGACTCCCCTAGGTGGGGAGAGGTTATCCCTCTGGTCCTTGGCCTCCATGGTGATGATGGCCCCTCCGTCTTCCTCCTCCAAGGTCTCCGGAGAGGGCCAAGATTGGTTTTTCGTGGCTATAGAGACTTGTGGTGGTGGAACTTCTGATCTAGGTTTCTTTCTGGAGGTTTCTAGATTTATAGGAGTACCTAGCATTGGAATCGCGTCAAGGGGACTCCCGAGGGGACCACAAGCCAGGTGGGCGTGCCCCGGTGGCTTGTGGCCTCCTCGAGATTCATCTTTGGTATCTTTTTGCTCCAGTATTTTTTATATTTTCCAAAAATATTCTCCGTAAATTTTCAGCCCATTCCGACAACTTTTATTTCTGCACAAAAAATGACACCATGGTAGTTCTGCTCAACACAACGTCAGTCCGGGTTAGTTCTAATAAAATCATACCAAAATCATACCGAATTATTGTAAACATGGCATGAATACTTCATAAATTATAGATACATTGGATACGTTACAACATCCCCAAGCTTAATTCCTGCTCGTCCTCGAGTAGGTAAATGATAAAATAAATAATTTATGAAGTGTGAATGCTAGAATAGGCATAAATTTGATCAATGATAGTTCCAAACACTTTTTCTAGCATCATTATATATCATAAACAGTAGCTCATCTCATAAAACTTCTCATGATCAAGTATCAAGCTATTCACATGTTAAAGTGTAGACCAGAAAGTTTCTTGAAAACTAACAAACCATATTCCTAGTCATCGAACAATTGCAATTCATCTTATTTTCAGGAAGGGTCTATGTAAGAGCTTTTATTTATCAAATTCCACATACTCAACTATCATATAGTCTTCCATGATTATTGACACTCAAAGCATATTTTTATAACAAATAACATCCATCCAACACAGAGAAAGATAGGGGCTTAATGTTTCGCCTCCCAACTTATTTATCATATAGATAATTGTCAACAATAATAATTCATGATCAAATATATTTGTGTGGATATATATGTCTAGATCATTCCCCAACACATGACGCTTGCCAAGAGAAAAAGGCAAAATATAGGAAGTGGTGAAGATCACCATGACTCTTGCATAAAGGTAAGTACTAGAAATAAAAATATAGGACCTTCGCAGAGGGAATCAGAGGTTGTCATGCGCTTTTTGTTTTTGGATGTGCAAACCCTTAATGCAAAGTAACGTCACCTTGTATTGCCCTTTGTGATAGCAACCTTTATTATGTAGTTTGTCACTTTTATTTCTTTACCATCACAAGTTTGTACAACGCTTATTTTCCCTTACTATAAAAGATCATAAATATTTAGGAGCAATTTTTATTGCTTTTTGCACCGATGAAAACTTACTTGAAGGATCTTACTCAATCCATAGGTAGGTGTAGTGGACTCTCATGGCAAAACTGGTTTAAGGGTGTTTGGATGCACAAGTGGTATTTCTACTTGGTGCGGGAGTTTTGGCTAGTATGAGGTGGAAGCAGGCACCACATGTTGGAGGATCCATAAAAATATAACTTCTATACAAATATACCCAAACATAACTCATTAAGTTGTCTTGCTTGTCGAATTTCAACTAATTTGCTCAAGTTTGGAAATAATTAATGATCTCACAATCATAGAATATGTCCAAGATAGTGTATTTATATGTGAAATCTCTCTTCCTTCAATATTCTTTCATGAATTGTTCAAGTGACCAATGTGGTGTTTGCTAACTTTCAATAAATTTTACCACCTATAATTATTACGTGTAAAGTCATCACTCCCCATGGGATAAGTATATGAAGCATATTTAATTTCGGATTTATGATATTCAATACATTCAACCATTTATTCACATGGTGTAAGTGAAGCACGAGAGTGAATGACAAGCACTACCGAAAGATATAAGTGAAGACCAATGTGTAGTCAATTAGTTTAAATAGCCATGTGAGGACTCTCTCTCTTATTCAAAATTTCAGATCCAATGATTTTATTCAAACATAAAAACATAATAAAATCATATTCCAAGGATAGCACATATCATGTGAATAAGCAAAAACTTAGGTTCAACCGATACTAATAGATAATTGTTGATGAAGAGAGGTGGGATGCGTAGCATCCCCAAGCTTAGATGCTCGAGACTTCTTGAAATATTTACTTGGGTTGCCTTGGGAATCCCCAATCTTGAGCTTTTCTATCTCGTTCAATCCTCTCATATCATGGTTTCACCTATTCTCAAAAACTTCATCCACACAAAACTCGAAAAGAACTCGTGAGATAGGTTAGTACACATAATGATAAATCAACTCTTCATGTACTGCCAAGACAAGTTGCACAATAATTTTCGACATCATCTACTGTTTTACTACCGTCTCCACAATTTATAACTTCCAATATAGGCTTTGGAAACTATAGGATAAGCAGATAACAAAACTATGACACCAATCTGTCCAAACAGAATAGTCTGTAGCAATTTATGAAAACAGTGTACTTCCGTAACTGCAAAAATTGTGAAAATACAGGACATGCTAAATAATTTATATTAAAACACTGTTCAAAAAATTCAGAAACGTTCCACGTTCCAGTAAAATATGAAAATTCAAACACTATAGCAAAAGTTTCTGTTTTTACACAACACACATCAAAACATGTAATGCAACAATCCTAAGACAATTCTTGAAACTTTTTATTGAAAAACAATATTATGAATAACACCTAACAGAAAATGAGAAAATATAATGACGATCCAAGCAAAGCACATATTATGTGACGAATAAAAATATAGCTCGAAGTAAGATATACCGATAATGTTGAAGATGAAAGAGGGGATGCCTTCCGGGGCATCCCCAAGCTTCCACACTTGAGTCTTACATGGATATTACCTTGGGAGTTCCTTGGCTATCCCCAATCTTAGTTTCTTGTCACTCCTTGTTCTCCTCATATTGGTGTCTGACCCAAAACTTGAAAACTTCAATCACATAAAACTTAACGGAACTTCATGAGAAGGGTTAGTGTAATAAAGATAAATAATTCACTTAGGTACCGTGAAGACAATATTCATAATTTTTATCACATAATTTATACTGTAAATTATCATCTCCACAATTTATATCACTTATATAAGCCATGGAAATGCTAAAACAAGCAAACTATGCAAACAAGGCAGATTCTGTCAAAACCAGATTAGTCTGTAATGATCTGAAAAATGAACATACTTATGCAGCCCCAAAAATTCTGAAAAATTAGTAAAACCTAGTAAATTTGTATATAAATTATGTGTAAAAAATTCAGAAGCTTTTGACTCTATGGTGAATTTCTAAAAATTCTGGACTGGGCACCAAAGTTTCTGTTTTTTGCATAGAATCAAGTCAACTATCAACCACATTATCCCCAAGGCATTAATTGGCACATTATTGATAGAAAACATATAAAACATAGTTACTATAGTAGAATAATCATGATAACACACAAAAACATTAGGGGTAAATATTGGATTGTCTCCCAACAAGCGCTTTTCTTTAATGCCTTTTTAGCTAGGCATGGCATTTTAGTGATACTCTTCCAAGCCTAATTCTAATGATAATTTTATTCAAACTATAAAAGATATAAGTGAAGTTCGTAGAGGATTTTACAATTAATATAGATTAACCAATATGCAAGCTCAAAATATATAAGTGAAGCACATGAAGCATTCTATAAAGCCATACTCAAAAGATTTATGTGAAGCACGAAGAGCATTCTTCAAAGCCATACTCAAAAGACTTAAGTGAAGCGCATGAAGCATTCTAAAAATAAAAGGACTATCTCATACTATAAGGGTGCATAAATGGAAAGAAAAACACTACAGACACATATCATGTGAACAAAACAAAAACCGAGGTATACCGATAATCGTTGAAGAATAAAGATGGGATGCCTTCCGGGGCATCCCCAAGCTTAGGTGCTTGAGTCTCCTTCAAATATTTACTTGGAGTGCCTTGTGAATCCACACGCTTGAACTCTTATCTTCCTGTATTCTTATTTTATTGATACCTACTCGATCTTCGAACACTTCATTCACACAAAACTTAACAAAACCCTCGTGAGATCTGTTTGTATAATAAAGAAAAATACTACTTTAAGTATTGTTGTGAACTCATTACAAATTCATATTAGCATTATATCTACTATAGTACAACTTCACCATAGTTTTTACCCCCCGATATAACCCATAGATTCATCAAAATAAGAGAACAATGCATAGAAAACAGAATCTGTCAAAAACAGGATAGTCTGTACAATCTGGAAACTTCGTATACTTCTGTAACTTAACAAATTATGAAAATTTAGGAAAAAATAAAATTTTTATATAGAACTAGTGTGTAAATATTTCAGAAAATTTTGACGTTCCAGAAAAAATGTAAATTCACACACTACAGCCAAAGTTTCCGTTTTTGCACCGCACATAGAAAACAAGCAATCTAATCATCCTAAAGACAAATATTGGCACAATATTTTTATAATACAATGGATATATACAAGGGGATAATTATTTTTTAGAAAATTCCATGAAAAGTTTTACATTGTTTCCATGAGCGTGAACATAAGTGTTCAAGGTCGACCCTCACTTCTCCAATGCATAACTTTCCAATCGCTTCTCTTATAAAAGGCAACTAAATATTTTTTGTGTTTTTAGTTTTTCAAATGTTTTTGTTTGTTTCACCCACAACTAAATAAATAAAACAAGAAAACAGAAACAAAAGTAAAACAAAATCGACTTAGTGATAGAGGCAAACAAGCATACACGAAAATATTAACCACACACTATTGCTTCCCGGCAACGGCGCCAGAAAAGGGCCTGATAATACCCAAGTGCAAGGAATCATCGTAGCAATTTCCAAAAGTGGAAGTGACAAGTATGGAGTGTCGAACCCACAAGGAGCTAGAGGTAAGATCAATATTCTCTCAAGTCCTATCTGCCATTGATACGACTCTACGTACGCCGAACGTTTGCTTCCAACTAGAAACGAGAAATAAAACTACGTTGTGGGTATGAAGAGAATAACTTTGCATGATAACAGAGAAATAAAATATTAAAATAGGTGCTGTTATCATAGATTTAGAATATATTACAAATAGCGAGTGTGGAATAATGATGGGTCGGTGTGCGGAATTGTCCTAGGCAATTGTTAACAAGATCGGTGATCATTATTGCAATTTTATGAGGGAGAGGCATAAGCTAACATACTTTCTCTACTCGGATCATATGCACTTGTGATTGGAACTCTAGCAAGCATCCACAACTACTAAAGATCATTAAGGTAAAACCCAACTATAGCATTAAAGCATCAAGTCCCCTTTATCCCATACGCAACAACCCCCTTGCTCGGGGTTTAAGCTTCTGTCACTCTAGCAACCCACTATAAGCGAATCATGAATGTATTGCAACACCCTACAGCGGGAATCCTTCACGTGTGCATGACACGGAAAGGACTATAGGACAACACCAAAATAAACATACAACTCAAACCAATCTAGATCATCAATCAACCCATAAGAAAAAAGAAATCTACTAAAAACATCATAGGATGGAAACACATCATTGGATCATAATATGTGGCATAAAGCACCATGTTCAAGTAGGGTATTACAGCGGGATGCGGGAGAGTGGATCGCAGAAAACATATGAGGACGATGATGAACAAGGTGATGTTGATGAAGACGATCACCGCGGCGATGTTTCCCCCGATGGCACTTCGGCGCCACCGAGAGAGAGGGGGAGAGGGTCTCCCCCTTGTGATTCCTCCTCCATGGCCTCCCCCTAGGTGGGGAGAGGTTCTCCCTCTGGTCCTATGCCTCCATGGTGATGATGGCCCCTCCGTCTTCCTCCTCCATGGTCTCCGGTGATGGTGACTGAGGGAGTCCTGGATTAGGGGGTCCTCGGATATCCGACATGTTCTTTATGGGTTGGACTATATGGACTATTTACCAAACACTGGATGGTTTGAAGGCCCAGTTTCCCAAATGGAAGCTTCGAGGAACACGGCTTGCGCTCCACGTTTGATGTAGTAATAGGCATGTTTATCTCTTCGGCATGTAACCGATCATGTGTAAACCCTAGGCCTCCTCAGCATCTATATAAGACGGAGGGTTTTAGGGTATAGAGGCAGGATAACTCATCTAGGGTTAGACATACGATCCCGAGGTAGATCAACTATGTATTCCCATACACCATCAATATAATCAAGCAGGACATAGGGTATTACCTCCATTGGAGGGCCCGAACCTAGGTAAACTCGTGTCCCCTTCGTCTCCTGTTACCGCCGATCCTAGTCTCACAGTTCGGGACCCCCTACCCGAGATCCGCCGGTTTTGACACTGACATTGGTGATTTCAATGAGAGTTCCTATGTGAACAAGATGGGATCGACGCCTCGCCTTTTCATCAAAAAATAGGTCTGCAACATGGACGTTTTCGTCCCCGGGCAGATCTTCACTTTCGGCAGCGTTGTGCTGCATGCTGATTCCACTGGCCATCTAGGCCGTGTGGAGAACTTCGCCCCCGATTAGGAAGTTAGATTCAGAAACCTAGAGTTTTCTATTGACTCTCGAGGCGACTTGTCACTACTCAGGCTCATGGCTTCGTCCGTAACCCCTGAGGACTCTGAGGCCTTAACCTTGAGCCCCCTCATTGGACATACCAAAGGAGTCACCCATGGTGGCAGTCCGATCTCTAATCCCGGTCTGGCCATCAAGCCATATGACCGGTCATGTGTTCCTACCGAACACTCCCCATGGGTGGGCTTCATGAGGGTTAACTCCACGAGTTCTGAACAGCTTGATCCAATCAGGCCCTCAGCGGTCGATGAGGCCTTGGAACAATTCTCGTTGATGAAGATCACCGACGGTCCAGCCCCGGTCTACACCCGACCCGGTTACAGTTTGGGCAGGGACGAATTTTTCGACCCACCCACCTCCCACTTGACAGCCTCCGTCGAAGACTTAACCGACGTGCTAGACTATGCCTCCGAGGAGGCAGAATACATGGATGAAGAGGACCATGCTCCCACTCCCGTTAACACCGGGAATTGGACCGCCACTTCTACATATGATGTCTACATGGTAGATACTCCCGCCATGAACGGCGACAACACGCCTCATAGCGATGACAACAAATCAGGCGACACGCATCAAGGCACCATAAATTGCATAAGAGGTCCAAAAGCAAAAAGGGAAGAAGAACTATTATCAGCAATAGGGATGGTAACGCCCCTGTCGATCATGATCACCCCGATGTGCCCAAGCACCCGTTTGAGGGTCCAGACGAACCTGCGGACCAAAACAACCCCGATACCATCAATGACCCAAAAAGTGACGATTACCTCCCCCCTTCAAGGAGGAAGACCTACCAGAAGCCGATGACTTGTACATCCCTGATAACCTCGAGGATCAGGAAGAAATTAGGCAACGACTCATAGCAACGACTCGCAGCCTAACGGCCAAAGAGCGGCAACCCAAAGCCGAACAAGACCTCATCGATCGATGGATGAAAGTCCTCTCAGCCGAAGAAGTATACGGCATTGGATTGTCAAACTAGCCCAAAAGCTACCCTCAGAGGAGGCTGCTGCCACAATTCGATGATGAGCTCACTGGCACTCCATCTCCGCGTCATACCACCTATGACGAGCTGGACCACCCTCCTCTTGGGCATGACAGAGCGGCTAAAGACACCAGTTATGTACCGGCGATGCCCCGAAGACTGGGTAAGGAGCCATTCGAGCCCAATTACCGGTTCGACCTGGGTGATGACTTAAATCACAAAGCAGGCCGTACAAGATCCATCTACGGATCCAAAGATTACTCACCGGATAGAAGGAGAGAATATAGACCATGGTTCGACCAAAATAATAGAGGCCGGGAACGCAACCGGTCCCATACAAACACCGAGTACAGGCGAGACATAGCTCCGGTCAGAGGCGCCGCTTACACACCATGCTTCACAGATGAAGTAATGCGGCATCAATTCCCCGAAGGGTTTAAACCCGTAAATATAGAACAGTATGACAGGGCCACCGACCCAACTATATGGATTGAGGACTTCCTCCTCCATATCCGTATGGCACGAGGAGATGATCTCCATGCCATCAAATACTTACCTCTTAAGCTTAAGGGGCCAGCTTGGCACTGGTTAAACAGCCTCCCCGAAAACTCCATAGGATGCTAGGAAGACTTGGAAGACGCGTTTCGCTCTAACTTCCATGGGACCTATGTCCGCTCGCCGGACTCTTCCGGCCTCAGTAACGTCGTCTAGAAGCCCGGCGAGTCTGCCCGACAGTTCTGGAATCAGTTCTTAACTAAGAAGAACCAAATTGTCGATTGTCCGGATGCCGAGGCCATTGCCTCCTTCCAAAAAAATAATCGGGACGAATGGCTGGCCCGCTAGCTAGGCCAGGACAAGCCTCGGACTATGTCTGCCCTTACCTCCCTCATGACCCTCTTTTACGCGGGCAAAGATAACTGGCTGGCAAGATGCAGCCACAATTCTGAAGATCGTGTGGCACCTGAAGCCCGGGATGGCAACTCAAAGACGAAGCGGAATAAGAACAAATGCCGGCACAACAGAAGAAGCCCCCTAAAGGCAATCGTGATGGACCCACTCAGCTCGAGAAGATCATGGACAGGACTTTCCAAATTCACGGAACTTTGGAAAAGCCAGCTAATCACACACACCGCAACTATTGGGTTTTTAAAGAGGCCGGCAAAATACAACCCGAAGACCTGGGCAAGAGCTCGCGCAGCAAGGATGAAGAAGAGCCTCGGGGTCCAATAGGTGGCGGTCAGAAGAAATTACCTCCCGAAGTCAAAATGGTGAATATGATATACACCACCCACATACCTAAGAAAGAGAGAAAGCGGGCCCTTCGGGAGGTCTATGCCGTGAAGCCCGTAGCTCCGAAGTATAACCCATGGTCAACATACCCGATCACCTTCGACCGGCGCGACCATCCGACCAGTATCTGTCATGGGGGCTTGGCTGCCCTTGTCCTAGATCCCATTATAGATGGGTATCACCTCACTAAATTCCTAATGGACGGAGGAAGTAGCCTCAATCTTATTTACTCAGACACGGTGAAAAAGATGGGTATAGATCCGTCAAAGATCAAGCCCAGCAGCACTACCTTCAAGGGAGTGATCCCAAGTGTTGAGGCCCGATGTACGGGCTCTGTAACCCTGGAGGTTGTGTTCGGCTCGCCCGATAACTTTCGCAGCGAGGACTTGGTCTTTAACATTGTGCCCTTTCGCACTGGCTATCATGCACTGCTTGGCCAGATGACATTTGCTCGGTTCAACGCAGTCCTACATTACGCATACCTCAAGCTCAAGATGCCGGACCCCAAGGGGGTCATCACTGTCAGTGGCAATACAGAGCTGTCCCTTAGAACGAATTTAGCTACAGAGATGACCGACAAGCTTCGGCATTTGTGGTAAAGGCACGAAAGGCTGGGAAACGAGTTTGGATTCAGACCGAACACCCCGATCCTCCTTCCTCCCCACAATAGGGACTCGCCCCCACTGCACAACCTCAGGACCAGCAAAGTATGTGTCGAGGAGGCATAACTTCGCACTTAAGATTCCATGGGTAGCGGTGGGGAACTTACGGTAGGCGTTCGGTTGTTCCAAACTATTACCATGAACACGTCTTCGCATAAACTGCAGGCGCTCCTAAAAGAGGTTGCCCATGGCGTAAAGCTCACCTTTGACACTGCGTCCTCTCAAGATTTTGTTCGTAAGATCCATCCGCACTAACACCCATCAAGGTGCATCCAAAGGCAGGATTCAACTAGCAACATGGCATATCGAAGACGCCTGGTCACCACTTGAAGACCCTTGGTACAACATCTCCTGTAGAACTTTATTTCTTATAACATACCTGTAAACAGTTGCTTCGGAAATCCGAATTATAAGAGGTGTTGAGGAAACGCAAAATTGCATGGCGCACGTACGCCTTATTTGTCATGTTTTCGGCACATACTTTTTTCTTCCCTCCCTCTTCTCATGAACCTGTTCGGTATGACTCGAGATCATCGGCTAATAGAACAGGGGCTCGATTTCAACACAAATTGCCTTAACCATTGTGTGTTCGGTGACTTGGCATTCGCTTTATATGCATCGGTTTCGAACTATGTCTTTGGTCATTAAGTTGGGTTTCCCGACTCCTGTGCTTGCCCCTTTATGTTCCGCTTGTTCGGTTAAAAGGGCAAAGGGAGCACCCCTGTGATTGTGCTTCCGGATAGTCCGGTCAAGCACCTAAGGGGAGAGAGCCGAAAATGGACTATCATAGTATGCGCACTCCGATCTGTGAACCCCAAGTTAGAAGTATTATACTTCAACCCTCGTAAGCGGTTATCCCGTGTTATACGAGGAATTTTCCCTTTGTGCAAATACTATGATGTCGGCTTCGGTCTCGGCTCGTCCGAACATCACAAAAACTCTGGTGGTTAATCGTATGCTTCCCACAGTCCTTTTCGCGCCCCTTTGGTTAAGTGAAAGAAATAAAGTATAATAGTCCAATTGCCTAGTCTGCCACACTAAACCGCCTCCGGTTCCTATAATTTGGCTAAGGGACACAGTGCATTGGCATAGACACCCCATGTAGTATCTACGTGGAGGCTGAAGCCGACGATTCGCATCTTTCAGTACTAAACAACCATACAGGAGTTATAAAGGAATGCAAAACCATAAAAGAGCGGATACTAATATCATTGAAAGTTATCACAAATGTCTTCAGACATATTACAAGCTCACTCAAATATTTTTTCACCCGAACACTGCGACTATCACACGCGCACTCTCCATCACTCCATCGAAGTAAAGCTCGGGGCGTTGGTGCTCCTTTCCGGGCGGCGGTGGGTTAGTGGAGACCTTCATCGGATTGAGCACCGGCTAGTGCACTTTGTCCTTGGCAAGGGCCATCCGGACTCCTTCGATGCAGGAGGAGCGCTTGATGGTGTCGAGGCGGGGCGTAGCATCAATCAGCTGTTGCACCAGGCCGAAGTAGCTGCCTGGGAGTGGCTTGCCGGGCCATAAGTGAGCGCAGAGGTCCTGGATGGCTGGCTCCGCCATCCGGTGCATCTCCATTAGCTGTTTCAGCTGCTCCACCAGAAGAGGAGGACGCTCGGGGGCTCCGAACTGCGCCCAGAATGTCCGAGCTTCGTCTTCCTCCCCCCGCGTGGCAAGCAACTGATTGGCGTCCGCCACACTCTTCTCGAGATTGGCGGATGCACCTGAGCATCGCCACACCTGGGTCAGCAATTCGAATCTGCTATCTCCGAATACGCACTTTAGGGAGTACAGCTTACCATCGTCTATCTCCTTGGCCTAGCGAATTTGTTCCTCGAAGAACCATCTGTCCACCCGCTACTGATGGAGATCAGACTTCATGGTGGATAGTTCGGCCGAGAGCGCCTTATTCTTTTGCTCCAAGGCCTTGCACTTGTTTCTGGTGTCCTTGAGCTCATCCTGTATCTCCGCCACACGAGCCCGGTGTTTATCACTGGTGGCTCGTAGGGCGGAGAGAGCGGTGGCCGCTTCTTTGGCCGCCGCCTTCTCGACGGCGCTTCATCTTTGGCGCGTTGAAGCTCAGCCTTGAGGTCGTCGATCTCTTTAGATGAGATTGCAAACACGATAAATCCCTATATAAAAAGAATCTGCATAGACAGAATTTTGGGGGAACATTAAGATTTAATTTGAACTTACCCTGTGCCTCGTCGAACCTCTTGTTGAGGGCTTCCACCTCATCCTCGGAGCGCTTTAGCTTCCGATGTAGGTCGTCCAGCTCAGCGCCGTTTTTGGTCGCCACCGATGACGAGGCCTACACCGCACATAATGCATACATCACATCGACACTTACTTGCCGAACTATAAAATTGACCCCTAGGCGAGTTTTGCTTACCTCGCCTAGGGCTCGGGGGCTACCATGTACACAATACGACTAAACTAAATCTTAGAAAAATTCCGGGTGACTTACTTGAAAGCCCGCAGGGAGACCTTTGAAGGCCTCCTTCAGTCCGTTGTCAATGGACTGAACGCTTTGTAATACCGCACCCATAAGGGTGCGGTGATCCTCGAGGATGGAGGCGCTGGATATAGCCTCCTCCATGTCCGACCACCTGTTGGTTGGCGATGCCGGGGATGATCGGATTTCCCGATCACCCACCGGGGATTGGACCGGTGCCTTCGGAGGCATAGTGCACTCCGGAGATGTCATTGTAGGGGACTGATGGCCTGCCCCTCCAGTCTCTTCGGTGTCCGGACGAGAGATTGCCCCCTGGTCTTCGGTGGATGAAGCGTTAGCCTCGTCCACGGTAATATCTCCCTCACCCCCTGCGTCCGCCTCCATTGGAGTAGGATGGGATGACACCTCCAAAGCATCCTTCATAGCGCCCGGAGCTGTCGTCGGACCATCCGCACTTGCCGCACCCTCTTCGGGGCAGGAGAGGCTGCCTGCCCCGAGGCGTCTGAAGTCGCTGGTCTCTTCTTGGTGTGAGGGAGATTGCCTGCCCCTCTCTCTAGACCTCCTCCTATTCGGCCTCCTCATGATTCGAGGAGGCGAGCGTGTTTTAGGAAGCAACATCAAGCTAATCCTTGATGCGAAGGCCAGCCTGACCTAGTTTCTTCTTCTTCTCCTTCTTCGTGGGAGCCTCGTAGGGATTCTCCACGAGCATCTTGTCTAATAGTCCGGTCCTCTCGTCTTCGAGCTGAGGAGCCAGACTGCTGATGTTGATGGCTTTCTTCAGCCATCTCTGCATAAACATATCAGACACAGGGTTATGGACCTTCTATGTATAGTGCCAATCATGCTAGGATGACTCGTACCTCAGAGTCCGTCTTGGCGGTGTGTAGGCCCTTGTCCTCCTCTTCGGCTGGCCAACTCTTCATTGATTTGAAGAGCGCCTTCCATAGCTTCTCCCACGTAGTGTGGAAGAGTTTCCGGACTGTGGGCTCGGCGTCGAGTTTCCGAGCCCACAGGGGAGTGTCCCGACGCTGGCAGGGTAGGATGCATCTTCGGAATATTACCTGGACCACATCGGCCAACTTGATGCCGTTTTCGACCAAGGAGTGGATCCGCTTTTGTAGATTAGCCACCTCCTTGCTCGACCCCCAGACGAGACCCTTTTTGATCCATGAAGCTAGTCTGGCCGGAGGACCAGATCTAAATGCGGCGGCAGGGTGCAGACCTTGTTCCTATGGTTCAGTGATGTAGAACCACTCTTTTTGCCACCCCTTAATGGTGTCGATAAGGGTGCCCGCTGGCCACTCGACATGCATGAGTTTGCCGATGATGGCACCATCGCAGTTGGTGTGCTTGCCGCCGACGCACTTCGGTTTGATGTTGAAAACTTGCAGCCAGAGCCCAAAGTGCGGCTCGACGTGCAGGAATGCCTCGCAGAAGAGGATGAAGGCAAAGAGGTGCATGATGGAGTTCAGCGAGAGGTCGTGGAAGTCGAGGCCATAGAAGAACATTAAACCCCTGACGAAGGGGTGGAGCAGAAAGCTAAACCCCCTGATGAAGTGGGGGATGAACACCACCCGCTTTCCTGGCTTGGGGGTGGGGATTACTTGTCCCTTCTCTGCCGCGCAATGAGGGATGTCGGTGGGAAGATAACCGGCCTTCTTGAGGTCAATTATGTCTTGGTTGTTGACAGTGGAAACTTCCCACCGACCATTGGATCCCGCCATTGTTGAGATCAAAAGTGGGATGGAGAAACCTAGATCTATGCTCTGGAGGCGCAGGTGAATAGGAGGCGGAGAAGTCGAATGTAGAGCTTGAGGGGCCTTCGGGGTTTTCTTTACCCTTTTATGAGGTCTGTCGATTTGGGCTCCCCTTGCCGTGCCATGAATCCCTCCACTTCCCAAGATGCGCGAGCTGTTGCGGGCGCAAGATTAAGTATATCTCGTATAAAACGGGACACGATCGACATGTACATATATCGTGTGGATGGAACGGCCTCAAACCATGCATCGAGCGCCTGTAACTAGCCTATCGATCATGGTGGTCCATGACCTTTCGTCACAGAGGTCGTTAGGAAACATTGCCATTCCCCTGTGATGCTTGGCCTTTAAAGCCAACTTATCTCAAAAGATTTGGATGTGTCGCTATGCGAAAAACTACTTATCATCGAAGGCCGAACTATGGTTCGGCAGAAAGGAACTCACCTCACGAGCCAAAGACTCTGTTTGCAAAGCAATTGGAGCTAAAGACCCTTAGTGTTGGAGGCAAGTTCGGGGGCTACTGAGGGAGTCCTGGATTAGGGGTCCTCAGATATCCGACTTATTGTTTATGGGCCGGACTATATGGACTATTTACCAAACACTAGATGGTTTAAAGGCCCAGTTTCTCGGATGGAAGCTTCGAGGAACACGGCTTGCGCTCCACGTTTGATGTAGTAATAGGCATGTTTATCTCTTCGGAATGTAACCGACCATGTGTAAACCCTATGCCTCCTCGGCATCTATATAAGCCGGAGGTTTTAGGGTATCGAGGCAGGATAACTCATCTAGGGTTAGACATACGATCTCGAGGTAGATCAACTCTGTATTCCCATACACCATCAATATAATCAAGCATGACGTAGGGTATTACCTCCATTGAAGGGCCTAAACCTGGGTAAACTCGTGTCCCCCTCGTCTCCTGTTACCGTGGATCCTAGTCTCACAGTTCGGGACCCCCTACCCTAGACCCGCCGGTTTTGACACCGACAATGACCCCCTTTGGCAGGGTGCCGGAGAGGGCCAAGATTGGTTTTTCGTGGCTACAGAGACTTGCGGTGGTGGAACTTCCGATCTAGGTTTCTTTCTGGAGGTTTCTGGATTTTCAGGAGTACTTGGTGTTGGAATCACGTCAAGGGGACTCCCGAGGGGCCCACAAGCCAGGGGGCGCGCCCTAGGGGGCGCCCTGGTGGCTTGTGGCCTCCTCGGGACTCCTCTCCGGTATATTTTTGCTCTAGTATTTTTTATATTTTCCAAAAATATTCCCCGTAAATTTTCAGCTGAAAGCACAATGTGCTCCCTTGGTGGTTTTTATAATTCATGACAACATACATCGTCTCTTGGACTAATAATTTCAGCTAGTATATTTCAGATAAAGTCTATAAAGAGAGATGGGTTGGCAAAAAGGAGTGTGGAGAGTATCCCCTTGAAGAAGAAGGAGAAGGAATAGCATTGGCCAAGCTTCAAGCAAGAGGACTCTACATTTTACCTTTTGTGAGAAATCACTTTGAGTCCATAGGAAAGCCAATACTATTAAAAGGGGGTAAGGTTTTGTTGGTGAACAAAATGCTCATACGTGCACAAGTGATAGTCACCACATACACCCACAAGCTCTTCCACAAAAGTCTATCCAACGCCAAATACTCAAAATTGGTGCAACCAGCACATTCCATTCGGTGCCACCAATTCCTAACCTCAGACAAACTCAGCCAAACCCTAGATTTTTGGTGCAACCGATTCTGCTTCGGTTCCACCGAGTTTGGGTTGCCAACTTCCTGTTATGCAAGTTTACAAAATCCGTCCCTCCGAGTTTTGTGAATCGGCATCGCTGAGATTGGCAATCTGACCGTTGGTCAGCTTATCGGTGCAACCGAGTTTTATATATCGGTCTCACCGAGATTCAAAAGTTGCTACCTTTGAGGCAACTTGGTGCAACCGAGATTCACACATCGGTTCCATCGAGTCTGACTTATTAGGTGTAACAGTTGGATTTTTGGAGATGCCTATATATACCCCTCCACCACCACTCACTCGAAAGAGAAGCACTCAGAACAGTTCCCCACCCATACCTACTGATTTTCTAAGAGAGAGCCACCTACTCATGTGTGTAGATCATGCCATTCTATTCCAACCATATGAATCTTGATCTCTAGCCTCCCCAAGTTTCTTTCCACCCAATCAATCTCGTCTACCAAGCCAAACCTGTGAGAGAGTGATTATGTGTTGAGGAGTCTATCATCATGAAGCACAAGATCAAGGAGTTCATCAACACTATTGAGCCTATTACCTTTTGGAGGGTGGTGCCTCCTAGATTGGTTAAGTGTCACTTGGGAGCCTCCTACTTTGTGTAGTGGAGTGAAGCAAGAAGTTTGTAAGGGCAAGGAGATCGCCTACTTCATGAAGATCTACCCCAAGTTAGGCTAGTCCTCCATGGACGTAGGCCGTCATGGTATAGTCAAGGTTACTTCTTCATGAAACCCTCCGTGGACTCTTGCGACCGTTACCCTCTGTGGGTTGAAGACTCCATGAACGTGGACGTACGATAGCACCACCTATCGGAACCACGGGAAAAATCTTTGTGTCCTTCATGCGTTCGATATCTCTGTCTCTACTCCTTACTTTCATGTGCAATGTCCTTATTTTCCGTTGCTATACTTGATGACTTGCATGTGTTCGGTGTCATAGACTAGTTATATATGCTAAAACTGCCAACTATTGAACTTGTGCTTGAGGTAGTTTTAAATTCCTGCTTGTAGTCTATTCACACACCCCTCTAGACATACACTTCTTGTGATCCCTCATCATCCCATTCCAAGAACTTTTATTTCTGCACAGAAAATCACACCATGGTAGTTCTGCTGAAAACATCGTCAATCCGGGTTAGTTCTAATAAAATCATACCAAAATCATATAGAATTATTGCAAAAATGGCATTAATACTTCATAAATTCATAAATTATAGATACGTTGGATTCTTATCATTGGTGAACTTCTCGGGATGATCGAGGTTAGATCAGAGAATGCCTTGACCTTCTTGTAAGAGGCAGTATGGGCCATCGCGTAGAGTTCATACATCTCTAGCACCTCCGTTTTATTGTGACGCACCTAAAAGAGAGAGAGAGAAATAAAGTATTAGTAAAGAGCTCAAGCTAGAATCAAGAATGAATTGCATGAATCATGAAGCTAACCACATACCCATTTCTGACCAAACTGATTTAAGTTGGCGCTCCATGATGGTGTGGCACACCAACCATTTTGTTATGCCGGTCCTTGGCATTGTTGTGGACGGCTAGACATTGTTCTGAGCACCACCCATCCACCAACGCCTCCCAACAATCCATCTTATCCGCACACCATCTCGGGGGCACCTAAGTTAATAAAGAGATATTTGAGCGCTACGCATAGGAATCAAATGAAGGAAACTAAGTACAAGGCCTTAAGAATATGTAATTACCTTCATGTAATGCTCCTTATCCATCTTATTTTCACGACACGTCGACTTCTCCTTCCTAATACGCCGCATGGCATAGTAGTCTCGAACAGCTTGCACCCGAGCCTCATGCCAAAAGTTTTGCAGTAGGAGCCTGCATTTGTTATCGATAACCTTTGGCGCGACCTCCTCGTATCCCTCCTCACACCTATAGAAGGTATGCAATCAAACGAGGCAACACTTATTAGTACAATAACTAGCTATTGTTAATTTTTAATTGTGTAAAGGAGAAATTACCCAAAACTGTCTCATCACCATCTCCGCCCTCGTGTGGCACAAAATATCGTTGATCCTCTCCGCAGGCGGGGTTGGTGCAGCCAAGTATTGCTCCCAGGTCAGTCCTAACTCTTGAACCTGACCCTCACCCGGCAACGTGACAAACCTTGGGAAGTTTTGCTTGATAAGGACACCAAGGACGATGTTGGGCCCACGGGCATCCTTGGGTTGATGTCAACCCCTGCAGTATGACAAAGCCAACACATTAGATATTTGAAAAAACGTGAAGGCAAAAGGTTAAAAGAGAGTACATGCACTTACTTCTCCCCATCAGTCCTAATCGGCCACCTCAGCTTGCAGGTCACCGGCATGGGCGGGAGCCGTGTACTACCATGCTGGCAGACGGTCCCCCCTTCAGCCAGCTCCTCGTCGCTATCAGAAAAACGATCCTGGGCACCATCAGCATGGTCACTAGGCTCCTCCGGCCAGGTATCCCACGGGGTCTACCGGGACGTGTGAGGGAGTCCTAGATTAATGGGTCCTCGGATAGCTGACCATTATTCATGGGTTGGACTATATGGTCCATAAGGCAGGCATCGGAGGGCCGAGGACCATTTGTGCCAGGATGGAAGCTTCATGGAGTCTAGATGTGTTCTCCAAGTTATTAGCTGTAGTTAGGCAAGTTATCTCTTCGGCATGTAACCGACCATGTGTAAGCTAAGGGCACCCCCGACATCTATATAAGCCGGAGGGTTTTAGGGCATAGGACACAACAAATCATCTAGGGTTAGACATACGATGTCGAGGTAGATCAACTCTGTAACCCCTTACACCATCAATACAATCAAGCAGGACGTAGGGTATTAACTCCATAGGAGGGCCCGAACCTGGGTAAACTCGTGTCCCCTTCATCTCCTGTTACCATCGATCATAGTCTCACAGTTCGGGACCCCCTACCCGAGATCCGCCAGTTTTGACACCGACATTGGTGCTTTCATTGAGAGTTCCACTACGAGCGCCGAAGGCATCGATGGCCCGCCTCATCGCAGGTGACAGGATCTGCATCGAGGGGACTTTCGCCCCCGATCAAAGTTTCATTGGCAACGACATCTTGTCGCATGCCAACCCAATCAGCCATCATGGCCAGGTCAGAAGGTTTCCTTCGAATCAGAGTATCAAGTTCGGAACCCTAGAGTTCGTGGCTGATTCACGGGGGAGACTCGTTCCAATGGAACCTTCAACTTTCGAGGAAAGACCCGCAAGTCCGGATATTTTGATGTCCGAGTCATCAGGTCTCGTGGGGGAACGAAACATAGATCCGCTTCAGTGTGACTCTAGAAGCATCACCCCACTTGATGAATCCACCCGTATCAGCGACACACACCCTGCCATCGCTTTGTTCTTAAACTAACTGTTCGATCGGCTCGAAGCAACGCGTATACCAGATGACTTGGTTCCGATCTATGATCGACTTGGGATTAAACACGATGATAGGGAAATTTACGTCCCTCCTGTCACCCACCTTGTCACTACTGTCGAGTGTCCGACTGCGGATTTTCGTCCCGATAGTCGGAATTGAAAACAACTTACACCCCGGTCTCCGATCATCTAGCAGACGAGCCAGGCGCCGGGGATTAAATCAAAACCGGACCGTCATCGGTCCCAGATCTATGTCACAGTTTGGAGTTTGTATCCCCGAATACCCAACGTGACGTAGAATTCAGTTTTTTCCCACCCACCACCCAGGATGATAATCCCAGTTTTTCACCAAAGCCCGTATTGCCGGACTTCTAAGATATAAAACAACTGCGGGGAGAATCAGTCCACCACTTTTGGGCAAGACTCCTACTCGCTAGAAGGAGAGTAAAAGGTCTCAGTGACCAAGATTTAACGGCAATTTTCATTCGCAATTGCCATGACGAGGGTATTCTTAATGCCCTAGCCCACCGACGCATAAATGATTTTTCAGAGCTATCCGAATTAGTACAGAAGTATTGTACCATGGAGAGCGTCTAACAATCCGAGCGACTGTTCTGGGAACCAAAATCCTCCGAACACCCTAGAGGAGCTCGAAAAAAGAGGATACCTCCAAATCGGCTGGCTAGGTATGAACCCGCCAAAAAAAGAAACAAGTCCCTTTCGGGGGCCTGCACTGTCATTGACGAGATTTTGGATAAACCCTACCCCATACATTCCGTATTACTAAACACGAACCTAATGCATAGCCTTCGAGCGGGTCGCCAGGCAAGTCGCAAAAGCGACGAGACCATCCTCGACACACCTTTGTCGAGTAAACGTTCGTATTCGCCACCCAGATTTAATGCCGAAGTCCCGACCGTCTACGAAATCTTCTCCTCGAGGAACAGACACAAGAGAGCTCTTAAGGAGCACGAGTAGGTCTACCACGTGGCAGCCACTAGCCCATGAGCAGACGTACCGATTACTTTTGGGGACACTGACCAGCCGCCCATTCTTTCTGGTCATTCACCAGCCGCTCTAGTCTTGAATCCCATAATCGATGGATACAAGCTACATAAAGTGCTAATGGACGGCGATAGTGGTCTTAACCTCATATACGAGGCCACTCTATAAAAAATGTAGTTTGATCGATCCCGCATCGAACGTAGCAACACAACATTCCGGGGAATTATCCAAGGAAAGGAGGCATGTTGTTCCGGATGTATCATCCTGGACATAGTGTTCGGCACACCCGAAAACTACCGATCCGAAGAACTTCTCTTCCACATTGTCCCCTTCCCAAGTGGCTATCACGCCCTATTGGGACGGGACGCCTTCACAAAATTCCAGGCTATACCCCATTACGGGTACATGAAACTAAAAATGCCAGGACCAAACAGAGTGATCATGATCACCAGTGATCCGTACATAGCCCTTCGGACCAAAAACAAAACGGCAATGCTCGCCCTCGAGGCACTAGCAGAAACTTTCTCCGTCGAAGAGTTGACCGCTCTAAGGTTGATAGTCAATAGGGAATATGTGATCCTTAGCAAAAGACCCAAGTCTACATCCTTCAAACCTGCAGAAGAAATCATTAAATTTCAGGTACATCCAACGGACCCCAATAAGACGACGTCCATCGGAGCCCAGCTTGATCCCCTTATGGACGAAGCTTTGCGGAATTTCCTCCATGAAAACTGGGACATTTTTGCATGGCATCCTTCTGATATGCTTGGAATCCCACGATGGCTAGCCGAACATAGCCTAAACATTATCCCAGGCTTTAAGCCCATGAAACAAACTCTGTGCGCTTCTCCAAACCCAAACGGCAGGCCATGGTTGAAGAATTAGCCAAACTACTCAAGGCCGGATTTATTCGGGATATTAAACACCCCGAGTGGCTAGCAAACCTAGTGATGGTACCTAAGAAAGACAAGTCCTGGTGGCTATGTGTCGATTTCAAAGACCTTAATAAACCATGCCCCAAGGACCCTTTCCCCTTACCACGCATAGAAGAGATCATCCATGCCATGGCCGGACACGATCTGTTGTGTTTTTTCGACACTTACTCCAGATATCACCAAATTAAAAATGAAGGAATTCGATCAAGCTCCCGCGGCTTTCATCAGCCCCTACGGGCCATTCTGCTTCAACATGATGCCTTTCGGGATAAAAAATGTTGGGGTTACATACCAGCACATGATCCAAACCTGCCTCTCTACACAGGTCGGCAAGACCGTCGAGGCATACGTGGATGATGTGGTAATCAAAACCAAACACGTCGACCAATTGATCGACGGCCTACGTCAAACTTTTGCTAATTTACGCGAATATGATATAGGACTCAATCCGGAAAAATGTGTATTCGGAGTTCCCTCTAGTAAGCTGCTTGGATTCATCGTATCCCATAGGGGAATAGAGGCAAATCCAGCTAAAATCCATGCTCTATCAGATCTTGCAATCCCCACGTAGCTGAAGCATATCTAGAGGCTATCCAGGTGCATAGCGGCGTTAAACCGCTTTATCTCCCGCCTCGTAGAAAAGGCTCTGGTGCTCTATAAGTTGTTGAAACGGACCAACAATTTCGAATGGACCGATGAAGCAGTGGCTGCGTTGGAAGAAATCAAAGCAATACTGACAACCAAACCCATACACACGGCACCAAGCGCCGCTGAGCCCATGTTGTTATATATATCGACCACCAACAAAGTCGTCAGTGCAGTGCTCGTCGTTGAACGAGATGAGGAGGGACATAATTCCAGACTCAAAATCCGGTCTACTATGTGTCAGAGGTGCTAACACAGTGCAAGTCCAGATATCCGCATTATCAAAAGATTGCCTATACAGTATTCATGGCATCGAGGAAACTCTAACATTACTTCCAGGAGTGCGCGGTGACGGTAGCATCGAAGGTCCCCTTCAACGATATAATCAACAACAGGGACGCCACCGGTCGCATTGCCAAATGGGCCATTGAACTCCTCCCCTTTGAAATAACCTACAAGCCACGCCCTGCCATTAAATCACAGGTGCTGGCGGACTTTCTGCCTGAATGGACGGAGGCCAAACTCCCCAAGGAATATAGTGCATACTCCCATTGGACAATGTACTTTGACGGCTCCAAAACCTTGGCCGAATTGGGGGCTGGAGTTATCCTCACATCCCCCACTGGCGACAACATGCGATATGTGTTGCAAATCATGTATGCAGACTCCAACAATGCAGCCGAATATGAGGCCCTACTTCATAGTCTCCGAATGGCTGCATCAATGGGCATACGCCGGCTAGAGGTACGGGGAGACTCCAACTTAGCCATCTCCCAAATCAATGGCGAATTTGACGCTAAAAGTCCAAAGATGGCGGCATACAGAAACACCGTCCTCAAGATATAAACTCGGTTTGAGGGGCTAGAATTTCACCATGTCGCTCGCGATAACAACCAAGTCGCCGACATATTGGCTCGTATAGGATCCAAGCGCGATCCTGTCCCAAAGAACACCTTTCTGGAACAGCTTTTTAGGCCTTCCGTCGTGTGGCGGGACGAGGACAATGGCGTCGTTCTGAATACAGTGGACGTGGTTGTCACCCCTGTCAACGAACCGGACGAACAAATAATCGGCGACTCCGTAATGAACGAAACGCTTTTGGATCATGAGGTAATGGCAATAATTGCACCCTGGAAAGAGCCCTTCCTCGTCTACCTTCTTTGAAAGGAACTCCCCGATGACCAGACAGAGGCACGATGCATAGTTCGGCGCGCCAAGGCCTACAAGATTCGCGAGGGAGAGTTATACAAGAAAATCACAACTGGTGTACTACAACAGTGCATATCCAAGGAAGAAGGGCGGGAGCTTCTCGCCAAAATACATGCAGGCATGGGCGGCCATGACGCCGCGGCAAGAGCCTTAGTCAGCAAGGCCCTCTGAGCCGGTTTCTTCTGGCCCACAGCTCGGACGGACACACAGTCACTTGTCAAGCACTGCATGGGGTGTCAACTTTTCGCAAATCAAAGTCACATGCGCCCAGTAGCTCTTCAGACGATTCCGGTCACTTGGCCTTTTGTGGTCTGGGGGCTTGACATGGTCAGACCCCTTAAAGGGGGACCAAGAAAAACAAATACCTACTGGTCATGGTCGACAAGTTCACCAAATGGATAGAGGCGAAACCCATTAAATCAGCCAAGTCCGGACTAGTTATAGACTTCATATCCGGCGTAGTACACCGTTACGGCGTACCACGCAATATCATAATGGATAATGGATCTAATTTTACGGCCCAAGAGGTGAAGGACTGGTGCACGAAAATGGGCATTAAGCTCGATTACGCATCAGTCTACCATCCGTAGACTATTGGACAAGTCAAACGTGCCAACGGTCTCATCATGAGCGGCATTAAGCCACGTTTGGTCCGATCTCTTGATGAGTCCGACTGTCATTGGGTTGAGGAGATCGACTCCGTATTATGGGGCCTGCGCACCACCCCAAATAGATCAACGGGCTTCACACCCTTCTTCATGGTCTATGGGGCCAAGGCAGTCCTCTCCTGCGATATTATTCACGACGCACCACGAGTGTGCATGTATGAGGAAAAGGAAGCCGAGTTGGATCGACAGTATGACCTGGACACCTTGGAGGACAAACGCGACATAGCTCTGGCTTGCTCTGCGCTTTATCAGCAGCAAGAACGACGCTACCAGAGTAGGGAGGTCAGGTCACAAGCATACAATGTAGGTGAACTCGTCCTATGGCTCCCGGAGAAGCAGACGCATAAACTTAACCCCAAGTGGGAGGGCCCCTTGATCATCGACGCAATACTCATGGGAGGAGCCTATCGTCTTCGGAACTCATTAGATAATCGCCTTGAACAAAACACATGGAACGCGGCTCGTCTATGGCGCTTCTACGGATAGACCGGTCCTGTCCAAATTCCTGCACATTTTTTCTTTTTTCTTTTTTTCTTTTTTCCTTTTTCTTCCCCTCCCACTTTGCTGTTGGATGGGATCGATTCTCTTCTTCCTATGTTCGGTTAAACCGATCCTGTACTAAGGTTATCAACATGCACCATAGAGTGTTACATCAGAACACAGCACGTGGGAACTGCTTTCAGTAGCCATCCTTTTCTATGGAATTTTTTTGCTCGCACCTATTATGCGCACATGTTTCTTTTGTCATGTTTTAGCCATTATATGCATCAGTTCGAACTAAGACTTTGCCAAGCTGGGTTGCCTCACTCCTGTGGTTACTCTCTATGTTCCTGCTTGTTCATCTAGAGAGTAAAGGGAGCACCTCTACGATTTTTATGACCGTACCTCAGATGGGTGAAGTCGAAAGCTAGCTATCTTATGTAGACAACTGATTGGCTATGACGGAAACACCGTATCCGGCCGTGGTTGCTCTTTCTGTTGTTTGGGTCTGTTATTACAAAAGGACACTTAGTCACAAGTATGCAGATTCCCATCTACGTTCTTCATAGAACCATGGCGAAAGGTATCGTTAGTGGTATTATTTTCATCGAAAGATATTTCTTACGCTCCATCGTAATATAACATATCTTTTTGTGTGCTTTCTGTCTGTTTGCACCACATGGCCGGATTGCTTGGTTCCTCGACAGCAATTTTGCTATTCGGCGAAGGAATAATAAGAAGGAACACTCCCGAGCTCTTCGCCCAGGAGGGAGAAGCCGATGGCCGGTTAAGACAAAGTTTACAACACATATTGTTTTACACATGTATATGCAAATTACATATTCGGTTGCTGATCGAGATCATCGATTATTGTGTTGAGGGGGCAGTCTGCTTGCGAGAGACGGACGGCTGACATCACCTGGTCATACACTAGGCGGGGCGACACTTCTTTTCCATCCGATTTCACAGGACCAACCCGCGCCATATGCTCGGGGTTGAGTCCGGTGAAACGGGTCTTGACCATTGCCCACGCTCCCGTGATCCTTCACGACAGGCTGAAGTCTTCCACAGCTCGAACCTATCGAGCCCCCCCTGAATCGATCCACAAGTCCGGCTAGCCCTTCAGGTGTCTGTTTGGTGGGCCATAGTGCCTTCACCATCACTTTCATTGCTATTCTACGCACGCTTGTGGAGAGAGGTCAGCTCCTTCAGCAGGTCCCGTTGGTACGATTCGATCTCCTCTTCAGGATGTCCGGTAAGGAGACCTGCACATGACATAATAAGTGCGATTACTATCATCCTCTAGATTGGAAATACTGACTCATAGCGGAATTGTATTTACCGAATACACCCCACCGAAGATTTTGATTCTCTTCTTGTGCTTGGGCTAGTTGATTCTTCAAACTCTTCATTTCATTGGCCAGTTTTTGTATAACCAGACAATCGGCTTGCTACTGGGATTCCGCATACCTTTGTGAATCCCGGGCTTCTTTCCAACTGCCTTTCCATATATCCTATTGATTCGGCTGCTACACAGAATCCATATGCCAGGCATGAAATCCATATGTCCTATTGATTAAGCAATAAAAGGACACTTTCCATGGGCCGCTCGCGTGAAACTTTTCACTTGTGCTAGTTCGGCCTTCACGGACTGCACCTCTGCGTGACTCTCCTTGAGGGCCTTGGCCAATTATTCGGATTGTTGCTTTGAGGCATGCATTAGCAGTAAAACAGTTGTGAGATCCTTAATTCGTTTTTTTTCAAGTCAAATTAAGGATTGGGGGCTACTAGGCTTATACAAGTATACAGACTCTACAAAATCCGACCACTTACCTGAATGTTGGTTGTTATCAGCTTCATAGCTTCACCGAATCCAGCTCAGGCGGCCTCGAGGTGTGCATCAGTTGAGCGTAGGGCGACAAACTCTTGGTCGGAGAAAACTGGGTGCCGCATGGCCTCCCATCAGTGCCGATGATGCATGACACTCTCCACTTCCGATTTGGTGACGGATACTCCGTTGCCAAATTCGGCGGGCATCAGACCGGCCATGGTGGCTTCCATAGCGGAAGCCGCATGGACGGTGGACTGGGAGCTTTGGGCGTCTCCTGACATCCGGGCGACCCCCTCGGTAGGTGGAGATTGGGTGTTTTGCCTAGGAAAAAGACAAGCAGCTATAAGATTCTGCCGAGCACAATGATAAAATGGATATCCGATCAATGTACCTTTGGGATGTGCGGATGGGTGGATTCGTCCCCGTGTCCGGCTCCTTTGCAGGGGCCCGGCCGGCCGCTGACTCATCTACGGCCTCGGCTACGGGTGCAAGACGTGTTGATCGGTGGCGCTTGTGGGCTAGGACCGGCGCGTCTAGAGCGCTCTTGGTATCATGCCTCTTTTGGGAGGGTTTTTTCTTCTTATCCATGGACGGAATGGAGAATGACTCGGGGTAATCGACTATGATTGCCACCGGGGTCTGGACAATGCTGTCCAAGTCAATATGGAGATCCGAGTCCTTGTTGAAGCCCGGATCGTTGTCACGTGAATGATTCTTAAGCTGAGGAGCCGGACAGTTGACTATCTCGACGAAGCTCCTCCATTCCTATTCACGCCAAGGCCTCGGTCAAATAGAGTGCGAAATGAAGCCCTGAACTATTTCATGATTGAAAAGAAGGAAGGTTTACCTGTTCAATGGGATTGTGGGCCGAATACCCCTCCTTGGTTGACCACCGAATGAAGTATTCTTGCTCTCCTTTGTATAGGTTAGCAAGTGCGGTGGCCAGTGTTGTTGGATTGGCAGGACCTAATTTTCGGGAACGTGTGGCATCGCTTGTCCTGTTGTATCGCCATAAGGGGTGCACCGTTTGTTAGAGGGGCTGCACGCATCGGGAGATAGCGGCGGCCATGATGTCGATCATGGTTAGTCGGTGATGGGCAAGCATCCGCACTTGCGCGGCCAGGCATTGCACTTCGGCACTCTCCTCCTGAGAGCTCTTGGGTCGCTAGTTATACCTCTTCTTCGGGAGGAGGTTAGAGTATTCGGGCAGACCTGTCCGAGTTGGCGCGAACATGGGGACGTCTTCAATATAAAACCACTCCGAAGTCCATTCTTCGGATTTCTTTGGTGTGCCAGCCGGATACCCCGTTCCCACTATGTGGCATACTTTGGCTCTGCCAACCTCTAAGATGGCCTTGTCCCAAGTTTGGGGGATGAGACAGAAATATTTCCTCCACAGTTCGAAGTGAGCTTCGCACCCTAAGAACATCTCACAAAGGGCAACGGAGCCCAAGATGTGCAGGATCGACCCCAGGGTGAGATGGTGGAGTTGAATTTTGTAGAACTCTAGTAACCCCCTCAAGAATGGGTGGATTGGGAATCCAAGGCCTCGGAGGAGGAACGGAACAAAGCAAACATGCTCCCCTATGTTTGGATTGGGGAAGCGCTCGTTGAAGACCTCATCGCCATAAGCGACTAGGCCAGCGCGGGTTGTCGCCAGATCAGATAATGGGAGGCATCCCTGGGTCTCCAGGTTGCGGAGCCTCAGGAGTGTGACAGAGCAGCTGGTCCAGTCGCCTGGGTGTTGGACGTAAGGGCGCTTTGAGGAACTGGGAGCGGTAGCCATGTTTTGCGTAGAGCTTCCACTGGAAGTTTCTGACGATAGGGAGGAAGACGATGTGGTTTGAATCACGATTTTGTTTGCTTAAATAGGTTGGTGCCTCCATTACGGAGGGGTAGGATTGTAAAAATCACTGCCACTCACCTCCCCACAACGCACAAAAATCGAGGAACCTATGTAGTTATTATAATAACTCGTGCCCGCAATGCTTGGGATCTTGCCGAAGACTGGTCGGATGCCGAACAGAGAAGGATGAGGGACTCGCCTCGCAAGCCGAAGACAACAACATGAGGGAATCAACTGCATATATATATATATATCCTGGATTAAGGGGTCCTCGGATAGCCGACCATTATTCATGGGTCGGACTGTATGGTCCGCAAGGCAGGCATCGGAGGGTCGAGGATCATCTGCGCCAGGATGGAAACTTCATGGAGCCTAGATGTGTTCTCCAAGTTATTAGTTGTAGTTAGGCAAGTTATCTCTTCGGCATTTAACCGAACATGTGTAAGCTAAGGGCACCCCCGACATCTATATAAGCCAGAGGGTTTTAGGGCATAGGACACAACAAATTATCTAGGGTTAGACATACGATCTCGAGGTAGATCAACTCTGTAACCCCTTACACCATCAATACAATTGAGCAGGACGTAGGGTATTACCTCCATAGGAGGTCCCGAACCTGGGTAAACTCGTGTCCCCTTCATCTCTTGTTACCATCGATCCTAGTCTCACGGTTTGGGACCCCCTACCTGAGATCCACCAGTTTTGACACCGACAACGTGCCCTTGTCCCTACTCTACTCCAGAGTCTCGTGGGACGAAGCCTCTGGGATAGGACTCTTGTAGGTCGAAGGCTCATTGACCCGAGGCTCGTGGACCGGAGTCCGCTTAGCCTCATCTTCAAACGGGTCCACCCTAGCAGTCCTGTGCTCGGGTGAATCATCTGGGGGTGGCGGCAAGGAAGGTGTAGCAGCCACCCTACCTTTGTTGTGGCCTCCTCTCCCACGCGTACCTCTCGTCTTCCCCCCATCTCCTCTCACGGGGGTCGACGAAGAAGCGGCCACCGGTGTATGCAGACTAGAGAGCAACGCTCTCTGGAGAGAGTCGACAGGAATGGAAGTACCAATCCCACCACCCTTCGACGAAGGAGCCGTGGAGTGCTCTCGACCCTTTCCCATCATCTTTCAACAACTGCCATGAGAAATAGTAAACGAAATTAGTACAACATAAAATTCAATACCGACATGAATAATAAAATGTATATGATTTAAGTGTATCATCGTATACTTAACATGAATTAATAATAATCTTGATCTTCTATATATTCTCTCGGATCAATAAATGCATCATCATCATCACTATCATCAATAAATGCATGATCATCATCACTATCAGGAACAACATGTGGAAGGCCTCCCTGTAATCGGTTAAGCATTGACAAGTCATCTGGATCAGTAACCTCTTCTTGTTCTGGCTCTTCCTTTTCCGGCTCAGGGGTTAAGTCCGATTCATTGTCGCTGTCTACTTCAATGTTCCCGGGTGAAGTAGAGCAGTTCTTGAAACGTTTTTTTGGAAATACATGTTTCTTGGAAGAATTCTCCTTCATATGTGTCTGGGTTAATGTGAGGTTCATAATCCTCTTCATTGAGGGGAGGTGGTCTAAAATGTGGCAGCACTTCATAAACGACATCCCAACCTTTCAGATTTGGATCAGTTTGGTAGGCCCATGGTAGATAGAGAACTTGGGTCGCCTATTGAGCCGTAATATAGACATTGGGCACATCTAAATGGGTGTTTTGTTTGATTTCGACTAGCCCTATATGTTCATGAGTCCTTCTAGTCTCATTCGACTAGAACCAATGACATTTGAAGACTACGACGTTTGGTGGGTTTTCACCATAGAATAGAAGTTCATAAATTGCTTCAACTATTCCATCGTACCCTGTACCTCCTTCGCCGATAGCAGAGACACAACAATTTGTAGTCTTTAGGTCGGGCATAGATAGCTCTTTACCAAAGGTACGAAAGCGATAGCCGTTGATGTCGTATCTGTCAAATGAACGAACCTTATAGTCGAAACCATTAGAGACATGTCTCAACTTGGCGTCCATAGACTCTGAATTAGCCTACAAGTTTAATACGAAAGGATTGTTGCATTAGCCACAAATTAGACAAAGAAATGAAATGGTCCATTAATGGTAATTACCAATTGTTTGAACCAAGTGATGAAATCGGGATAGCCGCCTCCTTGCTTCGCTAGAAGCTCATACTCTTCGACGGAATCCTTTTGGATGACCGCTCCATCCGAGAATTTGGCGATGTATCGACTACATCAAATATTCGGGAATAAGATCAGTTCTAAGGAATTACAAGTTGTGAAACAATAATGTACCGACAACTTACTCGATGTATGGCCGCACTTCTGTTAGGTTGTTGAAGATATACAACAAAATGGTCTGCCATTCACCGACATCCAACGCTTTTGGTTTCGAAGTGCCGCCTGGTGCGAGCTTCCCTTTGAATAGGCTAAGGTAGGATTGATTTTTTTTAGGATCGCCACCATTGTACCAAGTCTTTGGATTATACAAATGACGATTTTTGGCTTCGTAGTGTGCTGTCACGAAGTTTGCCGCCTCCTCAGTAATGAATGCCTCGGCCATCGATGCTTCAATTCTATGTTTATTTTTACATTTTGCTTGAAGCGTCTTCTGCATCCTCTCACTTGCAAAGCACCAATAATTTTGCATGCCCCCCAATCTTGCCTCGTCACGAGATGCAAAATCAAATGTTGCATTGGATTAAAGAAACCCGGTGGAAAGATCTTCTCTAACTTGCAGATCAACTCCAACGCCAACTCTTCCATTTCATCTAGCACGCCAGGCGATAGTTCTTTCGCACAAAGAGAACGAAAGAAATAGCTCAGCTCTGCCAGACTAGCCATTCATCCTCTGGGATAAATCCACGCAACATCACCCGGATTACCCGCTCAAGCCATCTGTGCCAATCATGAATCTTGAGACCAAATATCTTTAGTTTGTCAAGAATCGCTCCCCTCTTTAGATTCACTACATAACAATCGGGGAACATCAACTGCATTTTCACCCAAAAGATCATTTCCCTCATAGCCGGCCTTCCAAGATTGAACCATGCCTTTGGCTTTGTCCAGTTCTGCTTTCCTTTCGCTTGTCGCATGTTTTGTAACGGTCTATTGCATAGAGCCTCCTGATCGATTCTAGGCTTAGGATTATCCTTTGATTTCCCCTCTATGCCAAACAATGTACCAAAAAATGGCCTCGGCGATATTCTTTTTAGTGTGCATGACGTCGATGTTGTGTGGGCAAAGGAGGTCTTTGAAGTAAGGCAGATCCCATAAGCATGACTTGTGAGTCCATGCGTGTTCCGTATTATACCCTTTGAAATACCCAGGATGATTTGGATCCGGCTCGAGAGTGTTTAACTGGTCCAGGATCTGTTGGCCTTTCAACGCGGGTGGTGCAGAGTTTTTGACAACTCTACCTTTGATGAAATTCTTCTTGTCTTTTTTGAACTTATGGCGAGGATCCAAGAAATGTGTATGCATGTCGAAGCAAGAATACTGGTGACCCGCCTACAGCCAACAGAACTCAAGAGCTGCCTTGCATGTGGAGCACGAGAACCTTCCATGCACACACCAACCAACGAATAGGGCATACGCTGGCAAGTCATGCGTCAAGTACATGTACCATACATGCATTTTGAAGTTTTTTGGTAGCGGTGTCGTATGTCTTGAACCCATTATCCCAAGCTTCTTGCAATTCATCCTTAAGCGGCTACATGTACACATTCATATTCTTCCTCGGATAGTTGGGCGTTGGAATTATCAACGTTAGGAAAATGTTCTTTCTTTTCATAATCTCTCCGGGGGGAGATTGAGTGCAATGATAAATACATGCCAACAACTGTATTGGGTTGTCGTCATACTGAACACATTGAACCCATCAGTACTGATGGAGACTCGAGGATGCCTTGGATGTGCCGCTTTATCATTATGTAATGCATCGAAATGCTTCCACGCAAATGCATCTCCCCACTGTTCTCCTGATACACGTCTCGGCAATAAGCAAAGAGGATGTGTAGCCGGAGAACAACAGGGAGGCATTGATGAAATTCTGCATCGGATCCGGAGCAGAGTATACGGGAAAACGAACCCAATCTACACATACTCGGGCTGTCCATGGATAAGACCGGACAATTCAAAAGGACGACGATTATAAATATGCAAATACATGCATATTTATAGATGTCGCCCTTTTGAACGGGAGACCCATACTGGTCACGCATACTGATGATTGAAGACACCCATAGCTAGCAACTTTCATCGGCACGAAGACTGGAACAAAGCAAATTAAGGGGGAGGAGATGTCATTTGTGCTCACCCACAAACGCAGGGGAGCTTGTCCAACGCACGGGGAGGACATTGAATAGCAGACCCTCGCAGTGATGAAACAACTGCACATTGAAATCCACCCGATCAACACAAATATGATGTTTTTCATAAAAAAATCAGAAAATATATGACCTAACTCATAATTTACAAAACTAAGACCCCGTCGGCCTCTGGAAGGCCGAAGAGCACCTTTTCAGTCAACAAGAGGCCAAAGAGGTGTCGGGGGTTGGGGTGAGTGGCGTTGGGGGTGGCGTATTAACAGTTGCGCGGGGGATTGTAGTGGCGATCTATTAGTGACATCTTCCCGTCGCCACACGCAGGTGCTGATGCCTGGTGTCGTGCCGGGGAGTGGCTGGGGGGTCATGCCGGGGTCTCACCGGAGGGTCGTGCCAGGGTGTCGTGCCGGGGGCTCACCGGAGGGGCGTCACTGGGGTGTCGTGCCGGGATGTCGCCGCGGTGGTCGTGTCGGGGTGTCGTGCAGGGGGCTCACGGAAGGGGTGTCGCTGGGGTGTCGTGTAGGGGGCTCACCGAAGGGGCGTTGTGCTGGGTTGTCATGCCGAGGTGTCATGCATTGGGCTCATCGGAGGGGCGTCGTGTTGGGGTGTCATGCCGGGGTGTCGTGACGGGGGTTTCGTGCCGGGGTGTCCTGCACGGGGCTCACCGGAGGGGCGTCGCCGGGGTGTCGTGTCGGGGTGTCGTCGGGGTGTCATGTCGGGGGCTCACCGAAGGGGTGTCACCGCACTCATAGACCCGCCCTGCCAATTAACCTAATACACCTAATTAACCTAAATAATAATACATCTAATTAACTAATTGATGCAAAAAACTAATTATTGATGAAAAAACAGAGGGGTGGGGTGGGGCAGGGGGTCACCGGAGGGGGAGCAGAGGCGTGAGGGTGGGGTAAAGGACGGCCGACGTCGGGGCAGATGGCGGTCGGCGTCGGGACCGAGGGCAGTGGCTGGGCAAAGGGCGGTGGCGGCTGGGTAGATGGCTAGGTAGGGGCAGCAGGGGGCTGCTGGGCGGTGGTGCAGGGGGCAACGACGCGGTTGGGAAGGGGCGACGGGGGGGGGGGGCTGCCAGGCGATGGTGCGGGGGGCAGCGCGACTGGGTAGGGGGCGGCGGGGCGAGGTGCGACGACGCGATTTGGCAGGGGGCGACGCATGGTAGGATGCGGGGCGCGATGGGATGCGGCGGGGCGGCAGTGGCGTCGTCTTATCGTCGAGAGAGAGATATGCGACGGTTTGGGGGAATAGTTGGGGGGGGGGGTTCGCGTGGTGCGGGGGCCATTCTTTATCGCCGTGCTAAGGTGGAGCCCACACCACTCCTTTGTCGTCAGCTAGCTGACAACTTTAATATAGCAGACCACAAAGAGCTGACTTAGCCGCCACAACTCTTTGATGGGGCTTGCACCACTCTTTGTCGTCTGCCATTTTCTCTTTGCCGTCTGCAAGCAGACGACAAAGAAAGAACTGGCAGCAAAAAGGATCTTTGCCATGAGTCCATTCTTTGCCATCTGCTTAGGTTAAGCTGACGGCAAAGACGGTCTGTGCCATCAGCACGCAGACGGCAATGCGCCAGCTCACGACAAATGCTCTATTTCTAGTAGTGATATAAGTGAAGCACAAGAGTAAACATCAAACTACTCTCAAAAGATATAAGTGAAGGTCAATGAGTAGTCAAACAATCAAGTAGCTATGTGATGAATCACTCTGAATAAATATTGTTAGATCTGAGATTTATTTGAAACAATAAATTGAACAAAAATAAACTCCAAGAATAGCACATATCAAGTGAACAAATAGAAACTTAGGTTCAATATAGGCTAACCGATATTTGTTGACAGAGAGAGGTGGGATGCGTAGCATCCCCAAGCTTATATGCTTGAGACGTCTTGGTCATCCCCAAGCTTCAGCTTTTCTATCTCGTTAATTCCTCTCATATAAAAGTACTATGTAAATATTTTCAGAAACTTTTCTGGTTCCAGTAAAATATGAAAATTCAGACAGTACAACAAAATTTTATATTTTTATAGAGCACACATGAAACATGCAATTCAAGCATCATAAAAGGAAATTCTTGGAACTTTATATTGGAAGCAAGATTATAAATAAAATGTAGCAAAGTTTTACAAAATAAAAATTCTCCAAGCAAAACTCATATTATGTGACGAATAAAAATATAAGTCTAAGTAAGATATACCAGTAGTGTTGAAGACGAAAGAGGGTGCCTTCTGAGGCATCCCCAAGCTTAGATGCTTGAGTCTTCCTTAGATATTACCTTGGGTCATACCCAAGCTTAGGGTATTACCACTGATTATTATTCTCATATCGGTGCCTTACCCAAAACCCAAAAACTTCAATCACACAAAACTTAAAGGAACTTCGTGAGATGGGTTAGTGTACTAAAGATAGATCATTCACTTAGGTATTGTCAAGACAAGATTCATAGTTGTTCTCATATAATACCTATTTTATTCTATAATTGCCATAATTCATACCACTAAATATAAGCTATGGAAACACGAAAATAAGCAAACTATGCATGCAAACACAGAATCAAGCAAAAGCAGAACAGTTTGTGAAGATCTGAACTTAAACCATATTTCCCTGTCTCTAACAATTTTGAAAAATAGTAAAACGCCTAAAATTTGCATAGAAAAACTTTGCAAAAACTTCATAATTTTCCGACCCTCTAGTAAAATAAGAGAAATTACGCACTAGACGTAAAACTTTCTGTTTTCGCACATAATCAAACTAACAAGTATCCACACTATCCCAAAGGCTTTACTTGACACCTTATTGAAATAAAAGACATAAAACATGATTAATACAATAGCTTAACCATGTTAACATGCAAAAACAGAAATTAGAAGTGTTGGGTTGCCTCCCAATAGGCACATTTCTTTAAAACCTTTTAGCTAGGTATGATGATTTCAATGATGCTCACACAAAAAGTAATAACTGAAACTTGCAAGAGAGCATCATGAATCACATGACAAGAAAATTTAAGTCTAACCCACTTCCTATGCATAGGGATTTTTTAAGCAAACAATTTAGTGCAGCAATAATCAACTTGCATAGGAAGGCAGAATAAGCATGACTTCAAAATTTTCAACACACAGAAAGGAAACTTGGTATTATTGCAATACCTAGAAGCATGTATTCCTCTCTCATAATAATGTTTAGTGGAATCATGAAGGAATTAAACAATATAACTATCACATAAAGCATTCCTTTCATGATCCACAAGCATAAAAAATTTATCGCTCTATATATAAGCAAATTTCTTCTCATTCATAATAGTGGGAGCAAACTCAACAAAATAACTATCATGAGACACTTGATTCACATAACCAAATAGATACTAAAATCATGATGACAAGTTTCATGGTTACTATCACTAATTTAGCATACATGTCATCACCATAATCATCATAGCTGGGAGGTATGGCATCGTCATAATAAATTTGCTCATCAAAACTTGAGGGACTAAAAATATCATCTTCATCAAACATAACATCCCCAAGCTTGTAGGTTTGCATATAATTTGCATCATGGACATTCGTAGAATTCATAGTAACAATATTTATATCATGCTCATCACTGAAGGATTTTACATTAAGCATCTTTATAAATTCTTCCTCTAGCAATTGAGCACAATTTTCTGAACCATCATTTTCACGTAAGACATTATAAAGGCGAAGCAACCGAGGCAACCTAAATTCCATTTTTTGTAGTTTTATTTTATAAAACCAAACTAGTGAAAAACAAGAAACTAAATATGTAATTACAAGATCTAATGATATACCTTCAAGCACTCACCTCCCGAACAACGCCGCCAGAAAAGAGCTTGATGTCTACTATGCAACTTTATTCTTGTAGAGTCTGTTGGGCCTCCCAGTGCAGGGTTTGTAGGACAGTAGCAATTTTCCCTCGAGTGGATGAGCTAAGGTTTATCAATCCATGCGAGGTGTAGGATGAATATGGTCTCTCTCAAATAACCCTGCAATCAAATACAAGAAATCTCTTGTATCCCCAACACACCCAATACAACGGTAAATTGTATAGTTGCACTGGTTCGGTAAAGAGATGGTGATAGAAGTGCAATATGAATAGTAGATATATGTTTTTGTAATGTGGAAATATAAAACCAGCAAAGTAGAGAGTGGCAAATAGTGAGAAAAACATTGTATTAAGGCTTGGAAATAAGGCCTAGGGTTCATACTTTCACCCGTGCAATCTCTCAACAATGCTAACATAATAGAATCATATGATCATCCCTCAGTGTGCAACAAAGAATCACTCCAAAGTTTCTATCTAGCAGAGAATAATAATATGAAATTGGTGTAGGTAGTAGAACCACCTCAAAGTTATTCTTTCCGATCAATCTTATGGGGTCTTCCTATAAGTGTCACAAACAACCCTAGAGTTCATACTAGAATAACACCCATGATACATATTAATCAACCCTAATGTCACCTAGATACTCCAATGTCACCTAAAGTATCCATGGGTAAATTATGCGACATGTATCAAACAATTTCAGATTTATAATATTCAATCCAACACAAAGAACTCCAAGGAGCACCCCAAGATTTCTATCGAAGAAAACAGGATGAAAACATGCAATGAACCCCTACGCGTAGATCCCCAAGCTCACGTGAATCTGCAAGTTCATGCCATAACATGTATCAAGTGAATCAATAGAACACCCCATCACCACGGGGTGTCCACATGCAAGACATACATCAAGTGTTCTCAAAACCAAAATATTCAATCCAACAGAACAAGATCTCAAAGGGAAAGATTCAATTCATTACAATAAGATAGCAAGGGAAGAACACCATATGACCCAGCTATATTAACAAAGCTCGTGATACATCGGGATCGTGCCATCTCAAGAACACGAGAGAGAGAGAGAGAGATTGAACACACAGCTACTACTACATACCCTCAGCCCCGAGGGTGAACTACTCCCTCCTTGACATGGCCTCGGCCGACATGATGAAGATGGCCACGGAGATGATTTCCCCCCTCAGGCAAGGTACTAGAAAGGCTCCAGATGGTTTTTTGTTGATACAGAGTGTGGCAGCAGCGGATTGAAAGTTCTTTGTTTATTTGTAAGGGTTTTGATATATATAGGATTTTTTAGTATTAGAATGCCAGCCGGATCCATGTGCGCCCCACCACACAACGGGGCGCGCCCAGGGGGCACCCTGTTGACTCGTGACCCACATGTGGCTACCCTCCAGTGGTTCTTTGCTCTGGTATTTCTTGTTTTCCTCATAAAAATCATAAAAATCAGGCGATTCCGAGAACTTTTATTTGCTGCAATAAATAACACCAAGGTAATTCTGCTAAAAACGGCGTCAGTCTGAGTTAGTTCTAAATAAATCACATAAAGTGCATCAAAACCATATAAAAGTATTATAAACATAGGCAAATATCGCATGAATACTTCATAAATTATCGATACGTTGGAGATGTATCCATGTGGTTTATAACTGATTTTCCACCCTTAACAAATCTCGGAGTGATATTTTTTCTAAGGACCATTGCGACAAATATTTTCCAAACTTAGATTTAATTCATGTGCTGCCATGACATGCGCCCGACAACGACACCCACTCTACCAGCTGCACTAAGTACAGAACTCATTTAGCACCGAATCGATTGCCTTGCTAGGACACAACGATTTTCAGAGGGAAAATTGGTGGGCGATTATTTCTACCAGACTTACTACCAACACTCTAGCGCCCACTCGTACCCGACTCCGATGTCTAGTCCTCATGGCCACCACCGCTGTGGAGAGCCACCACTCAAGCAACAACATCACGACGACCATCTTGGATCATCACACATGGGAGCAGCACCGCCCCCACTCCGGCAAGGAGGATCGTAAGCCACCACTGAACCACATCCTCCATTGAAGCCTATTCTCGAGCTCATGCAATCAACAAACAAGAAAGGACGAACAGGAAGAAGTGATGCAAGGTGTGGGGACCCCGACTCATAAGTCGTGATCACCGAATGTACGTGCATAGTGATCCCAGAGATCAATGCTCACTTAACACACAGAAACTGAATAACAGGAGTCTTACATCCATTACATACCGTTTGTACTCAAAAATGACCTTGACGACCAAGTCTTCACAAACTTTCAGCGGAAATCTTCAACGATAGCGTGAACCCATGCCATTTGCCTTAACCCTACATGCAATCTGACTGGAAAGCGTCCTAGCTCACATGTTTGTCACCCAGGGTAATCTTCATCATGACCTGATCTTTCATGCATGGCCACTAAAATAACCAGTGGCAAGCCAATGAGTACTTTGAATGTACTCGCAAGCAACCCATGTTTGGAACAGGGTTCAACAGAGTATGATATAGCACTAATAGGTATTTTGCGGAAAGCTAGTTTGAGTGCAATGACATGTTCAATCAACTTGTAAAAGCATGCATCAACAGATTGCAGATATCCATATGAACAAGTTATAGATATCAACATAAGCAAGGTTGGAACATCCCATGTTTAATTATTTCATCAAGTCTCCCGACTTAGCTCAAATATCTCTTTGTTACACACACACCAAGTATTGTGAAAAAATCTGGACGTAGTTTAAGTAGCACCACCCAACTATCCTTGACCATGGACACGACTATTCGAATAGTTTTACACTCTACAGAGGTTGCACACTTTACAGACAAGACTCGGGGAACTTCCATGTCATCTACGACTCATGGTATATTTCATACCTGAGGTAACCACCCGAATAATGCCTTTCCCACAGCGATACTAAACAAAGAGTCCACTTGTTGGTGCCATCCCTCATGATATACACCACACGTATCATCCATGAGGGCACGCAACGGTGTGCCCGGTGCCTGTAAAGACAGCGCATGGTCACCCTACCAGGCCCGACCCCGTATCGAGAGTGACCTCGTCACTCCCGCCACTAGTAATGCGGACTCTATGCTAGTACCCACCAAGGAAATCGACAAAGCCCCATCCCATAAGGGGTATCGTGTTTGTACATGTAAGGTTGGGATGGTCGACAAATCTTTAATCTAATCCGTTTTTGAAAACACACACACTCACTTGCTCCGGTACACCACTTCTTTCTCAAGTGGTTACCCAACTCATCATCTCCCTTGGGCATTAGTGGCACCCGACGGGGTTTTCGAAAAGTCTTTGAAATCATTTCTTTTCTGACACCATGCATATCCTGATCCCACTTGTGTAGCATCTACTAAGCATCATATCTACTCCCACCCGCATAACCCTTATAAGAATGGTAGGGTCATGCACAATGCAAGTATCAATGGTAAGTATCGGAGGCATCCCACCGAAGTGGTCACCACATCAACATGATCATCATTATGGAAACAAGTGCTATATGACATGCAAATAAAAAGGGGTCCATAGTCATCATCAAAGGGCTGCTTGCCTGGCTCAGCAAAGTCTTCGAGGTCTTCACACACTTCTCGTCCACTCCGAGCACTTCATCTACTTTGTCTACTATCGCCGGAAGCAACCGCAATAAGCAACACAACAAGCAGAGGAATAAAGTGCTCAATAAATAGGAGTTTTATTTTTCTTGGACACCTCTATTCACAAGAAAAATAACCAACGAGGTTTCAATGGATGCAGATCAAGGGGGATTTTTGAATAACGGATATAAAGGAAATGACGGTCCTATAGGAACTCTATAGAAAATATTTGGACAAAAATAGGTGAATACACCCATCATATAGGGCTTGATTTTAGAAACATGTGGGAAGTGGTTTCACTGGATTTAGGGTTGTGATGATTTTCCTATGAATTACTTAAGATGAAATAATGGAAAAAGGGGATATCATTTGGTACAACAGAATAGGTGCATGGTAAAATGTTCAACATGGCTAGACAGATAAGGCATGGTATTTAGAGCCTCTATAATTGTTAATCACTACACTAGGAGTTGATATGAGAGCTCTAGGGATTTTACAAATGGGCATTGCTTAGTTCAAATTTGAATTTAACTTTGAATAGCAAAGAAAATCTTGTGGTATAAAAATATGGAAGTGGCACCATTAAATAGTAGGCATTTTTAGGAGGATGTAGAAATTTGATCATCAAAATTGGAAGTCATATGAATATTCTATGAATTTTTTTGATCCTACAAAAAAAGAAAAGGGAAAAGAATTCTTTACCAAAAAGGCTAAAACAACGCACTGGGCGTTGAATAACCACTGGGCCGGCCCAGTGGCTCAGCCACGCCTACGCAGGAGCCACATCGAAGGCACCCCTAGGGAAATACGTTTCCATTTTGGTAAAATGGTTTTTGGCGGAGGTTGCTTTCACTTAATATGACAGCAGGCCTGGCTAGACACCTGAGAGGCTGGACAATGGGGCTGCTGGCCCCACTGGAAGGTTCATCCTCCTCCATGCGCGGGTGTGGGATGGAGAGACTAGAACCAAAGGCAGGGCCGACATGCGTGCCGACGCTCGTCCAGGTGGCTGGGGCTTCCCCCGGTGAAACTCCGACCACTAGAGAGCTTAGTAGGGCGCGACACATCCATCCAGGTGAGGCGCGCGCACTGAGGGGGGCTGAGGCGGCGACGCCTTGGGTGACTGCGGAGGAGGTCATCGGCCATCCTTGGGATTTGGGCACACGACGTCTTGGAGGAGCAATGTCAGCAAGGGGAGCTCCCCTATGGCGTTGGGAGGTCACCGAAGCGGCTAGGGTACAAAGGAGGCTTGGCACGACTTGAAATTTAAGCCGTGGCTGGCGACAGGGCTACGGCCATGGGAGCAAATGGAGGGCTTGGGAGGAGGATTGATTGGTGTTGGGGATTCACAAGGGGAGAGCAAAAGGGGCAGAGAGAAACGCCCGGGAGGCTTTAAATAGCCACAACACCGGGGCACCATAGGCCATGTCCACGGCCACGGCTCGGACCATGACAGAGGCCACGGGGGTGCTTCGGGGCATGTCTATGGCCATTGTGATGTGCTCCACATCCAGGGAGAGGAAGAGGGGGAGCGGGGGCGTGCCAGGACCCCGCGCATGTGAGGCTGTCTAGGCGGCTGGCGTACGTGCGAGGAGGGGCAACAGGAGAAGGAGAGAGGAGGGGGGCGACAGGGTGCCGTGTCCCGGATGCCAAGGCCGACCAGATGGCGAGAGGGGGGGGGCTCGAGGTGGTCGGGGCCATGCATTGGGCAGCGGCTACCATGCGGTCGGGCACTGTAGTACGCTCTGGAGCGCCCATATGACACGCCATGGCATGCCATTGACCTCTTGGTCGTGGCCATGCATGTCCATCAGCTATAGGGAGGTAAAACACGGGAAAACATTGCATAGGATGCTCTGGGGGTCCATCAGGGTGAGAGAGGAATGGAGAGATAGATGGTTTTCTGCTGTCCAGGAGGGGAAATTGGGGTTTTACCCCACTTAACCCTTGAGCTGAACCATGAGATTATTACCTGGGGTAGAGGGGACATCCTAGAGACCGTGGTAAAGGTTTGCGGTCAAGGAGAATAAGTTAGAGGGTGAAAAAGTGATTTTAACAATGACCACAAGGTGTTTGCTAGTGATTTGGCCAAGTGAATGAATTCTACTTGCCTTGAAATTTAATAGGTTCAAATGGTGGTTAAAAATAGGGCCGATCACAAAGTTTGAGATTAGCTAAAGAAAGTTGCCAATGTAAACTTAGTAAACCCTAGAAATCAACAGAAATAGGTTTCTATAGATCTGGTCATGCTAAGCTATGCACCACTTTGTGTGGTGGAATTATTTGGATATTAGAGCATGCCCAAAAACATTGGGACAAAATAGGGAAACTTGATAATGCAAGAATTTCCAATTCTTGAAATCAGTAGAAAGGGATTTGGGGGATTTGGATAAGTGAATATGTTCTCCTTGATGAACCACTTGGTGTGGATGCATTATTGGAGGATTATATCATGTCCACAAAGTTTGAGCTTAAGGGGAGGTAGTTGGTAGAGTTGCTCAAATTTGGATCTGTACACAGAGGGTTCTCGAATATTTTGGTGAACAAATCAATTGGGATTGAGATGAAACTTGGCAAGATGATCACATATATCATATGTGACATGCTAGAATTTTCCTGGATTTATTTGAGAATATTTGTTATAGAAATATTTCAAATGCTTGAAATCGGGTGAAATGGTTTTGAAGGGGTTTGTCCAATATTGTGAACATGATCTTGTGTTTAAACTCTTATATATGGACAATATATGTCCACTGAGTTTTCCTGAATTTTCTCAAATATTTTGAAAGCATAAAAAAATTCCTAATAAATGACAATTTCTGGCCTTAAGAAAAAACATTTAAATAAAATAAGAAAATAATATTAAAAAATAGTATGTTGTGGTTTTGGGGAGTTATGTATGTATGTATATATATAGTAGGTTCCAAATAAATCCTTTGGGCAAAACAATCCACCCAATTTGAGTACTTGTAGTACAAACCTCAATTCAGGGTTTTTTGAAAACCTAATTTGAATAAATCCTTTTTGGCCAAAATAAATTTTGATAAAAATATTTTTAGGTACTACACACATGATATGATCATTGGACAAGATGTTATGTCAAGGAAAAGAGTTTTTAGAGTAGGAGGGAGTTTTATGAATATAGAGCACCAGCAAGCAATTAGACAAGCAAGCAAATAGCACACATGTCAAGCATCATGTGCACTCCAAAACGTTTTAGTTGACCCTAATTTTTGAGTCATGTTAACTTAGTCATGAGGCAAAACACACGGTGTGACAGACCTACCCCCCTTACAAGAATCTCATCCCTATGATTCCTAGGCTATGCGCTGAAAAGATACTGAAATCCAGAAGTGAGGTAGTCTTCACATTCTCAGGTTGCTTATGGTCTAGTGTGGTTGTCTCCCTAGATCTTGAAGTGTCTTATGATATGTCTTCGAGTGCATCATTGACTTCGTCTAAGGGTGAACGGGGTTCTTGCAATATGCTAGGCTTGCCTAAGGGTCAAGGGTTTGGCGAACGAGGTTCTCGCAAGGGTCTGGCTTGCATGTGCATTCCAAAGTCGGAATACATCGCAAGATAATGTGTCTGCATGTTGGTCTTGGGGTTTCTCATGCTAGTTAGTGACATCTAGATATCTCGTGTTAGAATAGAAGGGTCAAGCCTTGGTGTAGCTTCTCATTGACGGGAAAGTCCTTATCTTCCTTAAAGTAGGAGACCTTCAGTCGTGGGTGGTCTTCATCCTTGAGAGTGTCGAAGCGTGTCATCGTAGGCTTCTCGTTGAGACCTTCTACTTGAGTAAGTTGCCCAGTTAGATTCTTCATTCTTCTTTGGCCGTTCGCATGTTTCTGGCGGGTCTGAGGGTTTGGTCTACTCGTCTCTCCGTAGCCATTTGTGGGAAGGTCTGGGCTGGGCCTCACCCCTATGACTAAGCTTAGAAACTTGGCTTAAAAACCAGTTCTACCATCTGGAAAGTTTCTTAGGGGTTCTAAATAAGATGACTATCCAGAGTATAGAACAACCATCTAATTCCTCAAGGTCTGAGGCTTGGCAAGTGGGGTGAACTACCCTTCACAGGTGTTTCACCATGATCCAGTCAGGTTACTGTCCTTGATTGTCTTAAAAGGGCTGGTAATGAAGTCATGACAGTCGTTCACTCCATTCCAGGCATCTGAAGGGAGTAGAGGTGTTATCAACTTCTCGGTTCCTTCCTAGTCAGGAACTGATAGGTGATTGTTAAGACAAGGGGCTCTATAATCCTCTTGTTGTGAAAGGGCTTCATCATGCTTGGACGTTGGTGCTTCTTGGTGTAGTCTAGTTGATGTAGTCAGTAGAGGAGTGGTGGTTTACTTCTATGGCTTCATCTTCTTTGTCGGGTTCCTTAACCGTAGTGGTCTGTCATCTTGCTTGGGCAAGAATGTCTTCTGCTGAAGGGAGGGTGCTTCGAGGAGTCCAACCTTTTCAAGGTGAAACCTTTTTCTTAAGAGGCATGGCAATGAGTGTTCCTGGGGCTGATCCAAATAGGACTAAGGTCTTCCTCCTCTCATTGGGTAAATAAGTATGTCATCCCGAAGGATAACAACCTATTCCCCCGAGTATCACATGAACACATGGCTCATGGAATATGTGAGAGGAGCAGGCATTTGCTCCGGATGGTCACTAGTTTCAGGGGTTTGTGGTTTAACCTAATACAGGTCTTCGTGGCCACCTTCCATATGAACATGTCTGGTGGAGGTTGGGGTGGAGTATCGGCCATAGTCTAATGACTTAGAGCAAGGACCTATGGTCATAACCTAACCATATTGTTGCTCGGTAAAGCTTAGAGGTTTCAAGGAGCTTGGGATGCGAGTGAATGTCTATCATCTCATCCTCAAGCACAGTTATTAGATGCCAATAGTAGTTCCTATACTCCAAACAAAATCACCCTATGTCATCGAAGGTATCATCTCATGTAAGTCAACTCCAATATTACACATGGCACTCATATCTCCAAGGTTTTGAGAGAAGGACTATACCCAAAATCTCATATGTGTACTATAGCTAACTCAGATATATCCCTATGTAAAAATCCTGGGGATAATTTGCAAGACGATAAGCTTGATCATGACACTACCAATCCAAGATATTGTTTCCTTCCTAATGAATTTGGTTTAATCGATCAACGAATACCATCCAATACCACCTGATCCATTACTGCTACATAATCAACACGAGTGATTGCTCCAGGTATTTCCTAGATATCCTAAAATCCCAAAATTCTAGAAGGAACTATCTCATCTTAGTTCCCCCAGCAATTCACATCATGTTGATCAAGTAAACTCTGATGTTAGGTGCATATGGATCCGTGAATCGATTCTAACAACAATCCAATATTGTTGGTTTTTCTTCCATCGAGAAACATGGTATCAAGATCAAGATCAAGATCATCATACTAAATCCAAATTACTTCGAACCATGTGTTTTGATTGATCTCGATCACCTATCAGAATCACCTATTTAAATTGAAGTTTCACATCTAGTAAGAATTCCCTACTAGTTACTCTAGTTACTATTGTAACATCATCAATCCATTATCAATATTACTTGCCGAAGTCATGTCATTTATCCACCAATAATTTCAGCTTGTGATCACAATGGTCCTACTAAATCCAATTTGCTCAAGGGGCAAGTAAGTTATGCTACTCTATCAATCCTGATCCACCAAGCTCGTGTACCAACATAAGCGTCTCACGATCCACCAAGAGCCTCATCTATAACCTCAGGACATCTATTATGGCTAAATCAAATCATTGTCCACAAATCATATATCCTTAGAATGATCCTTCCTATGACATCAAGGTTCTAGTGCTAGCGTAAGAATGAAGGATGTTTGTTAACTATGATCACTAGCTCCATAATGAACCCACTGCAAAGTAGGGTTTATTGAAGCTCAATAAGTGCTCTGGCAAATCCGTGTATTAAACACGCGATCAGAGGCTTGTGCTGGGGGAGCTTGCGAGGTCTAGGTTGGGCAAGGGAGGGGTTTCCAATCTTGAGGCAAAAGCATAACTCTACGGGGTTGAGTCTGGTTGAGTCCGGTGTAGTCGAAGTCTTCGATGTCGGTTGTTTGTCGAGGTGCATCCTTGGTGCATCTTGTCTTGTTGGTCTTCAGTTGACGAGATGGGGGAGAGAAGTTAGCATCGAGAGGAGTGCCTAAGGGGGTGGTATATTGCAAGTGCAATCAAGGAAGTGCCGAAAAGGCCAAACACAAACATCAAGGCAAGGTAGGTGATATAGTCGCACACTTGTTGCATAGGGAAAAACTGTGACTTACACCAAAGCACAAACAAGAAACACACATCATGGTTCCATTTGAACCATCATACGGACTCGAATTCGCATAGGGGACACATGACCTATCCTACCCTTGGGGTCCTCGAACTCAGTAGTCGTGCTTGTTTCGCGACTTGGAGAGGAGTCCGCTTAGTTTTATGGGTCTTCTTCAGGTGTCGCTATGTCTCTGGTTGTTGTTCGTCAAAACGATCCTAGTTGCACCTGAAGAGTCCTTGACGACTTCACGTCTATTGAGTTGATGACAAAGGTGGTTCCTCATGGCTGTCATTGACGGGTCTCTTGGTGTCTTCATAATCATGCCAATGCCTTCTTGTCCTTCAAGGTGTCATGAGTTCCAAATGGACAATCCTTTATGCAATGACATCAGCAAGGCATGATAGAGTTATAACATGTCATTTACGCTGATGATAATATCGACACCGAGAGTGGGGGATGAAGAGAACCGTTTTTCCTCCTCACTATAGTGAGGCGGGCCAAATGGCAACACAACAACGGTAAGGACAAGGTTGCTCTATTAGCGATGCATATCATGATCTTGCATATCTTATGCCCTGATCATCATAGGCCAAGATTGCACCATCCTGGGGCATTGTCGAGGGTGTCACCATCTTCCTAGTCTTGATGCCTTCATCCTTCGATAAGGTATCTTCTGCTGGTAGCTCCTTGTCTAATGTCGCCAACTTGTGTCCAATATATGTAGGCAAATGTCTGGCAAGGCGTCTTCCTTCCGGGTTACCCACGAGGACTACAAGGAATCCAGTGGTTAGGGGCACAAGGGTAGTAATGACCATTTGCAAAGTTTTGAAGAAGTAGACAAGGAGAGTTAAGAGAAAGATGGTGGAAATGCTAAGGAAAAAACCTTTGCTTCCTTTGAAAATTTAGGAGAGGTGAAAAATATAGGGGTTTTGTAAGTGATTTTAAAGGTTCTCGAAAAATAGTTTTGTCCTACCTAATGTCCATGCTAACTAAGGGTTTCCTACAGTAAGGATGGCTTTAATACCAGCTCTGTGGGGACCTTGAATCATAAGTCGTGATCACCGAATGTACGTGCATAGTGATCCCAGATATCAATGCTCACTGAACACACAGAAACTGAATAACAAGAGTCTTACATCCATTACATATCGTTTGTACTCAAAAATGGCCTTTATGACCAAGTCTTCACGAACTTGCAGCGGAAATCTTCAACGATAGCGTGAACCCATGCCATCTGCCTTAACCCTACATGCATTCTGGTTGGAGAGCGTCCTATCTCGCATGTTCGTCACCCAGGGTAATCTTCATCATGACCTGATCTTTCATGCCTGGCCAATAAAATAATCAGTGTCAAGCCAATGAGTACTTTGAATGTACTCTCAAGCAACCCATGTTTGGAACAAGGTTCAACAGAGCATGATATAGCACTAATAGGTAATTTTGCGAAAAGCTAGTTTGAGTGCAATGACATGTTCAATCAACTTGTAAAATCATGCATCAACAGGTTGCAGATATCCATATGAACAAGTTACAGATTTCAACATAAGTAGGGTTTGAAAATCCGATGTTCAATTATTTCATCAGGTCCTCCGACTTAGCTCAAGTATCTCTTTGTCACACACACACACACCAAGTTTTGTGAAAACATCTGGACGTAGTTTAAGCAGCACCAGCCAACTGTCCTTGACCGTGGACATGACTATTTGAATAGTTTTACACTCTGCAGAGGTTGCATACTTTACCCACAAGACTCGGGGAACTTCCGTGTCATCCATGACTCACGGTATATTTCATACCCGAGGTAAGCACCCAAACAATGCCTTCCCCCTAGTGATACTAAACAAAGAGTCCACTTGTTGGTGCCATCCCTCATGATATACATCACACTTATCATCCATGAGGGCACGCAACGGTGTGCCCGGTGCCTGTAAAGATAGTGCATGGTCGCCCTACCAGGCACGACCCTGTATCGAGAGTGGCCTCGTCACTCCCGCGACTAATAATGTGTGCTCTATTCTAGTACCCCCCAAGGTAATCAACAAAGCCCCATCACATAAGGGGTATCGTGGTTGTACATGTAAGGTTGGGATGGTCGACAAATCTTAAATCTAATCCGTTTTTGAAAACACACACGCTCACTTGCTCTGGTACACCACTTCTTTCTCAAGTGGTTACCCAACTCATTATCATCTCCGTCGGGCATTAGTGGCACTCGATGGGGTTTTTGAGAAGTCTTTGAAATCATTTATTTTCCGACACCATGCACATCCCGATCCCACTTGCGTAGCATCTACTAAGCATCCTATCTACTCCCACCCGCATAACCCTCATAAGAATGGTAGGGTCATGCACAATGCAAGTATCGATGGTAAGTATCGGAGGCATCCCACCGAAGTGGTCACCACATCAACATGACCATCATCACGGAAACAAGTGCTATATGACATGCAAATAAAAATGGGTGCATATTCATGGTCAAAGGGCTGCTTGCGTGTATCAGCAAAGTCTTCGAGGTCTTCACACGCTTCTCGTCCACTCCGAGCACTTCATATACTTCGTCAAATATCGCCAGAAACAACCGCAATAAACAACACAACAAGCAAAGGAATAAAGTGCTCTATAAATAGGAGTTTTATTTTTCTTGGACACCTCTGGTCATAGGAAAAATAAGCAAGGAGGTTTCATTGGATGTGGATCAAGGGGGATTTTTGAACGGTGGAAATGAAGGAAATGACGGTCCTATAAGAAGTCTACAGAAAATATTTTTACAAAAATCGGTGAATTTGGCCATCATATGGGGCATGATTTTAGAAACATGTGGGAAGTGGTTTCACTGGATTTGGGGTTGTGATGGTTTTCCTATGAATTACTTAAGATGAAATAAATGTAAAAGGGGGATATTATTTGGTACAACAGAATAGGTGCATGGTAAAATGTTCAACATGGCTAGACAAATAAGGCATGATATTTAGAGCCTTTGCAATCTTGAATCACTACATTAGGAGTTGATATGAGAGCTGTAGGGATTTTACATGTGGGCATTGCTTAGTTCAAATTTGAATTTAAATTTGAACAACAAAACAATCTTGTGGTAGAAAAATATGGAAGTGGCACCATTAAATAGTAGGCATTTTTAGGAGTATGTAGAAATTTGAATCGTCAAAATTGGAAGTCATGTGAATATTCTATGAATTGTTTTGATCCTACAAAAAACAAAAGGGAAAAGAATTCTTTACCAAAAAGGCCAAAACAGCGCACTCGGCGTTGAATAACCACTAGGCCGGCCCAGTGGCTCAACCATGCCTACGCAGGAGCCACGTCGAGGGCGCCCCGAGGGAAATACGTTTCCCTTTCGGGAAAACGGTTTCTGGTGGAGGTCGCTTTCACTTAATATGACAGCGGGCTCAGTCGGACACCTCATAGGCTGACTAGTTGGGTTGCCGGCCCCACTGGTAGGTTCTTCTTCCTCCATGCACATGTGCGGGATGGAGAGAACAGGGGCAGGACCGACGTGCATGCCGACGCTCGTCCAGGCTACTGGGGCTTCCCCCCCGTGAAACTGCAGCCACCGAAGATCTGAGTAGGGTGCGACACATCCATCCAGGTGAGGCGCGCGTGTTGAGGAGGGCTGAGGCGATGACGCCTTGGGTGACTGTGGAGGAGGTCGTCGTCCATCCTTGGGCTTTGGGCACACGACGTCTTGGAGAATCAATGGCGGCGAGGGGAGCTCTCCTATGGTGTTGGGGGGTTGATACGTCTCCAATGTATCTATAATTTTTGCTTGTTCCATGCTGTTATGTTATCATTCTTGGATGTTTTACAATCATTTTACTACAACTTTTTATTATTTTGGGACTAACCTATTAACCTAGAGCCCAGTGCTAGTTCCTGTTTTTTCCGTGTTTTTGGGTTTTATAGAAAAGAATATCAAACGGAGCCGAAATGGAATAAAAATCTATGGTGAATTTTATGGACTAGAAGAAGCTCAGGGAGAGTTGGAGTTGGGACAAAAGACCCACGAGGCAGTCATAAGCCTCAGGGGCGCCCCCCCCAGGCTTGTGACTCCCTCGTGGCCCATCCTGACTTGTTTCCACCGCCATAAATTCCTATAAATTCCAAAAAAACAACGCAGAACCTAGATCGGGAGTTCCGCTGCCACAAGCCTCTAGATCCACGAAAAACCAATCTGGAGCCTGTTCCGGCACCCTGCTAGAGGGGGAAACCATCACCGGAGGCCATCTTCATCACCCGATGCTCTCCATGACGAGGAGGGAGTAGTTCACCCACGGGGCTGAGGTACACATAGCTATGTGTTTGATCTCTCTCTCTCTCTCTCTCTCGTGTTCTTCAGATGGCACTATCTTGATGTACCACGAGCTTTATTGATATAGATTGAATCATATGGAGTTTCCACCTCTCTATCTTCTTGTGATGAATTGAGTTTTCCCTGTGAAGTTTTCTTATCGGATTGAGTCTTTAAGGATTTGAGAACACTTGATGTATGTCTTGCGATGGGATATCCGTGGTGACAATAGGATGTTCTATTGATCCACTTCATGTATGTTTTGGTGATCAACTTGTGGGTTCCGTGACCTTGGGAATCTATGGATAGGGGTTGGCACACGTTTTTGTCTTGACATTCCGGTAGAAACTTTGGGGCACTCTTTGAAGTTCTTTGTGTTGGATTGAACATGATGAATCTGAAATTATGTGATACATATCGTATAATGAAGCCCATGGGTACTTGTGGTGACATTGGAGTATCTAGGTGACATTAGGGTTTTGGTTGATGTGTATCTTAAGGTGTTATTTTAGTACGAACTCTAGGGTTGTTTGTGACACTTATAGGGATAGCTCATAAGATTGATCAGAAAAGATAACGTTGAGGTGGTTTCGTACCCTACAATAATTTCTTCATTAGTTCTCCGCTATTTTTGACTTTGGAGTGAACTCTTTGTCGCACGAGAGGTACTTACATATGATTCAACTATGCCAATATTGTTGAGAGAAATTGCACTAGTGAAAGTATGGACCCTACGCCTTGTTTCCTAGCATTTATACAACATTTTGCTCGTTGTTTACTATTTGTTACCTTGCTGTTTTTATATTTTCAGATTACAAAAAACTATATCTACCATCCATATTGCACTTGTATGACCATCTCTTCGCCGAACTAGTGCACCTATACAATTTACCATTGTATTGGGTGTGTTGGGGACACAAGAGACTCTTTGCTATTTGATTGCAGGGTTGTTTGAGAGAGACCATCTTCATCCTACACCTCCCGCAGATTGATAAACCTTAGGTCATCTACTTGAGGTAAAATTGCCATTGTCCTACAAAACTCTTTGCTTGGAGGCCCAACACGAGTCTACAAGAAGAAGGTTGTGTAGTAGACATCAAGCTCTTTTCTGGCGCCGTTGCCGGGGAGGTGAGTGCTTGAAGGTATATCTTTAGATCTTGCAATTGAATCTTTTAGTTTCTTGTTTTCACTAGTTTGGTTTTTAAAACAAAACTACAAAAAAATGGAATTGAGGTTGCCTCATATGCTTCATCTTTGAACATTTTTCGTGAAAATGGTGGAAAGGAAAATTGTGCTCAAGTGTTAGAAGAAGTTATTAAAATGCTTGGAACTAAATCTTTTAATGATGAGCATGATTGGAATGTTGTTAGTATGAATTCTTTGAATATCCAACTACTAATGATGATTGCACTAGTCATGATAAAAAGATTTCTTATAAGCATGCCAATTTTTGTGGAGTGCATAAAATTTGTGTAGACATGCCTGAAAGGTAAGATAGATTTTGTAAGAGTCACGAGTATTTAGAAACTAAATGGTTGCAAGAAAGGCTATATGTTTGTGCTGAAAGACTTAATATTTCTTGCCGTCCTTGTGAACTTTACAATGAACGTGGTCATTATAATTTCCAATGTGAATTATTTCATGATCGAATTTTGTCCAAAATTGTGATAATCTCATTACCCTTGAGCATCATAATTAACTTAGTCTATTTTGGGGGTGTGAAGAAATGAAACGTGAAACTAAGGATGTTCCAGCATGGGCTCTTATGAAAGTAATTGATTTTGATCTAAATGAAATCTATATGTATTGCGTGGTAAATTGCATTGAGAACCCTTATGTTGCCAATTACTTATAGACAAGGAAACAAATAGAAGATGAATAGAATACTAATGAAGGGGAACAGGTCTCCCAATATCCTCCTATTTTTTCTTATGATGAATCAGGTAACAAGGAGGAGCTTTTTACTCAACCAATCTCTTCGAAAAGAAGCTTGGAGAAATTAAATAAACCCACACATAATGTGGTGAAGAATAAGAAAAGAAGTAAAAGTAAAGGTAAAGAAGTATATCTCCCAAATAATGACACCCCTTATAATCTTGAAAATCTTTTTGGCACCAACTTGGAAGATGATGATAATAATTGCTATACTATTGGTGCTATTCATACCATTAATGATGAGAGTTATTATGTTTATTATATAAAAACCACAAGCTTGGGGATGCTATGTTTGATAAAAATGACATTTTTGAGAATTTATTTGCTGCAATTAATTTTTGTCCCAAGGTTGGGGATGCTATGCTTAATGAAGATGATCTTTTTATTCCCCCTACTTTGAATGATCAAATTTGTTATAATGATTGCGTGCCTCCTACTTATGATGATTATTTTGATGATACTTATGCAATGAAAAAGAGTGATGATTACTATTATGATACTTGTCATAATTATGAACATCCTTTTACTAAATATTAGTCTTTTAGTGTGGAACCAATTTGTAGTATTCAAGTCTTTTATGATACTCCCACTATTAGTCATGAGAAGAAATTTGCTTATGAGGAGAGCAGTAAAATTTATATGCTTTTAGATCATGAAAAGAATTCTTTATGTGCTGGTTATATTGTGGAATTCCTTCATGATTCTACAGAAAATTATCATGATGGAGGAACATATGCTTATAGGAATTGCAATAATATCAAGTTTCCTCTCTATGTGTTCAAAGTTTTGAAGTTATGCTTGTTTTGCCTTCCTATGGTAGATGATTCGTGTTCCCATAAATTGTTTGCTAACAAAATCCCTATGCATAGGAAGTGGTTTAGACTTAAATGTGCTTGTCATCAGATTCATAATGCTCTTTTGCATGTTTCAATTATTATTCCGATACGAGCATCATTGAAATCATCATGCCTAGCTAAAAGGCATTAAAGAAAAGCGCTTGGTGGGAGAGAACCCAACACTTTTAGTTTATCTTTTTGTGTGTTCACATGATTAAGCTACTGTATTAATCATGTTTTTTGTCTTTTGTTTCAATAAAGTGCCAAGTAAATCTTTTGGATAGTGTGGATACTTGCTTGTTTGATTCTGTGCAAAAACAGAAAGTTTTGCGTCTAGTATATGAATTATATGATTTTATTGGAGCATAAAAAGATTCTTAAATTTGTACACAAACTTTATATGCAAATTCCTTAATCTTTCCTAATTTTTCAAAAAAATTAGAGTCAAGGAATTTTTTTGATCATCAGATCTTTACAGAATGTTCAGTTTTTGACAAATTCTGTTTTGCATGCATAATTTGCTTGTTTCAAGTGTTACTATAGGTTATATTGAGTAATATAAGTTGTGGGAATGATGGAATATAGTAGGTATAATGTGTGAATAATTATGAATCTTTTATTGACAGTACCTAAGTGAATGATTTACTACACTAACCCATGTCACGAAGTTCCGTTAAGTTTTGTGTGATTGAACTTTTCAAGTTTTGGGTGAGTCACCGATATGAGGAGAATAAGGAGTGACAAGAACCTAAGATTGGGGATTCCCAAGGCACCCCAAGGTAATATTAAAGGAATACTCAAGCGTCTAAGCTTGGGGATGCCCCGGAAGGCATCCCCTCTTTCGTCTTCAACACCATCGGTATATCTTATTTGGAGCTATATTTTTATTTGTCACATAATATATGTTTTGCTTGGAGCGTCATTATATTTTGTTATTTTCTGTTAGGTGTTATTTATAATCTAGTTTTTCAATAAAAATTTCCAAGTATTTCCTTAGGATGCTTGCATTGCATGTTTTGATGAGTGTTGTGTAAAAACAGGAACCTTGGCTGTAGTGTTTGAATTTTCGTATTTTTTTGGAACGTGGAAAGTGTCTGAATATTTTACAAAGTGTTTTCATATAAATTTATAGCATGTCCCAAGGTTTCATAATTGTTTGAGTTACATAAGTACACCGTTTTCATAAATTGGTATAGACTGTTCTGTTTAGACATATTAATGTCATAGTTCCGTTATCTACTTATCCTATAGTTTCCATAACCTATATTGACAGATATAAACTGTGGAAATGATAGTATACAATATGTAATGTTTGAAAACTATTATGCAACTTGTCTTGGCAGTACATAAATAGTTGATTTATTATTATGTGTACTAACCTATCTCACGAGTTCTTTTTGAGTTTTGTGTGGATGAAGTTTTTGAGAATAGGTGAAACCGTGGTATGAGAGTATTGAACGAGATACAAAAGTTCAATATTGGGGATGCCCAAGGCACCCCAAGTAAACATTTCCATATGTCTCAAGCATCTAAGCTTGGGGATGCTACACATCCCACCTCTCTTCATCAACAATTATCTGTTAGCCTCTGTTGAGCCTAAATTTTTATTCGTTCACATGGTGCGTGTTATTCTTGGAGTGCTATTTTTATTTTGCTTGCTTTTTGAATAAAGTACTTGAGGTCTCAAAATATTTATTGAGGGAGAGAGAGTCCTCACATAGCTCCTTAATTGTTTGACTACTCATATCCTTTGAGAGTAGCTTGTCATTTGCTCATGTGCTTTACTTAAATTGGTGTCGTCGTTTTCTCACGACAGATGCCATAGGGTGGCTTATCGGTGGGGTTGGGGCCATAGGATGCCGATGGGCTCCGGGTGCGAGATTGGGTACAAGAAGGTGGAGACACGCGATGTACCCAGGTTCAGGGCCCTCCGTGGGAGGTAATACCCCTAGTCCTGCTTGGATTCTTTGGATGGGTGGATAAGTATACAGAGGTGCTCCCAGAGCTGTGTTCGGAGGAGGAAGAAAGGAGCAGCCGTCTCATCTCCCTCCTCTACTGGGAAGGGTATTAGAGCTCCCTATATGTGTGTGTTCTTGATCGGGGGTTCCGTCCCCGTTGCATGGGGGGCTCGGGGGGTTTTATAGGCCAACCCCCGGCTCTTACAATATGATTTAGGTACGAGGGTGGAGGGACCCGACTGGCAGCCTCTCCACCTGGCCAGGGGGTCCCGCGGCTTGTATCGTCTCGTCGTGGGTGGGGCCCGCCGACCGAGCGGTTCCATCCCTGCTGGGACCCGTCGACGGGTGCCACGATTGGCCCTCCCCCACCTACCCCGGCACGGGCCGCCCGGGGAGGCGTCGCTTAGCGCCAGCCGGCCGAGGTCGTCGGTACGGCCGGTGGCACTGTAGCCACGCCGGGGCAGGCACTCGAGTGGTGGAGGCATGCTGGAACTGTTCCCCATCTGGTCGAGCTCACTGAGGTCAGCGGGCCGGACGGATGGACTGTAGCCATGTGGGACGGCGCATCAGCGACCACTGTGGCCACATGGTCGCTCGCCCCGCCAGTCATGTTGCGCTGCCATACCTGCGGACAGGGAGACGGGACAGGGCGTGTCCGTCCCCAAGTCAATGGACAGCCCGGCTCGTGGGCAGCCGGCTGCTTGGCCACCCGGGCGGGAGCACACCCGGCCGCTAAACCAGCCGGGCGAAATGCCAGCCGGAGATGGCTCGTGTGGTGTGTCCCTAGCCGGCCTCGTCGAGCCGGCCGATTGGTTTTTCTTCGAAGCAGAGAGGGGAGGACCCAGTTGCCTTGGCCTACCCGGGGATATAAACCCCGTCAGTAGCCTCGAAGCCAGCGGGGTCCCACGTCTGGCAGACGGTGGGGTGCCGGCGGCTTCCCCCAGCCTAGCCCGCCTCCGGCTCGAAGGCAAAGGGGAAGCCGGGCCAGCTGCAGGACCCAACGCCTTGGGTTCTGGCGCGTCGCTCCGGGGCACGCGTCGACACGCGAGTTGCCACATGGTGCGTAATGATGCGCTGGGCCCTGCGCACGCGGGAAGACGGGACGCCGCCGAGGCCTAGTCCGGTAGGGCCCAGGCGTAGTCCGGTAGGCCTCGGGGCCGGGGCCGGATCCCCCACGCCCCGATACGGCCGTTACGGCCCGAAGCGACCCACTCACGTGGGATTTCCAGGGAACGTGGGCGCAGACGATCCCACGTCCCCGGTCGTGTCCTCCCTTATAAAGGGGAGGGAACGGCAGGGGGCGGAGGTACCTGCACCCCACTTGCCCCCTTGCAGCCATTCTCGCCATTGCTCCTCGCTTCCTGAACTCGCCTCTCCTCGTGCTGCCGCGCTCGAGCCCGCGCACGCGCCTGCACGCTGCCCCACCGCTGAGATGGCCGACGGACGCGGCGGCAACTGGGAAGGATCGTTCGTCACTGATGCAGATATCGAGGAGCTGCACAAGGCGCGGATGCTGCCGCCGCCCGAGCGGGTGGCCGCCCTTGCGCCGGGTGGTGAGCTAGTGCCGGTGCCGCAGCCAGGGGAATGAGTAGTGTTCCTCTGGCACTTCTCCTGAGGCTTCGCGTTCCCGGTGAGCAACTTCTTCTGCCTCTTCCTTGAAATCCTCGACCTTCAACCCCACAATTTTGGTCCCAATGCCAGCTTGTATCTCTCTGCCTTCATGGCATTGTGTGAGGGGTATCTGGGAGTTCTTCCTTTTCTTGGCCTCTTCAACGTGCTTTTCTATCTCAAGCCGTTGATCAACAACGCATACGGGGGCACCATAGTGTGCTGCTGTGGTGTTGCCCGCTTCCCTCCCCTTTCTTTGATTGACTCCGTCAAGGGGTGGCACCGCACATTCTTCTACATGTAGAATGTCGACCCGGCGACGGACTACATCGGGCTGCCGCCTTTCGAGGACCGCCAGTCGTCCCAGCAGAACTGGCTGGTGTTGGCCCCATGCGGCGTCGCTCTGGAGGAGCTGGGCCGGCTCGGGGAGCTGAAGAGCTCTAAGGGACTGGTTGCCTCCTGTTGGAAATATGCCCTAGAGGCAATAATAAATTAGTTATTATCATATTTCCTTGTTCATGATAATCGTTTATTATCCATGCTATAATTGTATTGATCGGAGACTTAAATGCATGTGTGGATACATAGACAAAACCATGTCCCTAGTATGCCTCTAATGGACTAGCTCGTTGATCAAAGGATGGTTAAGGTTTCCTAGCCATGGACATGAGATGTCATTTGATAACGGGATCACATCATTAGGAGAATGATGTGATGGATAAGACCCAAACTACAAACATAGCATATGATCGTGTCAGTTTATTGCTACTGTTTTCTGCATGTCAAGTATATGTTCCTATGACCATGAGATCATGCAACTCACGGATATCGGAGGAGTGCCTTGTGTGTATCAAACGTCGCAACGTAACTGGGTGACTATAAAGGTGCTCTACAGGTATCTCCGATGGTGTTTGTTGAGTTGGCATGGATCGAGACTGGGATTTGTTACTCCGTGTGACGGAGAGGTATCTCAGGGCCCACTCGGTAATACAACATCACAACAAGCCTTGCAAGCAATGTGGCTAAGTGTTAGTCACGGGATCTTGTATTACGGAACGAGTAAAGAGACTTGCCAGTAACGAGGTTGAACTAGGTATGGAGATACCGACGATCGAATCTCGGGCAAGTAACATACCGAAGAACAAAGGGGACGTTATACGGGATTAACTAAATCCTTGACATAGAGGTTCGACCGAAAAAGATCTTCGTAGAATATGTAGGAACCAATGTGGATGTCCAGGTCCCGCCATTGGTTATTGACCGTAGAGGTGTCTCGGTCATGTCTACATAGTTCTCGAACCCGCAGGGTCTGCACACTTAAGGTTCGGTGACGTTTCGGTAGTGTAGAGTTATGTATGGTGGTGACCGAAGTTTGTTCGGAGTCCCGGATGAGATCCCGGACATCACGAGGAGCTCCGGAATGGTCCGGAGGTAAAGATTCATATATAGGAAGTCCCAGTTTGGTTTCCGGAAAAGTTTCGGGCTCATCGGTAGTGTACCGGGAGTGCCGGTAGTGTACCGGGAGTGCCGGTAGTGTACCGGGAGGCCTCCGGGAGGGGTATTTCGACCCCAAGAGGTCCATGGGCTGTGGGAGAATAATAACCAGCCCTTAGTGGGCTGGGAAAACAGCCACAAAGGCCCATGGCGCAGGAGAGAAAGTCCTAAAGCAAAAAGTGGAAAATCAGCCAATAGGAGGCAATCCTACTCCAACTAGGATTGGAGGTGAAGTAGGATTTCTTCCCACCTCCTATTTCGGCCGACCCAAAGGCCTTGGCTGCCTCTCCTCTCCTCTCCTCCTATATATACTAGTGGATTGGGTGGTTTTTGGACAGAATTTCCGGCCACGTGCTACCCGTTTCACCGGTGCACAGTTTCTCCTCTAGATCGGTTTTCCGCAGCGCTTAGGCGAAGCCCTGCCGGAATTGCTCCACCACCATCACCGGAGCGCCGTCACGCTGCCGGTGAACTCTCTCTCCTATCCACCTCCTCTTGCTGGATCAAGACGGTGGAGATCGTCATCAAGCTGCACGTGTGCTGAACGCGGAGGTGCCGTCCGTTCGGCGCTAGATCGGAAGGACCGTGATCGAGATCGCGAGACGGTTCGTGATGAGATCGTGGAACGGATCGTGATGAGTTCGCGGGACAGATCGTGATCAAGATCGTGAGACGGATCGTGATGAGATCGCGGGACGGATCGTGATGAGTTCACGGGACGTATCGTGATTGGATCGCGGGACGGATCGTGATGAGATCGCGGGACGCTCGGCGATTTGGATCGCGAAGATGTTCGACTACACCAACCGCGTTTCTTAACGCTTCCCGCTTAGCGATCTACAAGGGTATGTAGATCCACTCTCCCTCTCGTAGATGCTCATCACCATGGATAGGTTTGCGTGTGCGTAGGAAAATTTTTGTTTCCCATGCGAAGTTCCCCAACAGTGGCATCATGAGCTAGGTTGATGGTTCGATGAGATCTCGAGTAGAACACAAAAGGTTTGTGGGCGTTGATGCTTAGATTGCTTCCTCCCTTGGTCGTATTTTGGTTCAGCGGGATTGTGAGATGAAGCGGCCCGGACCAACATTACTCGTACGCTTACGAGAGACCGGTTCCCTCGACGCAACTTGTTGCCTAGATGGCTTGCGGGTGACAGTTTCTCTCACTTTAGTTGGATCGGATTCGACAAAGGCGGTCCTTGAGAAGGTTGAAAAGCAAACTAGTGTATCACCGTTGTGGTTTATGCGTAGGTGAGAATCGTTCTTGCTAGATACCCATAGCAGCCACGTAAAACATGCAACAACAATTAGAGGACGTCTAACTTGTTTTTGCAGGGTATGTTGTGATGTGATATGGCCAATTACATGATGAGATATATGTGATGTATGAGATGATCATGTGATGTATAGAATTTCACGACTTGCATGTCGTTGAGTACGGCAACCGGCAGGAGCCATAGGGTTGTCTTTAATTATTGTATGACCTGCGTGTCAATCATTAAGCGCTATGTAATGCTTTACTTTATCGCTAAGCAGTAGCAATAGAAGTAGAAGCAGGGCTGGCGCCACAACCCCAATGGCAACACATTGATGGAGATCAAGATGATGGAGATCATGGTGTTGTGCCGGTGACGATGGAGATCATGCCGGTGTTTCGAAGATGGAGATCTTAAACACAAGTTCATGGCCATATCATGTCACTTATGAATTGCATGAGATGTTAATCCTTTTATGCACCTTGTTTTGCTTAGTACGGCGGTAGCATTATAAGGTGATCCCTCACTTGAATTTCAAGATGAACTGTGTTCTCCCCGAGTGTGCACCGTTGCGAAAGTTCGTCGTGTTGAGACACCACGTGATGATCGGGTGTGATAGACTCTACGTTCACATACAACGGGTGCAAGCCAGATTTGCACGCACAGAACACTCGGGTTAAACTTGACGAGCCTAGCATGTACAGACATGGCCTCGGAACACGAGAGACCGAAAGGTCGAACATGAGTCATATAGTAGATATGATCAACATAATGATGTTCACCATTGCAGCCACCTCAACTCACGTGATGATCGGACTTGAGTTGGTGAATTTGGATCATGTATCACTCGAATGATCGGAGGGATGTCAATTTGAGTGGGAGTTCTTAAATAATATGATTAATTGAACTCATTATCATGAACATAGTCAAAGTGTCTTTGCAAATTATGTTGTAGATTACTAGCTCGCGTTGTGGCTCCCTTGTATTTTTATATGTTCCTAGAGAAATAGAATTGAAAGATGTTGGTAGCAATATTGCGGACTGGGTCCGTGATCTGAGGATTGTCCTCATTGCTGCACAGAAGGCTTATGTCCTTAATGCACCGCTCGGTGCGCCACCCCCTCTAGCGTCGTCTATAGATGTTGTGAACATCTGACAGGCACGTTTCGATGACTACTTGATAGTTTTGTGCGTCATGCATTACGGCTTAGAATTGAGGCTCCGAAACGTTTTGAACGTCACGGAACATATGAGATGTTCTAGGGGCAGAGATTGTGATCTCAGGCTTGTGCCTGTGTTGCGAGATATGAGATCTCCAACAAGATTCTTTGCCTGTAAAATGAAGGAGAATAGCTCAATCGTTGAGCATGTACTCAGATTGTCTGGGTACTACAATCGCTTGAATCAAGTGGGAGTTGATCTTCCAGATAAGATAGTGATTGATATAGTTCTCCAAGTCACTGTCACTAAAGCTACTAGAACTTAAGTGATGAACTATAATACACCAGGGATAGAAGTATTGATCCCTGAGCTGTTCGCGATGTTTGACACCGCGAAGGTAGAAATCAAGAAGGAGCGTCAAGTGTTGATGGTTAATCAAACCACTAGTTTCGAAAAGGGCAAGATCAAGGAGGGAAACTTCATGGATAGCAAGTCAGTTGCTGCTCCAGTGAAGCAACCCAAAGTTGAACTCAAACCCGAGACTAAGTGCTTCTATTATGAGGTGAGAGGTCGCTGAAGCGGAACAACCCTAGATACTTGGTAGATAAGAAGGCTGGCAACATTGATAGAAGTATATTTGATATACGAGTTACTAATGTGTACCTTGCTAGTACTCTTAGTAGCACCTGGGTATTGGATACCGGTTCGGTTGCTAAATGTTAGTAACTCGAAATAAAAGCTACGGAATAAACGGAGAACTAGCTAAGGGTGAGGTGACGATATGTGTTGGAAGTGTTTCCAAGGTTGATGTGATCAAAATCGCACGCTCTCTCTACCTTCAGGATTAGTGACGAACCTAAATAAATGTTATTTGGTGTTTTGCGTTGAGCATGAACATGATTAGATCATGTTTATTGCAATACGGTTATTCATTTAAGTTAGAGAATAATGGTTATTCTGTTTACATGAATAATACCTTCAATGGTCATGCACCCAGTGAGAATGGTTTGTTGAAATCTTGATCGTAGTATTACACATGTTCATAACATTGATGTCAAAAGATACAAAGTTAATAATGATAGTACCACATACTTGTGGCACTGCCGCTAAATGTCATATTGGTATAAAGCGCATGTAGAAACTCCATGCTGATGGATATTTGGACTCATTCGATTTCGAATCGGTTGAGACATGCGAACCATGCCTCTTGGGCAAGATGACTAAAGGACCCCGTTGGATGGAGCGGGCAAGTGATTCATTGGAAATGATACATGTTGATGTATGCAATCTAGTGAGTCTTGTAGTGTGCAGTGGATATCATTATTTTCTTACCTTCACTGATGATTTGAGTAGATATAGTGTATATTTACTTAATGAAACACAAGTCTGAATCGTTTGAAAGGTTCAAGCAAATTCAGAGTGAAGTTTAAAGATCATCGTGACAAGAAGATAAAAATGACTGCGATATGATCGTGGAGGTGAATATCTGAGTCACGAGTTTGGCATACAACTTAAGACAATGTGAAAGTTGTTTCACAACTAAACGCCACCTGGAACACCATAGTGTGATGGTGTGTCCGAACATCATAGTTATGCTCTATTGGACATGGTGCGTGCTATGATGTCTCTTGTCGTTTTACTACTATAATTTTGGGGTTATGCATTAGAGACAACTACATTCACTTTAAATAGGGCACCATCTAAATCCGTTGAGATGACACCATATGAATTATGGTTTGATAGAAACCTAAGCTGTCGTTTCTTAATACTTGGGGCTGCGGCACTTGTGTGAAAAATGTTTTCACCTAATGAGGTCGAACCCAAGGCGGACAAATGCATCTTCATAGAATACCCTAAGATCAGTTGGGTGAACCTTCTATCTCAGATCCGAGTGCAAAGTGGTTGTTACTAAAACGGATCCTTTCTCGAGGAAAGGTTTCTCTCGAAAGAATTGAGTGGGAGGAAGATAGAACTTGATGAGGTTGTTAAACCTTTGTTCAACCAGAGAGTAGCGCAGCGCAGAAAGATGTTTCTGTGAAGCCTACGTTAGTTGAAGAGGAAGTTAATGATGATGATCATGAAGCTTCAGGATCAAGTTACTATCGAACTTCGTGGGTCGACAAGGATGTGTACTGCTCCTAAGCGGTACGACAACCCTGTCTTCGAGGTCATGTTGTTGGACAGCGATGAACCTACGAGCTATGGAGAAGCGATGATGGGCCCGGATTCCGACAAATGGTTAGAGACCATGAAATCCGAGATAGGATCCATTTATGAAAACCAAGTATAGACTTTGGTAGACTTGCTCGTTAGACGGCAGGTCGTTGAGTACAAATGGACCTTTAGAATGAAGACAGACACTGATGGTAAATGTCACCATTTGTAAAGCTCGACTTGTTGCAAAGTTGTTTGTGACAAGTTCAAGGAGTTGACTGCGAGGAGGCTTTCTCACTCGTAGCGATGCTAAAAGTCTGTTGGAATTATGTTAGCAGTTGCTGCATTTTCAATTACGAAATCTGGCAGATGGATGTCAAAACGTCGTTTCCTTAACGGTTTACTTAAGGAAAGGTTGTATGTGATACAACCAGAAGGTTTTGTCAGTCCTAAGGATGCTAAAAGATGAGAGAGCTTCAGTGATCCTTCTATGGACTGAAGCAAGCATCTCGGAGTTGGAATATACACTTTGATGAGGTGATCAAAGTTTTTGTAGTTTATACAAAGTTTACGAGAAACTTGTATTTGCAATAAAGTGAATGGGAGCACTATAGAGTTTCTGATAAGTATATGTGGTTGACATATTGTTGATCGGAAATAATGTAGAATTTCTGGAAGGCATAAAAGGTTGTTTGAAAAGTGTTTTTCAAATGAAGACCTGGATAAAGCTACCTAATTGTTGAGCATCAAAATCTATAGAGATAGATCAAGATGCTTGATGAGACTTTCAATGAGTGCATACCTTGACAAGATTTTGAAAGAGTTCAAAATGGATCAGCCAGAGAAATAGTTCTCGTCTGATTTGTAAGGTGTGAAGTTGAGTGAGACTCAAAGCTCGACAACGGCAGAAGAAAGAGAAAGGATGAATGTCGTCCCCTATGCCTTAGCCATAGGCTCTATATTATGCCATGCTGTGTACCGCACCTATGTGTGCCTTGCCACGAGTCTGTCAGGGGGTACAAGAGTGGTCCAGGAGTGGATCACTGGACAGCGGTCGGAATTATCCTTAGTAACCAGAGGACTAAGGAAATGTTTCTTGATTATGGAGGTGATAAAGAGTTCGTCGTAAAGAGTTACGTCGATGCAAGCTTTAACACCTATCCAGATGACTAGTAGTAGCAATCTGGATACGTATAGTGGAGCAGCCATTTGGAAATAGTACCAAGTGGAGTGTGGTAGCAGTGTTTACGGTTTGACATAGAGATTTGCAAAGTACACACGGATCTGAATATCGCAGACCCGTTGACTATAAGACCTCTCTCACATGCAAAGCATGATCGAGCCCCAAAACTCATTGGGTGTTAGATTCATAACAATGCGAATCACATGGTGATGTGAACTAGATTATTGACTCTAGTGCAAGTGGGAGACTGTTGGAAATATGCCCTAGAGGCAATAATAAATTAGTTATTATCATATTTCCTTGTTCATGATAATCGTTTATTATCCATGCTATAATTGTATTGATCGGAGACTTAAATGCATGTGTGGATACATAGACAAAACCATGTCCCTAGTATGCCTCTAATGGACTAGCTCGTTGATCAAAGGATGGTTAAGGTTTCCTAGCCATGGACATGAGATGTCATTTGATAACGGGATCACATCATTAGGAGAATGATGTGATGGATAAGACCCAAACTACAAACATAGCATATGATCGTGTCAGTTTATTGCTACTGTTTTCTGCATGTCAAGTATATGTTCCTATGACCATGAGATCATGCAACTCACGGATATCGGAGGAGTGCCTTGTGTGTATCAAACGTCGCAACGTAACTGGGTGACTATAAAGGTGCTCTACAGGTATCTCCGATGGTGTTTGTTGAGTTGGCATGGATCGAGACTGGGATTTGTTACTCCGTGTGACGGAGAGGTATCTCAGGGCCCACTCGGTAATACAACATCACAACAAGCCTTGCAAGCAATGTGGCTAAGTGTTAGTCACGGGATCTTGTATTACGGAACGAGTAAAGAGACTTGCCAGTAACGAGGTTGAACTAGGTATGGAGATACCGACGATCGAATCTCGGGCAAGTAACATACCGAAGAACAAAGGGGACGTTATACGGGATTAACTAAATCCTTGACATAGAGGTTCGACCGAAAAAGATCTTCGTAGAATATGTAGGAACCAATGTGGATGTCCAGGTCCCGCCATTGGTTATTGACCGTAGAGGTGTCTCGGTCATGTCTACATAGTTCTCGAACCCGCAGGGTCTGCACACTTAAGGTTCGGTGACGTTTCGGTAGTGTAGAGTTATGTATGGTGGTGACCGAAGTTTGTTCGGAGTCCCGGATGAGATCCCGGACATCACGAGGAGCTCCGGAATGGTCCGGAGGTAAAGATTCATATATAGGAAGTCCCAGTTTGGTTTCCGGAAAAGTTTCGGGCTCATCGGTAGTGTACCGGGAGTGCCGGTAGTGTACCGGGAGTGCCGGTAGTGTACCGGGAGGCCTCCGGGAGGGGTATTTCGACCCCAAGAGGTCCATGGGCTGTGGGAGAATAATAACCAGCCCTTAGTGGGCTGGGAAAACAGCCACAAAGGCCCATGGCGCAGGAGAGAAAGTCCTAAAGCAAAAAGTGGAAAATCAGCCAATAGGAGGCAATCCTACTCCAACTAGGATTGGAGGTGAAGTAGGATTTCTTCCCACCTCCTATTTCGGCCGACCCAAAGGCCTTGGCTGCCTCTCCTCTCCTCTCCTCCTATATATACTAGTGGATTGGGTGGTTTTTGGACAGAATTTCCGGCCACGTGCTACCCGTTTCACCGGTGCACAGTTTCTCCTCTAGATCGGTTTTCCGCAGCGCTTAGGCGAAGCCCTGCCGGAATTGCTCCACCACCATCACCGGAGCGCCGTCACGCTGCCGGTGAACTCTCTCTCCTATCCACCTCCTCTTGCTGGATCAAGACGGTGGAGATCGTCATCAAGCTGCACGTGTGCTGAACGCGGAGGTGCCGTCCGTTCGGCGCTAGATCGGAAGGACCGTGATCGAGATCGCGAGACGGTTCGTGATGAGATCGTGGAACGGATCGTGATGAGTTCGCGGGACAGATCGTGATCAAGATCGTGAGACGGATCGTGATGAGATCGCGGGACGGATCGTGATGAGTTCACGGGACGTATCGTGATTGGATCGCGGGACGGATCGTGATGAGATCGCGGGACGCTCGGCGATTTGGATCGCGAAGATGTTCGACTACACCAACCGCGTTTCTTAACGCTTCCCGCTTAGCGATCTACAAGGGTATGTAGATCCACTCTCCCTCTCGTAGATGCTCATCACCATGGATAGGTTTGCGTGTGCGTAGGAAAATTTTTGTTTCCCATGCGAAGTTCCCCAACACCTCCAACCTGGTGGCGGCCTTCATATCGCGCCGGGTGTCGCCTCTTCAGATGAGGCTGCACCGGATCTGCGACATGTCAGGCCGGCATGACCCCTGTCCGCAGTCCACCATAGAGCTGACGCCGGCTCAGGTGGCAAAGCGGGTGAACGCCCTCACGGCGTTCAGGTTGAAGCCCGCCTCGTGGTTGTTCGGCATGGAGCCGTATGACCACATCAACCGCCCCCCTGGGAAGTCTTCTTGTAGGGCTTTGTCTTTTGCTTGATATCCCCAGCTGGCAGCCGGTGGGAGAACTTATGATGGGGTCCTGACCGCAGCGGCTGGTGCGACAGAACACCCTAGACGGCCCGCATCCGCAAATCTTCGAGGCGGAGCGGGCGGACTCCGACTCCGGAGACTTCTTGATAGGGGGTCCTGCGGAAGAGGGTGTGGACTCCTCCGGGGAGGCCGATGAGCCGGCGGGGCCACGAGGCGGCGCTCCCAATGGAGCCAGAGGGTCTGGAGTGGCCAGAGGGTCTGGAGCAGCCGGGGGACCCGGCGGAGCGGGTGAGTTCCCTCTTGGTCCCACCATCCGCGATTGGACGGTAGACGACGACGATAATGATGAGCTGATGATCCTCGATGGACCTCCTCCTGCAGCACGCCTAGACCGGAGGAGCGAGGAGTGCCTGCTTCGAGGCCCGTCCGCTGAGCCGGCCGGCAGGGGAAAAAGGCCGGCCCAGGAAGGGTCGGCGGCTCCACCGCCCGACCCGAAGCGGGTCAAGGTGGCTGCGCGGAAGCCGCCGCCTCGCGCCAAGCGGGCCCTGCCCCTTGTTGTCACGTAAGTCCTCTGTGCTTCTTCCCTTGTTTTTTTGGTTTTCGTGTTACGATCCGGTCGATGACCGGGGCTTGGATACCGCGGTGACCCCATAGAGCTCCAAGAGGAGGGGGCGCCCGATGAGCAGGTGGATGCCGCCAGCCGGCTGGCCCGCGAGCATGTGACCACCCAGAGGGAGGAGAAGAGGAGGCTCGTGGAGCTACGAGCCTCCGATCTGGCACGTGGGGAGGGCCCTCATGCTCCGGAACTTCAAGAGGCCGGCGACTCAGAGGGGCGACCGAGCCGCCGCGGGCCTCGGACTCAGCGGCGGAGTCCACCCGCATGTCAAGACCCCCCTCCAGTGAGCCGCGAGACATGGCAATGGATTTGCCGCCGCCCCTGCCCGCACGGGAGACGGTGACGGAGCCGGCCCCCAAGGCGGCTCAGCATGAAGTGCTGGAGGTGACCCCGCCAGCTCCCGAGCCGGCCCGAGAGGAGGTGATCTCGCCGGCTCCGGAGGCGCCGCCGGAGGCGGTCGTTATGGAGGTGGAGCGGCCCTCTGGCAGGACCGACGTGCCGAAGCGGCCGGTAGGTGAGGTGGTGACGGCGCCCGGCGGGGGGCCGGCGGGAGACGACTCCCGGTCCCTCGCCGTTATCAGCCTGCCCCCAGAGGCCGGAGCCGCGGCGAGCCCGAGCGGTAGTGGCGGCCGTGCGCGGTGAATCCTACGGTCAATGTAGGAGGTCAGCCGGGACTGGGAGGCACTCGTGAACGTGCCGGCCCTACTGGCGCCTCCGGCAGGCGGCCCGGTCCCCTCCTTTGGGGATCTAGGGAGTGTCCTGGACCGGTGCCAGCAGGAGCTGGCCCGGTTCGCGAAGGCAGCAGACACCGCCCTTCGGCGTGCTATGGTAAGCTTATACTTCCGTCTTTAGTATTTTTAGTGGGGGCATGCAAGCGCACCCATTGGGTGTAGCCCCCGAGATGCGGGCCGGCTGACCGGCTGATGGGCAGCCGGGCCGGATCTCCTTCGAGCGCGTTTTTGATGTTCTCCCCCTTTTGCAACAGGAGGGAGCCTCCCTGCGATAGAAGCTCCTCGCGGAGGAAGTCGCCATCCACGACCGCGGCAAGTACGGCTTCTACCGTCTGGAGGAGGAGCTGGCCCGTGTGCAAGGTGAGTTGCATTTTGTGGGTGGAAGCATGTAGCCCCCGGGAGTCGGCGTCTTTACACCTGGTTTACTGATGTTTTCATTGTTACGCAGGCGAGCTGGCTGCCCTTCGGGAGGAAAAGACCGGGCTCGCCGCCGAGCGGAACTGGATGGCATGGGATGTCCAGGCGGCCGCGCAGGAGACGGACCGGCTAGCCGGGCTGCTGGTTGACGGCAAGGCGGTCCGCGACCTGCTCAAGGAGGCGGCTGACGCCGCCTTGAGGACTGCCGCCCTCCAAGGCGAGGTGACCTGCCTCGAGAAGTCGCTCGAGGAGGCCAAGGGCCCTCTTGCCGCCTCGAAAGCGGCTCGGGCGGCCGAGCAGGCGGCGGCGCTCAACTTCGCCATCAGTATGGATGATGCGATCGAAGGTAAGCGCTTGTTTCTTTCTTTTTCGATTGGTTGCCTTCTGCTTGCCACCTCTTTGTGCTTCATCTGGTTTTCCTTCTCTTCTTCCCTTCTTCCCCTCAGTGCGGTTCTCGGAGACCCACCGCCACGCCACGCGGGCCGTTGAGCACCGGGAGCTCCTCCGAGGGTACGACCACTCCATTGATGAGCATGCCCCGTGGGATGTGGACGAGATCGGGCTCGCCGTCGAGATGCGGATGACCCATCTCGGGCGGAGGGTGGAGAGGCTCAAGACCGCCGGCAAGGAGGTCATCGCCGCGCTGTGGCCGGGCCGCGGAGGAGCTCCGGCGCATCGCGTGGCGCTGTGGCTTGAGCACGCCGTCCCCCGCCTCGAGGCCTCGAAAGCCTTGGTTGCCGAGCCGGAGCCCAGATGGTGCTTCGGTTCGTCACTTCATGGTACCAGGGTGTGGATCTCGCCCGGCTAGCGACGATGCGGGACGTGCCGGCTGTGGAGCGGGAGGCTCGCGAGCCGGCCCTTGTCTTATGAGCGAACGAGCTCACGTTGTATGTTGATGCGGATGAGTTCCTGCCGCCCCTTTGAGAAGATGGCGAGCCTTTGCCCGAGGATTCCTTCGGCATCCCCCAGGGCCTGGACGACGCCGAAGTTAGCAACGAGAGCACTGACTCGAGCGGCGAGACGGCGGAGACCGAGGAGGCCACTACGAAGGGCAAGGCGGTCGACCCGAAGGCCGCAAGCACCTCCGGGACGAGGACTGAGCCGCCTCTTGACGTGCCGGCTGGCGACGCGCCGGTGGCTTGAGCCCCCGGGCATCTTCCTGTTTTGCTCTTTCTTTTTCTTATTTCCTGCACTTTGAACTTGGATTTGATCCACCCACTTGGGGTGTGTATGTAATGAATTGAACGCCGGTCGTGGGCCGTTTTGCTTTACGTTATGAATACTTTGTGTTTTATGCCTTATGAATCTTGCCGCCTCCACCTTACCCCTTTTTCACCCGCCACGACCCTTTGCACTTCTACTTCGTTTCCCCTTTGGCCTCAGCCCCGCCAGCCCGACAACCGGGAGCCGGTCTGTGGCTGGGTCGTGGCGTCCGCCTCAAGGGAGCCGTTTCAAAACTTAGGAATCGCGGAGGGTTTTTTCGGGGTAAGTGAAGCTGCTAGAGACGCGGCAAGGGTCCGGCTGGGCCTAGAAAAGATCCCTTCCCGTTTCGACATTTGGTGCGAGCCGAACCTTGCCGCCCCGAGGCCCCGTCAGCCGGACAGTCGGGTGCCGGTCTGTAGCTGGTAAGGGTGGGGAGGCTTGGCCGGCTCACATTTACTTAGTCTTTTTTGTGGAGAGACACTTCTAGGTCCAGCCGGCTAGCCCTCGGGCCCGGGAGCCAGCCCGAGGAGCCGGTGAGTGTGGAAAGCTTTGAGATAAACGAAACGGGGCGTGCCCCAAGAGCCGGCTTGGGACGCCCATTGCATTCATAAGCCCAAAAGGACGGGGATACATGCATATGTTTTTTTTCCTTAGCAGTAAAACGGGCGCAGGAGTGCCGCGTTCCATGGACGCTCCGTTTCTTCGCCGGAGGCGTCTCTCTTGCGCTTTTGTGGCTTCTAGGCGTCTATTAGATAGTACGCATTATTGTGTAGCGCCTTGCTAACGATGAACGGGCCCTCCCATGGGGAGGACAACTTGTGCTGACCGGCGGTTCGTTGGATCCGTCTGAGGACCAGGTCCCCCTCGCGGAATGAGAGCGGATGGATCCTCTTGCTGTGATAATGTCGGAGCTTCTGTTGGTAGATTGCCGTTCAGCTCAAGGCTAGCTCGCGAGCCTCCTCGAGCAAGTCGACGCTGTCTTCTCTTGCTTCCTTGGCATCCTTCTCCGTGTATGGGGCGACCCGAGGCAAGTCGAATTTGATGTTGGTGGGGATGATCGCCTCAGAACCATACACAAGAAAGAATGGGGTGTAGCCGGTTGAACGGTTAGGGGTGGTCCTGAGACTCCAAAGGACGACCGACAGCTCGTCGATCCAGCAGCCGGCCGACCTGACCAGCGGAGTCACGAGCCGGGGCTTGATGCCGGATAGGATGAGGCCGTTTGCCCTCTCAACCTGGCTGTTTGATTGCGGATGAGCGACCGAGGCCAGGTCGAGCCGGGCCCTTGCTTGGAGCAGAAACGCGCGAGCGCGCCTTTGGCAAAGTTGGTGCTGTTGTCGGTGATGATGCTGTGAGGGACGCCATAGCGTACTATAATGTCATCAATGAACTGGAAGGCCGTGGGGCCGTCCAGCTTCTTGATGGGCCGTGCTTTGATCCACTTGGTGAATTTTTCATGGCCACCAGCAAGTGCGTCATGCCGCCTCGAGCAGTTTTGAAGGGGCCCACCATGTCTAGCCCCAAACGGCAAAGGGCCACGAGAGGGGGATGGTTTGGAGGGTTGTTGCTGACCGGTGGCTTTGCGTGCTGAAGCATTGGAAGCAGTCGCACACGTCGACCAATTTGTTGGCCGCCTCGAGAGCCGTGGGCCAATAGAAGCTGTGGCGGAAAGCCTTGGCCACCAGGGTCCGGGAGGCGGCATGGTGCCCGCACTTGCCCTGGTGGATGTCGAGGAGGATCTCTTGGCCTTTTTCCGGCTAGCGGGGGGCATAGCGGACGACCACGCGTTTGTTTCCGCTAGCGATGCCCACTATGGTGGTGTAGTCGATCAACCAATTTTCTGGCTTGGCAGCCCCGTTGTACTTCGGGGTGTCCCTAGGGAGCGTGAAGCCCTTCGGGAATGGCTCGGTGCGGATCCGAAGGCCGAAGCAAGCCGGGTTGATCGAGCCCTCCTCCTCGAGGAGGGTGGATTGCGCGAGTTGGTCGATGCGGTTGCGAGGATCGTCCTTGCTATGGGGGACGCGTGGCCCAAGCCGGGTTGAGAGCTCGGGGTGGATGGTGGGCGGCGTTGATTGCCGCGACCCGCGTTGCGGGGGTGGTGTGTGCCCCCGGCTGTGCCGGATGCCGGATGCCGGTGCTTCGCGGTAGCGGCCGCTACGAGGTGGCTCGTTGGTGCGGCGACTGTTAACAACCGGCTGCTCACTCCTCGGTGGTTGAGAGGGCCGGGGGTCGTGCGTCTTGACCCGACGACCGGAGATGCGAGGGGAACAGGAGTACTGCACCGCCTGGCGGCCGGTAGTTCCTGTGCCCTCGTGCTCGGGCTAGGGGCCTTCAGCGGCGGTGCCGCCTAGCGCGAGCTGATGCTGCTGTGCTTCAGCAGCATCGATAAGCTCCTTGATGTGGCGCTCGTGGGCGGCACGCTCTTCGCCCTCCAAGGTGTCCAGTTCCTTGTAGGCCACCTTTAGGGCCCACAGGTTAGCTGCGGGGGTGTCGTAGACGGGCATTTTTCCGCCGAGGATTTCGGCGACCATGCATCCGCGGTCATGCACGGCCCCACGCCGGCTTGGCTCGACGCCAGCCGGGGTAAGGCCGTAAGCGGAAGCGTATTCCCATTGTGCCGCTTCCATGCGGTGACGCGTGGCGGCGAGGGCGGTGGCATCCTCGAAGAGGATGCGACGAGCCGCCTCGAGGTCGGCCGCGGCGGTATCGGGGTTTGCCGTCGGGGCGATCGGGTGCTCAAGCCCCGGAGGGCCGCACCGACCGGGTCGGACGTGCCGACGCGGGCGGCAGCAGCGGTGGCCGTTACCTGTGCCCGTCCGGAGGCGGTGGAGGAGGTGATGGCCATCACCCCCTCACGGTCGTGGGACCCGTTGGGGCGGGCCATAGCGAGTACGCCTACGGCTGTGGGCGGGCCGGCGCAGACGTTTACTCCCGTGAGGTACTCACCCGCGGCCGGAGCCTTGGCAAGGCTGAGCCTGCCGAAGCGCTCGGTGAGCGCGTCGATGTCGGCCGCTAGGCCGTTGGAGTCGCCCACAGGGCGTGCCGTAGCAAGCCCCATGAGCCCCCCACGGTTTCGCCAGGCCGAGCGGCGGCGGCGGGGAATGGCGAGAGGTCCTGCCCGAAGCATGAATCCGTACGGCGCCACGGATGGCCCCACGGTGGGCGCCAACTGTCGTCATTTTCTCATGACAGATGCCATAGGGTGGGTTATCGGTGGTGTTGGGGCCATAGGACGCCGATGGGCTCCGGGTGGGAGATTGGGTACAAGACGGTGGAGACACGCGATGTACCCAGGTTCAGGGCCCTCCGTGGGAGGTAATACCCCTAGTCCTGCTTGGATTCGTTGGATGGGTGGATAAGTGTACAGAGGTGCTCCTAGAGCTATGTTCGGAGGAGGAAGAAACGAGCAGCCGGCTTGTCTCCCTCTGCTACTGGGAAGGGTATGAGAGCTCCCTATGCGTGTGTTCTTGATCAGGGGTTCCGTCCCCGTTGCATGGGGGGCTCGGAGGGTTTTATAGGCCACCCCCGGCTCTTACAATATGATTTAGGTACGAGGGTGGAGGTACCCGGCTGGCAGCCTCTTCGCCTGGCCAGGGGTTCCCGCGGCTTGTATCGTCTCGTCGTGGGCGGGGCCCATCGGCCAAGCGGTTCCATCCCTGCTGGGACCCGCCGACGGGCGCCGCGATTGGCCCTCCCCCACCTGCCCCGGCACGGGCCGCCGGGGGAGGCGTCACTTAGCGCCAGCCGATCGAGGTCGTCGGTACGGCCGGCAACACGTAGCCACGCCGAGGCAGGCACTCGAGTGGCAGAGGCATGCTGGAACTGTTCGGTCGCGCTCACTGGGGTCAGCGGGCCAGGCGAATGGGCTGTAGCCATGCGAGACAGTGCGTCAGCAACCACTTTGGCCACAGGGTCGCTTGCCCCACCAGTCACGTTGCGCTGCCGTACCTGCGGGCAGGGAGATGGGACAGGGCATGTCCGTCCCCAAGTCAATGGACAGCCCGGCTCGTGGGCAGCCGGCTGCTTGGCCAGCCGGGCGGGAGCACGCCTAGCCGCTAGACCATCCAGGCGAAACGCCAACCGGAGACGGCTCGTGTGGCGTGTCCCCAGCCGGCTTTGTCGAGCTGGCCGATTGGTTTTTCTTCAAAGCGGAGAGGGGACGACCCCATTGCCTTGGCCTACCCAGGGATATAAACCCCATCAATTTGTTTGAGCTTGTCGAAAAAACAATGGCAATACATGAAACTAGTCCCAAAGTGATAGATATCCAAGGAGAATACAGTAAAAACTTTCATGAAGATCATTGGACAAATTAAACTTGATTCTTTGTAATAGTTTTGAAACATGATGATAGTAATATGTGAGTCATGTTAGTGAGTAATTATGGTTAGTAAGAATATTGGTGTTAGGGTTTGTGATTCCCTATGCATGCACGAAATTCAGTAGTTATGCAATGAAGTTACATCCTACTTGTGGTGCATTATTCGGTGTTAGTTATGACTCAATCCTCCCTTATGTGATCTTTCGTTCCTCGGTTGGGTTGCTTCCCAATCTATTGTCTAGCCTTCATTTGTACTAAGTAGAAATACTACTTGTGCATCCAAAATCCTTAAACCAAGTTTTGCCTTATGAGTCCGCCATACCTACCTATATGCGGTATTTCCATGTCGTTCCAAGCAAATTTGTATGTGCCATCTCTAAATCTTCAAAATAAATTTCTCTTTTGTGTGCCTGTACCGCTCATGAAACGGTGGGGAGTATCCAAAATTTTTCCATGCTAGGTGTGTTATTCTCATGATATTTGTTGATTCACTATCATTCACGAGAAAGTGGCTGGTATTCGGGATGCCCAGTCCCATGCTCAAAAATCAAATCAAAATATAATTAAACAAAAGCCCCCCCAGGAATGTTGTTGGTATGGATGACACCTGTTGGGGATATAACCCCGTGGTAAGACCCACCTAGGAGTGGTCGGGTCATACCTGGCGGCTCATAATCAAGACTTGTAAGGTGTGCCGAAAGATGTAGGCCGACTGTAAGGCGGCTTACCAAGATGGGCCAAAACGAAGGCCCAGACAGAAGAAGGTATGAAGACTCGGGCGGTTAAAGCCGCCCGGAGACGGCTTGCCCAAGATGTCAAGGCGGCTTAGAGATAGGATTGACTACGTTGTAAGAGTCGGTGCAGAACTCGTGTAACGCAGGGCCTCGACCTCCTATATAAAGGCGAGACCCCGGGGCGGCTTGGAGAGAAACCAATCAATCGAGGACTAGGGCAAGCGATTCCGCTCCCTTGTAATCGATACTCCAATCAATACAACACAAGCAGGACGTAGGCTTTTACCTCTTCTTGAGGGGCCGAACCTGGGTAAACTCGTGTCCCTCATCTCGACCAACCCTTTCGAGTCCACCACCTTAGCGATGGCCTCGAACCTAAGTCTTTGGACATCTGTCGTGACAAAACCATGACTATTGGTCCCCACCATGGGGCTCACGCTCGGTGGTGTTGAGTTCTCAAAGGGCTCTCTCCCAAGGATCGAGGGGTACGCTATTGGCAGGATGTACAAGAGTCACCATGGTCGGCTCTACATCGACGCCGCTGGCTGGGGGGCCGAGGCCGACTCAATGGAGTACGGTTTCCGGGTTCCCTCTGGCGGAATCCATGTCTTCATCGGCAAGATCGGCGGATCTAAACCCGGACCGGACATCTTCACCGACATCGTTGAGCCGTCCTGGCACGCGCAACCGGCCGACACGTGTAATCCTCCCGTGCTGACCCGGCCAGGAAGCATGTCTTCGTTGGCTTTACTCAGGGCATGGATCTTGAAGATTCTATGTCAGGAAACTCTCATATGTTCGGAGGATGGATCTTCAAGTAGAGAGACGGAATCAATTTACCAGCTTCACAATGGCGGGCTCGGGGCTAAGTCGAGCCTTACCCCGAGTTAGAATATCACGATCCGGAGGATTATGAGCCGCCGAGCCATGCTGCCGTCTTCATGGCAGGTTCAACATCGGCCTCGAGCAGCACAGCCATCGGTGCAACTGGATCAGGGGCTGGAAGGCCGCCGGCTCAGGTTCTTCTGGATCTAATGAACGAGCTTACAGCCCTGATGGCCGCTGAGGTCACAGCTAAAAATCAAGTAGCCTGGAACACGGTGATCACAAGGCTGAAGGACCAGATGACTGAGGTCCAACAGGAGATCAATGCACTGAAGGATCAGATGGATGCAGAGGTGAAGCGCCTTAGGGCAGATGCTTTCCGCCTTGAGCTGGAGCAGTAGTCTGTAGCAGCGGTTCAGCGAATGAGGCATTAGTCCTGCTTGTCGGATCAATATGAGGTCAGAAACCTTTTCAACACGCCAGGAACGAGACGGAACGTACCTTTAACCTTAACCCGAACAACGGAGGTACTTGGAAACCGGCCGACGGTTCACCAGACCCCACCAAGGTTTTCCCAACGCCGACTGGTCACTATTCCAACCCGGCGGAAAACATGGTGGTAGTAGCAACCCAACTTGGTGTTGGGGAACGTCGCATGGGAAACAAAATTTTCCTACGCACACGCAAACCTATCCATGGTGATGAGCATCTACGAGAGGGAGAGTGGATCTACGTACCCTTGTAGATCGCTAAGCGGGAAGCGTTAAGAAACGCGGTTGGTGTAGTCGAACTTCTTCGCGATCCAAATCGCCGAGCGTCCCGCGATCCAATCACGAACCGTCCCGCGAACACATCATGATCCGTCCCGTGAACTCATCACGATCCGTCTCACGATCTTGATCACGATCTGTTCCGCGAACTCATCACGATCCGTTCCGTGATCACATCACGAACCGTCTCGCGATCTCGATCACGGTCCTTCCGATCTAGCGCCGAACGGACGGCACCTCCGCGTTCAGCACACGTGCAGCTTGATGACGATCTCCACCATCTTGATCCAGCAAGAGGAGGTGGAGAGGAGAGAGAGTTCACCGGCAGCGTGACGGCGCTCCGGTGATGGTGGTGGTGGAGCAATTCCAGCAGGGCTTCGCCTAAGCGCTGCAGAAATCCGATCTAGAGGAGAAACTGTGCACCGGTGAAACGGGTAGCACGTGGCCGGAAATTCTGTCCAAAAACCACCCAATCCACTAGTATATATAGGAGGAGAGGAGAGGAGAGGCAGCCAAGGCCTTTGGGTCGGCCGAAATAGGAGGTGGGAAGAAATCCTACTTCACCTCCAATCCTAGTTGGAGTAGGATTGCCTCCTATTGGCTGATTTTCCACTTTTTGCTTTAGGACTTTCTCTCCTGCGCCATGGGCCTTTGTGGCTGTTTTCCCAGCCCAATAAGGGCTGGTTATTATTCTCCCACAGCCCATGGACCTCTTGGGGTCGAAGTACCCCTCCCGGAGGTCCTCCGGTACACTACCGGCACTCCCGGTACAATACCGATACTCCCGGTACACTACCGATGAGCCCGAAACCTTTCCGGAAACCAAACTGGGACTTCCTATATATGAATCTTTACCTCCGGACCATTCCGGAGCTCCTCGTGACGTCCGGGATCTCATCCGGGACTCCGAACAACCTTCGGTCACCACCATACATAACTCTACACTACCGAAACGTCACCGAACCTTAAGTGTGCAGACCCTGCGGGTTCGAGAACTATGTAGACATGACCGAGACACCTCTACGGTCAATAACCAATGGCGGGACCTGGACGTCCACATTGGTTCCTACATATTCTACGAAGATCTTTATCGGTCGAACCTCTATGTCAAGGATTCAGTTAATCCCGTATAACGTCCCCTTTGTTCTTCGGTATGTTACTTGCCCGAGATTCGATCGTCGGTATCTCCATACCTAGTTCAACCTCGTTACTGGCAAGTCTCTTTACTCGTTCCGTAATACAAGATCCCGTGACTAACACTTAGCCACATTGCTTGCAAGGCTTGTTGTGATGTTGTATTACCGAGTGGGCCCTGAGATACCTCTCCGTCACACGGAGTAACAAATCCCAGTCTCGATCCATGCCAACTCAACAAACACCATCGGAGATACCTGTAGAGCACCTTTATAGTCACCCAGTTACGTTGCGACGTTTGATACACACAAGGCACTCCTCCGATATCCGTGAGTTGCATGATCTCATGGTCATAGGAACATATACTTGACATGCAGAAAACAGTAGCAATAAACTGACACGATCATATGCTATGTTTGTAGTTTGGGTCTTATCCATCACATCATTCTCCTAATGATGTGATCCCGTTATCAAATGACATCTCATGTCCATGGCTAGGAAACCTTAACCATCCTTTGATCAACGAGCTAGTCCATTAGAGGCATACTAGGGACATGGTTTTGTCTATGTATCCACACATGCATTTAAGTCTCCGATCAATACAGTTATAGCATGGATAATAAACGATTATCACGAACAAGGAAATATGATAATAACTAATCTATTATTGCCTCTAGGGCATATTTCCAACAGTCTCCCACTTGCACTAGAGTCAATAATCTAGTTCACATCACCATGTGATTCGCATTGTTATGAATCTAACACCCAATGAGTTTTGGGGCTCGATCATGCTTTGCATGTGAGAGAGGTCTTATAGTCAACGGGTCTGCGATATTCAGATCCGTGTGTACTTTGCAAATCTCTATGTCAAACCGTAAACACTGCTACCACACTCCACTTGGTACTATTTCCAAATGGCTGCTCCACTATACGTATCCAGATTGCTACTACTAGTCATCCGGATAGGTGTTAAAGCTTGCATCGACGTAACTATTTACGACGAACTCTTTATCACCTCCATAATCAAGAAACATTTCCTTAGTCCTCTGGTTACTAAGGATAATTCCGACCGCTGTCCAGTGATCCACTCCTGGACCACTCTTGTACCCCTTGACAAACTCATGGCAAGGCACACATAGGTGCGGTACACAGCATGGCATAATATAGAGCCTATGGCTAAGGCATAGGGGACGACGTTCGTCCTTTCTCTTTCTTCTGCCGTTGTCGAGCTTTGAGTCTCACTCAACTTCACACCTTACAAATCAGACGAGAACTATTTCTCTGGCTGATCCATTTTGAACTCTTTCAAAATCTTGTGAAGGTATGCACTCATTGAAAGTCTCATCAAGCATCTTGATCTATCTCTATAGATTTTGATGCTCAACAATTAGGTAGCTTTATCCAGGTCTTCCTTAGAAAAACACTTTTCAAACAACCTTTTATGCCTTCCAGAAATTCTACATTATTTCCGATCAACAATATGTCAACCACATATACTTATCAGAAACTCTATAGTGCTCCCACTCACTTTATTGCAAATACAAGTTTCTCGTAAACTTTGTATAAACATCAAAAACTTTGATCACCTCATCAAAGTGTATATTCCAACTCCGAGATGCTTGCTTCAGTCCATGGAAGGATCACCAAAGCTTGCACACCTTTTAGCATCCTTAGGACTGACAAAACCTTCTGGTTGTATCACATACAACCTTTCCTCAAGTAAACCATTAAGGAAATGATGTTTTGACATCCATCTGTCAGATTTCATAATTGAAAACGCAGCAACTGCTAACATAATTCCAACAGACTTTAGCACCACTACGAGTGAGAAAATCTCATCGTAGTCAACTCCTTGAACTTGTCACAAACAACTTTGCAACAAGTCGAGCTTTACAAATGGTGATATTTACCATCAGCGTCTGTCTTCATTTTTAAAGATCCATTTGTACTCAACGACCTGCCGTCCAACGAGCAAGTCTACCAAAGTCTATACTTGGTTTTCATACATGGATCCTATCTCGGATTTCATGGTCTCATCCATTTGTCGGAATCCAGGCCCATCATCGCTTCTCCATAGCTCGTAGGTTCATCGCTGTCCAACAACATGACCTTTAAGACAGGGTTGTTGTACCACTCAAGAGCAGTACACGTCCTTGTCGACCTACGAGGTTCGATAGTAACTTGATCCGAAGCTTCATGATCATCATCATTAACTTCTTTCTTCAACTAACATAGGCTTCACAGAAACAACTTTCTGCGCTGCGCTACTCTGATTGAAACAAGGTTCAATAAGCTCATCAAGTTCTATCTTCCTCCCACTCAATTCTTTCGAGGGAAACCTTTTCTCAGGAAAGGATCCATTCCAGCAACAAACACTTTGCACTCGGATCTGAGATAGAAGGTATACCCAACTGTTCTTGGCGTATTCTATGAAGATGCATTTGTCCGCTTTGGGTTTGAGCTCATTAGGTGAAAACATTTTCCACACAAGCTTCGCAGCCCCAAACATCAAGAAATGACAGCTTTAGGTTTCTATCAAACCATAATTCACACGGTGTCATCTCAACGGATTTAGATGGTGCCCTATTTTAAAGTGAATGCGGTTGTCTCTAATGCATAACCCTAAAACGATAGTATTAAAACGATAAGAGACATCATAGTATGTGCTATATCAAATAAGGCATGACTACGACGTTCGGACACACCATCACACTATGGTGTTCCAGGTGGCGTGAGTTGTGAAACAACTTTCACATTGTCTAAATTTGTATGCCAAACTCGTAACCCAGATATTCACCTCCACGATCATATCGTAGAAATTTTTATCTTCTTGTCACGATGATCTTTAAACTTCACTCTGAACTTTGCTTTGAACCTTTCAAACAATTCAGACTTGTGTTTCATTAAGTAAATATACACTATATCTACTCAAATCATCAGTGAAGGTAAGAAAACAATGATATTCACTGCAAGCTATAAACACTCATTGGATCGTATACATCAACATGCATTGTTTCCAATAAGTCACTTGCCCGTTTCATCAAGCCAGAAAACGGGGTTTAGTCATCTTACCAAAAGGCATGGTCTGCATGTCTCAATCGATTCAAAATCGAATGAGTCCAAAGATCCATCAACATGGAGTTTCTTCATGCGCTTTATACCAATATGACATTTAGCGGCAGTGCCACAAGTATGTGGTACTATCATTATTAACTTTGCATCTTTTGGCATCATTGTTATGAACATGTGTATTACTATGATCAAGATTCAATGAACCACACTTACTAGGTGCATGACCATTGAAGGTATTTATTCATGTAAGCAGAATAACCATTATTCTCTAACTTGAATGAATAACCGTGTTGCAATAAACATGATCTAATCACGTTCATGCTTCAATGCAAAACACCAAATAAAATTTAGGTTCGTCACTAATCCCGAAGGTAGAGAGAGCGTGCGATGTTTGATCATATCAACCTTGGAAACATTTCCAACACACATCGTCACCTCACACTTAGCTAGTTCTCCATTTATTCCGTAGCTTTTATTTCGAGCAACCGAACCGGTATCCAATACCCAGGTGCTACTAGGAGTACTAGCAAGGTACACATCAATAACATGCATATCAAATATACTTCTGTCGACTTAGCCAGCCTTCTTATCTACCATGTATCCAGGGTTGTTCCGCTTCAGTGACCGTTCTCCTCATAATGGAAGCACTCAGTCTCGGGTTTAGGTTCAACTTTGGGCTGCTTCACTGGAGCAGCAACTGACTTGCCATCCATGAAGTTTCCCTACTTGCCCTTGCCCTTCTCGAAACTAGTGGTTTTTACTAACCATCAACACTTTGATGCTCCTTTTTGACTTCTACCTTCGCGGTGTCAAAACATCGCGAGAAGCTCAGGAATCATTTCTATCCCTGGCAATTTATAGTTCATCACCAAGTTCTAGTAGCTTAGTGATAGTGACTTGGAGAACTATATCAATCACTATCTTATCTGGAAGATCAACTCCCACTCGATTCAAGCGATTGTGGCACCTAGACAATCTAAGCACATGCTCAACTATTGAGCTATTCTCTTTCGTCTTGCAAGCAAAGAATCTTTGTTTGAGATCTCATATCTCATAACACGGGCACGAGCCTGAGATCACAATCTCAGCTCTTAGAACATCTCGTATGTTCCGTGACGTTCAAAACGTCTTGGAGCCTCAATTCTAAGTCGTAATGCATGACGCACTAAACTATCAAGTAGTCATCAGAACGTGCCTGTCAGATGTTCACAACATCTACAGACGACGCTAGAGGGGGTGGCGTACCGAACGGTGCATTAAGGACATAAGCCTTCTGTGCAGCAATGAGGACAATCCTCATATCACGGACCCAGTCCGCAATATTGCTACCATCATCTTTCAACTCTATTTCTCTAGGAACATATAAAAACACACGGGAGCTACAGTGCGAGCTAGTAATCTACAACATAATTTGCAAAGACACTACTGACTATGTTCATGATAATGAGTTCAATTAATCATATTACTTAAGAACTCCCACTCAAATTGACATCCCTCAGGTCATCTGAGTGTCACATGATCCAAATTCACCAACTCGAGTCCGATCATCACGTGAGTTGAGGTGGCTTCAATGGTGAACATCATTATGTTGATCATATCTACTATATGACTCATGCTCGACCTTTCGGTCTCTTGTGTTCCGAGGCCATGTCTGTACATGCTAGGCTCGTCAAGTTTAACCCGAGTGTTCCGCATGTGCAAATCTGTCTTGCACCCGTTGTATGTGAACGTAGAGTCTATCACACCCGATCATCACGTGGTGTCTCAACACGACGAACTTTCGCAACGGTGCACACTTGGGGAGAACACAATTTATCTTGAAATTAAGTGAGGGATCACCTTATAATGCTACCGTCGTCCTAAGCAAAACAAGGTGCATAAAAGGATTAACATCTCATGCAATTCATAAGTGACATGATATGGCCATCAACTTGTGTTTAAGATCTCCATCTTCGAAACACCGGCATGATCTCCATCGTCACCGGCACGACACCATGATCTCCATCAACGTGTCGCCATCGGGGTTGTCACGCCCTGCATGCTTCTACTACTATTGCTACCGTAGCGATAAAGTAAAGCATTACATAGCGCTTTAATGATTGACACGCAGGTCATACAATAATTAAAGACAACCCTATGGCTCCTGCCGGTTGCCGTAATCACCGACATGCAAGTCGTGATAATCTATACATCACATGATCATCTCATACATCACATATATCTCATCATGTAATTGGCCATATCATATCACAACATACCCTGCAAAAACAAGTTAGACGTCCTCTAATTGTTGTTGCATGTTTTACGTGGCTGCTACGGGTATCTAGCAAGAACAATTCTCACCTACGCAAAACCACAACGGTGATACACTAGTTTGCTTTTCAACCTTCTCAAGGACCGCCTTTGTCGGATCCGATCCAACTAGAGTAAGAGAAACTGTCACCCGCAAGCCAGCTAAGCAACAAGTTGCATCGCGGGAACCGGTCTCTCGTAAGCGTACGAGTAATGTTGGTCCGGGCCGCTTCATCTCACAATACCGCTGAACCAAAATCCGACCAAGGGAGGAAGCAATCTAAGCATCAACGCCCACAAACCTTTTGTGTTCTACTCGAGATCTCATCGAACCATCAACCTAGCTCATGATGCCACTGTTGGGGAACGTCGCATGGGAAACAAAATTTTCCTACGCACACGCAAACCTATCCATGGTGATGAGCATCTACGAGAGGGAGAGTGGATCTACGTACCCTTGTAGATCGCTAAGCGGGAAGCGTTAAGAAACGCGGTTGGTGTAGTCGAACTTCTTCGCGATCCAAATCGCCGAGCGTCCCGCGATCCAATCACGAACCGTCCCGCGAACACATCATGATCCGTCCCGTGAACTCATCACGATCCGTCTCACGATCTTGATCACGATCTGTTCCGCGAACTCATCACGATCCGTTCCGTGATCACATCACGAACCGTCTCGCGATCTCGATCACGGTCCTTCCGATCTAGCGCCGAACGGACGGCACCTCCGCGTTCAGCACACGTGCAGCTTGATGACGATCTCCACCATCTTGATCCAGCAAGAGGAGGTGGAGAGGAGAGAGAGTTCACCGGCAGCGTGACGGCGCTCCGGTGATGGTGGTGGTGGAGCAATTCCAGCAGGGCTTCGCCTAAGCGCTGCAGAAATCCGATCTAGAGGAGAAACTGTGCACCGGTGAAACGGGTAGCACGTGGCCGGAAATTCTGTCCAAAAACCACCCAATCCACTAGTATATATAGGAGGAGAGGAGAGGAGAGGCAGCCAAGGCCTTTGGGTCGGCCGAAATAGGAGGTGGGAAGAAATCCTACTTCACCTCCAATCCTAGTTGGAGTAGGATTGCCTCCTATTGGCTGATTTTCCACTTTTTGCTTTAGGACTTTCTCTCCTGCGCCATGGGCCTTTGTGGCTGTTTTCCCAGCCCAATAAGGGCTGGTTATTATTCTCCCACAGCCCATGGACCTCTTGGGGTCGAAGTACCCCTCCCGGAGGTCCTCCGGTACACTACCGGCACTCCCGGTACAATACCGATACTCCCGGTACACTACCGATGAGCCCGAAACCTTTCCGGAAACCAAACTGGGACTTCCTATATATGAATCTTTACCTCCGGACCATTCCGGAGCTCCTCGTGACGTCCGGGATCTCATCCGGGACTCCGAACAACCTTCGGTCACCACCATACATAACTCTACACTACCGAAACGTCACCGAACCTTAAGTGTGCAGACCCTGCGGGTTCGAGAACTATGTAGACATGACCGAGACACCTCTACGGTCAATAACCAATGGCGGGACCTGGACGTCCACATTGGTTCCTACATATTCTACGAAGATCTTTATCGGTCGAACCTCTATGTCAAGGATTCAGTTAATCCCGTATAACGTCCCCTTTGTTCTTCGGTATGTTACTTGCCCGAGATTCGATCGTCGGTATCTCCATACCTAGTTCAACCTCGTTACTGGCAAGTCTCTTTACTCGTTCCGTAATACAAGATCCCGTGACTAACACTTAGCCACATTGCTTGCAAGGCTTGTTGTGATGTTGTATTACCGAGTGGGCCCTGAGATACCTCTCCGTCACACGGAGTAACAAATCCCAGTCTCGATCCATGCCAACTCAACAAACACCATCGGAGATACCTGTAGAGCACCTTTATAGTCACCCAGTTACGTTGCGACGTTTGATACACACAAGGCACTCCTCCGATATCCGTGAGTTGCATGATCTCATGGTCATAGGAACATATACTTGACATGCAGAAAACAGTAGCAATAAACTGACACGATCATATGCTATGTTTGTAGTTTGGGTCTTATCCATCACATCATTCTCCTAATGATGTGATCCCGTTATCAAATGACATCTCATGTCCATGGCTAGGAAACCTTAACCATCCTTTGATCAACGAGCTAGTCCATTAGAGGCATACTAGGGACATGGTTTTGTCTATGTATCCACACATGCATTTAAGTCTCCGATCAATACAGTTATAGCATGGATAATAAACGATTATCACGAACAAGGAAATATGATAATAACTAATCTATTATTGCCTCTAGGGCATATTTCCAACACTTGGAACAATCCCTTATCCCGGACGAGGCGCCTTTCACAGAGGAGGTGTGGAACGCCATTGGATACCTGCAGACAGTGATGGCCCACCAGGAAAAGTACACTTATAGCCAGAGTCGCGTGCATTCAACCCCCATCCCTAGCCGCAGCTACAGCCGGCGTTATGAATCACCGGTGGTTTCTAGAAGTGATCAACACCAGAACCCGCTGCGAGTTGACCGGCGGCTCTAGATGCTTAGGCATTGGTGGATCGAGCCAGAGCATAGCGAGGGGCGACGGCTCTGGCGGCAGCGGTGGCTCATCAGGAACCTACAGACGCGCCTTCCATCTCGGTAGGAGCAGGAATAACTTCCAGGGTTGGGGGAGTGCCGTGCTTAGCACCGGCTTTGCGGAATGAGCGGCTGCTGAAGGATTTCAAGGGCCCTCGTAAGGTCCCCAATTACACTACTGACCTACCCCCAGAGGCTTTGATTGAAAGCTATGAGATGGCCATGGAGATGTTAGACGTCAATGATGTAGTATGTGCCAAATATTTCATCATGATGCTGGAAGGACCGGCTCGCACATGGCTGAAGGGCTTGCCACCCAACACCATTAATTCCTAGACCGATCTAAAGGTGAAGTTCTTCAAAAATTTCCAAGGAACGTGCAAGCAGCCCATGACGATTGTGGATTTGGATCATTGTTTGCAACAAGAGGATTAATCGGCTCATCATTGGGTCCGATGGGTCTCAACTATCATCCACTCTTCTAAGCAGATTATGGTGGCTCAAGCGGTTTTGATTCTGGAAAAGAATTGCCACTTTACGCCTCTGAAGCAGAAGCTTGGCCGGCTCAAGCATTCGTGTCAAGACATGGGGGGAACTCATGGCAGCTCTCACTAAGTACGCCGACTCTGACAATACGAAAGACCCAGGCTCTGATGAGGAGAAATCAGGTCAGGGTAAGAAGAATAACAATGGCAAGGGTGCGGCTGGCAGCGGCAGCCATGGCAAGAGGAAGAATCCGGACGGCGGGTCAGAATTGGTGGCGAACACCTGCGCCGGGAACAATCGTGCTAAGGGCAACGGGAACTTCAGCCACCCTTTAATAACGGTAAAAATCCTTTCAACCTGGAAGAGATGCTCAATAAACCTTGTCCGAAGCACATCCAGCCCGATAGGCCGGCGGGCCATACATGGATGAATTGCAACATTATGCAGCAGTTTCGGGATTACAGCTTGCGGCAACATCGTAACAAGGATGGTGGCCCTCCAGGCGGCTCAGGGCCAGGCGGGTCAGGAGCCGGTCTTGGCGCTGGCGGTTTAGGATCTGGCTATCAGGGTCAGGGCAATCAAGGAGGTCATCATCAGCAATCTAGTGGCAGTAATCAGCAGCAAAATAACCAATCTAGGTATCAGAGTAATCCGAAGCAGCTCAGCACGGGTCAATATCATGTTTTTACAACCTGCCTTGACAAGCGAGACCAGAAGGTGCGCAAGCGGGCGGTTAATGCAGTCACGCCAGCTCTCCCGCAATACTTCAAGTGGTGTGAGTACGACATAACTTGGAGTAGAGAGGATGACCCTCTATGTGTTGACAATCCGGGGCAGCTCGCTTTGGTAGTTTCCCCCCAAGTGGGAGGGTACGTGTTCACTAAAGTACTTATGGATGGCAGCAACAGCATTAATATCCTGTACTACAACACTTTCTGCCGGATGAAGTTGCTTGATAAGGAACTTAGGCCTTCTTCGATAGTCTTTCATGGTGTGGTGCCCGGAAAGTCGGCTTACCAAGTGGGTAAGATCTCTTTGGAGGTTTCTTTTGGTGAAGAATACAACTACAAGGTGGCATCCTTGTGGTTTGAGGTGGTCAAAATCAAAAGTCCATATCACGCTCTATTTGGACGACCGGCTTACGCCAAGTTCATGGCTAGGCCTTGCTATGTCTACTTACAACTCAAGATGCCCGGGTTGAACGGAACGATTACCATGCATGGTGATCAGAATACGGGCATTGAGTGTGAGGAAGGAGACGCAACTTACGCAGAATCAAGTTGTGCCGAAGCAGAGCTCAAGTTCTATAAGGAAAATGTTGACCCAGAGGATATGACCCCACTCAAAAAGCCTAGCACGGAATGTGAACCGCCCCTCAAGTTTTCGGCGGATGATACCAAACTGGTAGATTTCACTCTGGGCGACTCATCACAACAGTTCACTATTGGGGCCAATATGGATCCCAAATAGGAAAGCGCGCTCATCGAATTCATCCATGAGAATCGGGACATCTTCGCATGGAAGCCTTCTGACATGACGGCTGTACCAAGGGAGTTCGCTGAGCACCATCTTAATGTGGATCCTAAGTTTAAGCCGGTTAAACAGTTCCTCCGACGGTTCAATGAAGAAAGGCGCAAGGCTATTGGGGAAGAGGTGGCCCGGCTTCTGGCAGCAGGGTTCATTGTTGAAGTGTTTCACCTAGAGTGGCTTGCTAACCCGGTGCTAGTGCTCAAGAAGAACGACACGTGACGTGTGTTTGTGTGTGGATTACACGGATCTTAACAAGGCCTGTCCAGTTGACCCGTTTGCTCTCCCCCGTATTGACCAGATTATTGATGCAACGGCGGGTTGTGAGAGCCTATGCTTCCTGGACGCTTATTTCGGTTATCACCAGATCAAGATGGCAGTCAAGGACCAAGAGAAGACGGCTTCCATCACGCCTTTTGGTGCTTTCTTATATGTGTCTGTGCCTTTGGGGCTCAAGAGTGCCCAGACGACCTTCCAGCATTGCATGCAGAACTGTCTTCACAGTCAGATTGGATGCAATGTTCATGCATATGTGGATGATATTGTGGTCAAGTCAAGGAAGAAGGAGACTCTACTTAACGACCTGTAGGAAACTTTTGATAACTTACGGGTCTACAAGATGATGCTTAACCCGGCTAACTATGTTTTGGAGTTCCTGCAAGCAAGCTCTTGGGTTTTGTGGTCTTCGAACGTGGCATTGAGGCTTATCTAGACAAAATAAAGGCTATTACTTCCCTTTCTGAGCTGGCATGCATCAATGATGTTTATTGCTTGGCGGGTCGAATAGCTGCGTTAAGCCGGTTCATAAGCCGCCTGGGTGAGAAGGATATTCCTTTATACCAGATGATGAAGAAGACAGACAACTTTGTCTGGAGTAAGGCGGCGGGTGAAGCGTTTGAGGCACTCAAGAAGCAACTCACTGAACCATCGGTCTTGGATGCTCCAGCCGAGAAGGAACCTTTGCTCCTGTATGTGGCGGCTAATAACAGGGCAGTCAGCGCTGCGATTGTTGTTGAGCGTAAGGAGGCAGGGAAAGAATATCCGGTTCAGAGGCCAATTTACTACATCAGTGAAGTCCTAATAGAGTCCAAGCAGAGGTACCCACATTGGTAGAAGTTCATATATGGGGTGTTCATGGCAAATTGTAAGCTGAAGCATTACTTCTTGGGACACTAGGTCACAGTGGTTAGCTCTGCCACGTTGGGAGACATAATTCAAAACAAAGAAGCCACCGACAGGATTGGTAAGTGGGCATTGGAGCTTGGACCTCTTAATTTGAAATACGTGCCTCGCACGGCGGTCAAGTCTCAAGCCTTGGTGGATTTTATAAATGACTAGACAGAGTGTCAGGCGCCCGAGGAGAAGCCGGATAACACGTATTGGACGATTCACTTTGACGGACCCAGACAGCTGGAAGGATCAGGAGCTGGGGTTGTTTTAACCTCCCCTAAAGGTGTCAAGTTCTGTTATGTGCTAAGATTGATGTTCCTTGTACTAACAATGCAGCTGAGTATGAAGATTTACTTCATGGCCTCCGAGTGGCTAAGGAGATGAACCTGAGCCGGGTTCGATGTCTCGGCGACTCAGATCTCGTGGCCCAACAAGTTTCAGGCACGTGGGATTCCAAGGACCCATGGATGGCGACTTAACGTCAGGCAGTAGGTATCATCGCTGGTCACTTCAAGGGTTATTAGGTGGATCAGATTGATTGTCACAGAAATGAGGCGGCTGACGCATTATCAAGGCTGAGCTCCTAGCGAAAGCCGATGCCACCTAACGTTTTCTTGGACGTGTTATATCACCCGTCAGTCAAGCTACCTTCATAGGAAGAATTGGCTATACCTGACCCGGAAGGGCAGATGGTGGTGGTTCTGCATGCTATCCCTGACTAGATGCTGCCTTACCTAGCATACTTGACTCGCGGCGAGTTACTTGAGGATGAGACCTTGGCAAGACAGATCATCAGGCGATCTAAGTCTATGACAATTATCAATGGTGAGCTACATGAGTGCAGCGGTACCGACGTTTTTCAACGTTGTGTTTCACCTAAATAAGGTAAGGAAATCTTGAATGAGATTCACGCTGGCGATTGTGGTCATCACGCCGGCTCCAAATCTCTAGTGGCCAAGGCTTTTCGACATGGTTTCTTCTGGCTGACAGCTCATAAGGATGCAGAAGACTTGGTTCTCAAGTGCGATGGATGTCAGAAGTTCGGCCGGCGTGCTCATGTACTGGCTCAGGAATTGCGAATGATTCCAGTCACCTGGCCGTTTGCAGTCTGGGGGCTTGATATGGTCGGGCCCTTCAAGAGATCCAAGGACAAGAAGACCCTCTTGGTGGCGGTGGACAAGTTTACCAAGTGGGCGGAGGCTGAGCCGGTCAGCAAGTGTAACGCGGCTACGGCGGTTCAGTTTGTCCGAAAGCTAATCTACCGCTTTGGTTACCCTCATAGTATCATCACAGAAAATGGTACGAATCTATCCAAGGGGGCTATACAAACATTCTGTGAAAGTGAGCACATCCGACTTGACGTTTCCGCGGTTGCTCATCCACAATCCAATGGTCAGGCAGAGCGTGCTAACCAAGAAATCTTGAGAGGTATCAAACCCCAGCTTATGTTTCCTTTACAGCAAACACCGGGTTGTTGGGTAGAGGAGTTGCCATCAGTCTTATGGAGCATCAGAACTACTCCCAACAGATCAACAGGCTATACGCCTTTCTTCATGGTTTATGGCGCAGAAGCCGTGTTACCAAGCGATATATGTCATGACTCGCCACGGGTGACGGCTTACGTTGAGGCGGATAATGAGACAGTGCGTCAAGACGCGTTGGATGCTTTGGATGAAAAGCGTGATCTGGCGGCGGCTCGATTGGCGATTTATCAACAAGACCTGCGTCGCTACCATAGCCGCGGAGTTAAGACCTGGACGTTTCAAGAAGGCGACTTGGTGTTGCGTTTGATTCAAGATCAGACATATGCGCACAAGTTATCTCCTCCATGGGAAGGACCTTTCGTGGTCAGCAGAAATCTCACAACGGGTCGTATTATCTCATTGATATACACGACGAGTCAAGCACTTCTAGGCAGGAGACCCGCTGGCCGTGGAATATAGCTCATGTGCGGCCTTACTATAATTGATTCAGCAACACTCGCCATTCTACACCATCATTGTACATATCACATATATATATATAATAAAGTTGGCATCCCTGCAAGCCGAGGCCTCTGCCGTTTCACGTATCCCAGCTTGTGTAAAAGTTGTATTCATCAACAAGGTCATCTGGGGGCTTCCAACCCACCGGGTTCAGCTTACACACCCTTTTGATCGGCTCTTCAGCCATAGTAAGGCAGGTTATATACCCAAAAGTTGACTCTGTCAACAAGGTCATCTAGGGGCTTCCAACCCACCGGCTTCAGCTTACACACCCTCTTGATCGGCTCTTCAACCATCGCAAGTTTGAGTTAAACCTGCCTGTATGTTGTTGCTGCTGCTCCGCTATGTGACCGCCGAACTCTTGCCAGATAATCTCGAGTGGAGACCCTGAGCTGTTCAAACATATTTGGCAGCCACTCTCGCTAGAGACCCTATACTGGTCAAGGTTAAATCAGCGGCTCTTGTCACGAGAGGGCCGTCTTACGGAAAGCGAGGACAAACTCACCCATCTGCTGCAGACTCTCCGTTATATGACCCGTTCGTACTCTTAAACAGTTACTCTTTTAAAGATCCAACACTATTTAAGGTTCAAACGATGGATTTGTGTCACGTGAGAGGTAGTTTATGGGCCCTTAGGGTACTCATGCCCTGTTGCGTCTCTTTCTGGTTCGTTACGCTCTTATCAATTAATCTCGCCTAGAGACCCTGAGCCGTTCAAAGAAATTGATAGTCACTCTCGATAGAGACTCTATGCTGTTAAAGAGTTCTAGTAGCGAGTCCACCAGAAGAACCGGCATATGAGTTATCGAAGAAGCAAGGTCAGGAAAGATTTAACATCTCCGGGTTGTGCTTTTTCAAGCCGCCCTCACAACAATGCAGAATATATTCTGCTGTTTGTTTTCGCAGGCTTTGTCTGTTAAGATAAGCCGCCATGAAATCTGACATGAGTAAAATGCAAGGCAGATAAAGATATATTAAGTTGTGCAGTTTGCTACATGCACAATGGCACGGTTCATACAATTAAGGTTTTTCTAAGCCTATTACAAAGGTCTCCACAGAGCCCAAAAAGCAAGGCTTAAAGTTTTTGTACACTGCTCAAATTTCGACAGGCCAAGGAGCCGGGTTATCCCATTGTAGGATCAACTTGTTCAGCTTGACAGCGGGTCATCCTGCGGCGGGTCTTCGACCTCCTCGATCTGTAGATTTTCCACATCCCAGTTGCAGTTTGTTAATGCTTCAAACCAGGCCTCATCAAAGAGGGGAAACAGGTCAATTTCAGGGGCAAAGAGGTGCTTACGGCGTGCAGGAGTTAAGTCCCTAGCTTCAAAGGTTGGGCAGTGCACTCGTTTGTTATCAGCGTTGTAAGCTGCCTGGTACGTTGACAGATCAACTTCATCTGTCAGTACCGATGCAAGTATTTTGGAGGCTTTCATACAACAGGCATAGTCAACTTCTGTGAACTCTGAGCCATCATCTTTTTTGGACTGAAAGTCATCCATCATCTCTTCAGCACTCAACTTTGGGGCAAAGGCCAAAGCCCGGCTTACCGCAGCAATTGCTCCCTTTCGGGCGACTGATCACATGAGCTCTTCGATTTGCTTGGGCAGAGTTGATAACAGTTCTATCACTCCCTTCATGAACTTGGGGATGCTCTCTTTATTCAGCATAGCTCTGATAGTACAAAGAGTCCCGCAGTACAACTGCTCTGACAAGGTGTATACGGCTTTCAGCTGCAACACGCTGTCTGAAGCGAGCTAGCGGCTTCTTGGACCTGTAAAGACAAGTTTAGCATTATAAGCCGCTTGCGTAGGTTTGTCAACAAGTAAATTTGCTGAGTTTTCAGTACTTACCAAATATGGCATCATCCATCCTCGAGATGTGGCGCTTAAGGGTCTGCAACTCATCTGACACAACCTTGAGCCGCTGATCAGCATCATCTGCACGCTTTGCCAGGGCGGCTTGATCCGCTTTAGTGGTCTTCTTGAAGGCAACAAAGTCAGATTGAACCTTTGCAAGTTCTGCCATAGCAACCCGATATATCTCCTCCGCTTCACCCCGAGCGGTTTGCTAGGACGCAAGATTATCCTTTAGGCCGGTCAGATCATACTCAGCCTTGCTCAAAGCTTCCTGTGACATACAAAAACAAAGTTGCAAGGAGGGGTAAGTCGCCAGGTTAAAATATTAGCGGATTATTGGCTAAGGGAATATAATGCAAGTCTCAAGCATATTGCAAGCAATATACTCGACACTTGGGGGCTAATGTCTGTTTTCTCTCCAAGTGTACAATGCAGTTCCAGCTCATCTTCATAAAGTTATGCCGACACTTGGGGGCTACATATGTCTCTTTGTTCGAGTAAGTTCCGGATCATATTCATAAAGTTAAGCCGACACTTGGGGGCTACATACGGCTCTTCATTCAAGTAAGTTCCAGCTCATCTTCATAAAGTTAAGTCGGCACTTGGGGGCTACATCGACGCTTTCCAAGTTCGCAGTGAAGTTCTGGCTCATTATTTCTATACTAACCAGGACTTGGGGGCAACCATTGATCAACTCATCAAAACTGAGTACCGGCTTAACATGTACATATTAAACCGATACTTGGGGGCTACTAGCTAAGCTATTATAGTTATGACAAGGTTTGGAAGACTCAATTTACCATTTGCAATACTAAACCAGCTCTTGCGGGCTACATAAGAGTATAAGGGAAAAGCAGGAGTACCTCATATTTTTTTCTTCATCAAGCCGACAAGTTTGAGCTCCATGTTCTGGCTTGTGGAGAGGCGGTTCAGATAACCAGCATGTAATTCATCTACACTTAACTTCTCTAGAACGGGGAATTCAAAGTCAAGTTCATCAGGTGAGGAAGCCCTAGCCTTGTCGGTGTGCTTGGTCAATACATGAAGTTTGGGAGGTTGAAAACCCGTCCCAGTGATGATGACGTCTGGAAGAACTGTATCTTCGATAGCTGTTGAAGGGCTAGGCAGCCTAGAATCGGCCCTTGGAGGACTATCGGTTGCGATCTCATTGGCTGCTGGCTCAGAAGACCGATGAATATCTTCGGGCGCATCTTTCGTAGCTTCAGTAAGCTCAGCATGAGCTGTAGGAGAGTCTGGCTTAGCAGTCTTCGGCTCTTGGGCAGTGGGGGCAAAGGTAGACCCTCCAGTCTTCCTTCGCTTTGCTTGAGCGCTGGAGAATGCAGAAGGTTATTATATAAAGAACAAGGATGGTAAAGGATATGATGCAGACATAAGGGTACGTACTCCGGGTTTATCTTTAGAGGCGGCAGCTTAGTCGCCGTAGAGTCGCCTGACGATGGGGGCGTTTCCTGAAGGCAGTTAAGGCAATATAAAATAGAGTAAAGTTGTAACACAAGGTTGACAAAGCTGAACTTAGTTAAAGGAGTACCTCAGCCAGCCGTTTCCATTGAGCCGGAGAATTGGATAACCCGGCCACAAGATCTTCAGAGCCGGCGCTCCGGGTTTGGCGTCGGGAGGTGTGTTGTTGCTTTTTCAAAAGAAAATCGGGGTCTAAATGAGCAAGAGGATGAGAAAATGGGACTTTTCGGAGGACCCGCTGTATCTTGTTTGGTGGAAGGTGTTTTGAGTTAGATGAAATGTAGGTTACCTCAGGAGCGTTGGCATGGCTTGTGTCCGATTCCTCCTGTGAATAATTATTGTCAATTAGGCGCATGAAGAGACAGCCAAGAGAGTCAAGTTCTACCTCCGATTCATCAACCTTAGGCTACTCTTCAACATCAGTATTTTTCTTATGGCCGCCGACTTTCACCTGAGTTTTCTTCTTCACGGGAGGAGTATATTTTTTCTTCCAGAAGCCAGAGTTAGCCTGAAAGCAAGAGTCACCAAAAAAGGTTAAAGGTTGCTACATATATACAGTTAACACGGAGGTGAAAGAGATTTAAAAGCCGTCCTTACATCTGGGGCTAGGTTTGCGGCGCAGAAGGGCTATAAACCGACGGTACGACAAGCTTCTTGGGATTCACGGCAAAGTCCCTCGATGGCAGAAACAATGTTCTCTTTGGTCAGAGTGGTGTGATTGAAGCAGAGAGGGTCATTTGAGTCGCTCGTATATTCACACTTAAGACGGTCCCGCCGGATCAGTGGCATGACCTTCCAGGAGATCCAACAGCGGGTTAAATCAATTCCTGTCAGACCATTTGCCATGAGGGCTCTAATCTTGGCAAAGGCCGGAGCAAGCTTCGCTCGTGCTGAGGCCGACATTCGGTCTGGAAATTCAGTCATGGTGCAGAGCTAGGGAGGACGGTAACCCGATAGTGGATGCTCTCCTTCTAGAGAAGTATCTTTGCAATAAAACCAAGTTTTACTCCAATCCTTGGGGTGACTTGGCATTCGGACAGCAGGAAAAGCCATATCTCGTCTCCTTTGGATAGAGACTCTGCCGAGTTCTAAGCTTGGGCCGGCCGCCACTTTTGTTTGGCGGTTGACATAGAAGAAAATGCGGAAGAGATCCACGGACGGCTCTTCTTGTAAGTAAACCTCGCAAAGGACTTGGAAGTTGCATAAATTGGAGACATAATTGGGCGCGATATCCTGAGGATGCAGCTCGAAGAAATGGAGGATGCCTCAGAAAAATTTAGACCCTGGCAGGCTGAAACCACGCACAAGGTGGTCAGCAAAGATAACAATTTCACCCTCCTTAGGGATGGGTTTCTTCTCTTGACCCGGAACCCGCCAATGAACAACACTCTGAGCTGGCAAAGTTCTTGTCTCTACAAAATCCTGCAGGAATTCTTCGAAGACCGCAGAGCCGACCCAATTGCAAGTAGAAGACGCCCGCAACATGATGGCGGGTTAAGGCTATGAAAGGTAGCGGTACATGGCGTGTCGTGGATTTATCACGGAAGATGTCTGGGTGAACGGACTTGGATTCGAGGCCATCGCTAACGGGGTAAACTCAAAGGGGTTAATTGGGACGAAAGACACGAATTTACCCAGGTTTGGCCCCTCAAATCAAGGTAATAGCCTACGTCCTGCTTGTGTTTGTATTGCTTGTATATCGATTACAAGGAGCTAGAAGCTTGACCTAGTTCTCGATCACCTCTCCTCTAAGTCGCCCCGGGTCTGCTTTTATATAAGATGTCAGGACTACCGGGTCGTTACAATTGCTAACCGGGTCTTATTGTATCTCCGAGTCTCTCTCTATCTTCTTATCCAAGCTGTCTTTGAGACGGATTACACACTTGGGTCTTCTCTGTCTGGGCCGTCATACGGCCCACACTTTGAGCCGCCTATCTTCCTGGGCCACCAGTCTTACGGCTCACCCTTGGGCCGGCTCATGAGCCAACAACATATCCCGGAGCCTCCAGGGCGGGTCATACCGTGGGGTTATATCCCCAACATTAGGCCCCAGGTTGAATTGAGCTTGCTCACTTCATCCTTCTCTTCCGATTTTGGCGAGTCGCCCGGAAATGACCCGGCATGACATCATGAGATTTGCTGACGTACCACCGAATCTTCCATTAACTGTCATCCCGAGAATCGAGGCGTCCGCCTCGGTCAAATGGTGTCGTCGCCTGGATTTTCGCGCCTTCCTTATTCCCTTTTAAATATGACCCATGCGGGTCGGAGGCTTTCCATCCTCCCGCTTGTGCCTCTTCTTCTTCTTCCTGTCGCCGCTGCTCCCGCGTCCTCGTCGTCTGGCGCCGTCTTCACATCTACACCAACCGGGCCGCTGCATCACCCTGATACGGACCAGAAATCTTCGACCGCCGCCACAACATCTCCGGTGAGTTCTCCTTCTTCTTTAGATTGCCCATTGCCGTAGCAGGGTTCCACCGTAGTAGGGTTCTGCCACCGCCGCTCGGGCTCCGGCACCGCCACCGCGTGTATATCTCGACGCCATTGTCGTCTTTAGATCGCGCTCTCGCCCGCCGCCGTGCGCGGGCCGGCCGCGCGTAATGTGTGGACCACGATAGCTCCACTCCATTTTCTTTCCTTCTGCTGTTCATCGCTAGGTCTGGATTAAAATCCTTTTTTCGTCGATTTTGTAGATCCGTAGCCATAGTAATAGTTTGCGGAATCTGTTTTTTAGGACTTCGCCGATTTTCAATCTTCCTTTCCTCTGTTGAGTCGCTAAACTTCTCCGGCTCTCATCAATCGAGTCTCTCCACCTTATCCATAGAACCCTTAAACCTTTAAGTCGTCAAAAATATTTGCTTGCGCTTTGACTCATCACGCCTTTTACCTTGCACAGCGATTAAGCCGCCAATATGTCTCGTGCGGCCAATATGCAAGTGGGTTGGTTCTTGCGTTACGGAGGAGTACTTAGCAGGTTATGTTGAAGCGGGTACTCTCCCTCCCAAAGAGTTTCTCAATTGGCGGGTTCAGGGTGATGAGACCCAGCCTTCTCCCCAAAAAGGAGAGATAGTAGTCTTCAATGATCACATCGAGCGAGGGTTTGTGCCGCCCGGCTCTAAGTTTTTCCGGGATGTCCTTCATTTTTACAAGCTACATCCTCAAGACTTGGCACCCAACTCCATCTCAAACATCTGCAACTTCCAAGTTCTCTATGAAGCTTATCTGCTAACTAAGCCGTCTGTGGGGTTCTTTCGAGAATTCTTCTATGCCAAAACTTAAATGACGGGTGGTCTGAGTCTGGAGCTGGGTGGCATTAATATTCAACGCCGCCGAGACATCATCTTTCCTACTACTCCAATGCCGAGTCACCCAAAAGATTGGAATAAGACGTGGTTCTACTGCCCAGAGACCTCTCCTGAGAAAGAGCACTCATTGGCGGGTTACCGCCCCTCCCGTCTTAGGACAGACACAGAGCTTCCCGGTCGGCTCTCAGCCTCGGAGCGTGCCAGATATGAGCCATTCCATGCCAAGATCAAAGCGCTCCTGGCCAACGGTTTAATAGGATTGGATTTGATCCGCTGCTGGATTTCCTGGCAGATCATGCCTTTAAGTCATAGAGGTTGGCTTATGTGCGAGTATGAAGGCAAATATGACAGCTCATTGTGCTTCAGCGAATCAACACTGTCAGAGGATGATATTACCACTACCATCCGGAGCCTTGTCCACGAGGCCTCCGGCTCATGCAGTGCCATCAGCCTGGCGCCTGTCTGCGTCAATAATCCGGCTCTCGATGTAAGTTAATCTCTTCCCATTCGTCTCTTAGATGTTGCTTGTACTCTGTTGATTTGTTATTCATTCTCCGGGTCATTCCTATAGGCCGACTCAGACTTCTGGAAGAAGGAATATGTTGCCCCTCCAAAGAAGTCTAGGAAGAAGGTCGTGACCAAGAGGGCTAAAAAAGATGCCCCGCAAGAGAATTTGCTTGACCCGCCACCATCATCCAGCTTAGAGGTAATATTTTAACTTCTTTGTTTGATCTTTTACCTTCCTGCTTTATTAATGCTTGTTTTACTCGCAGGATGAAGTGGAAACCAGCCGCGCCAATGCTCCTGAGGTAAATTATGTTTCTTCCGGCTAAGAATGTTTCGTCCCTCGAAAGCCGCGGCGGGTTATCAGAAAAGTTCCTCTTTCTCACCCTCTTTCTTATCTGGCACCCGATTTTCTCTTGAAAAAGCAACAACAAGCCGAGCGTCGACAGACTCGAAGCACCGGCTCTACTGACCTGATGTCCAGGTTACCAAACTCTTCGGCTCCAAAGAAACGCCCCGTCGAGGTTTAAGTCTCTACTTTTCCTTTGACTTTCCTTTGTAAACTTGACACTTTCTTCACCTTTTTGTTTTATTATTTTTAGAAATCACCTTCCTCCGGCGACTCTTCAGCGTCAATTCTACCACCGCCGAAGATCAATCCGCTGTAAGCACTCCTTACTATGATATCCAGACATCCGACTCTTAATATGATAACAACATCTTTGAATTGTTGATCCTTCTATTTTGCGGTGCTCATGCTAAGCGTCGCAAGACCAACAAACTCTCCTCCGGCCCTATTATCCAAGAGCCGGAGGCCGAACAACCGGAGGAGGCTGAAGCAGAAGAAAATCCACCAGCTGCCTCTACAGAGCCGACTGATGTTGATATCATCATGGAGAGCCCTCCAAGGGCTCCTTCAAAACCGGCGACTCCTGCCAAGACCCCTGAAACTCCAGATGTTGTTATCACCGGGTCTGGTCATCAAACTCCTCTGGCCCATGTGTTGACCAAGCATACAGAGCCGGCCGAGGCCTCGAAGAAGCTGAACTTTGACTCTTCGTACGAGAAGATGACAGCCGGATAGCTCCATGCCGGGTATATAAATCGTGTTACCACCAGCCGGGATCTGGAACTTCGGCTGATCTCTTTCGTGAAGACAAAATACGAGGTACCTTTCCTTCTTACCATATCCTTGCTTAGCCCCCAAGAGCCGGTTTAATGTACTCAATCGTTGAACCGGGTCTTTGTTTATCTTTCTGTTAGAACAAATTCATAGTCATTGTCCCCTAGAGTCGGCTTAACTTGCCAGAATTGAGTCGGATCTTTCTTTAGATAACTTAAACCGCTAGTTGTAGCCCCCAAGGGCCGGCTCAAGCCTGATGAAGTTGAGTCGGATCTTCTATTAGAAGTAAATTGAAGAGCCATAGTGTAGCCCCCATGTTCCGGTTTAATTTCGAAGAAGATGAGCCGGAATTGCGCTGCATGCCGAAAGATCAAATATACATTAGCCCCCAAGTGTCGAATATATTGCTTGCAATCTGTTTGAGACTTGCAAAAATTTGCTTTTAATACTCGTCCTGTATTTTGACGACTTATCCTGTATTTTGATGTATTATAGGAAGCTTTAAACGAAGCCGGCTCTCAATTGTCTGATATGAAGGCAAACTTAGCGGCTCAACAAGAGGCCCGCAGCGTCTCTGACGAAAAGTGCCGGCTGCTGTCTGAAGAGCTGGTCCATATTAAGGCGGAGCTTGCTTCTCTAAAGGAATCTACTGAGTTGGAGAAAGCTGCGTTGACTAAGCGAGCGGATGACGCTGACCAGCGGCTGATAGCCGTGGCGGATGAGCTTCAAGGCCTAAAATGTCATATAACCAAGATGGCAGCCGCTCTCTTTGGTAAGTTCTTACTCACTTCATGTTTCCAGCATGTCTCATTCATCTGTTGTGATGGCGACTCATCTTGCTTTGTTTGACCTATACAGGCCCCAGAAGCCGGCAATTGGTTGCAGATAGCCTTTTACCCCTGAAGGCTATTTACACCTTTGCTGAACAGCTTTATTGTGGCGCTATTTTCACGATTAAGACGGTTCAATACAAGGAGAAGATCCCCACCGCTCTGAAAGGTGTCTTGGAACTCTTCTCCATAATGCCCAAGCAGATAGAGGAGCTGAAGAAGTCCGCCTTCCGCCAAGGAGCCGTCGCTGGATTGAGCCGGGCTCTGGCCTTCGCCCCTGATCTAACGCCGGCTAAAATGATGGATGGTTACCCGTCCAAAAAAGATGAGGACTTAGAATTCACCGAACAAGATTACATCCGTTGTGTCAAAGAGTCGCGTTATCTGGCCTCTCTACTGGCGGATGAAGCTGACTTGAACACTTATCAGGCGGCTTACGACACACAAGAGAAGAGGATCCGCGGGCCTCTCTACGAGTGGAAGGATACTAACACCCGCCCGCAGTAAGGACCTCTTCCCTTGTGAGCTTGACGCGTCCCCTTTCCTTGAAGGGTCTTTCGCTGCTCTGGCTGACTGTAATTGGGAATTGGGAAATCTCCAGATAAAGCCAGTGGAAGAACCGGAGCGGGATGAGCCGGCTAATAACTGAAATTTGTTCTTTTAACCTTTCTGAGCACAGACTCATGTACTGACCTATGTAATGACCCGCTTGTGAGCGGTTGAAACATGGCAATACCTTTTGCTCCTTCTGAGAGTAGTTTTTGTAACAGAGTAAGGATGACTCTGCCTTTTGCCGGCTGTATATATTTTCATCACTCTGTGTGCACTTTCCTTTGCATAAATATACCTTGAGCTTTTCTGATGAGGGGTGTTTGTCTTTGAAGACGTCATTCCTTCTCCAGAAGATTAGAGCCGGATAATATCTTTGAAAAATCAAAATTTGTCAACCGGAGCAATCATGGCTCCGGCTCTTTGTCGGATGAATCCATTAAGGAGCCGGTTGTCTTAGGATAATGTAAGCTATACCTGATGGTAAAAAGCCTCTATTGACAACTGTAGCTATTGATGAACCGGAAGCGGCTTAAAGCGGGCTGTATGAAGGGTAATGTAAGCTATACCTAACGGTACGAAGCCTTTTAACAGCAAATGTTGTATATGCGAACGCCGGCTGTTGATGGGAGATGTAAGCTATACCCCAAGGCAAGAAGCCTCCATGGACAGCCGCGGCTAATAATCAGCGTGAGACGGCATAAAGCCGGCTGTTTGATAGGAGATATAAGCTATACCCGAAGGCAAGAAGCCTCTTTCAATAGCTACAATTGATAAGCAACTGAGGTTTGGCGTAAATGCCGGTTGTTAGGGTGAGATAAGCGAACCCGTCAGTAAGAAGCCCCTTCGACAACCGTGGTTAATAAGTAACCGGAAGTGGCATAAAGCTGGCCATTAGGGTGAGACAAGTGATACTCATCGGTAAGAAGCCCCCTTCGATGGCCGTAGTTGATAAGCAACTGGAATTTGGTGTACACGCTGTTGTCTTAGGGTTATGTAAGCTATACCAAAGGTAAGAAGCCTCCATCAACAACAGCGCTTAATGTAACCAAACTAGGCATAAAGCCAACTGTGCAAGGGAGATGTAAGCTATACCCGAAGGCAAGAAGCCTCCTTGCAACAGTTTAATAACAGCTGGCTGTGCAAAGGAGACGTAAGCTATACCCGAAGGCAAGAAGCCTCTTTGCAATAGTGCTTAATTGGGCATAACACCGGCTGTGCAAGGGAGATGTGAGCTATACCCAAAGGCAAGAAGCCCCCTTGCAACAACGTGAAAGCAGACTGTGTAGGGGTGATGTAAGCTATACCCGAAGGCAAGAAGCCTTCCTGCAACAACGCTTGATAGGGCATCAAGCCGGATTAGCCGTTTTGACGGCGAACAAACCACTTTAACTCAAATTTTTGAGCCGGAAATTTTTTCATCTTGATTGCACAAAGGTATACATAAGAGCAGAGGCCCTAGTCTTTGCGGGGATGCTAGTTTTTACTTATGTAATCATGATATATACAATGATAGTGGCTTTCAACGCCTGCTAAGAAAAGTATGGTCGCAAATGTGTGATATTCCATGGCTGCAACGTCTCTTGACCCGCGGTTTCCGACTCATCTCGGATATCAATGAGGTAATATGACCCATTGTTAAGGTTTCTGCTGATCACAAAAGGCCCCTCCCATGGTGGAGATAACTTATGCATTCCAGATTGGTCTTGAATCAGCCGGAGCACCAGGTCACGCTCCTGGAACGTCCGGGTCTTCACCCTGCGGCTATGATAGCGTCGCAGGTCTTGTTGATAAATTGCGGACCTGGCTGCTCCTAACTCTCGTGCTTCATCCAAGGCGTCCAACGCATCTTGGGGTGCTACCTCATTGTCCGTCTCAACATAAGCCGCCACCCTTGGTGAGTCGTGCTGGATATCGCTGGGTAGAACCACCTCAGCACCATACACCATGAAGAAAGGCGTGAAACCTGTAGATCTGTTAGGGGTAGTTCTGATGCTCCATAAGACGGAAGGCAACTCCTCAACCCAACATTGTTGGAAATATGCCCTAGAGGCAATAATAAAATGGTTATTATTGTATTTCCTAGTTCATGATAATTGTCTATTATTCATGCTACAATTGTGTTAAACAGAAACTGTAATACATGTGTGAATACATAGACCATCGCATGTCCCTAGTGAGCCTCTAGTTGGCTAGCTCGTTGATCAATAGATGGTCACGGTTTCATGACCATGGACATTGGATGTCGTTGATAACGGGATCACATCATTAGGAGAATGATGTGATGGACAAGACCCAATCCTAAGCATAGCACAAGATCGTGTAGTTCGTATGCTAAAGCTTTTCAATGTCAAGTATCATTTCCTTAGACCATGAGATTGTGTAACTCCCGGATACCGTAGGAATGATTTGGGTGTGCCAAACGTCACAACGTAACTGGGTGGCTATAAAGGTACGCTACGGGTATCTCCGAAAGTGTCTGTTGGGTTGACACGAATCAAGACTGGGATTTGTCACTCCGTGTGACGGAGAGGTATCTCTGGGCCCACTCGGTAAGACATCATCATAATGAGCTCAATGTGACTAAGGAGTTAGCCACGGGATGATGTGTTACGGAACGAGTAAAGAGACTTGCCGGTAACGAGATTGAACAAGGTATGGCGATACCGACGATCGAATCTCGGGCAAGTACCATACCGATAGACAAAGGGAATTGTATACGGGATTGATTGAATCCCTGACATCGTGGTTCATCCGATGAGATCATCGTGGAGTACGTGGGAGCCAACATGGGTATCCAGATCCCGCTGTTGGTTATTGGCCGGAGAGGTGTCTCGGTCATGTCTACGTGTCTCCCGAACCCGTAGGGTCTACACACTTAAGGTTCGATGACGCTAGGGTTATAGGGAAAAGGTATACGTGATTACCGAAGGTTGTTCGGAGTCCCGGATGAGATCCCGGACGTCACGAGGAGCTCCGGAATGGTCCGGAGGTAAAGATTGATATATAGGAAGTCCAGTTTTGGTCACCGGAAAGTTTTCGGGCTCATCGATAATGTACCGGGAGTGCCGGGAGGGTGCCGGAGGACCCCGGGAGGGGTGTGACGACCAAAGGACCACATGGGCTGTTAGATAAAGTGTGCCAGCCCTTATTGGGCTGGGCAAGACTTTTGCTAAAGGCCCATGCGGCTGGAGATAAGGAGATAAGGCAAAAAGGATTTAAAAGGAGGAGATCCACCTCCCTTGTGGGAGGTGGACTCTCCCTTTAATTCAGCCGGCCATCTCCTCTTTGGAGTAGAGGCCAAGCCAGCCCTCCACGTCCCTCCTCCTATATATACTTGAGGTTTTGGATGTTTTGAGACAGGATTTGATCTCTCTCTCTCACGGCGAAGCCCTACCTCTCTTCTTCCTCCTCCGCAGCGCTTAGGCGAAGCCCTGTCGGAATACCTTGCTACTCCACCACCACCACGCCGTCGTGCTGCTGTTGGAGCCCTTCCCCAACCTCTCCTTCCTCCTTGCTGGATCAAGGTGTTGGAGACGTCACCGGGCTGCACGTGTGTTGAACGCGGAGGTGCCGTCCGTTCGGCACTTGATCGGATCTACCGCGATCTGAATCGCTGCGAGTACGACTCCATCAACCGCGTTCTTGTAACGCTTCCGCTTAGCGATCTTCAAAGGTATGAAGATGCAATCTCTCCCCTCTCGTTGCTGGTTTCTCCATAGATAGATCTTGGTGAACGTAGGAAAATTTTGATTTACTACTACGTCTCCCAACAGTGGCATCATGAGCTAGGTCTATGCGTAGAATCTATGCACGAGTAGAACACAAAGCAGTTGTGGGCGTCGAGTTTGTTAATTTGCTTGCCGCTACTAGTCTTATCTTGATTCGGCGGTATTGTGGGATGAAGCGGCCCGGACCAACTTTACACGTACGCTTACGTGAGACCGGTTCCACCGCCTGACATGCACTAGATGCATAAGGTGGCTAGCGGGTGTCTGTCTCTCCTACCTTAGTCGGATCGGATTCGATGAAAAGGGTCCTTATGAAGGGTAAATAGCAATTGGCAAATCACGTTGTGGTGTTGACGTAGGTAAGAAACGTTCTTGCTAGTAACCTATAGCAGCCACGTAAAAACTTGCAACTACAAATTAGAGGACGTCTAACTTGTTTTTGCAGCATGTGCCTTGTGATGTGATATGGCCAAAGGATGTGATGTGATGCATTGTGATGTATGAATTGATCATGTTCTTGTAATAGGATTCACGACTTGCATGTCGATGATTATGACAACCGGCAGGAGCCATAGGAGTTGTCTTATTTATTGTATGACCTGCGTGTCAATCATAAACGCCATGTAATTACTTTACTTTATTGCTAAGCGTTAGCCATAGTAGTAGAAGTAATAGTTGGCGAGACAACTTCATGAAGACACAATGATGGAGATCATGATGATGGAGATCATGGTGTCGTGCCGGTGACAGTGATGATCATGGTGCCCCGAAGATGGAGATCATAGGAGCAAAATGATATTGGCCATATCATGTCACTATATTGATTGCATGTGATGTTTATCATGTTTACATCTTATTTGCTTAGAACGACGGTAGTAAATAAGATGATCTCTCAATAAAATTTCAAGAGAAGTGTTCACCCTAACTGTGCACCGTTGCTAAGGATCGTTGTTCCGAAGCACCACGTGATGATCGGGTGTGATAGGTTCTAACGTTCGCATACAACGGGTGTAAGCCAGATTTACACACGCGAAACACTTAGGTTGACTTGACGAGCCTAGCATGTACAGACATGGCCTCGGAACACGGAAGACCGAAAGGTCGAACATGAGTCGTATAGAAGATACGATCAACATGAAGATGTTCACCATGGATGACTAGTCCGTCTCACGTGATGATCGGACACGGGCTAGTTGACATGGATCATGTATCACTTGGAAGACTAGAGAGATGTCTGTCTAAGTGGGAGTTCATTAATTTGATTAAATGAACTTAATTATCATGAACTTAGTCTAAAATTGTCTTTACAATCTATGATGTAGATCCAATGGCCAACGCGAATGTCACCCTCAATTTCAACGCGTTCCTAGAGAAAACCAAGCTGAAAGATGATGGAAGCAACTATGCGGACTAGGTCCGTAGCTTGAGGATCATCCTCATAGCTTCCAAGAGATTGTATGTCCTAGATGCACCGCTAGGTGACGCACCCGTTCTCCCAGCGGAACAAGATGTTATGAACACTTGGCAATCACGCTGCGATGATTACTCCCTTGTTCAATGCGGCATGCTTTACAGTCTAGAACCGGGGCTCCAAAAGCGTTTTGAGCAACACGGAGCATATGAGATGTTCCAGGAGCTGAAACTGGTTTTTCAAGCTCATGCCCGGGTCGAGAGATATGATGTCTCCGACAAGTTCTTCAGCTGTAAGATGGAGGAGCATAGTTCTGTCAGTGAGCACATCCTCAAGATGTCTGGGCTACACAGCCTCTTGACTCAGCTGGGGGTTAATATCCCGGATGACTCGGTCATTGACAGAATCCTCCAGTCGCTTCCACCTAGCTTCAAGAGCTTTGTGATGAACTACAACATGCAAGGTATGGAGAAGTCCATTCCTGAGTTGTACTCGATGCTGAAATCAGCGGAGGTCGAGATCAAAAAGGAGCATCAAGTGTTGATGGTGAATAAGACCACTAGTTTCAAGAAAGGCAAGGGTAAGAAGAACTTCAAGAAGGACGGCAAAGCTGTTGCCGCGCCCGGTAAGCAAGTTGCCGGGAAGAAGAAGAAAAATGGACCCAAGCCTGAGACTGAGTGCTTTTATTGCAAGGGTACCGGTCACTGGAAGCGGAACTGCCCCAAGTATTTAGCGGATAAGAAGGACGGCAACATTAAAGGTATATGTGATATACTTGTTATTGATGTGTACTTGACCAGCGCTCGTAGTAGCTCCTGGGTATTTGATACCGGTGCAGTTGCTCACATTTGTAACTCCAAGCAGGAGCTGCGGAATAAGCGGAGGCTGGCCAAGGATGAGGTGACGATGCGTGTCGGGAATGGTTCCAAGGTCGATGTGATCGCCGTCGGCACGTTACCTCTACATCTACCTTCGGGATTAGTTTTAAACCTTAATAATTGTTATTTAGTACCAGCTTTGAGCATGAACATTGTATCTGGATCTCGCTTGATGCGAGATGGCTACTCATTTAAATCCGAGAATAATGGTTGTTCTATTTATATGAGAGAAATGTTTTATGCTCATGCCCCGCTGGTCAATGGTTTATTTTTGATGAATCTCGAACGTGATGTTACACATGTCCATAGTGTGAGTACCAAAAAGTGTAAAGTTGATAATGATAGTCCCACTTACATGTGGCACTGCCGTCTTGGCCATATTGGTGTCAAACGCATGAAGAAGCTCCATGCTGATGGACTTTTGGAGTCACTTGATTTCGAATCATTTGACACATGCGAACCATGCCTCATGGGCAAGATGACCAAGACTCCGTTCTCCGGAACAATGGAGCGAGCAACTGACTTGTTGGAAATAATACATACCGATGTATGCGGTCCAATGAGCGTCGAGGCTCGCGGTGGCTACCGTTATGTTCTCACCCTCACTGATGACTTGAGTAGATATGGTTATGTCTACTTAATGAAACACAAGTCTAAAACTTTTGAAAGGTTCAAGGAATTTCAGAGTGAGGTCGAGAATCAACGTGACAGGAAAATAAAATGCCTACGATCTGATCGTGGCGGAGAATATTTAAGTCACGAGTTTGGCACGCACCTTAGGAAATGTGGAATTGTTTCACAACTCACGCCGCCCGGCACACCCCAGCGAAATGGTGTGTCTGAACGTCGTAATCGCACTCTATTGGATATGGTGCGATCTATGATGTCTCTTACCGACTTACCGCTATCATTTTGGGGATATGCATTAGAGACTGCCGCATTCACTTTAAATAGGGCACCGTCTAAATCCGTTGAGACGACACCGTATGAATTGTGGTTTGGAAAGAAACCTAAGCTGTCGTTTCTAAAAGTTTGGGGATGCGATGCTTATGTGAAGAAACTTCAACCTGAGAAGCTCGAACCCAAAGCGGAAAAGTGCGTCTTCATAGGATATCCCAAGGAGACTATTGGGTATACCTTCTACCTACGATCCGAAGGCAAAGTCTTTGTTGCCAAGAATGGATCCTTTCTCGAGAAAGAGTTTCTCTCGAAAGAAGTAAGTGGGAGGAAAATAGAACTTGATGAGGAAATTGTACCTCCACTCGAACCGGAGAGTAGCGCAGCACAGGAAGTTGTTTCTGTGGAGCCTACACCGGCTAGAGAGGAAGTTAATGATGATGATCATGAAACTTCAGATCAAGTTGCTATTCGAAGGTCCACCAGGACACGTTCCGCACCAGAGTGGTACGGCAATCCTGTCCTAGAGATCATGTTGTTGGACAACGGTGAACCTTCGAACTATGAAGAAGCGATGGCGGGCCCGGATTCCAACAAATGGCTTGAGGCCATGAAATCCGAGATAGGATCCATGTATGAGAACAAAGTATGGACTTTGGTGGACTTGCCTAATGATAAGCGAGCCATTGAAAACAAATGGATCTTTAAGAAGAAGACTGACGCGGACGGTAATGTCACCGCCTATAAAGCTCGGCTTGTCGCTAAGGGTTATCGACAAGTTCAAGGAGTTGACTACGATGAGACTTTCTCACCCGTAGCGATGCTAAAGTCAGTCCGAATCATGTTAGCAGTTGCCGCATTTTATGATTATGAGATCTGGCAAATGGACGTCAAAACGGCATTCCTTAATGGCTTCCTCAAGGAAGAACTGTATATGATGCAGCCGGAAGGTTTTGTCGATCCTAAAGATGCTAACAAGGTATGCAAGCTCCAGCGCTCCATCTATGGGCTGGTGCAAGCATCTCGGAGTTGGAACATTCGCTTTAATGAGGTGATTAAAGCGTTTGGGTTTGTACAGGTTTATGGAGAACCTTGTATTTACAAGAAAGTGAGTGGGAGCTCTATAGCATTTCTTATACTGTATGTGGATGACATGCTGATAATGGGAAATAATATAGAACTCTTGGAAAGTATCAAGGCCTACTTGAATAAGTGTTTTTCAATGAAGGACCTTGGAGAAGCTGCTTACATATTAGGTATTAAGATCTATAGAGATAGATCGAAACGCCTCATTGGTCTTTCACAAAGCACATACCTTGAAAAGATATTGAAGAAGTTCAATATGCATCAGTCCAAGAAGGGGTTCTTGCCTGTGTTGCAAGGTGTGAGATTGAGTACGACTCAATGCCCGACCACGGCAAAGGATAGAGAAGAGATGAGTGTCATCCCCTATGCTTCAGCCATAGGCTCTATCATGTATGCCATGCTGTGTACCAGACCTGATGTGAACCTTGCCATAAGTTTGGTAGGGAGGTACCAAAGTGATCCCGGAGCGGAACACTGGACAGCGGTCAAGAATATCCTGAAGTACCTGAAAAGGACAAAGGACATGTTTCTCATATATGGAGGTGCCGAAGAGCTCGTCGTAAAGGGTTACGTCGACGCTAGCTTCGACACAGATCCGGACGACTCTAAGTCGCAAACCGGATACGTGTATATTTTGAATGGAGGGGCAGTCAGCTGGAGTAGCAGCAAGCAAAGCGTCATGGCGGCATCTACATGTGAAGCGGAGTACATAGCTGCTTCGGAAGCAGCAAAGGAGGGAGTCTGGATGAAGGAGTTCATCACCGACCTAGGAGTGATTCCAAATGCGTCGGGCCCGATGACTCTACTCTGTGACAACACTGGAGCTATTGCCCTTGCGAAGGAGCCCAGGTTTCACAAGAAGACAAGACACATCAAGCGCCGCTTCAACTCCATCCGTGATTACATTCAGGAGGGAGACATAGATATTTGTAAAGTGCATACGGATCTGAATGTCGCAGATCCGTTGACTAAACCTCTCTCACGAGCAAAACATGATCAACACCAGAACGCTATGGGTGTTCGATTCATCACAATGTAACTAGATTATTGACTCTAGTGCAAGTGGGAGACTGTTGGAAATATGCCCTAGAGGCAATAATAAAATGGTTATTATTGTATTTCCTAGTTCATGATAATTGTCTATTATTCATGCTACAATTGTGTTAAACAGAAACTGTAATACATGTGTGAATACATAGACCATCGCATGTCCCTAGTGAGCCTCTAGTTGGCTAGCTCGTTGATCAATAGATGGTCACGGTTTCATGACCATGGACATTGGATGTCGTTGATAACGGGATCACATCATTAGGAGAATGATGTGATGGACAAGACCCAATCCTAAGCATAGCACAAGATCGTGTAGTTCGTATGCTAAAGCTTTTCAATGTCAAGTATCATTTCCTTAGACCATGAGATTGTGTAACTCCCAGATACCATAGGAATGCTTTGGGTGTGCCAAACGTCACAACGTAACTGGGTGGCTATAAAGGTACGCTACGGGTATCTCCGAAAGTGTCTGTTGGGTTGACACGAATCAAGACTGGGATTTGTCACTCCGTGTGACGGAGAGGTATCTCTGGGCCCACTCGGTAAGACATCATCATAATGAGCTCAATGTGACTAAGGAGTTAGCCACGGGATGATGTGTTACGGAACGAGTAAAGAGACTTGCCGGTAACAAGATTGAACAAGGTATGGCGATACCGACGATCGAATCTCGGGCAAGTACCATACCGATAGACAAAGGGAATTGTATACGGGATTGATTGAATCCCTGACATCGTGGTTCATCCGATGAGATCATCGTGGAGTACGTGGGAGCCAACATGGGTATCCAGATCCCGCTGTTGGTTATTGGCCGGAGAGGTGTCTCGGTCATGTCTACGTGTCTCCCGAACCCGTAGGGTCTACACACTTAAGGTTCGATGACGCTAGGGTTATAGGGAAAAGGTATACGTGATTACCGAAGGTTGTTCGGAGTCCCGGATGAGATCCCGGATGTCACGAGGAGCTCCGGAATGGTCCGGAGGTAAAGATTGATATATAGGAAGTCCAGTTTTGGTCACCGGAAAGTTTTCGGGCTCATCGGTAATGTACCGGGAGTGCCGGGAGGGTGCCGGAGGACCCCGGGAGGGGTGTGACGACCAAAGGACCACATGGGCTGTTAGATAAAGTGTGCCAGCCCTTATTGGGCTGGGCAAGACTTTTGCTAAAGGCCCATGCGGCTGGAGATAAGGAGATAAGGCAAAAAGGATTTAAAAGGAGGAGATCCACCTCCCTTGTGGGAGGTGGACTCTCCCTTTAATTCAGCCGGCCATCTCCTCTTTGGAGTAGAGGCCAAGCCAGCCCTCCACGTCCCTCCTCCTATATATACTTGAGGTTTTGGATGTTTTGAGACAGGATTTGATCTCTCTCTCTCACGGCGAAGCCCTACCTCTCTTCTTCCTCCTCCGCAGCGCTTAGGCGAAGCCCTGTCGGAATACCTTGCTACTCCACCACCACCACGCCGTCGTGCTGCTGTTGGAGCCCTTCCCCAACCTCTCCTTCCTCCTTGCTGGATCAAGGTGTTGGAGACGTCACTGGGCTGCACGTGTGTTGAACGCGGAGGTGCCGTCCGTTCGGCACTTGATCGGATCTACCGCGATCTGAATCGCTGCGAGTACGACTCCATCAACCGCGTTCTTGTAACGCTTCCGCTTAGCGATCTTCAAAGGTATGAAGATGCAATCTCTCCCCTCTCGTTGCTGGTTTCTCCATAGATAGATCTTGGTGAACGTAGGAAAATTTTGATTTACTACTACGTCTCCCAACAAACATCCGGGTGTCCGCTTCAAAGGAACCATGAGCCGTGGTTTGACACCTCTTAAAATTTCCTGATTGGCTCGCTCCGCCTGACCATTAGACTATGGATGTGCCACGGTTGAAACATCAAGCCGGATATGCTCCTTCTCACGGAACGTTTTCATAGCTCCTTTGGATACATTTGTTCCATTGTCCGTAATGATACTGTGCGGGTAACCAAAGCGATAGATCACCTTCTTAATAAATTGAACGGATGTAGCCGCGTCACATTTACTGACCGGCTCTGCCTCCACCCACTTAGTAAATTTATCAATTGCCACCAGAAGGTCTGTTTTCTTATCCTTGGATCTCTTGAAGGGTCCTACTGTCGGGACCCCGATCCTAAGTCATATGAATCCAGGCTGTAACACATCACATCGCTTTGCGGCCTCATGCACGGTAACTCCACGGCTGCAGCCTTACCTTGGTCGGGACCGTTTGCGTCTTTTGGCTCACGTATGTGAACATGTCGTTGGCAATCAGACAACAGAGAACCCGGGCCGACATTACTAGTCATAGAACCCAAGTGGTACATCCGTACGGAAATAGGCATACATAACCCAGCAATGCAGGTGTCAGCCTCAAGCGTGTGTAGACGAGTCATAGCAAGCTACGGGGACTCCTTTAAACTGTGAGACATTTCCCCGAAGGGACAGACATAGCAGCAAAGAAGGATACATGCCGGTCAATCAATGTGTCCGGAGTAGTAGCAAGCTATCATGGCTCGGTGGAAGCACAAAGAGGCAGTTTCCCGTAAAGAGTAGCACTAAAGGCACACGACTAGGTGTCGGATCCCATACATACCGTTGCATGTCACACGTACGCATGACATGCCCGATATGCATAGATACAACTATGGCATCACAACATAACCATACAACAACATGAATTTTATTTAAGAGGCTCAGACGAGCCTTGCATAATATGATCTTACAGATAGGGGTCACATGGCCCGACAATCAAGTCATACAAACAGATTCATACAAGCCAGCGGAAACTTAAGCTATCTGAGTAGAGACAGCGAAATATAAAAGAGGCACACGACCTGACTATCTACAGCCCACCACACGGGCAAGATCATAGCTGGGACACCAGCTATTCGGCATTGTCAACGTCTAGATAGAACCCACCTGATGGGTCCTGGTTCTCTTCTGCAACATTAAATAAGCAAGGATGAGTACAAACGTACTCAGCAAGTCTTTAACACAGACCTAGTCTATTTATGCTCATGTATCAACAAAGGGGGTGGTGGAGTTCATGTAGAATGCCAGCTTTGACTCATGGCTAACCTACACTACTCAGTTTTAAACTATTTGTTACAATTTAGTTATCGCACACGAGTCCACTATCTCCATCACAATACACCACCATGGATTCACCTTCCCCTACCGGAACAGTGCCATCCACGGTACCCACACTTGTCTTGATATTTTTAGGAGTATCCATTTGATTATCTATGAACAACATGAGTTCTCCAAGTAGTCCATATCCGAGGACGCGGCTATTCGAATAGTTTTATACCCTGCAGGGGTGTACTTCTTCACACACGCTCTTGCCACTTATCGTTGTGTGCCATAAACCATGCACCTCGACAACCTTCAAACGGATGCCCAGCGAGGGAGTCGGCCACGACCGTCAATCACATAAGACCTCTAGTCCAGGCTATCGCCTATTTGAGAACCCGCACGGAAGTCCGGCCGAAGTTTCCGCTACGGTCCCAAACGATGTGTGCAGGGTTCCCAAGCCCACCATTCGGGTGACCCTTGGTACACCGTGCCACTTCCTACCGCATCGTAACCCACCCCGAGGGTCAGCGCTACGCACGGCCTCCAGCATGCTATAAAAACCATAAACTACTTGCAATACCTGGACCAAGGACTAAGCGAATGATAAGTCGAGCGGGGTCATATTTCAGGGCCCAGCATGTGGTAGTAACTAGTCTTGGATCACAAACATGGAACCCAGTTCCTGTGAACGGTCCCAATGAGGCAACCCACTATGTACTCCTACATAGCCTCTCATCGCTACCTTTACCAAATCGTATTCAGTGTGAACTCATCACATCAGACAACACTGTTTCACTCAGTTCATCACCCGGATGAAACAGACCTGACACAACTCTAAGCATAGCAAGCATAGCATGAAAGTAAGCTAAGCACATCATGGCACAAGCATCTACCAGGTATGCTAGGTTGCAAGGTTTAGCTATTTACTATGACAAGATCAGGTCATGCATAAGAATAGGATCATCTATCGTGTATGACTGACATGTGATCGTTTGTCCTAATGCAATAAACGAGAGCAGGAGCGAGAGAGTGGGATGTTATCGGAATGATCAATGGGGTTGCTTGCCTTGCTGAGTTGCGGAGGAGTTCTCTCCTTCGTCGGGATACGGGGTAGTATCTTCCGGATTAGGACCTACCACAACACAGATAAAAGAACTCAATACAAGCAAATGCAACAATATGATGCATGATCAAGTCATAGTAATATACATGGATGAGCTAATGCAATGAGTGATCATGTCAATTGAAAATAGATTTGAATATAGGTTCAAAGTTGTTCTCATTTCAACTTCCTTATATTAACCTAATGATAATTGTCCATGTTCACCTAGTTATGTTGCTCTAACACGCATTAGAATAACACCATTGGATTCACTGGATTTTTCTGATCAATTTTCATATATAAATTATTTTCATTTGACTTATAGATTATTTTATATGATTTTTCAAATTTTTAAATAATTTCTGGAATTATTTTTAAACTAGAAATTGTTTTATTGCATCAGCATGATGTCATGATGACATCAGCTGGTCAGCTGACCGGGCCAGAGTCAAACCTGACATGTGGGGTCCACATGTCAGTGTCTGGTTAACTTAATTAACTAATTAAAACTAATTCTGATTAATTAACAGATCTGGCCCACATGCCAGTGACTAATTAACTTAATTAATTAAATTAATTAACTTATTACTAATCTGTGATTAGTCAGAGGCTGGGCCCACCTGTCTGTGACCGAGGGGGTCAAACCCCGTGGTCAAACAGCCGTGCCCACCGGCGTTTAGCTGCCGGCGGCACCAGACACGGCGGAGGGGATCGGAATCCCCTCTCCGATAACCAAACGTCCGGCGGATGGCCTCAAAATGACGCCCACGCACACGCCCATCCATCTGGGCACACCCCCGAGGCTGGGGTGGCCAGAAACGGCGCCGGCGTTGAGGGCAGCGGCGACCGGAGCTCGAGCGAGCATGGGTTCGTCGAGCCAGAGCTCGAACGGGGCAGCTGAGGCCTCCAGAGGCTACCTGGGAGCCTCCTGAGCACGACCGCGTGCTCAGAAGCAAGCTTGGGTCGCCACAACGGCGACCACTACCTCGCCGACGGCGGGGAGCTTTCGGGCTCGGGGAGAATCAGCGCTACGAGGCTCTATTCGAGGGGGGAAAGGGGGGAAAAGACCAGGGGCTCACGGCGGGTGCGGCGGCATCGAAAGCGGGCTCGGGGACGGTCGGAAACGGCGGCAAGCTTCGATTTCCCCTCTGGCGACCCGAGGAGGAAGACGATGGCGCGACGGCGATAGGAGCCTTCCGGCGATGCGTGGCTCGGCTAGGAGGAAGAGGAGGTCCGGGCGGAGCTTTTGGCTGGTTCAGACGGGCTCGGGGGCGGCTAGAATGACGGCACGACGGCGAGGAGCTGCACGGCCATGGCGGGTCCGAGGGGGAGAATGCGCGAGAGAGGGAGAGAGCTCGCGGGAGGGAGAGAGGCGAAGGAGCACGACGGTGAGGTGCTTCGCGCTGGCACACTCCCAGCCCTCCAGCAAGGAGCCAAGCAGGGAGGAGGTGGCCGGCGCGCAGCGACCACGCGCCCGGCATCCTTCTGGCGCGAGGAGGACGACGACTGGCAACGGTTCGTCCTGGGCCGGGCCTGCTACAGTTCTGGGCCACAGGTAAGTCTTTCTCTCTCTCTTTTTTTCTTTCTGTTTTATATTTTCTGACATTTGTTTGATTTTCTTTGTATGTCCAAATAGCTTTTCAAAAAGATCCAAGTATTTTCTAAAAAGAAGTCTGAATATTTCAGACTTGTAATAAAAGTTTCAGATTATTATCAAAACAATAATAATGATAATGATTTATTTGTCAATTTCAAAGGCTTTAATCATTATTTTTAAATTGCTTCTGAGGTACAAATATTTTAAATGATCCCTGTTATATACTTGTCCAAATTTATCAGACTTAGGGAACATTTTTAAAGGCATTTTGGATTTGTTGAAAATTTCATCAAACTTGGATTCACTTTATTTCAATGTGAGTTAGGGTTTTCTTTTCCCTCCCATTCATGTTGATGCAATGATGATGATGATGCAACACCCATGCTTAACCTAAGACACTTGCTAGGAATGTGACAACTCACCCCCACTCAAAAGAATCTCGTCCCGAGATTTTGAAGTCATTGGGAAGAGCGCGGGGTACTCTAGTCGAAGACGATCTTCTCTTTCCCATGTCTCCTCCTTTTTAGAATGATGTGACCACTGAACCTTGAGAAACTTGATATTCCGACACCGAGTGGTATGCTCAGCTTGGTCGAGAATACGAACAGGGTATTCTCGGTAGGTAAGGTTATCTTGGAGATCAAGCGCTTCGTGGTCTACTTCGCGGACAGGGTCCGAAAAGCAACGCCTGAGTTGCGAGACGTGAAAGACATCATGAACCTTGGAAAGATGCGGCGGAAGTTCCAATTGGTAGGCAACCTCTCCTCGTTTAGCAAGAATGCGAAAAGGTCCAATGTAACGAGGAGCCAACTTGCCTTTGATACCGAAATGATGGGTACCCTTCAGAGGTGTAACCCGAAGGTAAGCCTTCTCGTCAACCTCATAGGTCACAGACTTATGATGACGGTCATATTGACTCTTTTGACGGGATTGGGCTATTTTCAACTTTTCACGAATAACGCGAACTTGCTCCTCTGCATCCTGACTCATGTCCGGACCAAAGAGTTGCCTCTCTCCGGTTTCTGACCAGTTAAGAGGTGTTCGACATTTTCGTCCATAGAGAACTTCAAAAGGGGCTTTGCCGAAGCTTGACTTGTAACTGTTGTTATATGCGAATTCAGCAAATGGAAGGCAGTTCTCCCAATTCATACCGAAAGATATAACACAAGCTCGGAGCATATCTTCGAGAATTTGATTGACTCGCTCTACTTGACCACTTGATTGAGGGTGAAAAGCAGTGCTAAAGGATAGATGAGTCCCCATAGCAGTTTGAAAACTTTCCCAAAATTGAGAAGTAAAGATACTTCCACGGTGTGAGTTAATTTCCAAAGGAACACCATGAAGAGAAACTATTCGAGAAACATATAACTCCGCTAGCTGGCTAACAGTAATGCTTTCACGAACAGGAAGAAAATGAGCCCCTTTGGAGAGGCGATCAATGACTACGAATATAGCTTTGTTCCCTCTCTTGGTCCTGGGAAAACCGGTGATGAAATCCATACCGACCTTATCCCACTTCCATTCAGGAATAGCTAAAGGTTGAAGGGTGCCAGCAGGTCTTTGATGTTCTGCTTTCACACGATGACAAACATCGCAGTTAGCAACATACTGAGCAATTCTCTCTTCATCCTAGTCCACCAGAACCTCTGGCGTAGGTTCTGATACATTTTGGTACTACCCAGATGAATTGTGAGAGGAGAGTCATGAGCCTCCTTAAGAATCAGCTGCCGGAGATGTTGGCTCTTAGGAACCACCAAACGGCCCTGGAAGAGCACTACACCTTGATCATCTATAGAGAATTCCTTAGCGAGACCGCTAACGAGGTTCTCTTTGATCCGGGAAATTCCCTTATCACGCCTTTGGCCAGCTATGATTTGATCCTTAAGAGTAGGTTTCGCCACCAAGTTGGATAGGAATCCTTGAGGAACAATGTGAAGGTTTAACTTCCAGAATTCCTCATAGAGAAGCGGTTGACCTTGTTGCAACATCAGATTGTTACAATATGACTTACGACTTAGTGCATCATCCATGACATTGGCTTTTCCCGGGGTGTAAGTTATCCCTAAGTCATAATCTGTAATCAACTCTACCCACCGTCTTTGCCTGAGATTTAAATCCGGTTGGGTGAAAATATATTTTAGACTTTGGTGATCAGTGTATATCTCGCAACGATTACACAGAAGGTAATGTCGCCATGTCTTTAGTGCATGAACTACAGCTGCAAGCTCAAGATCATGTGTTGGATAATTATCCTCATGTGGACGCAACTGTCGAGATGCGTATGCAATCACATGACGATCTTGCATGAGAATGCAACCCAATCCTTGGCACGAGGCGTCGCAGTAGATAACAAAGTCCTTAGAAAAATCTGGTGGCACCAGAACGGGAGCAGAGGTCAATCATCTTTTCAACTCCTGAAAACTATGCTTGCATTGTGGGGTCCACTCAAACTTTTTATCTTTCTTGAGGAGTTCAGTCAGAGGTTTCGCAACCTTGAAGAAGTTCTCAACAAAGCGGCGACAATAGCTCGCTAAGCCAAGGAAATTCCGAACTTGCTTAACCGATTCAGGTTGAGTGCAATTAAGGACGGCCTGAACTCTCTCGGGATTGACAGCAATACCTTTGCCAGAAATCACGTGGCCCAAATAGGTCACTTCCGGCAACCAAAATTCACACTTGGAGAATTTGGCATATAAGCGGTGCTCTCGAAGTTTCTTCAATACCAGCCTTAGATGCTCGGCATGTTCTTGTTCGTTCTTTGAGTAGATGAGTATGTCGTCGAGGTAAACCACGACGAATATATCCAAATACTCCATGAAGATCGAATTCATCAGACGAGAAAAGGTGGCTGGAGCATTGGTTAAACCGAAGGACATGACGGTGTACTCGTATTGACCATAACGAGTAACAAAAGCCATTTTTGGAATGTCCGCGTTTCTAATTCTGATTTGATGGTACCCCAACCTCAAATCCATTTTGGAAAAGACAGAGGATCCAGCGAGTTGATCATACAAATCGTTGATCCTGGGGAGCGGATACTTGTTCTTGATAGTGACCAAATTCACTTGTCGGTAATCCACAACCATCCGATCCGATCCATCCTTCTTCTTAACGAAGAGGACGGGGCAAGCCCAAGGAGAAGAGCTAGGACGAATTAAACCTTTCTTCAAAGCTTCATCGAGTTGGGTTTTTAGCTCGGCTAGTTCTAAGGGTGCCATCTTATAGGGTCTTCTGGCTATTGGGACTGTCCCTGGAATAAGTTCTATCACGAACTCAACATCTCTGACAGGTGGAATACCTGGCAGTTCTTCTGGAAAGACATCCAGAAAATCACGAACTACCGGAATATCTTCTAACTCTGGAAGAGGGCTAGCATTTAGGGAATAGAGTTGGTGCTTGGTTGTTCGAGTAGAGACATTAACTATCTCACCCAAAGGATGTGTATGTTGAACATTCCTAGAATGAGTATCAATCTTGGCATAGTGGGCTTTCATCCAATCCATACCTAGAATGATATTGATGTCCGAAGACTTAAGAGCTATCAAGGATGCTAAGAATACAAGTCTATCCACCAGAATTTCATTGTCATGACTCACTCTAGAAGTTTTCCATTTTGAACCCGGAGTCTGAACTACTAAAGGAGTGGGCATGTCACAGAAGGACATGTTATGCAACCGTGCATAACTTTCTGAGATGAAAGAATGAGATGCCCCAGTATCAAATAGAACAGATGTTGGATGGTGATTAACAAGAAGCGTACCTAGGATAACATCAGGATCTTCAAGGGCTTCTTCAGCAGACACATAATTCACTCGCCCACGGGCAGGAGTTGGCTTCACATAGAAAGCTTTTCCTAGTTTTCCACGTCCAGCGGGCTTAGCATTGTTCTGGGGACACTCACGAGAATAGTGTCCCGGTTCTCCACATTTGTAGCATACCACTGTAGCACGAGGTGCAACATTTGTAGGCGGTCCTCCAAATGGTCTGGGTGGAGGGTTGGACTGAACTGGACGAGGTGCCTGGAAGGATGGCCTCGCGGTGTATCTTGGCGGCAAAGCTGTATTGGGAACCCACACTCGGCGTTTGTTAGGGCCTGAACCCGATGCAGGGTTGAAGTCACGGTTATGCTTCCTCGTAGCCTCGTAGTCAGTTTGTTCGGACTCAGCATTGATGGCCTTATTGACGAGAGCCTGAAAGGTGGTGCACTCGTGCAAGCGAAGATCTCGGTGAAGCTCAGCATTAAGTCCCTTATGGAACCTAGCCTGCTTCTTAGCATCAGTTGAGACTTCCTCTAGAGAATAGCGAGCAAGATTACCAAACTCGCGACTATGTGCATCCACTGACAATCTGCCCTGGGTGAAGGAACATAATTCCTCTCTTTTGCGATCCATCAGCCCTTCCGGGATGTGATGGAAACGGAATGCGGCGCTGAACTCTGCCCAGGTTGGTGTAGGTCCCTGGGGACGCATAGCCTCATAGCTTCCCACCACAGGTTGGCAGGTCCCTCCAGAAAATAGGTGGCAAAAGACACCCTGTTGGCCTCGGGCACATTAGCAGCCCGTATCTTGTGGAACATACTCATCAGCCAATCATCCGCATCGAGGGGGTCGATCGAATGATGGTACTTGGGCGGACACAGCTTGATAAAGTCACCAAGTGATACTCCATCATGGTGATCATTGCGGGGAGCACAAGCTGTGTTCTGTTCAATTCTTTCCAACAGCCTGTTGGTCTCCCTCTTATTTGTGTCAGCCTCTAACATCACCTCCGCCAGGGATGGTGCATGTGGCAGCTCTTCTTGCCTTGGCTGGCTACTCTCGCCCTGCTCAGGAGCAGGCACGGGATTGTTCCTAGTTGCCACCATCCTGGGGAAAACAATCCACAGCTTAGACATAGAGAACATCAACTCTAAGACATGAATTAGGGAATGTGTTGATCAACATGGCATGTAGAATAAACACCAATCAACATGGTAAAGCAACTACCATATGAACATTAGGTTTCATACACACCATGACTTAGTTCAGTACAAACCCAAGCTGAAAACAACTACGGAGAGACGACACAACTCATTGGAGGCATTACAAGCTTCCTATACATTATCTATCTACACCTCCGGAACTCAACTCTCGACCTTGGTCATATCCCACAAGACACGCAAGACTGTGGCGATACGACTACTACCATACTAGGACTAACATCCACGCACTCAAACATCACCATAGAATGCCTCGTACAGGTTACCCCCGTGACCCGGGAGCTGAACCTGAGGATCTGGAAACACTCTAGCCTGGGATCCCTGGAAAACATAAGGACACGGATGTGGCCTTGGTCCCCTTGTCGGCGGCAACAGCGGTCCTCGAAGAGGGGTGATGCCTCCAACATCAGGCTAGTATATGTGTGCTGGAAAATGAGTCCGCGATGGGGTCAGCATCTCCAAATCTCCATAGCCTGTCTGCACGACAGGTGCCAACTGCGTCAAGGCTGTCCAAAGACGGGCACGGGTAGCATAGAGCTCCATGCGAAAAGCACGTGCATCACGATCCCTGTTCTCCAACATCTGAGCAGTCACCTGCAGCCTAGGGTCCTCATGAGAATGATCAAAGTAGGCTGCACTAAGATATCCATCCTCTCCTCCCATGGAAGCAGGAACATAGAAGAACTCCGTGTTTTGTAGCAAACCATGGTGAAACCTCATAATAGTCAGCATAGTGTAGGCGGCTTCCTGAACTGCCATATCTATGGTAACTCCCAATCCATGAGTCCAGTGAAGCGGCTCTGCAGCTCCAGGATATGAAGGATATATCCTAACGGTACACACATACTGACTCTGGTTGAAATCTCGATACTGCTCCTCCACGGTGTACTCTGGGTACCAGCGGTATCCAGCCTCCATCATAACTCTAACCAACATGGCCGTGTGACCCGGCACATCGACGCACCTGGTCAAACGGACCACCTGACGGAAAGGACGAGAGGGCATCTGAAATAGAGAACGATGTAAAGACATTAGAGATCCTGGCAGAAATTGGACAGCATAATGGCTGTAATTCCTCAAGAATTTTTTTGAGACAATTGAAAAAGATTGGAAAGGCATAACCACTCGACTATCTAGACTCAAATCTCTTCTCCATCTGTTTGTCACACCAACAATACTAGAATAACTACACTCGCTTACAAACAAGCTAGCTATTGGTCCATGGCTAGTAACTCGTCATCCTAAGCAATAGATGAGAATCCTAGTTCCTATCCCCGTAGAAGAGATGAGAATGACCCAGCATAGAATAACTTGGAAAGAGGAGTAAAAAGAGCCTTACATTCCCTTCCACAATCAATTCCCCTACTTATCTATAGTGTTTCTAGACTCAACTTTGACCGGTTTGGCTTGGTAGTCCTACAGTCAGTCAGGCTCTGATACCAACGCTGTCGGGACCCCGATCCTAAGTCATATGAATCCAGGCTATAACACATCACATCGCTTTGCGGCCTCACGCACGGTAACTCCACGGCTGCAGCCTTACCTTGGACGGGACCGTTTGCGTCTTTTGGCTCATGTATGTGAACATGTCGCTGGCAATCACACAACAGAGAACCCATGCCGACATTACTAGTCATAGAACCCAAGTGGTACATCCGTACGGAAACAGGCATACATAACCCAGCAATGTAGGTGTCGGCCTCAAGCGTGTGTAGACGAGTCATAGCAAGCTACGGGGACTCCATTACACTGCGAGACATTTCCCCGAAGGGACAGACACAGCAGCAAAGAAGGATACATGCCGGTCAATCAATGTGTCCGGAGCAGTAGCAAGCTACCATGGCTCGGTGGAAGCACAAAGAGGCAGTTTCCCGTAAAGAGTACTACTAAAGGCACATGACTAGGTGTCGGATCCCATACATACCGTTGCACGTCACATGTACGCACGACATGCCCGATATGCATAGATACAACTATGGCATCACAACATAACCATACAACAACATGACTTTTATTTAAGAGGCTCAGACGAGCCTTGCATAATATGTTCTTACAGATAGGGGTCACATAACCTTCAAACGGATGCCCAGCGAGGGAGTCGGCCATGACCGTCAATCACATAAGACCTCTAGTCCAGGCTATCGCCTATTTAAGATTGAACCCGCACGGAAGTCCGGCCGAAGTTTCCGCTACGGTCCCAAACGATGTGCACAGGGTTCCCAAGCCCACCATTCGGGTGACCCTTGGTACACCGTGCCACTGCCTACCGCGTCGTAACCCACCCCGAGGGTTAGCGCTACGCACGGCCTCCAGCATGCCATAAACACCAGAAACTAGTTGCAATACCTCGACCAAGGACTAAGCGAATGATAAGTCGAGCGGAGTCATATTTCAGGGCCTAGCATGTGATAGTAACTAGTCTTGGATCACAAACACAGAACCCAGTTCCTATGAACGGTCCCAATGAGACAACCCACTATGTACTCCTACATAGCCTCTCATCGCTACCTTTACCAAATCGTATTCAGTGTGAACTCATCACATCGGACAACACTGTTTCACTCAGTTCATCACCCAGATGAAACAGACCTGACACAACTCTAAGCATAGCAAGCATAGCATGAAAGTAAGCTAAGCACATCATGGCACAAGCATCTACCAGGTATGCTAGGTTGCAAGGTTTAGCTATTTACTGTGACAAGATCAGGTCATGCATAAGAATAGGATCATCTATCGTGTATGACTGACATGTGATCGTTTGTCCTAATGCAATAAACGAGAGCAGGAGCGAGAGAGTGGGATGTTATCGGAATGATCAATGGGGTTGCTTGCCTTGCTGAGTTGCGGAGGAGTTCTCTCCTTCGTCAGGATACGGGGTAGTATCTTCCGGATTAGGACCTACCGCAACGTAGATAAAAGCACTCAATACAAGCAAATGCAACAATATGATGCATGATCATGTCATAGTAATATACATGGATGAGCTAATGCAACTAGTGATCATGTCAATTTAAAATAGATTTGAATATAGGTTCAAAGTTGTTCTCATTTCAACTTCCTTATATTAACCTAATGATAATTGTCCATGTTCACGTAGTTATGTTGCTCTAAAATGCATGAGAATAACACCATTGGATTCATTGGATTTTTCTGATCAATTTTCATATATATATTATTTTCATCTGACTTACAGATTATTTTATATGATTTTTCAAAGTTTTAAATAATTTCTGGAATTATTTTTAAACTAGAAATTGTTTTATTGCATCAGCATGATGTCATGATGACATCAGCTGGTCAGCTGACCGGGCCAAAGTCAAACCTGACATGTGGGGTCCACATGTGAGTGTCTGGTTAACTTAATTAACTAATTAAAACTAATTCTGATTAATTAACAGATCTGGACCACATGTTAGTGACTAATTAACTTGATTAATTAAATTAATTAACTTATTACTAATCTGTGATTAGTCAGAGGCTGGGCCCACCTGTCTGTGATCGAGGGGGTCAAACCCCGTGGTAAAATAGCGGTGCCCACCGGCATTTAGCCGCCGCCGGCACTAGACACGGCGGAGGGGATCGGAATCCCCTCTTCGATGACCAAACGGCTGGCGGATGGGCTCAAAATGACGCCCACGCACACGCCCATCCATCTGGGCACACCCCCGAGGCTGGGGTGGCCGGAAACGGCGTCGGCGTTGAGGGCAGTGGCGACCGGAGCTCGGGCGAGCACGGGCTCATCGAGCCGGAGCTCGAACGGGGCAGCTGAGGCCTCCAGAGGCTACCTGGGAGCCTCCTGAGCATGACCGCGTGCTCAGAAGCAAGCTTGGGTCGCCATGACGGCGACCACAACCTTGCCGGCGGCGGGGAGCTTTCGGGCTCGCAGAGAATCAGCGCTACGAGGCTCTATTCGATTGGGGGAAAGGGGGGAAGACCAGGGGATCACGGCGGACGCAGCGGCGTCGAAAGCGAGCTTGGGGACGGTCGGAAACGGCAGCGAGCTTCGATTTCCCCTCCGGCGACCCGAGGAGGAAGACGATGGCGCGATGGCGACAGGAGCCTTCCGACGATGCGTGGCTCGTCTAGGAGGAAGAGGAGGTCCAGGAGGAGCTTTTGGCTGCTTCAGACGGGCTCGGGGGCGGCTAGAACGACGGCACAACGGCGAGGAGCTGCGCGGCAATGGCGGGTCCGAGGGGGAGAATGCGCGAGAGAGGGAGAGAGCTCGCGGGAGGGAGAGAGGAGAAGGAGAACAACGGCGAGGTGCTTCGCGCTGGCGCACTCCCAGCCCTCCAACAAGGAGCCAAGCAGGGAGGAGGTGGTCGGCGCGCGGCGACCATGCGCCCGGCGTCCTTCTGGCGCAAGGAGGACGACGACTGGCAACGGTTCATCCTGGGCCGGGCCTGCTACAGTGCTGGGCCATAGGTAAGTCTTTCTCTCTCTTTTTTTTCTTTTTGTTTTATATTTTCTAACATTTGTTTGATTTTCTTTGCAGGTCCAAATAGCTTTTCAAAAAGATCCAAGTATTTTCTAAAAAGAAGTCTGAATATTTGAGACTTGTAATAAAAGTTTCAGATTATTATCAAAACAATAATAATGATAATGATTTATTTGTCAATTTCAGAGGCTTTAATCATTATTTTTAAATTGCTTCTGAGGTACTAATATTTTAAATGATCCCTGTTATATACTTGTCCAAATTTATCAGACTTAGGAAACATTTTTAAAGGCATTTTGGATTTGTTGAAAATTTCATCAAACTTGGATTCACTTTATTTCAATGTGAGTTAGGGTTTTCTTTTCCCTCCCATTCATGTTGATGCAATGATGATGATGATGATGCAACACCCATGCTTAACCTAAGACACTTGCTAGGGATGTGACACCTACCATATCAAGCCCCCAGACTGCAAACGCCCAAGTGATTGGTATCATCCTCAACTCTTGTGCCGGAACGTGAGCACGCCGGCCAAACTTCTGACAGTCGTCACACTTACGGACTAAGTCTTGTGCATCCTTGTGAGACGTCAACCAGAAAAATCCATGTCGAAAATCCTTGGCCACTAAAGATTTTGACCCGGCATGATGTCCACAGTCTCCAGCATGAATTTCACTCAAGATCTGCCAGCCCTCCTCTGGTGAGACGCAGCGCTGAAAGACACCCGTCACACTACACTTATGTAACTCACCATTGATAATCTTCATAGACTTAGAATGTCGGGTGATCTTCCTAGCCAGACCCTCCTCCTAAGATAACTCGCCGCGTGTCAGATACGCAAAATAAGGCATAGTCCAGTCTGGGATGGCATGTAGAGCCACCACCAATTCCGCTTCCGGGTTAGGAATAGCCAGATCCTCCTCAGAGGGTATCTTGACAGTCAGATGATACAATACATCCAAAAAAATATTAGGTTGTACCGGCTTTCGTTGAGAACCTAACCGTGATAAAGCATCAGCCGCCTCATTCCCGCGACAATCAATATGATCCACCTGGTACCCCTTGAAGTGACCGGCAATGATATCAACCGCTTGTCGATAAGCCGCCATCCGCGGATCCTTGGAGTCCCAAGTACCTGAAAATTGCTGAGCCACAAGATCTGAGTCGCCTAAACATCTGACCCGGCTTAAATTCATCTCTTTAGCGACTCTGAGACCATGGAGCAGTGCCTCATACTCAGCTGCATTATTAGTACAAGGAAACATTAACCGGTGCACATAACAAAACTTGTCACCCTTGGGGGAGGTGAGAACAACTCCTGCACCGGACCCCTCTAGCTGTTTGGACCCGTCAAAGTGTATAGTCCAATACGTGTTATCCGGCTTCTCTTCGGGAGCTTGACATTCTGTCCAATCATTTATTAAATCCACCAAAGCTTGAGACTTTATTGCTATACGAGGAACATATTTGATGTTAAGAGGACCCAGCTCTAAGGCCCACTTGGCAATCCTCCCTGTAGCTTCTCTATTTTGAATGATATCTCCCAATGGAGCAAAACTGACCACGGTTATCTGGTGCCCCAAAAAGTAGTGTTTTAACTTGCGGTTAGCCATGAAAACTCCATATACCAACTTCTGCCAATGCGGATACCTCTGCTTAGACTGTGCCAAAATGTCACTGATGTAATAAACCGGCCTTTGCACAGGATACTCCTTCCCTGCCTCCTTGTGCTCAACCACAATTGCTACACTGACCGCTCTGTTGTTAGCCGCCACATAAAGGAGCAACGTCTCTTTCTCAACCGGAGTGGCTAATACTGGCGGCTCGGTCAACTATTTTTTAAGAGCTTCAAGTGCTTCAGCCGCTGCTTTGCTCCACTTAAACTTATCTGTCTTTTTCATCATCTGGTATAAGGGAATGGCTTTATCCCCAAGACGGCTTATGAAGCAGCTCAACGCAGCAATCTGTCCTGCCAGGCGCTGAACGTCATTAATGCACGTCGGCTCGCCTAAAGAAGTGATAGCCTTAATTTTATCTAGGTTAGCCTCGATGCCCCGCTCAGAGACCAAGAAACCCAAAAGCTTTCCTGCTGGAACACCAAAGACACACTTCGTCGGGTTAAGCATCATCTTGTAGACCCGGAGATTGTCAAAGGTTTCTTTCAGATCTTCTAGGAGAGTTTCCTTCTTTTTGGATTTAACCACGATGTCGTCTACGTAAGCATGAACATTTCGGCCAATCTGACTGTGAAGGCAGTTCTGCACACATCGTTGGTAAGTCGCCTGGGCACTCTTGAGCCCGAAAGGCATGGAGACGTAGCAGAACGCCCCAAAAGGTGTAATAAACACCGTCTTCTCCTGATCTTTTGTTGCCATCTTGATCTGATGATATCCTGAGTATGCATCCAGGAAGCATAAACTTTCACATCCGGCTGTAGCATCAATAATCTGATCGATACGAGGGAGTGCAAAAGGGTCAGCCAGGCAAGCCTTGTTAAGGTCCGTGTAATCTATACATATACGCCAAGTGTCGTTCTTTTTGAGCACTAGCACCGGGTTAGCCAACCACTCCGTGTGAAAAACTTCCACTATAAAGCATGCAACCAAGAGCCGGGCAACTTCCTCCCTAATAGCTTTACGTCTCTCTTCGTTGAACCGTCGTAGAAACTGTTTGATCGACTTAAACTTTGGATCCACATTAAGATTGTGCTCAGTGAACTCTCTCGGTACACCCGGCATGTCAGAAGGCTTCCATGCAAAGATGTCCCGATTCTCACCGATGAATTCGATGAGCGCGCTTTCCTATTTGGGATCCATGTGAGCCCCAATGATGAACTGCTTGGATGAGTCGCCCGGAATGAAATCTACTGCCTTGGTATCATCCGCTGAAAACTTGAGTGGCGGCTCAACTTCTGTAGTAGGCTTCTTCAGTGGGCTCATATCCTCCGGGTCAACGTTCTCCTTGTAGAATTTCAGCTCCTCCTGAGCACAACTAGACTCTGCATACGTCGCATCTCCTTCCTAACACTCGAGAGCCGTTTTCCGATTACCGTGAATGGTAATTGTACCATTTAAGCCAGGCATTCTGAGTTGAAAATAAACATAGCAAGGCCTAGCCATAAATTTGGCATAAGCCGGCATCCCAAACAGCGCATTATAGGGACTTTTGATCTTGACCACCTCGAACCACAAGGACTCCACCCTGTAATTATATTCATCGCCAAAAGCCACTTCCAATGAAATCCGGCCCACCGGGTATGCCGACTTACCCGGAACCACACCATGAAAGACGATGGAGGAAGGTTTAAGGTCTTTGTCAAGCAACTTCATCCGCCGGAAAGTGTCATAATAAAGGATGTTGATGCTGCTACCTCCGTCCATGAGCACTTTATTCACCATATAGCCATTCACCCGAGGGGCCACAACTAGAGCCAGCCGGCCCAGGTCATCTGCTCGTGGCGGGTGATCCTCCCGGCTCCACATTATGTCATACTCAGACCACGGTAAGTACCGTGGGAGAGCCAGAGCAACCGCATTAACCGCTCGCCTCCGCAACTTCTCGTCTCGTTTATTATGACCGGTCGTGAATACGTGATACTGTCCAGAACTGAGCTGCTTCGGGTTACTCTGAAACCCGGACTGATTGCGCTGCTGGTGATTGCTATTATTGTTGTTGTTGCGAGGATGCTGTTGGTGCCCCCCTTGGTTATTCTGACCCGGATGCCCGGTTCCTGAACCGCCAGTGCTGAATCCAGCCCCTGATCCACCGTGCCCTGAGCCGCTAGGCGGGCCACCGCCCTGGTTATTACGTGGTTGGGAATGCTGGTTTTTGAATCTCTGCATGATAAAGCAATCACCCCACGCATGCAATGCCGGCTTGTCAGGCGTGTTGTGCTCTGGACAAGGCTTCCTAAGCGCTTCTTCTAAATTGAAAGAGCCTCTGTTCCTTTAGTGAAACGGCCTGAATTTTCCATTCCCCTTGGGATGGTTCTATCCTGTGTTGGTGTTTGCCACTAGCTCTGACCCGCCATCAGCGCTCTTCCGCTTATTTTGATTCCCATTGTTCACAAAGCCTTTTCCTTGACTGTTCTTCTTCCCTTGATTGGCTTTCTCATCATTCGAACCTGGATCCTTGGTGTTATCTGAGTCGGCATACTTTGTTAGGGTCGTCAAGAGCTCTCTCATAGCCTGACGCGTGCGCTTGAGTCGGTCGAGCTTCTGTTTCAATGGAACAAAATGATAGTTCTTTTCCAGAATAAGCACCGCTTGAGCCGCCGTGATCTGCTCCGAAGAGTGAATAATGATCGACACCCGTAGGAACCAATGATGGGCCAACTCATTCTCCTGTTGAACACAATGGTCCAAGTCTACAATGGTCATAGGTTGCTTACAGGTCCCCTGGAAATTCTTAATAAACTTCGCTCTCAGCTCCGCCCATGAATTTATCGTGTTAGGCGGCAGACCTTTCAGCCATGTATGAGCCGGACCCTCAAGCATCATGATGAAATATTTTGCACATACCACCTCACTGACGTCCAACATCTCCATGGCCAGCTCATAACCCTCAACCCACGCCTCAGGGGGTAGATCAGCTGTGTAATTCGGAACCTTTCGAGGTCCCTTGAAATCTTTCGGTAGTCGTTCACTTCTCAGAGCCAGAGTTAAACATGGCACCCCTACGGCTCTGGTACTAACTACTCCCATTGAGACGGAATTGCGCCGGCTCTAGATGGGTTGCCGCTATCTCCGCCTCTCGCATGTTTCTCGCCTGGTCCGCGAGGGCTTGTGCATCTAGAGCCGCCCGCTCGTCCTCCGGTGGTCCACGACGTGGATGACTGCTGGAACACGCCGACGACTCGTAGCGCCGGCTGACACTTCGACTGGGGAGGGGGGTAGAGTGAACCTGGCTCCGGCTATGAGCATATCTCTCTTGCTGGGCCATGGCCGTCTATAAATATCCAATGGCATTTCGCACGTCCTCTGCAAAGGGTGCTTCATCTGGGATGGGAATCATCTGAAGCCGGGCGGCCACTGCCACCATGTTCTCGGCCAGGTTAGAGTAATGACCCGCCGGTGTTGGAAAAGCTCTAGGTGAGATTTGGTTATGCTGGGGTGGATGAGTTACCAGGCGTTCCATCGGGCAGCTTTCCGGCGCGCCCGTAATACGGCCCCCACTAGTGGTGTTAAACAGGTTCCTCGCTTCGTAATGTTCTGGCAGACGGGATTGATGCCTCCTCCAGTGCACCGCGGCTGCTGACCTTTGCTCCAGCTCCAGATGGATAGCTTCTGCCTTGATATGCCCCGCTTCTTCCTCCATCCGGATCTTCAACTCGACCATCCTTTGTCGTTCCTCTGCCATCCGGCCCTTGATCCATGCCACCTCTAGATTCCCAGCTGCTTGATTATCCGGCGTTACTTCAGTGGCCATGAGAGATGTAAGTTCGTCCATCAATTCCAGTAGAACCTGAGCCGGCGGCGGCGGGCTATCACCCGCTGCGGCGGCTCCTGCAGCTGTATCACCGGCGGCCGAAGCCGGTCCTGTCATGAACATCGCCGCATGAACCGGGGGTCTCAGAACATCCGACTCAAATCCCTCTACCTCAGAATAGGTGTCCTAGTAGCCCCCAAGGCCTCCGTTACTAAGCCGATACACTGACTCTGTCTCCCCACTGGATGACTCATCTTTCGAGCAAACAAGAGTTCCCTGTGACCCGGACGCTTCCAGGTCCATACCTTGAGTGAAGCCCACGAGAACATGCTTTTGACCTGGATGGGCACGGGCAGGCCGCACACCACTCACAGATTGGAGACGCCGAGCCGGCTCGACGATGTTAGTGCAGTTGTCCGGCCCGGGTGTAGATCCATCAACCTTTCCAATGAAAACCTGGATCCCACCAAATGGAACCCGGAATCCATACTCCACAGAACCAGCATCAGGCCCCCAGCCGACATCGTCGATGTAGAGCCGGCCACGATGACTCTTGCTCATCCTTCCAACCATGTATCCCTCGAGCCCTGGGAGAGAGCCCTTTGAGAACTCAACACCAGCAAGCGCTAGCCCCACGGTGGGCGCCAACTGTCGTGGATTTGTGTTTGTATTGCTTGTATATCGATTACAAGGATCTAGAAGCTTGACCTAGTTCTCGATCACCTCTTCTCTAAGTCGCCCTGGGTGTGCCTTTATATAAGAGGTCAGGACTACCGGGTCGTTACAATTGCTAACCGGGTCTTACTGTATCTCCGAGTCTCTCTCTATCTTCTTATCCAAGCTGTCTTTGAGACGGCTTACACACCTGGGTCTTCTCTGTCCGGGCCGTCATACGGCCCACACCTTGAGCCGCCTACCTTCCTGGGCCACCAGTCTTATGGCTCACCCTTGGGCCGGCTCACGAGCCAACAACATAACCTGGAGCCTCCAGGGTGGGTCATACCGTGGGGTTATATCCCCGACATGGCGGGTTAGAAATTGATAGACAACTAGGACGGCTAATGAATTTAAGCACTATGATGCTAAGTCGCCGGTACAGTTTATTGGATGAGCTGGAAATTTGGTAGCGGGTTAAGCCGTGATGCAAAAATTGCTAAGGACCTATAAACAGGTTTTAGGTGACAAACTGAAGTTGCAAGATCTATGAGCAAATGAAAAATCAAGTTTATTTCAATCGTAGTGAGGAGCTGAGGAAGAACGAACAAGTCTAAGTGCAGGAAGGGGAAACAACTTCAGATCTATGATGGGCTGTTGGTGATTCTACACGACCTGCTGCAGTAGGAAGACAAACATTGCGAGATCTATGGAGTTAGTCGTCGGTTGGCATTGCGGGAAAAAGTTTGGGCATTAATGGGGCCGATGAACTCGATGAGGTTTGAAGTACTAAGCTACGGATCTAAAGGGGGAAGAAAGACATACCAGAAGGGACACGGTGGACACGGGCGAGAATCTGGTCCGTTCAGGTTGATGCAACGGCCTGGGTTGATGACGGCGACGGAGCTTCACCAGCACGATGGATCTCGGGGGCGATGGCGTCGAGAAGAAGAGGAAAAAGTGGGGGCAACGGAGGAAAATGATAGAACCCCTCGCGGTTCATTTAAGAGGCTGGAAGGCCAAACGGACGCGAGAATCAAGGCGGCAGATACTGACCGACCGAGACGAACGCCTCAATTTTCGGGTAGACAGTTTTAATGAAAGATCCGTAGCGGACATCACAGAATCTTTTTGGCATATTCGATATGATGTCACGGCGGGTTACGTATTTTACTTTCACGCGATGGGGTGTAAGACTCGCCGCCAAATGAGTTTGAAGATTGACGTGAGGAAGCTCAAATCAACCTGGGGCCTAATGTTGGGGATATAACCCCGTGGTAAGACCCGCCCAGGAGGGGCCGGGTCATACCTGGCAGCTCATAATCAAGACTGGTAAGGTGGACCGAAACACGTAGGCCGGCTATAAGGCAGCTTACCAAGATGGGCCAAAACGAAGGCCCAGACAGAAGAAGGTATGAAGACTCGGGCGGTTAAAGCCGCCCGGAGACGGCTTGCCCAAGATGACAAGGCGGCTTAGAGACAGGATTGGCTACGTTGTAAGAGTCGATGTAGAACTCGTGTAATGCAGGGCCTCTATCTCTTATATAAAGGTGAGACCCTGGGGCAGCTTGGAGAGAAACCAATCAATCGAGGACTTGGTCAAGCGATTATGCTCCCTTGTAATCGATACTCCAATCAATACAACACAAGCAGGACGTAGGCTTTTACCTCTTCTTGAGGGGACGAACCTGGGTAAACTCGTGTCCCTCATCTCGATGTACTGCTTCGAGTCCACCATCTTAGCGATGGCCTCGAACCTAAGTCTTCGGACATCTGCCGTGACAAAACCACGACAACACATGTGGATTTGGCTCGCCGTGGAGTATGATTGATTGGTGGAGGGGGAGTAAAAACTTTACTATTTTGTTTGGGAACCACCTATAATGTATCTAGCATGGAAAGTATTGTGAGCTACTTCGTCATTTTTGTTGATAGGAAAATCATGGCACTCAAAATATTTTTCTCTCTAATTATAAACCCTGAGATCTGGCACCTCAACAAATCCTTACTTCCCTTTGTGAAGGGCCTATCTATTTTCTTTATGCATTTTTTTTCCTTTGAGTCTCCATCTTCTCTTATAAGCACCAACTAGGGGGCACTATGATCGTACTTGAGCATTGGGCATATCTAATATTTGAGTGTGTTTCATGAATGGATCAATGATTGAGCATGATGGGCTAGGGATAACTTTCTTTAGTGTTGATATTTTGAAATACATGGTTGCTTATTGACATGCTTGAGTATTGAAGTCATTATGTTAAAACTAGACTATTTCTTTGGAATCATTTACAAGTCCAAATGTACATGCTATACAAGAAGTAAAGAATATGATGAACATGTTAGGCAGCATTCCACATCAAAAATTCTGTTTTTATCATTTACCTACTCGAGGACGAGCAGGAATTAAGCTTGGGGATGCTGATACGTCTCCAATGTATCTATAGTTTTTGCTTGTTCCATGATGTTATATTATCATTCTTGGATGTTTTACAATCATTTTACTACAACTTTATATTATTTTTGGGACTAACCTGTTAACCTAGAGCCCAGTGCCAGTTCTTGTTTTTCCGTGTTTTGGGGTTTTACAGAAAAGTAATATCAAACGGAGCCGAAATGGAATAAAAATCTATGGTGAATTTTTATGGACCGGAAGAAGCCCAGGGGGAGTATGAGTTGAGCCAGAAGACCCACGAGGCAGTCACAAGCCTCAGGGGCGCGCCCACCCCCTAGGGCGCGCCCCCAGGCTTGTGACTCCCTCATGGCCAATCCTGACTCTTTTCCACCGCCATAAATTCCTATAAATTCCAAAAAAACCAACACAGAACCTAAATCGGGAGTTCCACCGTCACAAATCTCTTCGCCGAACTAGTGCACCTATACAATTTACCATTGTATTGGGTGTGTTGGGGACACAAGAGACTCTTTGCTATTTGATTGAAGGGTTGTTTGAGAGACCATCTTCATCCTACACCTCCTGCGGATTTGATAAACCTTAGGTCATCCACTTGAGGGAAAATTTCCATTGTCCTATAAAACTCTGCGCTTGGAGGCCCAACACGAGTCTACAAGAAGAAGGTTGTGTAGTAGACATCAAGCTCTTTTCTGGTGCCATTGCCGGGGAGGTGGGTGCTTGAAGGTATATATTTAGATCTTGCAATTGTATCTTTAAGTTTCTTGTTTTTCACTAGTTTGGTTTTATAAAAGAAAACTTCAAAAAATGTAATTTAGGTTGCCTCATATGCTTCATCTTTTTAATGTCTTTCGTGAAAATGATGGAAAGGAAAATTGTGCTCAAGTGTTAGAAGACGAAGTTATTAAAATGTTTGGCACTAAATCTTTGAATGATGAGCATGATTGCAATGTTGTTAGTATGAATTCTTTGAATATCCATAGTACTAATAATGATTGCACCAGTCATGATAAAAAAGATTTCTTATAAGCATGTCAATTTTTGTGGAGTGCATAGAGTTTGTGTAGACATGCCTAAAAGGGAAGATAGATTTTGTAAGAGGCACAAGTATTTAGAAACTAAATGGTTGCAAGAGAGTTATATGTTTATGCTGAAGGACTTAATATTTCTTGCCGTCCTTGTGAACTTTGCAATGAACGTGGTCATTATAATTTCCAATGTGAATTATTTCATGATCGAATTGTGTCCACAAATTGTGATAATCTCATTACCCTTGAGCACAATAATGAACTTAGTCTATTTTTGGGGTATGAAGAAACGAAATGTGAAACTAAGGATGTTCCAGCATGGGCTCTAATGAAAGTAATTGATTTTGATCTAAATGAAATATATATGTATTGCATGGTAAATTTCATTGAGAACCCTTATATTGCCAATTACCTAAAGACAAGGAAACCAATAGAAGATGAAGAGAATACTAATAAAGGGGAAGAGATGAAGAGGTTCCCCAATATCCTCCTATTTTTTCTTATGATGAATCAGGTAACGAGGAGGTGCTTTTTACTCAACCAATCTCTTCGAAAAGAAGCTTGGAGAAATTAAATAAACCCACACATAATGTGGTGAATAAGAAGAAAAGAAGGAAAAGTAAAGGTAAAGAGGTATATCTCCCAAATAATGACACCCCTTATTGTAAGGGCATATTTCTCCTTAAGTGGTTTTGGTGATTGATGACAATGCTTTTGCGGACTAATCGTGTGCATTGAGCATTTCAGATATCTCATGTCTAGGCACAATATGATTCATTTCCCCTCGGAGCCTATCAAAGACGGTTGTTCTCTACGTCTCCTTTCGGTGGAGTTGAGACGTAGGAAAGCCGTACTATTAAGAGGGGGTTTGCTTCGAAAAGGTTTGGGTGGAATCAACACATACACATCTATTCCATTGCACCACCTTTCCTTCACTTCAATGGAGCTCTAGCTTGATTTTCATTCCTGTGCAAAGGGAAAGCCTGCGGGGGTGTTTGCTTTTAGTGGCCAACAGTAGTACCGCTCAAGGGACTACCATGCCGGACTTTTTCGCAGATTCTCCCTCTGCGGAGGTAGGAACGGAAGTAATTTTTTACTTCCGTGCATCTCCTGTGCCAGACTCTACCGACCATGTGGTAGTACCGCATGGGTTCGCGGTAGTACCGCTCCGGCGGTTCTACTGCTTGTTTTCTAGTGCAATCGGCCTGAGCCTGTTACTTCCGTGCAAGCGGTAGTACTGCAAGCAGTAGCGGTAGTACCGCAAGCCCTTGCGATAGTATCATGACTTTTGTGATAGTACCGCGAGGCGTGGAGATAAGGGTGAGGATAACGGTTTGATCTTGTCCTCCACTATAAAAGGGAGGTCTTCTTCCTCAAGAAGCTCACCTCTCCCTTCCAAAACTCCATTGTTGCTCAAAGCTCCATTTTAGCCCAATCTCTCTCCCAAGCCAATCAAACTTGTTGATTTTCTAGGGATTGGTTGAGAAGGCCTCGATCTACACTTCCACCAAGAGAAATTTGATTCCCCCACTAATCCCTTGCGGATCTTGTTACTCTTGGGTGTTTGAGCACCCTAGATGGTTGAGGTCACCTTGGAGCCACATTCCATTGTGGTGAAGCTTCGTGGTGTCGTTGGGAGCCTCCAATTCAGTTGTGGAGATTTCCCCAACCTTGTTTGTAAAGGTTCGGTCACCGCCTTCAATGGCACCAATAGTGGAATCACGACATCTCGCATTGTGTGAGGGCGTGAGGAGAAACGGTGGCCCTAGTGGCTTCTTTGGGAGCATTGTTCCTCCACACCGCTCCAACGGAGACATACTTCCTCACAAGGGAAGGAACTCCGATAACACATCCTCATCTCCACCGGCTCCACTTTTGGTTATCTCTCACCTTTACTTCTTGCAAGCTTTTATTGTGTTATATCCCTTGCTTGCTTGTGTACTTGTTGTGGTTAACATCTTATAGGTTATTCATCTATTTGCACATCTAGCCAACTTATTTGATGCTATGCCAAAATTCTTAAGGAAAATTTAAAAAGTGTTAGTTGCCTATTCACCCCCCCCCCCTCTTGTCAACCATATCGATCCTTTCACTTATAATCTTGAAAATCTTGTTAGCACCAACTTGGAAGATGATGATAATAATTGCTATACTATTGGTGCTATTCATACCATTAATGATGAGAGTTATTATGTTTATGATATACAAAGCCACAAGCTTGGGGATGCTATGCTTAAGAAGATGATCTTTTTATTCCCCCTACTTTGAATGATCAAATTTGTTATAATGATTGCATGCCTCCTACTTACGATGATTATTGTGATGATACTTATGCAATGAAAAAGAGTGATGATTACTATTATGATACTTTTCATAATTATGAACATCCTTTTACTAAATATTACTCTTTTAGTGTGGAACCAATTTGTAGTATTCAAGTCTTTTATGATACTCCCACTATTAGTCATGAGAAGAAACTTGCTTATGAGGAGAGTAGTAAAATTTCTATGCTTGTAGATCATGAAAAGAATACTTTATGTGTTGGTTATATTGTGGAATTCCTTCATGATTATACTGAAAATTATAATGAGGGAGGAACATATGCTTATAGGAATTGCAATAATATCAAGTTTCCTCTCTATGTGTTCAAAGTTTTGAAGTTATGCTTGTTTTGCCTTCCTATGCTAGATGATTCTTGTTCCCATAAATTGTTTGGTCATAAAATCCCTATGAATAGGAAGTGGGTTAGACTTAAATGTGCTTGTCATGAGATTCATGATGCTCTTTTGCATGTTTCAATTATTATTCCTATATGAGCATCATTGAAATCATCATGCCTAGCTAAAAGGCATTAAAGAAAAGCGCTTGTTGGGAGAGAACCCAACACTTTTACTTTCTGTTTTTGTGTGTTCACATGATTAATCTACTGTATTAATCATGTTTTGTGTCTCTTATTTCAATAAAGTGCCAAGTAAATCCTTTGGGATAGTGTGGATACTTGCTTGTTTGATTTTGTGCAAAAATAGAAAGTTTTGCATCTACTATATGAATTATATGATTTTAATGGAGCGTCAAAAAAATTGAAATTTGTACACAAAGTTTATATGCAAATTCCTTGAGTTTTCCTAATTTTTCAGAAAATAATTAGAGTCACGGAAGTTTGTTGCTCATCCAGATCTTTACAGACTGTTCTGTTTTTGACAGATTCTGTTTTGCATGCATAGCTTGCTTGTTTCAAGTGTTCCTATAGCTTATATTGAGTAATATAAGTTGTGGGAATGATATAATACAGTCGGTATCATGTGGTAATAATTATGAATCTTGTCTTGACAGTACCTAAGTGAATGATCTATATTTACTACACTAACCCATCTCACGAAGTTCTGTTAAGTTTTGTGTTATTGATGTTTTCAAGTTTTGGGTGAGACACCGATGTGAGGAGAATAAGGAGTGACAAGAACCTAAGCGTGGGGATGCCCAAGGCACCCCCAAGGTAATATTAAAGGAAGACTCAAGCGTCCAAGCTTGGGGATGCCCCAGAAGGCATCCCCTCTTTCGTCTTCAACACCATCGTTATATCTTACTTGGAGCTATATTTTTATTCGTCACATAATATGTGTTTTGCTTGGAGCATCATTATATTTTTTTATTTTCTGGTAGGTGTTATTTATAATCTAGTTTTTCAATAAAAAGTTCCAAGAATTGCCTTAGGATGCTTGCATTGCATGTTTTGATGAGTCCTCTGTAAAAACAGAAACTTTGGCTGTAGTGTTTGAATTTTTTTATTTTACTTGTACGTGTTAAGTTTCTGAAACTTCTACACAGTTTTGTCATATAAATTTATAGCATGTACTAAATTTTCATAATATTTTGAGTTACACAAGTACACTATTTTCATAAATTGCTACAAACTGTTCTGTTTAGACAGATTGTTGTCATAGTTTTGTTATCTACTATGGAAATGATAGTATACAGTACCTAATGTTTGAAAATTATTATGCGACTTGTCTTGGCAGTACATAAAGAATTGATTTATTATTATGTGTACTAACCTATCTCATGAGTTATTTTTGAGTTTTGTGTGGATGGAGTTTTTTAGAATAGGTGAAACCGTGGTATGAGAGGATTGAACGAGATACAAAAGTTAAAGCTTAGGGATGCCCAAGGCACACCAAATAAATATTTCAAGAAGTCTCAAGCATCTAAGCTTGGTGATGCTACACATCCCACCTCTCTTCATCAACAATTATCGGTTAGCCTATGTTGATCCTAAATTTTTATTCGTTCACATGATGCGTGCTATTCTTGGAGTGCTATTTTTATTTTGCTTGTTGTTTGAATAAAGTACTTAAGATCTCAAAATATTTATTGAGGGAGAGAGAGTCCTCACATAGCTCCTTAATTTTTTGACTACTCATATCCTGTGCGAGTAGCTTGTAATTTGCTCATGTGCTTTACTTAAATTTGTTTGAAGTTGTCGAAAAAACAATGGCAATACATGAAACTATTACCAAAGTGATAGATATCCAAGGAGAATATAATAAAAACTTCCATGAAGATCATTGGACAAATTAAACTTGATTCTTTGTAATAGTTTTGAAACATGATGATAGTAATATGTGAGTCATGTTAGTGAGTAATTATGCTTAGTAAGAATATTGGTGTTAAGGTTTGTGATTCCCTATGCATGCATGAAAGTCAATAGTTATGCAATGAAGTTACATCCTACTTGTGGTGCATTATTCGGTGTTAGTTACGACTCAATGCTCCCTTATGTGATTTTTCATTCCTCGGTTTGGTTGCTTCCCAATCTATTTGCTAGACTTCATTTATACTAAGTAGAAATACTACTTGTACATCCAAAGTCCTTAAACCAAGTTTTTCCTTATGAGTCCACCATACCTACCTATATGCGGTATTTCCATGCCGTTCTAAGCAAATTTGTATGTGCCATCTCTAAATATTCAAAATAATTTTTCTCTTTTGTGTGCATGTACCGTTCATGAAACGGTGGGGAGTATCCAATATTTTTACATGCTAGGTGTGTTATTCTCACAATATGTGTAGATTCATTATCATTCACGAGAAAGTGGCTGGTATTCGGGATGCCCAGTCCCATGCTCAAAATCAAATCAAAATATAATGAAACAAAACTCCCCCCAGGAATGTTGTTGGTATGGACGGTACCCGTGGATTCAGCTCACCGTGGAGTGATTGATTGGTGGAGGGGGAGTAAAAACTTTACTATTCCATTTGGGATCCGCCTATAATGTATCTAGCATGGAAAGTATTGTGAGCTACTTCGTCGTTTTCGTTGACAGGAAAAGCATGCCACTCAAAATATTTTTCTCTCTCAATATAAACCTTGAGCTATGGCACCTCTACAAATCCCTACTTCCCTCTACGAAGGGCCTATCTATTTACTTTATGCAATTTTTATTTTTGCTTTGAGTCTCCATCTTCTCTTATAAGCACCAACTAGGGGGCACTATGATCGTACTTGAGCATTGGGCATAGCTAATATTTGAGTGTGTTTCATGAATGAATCAATGATTGAGCATGATGGGCTAGGGATAACTTTCTTTAGTGTTGATATTTTGAAAGACATGGTTGCTTGTTGACATGCTTGAGTATTGAAGTCATTATGCTAAAACTAGACTATTGCTTTGGAATCATTTACAAGTCCAAATGTCCATGCTATACAAGAAGAAAAGAATATGATGAACATGTTAGGCAACATTCCACATCAAAAAATCTAATTTTATCATTTACCTACTCGAGGACGAGCGAGAATTAAGCTTGGGGATGCTGGTACGTCTCCAACGTATCTATATTTTTTGCTTGTTCCATGTTGTTATATTATCATTCTTGGATGTTTTACAATCATTTTACTACAACTTTATATTATTTTTGGGACTAACCTATTAACCTAGAGCCCAGTGTCAGTTCCTGTTTTTCTGTGTTTTGGGTTTTACAGAAAATGAATATAAAACGGAGCTGAAATGGAATAAAAATCTACGGTGAATTTTTATGGACCAGAAGAAGCCCAGGGAGAGTTGGAGTTGGGCCAGAAGACCCACGAGGCAGTCACAAGCCTTAGGGGTGCGCCCACCCCCTAGGGCACGTCCCCAGGCTTCTGAATCCCTCATGGCCCATCCTGACTCATTTCCACCGCCATAAATTCCTATAAATTCCCAAAAAACAATGCAGAACCTAGAGCGGGAGTTCTGCTGCTGCAAACCTCCAGAGCCATGAAAAAACAATCGGGAGCCCATTCTGGCACCCTGCCGGAGGGGGAAACCATCACCGGAGGCCATCTTCATCATCCTGGCGCTCTCCATGACGAGGAGGGAGTATTTCACCCTCGGGGTTGAGGGTATGTACCAGTAGCTATGTGTTTGATCTCTCTCTCTCTCTCGTGTTCTTGAGATGGCACTATCTTGATGTACCGCGATCTTTATTGATATAGATTGAATCATATGGAGTTTCCTCCTCTTTATCTTCTTGTGATGAATTGACTTTTCCCTTTGAAGTTTTCTTATAAGATTGAGTCTTTAAGGATTTGAGAACACTTGATCTAGGTCTTGCGATGGGATATCCGTGGTGACAATGGGATGTTCTATTGATCCACTTGATGTATGTTTTGGTGATCAACTTGCGGGTTGTGTGACCTTGGGAATCTATGCATGCGGGTTGGCACATGTTTTTGTCTTGACTTTCCGGTAGAAACTTTGGGGTACTCTTTAAACTTCTTTGTGTTGGATTGAACATGATGAATCTGAAATTATGTGATGCATATCGTATAATCAAGCCCATGGGTACTTGTGGTGACATTGGAGTATCTAGGTGACATTAGGGTTTTGGTTGATGTGTATCTTAAGGTGTTATTTTAGTACAAACTCTAGGGCTGTCTGAGACACTTATATGGATAGCTCATAAGATTGATCAGAAAAGATAACTTCGAGGTGGTTTCGTACCCAACAATAATTTCTTCATTAGTTCTCCGCTATATGTGACTTTGGAGTGAACTATTTGTCGCACGAGAAGTACTTACATATAATTCAAGTATGCCAATATTGTTGAGAGAAATTGCACTAGTGAAAGTATGGACCCTATGCCTTGTTTCCTAGCATTTATACAACGTTTTTCTCGGCGTTTACTATTTGTTACCTTGCTGTTTTTATATTTTCAGATTACAAAAAACTATATCTACCATCCATATTGCACTTGTATCACCATCTCTTTGCCGAACTAGTGCATCTATACAATTTACCATTGTATTGGGTGTGTTGGGGACACAAGAGACTCTTTGCTATTTGATTGCAGGGTTGTTTGAGATAGACCATCTTCATCCTACACCTCCCATGGATTGATAAACCTTAGGTCATCCACTTGAGGGAAAATTGCCATTGTCCTACAAAACTCTGCGCTTGGAGGCCCAACACGTGTCTACAAGAATAAGGTTGTGTAGTAGACATCAAAAGTCATTGAAGCGGCCAGGGTACAAAGGAGGCTTGGCACGACTCGAATTTTAAGCCGTGGCGGCGACGGGGCTATGGCCATGGGAGCAAATGAAAGGCTTGGGAGGAGGATTGATTGGTGTTGGGGGTTCACAGGGTGGAGGGAGATCCAAGGGAGCAAAAAGAAACGCCCGGGAGGCCTTAAATAGCCATAACACCAGGGCACCATAGGTCATGTCGACGGCCACGGCTCGGTACACGACAGAGACCACGGGGGTGCTCTGGGGCATGTCTATGGACTTTGTGGACGTGCTCCACATCCAGAGAGAGTAAGAGGGGGAGCAGGGCCATGCCAGGAGCCCACGCATGCAAGGCCGTCCATTGCAGCTTTGCAGGTAGCTAGCGTGCGTGTGAGGAGGGGCAACGGGAGAAGGAGAGAGGAGGGGTCCGACAAGGTGACGTGTCCCGGACGCCAAGGCTGACCAGATGGTGAGAGGGGGGGTCGAGGTGGTCGGGGCCATGCATTGGGCGGTGGCTACAGTGCAGTCGGGCCCTATAGCATGCTCTGGAGCGCCCATATGGCATGCCATTGGCCTCTTGGCGCGACCATGCATTTCCATCAGCTATAGGGAGGTAAAACAAGGGAAAACATTGCAATGGATGCTCTGGGGGTCCATCAGGGTGAGAGAGGAGTGGAGAGATGGTTTTCTGCTATCTAGGAGGTGGAATTGGGGTTTTACCCCACCTAACCCTTGAGCCCAGCCATGAGATTATTACTAGGGGAGGGGGCATCCTAGATACTATGGTAAAAGTTTGGGATCTAGGAGAATAAGTTAGAGGGTGAAAACGATGATTTTAGAAATGACCAGAAGGTGTTTGATGGTGATTTGGCCAAGGAAATGAACTCTACTTGCCTTGAGATTTAACAGGATCAAATGGTGGTTAAAAATAGGGCTCATCACAAAGTTTGAGATTAGCTAAAGAAAGTTGCCAATGTAAACTTGGTAAACGCTACAAATCAACAGAAATAGGTTTCTATAGATCTGGTCATGCTAAGCTATTCACCTTAATGTTTGGGAACATCGCATGGGAAACAAAAAAAATCCTACGCACACGCAGATCTATCCATGGTGATGAGCATCTACGAGAGGGACAGTGGATCTATGTACCCTTGTAGATCGCTAAGCGGGAAGCGTTAAGAAACGCGGTTGGTGTAGTCGAACATCTTCGCGATCCAAATCGTCGAGCATCCCGCGATCACATCACGATCCGTCCCGCGATCCAATCACGATCCGTCCCGCGATCTCATCATGATCCGTCCCGTGAACTTGTTCACGGTCCTTCCGATCTAGCGCCGAACGGACGGCACCTCCGCGTTCAGCACACGTGCAGATTGATGACGATCTCCACCGTCTTGATCCATCAAGAGGAAGTGGAGAGCGAGAAGAGTTCACCGGCAGCGTGGCGGCGCTCCGGTGATGGTGGTCGAGCAATTCCGGCAGGCTTTGCCTAAGCACTACGGAAATCCGATCTAGAGGAGCACCGATGGAACGGGTAGCACGTGGCCGTAAAATCAAGTGCCAAAACCCTTGATATCCACTAGTATATATAGGAGGAAGGGAGAGGCGGCTGCACCCAAGAGGAGGGCTCCCTCTTGGCTTCGGCCGAACTGGTGGAGGGGGAGTCCTCCTCCAATTGGGAGTCCACCTCTCACACGAGAGGTGGAACATGGGGAGGACTACACCCCAATTCGGTTTGGGCCTCTCTCCCCTAAGCCTAGGCCACCTTGGCGACTCCACCAGCCCACTAGGGGCTGGTGGGTCGCCACTTTGGCCCATGGGGTGGGTTGGCCCCACTGGTGGACCCCGGGGACCCATTCATCACTCCCGGTACACTACCGAAAGTGCCTGAAATCTTTCCGGAGTCCAAACACCACCTTCCTATATATCAATCTTCGTTTCCGGACCATTCTGGAACTCCTCGTGATGTATGGGATCTCATCCGGGACTCCGAACAACCTTCGGTCACCACCATACATAACTCTATACTACCGAAACATCACCAAACCTTAAGTGTGCAGACCCTGCGGGTTCGAGAACTATGTAGACATGACTGAGACACCTCTATGGTCAATAACCAATGGCGGGACCTGGATGTCCACATTGGTTCCTACATATTCTACGAAGATCTTTATCGGTCGAACCTCTATGTCAAGGATTCAGTTAATCCCGTATGATGTTCCCTTTGTTCTTCGGTATGTTACTTGCCCGAGATTCGGTCGTTGGTATCTCCATACCTAGCAAGTCTCTTTACTCATTCCGTAATACAAGATCCCGTGGCTAACACTTAGTCACATTGATTGCAAGGCTTTGTTGTGATGCTGTATTACCGAGTGGGCCCTGAGATACCTCTCCGTCACACGGAGTAACAAATCCTAGTCTTGATCCATGCCAACCCAACAGACACCCTCGGAGATACCTGTAGAGCACCTTTATAGTCACCCAATTACATTGCGACATTTGATACACACAAGGTACTCCTCCGATATCTGTGAGTTGCATGATCTCATGGTCATAGGAACATATACTTGACATGCAGAAAACAGTAGCAATAAACTGACACGATCATAAGCTACGTTTGTAGTTTGGGTCTTGTCCATCACACCATTCTCCTAATGATGTGATCCCGTTTATCAAATGACATCTCATGTCCATGGCTTGGAAACTTTAACCATTCTTTGATCAACGAGCTAGTCTATTAGAGGCATACTAGGGACATGGTTTTGTCTATGTATCCACACATGCATCCAAGTCTCCGATCAATACAATTATAGCATGGATAATAAACGATTTATCATGAACAAGGAAATATGATAATAACTAATTTATTATTGCCTCTAGGGCATTTTTCCAACACTTAATGCACCACTTTGTGTGGTGGAATTATTTGGATATTAGAGCATGCCCAAAAAGTTTGGACAAAATAGGGAAACTTGATAATGCAAGAATTTCCAATTCTTGTAATCAGCAGAAAGGGATTTGGGGGAATTTGGACAAGTGAATATGTTCTCCTTGATGAACCACTTGGTGTGGATGCATTATTGGAGACAAAGTTTGAGCTTAAGGGGAGACAGTTGGAAATGTAGAGGTTCTCAAATTTGGATATGTACACAGAGGGTTTTGGAATATTTTGGTGAACCAAATAAATTGGGATTGAGATAAAACTTGGCAAGATGATCACATATATCATATGTGACATGCTAGAATTTTCGTGGATTTATTTGAGAATATTTCTTATAGAAATATTTCAAATGCTTGAAATAGGCTAAAATGGATTTGAAGGGGTTTGTCCAATATTTTGAACATGACCACATGTTTAAACTCTTATATATGGACAATATATGTCCACTGAGTTTTCCTAAATTTTCTCAAATATTTTGAAAGCATAAAAAATCCCAATAAAAGACCATTTCTGGCCTTAAGAAAAAGCATTTAAATAAAATAAGAAAATAATATTTTGTGGTTTTGGGGAGTGATATATATAGTAGGTTCCAAATAAATCCTTTGGGCAAAACAATCCACCCAATTTGAGGACTTCTAGTACAAACCTCAATTTAGGGTTTTTTGGAAACCTAGTTTGAATAAATCCTTTTTGTCCAAAATAAATTTTGATAAAAATAGTTTTAGGTACTACACACATGGTATGATCATTGGAAAAGAGTTTATGTCAAAGGAAAGAGTTTTAAGAGTAGGAGGGAGTTTTATGAATATAAAGCACCAGCAAGCAATCAAACAAGCAAGCAAATAGCACACAGGTCAAGCATTCATATGCACTCCAAAAAGTTTTAATTGGTCCTAATTTTTGAGTCATGCTAACTTAGTCATGAGGCAAAACACTGGGTGTGACACATGGTGTGAGGAAGAAGAGACAAACACAACGTTCTTTTTATAGGTTGAGTTCGGTGTACGGTCACTAGTGTTCGGAGGCGAATCCGTGAGCAGTATAGAAGGGTAGTGTCCCACGAGGTGAGTGCATGTTGTGCTGACGGCGAACACGCCGTACGCTACCAAAGTGCGACCCTAGATGCCCTGCACGCTAGACACCACAGGTGGAGAAAGCACATAAAAGCGCACGAGAGAGAGAAGGAAAAGGAGAGCGAGAGGTAGAAGAAGAGACTAACGGTGGGCCCTAGGTCCACATGTTAGCTAGAGAGAACACTGTACACTAGGGTACGACAAGCAAAATTTGGAATTTGAAATAATACTTTTTCCAAATTTTTCATTGCTCTAAGTGGCAATTCCTCGATTACCCCGACCGTAGATTCTTTCCCATGACATGAGTACCTCGCTGTAGTTGCACCAATTATCAGCACCCTTACTGTAACCACATCGGATCGCGTGAGTCGAGTATTTAAATTCCGTAGAAATCCCGCGAAGAAGTAGGAGTAATTCTGGCGGCCTCCTTAGCAAATCCCGAGGACGAGATTTTCTTTAAGTGGGGTAGAGTTTGTAACACCCCAAAATTTTAATCATGTTTTTAATAATTAAAAAATTGCCGTGAATATTGTTTTTCAATTTTATTTAGTTCTCTCTAAATTTCAGAACCTTCTGTCTCCCGTGTCTACTAAATTCTTCGGTCCAAGTAAAAAAAATTGAAAGTATTATGGACTTTGAATATCTTCTTAAATCATTTCAGTTCAATTTTCAAAATAAGTAGGAAATATTCGTATAATAAAACTTGCCCAATTAAATTGTTTTAATAGAATTTACAATCCCTGAAATGCCTTTGTTGCAGTACAACTATTTTTAAAATTATACAAAAATTAGGAGAGGTCATGTGATGCCTTTAGATCACTTTTATACAAAAACCCATCATGGTCATCTATAAATTTTGAGCCCAACATCAAATTTCAAATTTTGGTCCAGTTTGAGATTTAAACTACAACCTCAATTTTACTGCCTCTATAATTCTTGAAAATTTTCCCACTTGTAGTCCTTCCAACGAAATCCTTAAATCCAGGAGATCGGCCCCAAATTCATCTTGTAAGTCCAACAAGTAAACCACTGCAGTTTTGCTTCAGAACTGAACTCTTGTAAAATTTACACTCACAATTTTCTTCTTTTGCCTAACCAACCCCACCATCATCCATATTATATAAAGAGGCATCATCCTAGGAATTTTTGTCATCAACAAAACTCCCTAGGTCCCTGTTGAGGGAGTCCTGGATTAGGGGGTCCTCGGATAGCCGACCTATTGTTATGAGCTGGACTATGAGGGCTACTTACTGAACACCGAAGGTTTTGAAGGCCCAGTCTTCAGGATGGAAGCTTCGGGAAGCACGGCTTGCGCCCCATGTCTGATGTATTAGTTAGGCATGTTTATCTCTTCGGCATGTAACCGACCATGTGTAAACCTTACGCATCTTCGGCATCTATATAAGCCGGAGCGTTTTAGGGTATAGAGATAGAACAACTCATCTAGGGTTAGCTATACGATCTTGAGGTAGGTCAACTCTGTAACCCCTCACATCATTAATACAACCAAGCAGGACATAGGGTATTACCCCCCTAGGAGGGCCCGAACCTGGGTAAACTCGTGTCCCCTTCGTCTCATGTTACCGTCGATTCTAGTCTCACAATTCGAGACCCCCTACCCGAGATCCGCCGGTTTTGACACCGACATTGGTGCTTTCATTGAGAGTTCCTATGTGAGCGAGATGGAATCGATGCCTCGCCTCGTCATCAACGAAGAGGTCTGCAACATGGACGTCTTTGTCCCAGACAGATCTTCGCCTTCGGCATCGTTGTGCTGCACGCTGATTCCGCTGGCCATCTAGACCGCGTTGAGAGCGTCGCCCCTAATCGAGAGGTCATATTTGGAAACCTAGAGTTCTTCGTCGACTCTCGGGGTGAATTAACGTTAATCGGGCTCGCAGCTTTTCCTGTAGCCTCCGAGGACTCTGAGGCCTTAACCTCGAGCCCCTTCTTTGGACATGTCGATGGGGTCACCCATGGCGACGAACCAATCTCTTATCCCGGTCTGGCCATTAAGCCAGATGACTGGGCACATGTTCTTTCCGAGCACTCCCCATGTCTGGACGTCATGGACGTAAACCCCACGAATTCCGAACAGCTGGATCTGATCGCGCCCTCAGCATTTTGCGAGGCCCTGGAGCGATTTTCATCGATGAAGATCACTGATGATCCAACCCCGATCTATGCTCGGCTCTTTTACAGTGCGGGCAGGGACGAATTTTTCAACCCACCCACCACTGACTAGATAGCCATCATTGAAGATTTAACCGACGTGTTGGACTATGCCTCCGAGGAGGCAGAATACATGGATGAAGAGGACCGTGCTTCTACCCCCTTTAACACCGGGAGTTGGGCCGCCAGTTCTACATACTACGTCTACATGGTGGATACTCCCTCCTCCAACGGCGACAATACGCCTCACAACAACGGCGACAAATTGGGCGATGCGCCATCAAGGCGCTAGAAATCGCATAAGCGGTCTAAAAGCAAAAAGGGGAGAAGAGCTATTATCAGCAACGGGGACGGTAATGCCCCCACCGATCATGACAATCCTGATATCCCCGAGCACCCGTTTGAGGGTCCAGAGGGGCCTAAGGACCAAAACAACCCCAATAACGTCAACAACCCCGAAGACGACGAGTACCCTCCCCCCGTAGAGGAGGAAGGTATACCGAAAGCTGATGACTTGTACATCCTTGATAACCTCGAGGATCAGGAAGAAATCAGGCAGCGGCTAATAGCAACGGCTCATAGCCTAAAGGCTAAAGAATGACAACTCAAAGCCGAACAGCCCGACCTTAACGATCGATGGACGAAAGTCCTCTCAGTCGAGGAAGTATACGACACTGGTCTGTCAAACCAGCCCAAAAGCTACCCTCGGAGAAGGCTCTTGCCGCAATTCGGTGATGAACTTACTGATACTCCATCTCCAGACCGTACTCCATACAACAAGCTAGACCGCCCCCTCATGGTCGGGACAGGACGGCTGACGACACCGGCTATACACCGGCAGTGCCTCGAAGATAGGGTAAGGAGCCATTAGAGCCCAATGACAGGTTCGACCTGCGAGATGACCTGCATCATAGAGCAGGACGCACTAGATCCATCTATATATCTGGATCTATGGATCTGGAGAGTACTCGCCCGATAGACACGGCGGATACAAACCATGGTTCGACCAAAACAACAGAGTCCGGGAACGTAACCGGCTCCATACACACACCAAATATAGGAGGGACATAGCTCGGGTCAGAGGCACCGCTCACCCACTACGCTTCACATATGAGGTAATGCGACATTAGTTCCCTGAAGGGTTTAAACCCGTGAATATAGAACAGTACGATAGGACCACTGAACCAACTGTATGGATTGAGTACTTCCTCCTCCATATCCACATGGCGTGAGGAGACGATCTGCATGCCATCAAATACCTCCCTCTTAAGCTTAAGGGGCCAGCTCGGCACTGGTTAAACAGCCTCCCCGAAAACTCCATTGCATGTTGGGAAGACCTGGAAGATGCGTTCCGCTCTAACTTCCAGGGGACCTATGTCCGCCCGCCGGACTCTTCCGATCTCAGCAATATCGTCCAGAAGCCCGGCGAGTCCGCTCGGCAGTTCTGGAATTGGTTCTTGACTGCGCCACCCCCTCCAGTGTCGTCCATGGATGTTGTGAACATCTGACAGTCACGTTTTGATGACTACTTGATAGTTTACTACATCTTAGATTACGGCTTAGAATTCAAGCTTCAAGTACATTTTGAACATCACGGAGCATATGTGATGTTCCAAGAGCTAAAATTGGATTTCAGGCTCGTGGCTGTGTTAGAGGTATGAGACCTCCAACAATATTCTTTGCTTGCAAGATGAAGGAGAATATCTCAATCGGTGAGCATGTGCTCAGATTGTCTGGGTGCCACAATCACTTGAATCGAGTGGGAGTCGATCTCCCAAATAAGACAGTGATTGATATGTTTCTCCAAGTCACTGTCACCAAGCTACTAGAGCTTCATGATGAACTATGAACATACCTGGATGGAAATGATGATCCTTGAGTTATTCACGATGTTCGACACCGCGAAGGTAGAAATCAAAAAAGAGCATCAAGTGTTGATGGTTAGTAAAACCGCGAGTTTCAAGAAGGGCAAGGGCAAGGAAGGGAACTTCATGGATGGCAAGCCAGTTGCTGCTCCAGTGAGGAAACCCAAAGTTGAACCCAAGCTCGAGACTAAGTGCTTCTATTATGAGGAGAGTGGTTGCTGAAGCGGAACAATCCTGGATACTTGGTAGATAAGAAGGCTGGCAACATCGACATAAGTATATTTGATATACATATTATTGATGTGTACCTTGCTAGTACTCGTAGTAGCCCTTGGGTATTAGATACTGGTTCAGTTGCTAAATGTTAGTAACTCGAAATAAAATCTACGGAATAAACGGAGACTGACTAAGGGCGAGGTGACGATGTGTGTTGGAAGTGTTTACATGGTTGATATGATCACCATCGCACACTCACTCTACCTTCGTGATTAGTGTTGAACCTAAATAAATGGTATTTGGTGTTTGCGTTGAGCATGAACATGATTAGATCATGTTTATTGCAATACGATTATTCATTTAAGTTAGAGAATAATGGTTATTCTATTTACATGAATAATACCTTCAATGGTCATGCACCCAATGTGAATGGCTTATTGAATCTCAATCGTAGTAATATACATATTTATAATATTCATGCCAAAAGATGCAAGTTAGTAATGATAAGTACCACATGCTTGTGGCACTGCCGCAAAGGTCATATTGGTGTAAAGCACATGAAGAAACCTAATGCTGATGGATCTTTTGACTCACTCAATTTCGAATAGGTTGAGACATGCGAACCATGCCTCTTGGGCAAGATGACTAATACCCCGTTTTCCGGTATGATGGAGCGGGCTAGTGACTTATTGGAATTGATACATGTTGATGTATGTGGTCCAATGAGTGTTGAAACACGTAGTGGATATCATTATTTTCTTACCTTCACTGATCATTTGAGTGTATATGGTGATATTTACTTAATAAAACACAAGTCTGAAACGTTTGAAAGGTTCAAGCAGTTGCAGAGTGAAGTTGAAGACATCGTGACACGAAGATAAAACGTCTATGATATGATCGTGGAGGTGAATATCCGAGTTACGAGTGTGGTATGCAACTTAAGACAATGTGGAAATTGTTTCACAACTCATGCCACCTGAAACACCATAGTGTGATGGTGTGTCCGAATGTCGTAGTCATGCTCCATTGGATATGATGCGTACTATGATGTCTCTTATCGTTTTGCCACTATCATTATCGTGTTATGCATTAGAGATAACTACATTCACTTTAATAGGACGCCACCTAAGTTCATTGAGATGACACCGTATGAACTATGGTTTGGCATAAACCTAAGCTGTCATTTCTTAATGTTTGGGGCTGCGACGCTTATGTGAAAAAGGTTTTCACATAATGAGCTCGAACCCAAAGCGGACAAATGCATCTTCATAGAATACCCTAAGGAAACATTTGGGTATACCTTCTATCCTAGATCCAAGCGCAATTTTTTTTGCTAAAAATGGGTCCTTTCTCGGGAAAGAGTTTCTTTCGAAAGAATTGAGTGCGAGGAAAGTAGAACTTGATGACGTTGTTGAACCGTCACTTCAATTGGATGATAGCACAACACAGAAAGATGTTTTTGCGGTGCCTACGCCAATTGAAGAGGAAGTTAATGATGATGATCATGAAACTTCAGATCAAATTACTACCGAACTTCGTAGGTTGACAAGGATATGTACTACCCATGTGTGGTACGGTGATCATGTCTTGGAAATCATGTTGTGTAACATCCCAAAATTCTAAATTTTGGAATGTTATATTAAATAAATAAGTAGGATTGTTTTCTTGAATGTTGTGTGATTGATTGTGTGTAATTGAGTGGAATTTTGAAACTTTTGAAATTTTAATGAGAGGGAATAAAATGACTTTCCCAAAAATTGTATTTCGAATCCCTATTCAATTTTGAGTTAAAATATTTTCAAAACCCTCTTATAAAATCAAATGAGAGGAGGTAAATGACACTCAAAAATCAGATACAATGTTTTGACTCAAAATTTAAAATAAAAACTATTTTCCATTTATTTGAAATTCAAGTTTCTTTTCATTTTGGAGTTATTGCACACAAAAATAATAATTTTTTAAATTATTTTATTTGGCCTGGAAAAAAATGTTCATGTTTTAGGAAATATTTTTTAAAAAATTTTGATATATAATATGCCTATATAAAATGTTTGCCGATTTTTTTATTTGCTTTTCTTTGCTGTTTTAAAAAAAACAGGAAACACTGTTCATGCCGGAACAATGTTGCTTCGAGAGAAAAAAAACAAAAACTGGGCTACGCCCATGTGCAGGCCGGCTGAATCAGCCCATCCGGTGGGCCTCTCCTTCCTTTTAATTTTCATCTACTTCTAGTCTATTTGTTTAGTCCCACATTGCCTAGCCTTTGACTTCTAAACCTCCCTTCCACCTATAAATATAGACCCATAGGTGAACCCAAAAATCATCCACTTCGGGTTGAATCGAATCGTTTCGGTTTGACTAGCTTTATAAAAAATGTTTTCTTCTCTCCGGCGGGATTTCTGGAAGTCGTCTCCTCTTTGGATTTATATCTTCTCTCCATTCTAAAGGTAATCTCTTCGTATTTTCTTTTATACTCCTGTAGTTTAATATCCCTAGACTAGTATTTCTATAGTAGTATACGATAGAGTAATTAGATTATTAATTAGTCTCCGTATTTACTCATTAGTCCTAGAATTATTTTAGACATAGCATTTTTCCTCTGTAAAACAGCTTGGCCCAAAATTTTCAAATAGCCATAACTTTTTACTCGTTTATCAGAATTAGATGAAACCAACGCCTACAGTTTTGTCTTGACCTCACCTATCCAATCAACCTATCACGTCAACTTTTTTTCAAAATTTAAAATTTCGAAATTTATTCAGATTTATATTCAAACTTCTTTTGATCATATCTTTTTATCCGTAGCTCCGTTTCCGATGAATCCAATTGCGTCGGATCCGTATCAAAGTAATCTTTCCGTTCACATCATTAGTGTTATCGTTTCAACATATAATTTTGATCTTGCTCATACTTCTCTATTAGTCCCCAAATGTGTTCACACACCGTACTAAGCTAATTCAATGCCATATTGAATTGCTTATAACTTTTGATCCGTCATTTTGAACCTAGTAATTCTTTTTTCTACACGTTCATATTGACATCCCATATATAGTAACATCATTAGTTTCAATCTTTGAACCTTCCAAATTTGAGCGATTCAATTTGAATCCGAACCTTCATTTGATCATATCTTGCAAAGTGTAACACCGTTTCAATTGATTCTTTTTGCCCCTAAATTCTCGTGTCATATATTTCTATTCATAACCATCATACTTCGGTTCAACTTCTTTTGACCTTTGTGAATTCAGATTCAATTCATACTTGAATTTACAATTTATTTCATACTTCAATTTGCTATAACTTGTGTTGTAGTGCTCCATTTCAATTAAATTCTTTCTACAAATAAATTCTTATGTCTTATGCTATTTGTCAAACAACATTCATGTTGTTCTCTCATACCTTGGATCGTCTTCCGTAGTCTCTCCAACCTAACCTTATATAGCAATAGATCATCATCCATTAACTCTTTTGAGTTGATTCCTCCACTTTCACTTTACAACACCGTTAGAACCGATCTTTTCTTATTTAACCTTAGTATGTTGTTATTTTCGCACCAAGACATGTTTTATTCTTGCGTTTTCAGTTCTTTGTTTTGGCATGAATGTTTATTGAATGTTATTTGCTTACGATAGATTTTCATCGGAGAGTGACGAATAGTCTATCAGTTACTTCTGAGAGCGATATTATTCTTCATCAACAGTACAGGCAAGTCACTTTGATCATCTTTACCCATGTTTTTATTGCATTAGTTCTACCATCCCCCCCCCAATTGCATGCGAAGTAGGTAATTGGAAACTTGGTTACTGTTGTAGTATCATGTGGTAGGTACCCCCTCTCAACCCTTGACACATTGGCCTCGGGAAATGTTGTTTTACTTTTTGCTATGCTATTAGTAGACGGGGTTGGTTGTGTGATTCATGAGAGTTGAGAGAGTTAATAATTTCAAGACCTACAAAATGATCAAGACTTCAAGACTCCGAGTTTTCAACTTACCTCTGGGTGGATGATGGTTGAACGGCACCCTAGAGAAACCAATGGATTTGCCTAGGTGTTGCTGGAGATGGCCAGTATTCACGCGGAAAGGTCCACCCAGGCACAAAGAGATGGATGGATGCTTCAAGACCCAAGGCTTACCTGCACAGCCACAAGTCATTATGGGCTCTGGCTTGGTTGGATATCGTGGTGACCCTGGACAGGCGGTGCTACGAGATGTAGAAGAACGGTAGGAAAGGATGGGCACCGACAGAGTCGCAGGGAAACCCTTTGGAAGACCATGTTTTGGTCATCTGTTTCTCAAACACCCTGAAGTGCGAGAAATCAAACGGAGGCGACCAAATCTTGTGGGGAACGTGTGCAAAACTCTGCAGAGTACTCAACCTAATCGATTAGTCGTGTCCATGGTCATGGACGACTTGAGCCAAAGGAACTAAAACTTCTGGAACTCTCAACACAATTAATTACATTGATGTGGCTATTAATGTCAACTTGGGTATGAGAATTGGCTGGTGGAACCATCTCATTAATCAACCAACATTGTAGTAATTATGCTTTTTGCCCTCTCTTGTTGTAGGAAAATTTTGGCTTTATGCAAAACCCACTACCCCACTTGCCATATATGCATGTAGAATAGATGATTATTTTACACCCCTCTTTTGTGACTTGCCGGCATATTCAAAATGCTGACCTACACGGCTGCAACGTCTTATGTTGCAGATGAGCTCTACGACGGTTAAGAGTACGATTCAGGGTTACGGTTTACACTCAACCTGCCGTTGGTGTTATTGGGACTCCACTCCCGTTGACTGTTTCCGCTGAGATCTTAAGGTATATATCATTTTTTACGTTAATTACATGTGATTGCACTTTGATATATACATTGATGTACTGTGTGTGCCAGCATACTGATCCAGGGATGGCACAGAAAACACAGAGGCTTGACTCGTTTTGAGTCGGGTCGCTACATGTTGTTAGACAATGATGAGCCTATGAACTATGAAGAAGTGATGGTGGGCCCGGATTCCAACAAATGGCTAGGAGCCATGAAATCCGAGAAAGGATCCATGTATGAAAACCAAGTATGCACTTTGGTAGACTTGCCCGTTGAATGGCAAGTCGTTGAGTACAAATGGACCTTTAAGATGAAGACAAACACTAATGGTGAATGTCAGCATTTATAAAGCTCGACTTGTCACAAAGAATTTTCCGCCAAGTTCAAGGAATTTACTATGATGAGACTTTCTCACCCATAGTGATGCTAAAAGAATGTTGGAATCAAGTTAGCAGTTGCTACATTTTTCGATTATGAAATCTGGCAGATGGATGTCAAAACAAATTTTCCTTTATGGTATTTCGTAAAGAAAGGTTGTATGTGATACAACCAGAAGGTTTTGTCAATCCTAAGGATTCTAAAAGGTATGCAAGCTCCATCGATCCTTGAATGGACTGGAGCAAGCATCTCGAAGTTGGAATAGACGCTTTTATGAGGTGATCAAAGTCTTTGAGTTTATACAACGTTTATGAGAAACTTGTATTTACAAGAAAGTGAGTGGGAGCACTATAGAATTTCTGATATGTATATGTGGTTGACATATTTTTGATCGGAAATAATGTAGAATTTATGGAAAAAAATATGGGTTGTTTGAAATAAGTTTTTCAAAGGAAAACATGGATAAAGCTACTAGTATATTGGGCATAAAGATCTATAGAGATAGATCAAGACGCTTGATACAACTTTCAATAAGAACATACCTTGACAAGTTTTTGAAAGAGTTCAAAATGGATCAATCAAAAAGGAGTTGTTGCCTGATTTCTAAGGTTTGAAGTTTAGTAAGACCCAAGACTCGACCACAGCACAAGAGAAAGAAAGGTTGAAGGTCGTCACCTATGCCTTATCCATAGGCTCTATATAGTATGCCATGCTATGTACCGCGCCAATGTGTGCCTTGCCCCATGTCTCACAAGGGGGTACAAGAATGATCCAGGAGTGGATCACTAGACAACGATCAAAGTGATCCTTAGTAACTAGAGGACTAAGGAAATATTTCTCGATTATGGAGGTGATAAAGAGTTCGTCGTAAAGGGTTACGTCGATGCAAGCTTTAACACCAATCCGGATGACTCTTAGTAGCAATCCGGATACGTAGTGGAACAGCCATTTGGAATAGCTCCAAGTGGAGCATAGTAGCAGTATCTACAGTATGACATAGAGATTTGCAAAGTACACACGGATCTGAATGTCGCAGACCCGTTGACTAAAACCTCTCTCACATCCAAAACATGATCGAACCACATAACTCATTGGGTGTGAGATTCATAACAATATAAATCACATAGTAATGTGATCTGGATTAATGATTCTATTGCAAGTGGGAGACTATTGGAAAAATGCCCTAGAGGCAATAATAAATTAGTTATTATCATATTTCCTTGTTCATGACAATCGTTTATTACCCATGCTAGAATTGTATTGATCAGAAACTCAGATACATGTGTGGATACATAGACAACACCATGTCCCTAGTATGCCTCTAATAGACTAGCTCGTTGATCAAAGATGGTCAAGGTTTCCTAGCCATGGACATGAGATGTCATTTGATATCGGGATCACATCATTAGGAGAATGATGTGATGGACAAGACCCAAACTGTAAACGTAGCATATGATCGTGTTATTTTATGCTATAGTTTTCTGCATGTCAAGTATATGTTCCTATTACCATGAGATCATGCAACTCACTGACACCGGAGGAGTACCTTGTGTGTATCAAACGTCACAACGTAACTGGGTGACTATAAAGGTGCTCTACAGGTATCTCCGAGGGTGTCTATTGGGTCGGCATAGATCAAGACTGGGATTTATTACTCCATGTGACGGAGTGGTATCTCAAGGCCCACTCGATAATACAACATCACAACAAGCCTTGCAAGCAAAGTGACTAAAGTGTTACCCACGGGACCTTGTATTACAGAACGAGTAAAGGGACTTGCCGATAACGAGATTGAACTAGGTATAGAGATATCGATGATCGAATCTCAGGCAAGTAAAATACCGAAGAACAAAGGGAATTGCATACGGGATTAACTGAATCATTGATATAGAGGTTCAACTGATAAAGACCTTTGTAGCATATGTAGGAACCAATATGGGCATCCAGGTCCCGCTATTGGTTATTGACCGTACAGGTGTCTCGGTCATGTCTAGATAGTTCTCGAACCCGCAGGGTGTGCACACTTAAGGTTTGATGATGTTTCGGTAGTATTAAGTTATGTATGTTGGTGACCGAAGGTTGTTCGGAGTCCCATATGAGATCCCGTACATCACGAGGAGATCTGGAATGGTCCAGGGGTGAAGATTGATATACAGGAAGTTGGTGTTTGAGTTCCCGAAAAGTTTCGGGACCTGCGAATCATGTGACAGAGTGCTAGAAGTGTTCTGGGGGGTCCATCAGGTGGGCCCATCTACTCTGAAGGGCCTCATGGGCTGTGAGAGGGTGCGGACCAGCCCCTGGTGGGCTGGCCGCACCTCCCACCTCAAGGCCCGTGCGGCTAGAGGCTAGGGTTGGACCAAAAGGGTGGGCTAGCCACAAAACTTGATGGCCAAGCCACCCTGGCCGCCGCCCCACGTCCTTGGCCACGGGCCACCCTAGGGTGGGAACCCTAGGGCACCCCACCTCCTCCTCTCCTCCTATATATAGTGGAGGGAGAGAGAGGGCAACTCACCTGAAAAATCCACGTTCTGACCTCCCTCCCTCCCACGATCAGCTCCACCACCACCGCCACCACGCCTTTGTGTTGCCAGAGAAGTCATCTATCTATCCACCCTCGCTTGCTGGATCAAGGTGGTGGAGATCGTCATTGAGCTGTATGTGTGCTAAACGTGGAGGTGCCATCCATTCGGCGCTAGATCGGAAGGATCGTGATTGGATCGCGGAACGGATCGTGATGGGATCGTGGGACGGCTTGCGATTTGGATCGCGAAGACATTTGACTACATCAACTGTGTTTCTTAACGCTTAGCGCTTAGCGATCTACAAGGGTATGTAGATCCACTCTCCCTCTCATAGATGCTCATCACCATGGATATATCTTGCGTGTGCGTAGGAAATTTTTTGTTTCCCATGCAACGTTCCCCAACAGTATGGCCCATGTTTGCATGTGTTAGAAATATCGTGTTCCCATGCAAATCTAGACTGGGTCTCCCCAGTTAGAGTTTTACTTAACGGTTGCCTTGGGTGATTCCAGGCATCGGAAAGTTAAGTCAGTGAGTGCAGGTCAGGTGTGTTTTCAACTCAAATACTATAATCGGAATTAGCCAACGTCTTGGGTTGACTAAAGAAATCTGTTATTCGTGGGTAAAGAGTACAACTTCTGCAAAGTGTAAAACCTATTCGGATAGCCGTGTCCATGTAGGACCGAAAATATGTCTAGAGGGGGCTGATTAGACTACTTGACCAAATAAAGGTTTCGCCTACACCAAGTTTTAGGGTGGACAGTTTTCAGCATTTCATGGAAAGTCAAGTACACCCTACACATGCAAGTCTAAGAGTATATAGCAGTGGAAAGTAACAACAAGCATGTATAGATGGGATAGGGTAGGAAGATCAAATGCTGTTGTAGACACGATGATTTTTCCTGTGGTTCCGATAGGCGGCGCTATCGTACATCCACGTTTATGGAGTCTTCAACCCACGGAGGGTAACAGTCGCGAGAGTCCACGGAGGGCTCCACCCAAAAGGGTCCACGAAATAGCAACCTTGACTATTCCATAACGGCTTCCGTCCACGAAGGACTAGCCTCACTATGGGTAGATCTTCATGAAGTAGGCGATCTCCTTGCCCTTACAAACTTCTTGGTTCACTCCACAACATGAAGTAGGAGGCTCGCAAGCGACACCTAACCAATCTAGGAGGCACCACCCTCCAAAAGGTAATAGGCTCAGTAATGACGATGAACTCCTTGCTCTTGTGCTTCAAGATGATAGAGTCCTTAGCACCCAATCACTCTCTCACAGATTTGGTATGGTGGAAGAGATGGGATTGGTGGAAAGCTACTTGGGGAGGCTAGAGATCAAGATCCATATGATTGGAGTGGAAGATCTTGACCTCAACACAAGGGTAGGTGGTTCTCTCTCAGAAAATCTGATAGGATAGGTATGGAATAGTTCTGAGCGCTTCTCTCTCGAGTAGGTGGTGGTGAACGGGTATATATAGGCATCCCCAAAAATACAACCGTTACACACAAAATGACCAACTCGGTGACACCGATGTGTTAATCTCGGTGGTACCGAAGTGACCAAAAGGTGGCAACTTTTGAATCTCGGTGAGACCGATATAGGAAACTCGGTTGCATCGATAAGGTGACCAACGGTCAGATTTCCAATCTCGGTGATGCCGATCCAACATTCTCAATGGGACCGAAAATGTGAGTTTGCGTAACAGAAAGTTGGCAACCTAAACTCGGTGGCACCGATATGGAATCGGTTACACTGAAGTGGCTAGGGTTTGGCTGAGTCTGTCTAGGTTCTGGAATCGGTGGCACCGGTATGGGAAAGTTGGTTGCACCGATTTTGAGTGTTAGGTATAGAACAGACTTTGGCAGGAGAGTTTGTGGATGTTTTTGGCGACTATCACTTGTGCATGTTTGAGCATATTGTTCACCAACAAAACCTTACCCCCTTTTAATAGTATTGGCTTTCCTATGGACTCAAAGTGATTTCTCACAAATATAAAATGTAGAGTCCTTTTGCTTGAAGCTTGGCCAACCTATTTCCTTGCATCTTGGGGTATGTCCACAATCTCCTTTTGCCAATCCTATCATTGAATATTTCCGGAAATATACTTGGGGAAACATTAGTTCAATGACTTATATGTTGTTATTAATTACCAAAACCACTAAGGGAGCAAATTTGCTTTCAGTCCACGGTTAAGGACTACAGTCTGGGATAGGTCAAGTGACGGTCTTAGTGTTAGTCTTCGAAGGAATTAATTAAACCAAGATATTGATCATGAATTATGACGGATGATTATTATTATCAATTTTGTTATGGACTAACCTTTTCTCTTATATGAGTTGTTGAGTATCCCTGGGAAGGTTCTGCCACATGGATACCCATGTTTGTAATTTCAATATAAGCCCTTTATGTAGTGTCGTCTCAGACACCCGTCTGTGGCAACTCATGTTATTATTTTCAATATAAGCCCTTTATGTGACGTCGCCTCAGACGCCTGACTATGGCACTCATGTATTTATTTCTGATATAAGCCCTTTATGCAATGTCGCTCAGACGCCCGACTGAGGCATGTTCTTCATTTTCCTTTCGAGGTGTCGCTTTAGACACCCGTTTGGCACATTTTATTTTCTTGGAATCCTCGGGAGAACTAACACCCGATGTTCCATTCACATTTTTACCTTTCCTTGGAAATTCTTAACTTGCTTTATTATACTCCCTCCGCCCCGAAATATAGGTCGTCGAGGCAGTTTCCCGACTAGGTGAAAAGGGGGTGAGATGACCAGGTTACCCCTGGTTCGAATTCCACCAGATCCGTCTCCTACCTCCAGCCCCGCCTCCGCCCTCCACTCCGCCTTTGCCATCCACCCCACCTCCTTCCTCCACCGATCCACCCCACCTCCACCTCTACCTCCTCCATCCGCCCTCCACCTCTCCCTCCTCCCTCCTCCCAACATCCCTGCTACTGGCGACTCCATCCCGTGCTGCTTGCCTCCTTCGCCTGCTGCTGGCGCCTTCATCCCATGTTGCTCGCCTCCATCCCTTGTTGCTGGCTGCCGGTGCCTCCATCCCTTTCTGCTGGTGCCTCCATCCCCTGCTGCTAGTGCCTCCATCCCCTGCTGCTCGCCTCATGTTCGCTGCTGAGCTGGAACTACTATTGCCTCATCTTTGTTGCTGTTCTAGGAATCAAATGGTGATATTCCAATAACAGGTGAATTTCCTGCACATCAACACACAAGATAAACAATGATGTGAATTGCTGATGGCACTGTACTCTACTATAATGCATAACAAGGTAGTAATTGACTGAAACTCCTAATCCCAAATTGTGACAATATAATTCTGAGATATTGTATGAAGTTGTAATCATATTATTCCAAGATCCTGTGACACTATCTTGCATACGGAACATATCCTCTTCTAATTTGTGAGCAACTGCAAGCATGATAATATTCTAAAGAGATATTGTACAGTGACATAACTAATGATATTCAGGACAGGAGTGTTCTTAGATATGGTTCAAAACCAAAGATATAACACCTCAGGATTTATTTGGACAGTGAACGAGAACTTTTGGAGCATGTTGTTTCTATCTCGAAAGTCCCTTTAGAACTATCAGGTCCACGTTGCTAAGAAGGAAAACAAAACAGACACACCAGATTTGATGCTAATTATGAAGAGACAATTGGCACTTCGGCATTTACAAAACCAGAAAGAGAGCAGGTAATAGTTAGCCAGTGTGAAGAATTTCATTTTTCTTAACTTGTTCGAAGTAAACAATTTGATGATCGTAAGCAATATGAGTAGCTAAGAAAAGTTATACTCCATGTGAAGCCAGCTAGCTAAGTAGAGGAAATGCATTTAGGAGACAGAACTTTGATGGAGTACTTACTATAGCATTTCAGGACAATGTGAAACCCAGCTGTTGCCTTCCCTCCTTTTCCTATTATTGCATAAATTTTGGAAAGAAACAATAAATTTAGGAGTACTCCTGCATTATTTGAAGTAAATACTGAACTGAGCCTAGCCTTGCCTCATATCAAGGTCTCTGTAAAATCCTTGCTCCCGGGCGTGCTCCTTCTCCTAGGTATCCTCCTTCTTCTCCTACTACAGTAGCAACAACAAGTCAATAACAACAGCAATTGACAACACCAACAGGTCAATAACAACAACAACAACAACAACCACTCCTGGAGATCAATAGCAGGTCAATAACAATTACCATGGACTTTGATCTAAATTGTGCTCCAATCGAGGAAGAGGACATACCTGAAGAAGGCAATGTTGAGCAAGAGAGTGATTTGAACATGGAAGAAGATCATCCATTGCAAGATGCAGGCGGTGAGTACTTCAGGAACATGCATTCAAAAGGAGAGGACTCCATGAGTAAATATGATAATGTGAACATGTTAGCATGTGCATTCATTTAGTGCACACTAACAATAATAAATTAACTCTCTATTTAAAAATGGATATAGCAAAATGAGAGAGTTCATGCTCATGTTCATTCATCCATGCTCATGCTCATTCATTCATGTTCATGTTCATTCATTAAAATGTTCTCATGTTCTCATGCTCATGCTAATTCATGCACTCCTTTTTATCACTACTCATGATCATACACTACTAAAGTTCGATAATATGATCATTTCATCATTTGCTCATTTGAGTATTTATTTGTGCAAGTGTTGAGAAAGCAGTTCAAAAAAGGGATAGCCTTGATGACAAGCAAAAATATGTTGTTTATGTTGCATTACATGCGTTGTGTACGAGTAGAGGGGGCAAACATAACAGAAATGGTAAGGAAAACATTGCTGACTTTTTTGGAGTAGGTGTCTGGAATATTAGAATTTGGAAGAAAGCGATGAGGCAGATTGTACAAGCTTTGGAGGTTGATGCTTCTAGTCAAAGAAAAGGAAACTGTGGAAGAAGGCCAAAGGACATCAACCTAGACCAAATTCCTACAATCCCTCTAAACAGAAGGTCTACGATCAGGTCACTTGCTTGGCAACTCAGATGCAGCCCCACCACACTCCATAGGAAGTTCGTGTTGAAGTTGATAAAGAGGCATTCAAAGTGTGTGAAGCCAATTCTAGAGGAAAAGAACAAGAAGGATAGAATGTATTTTTGCTTCTCAATGCTCGATGAGACAACACTAGAAAATGGAAGGCCTAAATTCAAGACCATGCAGGACATTGTGCATATGGATGACAAATAGTTCTATATGACTAAGAAAATAGGAACTATTATCTGCTAGATGAGGAGGAAGAGCTTACAAGAACTTTACAAAGAGGTAGTAGTATTGGAAAGGTCATGTTCTTGACTGCCGCTGCTAGGACAAGGCGGGACAGTGAAGGAAATGTGACGTTTTCTAGAAAAAAATGGAATTTAGCCATTTGTGAAAGAACTTCCTGCTCAAAGGAGAAGCGACAATAGGCATAGAGGAACAATGGAGCCAAAGTCCATAAAGGTTAATAGGCAAGTGATGAGAGAGTTCATGATAGATAATTTGCTGCCAGCAAAATAATCTGCTTGTCCTAACAATGATGATGGGCAAACTATATTCATACAACATGACAACGCAAAGACGCATATCTTGCCTAATGTCCCGTAATTTTTAGTAGTTGTTGAATGTCACATCCCTAGATAGCTTTCTTAGGACAGCATGTTTGTGCATCATGTTTCACTTTTTGCATCAATTTGAAATGGGGATTAACAGAAACACCAAATACTTCATTTGATTCAAACCAATTTGTCGATTGTGAAAAACCAACAAATCCAAAATGCCCATCTAAAATGTCCCCTATATCTGATAAATGTGGACATGAATATACCAGGGGTCATTCTAAATATTTGATTATTTATAGCATTTCAAAAATAAATATTAAAGCTGCTGAAAATGCCAAGTAAAGCATTATAAATATTTCAGTTTTCAAAATATTTTGAAACTTTTTATAGAAGTTTGAAATATTCAAACTAAGTTCTATAAAATATTTGGAATATTTTATGCCTAGCATTTGTGCCTAAAAATAAATAAATAAAATGTTAGAAAAATAAAACAGAAACTGGAATTCTAAAAAATGGAAAAAAAGGAGGAAGCCACCTGGGCCGCCCCAGCTGGCCCAGCACCGTCGTTGTCCTCTTGGCGGCCAGGAGGACGAGCACGTGCCCGCTGCGCAAGCGCCAGAGCTGCCACACAGCTCCTTGCGTGCTTGCATCCCCCCGTCACGCTGGCCAGCGGATGAGGACGTGTTGCCGTCCCCATCGCTCTCTCTCTCGCCCATTCTCCCCCCTGCTTCCTCCCTCTCCTTTGCTCTGCCATGGCCGACGGCCCTGCTCGCTCACCACTGTAGTTGTAGCCGCTCCCGCGCCTTCCTAAGCCCGCTAGAGGCTCCGCCTCGTCGTCCCCGTCCTCTGCACCGAGCCACGCATCGCAAGGAGCCTTGGAGCGTCGCCCTCGAGCTCTTCTTCCTCCTCGGACCTGAGCTCCGCCGCCGTCAATTCGTCGCCCCCGAGCCCTCCCCGAGCAAGCTCTCGTCGGCTCCGAGCCTGCTGTGAGCTCCTGACCCTGTCCCCTCTCTTCCCCGGCCGTTTCCCCCTTTGTAGGCCCCGGTTGCGTCGGCTCCCGAAATGCCCCGCCGCATGGCTCGTTGCCGGCGTTACTCCAGTGACCACCTGGTCCATCTGAGGCCACCATCGAGCTCGTGGGGTCACATAGAGCCCGTAGGTGCTAAGCCCCGGCCATGTGGCTCCCTGGTTCGTTGAGCTCGTGCTTGCCCGAGCTCCAGCATCCACCGAGCTCGTCGCCGGTGTTGATCCTGGCCGTCTCAGCCTCTGAGAGGTGTCGGGGTGGACGCGCACATGAGCCTAGGATCGCCTGGTGCCCTCCGTCGTCCATTTGGTCGCCGGAGGAGGAAACCCGACCCCTCCACCGTCTCTGGAGCCACCGGCGGCTCAACGCCGGTGGGTCTTGCCGGAATTGACCACGAGGGTTTGACCCCTGGGTCACTGGCAAGTGGGGTCGGGCTCTGCTAATTTAGGATTTGTCAACTTAATTAATTAATTAAGTTAATAACCCACTGACAGTGGGCCATACCCTAACTAATTAGTAATTAGTATTTTAACTAACTCTGTTACTAGTTGGGTCACTGACCAGTGGATCCCACTAGTCAGGTTTGACCTGTCAACGGTCTATTGACTAGTTGACGTCATGATGATGTCATGTTGATGCAATAAAGAATTTCCTGAATTAAATTATTTCAAAAACTATTTAATACTTAGAAAATTCATAGAAATTAATCTATAACTCAGATTCAAATAAATTATATATGAAAATTTATCAGAAAAATCCAATGAATCCAATGGTGCTGTTATCATGCATGTTAGAGCAACCTATGTAGATGAACATTGACATTTACTAATAGGTTAACATATGAAATATGAAATGGAGAATGATTTTGAACCTATATTCAAAATCACTTCATTTAACTTGGACAGTAGTTGCATTAGCTCATCCATACATGTTGCCATGTCATGATCATGCATCATATTGTTGCACTTGCCGTGTATTGATTGCTATTTATCTGCATTGCAGTAGACCCTACTTCTGAGGATACCTCCGAGTATTCCAACAAAGGAGAAAACCTTCCTGCTTCCCAGCAAGGCAAGCATCCCCATTGATCATTCTGATAACATCCCATTCTCTCGCTCCTGCTCTTGTTCATTGCACTAGGACAAACGTTCACTTGTTTGTCATACATGTTAGATGAACCCATTCCTTTGCTTGACCTGTCACTGTCACGGTAAATAGCTAAACCTTGCAACCTAGCATACTTGGTAGATGCTTGAGCCATGTTGTGATTTACCTACTTTGCATGCTATGCTTGCTATGCTTATAGTTGTGTCAGGTATGATTCATCTGGGTGATGAAATGGAGTGAAACAATATTGTTCTAATGTGATAAAATTATGATGAACCCGATTTGGTAATGGTAGCGATGAGAGGCTATGTGGGAGTACATAGCGGGTTGTCTCATTGGCACCGTTCTTAGGAACTGAGTTCCGTGTTTGTCATCCAAGGCTAGTTACTACCACATGCTGGGCCCTGAAATATGACCCTACTTGACTTATCAATCTCTTAGTCCTTGGTCTAGGAGTTGCAAGTAGTTTCTAGTGTTTATAGTATGCTAGAGGATGTGCCTAGCGCTGACCCTAGGGGTGGGTTACGACGTGATAGGCAGTGGCATGGTGTACCAAGGGTCACCCGAATGGTGGGCTTGGGAATCCTGCACACATCGGTTGGGGCCATAGCGGAAACTTCGGCCGGACTTCCGTGCGGGTTCAGTCTCAAATAGGCGATAGCCTGGACTAGAGGTCTTATGTGATTGACGGTCGTGGCCGACTCCCTCATTGGGCTTCCACTTGAAGGTTGCCGAGGTGCATGGTTTTATGAGCACACAGCGATAAGTGGCGAGAGCGCGTGTGAAGAAGTACACACCTGCAGGGTATGAAACTATTCGAATAGCCACGTCCTCGGATATGGACTACTTGGAAAACTTATGTTGTTCATAGAAATGGATACTCATAAAAATATCAAGAAAAGTGTGAGTACCGTGGATGGCACTCTCGTAGGAGGCGGAAGTGAATCCATGGTGGTGTATTGATGTGGAGTTAGTGGACTTGTGTACGATATCTAAAATCTAAATAAAGAGTTAAAATGGTGTAGTATAAGTTAGCCATGAGTCAAAGCTGGCATTGCTGCATAAACTCCACCACTCCCCTTGTTGATACTTGAGCATCAATAGTCTAGGTATGCTTTAAAGACTTGTTGAGTACGTTTGTACTCATGTTTTCTTAATAAATGTTGCAGATGATACTCAGGACCCATCAGGTGGGTTCTATCTAGATGTCGACGACGCTGAATAGCTGGTGTCCCAGCTACGAACTTATACCCTGTGGTGTGTTGTAGATAGTCAGGAAAAGTGCCTTTTTCCCCTTTCAACTGTCTGTACTCACACAGCTTTATGCTTCCACTTGGTTTGTATGAACTTGCTTGTATGACTTGAGTGTCGGGTCATGTGACCCCTACCTGTAAGAACATATTATGCAAGGCTCTTCTGAGCCTCTTAAATAAAAGTTGTGTTGATGTATGGTTATGTTGTGATGCCATAGTTGTATCTATGCATATCGGGCATGTCGTGCGTACGTGTGACGTGCAACGGTATGTATGGGATCCGACACCTAGTCATGTGCCTTTAGTAGTACTCTTTACGGGAAACTGCCTCTTTGTGCTTCCACCGAGCCTTGGTAGCTTGCTACGGCTCTGGACACATTCATTGACCGGCATGTATCCTTCTTTGTTGTCGTGTCTGTCCCTTCGGGGAAATGTCTCGCAGTGTAATGGAGTCCATGTGGCCTGCTATGACTCGTCTACACACGCTTGAGGCCAACACCTGCATTGCTAGGTTATGTATGCATGTTCCCGTACAGATATGCCACTTGGGTTCTATGACTAGCTATGTCGGCCCGGGTTCTCTGTCGTTTGATTGCCAGAGACATGTTCACATACGAGAGCCAAAAGACGCAAACGGTCCCGGCTAAGGTAAGGTTGCAGCCATGGAGTTTGCCGTGCATGAGGCTGCAAAGTGATGTGATGTGTTATAGTCTGGATTCATATGACTTAGGATCGGGGTCCTGACAGCGTTGGTATTAGAGCCTAACTGACTGTAGGACTACCAAGCCAAACCGGTGGAAGTTGAGTCTAGAAACACTATAGAAAAGTAGGGGAATTGATTGTGGAAGGGAACGTAAGGCCCTTTTTACTCCTCTTCCCAAGTTATTCTATTCTGAGTCATTCTCATCTTTTCTACAGGGTTAAGAGCTAGGATTCTCATCTATTTCTTAGGATGACGAGTTACTAACCATGGACTATTAGCTAGCTTGTTCGAAAGTGAACTTTGGTACTCGAGTATTGTTGGTGTGACAAACAGTTGGAGAAGAGATTTGAGTCTAGATAGTCGAGTGGTTTTGCTTTCCAATCTTTTGCAGTTGTCTCAAAATCCTTTTTGAGCAATTACAACTGTTATGTTGTCCAATTTCTTCTAGAGTCTCTAATGTCTTTGCATCATTCTCTATTTCAGATGCCCCCTCGTCCTTCCCATCAGGCGGTCCGTCTGACCAGGTGCATCGATGTACCTGGTCACACGACCATCTTGGTTAGAGTTATGATGGAGGCTAGTTACCGTTGGTACCCAGAGTACATAGTGGAGGAGCAGTATCGAGATTTCAACCAGAGCCAGTATCTGTGTACCGTTAAGATATGTCCATCATATCCTGCAGCTGCAGAGCCGCTTCATTGGACTTATCGATTATGTGTCACCATACACGTGGCAGTTCAGGAGGCCGCCTACACCATGCTGACTATCATAAGGTTTCACCATGGTCTGGTTCAGAACACAGAGTTCTGTTATGTTCCTGCTTCTCTGGGAGGAGAGGATAGCTATCTTAGTGCAGCCTACTATGATCATTCTCACGAGGACCCTAGGCTGCAGGTGACCGCTCAGATGTTGGAGAACAGGGATCATGATGCACGTGCCCTTTACATGGAGCTATATGCTACCCGTGCACGTCTTTGGACAGCCCTGACGCAGCTAGCACCTGTCGTGCAGACATGCTATGGAGATTTGGAGGGCCTGAACCCATCGCGGACTCATGTTCTAGAACACGTAGATTGGCCCGATGTTGGAGGCATCACTCCTCTTCGAGAACCGCTGTTGCCACCAACAAGGGGACCGAGGCCACATCGTGTCCTTACGGTTTCCAGGGATCATAGGCTAGGGTGTTTGCAGATCCTCAGGTTCAGCTCCCGGGCCACTGGGGTAATCTATATGAGGCATTCTACGGCGATGCTTGAGTACATGGATGTTAGTACTACTATGGTTGTAGTCGTATCGCCACAGTCCTGCGTGTCTTGTGGGATATGACTGAGGTTGAGAGCTGAGTTTCGGAGGTGTAGATAGATAATGTATAGGAAGCTTGTAATGCCTCCGATGAGTTGTGTCATCTCTCTGTAGTTTGTATTTCAGCTTGGGCTTGTACTGAACTATGTCATGGTGTCTATGAATCATGGTGTTCATATGGCAATTTGTTATTACCATGTTGATCAGGTGTTTACCTATACATGCCATGTTGTCCAGTACATTCCTTATCTCATTCGGGTGTCTTCCTTGTCTAAGTTGTGGGTTTGTTTTCCAAGGATGGTGTCAACTAGGAATAACCCTGTGCCTGCCCCCGAGCAGGGCGAGGGAAGCCAGCCAAGGCAAGAGAATCTGTCACAGGCGCCCTCTTTGAAAGAAGTGATGGTCGAAGCTGAACGGAATAAAAGGGAGACCAACAGGCTATTGGAATGTATTGAGAAGAACACAACACATACTCCACGCAATGATCACAATGATGGTGTGTCCCTCAATGACTTCGATAAGTTGTGCCCACCTAAGTTTCATCATTCGGTCGACCCGCTCGATGCGGATGACTAGATGACCAGCATGTCCCGCAAAATCTAAGCTGCCAATGTATCTGAGGCCAACAAGGTGACCTTTGCTGCTTACTTTATGGAAGGACCCGCCAATCTATGGTGGGAAAATTATGAAGCTATGCGTCCCGTAGGCCCCGCACCAACTTGGGCAGATTTCAGCAAGGCATTCCGTACCCATCACATCCCGGAGGGCTGATGGATCGCAAGAGAGAGGAGTTCTGTGCTTTCACCTAGGGCAGAATGATAGTGGATGCCTATATCCGTGAGTTCGGCAATCTTTCTCATTATGCTCTGAAGGAAGTGTCAACCGATGCCAAGAAACAGGCTAGGTTCCACAAGGGACTTAGTCCTGAGCTCCGTCGAGATTTGCGCCTGCATGAGTGCACAATCTTCCAGGCTCTCGTCAACAAGGCTATCAAAGCCGAAACTGGACAGACTAACTATGAGGCAACTAAGAAACACACCCGTGACTTCAGCCCCACATCTGGCTCAGGCTCCAACAAACGCGGGTGTGGGTGCCCAACGCAGCTCTGCCACCAAGGCACACCGTGAGGCCATCCTTCCAGGCACCTCGCCCAGCTCAGCCAAACCCTCCAGCCAGGACATTCGGAGGTCCTCCTACCAATGCTGCTCCCCATGCCACCGTTGTCTGCTACAAATGTGGAGAACCAGGACACTACTCCCATGAGTGTCCTCAGAACAATGCTAAGACGGCTGGACGTGGGAAGCCGGGAAAAGCCTTCTATGTGAAGCCAGCTCCTGCTCGTGGTCGAGTGAACTATGTTTCTGCTGAAGAAGCCCTTGAGGACCCTGATGTTATCCTAGGTACACTCCTTGTCAATAGTCATCCAGCATCTGTTCTGTTTGATACTGGAGCATCTTATTCATTCATCTCAGAAAGTTATGCATAGTTGCATAACATGTCTTTTTGTGATATCCCTACTCCTTTAGTAGTTCGGACTCCTGGTTCAAAATGGAAAACTTCTAGGGTAATCCATGACAATGAGATTCTTGTGGATAGGCTAGTCTTCCTAGCATCTTTGATAGCCCTCAAGTCTTCGGACATCAATATCATCTTAGGCATGGACTGGATGAAAGCCCACTATGCTAAGATTGATACTCATACTAGGAATGTTCAACTTACACATCCCTCGGGTGACATAGTTAATGTCTCCACTCGAGAAGCCAAGCGCCAACTCTATTCTCTCAATGCTAGTCCTCTTCCAGAATTAGAAGATATTCCGGTAGTCCGTGACTTTCCGGATGTCTTTCCAGAAGAAATGCCAGGAATTCCACCTGTTAGAGATGTTGAGCTTGTGATAGAGCTCATCCCAGGGACTGTCCCAATAGCCAGAAGTCCCTATAAGATGGCACCCTTAGAACTAGCCGAACTTAAGAAACAACTCGATGAGGCTTTGTAGAAAGGTTTCATTCGTCCTAGTTCTTCTCCTTGGGCTTGCCCCGTCCTCTTTGTTAAGAAGAAGGATGTATCGAATCGAATGGTTGTGGATTATCGCCAGTGAATCTAGTCACCATAAAGAACAAGTATCCGCTCCCCAGGATCAATGATTTGTATGATCAACTCGTTGGATCCTTTGTCTTTTCCAAAATGGATTTAAGGTTGGGATACCATCAAATCCGAATTAGAAATGGGGACATTTCAAAAACGGCTACTGTTACTCGTTATGGCCAATACGTGTACACCATCATCTCCTTCGGTTTAACCAATGCCCCAGCCACCTTCTCTCGCTTGATGAATTCGATCTTCATGGAGTATTTGGATAAATTCGTCGTGGTCTACCTCGACTATATACTCATCTACTGGAAGAACGAATAGGAACATACCGAGCATCTAAAGCTGGTATTGATGAAACTTCGAGAGCATCGTATGTATGCCAAATTCTCCGAGTGTGAATTTTGGTTACTAGAAGTGACCTACCTAGGCCACGTGATCTTTGGTAAAGGTATTGTTGTCAATCCCGAGAGAGTTCAGTCCATCCTTGATTGGACTCAACCTGAATCGGTTAAGCAAGTTCGGAGTTTTCTTGGCTTAGCGAGCTATTGTCGCCGCTTTGTCGAGAATTTCTCCAAGGTTGCGAAACCTCTGACTGAACTCCTCAAGAAAAATAAAAAGTTCGAGTGGACCCCACAATGTGAGCACAGTTTTTAGGAGTCGAAAAGACGCCTGACCTCTGCTCCCGTTCTGGTGCCACCAGACTTCTCTAAGGACTTTGTTATCTATTGTGACGCCTCGCGACCAGGATTAGGTTGCATTCTCATGCAAGATCGTCATGTGATTGCATACGCATCCCGACAGTTGTGTCCACATGAGGATAATTATCCAACACATGATCTTGAGCTTGCAGATGTGGTCCATGCACTGAAAACATGGCGACGTTACCTTCTCGGTAATCGTTGCGAAATTTACACTGATCACCAAAGTCTGAAATATATCTTCACCCAGCCGGATTTGAATCTCAGGCAAATACGATGGTTTGAGTTGATTACAAATTACGACTTAGGGATAACTTCCACCTAGGGGAAAGCCAATGTCATGGCTGATGCACTAAGTCATAATTCTTATTGTAACAACCTGATGTTAGAGCAAGGTCAACCACATCTCTATGAGGAATTTCGGAAGTTGAACCTCCACATTGTTCCTCAAGGATTCCTTTCCAACCTGGTGGCGAAACCTACTCTTAAGGATCAAATTATAGCTGGCCAAAAGCATGATAAGGGTATTTCTCGGATCAAAGAGAACCTCGTTAGCGGTATCGCTAAGGATTTCTCTATCGATGATCAAGGTGTGGTGTTCTTTCAGAACCGTTTGGTGGTTCCCAAGAACCCACAACTTCGGCAGTTGATCCTTAAGGACGCTCATGATTCTCCTCTCACAATTCATCCGGGTAGTAACAAGATGTATCAGGACCTACGCTAGAGGTTCTGGTGGACTAGGATGAAGAGAGAAATTGCTTAGTTCGTTGCTAATTGCGACATTTGTCGTCGCGTTAAGGCGGAACATCAAAGGCCTGCTGGCACCCTTCAACCTTTAGCTATTCCTGAATGGAAATGGGATAAGGTCGGTATGGATTTTATTACTAGATTTCCCAGGACTAAGAGAGGGAATAATAATATCTTTGTGGTCATAGACCGCCTTTCCAAAGTGGCTCATTTTCTTCCTGTTCGGGAGACTATAACTGCTAGCCAGCTAGCGGAGTTATATGTTTCTCTAATAGTTTCTCTTCATGGTGTTCCATTGGAGATTAACTCAGACCGCGAAAGTATCTTTACTTCCCGATTTTAGGAAAGTTTCCAAACGGCTATGGGGACTCATCTATCCTTTAGCACTGCTTTCCACCCGCAATCAAGTGTTCAAGTTGAGCGAGTCAATCAAATCCTCGAAGACATGCTCTGAGCTTGTGTATATCCTTCGGTATGAGTTGGGAGAAATGTCTTCCATTTGCCAAATTTGCTTATAACAATAGTTATCAATCAAGCTTGGGCAAAGCCCCTTTTGAAGTTCTCTATGGACGAAGGTGTCGAATACCTCTTAACTGGTCAGAAACCGGAGAGAGGCAACTCTTTGGCCCGGCTATGATCCAGGATGCAGAGGAGCAAGTGCGCATTATTCGCGAATAGTTGAAAACAGCCCAATCTCGTCAAAAGAGCCAATATGATCGTCATCATAAGGCTGTGACCTATGAAGTAGAAGGCTTACCTTCGGGTTACACCTCAGAAGGGTACCCACCGATTCGGTATCAAGGGCAAGTTGTCTCCTCGTTACATTGGACCTTTTCGCATTCTTGCTAAACGAGGAGAGGTTGCCTACCAATTGGAACTTCCGTCGCATCTTTCCAAGGTTCATAATGTCTTCCACGTATCGCAACTCAGGCATTGCTTCTCGGACCCTCTCTCTGAAGTAGACCACGAAGCGCTTGATCTCCAAGATAACCTTACCCATCGAGAATACCCTGTTCGTATTCTTGATCAAGCTGAGCGTACCACTTGGCGCCAGAACAACAAGTTTCTCAAGGTTTAGTGGTCACACCATTCTGAGAAGGAGGACACATGGGAAAGAGAGGATCGTCTTCGACTAGAGTACCCCGCGCTCTTCCCGACGACTTCCAAATCTCGGGACGAGATTCTTTTGAGTGGGGGTGAGTTATCACATCCCTAGCTAGCTTTCTTAGGACAACATGTGTGTGCATCATGTTTCACTTTTTGCATCAATTTGAAATGGGGATTAACAAAAAAACCAAATACTTCATTTGAATCAAACCAATTTGATGATTGTGAAAAATCAAAAAATCCAAAATGCCCATCTAAAATGTCCCCTATATCTAATAAATGTGGACATGAATATACCAGGGTTTATTCTAAATATTTGATAATTTATAGCATTTCAAAAATAAATATTAATAGCACTTCGTCGTCCCTGAGCCCTCCCCAAGCCCGCTATGAGCTCCCGGCCCTTTCCCCTCTCTTTCCCGGACGTTTACTCTATAGGCCCCGATTACGTCGGCTCCCGAAATGCCCCACCGCACGAGCTCGTCGTTGACGTTGCTCCGGTGACCAGCTGGTCCATCCGAGGTCACCATCAAGCTCGTGGGGTCACGTAGAGCCCGTAGGTGCTAAGCCCCGACCATTTGGCGCCCTAGTGAGTTGAGCTCGTGCTCGCCCAAGCTCCGGCAGCCGCCGAGCTCGTCGCCGGCGTCGATCCCGGCCCTCTCGAAGTGGACGCGCGCGTGAGCCTAGGCTCTCTTGGTGCCCACTGTCGTCCATTTGGTCGCCGGAGGAGGAAACCCGACCCCTCCGCCGTCTCTGGAGCCACCGGCGGCTCAACGCCGATGGGTCTGGCCGGAGTTGACCATGGGGGCTTGACCCCTGGGTCACTGGCAAGTGGGGCCGGGCTCTGCTAATTTAGTATTCACCAAATTAATTAATTAATTAATTAAGTTAATGACCCACTCACAATGGGCCCTACGCTAACTAATTAGTAATTAGTTTTTTAACTAACTCTGTTAGTAGTTGGGTCACTGACGAGTGGATCCCACTGGTCAGGTTTGACCTATCAACGGTCTGTTGACCAGTTTACGTTATGATGATGTCATGCTCATGCAATAAAGAATTTCCTGAATTAAATTAATTTCCGGAACTATTTAAAACTTAGAAAATTCATAGAAATTAATCTATAACTCAGATTGAAATAAATTATATATGAAAATTTATCATAAAAATCCAATGAATCCAATGGTGTTGTTATCATGCATGTTAGAGCAACCTATGTATATGAGCATTGACATTTACTAATAGGTTAACATATTAAATATGAAATGGAGAATGATTTTGAACCTATATTCAAAATCACTTCATTTAACTTGGACAGTAGTTGCATTAGCTCATCCATACATGCTACCATGTCTGATCATGCATCATATTGTTGCACTTGTCGTGTATTGATTGCTATTTATCTGCATTGTGGTAGGCCCTGCTTCTGAGGATACCTCCGAGTATTCCAACGAAGGACAAAACCTTCCCGCTTCCCAGCAAGGCAAGCACCCCCATTGATCATTCTGATAACATCCCATTCTCTCGCTCCTGCTCTTGTTAATTTAATTAGGATAAACGTTCACTTGTCTGTCATACACGTTAGATGAACCCATTCCTTTGCATGACCTGTCATTGTCATAGTAAATAGCTAAACCTTGCAACCTAGCATACTTGGTATATGCTTGAGCCATGTTGTGCTTTACCTACTTTGCCTGCTATGCTTAGAGTTGTGTCAGGTCTGATTCATCTGGGTGATGAACTGGAGTGAAACAATACTGTTCTGATGTGATAAGCTTATGATGAACCTGATTTGGTAAAGGTAGCGATGAGAGGCTATGTAGGAGTACATAGCGGGTTGTCTCATTGGGACCGTTCTTAGGAACTCAGTTCCATGTTTGTGATCCAAGGCTAGTTACTACCACATGCTGGGCCCTGAAATATGACCCCGTTCGACTTATCAATCTCTTAGTCCTTGGTCCAGGAGTTGCAAGTAGTTTCTGGTGTTTATAGTATGCTAGAGGCCGTGCGTAGCGCTGACCCTAGGTGTGGGTTACGACGCGGTAGGCAGTGGCACGGTGTACCAAGGGTCACCCGAATGGTGGGCTTGGGAACCCTGCGCACATCGTTTGGGGCCATAGCGGAAACTTCGGCCGGACTTCCGTGCGGGTTCAGTCTCAAATAGGTGATAGCCTAGACTAGGGGTCTTATGTGATTGACGGTCGTGCCCGACTCCCTCGCTGGGCTTCCGCTTGAAGGTTGTCGAGGTGCATGGTTTTATGAGCACACAGCGATAAGTGGCGAGAGCGTGTGTGAAGAAGTACACCCCTGCAGGGTATGAAACTATTCGAATAGCCACGTCCTCAGATATGGACTACTTGGAAAACTTATGTTGTTCATAGAAATGGATACTCATAAAAATATCAAGACAAGTGTGAGTACCGTGGATGGCACTCTCATAGGAGGCGGAAGTGAATCCATGGTGGTGTATTGATGTGGAGTTAGTGGACTCGTGTGCGATATCTAAAATCTAAACAAAGAGTTAAAATGTTGTAGTATAGGTTAGCCATGAGTCAAAGCTGGCATTGCTGCATAAACTCCACCACTCCCCTTGTTGATACTTGAGCATGAATAGTCTAGGTCTGCTAGAGTTATGTATTGTGGTTACCAAAGGTTGTTAGGAGTCCCGGATGAGATCTCGGACGTCACGAGGAGCTCCGGAATGGTCCGGAGGTAAAGATTGATATTTAGGAAGTCCTATTTTGGTCACCGGAAAAGTTTTGGGCTCATCGGTAGTGTACCGGGAGACCATTGGAAGGGGTATTTTGACCCAAGAGGCTACATGGGCTGTGGGAGGATGAATACCAGCCCTTAGTGGTCTGTAGGAAGTCCCACAAAGGGCCCATGCGTCTGGGAAGAAAAAGCGAAAAAATAAAAAGGTGGAAAAAGGCAAAAGGGCTAAATTAGGAAGGAGTCCTAATCCTACTAGGACTGGAGGAGGAGGACTCCTCCCTTCTGGTTCGGCCGACCCAACGGCTGGCTCCTTAGGAGCCAAGCCTCCTCCTCCTCTCCTCCTATATATACTAGAGGGTTTTAGGGTTTTGGCACAAGATATTCAGCCATGTGCTACCTGTTCCTCTAGTGCATAGTTTCTCCTCTAGATTGGTTTTCTGCAGTGCTTAGGTAAAGCCCTGCCGGAATTGCTCCACCACCATTGCCGCAACACCATCGCGTTGCCGGAGAACTCGTCTACCTCTCCACTCCCTCTTGCTGGATCAAGAAGGCGGAGATCATCATCGAGCTATGCGTGTGCTGAACGCGGAGGTGTCGTCCGTTCGGCGCTAGATCGGAAAGACCGTGATCAAGATTGCGAGACGGATCGTGATGAGATGGCGTGACGGATTGTGATGACTTCGCGGGACGGATCGTGATTGGATCGCGGGACGGATCATGATGAGAACGCGGGACGCTCGGCGATTTGGATCGTGAAGACGTTCGACTACACCAACCGCGTTTCTGAACGCTTCCCGCTTAGCGATATACAAGGGTATGTAGATCCACTCTCCCTCTCGTAGATGCTCATCACCATGGATAGATCCTGCGTGCACGTAGGAATTTTTTGTTTCCCATACAACGTTCCCCAACAGTGGCATCATGAGCTAGGTCTATGTGTAGATGAGATCTCGAGTAGAACACAAAGGGTATGTGGGTGTTGGTGCTTAGATTTCTTCCTCCCTTGGTCATGTTTTGGTTCATCGGTATTGTGGGATGAAGTGGCCCGGACCAACCTTACTCGTACGCTTACAAGAGACCGGTTTCATCGACTAACGTGTAACCTCGCTGCACAAAGATGGCTGGCGGGTGTCTGTTTCTCCTACTTTAGTTGGATCGGATTCGACAAAGGCGGTCCTTGAGAAGGTTGAAAAGCAACTTATGTATCACCGTTGTGGTTTTTGCATAGGTGAGAATTGTTCTTGCTAGATACCCGTAGTAGCCACGTAAAACATGCAACAACAATTAGAGGACGTCTAACTTGTTTTGCAGGGTATGTTGTGATGTGATATGGCCAATTACATGATAAGATATATGTGATGTATGAGATGATCATGTTTTGTAAAGAATATCACGACTTGCATGTCGATGAGTACGGCAACCGGCAGGAGCCATAGAGTTGTCTTTAATTATTGTATGACCTGCGTGTCAATCATTAAGCGCTATGTAATGCTTTACTTTATCACTAAACGGTAGCAATACTAGTAGAAGCATGGTGGGTGCGACAACCCCGATGGCGACACGTTGATGGAGATCAAGATGATGGAGATCATGGTGTCATGTCGGTGACGATGGAGATCATGCCGATGCTTTCAAGATGGAGATCAAAAGCACAACTTCATGGCCATATCATGTCACTTATGATTTGCATGTGATGTTAATCCTTTTATGCACCTTGTTTTGCTTAGGACAACGGTAGCATTATAAGGTGATCCCTCACTTAAATTTCAAGATGAATTGTGTTCTCCCCGAGTGTGCACCGTTGCAAAAATTCGTCGTGTCGAGACACCACGTGATGATCGGGTGTGATAGACTCTACGTTCACATACAACGGGTGCAAGCCAGTATTGCACATGCAGAACACTCGAATTAAACTTGACGAGCCTAGCATGTACAGACATAGCCTCGAAACACAACAGACCGAAAGGTCGAACATGAGTCATATAGCAGATATGATCAACATGATGATGTTCACCATTGAAACCACCTCAACTCACGTGATGATCGGACTTGAGTTGGTGAATTTGGATCATGTATCAAACGAATGAACGGAGGGATGTCAATTTGAGTGGGAGTTCTTAAGTAATATGATTAATTGAACTCATTATCATGAACATAGTCAGTAGTGTCTTTGCAAACTGTGTTGTAGATTACTAGCTCACGCTGTAGCTCCCTTGAATTTTTATATGTTCCTAGAGAAATAGAGTTGAAAGATGATGGTAACAATATTACGGACTGGCTCCGTGATCTGAGGATTGTCCTCATTGCTGCATAGAAGGCTTATGTCCTTAATGCACCGCTCGATCCGCCAACCCCTCTAGCGTCGTCTTTAGATGTTGTGAACATCTGACAGGCACATTCTGATGACTACTTGATAGTTTAGTGCGTCATGCATTACGGCTTAGAATTGAGGCTCTGAAATGTTTTGAACGTCATGAAACATATGAGATGTTCTAAGAGCTGAAATTAGAATCTCGGGCTCGTGCCCGTGTTGCGCGATATGATATCTCCAACGAGATTCTTTGTTTGCAAGATGAAGGAGAATAGCTCAATCGTTGAGCATGTGCTCAGATTGTCTGGGTGCTACAATCGCTTGAATCGAGTGGGAGTTAATCTTCCAGATAAGATAGTGATTGATATAGTTCTCCAAGTCACTGTCACTAAGCTACTAGAACTTGGTGATGAACTATAAAATACCAGGGATAGAAATAATGATCCCCAAGCTGTTCGCGATGTTTGACACCGCGAAGGTAGAAATGAAGAAGGAGCGTCAAGTGTTGATGGTTAGTAAAACCACTAGTTTCGAGAAGGGCAAGGGCAAGGAGGGAAACTTCATGGATGGCAAGACAGTTGCTGCTCCAGTGAAGCAACCCAAAGTTGAACCCAAACCCGAGACTAAGTGCTTCGATTATGAGGAGAGCGGTCACTGAAGCGGAACAAACCTAGATACTTGGTAGATAAGAAGGCTGGCAACGTCAACAGAAGTATATTTGATATACGTGTTATTGATGTGTACCTTGCTAGTACTCCTAGTAGCACCTGGGTATTGGATACCGGTTCGGTTGCTAAATGTTAGTAACTCGAAATAAAAGCTACGGAATGAACGGAGAACTAGCTAAGGGTGAGGTGACGATGTGTGTTGGAAATGTTTCCAAGGTTGATGTGATCAACATCGCACGCTCTCTCTACCTTCGAGATTAGTGACGAACCTAAATAAATGTTATTTGGTGTCTTGCGTTGAGCATGAACGTGATTAGATCGTGTTTATTGCAACATGGTTATTCATTTAAGTTAGAGAATAATGGTTATTCTGTTTACATGAATAATACCTTCAATGATCATGCACCCAGTGAGAATGGTTTGTTGCATCTTGATCGTAGTAATACACATGTTCATAACATTGATGCCAAAAATATACAAAGTTAATAATGATAGTACCACATACTTGTGGCACTGCTGCTAAATGTCATATTGGTATAAAATGCATGAAGAAACTCCATGTTGATGGATCTTTGGACTCATTCAATTTCGAATCGATTGAGACATGCGAACCATGCCTCTTGGTCAAGATGACTAAGGACCCCGTTTTCTGGTTTGAAGGACCGGGCAAGTGATTTATTGGAAATGATACATGTTGATGTATGCAATCCAATGAGTCTTGTAGCGTGCAGTGGATATCGTTATTTTCTTACCTTCACTGATGATTTGAGTAGATATAGTGTATGTTTACTTAATGAAACACAAGTCCGAATCGTTTGAAAGGTTCAAGCAAATTCAGAGTGAAGTTTAAAGATCATCGTGACAAGAAGATGTATGTGATATGATCGTGGAGGTGAATATCTGAGTTACGAGTTTGGCATACAACTTTAGATAATGTGGAAGTTGTTTCAAAACTCACGCCACCTGGAACTACATAGTGTGATGGTGTGTCCGAATATCATAGTCGTGATCTATTGGATATGGTGCGTGCTATGATGTATCTTATCATTTTGCTATTATAATTTTGGGGTTATGCATTAGAGACAACTACATTCACTTTAAATAGGGCACCATCTAAATCCGTTGAGATGACACCGTGTGAATTAGGGTTTGATAGAAACCCAAGCTATCATTTCTTAATGTTTGGGGCTGCGAAGCTTGTGTGGAAAAATGTTTTCACCTAATGAGCTCGAACCCAAAGCGGACAAATGCATCTTCATAGAATACCATAAGAACAGTTGGGTAAACCTTCTATCTCAGATCCGAGCATAAAGTGTTTGTTGCTAAAACGGATCCTTTCTCGAGAAAGGGTTTCTCTCGAAAGAATTGAGTGGGAGGAAGATAGAACTTGATGAGGTTGTTGAACCTTTGTTCAACCAGAGAATAGCGTAGCACAGGAAGATGTTCCTGTGAAGCCCACGTTAGTTGAAGAGGAAGTTAATGATGATGATCATGAAGCTTCGGATCAAGTTACTATCGAACCTCATAGGTCGACAAGGATGTGTACTGCTCCTGAGCGGTATGACAACCCTGTCTTGGAAGTCATGTTGTTGGACAACGATGAACCTACGAGCTGTGGAGAAGCGATGATGGGCCCGGATTCCGACAAATGGTTAGAGGCCATGAAATCCGAGAAAGGATCCATGTATGAAAACCAAGTATAGACTTTGGTAGACTTGCACGTTGGACGGCAGGTCGTTGAGTACAAATGGATCTTTAAAATGAAGACAAACGCTGATGGTGAATGTCACCATTTATAAAGCTCGACTTGTCGCAAAGAAGTTTCTGGCAAGTTCAAGGAGTTGACTATGATGAGACTTTCTCACTCGTAGGGATGCTAAAGTCTGTTGGAATTATGTTAGCAGTTGCTACATTTTTCAATTATGAAATTTGGCAGATGGATGCCAAAACATCGTTTACTTCCTTAAGGAAAGGTTGTATGAGATACAACCAGAAGGTTTTGTCACTCCTAAGGATGCTAAAAGGTGTGCAAGCTTCAGTGATCCTTCTATGAACTGAAGCAAGCATCTCGGAGTTGGAATATACACTTTGATGAGGTAATCAAAGTTTTTGAGTCTATACAAAGTTTATGAGAAACTTGTATTTACAATAAAGTGAGTGGGAGCACTATAGAGTTTCTAGTAAGCATATGTGGTTGACATATTGTTCATCGAAAATGATGTAGAATTTCTGGAAAGCATAGACGGTAGTTTGAAGAGAGTTTTTCAAAGAAGACCTGGATAAAGCTACCTAATTGATGAGCATCAAGATCTATAGAGATAGATCAAGATGCTTGATGAGACTTTCAATGTGTACATACCTTGACAAGATTTTGAAAGAGTTCAAAATAGATCAGTTAGAGAAAGAGTTCTCGCCTAATTTGTAAGGTGTGAAGTTGAGTGAGACTCAAAGCTCGACAACGACAGAAGAAAGAGAAAGGACAAATGTAATCCCCTATGCCTTAGCCATAGGCTCTATATTATGTCATGTTGTGTACCGTACCTGTGTGTGCCTTGCCATGAGTCTGTCAAGGGGTACAAGAGTGGTCCAGGAGTGGATCACTGGACAGCGGTCAAAATTATCCTTAGTAACCAGAGGACTAAGGAGATGTTTCTCGGTTATTGAGGTGATAAAGAGTTCGTCGTAAAGAGTTACATCGATGCAAGCTTTAACACCAATCTGGATGACTCGGAGTAGCAATCTGGATATGTATAGTGGAGCAGCCATTTGGAATAGTACCAAGTGGAGTGTAGTAGCAGTGTTTATAGTTTAGCATAGAGATTTGCAAAGTACACACGGATCTGAATGTCGCAGACCCGTTGACTAAAAGACCTCTCTCACATGCAAAGCATGATCGAGCCTAGAACACATTGGGTTTAGATTCATAACAATGCGGATCACATGATGATGTGAACTAGATTATTGACTCTAGTGCAAGTGGGAGATTGTTGGAAATATGCCCTAGAGGCAATAAATAAAGTGTTTATTATTATATTTACTTGTTCATGATAATCATTTATTATCCATGCTATAATTGTATTGATTGGAAACACATTACATGTGTGGGTAAATGGACAACACTTTGTCTCTAGTATGCCTCTAGTGAACTAGCTCGTTGGTCAAAGATGGTCAAGGTTTCCTAGCCATTGACATGTGATGTCATTTGATAACGGGATCACATCATTAGGAGAATTATGTGATGGACAAGACCCAAACTACAAACGTAGCATATGATCGTGTCAGTTTATTGCTACTGTTTTCTGCATGTCAAGTATTTGTTCCTATGACCATGAGATCATGCAACTCACTAACACCGGAGGAGTACCTTGTGTGTATCAAACGTCGCAACGTAATTGGGTGACTATAAAGGTGCTCTACAGGTATCTCTGAGGGTGTTTGTTGGGTTGGCATGGATCAAGACTGGGATTTGTTACTCTGTGTGTCGGAGAGGTATCTCAAGGCCCACTCGGTAATAAAACATCACAATAAGCCTTGCAAGCAATGTGACTAAGTGTTAGTCACGGGATCTTGTATTATGGAATGAGTAAAGCGACTTCCGGTAACGAGGTTGAACTAGGTATGGAGATACCGATGATCGAATCTTGGGGAAGTAACATACCAAAGAACAAAGGGAACATCATACGGGATTAACTGAATCCTTGACATAGAGGTTCGACCGATAAAGATCTTCGCAGAATATGTAGGAACCAATATGGGCATCCAGGTCCCGCTATTGGTTATTGACCGTAGAGGTGTCTCGGTCATGTCTACATAGTTCTCGAACCCGCAGGGTCTGCACACTTAAGGTTCGGTGACGTTTCGGTACTATAGAGTTATGTATGGTGGTTACCGAAGGTTGTTCAGAGTCCCGGATGAGATCCCGGACGTCACGAGGAGCTCCGGAATGATCCGAAGGTAAAGATTGATATATAGGAAGTCCTATTTTGGTCGCCGAAAAAGTTTCGGGCTCATCGGTAGTGTACCAAGAGTGCCGGTAGTGTACCGGGAGACCATCGGAAAGGGAATTTCGACCCAAGAGGCTACATGGGCTGTGGGAGGATGAATACCAGCCCTTAGTGGGCTGGAGGAAGTCCCACAAAGGGCCCATGCGGCTGGGAAGAGAAAGCCCAGAAGGAAAAAGGGTGGAAAAAGGCAAAAGGGCTAAATTAGGAAGGAGTCCTAATCCTACTAGGAGTGGAGGAGGAGGACTCCTCCCTCCTGGTTCGGCCGACCCAAGGGCTGGCTCCTTGGGAGCCAAGACTCCTCCGCCTCTCCTCCTATATATACTAGCGGGTTTTAGGGTTTTGGCACAAGATTTTCAGCCACGTGCTACCTGTTCCTCTAGTGCATAGTTTCTCCTCTAGATCGGTTTTCTGCAATGCTTAGGCGAAGCCCTACCAGAATTGCTCCACCACCATCGCCGTTGCACCGTCACGCTGCTGGAGAGCTCTTCTACCTCTCCGCTCCCTCTTTCTGGATCAAGAAGGCGGAGATCGTCATCGAGATGTACGTGTGCTGAACGCGGAGGTGTCGGCCGTTCAGCGCTAGATCGGAAGGACCGTGATCAAGATTGCGAGCCAGATCGTGATGAGATCGCGGGACGGATCGTGCTGAGTTCGCGGGACAGATCGTGATTGGATCGCGGGACAGATCGTGATGAGATCGCGGGACGCTCGGAGATTTGGATCGTTAAGACGTTCGACTACACCAACCGCGTTTCTTAACGCTTCCCGCTTAGCGATCTACAAGGGTATGTAGATCCGCTCTCCTTCTCATAGATGCTCATCACCATGGATAGATCTTGCGTGCGCGTAGGAAAATTTTTGTTTCCCATGCAATGTTCCCCAACACTTTGTTGCCGTGTCTGTCCTTTCGGGGAAACACTATAGAAAAGTAGGGGAATTGATTGTGGAAGGGAACGTAAGGCTCTTTTTACTCCTCTTCCCAAGTTATTCCATTATGAGTCATTCTTATCTTTTCTACGGGGTTAAGAGCTAGGATTCTCATATATTTCTTAGGATGACAAGTTACTAACCATGGACTATTAGCTAGCTTGTTCGCAAGTGAACTTCGATACTCGAGTATTGTTGGTGTGACAAACAGTTGGAGAAGAGATTTGAGTCTAGATAGTCTACTGGTTATGCTTTCCAATCTTTTGCGGTTGTCTCAAAATCCTTTTTGAGCAATTACAGTTGTTATGTTGTCCAATTTCTGGTAGAGTCTCTAATGTCTTTGCATCATTCTCTGTTTCAGATGCCCCTCGTCCTTCCCGTCAGGTGGTCCGTCTGACCAGGTGCATCGATGTACCGGGTCACACGGCCATGTTGGTTAGAGTTATGATGGAGCCTGGTTACCGTTCGTACCCAGAGTACACAGTGGAGGAGCAATATCGAGATTTCAACGAGAGCCAGTATTTATGTACCGTCAAGATATATCCATCATATCCTGGAGCTGCAGAGCTGCTTCATTGGACTTATGGATTAGGTGTCACCATAGACATGGCAGTTCAGGAGGTCGCCTACACCATGCTGACTATCATGAGGTTTCACCATGGTCTGCTTCAGAACATAGAGTTCTGCTATGTTCCTGCTTCCCTGGGAGGAGAGGATAGCTATCTTAGTGCAGCCTACTATGATCATTCTCATGAGGACCCTATGCTCTAGGTGACCGCTCAGATGTTGGAGAACAGGGATCGTGATGCACATGCCCTTCGCATGGAGCTATATGCTACCTGTGCACGTCTTTGGACAGCCCTGACACAGCTAGCACCTGTCGTGCAGACAGACTATGGAGATTTGGAGGTGCTAAACCCATCGCGGACTCATCTGCGAGCACACGTAGACTGGCCCGATGTTGGAGGCATCACTCCTCTTCGAGGACCGCTGTTGCCACCAATAAGGGGACCGAGGCCACATCCGTGTCCTTACGGTTTCCAGGGATCACAGGCTAGGGTGTTTCCAGATCCTCAGGTTCAGCTCCTGGGCCACGAGGGTAACCTGTATGAGGCATTCTACGGCGATGCTTGAGTACGTGGATGTTAGTACTATTAGTGCATCTAATGCCCCTTAGTGATTTTGGTGTATTGAAGACTTATAGGTTAAGGTACTAATGCGTTTGTGACTGTACACAGGCTTTATAAGTCGATGAGGAGTTTGATATATTCGGAGATTATCGACCCCTAAAAATGTATGTCTTCAAGTGAAGACTTTGCTGAAGACTTTCTGAAGACTTTGGTGAAGACTTTGTGAAGACTTTGAAAATGAAGAAGTTGGTGTGACCTTGAACACATGAACGAGGAATATGAAGCGTGAAGACTTTTGTTTTCGTAGTTTCGTTTCCTTTATTTGAGTCATAGGAAACACCGTACTGTTAAAGGGGGTCGAGGTAATACTAAGGAAAATTTCCAACTGATGCTCAACTCCAAAATCCTCAACCCATACAATCCTTCGAGTGAAGCCTTTGGAAATCTCTTACAGTTCAGACAAGTTCTTCAGTGACAGAGACGAAGTTCTTCTAGTCTCTGACGAAATTGATCTGACTGAGGAGTTAGGATTTCGCTAGTGCGAATTGCCTACAGGTGAGGAACATGATAAGCTGAGGACTTTCATAGTTCGAAATTCCGACCGTTGCTATGCTTAGCGCCAGCTGTCCCCAATCATTCTTATCCACATAACGGTCATATCATTGGGGGCATTTATGTCTTATCATGTCAGGTTGCATCCTGGCTATAAATAGCCACCCCCCACAACCACTAGCTGGTTGGCTGCTTCGAGAGAAAACTGACACTTGTCATTTGAGAGCAACCCATCCTCTGAGGACTTTGAGAGAAAATCATCAGTGAGGAAAAACCCACAACCAAACCACAAAACCCATAGTGATTGAGCATCACTGAAGAAATTCCTGTGTAGAACCGACGCTTGTTACCTTTGAGGATTGTGCATCCTCTAGACGGTTAGGCGTCATGGCCTAGTGCTCCTGTAGTCAATTAGGGACCACGAAGTGACCTTGGTCTAGAGCATCCAGTAGTAAATTGTGGATCGACGGGTTACCCGTTTGTGAGGGTTTTGGAAGTCTACCCTGCAGACTTACCACGAGTGTTGTGCGAGGACAGTGTGACCTTAGCTCAAGGAGAATATGGTAAGGACTGTGTGTCCTTTGGTTTAAATACCAGGCCGCTCCAAACCAGACGTACGACTGTCACAGCAGTTGGAACTGGGTCATCAAATGATTGTCTTCATCGAGCTATCTGGTTCTATTTCCTCAAACCCTCTATTCCTCATATACCTGTTGATGAAATTGATTGTTATTGTTTGAAGAATTTGAGTGACGACTTTCACAAATTCCTCACCTCAAATTCTTCTAGTTACCTTGTTCATCACTTCTTATCCTGTATCACGCTACTCTCTATTTGTGCATGTTTCATTTCATCATGAAGACTATGTTGTTACTATGTTCCTCATGCACTTGAGTACTTATTCAGCTGCTAGTTATTCATCACATATCAAATTCCTCAAATTTGAAATTCCTCAAGTGATGAATTTGTAAAAATCGCCTATTCACCCCCTCTAGTCGATATAATGCATTTTCAACTGGTATTAGAGCAGGTACTCCCTCGCTCTATGTGATTTTGGTTTAACCACCTCGAGTTCTAGTTATGTCGACTGCAGGTATGATCAAGGTTTCCGCGGGATGTCCTACCTTCGATGGGCCAGACTACGCCTACTAGAAGAACAAGATGCGTACGCACCTTGAAGCTATTGACAACGATCTCTGGTACGTTCTGGAAAATGGTGTTCCCTCTGTCACTCCCACTGTTACTACTGCTGATGTGAAGAGATTCAAGCAACTCGATTCTCAAGCGAAGAATATCATCTGTGGCCATCTGAGCAAAGGTTAGTATGGCAGAGTGAGTGCTTTGGAGTCTGCTAAGCTTATCTGGGATAAGCTGTCCAAAGTCAACGAAGGTGTTTCCACTCAACGTGACTCTCGTGTTGATGTTCTTCGCAATCTCTTCAACCGCTTCAAGAGACTTGACAATGAAAATGTTCAGCAAACATGTGATCGCCTCACTGATATATCCAATGAACTTCAAGCTCTGGGTGCCACTGATATCACTCACCACGAAGTGGTGAATAAACTACTACGATCTCTTGATTCCTCATTTGATACTCTGGCTTTGATGATCCAAGAACGTGGAGATTATAAAGCTCTTGATCCTGCTGATATTCTTGAGAGACTCAATACTCATGAATTCCAACAAGTTGAAAAGAGAGACCTCTACGGGCCAAGCTATGGAAGATCCCGTGCACTGAAGGCAAAAGCAATTTCCTCATCTGAAGAAGAAGATTCTGACAGCAGCCTTGGTGATCCTGGAGAACTAAGTCAGGAACTAGCAATGCTTGTGAGGAAATTCCAGAAGTTCTCAAGAAGAGGTGGATTGGGAAAGTCTTCAAAAAGTGGCTTGAGGAAATCAGATTCCTCAGAAGATTACAAGAAAAGAACATGTCATCGTTGCAAGAAGCCTGGTTACTTTATCTCTGACTGTCCTCTCTGGGAAAAAGACTCAAAGAAGAAGAAGAAATACAAGGATGATAGTTCTGATGACTCGAAGAAAAAGAAGAAATCTTCAAAGTCCTCATCTGCAAAGTCTTCACCTGAATGTTCAAATGCTTCTATTGCTGCAATTTCTTGAACTACTCCCGTGGTCTTAAATTCCTCATCTGAGGACACCACTAGTATCACTAATGACAATGCATGATTGAAGGAATTGTATGTGACATGCATGTACAAAAGTCTCAAAGGGCACCAAACCCTTTGCGATGTCCTCAAAACGCAGATACTGAATAGGAACCCTAGGAAAGAGGGTATTGCCTTTGATAGGAAACTCAATGCTGATGGGTCCTACTGGACATCTGAGCAGTACCCCAAAACCTCATGGGTTGCTACAAAAGAATATCCTGTAGATCCATCCAACTTATCTGGCTTTACTTGTGAAACTTCATATTCCCCTGATGAGTCACTTGACTCCAATTACAGATTCTTTAAAAATTAGAAAAGTGAAGTATTTGCTAGATATGTTGGAACTAACTGCAGGAATGGTTCTCCTATGAAGAAAATCTGGGTTCTCAAGAGCTACCTACAAAATCTTCAAGTGAATGTCCTCACGACACCACTCATGAAGAATAGGAACCCCAGATCAAATTCCTCATATGGACCAAAGTCCTCACTTGGACCAAATTCCTCAAATGGTCAAAATCATCATTCTCGTGCTAATGCCTTTGTTTCGCAGGGAAAACCTAAGAGTTATGAATATGTGCATTATTCTTCAAACCATTATGTTCATAAGTCTTCGAAGAATTTCTCTGCTTATTCATTTGAGTACTCTAATCCTTGCCCTATGAAACGAAGCGCACTTGCTTCAATGCCTCCCTTCTCACATGGTGCTCGCAGAATGATGAACTCTTTGCCACCCCTCCAGATGTGGGTGGTGAAGAAATCAAACTGACATCTTATGCAAGGTCAGGTCCCCAGATGAATTTGAACATCTGATGAATTTGCTGGGGACCTGAAGAAATGCTTGAAAGGACGCAAGCTAACCATGATGAAATGAATTCTTCATTTCTCATGTCCTCACTCTACTTGCTTACTATCTTATGTGATGAAATTCTGTGTGATGAAATTGATGTCATATTCTTCACTCTAAAGCATATGAGTTCGTAAGTTGTACTAATTCATCTGCAGGATGATACTCTAAAAGCTACTTAGTGGGTTCTGAATAGTGGATGCACAAACCACATGACGGGTAACAAGAATCTACTAATGAATTTGCCACTCACTCCATCTCCTCTGAAGCATATCACCTATGCAGACAAAGGAAAAAAAGCAAGGTATTGGGACTTGGTAAGGTTGCTATCTCAAAGGACCGAACCATGGATAAGGTGATGCTTGTTGAATCCCTCGGGTTCAACCTTATGTCTGTCTCAATGCTTTGTGATCTTGATATGGTTGTCATATTTGGAAAATATCGTTGTGTTGTCATCATGGAATCTGACAATTCCAAAGTCTTCGAAGGCTTTAGGAGAGGAGACTTGTATATTGTTGATTTCTCTACAGGTCATCAACCTGCCACTTGCTTACTTGCAAAGTCTTCAGAAGGCTGGCTGTGGCATCGACGACTTGGACATGCTGGTATGAGGAACCTGCACACACTCATGAAGAAAAAGCACGTCATTGGCATCGAGGGTGTCAAATTCCTCAAGGACCACCTCTGCGGTGCATGTGAATCTGGGAAGATGACCAGATCCAAGCATCCCTCGAAGACAATCATGACCACGACTCGACCCTTTGAATTGCTTCACATGGATCTATTTGGCCCCACTCATTACTCCATACTAACAAATGCATCAAGTTTGTATGGCTTTGTCATTGTTGATGATTACTCTCGTTACACATGGGTGCATATTATTTTGTACAAAAATGAAGTGCGGGACGTCTTCAGGCGATTTGCTTCAAGGGCCTCCACCAACTTCGGCGTCAAGATCAAGCATATCAGGAGTGATAATGGGACTGAGTTCAAGAACACTAATCTTGATGGATATCTTGATGAACTTGGTATTACTCATGAGTTACCTGCCCCTTATACTCCTCAGTAGAATGGCATCGTGGAGCGCAAAAACAGGACACTTGTTGAGATGGCTCGCACCATGCTTGACGAATACAAAACCCCTCGTCGCTTCTGGCCTGAAGCAATTGATACTGCATGCCACATCATCAACATGGTATATCTTCACAAATTCTTCAAGAAGACTTCACATGAGCTCATGACAGGCAAGAAACCCAAGTAAGTTATCTCAAAGTCTTCGGTGCAAAATGCTGGATCAGAGATCCTCACCACGGTTCTAAGTTTGCACCGAAAGCACATGAAGGTTTTATGCTTGGTTATGGAAAGGACTCACACACCTACAAAGTCTTCAACACCTACCATCACAAGGTGGTTGAAACTGTAGATGTGCGGTTCGATGAAACGAATGGCTCGCAAAGAGAGCACCTGCCTTCTGTGTTAGTTGAACAATCTCCTGAGGAATCCATCAAGCTGAAGGCAATAGAAGATGTCATACCCACTGAGGAAATCATTCCAACAAATGAAAACTCTCATACTGATATACCTGAAGAAAATGGTGCTGATGAAAATCCTCAGCCTTGTCAACCTACTCATCCAAGAGTAGCAAATGAAGTGCAGATTGACAAAATCATCAATGACATCAACGCACCAGGTCCTCTCACACGCTCAAAAGCTTCACATCTAACTAACTTTTGTGGGCACTTTGCCTTTGTCTCTATCATAGAGCCCACCAAAGTTGATGAAGCATTCAAGGAGCCCGAGTGGATTCAAGCTATGCAAGAGGAATTGCATTAGTTCAAGCTCAACAATGTGTGGGAACTTGTCAAGCGACCAGATCCTCGCAAACATAATATCATAGGTACCAAGTGGATATATCACAACAAGCAAGATGAAAATGGCCTCGTGGTGAGGAATAAGGCTCGCCTTGTAGCCCAAGGCTATACACGGGTTGAGGGAATTGACTTTGATGAAACGTTTGCACCTGTTGCTAGACTTGAGGCTATTCGCATATTACTAGCTTACACTAACCATCATAATATCATCTTATATCAAATGGATGTGAAAAGTGCATTCCTCAATGGTAAGCTTGAGGAAGAAGTATATGTTGCTCAACCCCCAGGTTTTGAAGACCCTAAGCATCCTGACAAAGTCTTCAGACTAAACAAGGCCCTCTATGGCCTCAAGCAGGCCCCTCGGGCGTGGTACGACACTCTGAAGGAATTCCTCATGAAGAAAGGCTTCAAACCCGGTTCACTCGACCCTACTCTTTTCACAAAATCCTATGACAATGAACTGTTCATATGCCAAATATATGTTGATGATATTATCTTTGGTTGTACTGACAAACGTTACAATGATGAATTTGCCTATATGATGAGTGAAGAATATCAAATGTCTATGATGGGAGAGTTGAAATTCTTCCTAGGTCTTCAAATTCGTCGGCAAGACAATGGCATCTTCATCTCACAAGAGAAATACCTCAAAGATGTTCTGAGGAAATTCGACATGCAAGATTGCAAAGGCGTCAAAAATCCAATGCCTTCAAAAGGCCACCTCTGCACTGATGAAAATGGTAAAGATTTTGATCAGAAGGTATACCGCTCCATGATTGGCTCCTTATTGTACCTATGTGCATCTAGGCATGATATAATGCTAAGTGTTTGCATGTGTCCTCAATTCCAAACAACACCGAAGGAATCACACCATAAGGTTGTGAAACATATTCTTCGATACTTAGCTCACACACCAACACTTGGATTGTGGTATCCCAAAGGCTCAAATCTTCACCTCGTCGGATACTCTGATGCTGACTATGCTGGAGATGTGTGGATCGCAAGTCAACCTCAGGTACATGTCATTTCCTCGGACGATCCTCAGTCTGTTGGTCCTCGAAGAAGCAGAACTACGTTTCACTCTCTACTACAAAAGCTGAGTACATTGCTTCTGGCTCGTGTTGTGCTCAATTACTATGGATGAAGCAAACCCTCAAGGACTACGGCATCAAGCTGAAGAATGTGCCTCTTTACTGTGACAACGAGAGTGCCATCAAGATTGCCTATAACCCAGTTCAGCATTCCAAGACCAAGCACATCCAAATTCGTCATCACTTTCTTCGAGATCATGTACTCAAGGGCGACATCTTCATCGACCACATCCCCATTGAAGAACAGCTGGCCGATATCTTCACTAAGCCCTTGGATGAAAAGGGATTTTGCAAGTTGTGGTGTGAGCTAAATATCTTAGAATCTTCGAATGTTCTTTGATGAAGAACACACATCCTAACACTTATGCAAAATTGATGACTTAGATGTGCAACACACGAAGTAACGTTTTTCTTCAATCAATGAAGAATAACTCTCTAAATGTGAAGAAATTAACGAAGAATTTGATTCTCGGAACTCTACGACAATTGTACGCGGTGTCTGAAATCATCATTCTTATACGGTGGGTTATGCCACCAACCAAAAGTTGAAATTTTTCAAAATTGAGCATTTCGTTGTTTTTGCAAATTCTTCAAACTATCAAATTCCTCAAATTTTCAAATTCCTCAAGTTTTTCAAATTCCTCAAGTTTTCAAATTCTTCAAACTTTGAAACTCATGTTCTTCATTGACTATATATATATATATATGAGTTTTCAATGTCCTCAACAGCATTCACTTATTGCTAATTCTTCAAGTTGATTTTCATCTAAGTGAATGTGATCGGACCCCTTTTCCCCTCTATGCTAAACTCAACCAAGTCTGTTCACAAATTCTTCATATGCGTTCTACTTTGAAACTCGTTCAAAGTCTTCACTGTGTCCTTGACAGCTGAAGAATTTGCGAACGAAAACTTTGAAATCTTCACTACCAAAATTTTTGGCGGTTCCCGCTCAAACTTTTCCTATTCCCGCGCCTAGATAACCCACGACCCCCACTATCGCCACCGCTAAGTATGTGGGTGACACCTGTCGTGTGGAGAGCAAGGGTCAGGGGCAATCCTGTCCAAAATCTTCGGGCGGATCGGTTTTCACTTCCTCTATAAATGCCCCCTTCCCATCAACTGTGCTCGGTTACTCCGCATATCATCCCTCTCCCGAGCTCCAACCTAGCACCGCCGCTAAAGTCATCGTCGTCGGTGAGGAAGAGCTTCACTGCCTCAACCTCGTCATCGCCGTACTCGCACCGGCCGCGGAAATCCTCACTCCCGCCGCCGCTGTAGCTGTCTCCCTCTGCCAAGTTAGGGCATGGGAGATCTGAACGCACGAACTTCCCAATCTCATCTCTGAGTTCATCGTGTTCTTCACCAGGGTAAATAAAATTTACTTTTACTGCCCTTGTTTGATCCTCAAATGCTCTTCATATTCCTCAAAAGGTGTTTGTTCTTCATGAACCTTACTTTAAAGCACCTTACATCTCCTCATACTTGATGATTTTCTCTAAGTAATGATTTTCTTCAAGATTCCTCAATTGTTCAAATCCTCAAAATTTGTACAACTCAGGAAACTGAGACAAAGAACACTTAGTAAAATTCCTCAAGACATCCATGGTCAAATTCCTCACACCTAATTTTTCTTCAAAATTTCTGAGAACGCATATGACCTCTTCAAATTTCTCCCACCTATACTCTGTTCAAAGGTACAACATGTCCGCTGATGAATCACTAGGTTCTCATCAACTTAACTCGTTTGTAGCGCTTCTTGAAGAAAAATTGTGTACCTCTTCAGAATCTTCAAGAGTTCATATTCCTCAAGTGAAGAAAATGGCTGACGGAAAGAAACCTCGGAAAGGAAGAAAGAAGCCAGATGTGCACACTGCCTTTGAGATTCCAGATGATGTGTATGATGAATATTGCACACCAAATGAAGAAACACATGGAAAAGAGACGACCAAGCAGAGAAAGATCCGTCTGCAAAAGATTGAGAGGAGATGGCCAAGAGAATGGAAAGAATATCGTTATGTAACCCCAAAGTACATGATGAAATTTGCAGTGAAACCACCTTGCAGCAGGCCTCCTCTACCTCACAACCAAATCGCTGATCCTACAAGCCTAAAGACTGGTGAGGACTTTCCTCATCTATGGGAGAAGCAGCAAACCAAGCTGGCTAGGAAAGCCAAAGAAGCAGTGAAGAAATTCAATGAAGATTCTGATGATGCTACCTCTGTCGGAGCTTCTGTAAGTGCTCCGAAGAAAATCATGAAGAAATCTGCTTTGAAGATAGGTTCTTCAACATCAAGACCTTCACAACAGATTCCTCAAGGTCAAAGGACTCAACCTTCAAAGTCCTCAGCACCTGGTACTGTCGTTGCTCAGTCTTCTGCAGCAGTTACAAAATCCTCAACACCAGTGCATCTGGCTACATGCAAGAGGACTGAGGATTTCACCACAGTCCCAAAGATCACTGCAAGCTCCTCCAACACAGCAAAGTCCTCAACCAGCCCCTCTACGATGAAGCTGAAGAAAACTGCTGGACGAGGTCAAACACCAAGTCCTCACACAAGTAAGTTTGTGATGACCATACCCTCATGTTCTGAGGATAATGATAGTGATGATGATGAAGCTGATGATGAGGAATTGGTAGAAATCGTCAGACAAAGTCAGCACAGGGCTGCTAGAGCAAACGGCAGCTCTGTTCCTCTCATGTTGGATCCCAAGATGATCCTCAACTTCATCGATATATGGCATGAAGACCCAAGCACCCCACTTTCTTCACTGAATCTGCCTCCTGAAGTGGATCATGTCCTCACCCACTTCATCTCTGAAGAACAATGGAAGCAAGAGCAAGCTCTGAGAGCTAAGAGGAACAGGACTCGCAAAGAAAAGTTTTTGCGCGAAAATGTGATGAATTTGACCCCAAATCAACTCGTCACAGTTTAGTCCAAGATTCGCACTCTCTCTTTGGATCAACAGAAATATGATGCTGGATGGAAGGGCACCAAGGTGAGACTCGTCAGGGCTGCTCAAGCAGTTGTAAAGGATCACAACACCATGGTTGCAGTTCGATCGCAACCACAAAGGCCTCGGTCTGAAGAAATTGCTCAGACTGCAGATGAAACTCCTCAGGCAGCTGATGAAAATGCTCAGCCTGATGAAACTGCTGAAGGAAATGCCTCTGCACCAGAAGCAACTGCCAGTGCTGCTGAGGAAACTCAGACCACTAATGAACATGCGAGGGCAACCTCCAATGTTGTGCGTGAAGAAACTGCTATGCCAACAGGTACTTCTGTTGTACCTAAAGAATCTGATAGGCCAGCTGAAGAATATGTTGTGCCTGAAGAAACTGAACCTCCCAGGGCGGTTGCATCAGTCGTTCCTGAAGAAACCGCTACTGCTGAGGAAAATCCACTCAAGAAAAAAGCGTCAACTTCTGATGCCCCTGTGTCGAAGAAGTTGAGAACTTCATCAAGTTCCTCAGCAACTCCGATTGATACAACTCCAATTTCCTCAGCACCAGCCTATGCTATTGTGTCATTCGGGAAGGAGTATGTCATCCCTGAAGAAAAAGAGAATCATTCGGCTGCTTCCTCAGAGCCTCTTGATGAGGAAATTGTCATCGATGACACTGCATCAACCCCCAAGGTATCATCGCTCCAGCTTCTGGTAACTGCTGAGGAAGCTGGCATAGAAGACATTGAGGAAGATGTTGACATTGGTGACACCACTCTAGTCGTCAATGATGAATATTGGGAATCTGCACATCCCAATTCACCAATGGCAACTCATCTGATGTTGATTCCTCAGTCACCTGCACAGACTGAAGAAATCCCAAAAGACTCTGAACATCTATACCTTCCAGACGGTGAAGAAATTCTAGCTGCAACAGCTGAGGAAAATGATGCTCCGGCCACTTCTAAGGAACCAGTTCTTCAAATCACTTAGTCTGCTGTTCCTCCAATCCCAACGGAGATAAAGGGGCGCACACGAACAAATCTTTAACCCAAGCCAAGACTGCCCTTCAAAGGCACTCTTCGTCCCAAATTCCTCAAGAGTAATTTCTTCAATGAACACTCATTCTTCTCTGGACCAAACCCCTATGACTCTGCAAGAGCTGGTCGCAACAGATTCTGGATTGCCTCTCAACTCAACTACTATGCGTCGGTCCTATATGAGAAAAAGAAAGTCTTCGAGCACCATCAGATTCCTCATGATGATATGGAAAGTCTTCCATCATTCGCTCCAGTGCTCCAAGTTCTTTATGAAGCAGGCCTTCTTCCATTCTGTGTCGACATCTGCGACTGGAATGAAGAAATCATCATTCAGTTATATGCCACGCTGCATATTAGCGGCAATTCTTCAGGTATCAACTCATGGATATTGGACTGGATGACTGGCACGACCCACTTCACTGCTCAAGCCTCTGAATTGCTTTAGTGTGTCCCTGTTCCAATTCCCTCAGATGAAGCCCGCAAACTGTTTAATGAGCCTGCACTTCCAAATCAGCTGATGCAAGTGCTGATAAAGCCTTTGCCTCCTAGAAAGTCTCAACCAAACACCTTTCTTGTGAAGAATCTGCTATACGTGCCCAGGACTGTTTACCGTATCCTCACAAACACACTATGTCCTCTGAAAGGCCACGATTCTGAAGAAGAGGTGGAAGGAATCATGAAGAATATGCTCTTCAACATCATTCATGGGATTCCCATTGACTTGCATGATTTCTTCATGAGAACATTGGCCACTGTTGCCTTAGCTCCATTTGAACAAAAGCCCTATGCGCCATGGATCATGAAATTCATCAGGGCAAAGTCCTCAGTTCCCTTCAAGGCTGATTTTCAGAATCACTTTAGCTTTCTGCCTCCAATAGAAGTCATCAAGAGCTCAATTGCCTCAGCTGAAGGAAAAGGCAAATATGTCATTGATGAAGGCACTCGTCCTTTGGATGGGCAGTTCCACAAATCCGCTTCCTTCTCCACCAATGATGATACAGACACTCAAGACTCCGGTGCAAAAGTCTCAGCTCAACAACCTCAAGAGTCTGGCCCTCGAGTGATGACTGATCGTGAGCTTCTAATAAGTCTTCATCAGAAGGTCGATCGCAATCACAAGTGGGTGAAGCGTCAACTTGGATACATTATGCAGAATATGACTGTGACCCAGAACTCTGTCAAGAGGAACCACTATTATGCACATGAAAACCTCAGATGCTCTTGGGTTGTACTGTCTCACATCATGCCTTCTGAAGAACTGGATGAGCTGGATATTGAGGAACATCCCGACTGGGCTCGGCGACCTCAGAAGAAATTCATGAAAGTTCAAGTTCCTCTGATGGTAGCAAGTTCATATTCTTCATCTCGCGAGCGTGATGACGATGAACATATTGACGACACTGCTGCAGGCCCTGCATCGACACACGACCCCGACAACGCTGACGCTCCTTCCTCTCCAACACGATGAAATTCTTCAAAGGGGCGTTAGTCATCACTTTTTCTTCCCTTTTGGTATTCGATGACAAAGGGGGAGAAAATTTGAGTTAGTCTTCAAGTGGGTCTCTATAAATGGGCTATTTTTGTTTAAGTTACAACTCTTGCTCTTCCGAAACTTTTGTTGATTGAGTTGTAAACTTAAGTCCGATGATGGTCTGACACTTTTGAACTATTTCCTCGCATGTTTATTTCCTCAAATACCTTAATGCATGCATACTGAATTTCGTCAGACACCAATTTCCTCACGCATTCAAATTCTTCATATCATATATTCAAATGCGTGTATGAATTACAAGATATAGGGGGAGTTCTCCATGTTTGAACCTGCCATGTGCATTTGCAGTCCAAAGCAAATTCCTCAAATATGCACATCTTTAGGGGGAGTTCTTCTATATCTTGCAACCAAATTCCTCAGAATCTGTACTTTCACTTCATATGTTTACCTCCGTTGAAAACTTAACCTATTTGTCATCAATCACCAAAAAGGGAAGATTGTTAGTGCATCTAGTGCCCCTTAGTGATTTTGGTGTATTGAAGACTTACAGGTTAAGGTACTAATGCGTTTGTGAGTTTACACAGGCTTTATAAGTCAATGAGGAGTTTGATATATTCGGAGATTATCAACCCCTAAAAATGTATGTCTTCAAGTGAAGACTTTGGTGAAGACTTTCTGAAGACTTTGGTGAAGACTCTGTGAAGACTTTGAAAAGGAAGAAGTTGATCTGGCCTTGAAGACATGAACGAGGAATATGAAGCGTGAAGACTTTTGTTTTCGTAGTTTCGTTTCCTTTATTTGGGTCATAGGAAACACCGTACTGTTAAAGGGGGGCCGAGGTAATACTAAGGAAAATTTCCAACTGATGCTCAACTCCAAAATCCTCAACCCATACAATCCTTCGAGTGAAGCATTTGGAAATCTCTTACGGTTCAGACAAGTTCTTCAGTGACAAAGACCAAGTTCTTCTGGTCTCTGACGAAATTGATCTGACTGAGGAGTTAGGATTTCGCTAGTGCGAATTGCCTACAAGTGAGGAACATTATAAGCTGAGAACTTTCATAATTCAAAATTCCGACCGTTGCTGTGCTTAGCGCCTGCTATCCCCAATCATTCTTATCCACATAATGGTCATATCATTGGGGGCATTTATGTCTTATCATGTCAGGTTGCATCCTGGCTATAAATAGCCACCCCACACAACCACTAGCTGGTTGGCTGCTCCGAGAGAGAACTGACACTTGTGATTTGAGAGCAACCCATCCTCTGAGGACTTTGAGAGAAAATCATCAGTGAGGAAAAACCCACAACCAAACCACAAAACCCATAGTGATTGAGCATCACTGAAGAAATTCCTGTGTGGAACCGACGCTTGTTACCTTTGAGGAATGTGCATCCTCCAAACGGTTAGGCGTCATGGTCTAGTGCTCCTGCAGTCAATTGGGGACCACGAAGTGACCTTGGTCTAGAGCATCCAGCAGTAAATTGTGGATCGCTGGGTGACCAGTTTGTGAGGGTTTTGGAAGTCCACCCTGAAGACTTACCACGAGTGTTGGGCGAGGACTGTGTGACCTTAGCTCAAGAAGAATACGGTAAGGACTGTGTCTCCTAGGACTATGTGTTCTCTAGTTTAAATACCAGGCCGCTCCAAACGAGACGTACGACTGTCACAGTAGTTGGAACTGGGTCATCAAACGATTGTCTTCATCGAGCTATCTGGTTCTATTTCCTCAACCCCTCTATTCCTCATATACCTGTTGATGAAATTGATTGTTACTGTTTGAAGAATTTGAGTGAAGACTTTCACAAATTCCTCACCTCAAATTCTTCCAGTTACCTTGTTCATCACTGCTTATCCTGTATCACGCTACTCTCTATTTGTGCATGTTTCATTTCATCATGAAGACTATGATGTTACTATGTTCCTCATGCACTTGAGTACTTATTCCGCTGCTAGTTATTCATCACATATCAAATTCCTCAAAGTTGAAATTCCTCAAGTGATGAATTTGTAAAAATCGCCTATTCACTCCCCCTCTAGTCGATATAACTCACTTTCAAGTACTAGTATGGTTGTAGTCGTATTGCCATAGTCCTGCGTGTCTTGTGGGATATGACTAGGGTTGAGAGCTGAGTTCTGGAGGTGTAGATAGATAATGTATAGGAAGCTTGTAATGCCTCCGATGAGTTGTGTCATCTCTCTGTAGTTTGTATTTCAGCTTGGGCTTGTACTGAACTATGTCATGGTGTGTATGAATCATGGTGTTCATATGGCAGTTTGTTATTACCATGTTGATCGGGTGTTTACCTATACATGCCATGTTGTCCAGTACATTACTTATCTCATTCCTTAGAGTTGGTGTCTTCCTTGTCTAAGTTGTGGGTTTGTTTTCCCAGGATGGTGTCAACTAGGAATAACATGTGCCTGCCCCCGAGCAAGGCGAGGGAAGCCAGCCAAGGCAAGAGAATCTGCCACACGCGCCCTCTTTGGCAGAAGTGACGCTCGAAGCTGAACGGAATAAAAGGGCGACCAACAGGCTGTTGGAACGTATTGAGCAGAACACAGCATGTCCTCCCCGCAATGATCACAATGATGGTGTGTCCCTCAATGACTTCGTTAAGTTGTGCCCACCTAAGTTTCATCATTCGGTCGACCCGCTCGATGCGGATGATTGGATGACCAGCATGTCCCGCAAAATCCGAGCTGCCAATGTATCTAAGGCCAACAAGGTGACCTTTGTTGCTTACTTTATGGAAGGACCCGCAAATCTGTGGTGGGAAAATTATTAAGCTATGCGTCCCGCAGGCCCCACACCAACTTGGGCAGATTTCAGCGAGGCATTCCGTACCCATCATATCTCGGAAGAGCTGATGGATCGCAAGAGAGAGGAGTTCTGTGCTTTCACCCAGGGCAGAATGACAGTGGATACCTATAGCCGCGAGTTCGGCAATCTTGCTCGTTATGCTCCGGAGGAAGTGTCAACCGATGCCAAGAAATATGCTAGGTTCCGCAAGGGACTTAGTCCTGAGCTCCGTTGAGATTTGCGCCCGCATGAGTGCACAATCTTCTAGGCTCTCGTCAACAAGGTTATCAATGCCGAAACTGGACAGACTAACTACGAGGCAACTAAGAAACACACCCGTGACTTCAGCCCTGCATCTGGCTCGGGCTCCAACAAACGCCGGGTGTGGGTGCCCAACGCAGCTCTGCCGCCAAGGTACACCGCGAGGCCAGCCTTCCAGGCACCTTGCCCATCTCAGCCCAACCCTCCAGCCAGGACATTCGGAGGTCCTCCTACCAATGCTACTCCCTGTACCACCGTTGTCTGCTACAAATGTGGAGAACCAGAACACTACTCCCATGAGTGTCCTCAGAACAATGCTAAGCCGGCTGGACTTGGGAAGCCGGGAAAAGCCTTCTATGTGAAGCCAGCTCCTGCTCGTGGTCGAGTGAACTATGTTTCTGCCGAAGAAGCCCTTGAGGACCCTGATGTTATCCTAGGTACGATCCTTTTCAATAGTCATCCAGCATCTGTTATGTTTGATACTGGAGCATCTCATTCATTCATCTCAGAAAGTTATGCACAGATGCATAACATGTCTTTTTGTGATATGCCTACTCCTTTAGTAGTTCGGTCTCCTGGTTCAAAATGGAAAACTTCTAGGGTAAGCCATGACAATGCGATTCTTGTGGATAGGCTAGTCTTCCTAGCATCTTTGATGGCCCTCAAGTCTTCGGACATCAATATCATCTTAGGCATGGACTGGATGAAAGCCCACTATGCTAAGATTGATACTTATACTAGGAATGTTCAACTTACACATCCCTCGGGTGAGATAGTTAATGTCTCCACTTGAGAAGCCAAGCGCCAACTCTATTCTCTCAAAGCTAGACCTCTTCCAGAATTAGAAGATATTCCGGTAGTTCGTGACTTTCCGGATGTCTTTCCAGAAGAATTGCCAGGAATTCCACCTGTCAAAGATGTTGAGTTTGTGATAGAGCTCATCCCAGGGACTGTCCCAATAGCCAGAAGACCCTATAAGATGGCACCCTTAGAACTAGTCGAACTTAAGAAACAACTCGATGAGCCTTTGAAGAAAGTTTCATCCGTCCTAATTCTTCTCCTTGGGCTTGCCCCGTCCTCTTCGTTAAGAAGAAGGATGGATCGAATCGGATGGTTGTTGATTATCGGCCAGTGAATCTGGTCACCATAAAGAACAAGTATCCGCTCCCCAGGATCAACGATTTGTATGATCAACTCGTTGGATCCTATGACTTTTCCAAAATGGATTTGAGGTTGGGATACCATCAAATCAGAATTAGAAATGGGGACAATCCAAAAACGACTTTTGTTACTCGTTATGGCCAATACGAGTACACCGTCATGTCCTTCGGTTTAGCCAATGCCCCAGCCACCTTCTCTCGCTTGATGAATTCGATCTTCATGGAGTATTTGGATAAATTCGTCGTGGTCTACCTCGACGATATACTCATCTACTGGAACAACGAACAGGAACATGCCGAGCATCTAAGGCTGGTATTCATGAAACTTCGAGAGCATCGTCTGTATGCCAAATTCTCCAAGTGTGAATTTTGGTTACCAGAAGTGACCTACCTAGGCCACGTGATCTCTGGTAAAGGTATTGTTGTCAATCCCGAGAGAGTTCAGGCCGTCATTGATTGGACTCAACCTGAATCGGTTAAGCAAGTTTGGAGTTTCCTTGGCTTAGCAAGATATTGTCGCCGCTTTCTCGGGAATTTCTCCAAGGTTGTGAAACCTCTAACTGAACTCCTCAAGAAAGATAAAAATTTTGAGTGGACCCCACAATGTGAGCACAGTTTTTAGGTGTTCAAAAGACGCCTGACCTCTGCTGCCGTTCTGGTGCCACCAGACTTCTCTAAGGACTTTGTTATCTATTGCGACGCCTCGCGACAAGGATTAGGTTGCATTCTTATGCAAAATCGTCATGTGATTGCATACGCATCCCGACAGTTGCGTCCACATGAGGATAATTATCTAACACATGATCTTGAGCTTGCAGATGTGGTCCATGCACTGAAAACATGGTGACACTACCTTCTGGGTAGTCGTTGTGAAATTTACACTGATCACCAAAGTATGAAATATATCTTCACCCAGACGGATTTGAATCTCAGGCAAAGATGGTGGGTTGAGTTGATTACAGATTACGACTTACGGATAACTTACACCCCGGCGAAAGCCAATGTCATGGCTGATGCACTAAGTCATAATTCTTATTGTAATAACCTGATGTTACAACAAGGTCAACAACTCCTCTATGAGGAATTTCGAAAGCTGAACTTCCACATTGTTCCTCAAGGATTCCTTTCCAACCTGGTGGCGAAACCTACTCTTAAGGATCAAATTATAGCTGGCCAAAAGGATGGTAAGGGTACTTCAAGGATCAAAGAGAACCTCGTTAGCGGTATCGCTAAGGATTTCTCTATCGATGATCAAGGTGTGGTGTTCTTCCTGAACCGTTTGGTGGTTCCCAAGAACCAACATCTTCGGCAGCTGATCCTTAAGGAGGCTCATGATTCTCCTTTCACAATTCATCCGGGTAGTACCAAGATGTATCAGAACCTACACCAGAGGTTCTGGTGGACTAGGATGAAGAGCGAAATTGCTCAGTTCGTTGCTAACTGCGACGTTTGTCATCGCGTTAAGGCAGAACATCAAAGGTCTGCTAGCACCCTTCAACCTTTAGCTATTCCTGAATGGAAATGGGATAAGGTCGGTATGGATTTTATTACCGGATTTCCCAGGACTAAGAGAGGGAATAATGCTATCTTTGTGGTCATAGACCGCCTTTCCAAAGTGGCTCATTTTCTTCCTGTTCGGGAGAGTATAACTGCTAGCCAGCTAGCGGAGTTATATGTTTCTCGAATAGTTTCTCTTCATGGTGTTCCATTGGAGATTAACTCAGACCGCGGAAGTATCTTTACTTCCCGATTTTGGGAAAGTTTCCAAACCGCTATGGGGACTCCTCTATCCTTTAGCACTGCTTTCCACCCGCAATCAATTGGTCAAGTTGAGCGAGTCAATCAAATCCTCGAAGACATGCTCCGAGCTTGTGTTATATCCTTCGGTATGAATTGGAAGAAATGCCTTCCATTTACCAAATTTGCTTATAACAATAGTTATCAATCAAGCTTGGGCAAATCCCCTTTTGAAGTTCTCTATGGACGAAGGTGTCGAACACCTCTTAACTGGTCAAAAACCGGAGAGAGGCAACTCTTTGGCCCGGATATGATCCGGGATGTAGAGGAGCAAGTTCGCATTATTCGTGAAAAGTTAAAAACAGCCCAATCTCGTCAAAAGAGCCAATATGATCGTCATCATAAGGTTGTGACCTATGAAGTTGACGAGAAGGCTTACCTTCGGGTTACACCTCTGAAGGGTACACACCGATTCGGTATCAAGGGCAACTTGTCTCCTCGTTACATTGGACCTTTTTGCATTCTTGCTAAACGAGGAGAGGTTGCCTACCAATTGGAACTTCCACCGTATCTTTCCAAGGTTCATGATGTCTTCCACGTATCGCAACTCAGGCGTTGCTTCTTGGACCCTGTCCGTGAAGTAGACCACGAAGCGCTTGATCTCCAAGATAACCTTACCTATCGAGAATACCCTGTTCGTATTCTTGATCAAGCTGAACGTACCACTTGACGCCAGAACATCAAGTTTCTCAAGGTTTAGTGGTCATACCATTCTGAGAAGGAGGACACATGGGAAAGAGAGGATCGTCTTCGATTAGAGTACCCCGCGCTCTTCCCGACGACTTTCAAATCTCAGGACGAGATTCTTTTGAGTGGGGGTGAGTTATCACATCCCTAGCTAGCTTTCTTAGGACAACATGTGTGTGCATCATGTTTCACTTTTTGCATCAATTTGAAATGGGAATTAACAAAAAAAACCAAATACTTCATTTGAATCAAACCAATTTGATGATTGTGAAAAACAAACAAATCCAAAATGCCCATCTAAATGTCCCCTATGTCTGATAAATGTGGACATGAATATACCAGGGGTTATTCTAAATATTTGATAATTTATAGCATTTCAAAAATAAATATTAAAGTTGCTGAAAATACCAAATAAAGCATTATAAATATTTTAGTTTTCAAAATATTCTGAAACTTTTTATAGAAGTTTGAAATATTCAAACTAAGTTCTATAAAATATTTGGGATATTTTATGTCTAGCATTTGTGCCTAAAAATAAATAAAACAAATGTTAGAAAAATAAAACAGAAACACGAATTCTAAAAAATGGAAAAAGGGAGGAAGCCACCTAGGCCGGCCCGGCTAGCCCAGCACCGTCGTCGTCCTCCTGGCGGACACGAGGACGAGCGCGTGCCCGTCGCGCGCGCGCTGGAGCTGCCACGCAGCTCCCTACGCGCCTGCATCCCCCCTCGCGCTGGCGAGTGGATGAGGACGCGCCGCCATCCCCATCGCTCTCTCTCTCTCTCTCGCCCATTCTCCCCCCTGCTTCCTCCCTCTCCTCTGCTCCGCCATGGCCGACGGCCCTGCTCGCTCGCCACCGTAGTTGCAGCCGCTCCCACGCCTTCCTGAACCCGCCAGAGGCTCCGCCTCGTCGTCCCTGTCCTCTGCGCCAAGCCACGCATCACCACGAGCACTGGAGCGTCGCCCTCGAGCTCTTCTTCCTCCTCGGACCCGAGCTCCACCGCCGTCAGTTCGTCGCCCCTGAGCCCTCCCCGAGCCTGCTATGAGCCCCCGGCCCTTTCCCCTCTCTTCCTCGGCCCTTTCCCCCTCTGTAGGCCCTGGTAGCGTTGGCTCCCAAAATGCCCCGCCGCACGAGCTTGTCGCCGGCGTTGCTCCGGTGACTAGCTGGTCCATTCGAGGCCACCATCGAGCTCGTGGAGCCGCGTAGAGCCCATAGGTGCTAAGCCCCGACCATGTGGTGCCCTGGTTCGTTGAGCTCGTGCTCGCCCGAGCTCCGGCAGCCGCCGAGCTCATCGCCGACGTCGATCCCAGCCATCTCAGCCTTTGAGAGGTGTCGGGGTGGACGCGCGCGTGAGCCTAGGCTCGCCTGGTGCCCACCGCCGTCCATTTGGTCGTCGGAGGAGGAAATCTGACCCCTCCGTCGTCTCTAGAGCCAGCAGCGGCTCAACGCCGATGGGTCTGGCCGGAGTTGACCACGGGGGTCTGACCCCTGGGTCACTAGCAAGTGGGGCCGGGCTCTGCTAATTTAGGATTCGTCAAATTAATTAATTAATTTAATTAATTTAATGACCCACTGATAGTGGGCCCTACCCTAACTAATTAGTAATTAGTATTTTAACTAACTTTGTTAGTAGCTGGGTCACTGACCAGTGGATCCCACTGTTCAGGTTTGACCTGTCAACGGTCTGTTGGCCAGTTAACGTTATGATGATGTCATGTTGATGCAATAAAGAATTTCCTCAATTAAATTAATTTCAGAAACTATTTAAAACTTAGAAAAATCATAGAAATTAATCTATAACTCAGATTGAAATAAATTATATATGAAAATTTATCAGAAAAATCCAATGAATCCAATGGTGTTGTTATCATGCATGTTAGAGCAACCTATGTAGATGAACATTGACATTTACTAATAGGTTAACATATGAAATATGTAATGGAGAATGATTTTGAACCTATATTCAAAATCACTTCATTTAACTCGGACAGTAGTTGCATTAGCTCATCCATACATGCTGCCATGTCATGATCATGCATCATATTGTTGCACTTGCCGTGTATTGATTGCTATTTATCTACATTGCGGTAGGCCCTGCTTCTGAGGATACCTCCGAGTATTCCAACGAAGGGGAAAACCTTCCCGCTTCCCAGCAAGGCAAGCACCCCCATTGATCATTCCGATAACATCTCATTCTCTCGCTTCTGCTCTTGTTCATTGCATTAGGACAAATGTTCACTTGTGTGGCATACACGTTAGATGAACCCATTCCTTTGCATGACCTGTCATTGTCACAGTAAATAGCTAAACCTTGCAACCTAGCATACTTGATAGATAATTGAGCCATGTTGTGCTTTACCTACTTTGCCTGCTATGTTTGCTATGCTTAGAGTTGTGTCAGGTCTGATTCATCTGGGTGATGAACTGGAGTGAAACAATAATGTTCTGATGTGATAAGCTTATGATGAACCCGAATTGGTAAATGTAGCAATGAGAGGCTATGTAGGAGTACATAGCGGGTTGTCTCATTGGGACCGTTCTTAGAAACTGAGTTCTGTGTTTGTGATCCAAGGCTAGTTACTACCACATGCTGGGCCCTGAAATGTGACCCCGCTCGACTTATCAATCTCTTAGTCCTTGGTCCAGGAGTTGCAAGTAGTTTCTGGTGTTTATAGTATCCTAGAGGTCATGCGTAGCGCTGACCCTAGGGGTGGGTTACGACGCGGTAGGCAGTGGCATAGTGTACCAAGAGTCACCTGAATGGTGGGCTTGGGAACCCTGCGCACATCGTTTGGGGCCATAGCGGAAACTTCGGCCGGACATCCGTGCGGGTTTAGCCTCAAATAGGCGATAACCTGGACTAGAGGTCTTATGTGATTGACGGTCGTGCCCGACTTCCTCGCTGGGCTTGCGCTTGAAGATTGCCGAGGTGCATGGTTTTATGAGCACACAGCGATAAGTGACGAGAGTGTGTGTGAAGAAGTACACCCCTGCAGGGTATGAAACTATTCGAATAGCCGCGTCCTCGGATATGGACTACTTGAAAAACTTATGTTGTTCATAGAAATGGATAGTCATAAAAATATCAAGACAAGTGCGAGTACCATGGATGGCACTCTCGTAGGAGGCGGAAGTGAATCCATGGTGGTGTATTGATGTGGAGTTAGTGGACTCGTGTGCGATATCTAAAATCTAAACAAAGAGTTAAAATGTTGTAGTATAGGTTAGCCATGAGTCAAAGCTGGCATTGCTGCATAAACTCCACCACTCCCCTTGTTGATACTTGAGCATGAATAGTCTAGGTCTGCTTTAAAGACTTGCTGAGTACGTTTGTACTCATGTTTGCTTAATAAATGTTGCAGATGAGACTCAGGACCCATCAGGTGGGTTCTATCTAGATGTCGACGACGCTGAATAGCTGGTGTCCAGCTACGACCTTATGCCTTGTGGTGGGCTGTAGATAGTCACGCCATGTGCCTTTTTCCCCTTTCAACTGTCTGTACTCACACAGCTTTATGCTTCCGCTTGGTTTGTATGACTTGAGTGTCCGGTCATGTGACCCCTACCTGTAAGAACATATTATGCAAGGCTCTTCTGAGCCTCTTAAATAAAAGTTGTGTTGATGTATGGTTATGTTGTGATGCCATAGTTGTATCTATGCATATCGGGCATGTCGTGCATACGTGTGACGTGCAACGGTACGTATTGGATCCGACACCTAGTCATGTGCCTTTAGTAGTACTCTTTATGGAAAACTGCCTCTCTGTGCTTCCACTGAACCTTGGTAGCTTGCTACTGCTCCGAACACATTGATTGACCAGCATGTATCCTTCTTTGTTGCCGTGTCTGTCCCTTCGGAGAAATGTCTAGCAGTGTAATGGAGTCTCTATAGCCTGCTATGACTCATCTACACACGCTTGAGGCCGACACCTGCATTGCTGGGTTACGTATGCCTGTTCCCGTATGGATATGCCACTTGGATTCTATGACTAGCTATGTCGGCCCGGGTTCTCTGTCGTTTAATTGCCAGCGACATGGTCACATACGTGAGCCAAAAGACGCAAACGGTCCCGGCTAAGGTAAGGCTGCAGCCGTGGAGTTTACCGTGCATGAGGCTGCAAAGTGATGTTATGTGTTACAGTCTGGATTCATATGACTTAGGATCGGGGTCCCGACAGCGTTGGTATCAGAGCCTGACTGACTGTAGGACTAGCAAGCCAAACCGGTCGAAGTTGAGTCTAGAAACACTATAGAAAAGTAGGGGAATTGATTGTGGAAGGGAACGTAAGGCTCTTTTTACTCCTCTTCCCAAGTTATTCTATTCTGAGTCATTCTCATCTTTTCTACGGGGTTAAGAGCTAGGATTCTCATCTATTTCTTAGGATGACGAGTTACTAACCATGGACTATTAGCTAGCTTGTTCGCAAGTGAACTTCGGTACTCGAGTATTGTTGGTGTGACAAACAGTTGGAGAAGAGATTTGAGTCTAGATAGTTGAGTGGTTATGCTTTTCAATCTTTTGCAGTTGTCTCAAAATCCTTTTTGAGCAATTCCAGTTGTTATGTTGACCAATTTCTGCTAGAGTCTCTAATGTCTTTGCATCATTCTTTGTTTTAGATGCCCCCTCGTCCTTCCCGTCAGGTGGTCCGTCTGACCAGGTGCATCGATGTACCGGGTCACACGGCCATGTTGGTTAGAGTTATGATGGAGCCTGGTTACCGTTGGTACCCAGAGTACACAGTGGAGGAGCAGTATCGAGATTTCAACCAGAGCCAGTATTTGTGTACCGTTAAGATATATCCATCATATCTTGGAGCTACAAAGCCGCTTCATTGGACTTATGGATTAGGAGTCACCATAGACATGGCAGTTCAAGAGGTCGCCTACACCATGCTGACTATCATGAGGTTTCACCATGGTCTGCTTCAGAACACAGAGTTCTGTTATGTTCCTGCTTCTCTAGGAGGAGAGGATAGCTATCTTAGTGCAGCCTACTATAATCATTCTCATGAGGACCCTAGGCTGCAGGTGATCGCTCAGATGTTGGAGAACAGGGATCGTGATGCACGTGCCCTTCGCATGGAGCTATATGCTACCCTACACGTCTTTGGACAGCCCTGACGCAGCTAGCACCTGTCGTGCAGACAGGCTATGGAGATTTGGAGGTGCTGAACCCATCGCGGACTCATCTGCCAGCACACATAGACTGGCCCGGTGTTGGAGGCATCACTCCTCTTCGAGGACCGCTGTTGCTACCAACAAGGGGACCGAGGCCACATCCGTGTCCTTCCGGTTTCCAGGGATCACAGGCTAGGGTGTTTCCAGATCCTCAAGTTCAGCTCCCGGGCCACGGGGGTAACCTATATGAGGCATTCTACGGCGATGCTTGAGTACGTGGATGTTAGTACTATTATGGTTGTAGTCGTATTGCCATAGTCATGCATGTCTCGTGGGATATGACTAAGGTTGAGAGCTGAGTTCCGAAAGTGTAGATAGATAATGTATAGGAAGCTTGTAATGTCTCCGATGAGTTGTATCATCTCTCTGTAGTTTGTATTTCAGCTTGGCCTTATACTGAACTATGTCATGGTGTGTATGAATCATGGTGTTCATATGGCAGTTTGTTATTACCATGTTGATTGGGTGTATACCTATACATGCCATGTTGTCCAGTACATTCCTTATCTCATTCCTTAGAGTTGGTGTCTTCCTCGTCTAAGCTGTGGGTTTGTTTTCCCAGGATGGTGTCAACTAGGAATAACCCAGTGCATGTCCCCGAGCAAGGCGAGGGAAGCCAGCCAAGGCAAGAGAATCTACCACACGCGCCCTCTTTGGCAGAAGTGATGCTCGAAGCTGAACGGAATAAAAGGGAGACCAACAGGCTGTTGGAACGTATTGAGAAGAACACAGCGCGTCCTCCCCGCAATGATCACAATGATGGTGTGTCCCTCAATGACTTCATTAAGTTGTGCCCACCTAAGTTTCATCATTCAGTCGACCCGCTCGATGCGGATGACTGGATGACCAGCATGTCCGCAAAATCCGAGCTGCCAATGTATTTGAGGCCAACAAGGTGACCTTTGTTGCTTACTTTATGGAAGGACCCGCCAAACTGTGGTGGAAAAATTATGAAGCTATGCGTCCTGCAGGCCTCGCACCAACTTGGGCAGATTTCAACGAGGCATTCCGTACCCATCACATCCCGGAGGGCTGATGGATCGCAAGAGAGGAGTTCTGTGCTTTCACCTAGGGCAAAATGATAGTGGATGCCTATATCCGTGAGTTCGGCAATCTTGCTCATTATGCTCCGGAGGAAGTGTCAACCGATGCCAAGAAACAGGCTAGGTTCCACAAGGGACTTAGTCCTGAGCTCCATCGAGATTTGCGCCTGCATGAGTGCACAATCTTCCAGGCTCTCGTCAACAAGGCTATCAATGCCGAAACTGGACAGACTAACTACGAGGCAACTAAGAAACACACCCGTGACTTCAGCCCCGCATCTGACTCGGGCTCCAACAAACGCGGGTGTGGGTGCCCAACGTAGCTCTGCCGCCAAGGTACACCACGAGGCCATCCTTCCAGGCACCTCGCCTAGCTCAGCCCAACCCTCCAGCCAGGACATTCGGAGGTCCTCCTACCAATGCTGCTCCCCGTGCCACCGTTGTCTGCTACAAATGTGGAGAACCAGGACACTACTCCCATGAGTGTCCTCAGAACAATGCTAAGTCGGCTGGACGTGGGAAGCCGGGAAAAGCCTTCTATGTGAAGCCAGCTCCTGCTCGTGGTCGAATGAACTATGTTTCTGCCGAAGAAGCCCTTGAGGACCCTGATGTTATCCTACGTACGCTCCTTGTCAGTAGTCATCCACCATATGTTCTGTTTGATACTGGAGCATCTCATTCATTCATCTCAGAAAGTTATGCACGGTTGCATAACATGTCTTTTTGTGATATGCCTATTCCTTTAGTAGTTCGGACTCCTGGTTCAAAATGGAAAACTTCTAGGGTAAGCCATGACAATGAGATTCTTGTGGATAGGCTAGTCTTCCTAGCATCTTTGATAGCCCTCAAGTCTTCGGACATCAATATCATCTTAGGCATGGACTGGATGAAAGCCCACTATGCTAAGATTGATACTCATACTAGGAATGTTCAACTTACACATCTCTCGGGTGAGATAGTTAATGTCTCCACTCGAGAAGCCAAGCGCCAACTCTATTCTCTCAATGCTAGCCCTCTTCCAGAATTAGAAGATAATCCGATAGTCCGTGACTTTTCGGATGTCTTTCCAGAAGAACTGTCAGGAATTCCACCTGTCAGAGATGTTGAGTTTGTGATAAAGCTCATCCTAGGGACTGTCCCAATAGCCAGAAGACCCTATAAGATGGCACCCTTAAAACTAGCCAAACTTAAGAAACAACTCGATGAGGCTTTGAAGAAAGGTTTCATCCATTCTAATTCTTCTCCTTGGGCTTGCCCGTCCTCTTCGTTAATAAGAAGGATGGATCGAATCGGATGGTTGTGGATTATCGACCAGTGAATCTGGTTACCATAAAGAACAAGTATCCGCTCCCCAGGATCAACGATTTGTATGATCAACTCGTTGGATCCTCTATCTTTTCCAAAATGGATTTGAGGTTGGGATACCATCAAATCAGAATTAGAAATGGGGACATTTCAAAAACGGTTATTGTTACTCGTTATGGCCAATACGAGTACACCGTCATGTCCTTCGGTTTAACCAATGCCCCAGTCACCTTCTCTCGCTTGATGAATTCGATCTTTATGGAGTATTTGGATAAATTCGTCATGGTCTACCTCGACGATATACTCACCTACTGAAAGAACGAAGTGGAACATACTGAGCATATAAGGCTGGTATTGATGAAACTTCGAGAGCATCGTCTGTATGCCAAATTCTCCAAGTGTGAATTTTGGTTACCAGAAGTGACCTACCTAGGCCATGTGACCTCTGGTAAAGGTATTGTTGTCAATCCCGACAGAGTTCAGGCCGTCCTTGATTGGACTCAACCTGAATCGGTTAAGCAAGTTAGGAGTTTCCTTGGCTTAGCGAGCTATTGTCGCTGCTTTGTCGAGAATTTCTCCAAGCTTGCGAAACCTCTGACTAAACTCCTCAAGAAAGATAAAAAGTTCGAGTGGACCCCACAATGTGAGCATAGTTTTAAGGAGTTGAAAAGACGCCTGACCTCTGCTCCCGTTCTGGTGCCACCAGACTTCTCTAAGGACTTTGTTATCTATTGCGACGCGTCGCGACAAGGATTAGGTTGCATTCTCATGCAAGATTGTCATGTGATTGCATACGCATCCCGACAGTTGCGTCCACATGAGGGTAATTATCCAATACATGATCTTGAGCTTACAGATGTGGTCCATGCACTGAAAACATGACGACATTACCTTATGGGTAATTGTTGCAAAATATACACTGATCACCAAAGTCTGAAATATATCTTCACCCAGCCGAATTTGAATCTCAGGCAAAGATGGTGGGTTGAGTTGATTACAGATTACGACTTAGGGATAACTTACACCACGGGAAAGCCAATGACATGGTTGATGCACTAAGTCGTAATTCTTATTATAACAACCTGATGTTACAACAAGGTCAACCACTTCTCTATGAGGAATTTCGGAAGTTGAACCTCCACATTATTCCTCAAGGATTCCTTTCCAACCTGGTGGCGAAACCTACTCTTAAGGACCAAATTATAGCTGGCCAAAAGCGTGATAAGGGTATTTCCTGGATCAAAGATAACCTCGTTAGCGATATCGCTAAGGATTTCTCTATCGATGATCAAGGTGTGGTGTTTTTTCAGAACCGTTTGGTGGTTCCCCAGAACCAACATCTTCGGCAGCTGATCCTTAAGGAGGCTCATGATTCTCCTCTCACAGTTCATCCGGGTAGTACCAAGATGTATCAGGACCTACGCCAAAGGTTCTGGTGGACTAGGATGAAGAGAAAAATTGCTTAGTTCGTTGCTAACTGCGACGTTTGTCATCGCGTTAAGGCAGAACATCAAAGGCCTGCTAGCACCCTTCAACCTTTAGCTATTCCTGAATGGAAATGGGATAAGGTTGGTATGGATTTTATTACCGGATTTCCCAGGACTAAGAGAGGAAATAATGCTATCTTTGTGGTCATAGACCGTCTTTCCCAAGTGGCTCATTTTCTTCATGTTCGGAAGAGTATAACTGCTAGCCAGCTAGCGGAGTTATATGTTTCTCGAATAGTTTCTCTTCATGGTGTTCCATTGGAGATTAACTCAGACCGCGGAAGTATCTTTACTTCCTGATTTTGGAAAAGTTTCCAAACCGCTATGGGGACTCATATATCCTTTAGCACTGCTTTCACCCGCAATCAAATGGTCAAGTTGAGCGAGTCAATCAAATCCTCGTAGACATGCTCCGAGCTTGTTTTATATCCTTGGATATGAAATGGAAGAAATGTCTTCCATTTGCCGAATTTGCTTATAACAATATTTATCAATCAAGCTATGTAAATGAACATTGACATTTAGTAATAGGTTAACATATGAAATATGAAATGAAGAATGATTTTGAACCTATATTCATAATCACTTCATTTAACTTGGACAGTAATTGCATTAGCTCATCCATACATGTTGTCATATCATGATCATGCATCATATTGTTGCACTTGACGTGTATTGATTGCTATTTATCTGCATTGCGGTAGGCCCTGTTTCTGAGGATACCTCCGAGTATTCCAACGAAGGAGAAAACCTTCCCGCTTCCCAGCAAGGCAAGCACCCCCATTGATCATTCCGCTAACATCCCATTCTCTCGCTCCTGCTCTTGTTCATTGCATTAGGACAAACATTTACTTGTCTGTCATACACGTTAGATGAACCCATTCCTTTGCATGACCTGTCATTGTCACAGTAAATAGCTAAACCTTGCAACCTACCATACTTGATAGATGCTTGAGCCATGTTGTGTTTTACATACTTTGCTTGCTATGCTTAGAGTTGTGTCAAGTCTGATTCATCTGGGTGATGAACTGGAGTGAAACAATATTGTTCTGATGTGATAAGCTTATGATGAACCCGATTTGGTAAATGTAGCGATGAGAGGCTATGTAAAAGTACATAGCGGGTTGTCTCATTGGGACCATTCTTAGGAACTGAGTTTCGTGTTTGTGATCCAAGGCTAGTTACTACCACATGTTGGGCCCTGAAATATGACCCCACTCGACTTATCAATCTCTTATTCCTTGCTCCAGGAGTTGCAAGTAGTTTCTGGTGTTTATAGTATGCTAGAGGCCGTGCGTAACGCTGACCCTAGGGGTGGGTTACGACACGGTAGGCAGTGGCACGGTATACCAAGAGTCACCCGAATGGTGGGCTTGGAACCCTGCGCACATCGTTTAGGGCCGTAGCGGAAACTTCGACCGGACTTCCATGTGGGTTCAGTCTCAAATAGGCGATAGCCTGGACTAGAGGTCTTATGTGATTGACGGCCGTGGCCGGCTCCCTCGTTGGGCTTCCGCTTGAAGGTTGCCGAGGTGCATGATTTTATGAGCACACAGCGATAAGTGGCGAGAGCGTGTATGAAGAAGTACACCCCTGCAGGGTATGAAACTATTCGAATAGTCGCGTCCTCGGATATAGACTACTTGGAAAACTTATGATGTTCATAGAAATGGATAGTCATAAAAATATCAAGACAAGTGTGAGTACCGTGGATGGCACTCTCGTAGAAGGCGGAAGTGAATCCATGGTGGTGTATTGATGTAAAGTTAGTGGACTCGTGTGCGATATCTAAAATCTAAACAAAGAGTTAAAATGGTGTAGTATAGGTTAGCCATGAGTAAAGCTGGCATTGCTGTATAAACTCCACCACTCCCCTTGTTGATACTTGAGCATGAATAGTCTAAGTCTGTTTTAAAGACTTGTTGAGTACGTTTGTACTCATGTTTGCTTAATAAATGTTGCAGATGAGACTCAGGACCCATCAGGTGGGTTCTATCTAGATGTCGACGACGCTGAATAGTTGATGTCCCAGCTACGACCTTATGCCATGTGGCGGGCTGTAGATAGTCAGGCCATATGCCTTTTTCTCCTTTCAAATGTCTGTACTCAGACAGCTTTATGCTTCCCCTCGGTTTGTATGAACTTGCTTGTATGACTTGAGTGTCGGGTCATGTGACCCCTACCTGTAAGAACATATTATGCAAGGCTCTTTTGAGCGTCTTAAATAAAAGTCGTGTTGATGTATGATTATGTTGTGATGTCATAGTTGTATCTATGCATATCGGGCATGTCGTACGTACATGTGACGTGCAACGATATATATGGGATCCGACACCTAGTCATGTGCCTTTAGTAATACTCTTTACGGGAAACTGCCTCTTTGTGCTTCCATCGAGCCTTGGTAGCTTGTTACTGGTCCGGACACATTGATCGACCGACATGTATCCTTCTTTGCTGTTGTGTCTGTCCCTTCGGGGAAATGTCTCGCAATGTAATGGAATCCATGTAGCCTGCTATGACTCGTCTACACACGCTTGAGGCCGACACCTGCATTGTCGGGTTACGTATGCCTGTTTCCGTATGGATGTGCCACTTGGGTTCTATGACTGGCTATGTTGGCCCGGGTTCTCTGTCGTTTGATTGCCAGCAACATGTTCACATACGTGAGCCAAAAGACGCAAACGGTCCCGACTAAGGTAAGGCTGTAGCCGTGAAGTTTACCGTGCGTGAGGCCGCAAAGTGATGTGATGTATTACAGTCTGGATTCATATGACTTAGGATCGGGGTCCCAACATCGAAAGCACAGGACTCGACATCAGACTAATTCAGCAGCCTACCAATAGCCCTGATTTGAATGTACTTGACCTTGCATGCTTTAGTTCGTTGCAATCTCTAACAGATTGTCTAAGCCCGAGAATCCTTCGAGATCTTATTAAGGATGTGTTGGAGGACTTTGAGAACTACGGGGTTTACAAGCTGAACAGAGTTTTCTTATCCCTATAGTCTTGCATGATTGAAATTTTGAACCATGCAGTTGGCAATGGCTATAAAATACCGCATGTGAACAAGGAAAGACTTGAGACTATTGGGTTCCTACCGCCAAGACTTGCATGCCCTCAAGAGGTTTACGCAAATGCCCTACACAACCTACAACTAATGGAAAGAGTTCACTCATGGAAGAAGTGTTGCTTGAGTAGATGCTTGTTGTTATTGAGATGAGGTATGTTGTTGAGATGCTAGAGATGCTAGTGATGCTTGTTGTTGAGATGCTAGAGATTCTTGTTGTTGAGATGAGGCTTGTTGTTGAGATGCTAGAGATGCTTGTTGTTGAGATGAGGCTTGTTGAGATGCTAGATATGCTTGTTGTTGAGATGAGGCTTGTTGTTGAGATGCTAGAGATGCTTGTTGTTGAGATGAGGCTTGTTGTTGAGATGCTAGAGATGCTTGTTATTGAGATGAGGCTTGTTGTTGAGATGCTAGAGATTCTTGTTGTTGAGATGCTAGAGATGCTTGTTGTTGAGATGAGGCTTGTTGTTGAGATGAGGCTTGTTGTTGAGATTTTAGAGATGCTAGAGATGTTAGAGATGCTTGTTTTTGAGATGCTAGAGATGCTAGTTGTTGAGATGAGGCTTGTTGTTGAGATGATCATTTTTGTAAAAGGCTTGATATGTTTGTAGTAAAAGGCTTGTGTGGAGTATGGTCATTTTTGTTTGAAAAGTTTTCACTAAATGAAAGTTTTAAATTAAAGGAAAGAGGCTTGATTTAGGGCTACTAGATTTAGGACAAAAGTTAGAAAGAGAAGAATACCACTATAACCAAGTGAAGAGAAGAGGATAAGAGAATAGAATTACTGCTTGCAAGCACCACTACTACTTCTTGCAAGTGATTAATTAACAAAAAAATCAGACAATTTTAATTAACACAAATGGTTTCAGTTAATTTTAATTAACTACTGCTTGAGATGCTAAAAAAGGTTTCAGTCTAGTTTTAATTTTAAAAAGGTTTAAGTTAATTAAAGGATAAGGTTTCGGTTTATCTTAATTAACAGAAGCTACAAAAGCTAATTAAAGAATATGCTTCAGAAAAGAAGAGAAAAGAAGAAATAAAGAAGAGAAAAGAAGAGAGCAAGAAGAGTACTCCTAAATTAACACAAAAGGTTTCATTTGTTTCTAGAATAGGAGTAAAAGGGAAGATCATATTGTTCCACTATTGTTTCTCATACCCCTAAATTCAGTATTGTTTTTGGAATTGGAGTAAGAGGGCATACGAGAAAGAGGAGAGGGGAGGAAGAAAAGAGAACAGAAAAGAGAAAGAGAAGAGGGAAGAAGAGAGCAAGAATATGGAGGGCACAAGAGTACTCCTTTTCTGGAGGACACAAGAGAGCAACACTAAACTACAATAGTTCTCCTCTTCTTGTACAAATTGTTTAATCTACTTTATGCTAAACTACTCCAGCTCAAGCATTCAAACTACTCCACCTCAAGCAAATGAATTACAACATCAAACATTCATTTCAGAAAGCAAACTATTGTTAATGTGAACATGCATTCAAATAGAGAGTACTCCATGAGTAAATATGATAATGTGAACATGTTAGCATACAATACATACAACAAAACAAATACTTCGGCTGTTATGATGCATACTGTACAATACATGATGCATACAGACATGATGCAAATAGTACATACAACAAGAACTTTACCTGATGCATATAGGACATTCAGAGTATTGTTATGCAAGCATAATTATACTCCAACGGGGACAACCTTAAGATCATCCAACTATGCAAATAGACTAATTTAAGTAGAGCAGAACTAAAATCAGAGTAGGAGTGGGTGTAGATGGTTCACCCCAAATTTTTGGAGGTGGGCTAGTTCCTTCAGACCTCCTCCGACGTTTCTTCCCTTCTTGGAATGACAAATCAGAGTATTTGGATTATGAAAATTGCCCTAGAATGAAAATTAAAATAGTATACTGTATAGCACAGGATCAAAGCATGTTAATCCAGCATGCAAGCACATAATATTGCCTCTGTAAGCTAGCTCAACAACTGAATATTTACTGAATTTTTCAGTTTAATTTAAGTGGATATTTACAGTTTCAGTTAACTAAAAATATCCAGTTAAAATATTCAGTTAACTTTAACTGAGTATTTTGAGTTAACTGAAAATATTTTGAGTTTTGGGTCCGATAGAACTGCACGCATGCATGTTTAGTTCAATGTTCAACCCCCCTCTCTCTACTACGGCTACGCTCGTCTCTTTATCGTCTCGTGGGTTGGGTACATAACATAAATATACATCCACAACATAGCACGTATGCAGTAGCAAAGCCTCACATTTTCTCTTTCTCTACGGTAACAATCCATCTCAAAGTCGGAATTAACCAGAGGAAGATGAAGGAAGAGCAATGAAATTATCTGCGTACGCTGCTTGGATCTTCTGGAACCTGGCCTTGGCGGCCTCCGCGCCGCCGGAGCTGCCGCTGCCTCATTTGTCTGGGTGCCATTTCTGCAGAACATCCCATTATTCAACCACTAGCACTACGTGAAAAGAAATAGAGGAGCCAAGAAACAGAGGAAACTGAACCATCATCTAGTCTGGCAAAACAGAGGAGAGGAGAGCAGAGGAAGAACAGACCATGGCGAGCTTCCTGTAGGCGCTGCGCAGCTCGGCGTCGGAGCACTCGCTGGAGACGCCGAGCACGGAGTAGATGCTGCTATGGCTGGAGTACTGAACATGTGGAGAGCCGCTCGACTGCAGGAAAGTGCAGCCTCATGATTCAATGCTGCTATTGCGCGCATGAGCTGTTGCTTGACTTCGATTCTTCTGAGATTCATAAGGAGAATAACAAATCAACCACAATGTTGGATGGATGGATGGATGGACGACGAGAAGATTACCATGTGGACGACGGCGACCTGCCGTCGTGGTGTGGCGGGGCAGGGGCCGTGCTATCGTCAGGCGTTCCGCTGCTCCGGCGCTCCATTTCTCCGCTGCTCCGCTGCCGCTCCAGATCCAGCGCTTAGGCCGTGCTCCAGGTTCGTCGCTCCACATCCAACGCCTGCATCGCACACACACACAACACCGACGCACGCCTCTGTCGCATAGAAGCTCATCGCCGTTGCAAAAAAAATGATCTTTTCACTGGAGGACACACACACATCACAGACTGAGTGGCAAGGTGGTGAGGAGAAAGGGGGTGGTGGAAGAGGCCGGCAACGTCAAGAGGGAGAGGCAGAGGGGAGGCCGACGTCAAGAGAGAGAGGCCGCTGGCGATGGGAAGAGGCCGGCGGCGAGCGGATCTGGGTGGGAGAGAATGATGGGGAGAGGGAGGGAGCTGCTCGAGAGCGAGCAATGTGGAGAGGGTGTGAGTGCTGCGAGTCCGAGTGAGCGAGTGGTGGGAGGGTAGTCTGGAAAGTGAGAAAGTTTCGTAACGTGACGGAAATTACACTAAGAAAGCTTAAACTACTTACATTTCGTTACATTTCGGAACGGAGGGAGTATATGGCTTAAACTACTTACATTTCGTTACATTTCGGAACGGAGGGAGTATATGTTTTGATGATGTTTGCGAATACATTCAAACGTACTCACTGACTTGCCCCTGTCTATTGTCTTGGTCAGATCACGTATTTGGAGAGGAACACGATGACGGCAACCCCGCAACCTAGTCATCGATGATAGCAACCACACGAGATAGAAGTTATCCAGGTGAGCTGTTGTTGTGGGAATGAAGTCACATAGGTGTTGAAGATCCACGACACGTTTCCGCCATCAACCACTCGAGATTATTGTAGTACTCCATGGACCATCCTGGTCTTGTACTCAAATTCTTATAATTGCTTGGAATTCTATATCAAGAAAGTGTCCACCAGCGAACAGTAATCCTGGGGCTTGTGATGGCACAAGGGTAATTTATTGGGAATTTTATATCCTGAAAACCCCGACCCTGATAGGTAATGAAGGGAGCCTTCGTCCATCACTCCTAACCTGAAGGAGATATTGTCAGCAATGCAAATACAAAACTTCATCCAATGATTTTCTTGCACTAGAATCATATGCATATTCGTGTTGTATGTGACACAGTTCTAAAGAAAACTAGACGCATGGAACAAGATAATGAAGAATTGATTTTGATGCACTACAAATCTTTAGTATTTGTGCCGTAAACACACAAAAAAACAAGATTAACAAATTTAAAAATGCATTGAAAGAAATTTATTATGTGAACATGTGTATGTGATATGTTACTAAAACAACTTCAAGATTCAAGAAAAATATATGAAATTCTTGTGATTGTGAGAAAATATAATTGTTTGTCGCGTTCAGTTAAGTTCAACTTCAAACTAACATGAAAATGCCAATAAGAACCAAAACTCTTGGGTTGGGGGTTTCTTCTATTTTTAGGCTACTTGAAATAGTTCTTATTTATGTATTATTACAAAACCAAATCAAGGTTTTTCAGCATGCCTCCGTTGTGGAATAAAGATCCTGGAAAACAACTTGAAGAACAATACATGAGCCAACAACAAAGACATGAAAAGGGGATGATCAGATGGTGGATAACTAGTATATAAAATAAAAACTAAATTAGCACAAAGATATAGGGATGGTGACAAGGAGGAGCAAGAACTAGTATATGTAACCAAAAACAATAAGTCAACACACTAGATGCAGGAAGGGCGGTAAATAAAGATTGACGATCGAAGGAAGGCCGGTGGTGATTAGAACAACAAATAGCGTCGATGACACGCGAATGCGAAAGAGGGACCGACTAGGTTAGGCGTGAGACTGATCGAGAAGTAGCCATGTCCTCAACCACAATGCTGATCAGATATATACATGGACAAGAGCTTCGAGCTCGCAAGATTGATGACAGAAGCGGATGCAAGGGAGGAACAACCACATGCGGTGCTAGCCATGGGAGTAGAAGAGCGAGGGAAGAGGAGCGGTGCTAGGGGGGCTAAACTTATTTGGAGCACCTGCGTGGGGAAGAAGAAGACGACAAGATATGTTTCCCTTTCCTTTAGATTGGATCTATGTGCACCTCACCTATTTATACAGAAACCATGCGACAGTTAGGGTTTAATTAGACGAGTAATTTTCCTCGTGACATGTAACCAAGATATATTATACGGTTTCACAAATCACTCCTACTACGTAATCGCTTCTCTAGAAACACCCCGTAATGATCTTTGTTCAAAAAAAACACCGTAATGATCTCTCTTCATTTATTGATGAGTCTCTCCTGCTGCCCTCAGTGGGGGGTCTTTGAATCAAATCCGACTCCGTACGAAAGCACCCAGGAGCTTTGGGGAATCCGAAGCGGGGCCCGCCGCAACAGAAGCAGAGACAAGAACGGGTCATGCGGCACCGGGAAGGGAAAACAAAGAAGCAATCACGCACACCGATTTTTTGTCAAAAGTAGTACGAAAAATATACCAAATTTGAATAAAGTACGCCCATTTAGAAAAATATCAAAAATAGCACTCGTCGGCCTCAGCTGGGCCGACCGGGGACTGGTCAGCTTTGTTTGGGCCGAAGAGGGCCCGTTGGCCTAAGGAAGGCCGAAGAGCTGGCCGTCGGCCTACGCCAGGCCGAAGAGGGCCCGTCGGCCGCCAAGAGGCCGAAGAGCCCCTGGATAAGGCCCGACGCCGGCTCCCTCTTCTTCCCCCTCCTACTCGTTCTTTCTCTCCCTCCTGCTCGTTCCTTTGACCGAAAATCCTCCCTCCTTGATCTCCTTCTACATCCACCCATTTTCCGTTTCAATCCACTGAAACAATAGATCGTCTTCGTCTCCCCGCCGTACGGTCTCATTTTTTGCAATGTGGTAGTGTGTTGTTCGTTTGGAGGAGACATATGGTGGGGTGGTGGAGGTGTGAATGGTGAGAAGGTGGAGTGGTGGAGAGGAAGAAGTAGGGCACACACACGCATCAAAGGTATACATTTTTTTTGTTAGTTTAGGTTAGTTTTCTATTATTTTTTTAATGTACGTAAAATTAGTTTAGGTTAGTTTTATTAGTGTAGTGATTTTAGTGTATGTGTTAATAGTGTAGGTTTATTTAGTGTAGTCATATTAGTGTAGCTTTATTTAGTGTACGTAAGTATATTTTAGTGTAGGTTTATTTTAGTGAAGTTTATTTTAGTGTAGATTTATTTAGTATACGTAAGTATATTTTAGTGTATGTTTATTTTAGTGTAGATTTATTCGTTGCGAATAATGAGAAACTGGCAATGTTTGACAGGTGAAAATGTTTGAATCCGTAAATTTCACTGTGTATTACAGCCCTGGTAATGTTCGATATAATGAGTTGGGGGTTGATCTTAGCGAGTTTAAAAAAGGTGAGATGACACTTTCAGTCCCGGATAGACTGAACATTAGGTAGTTGAAGCACTGGTTGACTACTAGTTTTGGCCTGGATCCTAAAGTTTGTTCCGTTAGTATTCATGCATTGTGGATCAAATCCTGTAAAAATGTCAAGTGGGAGTTGATTCCGATAGATAGGAGCCAGCATTGGTTGTCCATGTTAAGTCGTTCCAGAGACCGAAGAATCCATCTGTATGCCCTAGTGCAACCAGTGGCGAAGGAGGAGAATATCATACCCCCCAACGTGGGTATGAAGCAGGCTAGAGTAGTCAAATGCCTAACGAGATTTATGTATCCGGGTCACAGCCACCGGATGTGAATGCTAGCCAAGCCAAGAAAGAGTCAGATTATGTGCCACACAATGTTAGTGGTCATGCTGCTGGGCAGAGTATTCAGTCAATAGTATTAGCTGCCTCTGGTGTTGCCGATGGGGATGAGGAAGGCGATGAAATGCAGAGGGTGATGGAGGAAGAGGACAAGGATGGGATTGCAGAAGAACTTGATTCAGAAAATTCCGAGGAGAAGGAGGAGGAACCAATTCCTGTTGCATGGGAGCAGGACATATCCGCCGGCTTTACTGTCAACGATGGCCATGAGACTCCATGGCAATATAATCTGAACCAAGTCCAGATCGGGGCTATGTTTGACACAAAGAAAAAAATGAAGTATGCGGTGATAAAGTGGGCTATGTCTATGCAGAGGGTTTTCCGGACACACATATCTAGTCCAACGAAATATACCGTGAAGTGTGTTGAATCAGGTTGTCCTGCGAAGGTGCACGGCCACGTGCCAAAGTATAACATCCACTGGTTTGTGACAAATGTTGTCCCGCATAATTGTGTGAGGAAAAACATGTTGGTTCGTCATCCAAACCTTACTTCAACTCTCATAGCGCAACTCATGTATACTGAGATAGTGGAGAAGAAAGATATGGAAGCAAAACACATCCAGACAGTAGTGAAGGTTAGATGGAATTATGACATTCCATATGGGAAGGCTTGGAGGGCTAAGCAGAAGGCTATGGAGGAAAGGTTTGGGACGTGTCTTCGACTGGGACAAGTTCGGGTTGTATCTGAAGCATTACAGACAGAGCACGAGGATCTACTTGGTTCCATCATCTGCTCCGGATCATATCCCAGTTCCTCTCGCCAGCGATCTGTTCCTAACTTCCTCAGTTGTGGGAACCAGACACCGTGCGGTATGTCCTCAGTTTTTCTCACATGCTACGTTTTCCCTATACATGAACATGTACAATTGGTTAACTTTCTATGTACATGGTGAATTGTCAATTCAGGCGCTAGAGGAGGTTACCGCTTTGGTGGACCGCGTTGACAGAGGAGAAAATATCCCATTGCGAGAGCAAGCAACAAGGTTGAAGAGTCTTCAAGCGAAGATACGCGAGATCGTCGCACCTGTTACATGTAGACGATCTTCCGATGTTGTTGACACTCGTGTAGCACATCGTCCGCCACGCCCCTCTCTACAGCGTTCAGAACCTCGACCTTCACAGCTAGGGAGCTCCTCCTGGCAGCAGGAACCTCCTTCACAGCCAGGAAGCTCCTCCTGGTAGAAGGCACCTCCTTCACACCCAACGAGCTCCTCCTGGCAGCAGGCACCTGTTGGAAATATGCCCTAGAGGCAATAATAAATTAGTTATTATCATATTTCCTTGTTCATGATAATCGTTTATTATGCATGCTATAATTGTGTTGATCGGAAACTCAGATACATGTGTGGATACATAAACAACACCATGTCCCTAATATGCCTCTAATATACTAGCTTGTTGATCAAAGATGGCTATGGTTTCCTAGTCATGGACATGAGATGTCATTTGGTAACAGGATCACATCATTAGGAGAATGATGTGATGGACAAGACCCAAACTACAAACATAGCATATGATCGTGTCAGTTTATTGCTACTGTTTTCTGCATGTCAAGTATATGTTCCTATGACCATGAGATCATGCAACTCACTGACATCGGAGGAGTACCTTGTGTTTATCAAACGTCGCAACATAACTGGGTGACTATAAAGGTGCTCTACAGGTATCTCCGAGGGTGTCTGTCGGGTTGGCATGGATCAAGTCTGGGATTTGTTACTCCGTGTGACGGAGAGGTATCTCAGGGCCCACTCGGTAATACAACATCACAATAAGCCTTGCAACAATGTGACTAAGTGTCAGCCACGAAATCTTGTATTATGGAACGAGTAAAGAGACTTGCTGGTAACGAGGTTGAACTAGGTATGGAGATGCGGACGATCGAATCTCGGGCAAGTAACAAAGCAAAGAACAAAAGGAACATCATACGGGATTAACCGAATCCTTGATATAGAGGTTCGACCGATAAAAATCTTCGTAGAATATGTAGGAACCAATATGGGCATCCAGGTCCCGCTATTGGTTATTGACCGTAGAGGTGTCTCGGTCATGTCTACATAGTTCTCGAACCCGCAGGGTCCCAACACTTAAGGTTTGGTGACGTTTTCGTAGTATAGAGTTATGCATGATGGTGACCGAAGGTTGTTCGGAGTCCCGGATGAGATCCCGGACGTCACGAGGAGCTCCTTAATGGTCCGTAGGTAAAGATTGATATATATCAAGTCCTATTTTGGTCGCCGGAAAAGTTTCGGGCTCGTCGGTAGTGTACCGGGAGTGCCGGTAGTGTATCGGGAGACCATCGGGAGGGGTATTTCAACCCAAGAGGCTACATGGGCTGTGGGAGAGTGAATACCAGACCTTAGTGGGCTGGTTGAAGTCCCACACAAGGCCCATGCGGCTGGGAAGAAAAGCCCAAAGAGAAAAAGGTGGAAAAAGGCAAAAAGACCAAAATAAGTAGTCCTGGTCCTACTAGGATTGGAGGAGGATTCCTCCTCTCCTCCTACTTCGTCCGAAGCCTAGAGGGCTTGGCCCTTGCGCCAAGCCTCCTCCTCTCTTCCTCTTATATATACTAGAAGTTTTAGGGTTTTTGCACTAGATTTTCTGCCACGTGCTACCCTCTCCTCTAGTGCATAGTTTCTCCTCTAGATCGGTTTTCTGCAATGCTTAGGCGAAGCCCTGCCAGAATAGCTCCACCGCCATCGCTGCAGCGTCGTCGCGCTGCTGGAGAACTCTTATACCTCTCTGCTCCCTCTTGCTGGATCAAGAAGGCGAAGATCGTCATCAAGCTGTATGTGTGCTGAACGCGAAGGTGCTGTCCGTTCGGCGTTAGATCAGAAGGACCGTGATCAAGATCGCAAGACGGATCGTGATGAGATCGAACGACGGATCGTGATGAGTTCGCGGGACGGATCGAGATTGGATCGCGGGACGGATCGTGATGAGATCGCGGGACGCTCGGCAATTTGGATCACGAAGACGTTCGACTACACCAACCGCATTTCTTAACACTTCCCGCATAGCGATCTACAAGGGTATGAAATCCCCTCTCCCTCTCGTAGATGCTCATCACGATGGATAGATCTTGCGTGTGCGTAGGAAATTTTTTGTTTGCCATGCAACGTTCACCAACAGTGGCATCATGAGCTAGGTCTATGTGTAGATGAGATCTCGATTAGAACACAAAGAGTTTGTGGGCGTTGATGCTTAGATTGCTTCCTCCCTTGGTCGTGTTTTGGTTCAGCGGTATTGTGGGATGAAGCGGCCCAGACCAACCTTACTCGTACACTTACGAGAGACCGGTTCCATCAACTGACGTGTAACCTCGTTGCACAAAGATGGCTGACGGGTGCCTGTTTCTCTTCCTTTAGTTGGATCGGATTCGACAAAGGCGGTCCTTGAGAAGGTTGAAAAGCAACTTATGTATCGCCGTTGTGGTTTATGCGTAGGAGAGAATTGTTCTTGCAAGATACCTGTAGCATCCACGTAAAACATGCAACAACAATTAGAGGACGTCTAACTTGTTTTTCCAGGGTATGTTGTGATGTGATATGGCCAATTACATGATGAGATATATATGATGTATGAGATTATCATGTGTTGTATAGAATATGACGACTTGCATGTCGATGAGTACAGCAACCGACAGGAGCCATAGGGTTGTCTTTAATTATTGTATGACTTGCGTGTCAATCATTAAGCGCTATGTAATGCTTTACTTTGTCGCTAAATGGTAGCTATAGTAGCATGATCATGGTGGGCGCGACAACCCCGATGGCGACACAATGATGGAGATCATGATGATGGTGATCATGGTGTTATGTCGGTGACGATGGAGATCATGCCGGTGCTTTAAGGATGGAGATCAAAAGCACAAGTTCATGGCCATATCATGTCACTTATGATTTGCATGTGATGTTAATCCTTTTATGCACCTTGTTTTGCTTAGGATGACGGTAGCATTATAAGGTGATCCCTCACTTAATTTCAACATAAATTGTGTTCTCCCCGAGTGTGCACTGTTGCGAAAGTTCGTCGTGTCGAGACACCACGTGAGGATAGGGTGTGATAGACTCTACGTTCACATACAACGGGTGCAAGCCAGTGTTGCACATGCAGAACACTCGGGTTAAACATGATGAGCCTAGCATGTACAGACATGGCCTCGTAACACAAGAGACCGAAAGGTCGAACATGAGTCATATAGTAGATATGATCAACATGATGATGTTCACCATTGAAACCACCTCAACTCATGTGATGATCGGACTTGAGTTAGTGAATTTGGATCATGTATCACTCGAATGACCGGAGGGATGTCAATTTGAGTGGGAGTTCTTAAGTAATATGATTAATTGAACTCGTTATCATGAACATAGTCAGTAGTGTCTTTGCAAATTATGTTGTAGATTACTGGCTCACGCTGTAGCTCCCTTGAATTTTTATATGTTCCTAGAGAAATAGAGTTGAAAGATGATGGTAGCAATATTGCGGACTGGGTCCGTGATTTGAGGATTGTCCTCATTGCTGCACATAAGGCTTATGTCCTTAATGCACCAATCGGTGCGCCAACCCCTCTAGCGTCGTCTGTAGATGTTGTGAACATCTGACAGGTACGTTTTGATGACTACTTGATAGTTTAGTGCGTCATGCATTACTGCTTAGAATTGAGGCTCCGAAACGTTTTGAACGTCACGGAACATATGAGATGTTCTAAGAGCTGAAATTAGGATCTCAGGCTCATGCCCGTGTTGCGAGATATGATATCTCCAACAAGATTCTTTGCCTACAATATGAAAGAGAATAGCTCAATCGTTGAGCATGTGCTCAGATTGTCTGGGTGCTACAATCGCTTGAATCGAGTGGGAGTTGATCTTCCAGATAAGATAGTGATTGATATAGTTCTCCAAGTCACTGTCACTAAGATACTAGAACTTGGTGATGAACTATAAAATGCCAGGGATAGAAATAATTATCCCTGAGCTGTTCGCGATGTTTGACACCGCGAAGGTAGAAATCAAGAAGGAGCGTCAAGTGTTGATGGTTAGTAAAATGACTAGTTTCAAGAAGGGCAAGGGCAAGGAGGGAAACTTCATGGATGGCAAGTCAGTTGCTGCTCCAGTGAAGCAACCCAAAGTTGAACCCAAAACTAAGACTAAGTGCTTCGATTATGAGGAGAGCGGACGCTGAAGCGGAACAACCCTAGATACTTGGTAGATAAGAAGGCTGGCAACGTCGACAAAAGTATATTTGATATACGTGTTATTGATGTGTACCTTCCTAGTACTCCTAGTAGCACCTGGGTATTGGATACCGATTCGGTTGCTAAATCTTAGTAACTCAAAATAAAAGCTACGAAATAAATGGAGAACTAGCTAAGGGTGAGGTGACGATGTGTGTTGTAAATGTTTCCAAGGTTGATATGATCAACATCGCACGCTCTCTCTACCTTCAGGATTAGTGACGAACCTAAATAAATGTTATTTGGTGTTTTGCGTCGAGCATGAACGTGATTAGATCGTGTTTATTGGAACACGATTATTCATTTAAGTTAGAGATTAATGGTTATTCAGTTTACATGAATAATACCTTCAATGGTCATGCACCCAGTGAGAATGGTTTGTTGTATCTTGATCGAGTAATACACATGTTCATAACATTGATGCCAAAAGATACAAAGTTAATAATGATAGTACCACATACTTGTGGCACTGCCGCTAAATGTCATATTAGTATAAAGCGCATGAAGAAACTTCATGCTAATGGCTCTTTGGACTCATTCGATTTCGAATTGATTGAGACATGCGAACCATGCCTCTTAGGCAAGATGACTAAGGACCCCGTTTTCCAGATTGATGGAGCGGGCAAGTGATTTATTGGAAATATACATGTTGATGTGTGCAATCCAATGAGTCTTGTAGCATGCGGTGGATATCGTTATTTTCTTACCTTCACTGATGATTTGAGTAGATATAGTGTATATTTACTTAATGAAACACAAGTCTGAATCATTTGAAAGGTTCAAGCAAATTCAGAGTGAAGTTTAAAGATCATCATGACAAGAAGATAAAAATGTCTGCGATATGATCGTGGAGGTGAATATCTGAGTTACGAGTTTCGCATACAACTTTAGATAATGTGAAAGTTGTTTCACAACTCACGCCACCCGGAACACCATAGTGTGATGGTGTGTCCGAATGTCATAGTCGTGCTCTATTGGATATGGTGCGTGTTATGATGTCTCTTATCGATTTGCTACTATAATTTTGGGGTTATGCATTAGAGACAACTACATTCACTTTAAATAGGGCACCATCTAAATCCGTTGAGATGACACCATATGGTTTGATGGAAACCTAAGCTGTCATTTCTTAATGTTTGGGGCTGCAACACTTATGTGAAAAAGGTTTTCACCTAATGAGCTCGAACCCAAAGCGGACAAATGCATCTTCATAGAATGCCCTAAGAACAGTTGGGTGAACCTTCTATCTCAGATCCAAGCATAAAATGTTTGTTGCTAATACTGGGTCCTTTCTCGAGAAAAAGTTTCTCTTGAATGAATTGAGTGGGAGGAAGATAGAACTTGATGAGGTTATTGAAACTTTGTTTCAACGGGAGAGTAGCGCAGCGTAGGAAGATGTTTCTATGAAGCCTACGTTAGTTGAAGAGGAAGTTAATGATGATGATCATGAAGCTTCAGATCAAGTTACTATCAAACCTCGTAGGTCGACAAGGACGTGTACCGCTCCTGAGTGGTACGACAATCCTGTCTTATAGGTCATGTTGTTGGACAACGATGAACCTACGAACTATGAAGAAGCGATGATGGGCCCGGATTCTGACAAATGGTTAGAGGCCATGAAATCCGAGATAGGATCCATGTATGAAAAAACAAGTATAGACTTTGGTAGACTTGCTCGTTGGATGGCAGGTCGTCGAGTACAAATGGACCTTTGAGATGAAGACAGACGCTGATGGTAAATGTTACCATTTATAAAGCTCGACTTCTCACAAAGAAGTTTCCGACAAGTTCAAAGAGTTGACTGTGATGAGACTTTCTCACTCCTAGTGATGGTAAAGTCTATTGGAATTATGTTAGCAGTTGCTGCATTTTTCAATTATGAAATATGGCAGATGGATAACAAAACATTGTTTCCTTAATAGTTTACTTGAGGAAAGGTTGCATGTGATACAACCAGAAGGTTTTGTCAGTCCTAAGGGTGCTAAAAGGTGTGCGAGCTCCAGCAATCCATCTAAGGGCTGGAGCAAGCATCTCGGAGTTGGAATACACACTTTGATGAGGTGACCAAAGTTTTGTAGTTTATACAAAGTTTACGAGAAACTTGTATTTACAATAAAGTCAGTGGGAGCACTATAGAATTTCTGATAAGTATATGTGGATGACATATTGTTGATCGGAAATAATGTAGAATTTCTAAAAAGCATGAACGGTTGTTTGAAAAGTGATTTTCAAAGGAAGACCTGGATAAAGCTACCTAATTGTTGAGCATCAAGATCTATAGAGATAGATCAAGATGTTTGATGAGACTTTCAATGAGTACATACCTTGACAAGATTTTGAAAGAGTTCAAAATGGATCAGTCAGAGAAAGAGTTCTCGCCTGATTTGTAAGGTGTGAAGTTGAGTGGGACTCAAAGCTCGACCACGACAGAAGAAAGAGAAAGGACGAACGTCGTCCCCTTTGCCTTAGCCATAGGCTTTGTATAGTATGGCATGCTGTGTACCGCACCTATGTGTGCCTTGCCATGAGTCCATCAAGGGGTACAAGAGTGATCCAGGAGTGGATCACTGGATAGCAGTCAAGATTATCCTTAGTAACTAAAAGACTAAGGAGATTGTCGTGGGAACGAGCCTGACAGTAGATGGTAGGGGTATGAAGGGAGAGGGCAGAGTCTTAGCTACGGCGAGGGTGTACACACGGATGTATGAGTTCAGGCCCCTCTCGTGGAGGTAACAGCCCTACGTCTCAGTGCTCGGGAGCTTTATGTCGTGTGGAATGTTAAGATTACCATAGTTGCTAACCCTTGTGCAGGAGGGGAGGAGCGACTTATATAGAGTTCGCTGCCCCTCATAATGGCCCTACATCAAAGGGTCTGGTCGTGGGGTTTAAAGTCTGTTTTTACAGGTAACGTACGTAGTAAAAGCTATTAATGACCATTGAACCAGCGTCTGCCCGTTGGGCTCTTGATGATGGCTCCTGGTCTTCTAGCGTCGAGTGAAAGCGAGGTCTTCCGAGTGACACGCGACTGCCGAGTGAGAGCGGGAGTCTCCGAGTGGATTACTGTCGAGTGACTGTGAACGTCTCCAGGGATCCACTCGGAAGTTCATGCTTGATCGTCAAGTCCTCCCATGTAGTGTCCTTAGGTAGGGTATGTGGGCCGTGCCTAGGACCCTACCCTAGGTACATATCCTTGTCATTACCCCCCGAATGGATCGGGGTTTGAGTGGTGGAAGGAGGTATCTACATAGCCCTTGAGTTAGTGCATCAGATCCTCCGAATGATATTTGGGATTTCCATGAAACTTGTGTCGATTGAACTCTGAGCATTAGCATTCATTCGGGATCAACATGCAAAATCTTCCGAATGATATTCGGGGCTTCAACGAAACTTGTGTCAATTAAATTCTTCTCCGCTCGCCTGGATCCATTCAGCCTTAAAGGTTTCCGAGTGGATGTTCAGCATTCGCTTTGGTCCGAGTGAGCTGGCAGTATCTTGGGAGGCGACGGGTCGGCCTGACAGACCTAGATTTTCCGAAATCCGAAAATTTGGGAAGCGCGCGTGCCCGTGCGATGATTACGCCATGATCAGGGCAAGTGGAGGTGCGACGCCTCGATTTTCGCACCGATCGTATCACCACGTACCGAGCGTCGTCAACGGTTGGTGTGCGCGGTAATCTTGCGGGTCCACTGCTCAGTGAGACACTCGGCGACGTATAAAGTCGTCAGCGCCACGGTTTGCACAATACCTCCGCTAGTTCTTTCTCTCTTTTCCTCCGCCTCCTCTGCTCGCAGCGCCCAACTCCAATCTCCCTCGACGAGAGCCTCTGTGACGGAGATGAAGAATCCGACGGAGAAGCTGGAGCGTGCGAAGAGGGGGGCGGCGAAGCTCAAGGGCAAGAAGCCTTCGACCGCCAGATTCACCGCGCCGGCGGGCTGGATGCAGGGGGATTGGCTCCCCTCTGTCGTCACCCGTGAAGACATGGAGGGCCTTGTCTCCGACGGGCTCGTGGCGTACGGCGCCTGGAGGCTGCCGGGGGAGGAGCGCGAGCCAGAGCCGCGCGATGGGGAGTGGGTTCTCCTTCTCTCCCATGCCGAGCAAGGTTTTTCTCTACCGCCCCATCCGTTCTTTAGGGGCTTCCTGAATTTTTTCGGTGCCCAACTGCACCACCTCTCGCCCAACACCCTAGCTTATCTGTCTGCATTCGTCACTCTGTGCAAATGTTTCCTGGGCTGTTCTCCCCATTGGGGACTGTTCAAACACCTCTTCACGGTCAAATCCCAGACCGTGAAGAAAGCCCTCCCCACTGACGGGAAGACCCACGTACTCCAGCTGTGCGGAGGGTTAGGAGTTCAGAAAAGAGCTCGTAGCTCCTTCCCTGCCATGACCTTCCCAGAATCTGTAAGGGGTTGGCAGTCGACCTGGTTTTACTACAAGGATGCAACATCGCCAAATATGTCGATTGGTCTTTCCCCCTATACACCCGACCGTCCAGCTGTTCCCAAGTCCCTGAAGGTGGCTGAAGTGGAGCACGTCCAAGTGGGCATCTTGGTAGAAGCGGTGGTGCAACTGATCCGGGACAGGGTGACTGGCATGGATCTATTGGAGACGTTTCTAGGTCGACGCATCCAGCCGCTCCAAGCCAGGGATCGTACAATTTGGCATTATGCGGGCCCTGAGGACTCGACAAGGGCACATCCTGAGGAAGTTCCTCAGAGAACTGTCGAGCAGTGGCTCCGTAGCATCACCGGGGCCTGCGACAACCCCTTGGGCGCCAAGAGGATCCTGCCGTACTCGGCCGAAAACCCGCCAAAGAACCTGGTGAGTTGGGTGATGTCGACTGATGTATTGTACCGTCGAGTGATATATCGAACTAACTTCTTTGCTTGAATCATGCAGGAATGGACACACATGCACTCGCCTGTTCCCAACGGGAACCATGTTGAAGACGGCATGGTGAGCAAAGGCGGCATCATGGACGGCGACGGTTCTTCTGACTCCGAGGAAGAATACGAGGACTCCGGTGAGGAGGAAGAAGTTGAGTCACCTCCCCGCCGCGAAATCCGCACCAAGTCCCGCCAAGACCCATCGACTGTTGAGGATAGGGCTCCGGGCCCCAGTGAGAGGAATTTGAAGCACAACCGCCCCTCGACCGCCGAGACGACCGAGAAACTGGCCAAGCAGCCCAAGCCAGCTGTCACCAAGCCTCGCAAGGCACTACCTCGCATGAGGGTGGTCATGCCTGTCGTCTCCACGTAAGTATTTATTTCCATACTTGTTCTGTCGACTGACGTCTGGAGTTGTATTTGACCGAATGCCACTCAATTCGCGGAGCTGCTACATCTGTGTCTTCGCCTCATCGAGATGGAGGGGATGCAATGGACGTCGACACTGCTGACGCGGCCACTTCTCATAGAGGTTACATAGTTGTTGGTTCGTCCGAATGGGACTCAACATATGCAGATGTTAACACTGTCGATTATCGATGCAGAGGTCATTCAGGTGGAGGACGACGAGGAGCGACTGGACACTTCGCGCCCTCGCATCCAAAGAGCGTCGTCGGCGCAAGCACTTCAGCGGTCGACTGCAGAGTCTTCCCAGGGGGGAGGTGGCTCGACACAGCCTAGGGCTGAACCTGCAATACCTCTATCACGTGCTCCCCCAACCGTCTCGACCATTGTGGCGTCGACTCCAACTGGTCCCCCTCAGACTGCCTTAGCTGCTCTTGCGACCACGCCGACCCCACCTGTGACGGCCTTCCCTCTGCATCATACCTCGGAAGATCAAACCGGGGCTGCGAAGGAAGCCATGATCTAGGCGGAGCAACTCATGCTGAGGATCAAGGAGGCGTACGAGGCCAGCAAACTGGCTTTTGACGTCAACGCAGCCCTCCGCACCAATGTCCGAGTAAGTTCGATTGTAAGTCCATTGTCGATTGAATTCTTGTCTTTTCTTGGCTGCTGTACACCCACTGGGTGATTGTGGTAGAACGTTTGAACTTTCTCCACTCGAGTAGATCGGATCGTAGTCGAGTAGGATTGGGATTGATAGTACACGTGGTACTTGTGTCACTTGACATGTCGAGTGTGTTTTCTGACGAGTTACTCGATGTATCGAGAATTAACCGTCTCAGTGGGGGCGCTTTTAGCGCACCCACTGGGTGTAGTCCCCGAGACCGCTGTCGAATGCTTGCATCGGCAGGGGTCTTTAGAGTTTATTGTATACGGGATACATTTTGTCTTTGGATCACACCACTCCATAGATACCTTGCAGGTTTCATGGATATTATTAGCAAACCATGATATGACGCTGCATAAGGATCGACTACACTTCATAGATTAGAGGGGGTGCATCACCCGACGGGTCGAGTGTCACGACAGGGATGACCTTGTCAAATGTTTCAATAACCAGTGGGGGCACGCTAAGTGCACCCACTGGGTGTAGTCCCCGAGGCTACTGTTCATCGCAGACGATAAATAGTAGGCTTGAAAATTTGTCGTACGCGTGGTATTAGTGTCACTCGACATGTCGAGTGTATTTTCTGACGAGTTACTCGACGGGTCGAGAGTTAACCGTCTCAGTGGGGGCTCTCTTAGCGCACCCACTGGGTGTAGTCCCCGAGGCCGCTGCCGAGTGCTTGCACCGGCAGGGGTCTTTATAGAGACAACTTTAAATTTGTTTACGGCACGTGTAGCCCCATGGCCACTCGACATGTTGAGTGAACTTTTTGCTTGAATTCTTCCAAGATGGTCATTCGCCGGTTTTAATAACTCAATCGACTGTCCAAGAACGACTTGCTGATTGAACTCCGTCTTTTGTTGGTTCCAGACGGCTTGCAAACTTGGGACGCAGTACAAGGAGATGGAGGATGAGAGGAACCAGTTGTAGGTGTACCTGGCGGTTGCCAACAATGCCCTGGAGCGAGCACGTGCTGAGCTGAAGTCTCTAGGAGGTAATTACTGTCGACTGTCAGCATTCCCATCTTCACTTTTCATGTTTTGAACCGAGTGCTCTCACTCGAACAGACGTGCGCAATGAAAACTGTCGACTCCAAGCGCGACTCAACAATGTTGTTTCTTTAGATTCCATGAAGAAGGCACTGGAGGAGAAGGACAAAGCACACGCCGACGCCCAACAGGTGGCCAGGGACAAAACTGAAGCTGCAAATCAGAAGCTGGCGGCCGCCCAGAAGCTGGAAGAGGAGAACACCAAACTCAAGCAGGAGCGCGCGGACCTCGTCAAAAGGGCCGATCAGCTGAATAAGAGGAGCAATGGCCTAGAGAAGCATTTGGGCGAGTTCTCGAGGAAGATGTATATTCTGCTCGACGGTAAGTATTTTTGTCGACTGAGCTTTGTAAAATCTTTGAGGGTCGCAGTTTACCGATTCTCCTCCCATTCCCCATTTTTCAACAGAATTCTGCCAAGACTTTGAGAAGGAGACAGAGGAGGTTGAGCCCAATCTGGATCCCACCAAGTCTCCTGTCGTAGACGCGGTGGCCATGAAAATGCTCCGACTCAATTTCCGGCTCCAGGGCGTCCAGGCATATCTTGTCTGACTGAATTCTACAGTGGAGAGGATCGACAAAGAGCTATGGCCCTAGTACACCCTCCAGCTCGACCTCAATGCTATGATGGCTTGCCTGGACGAACTTCCAAGTCGAGTGCAGGCCTGGAAGAAATCTGCCGCTCGTTGTGGGGCTGACGTGGCATTGTCACTCGTCAGGGTCCATTGCAGGGACGTGAAGGAGGAGAGGCTGAAGGAGCTTCAGGTGGTCAACACAAAGAAACTCCAGTTTGAGGACTTCATGGAGTCCTTCATCGAACCAGCCACCAGAATCGCCAATGGTATTGACCTGGACACCTTCGTTGAGCCCGCCAGTCCGTCACCTGCTTGAAAAATTTGTCTTTTAAAGAAACGGTTAAATTTGCCTCGGTATGCCAAGTGGATATGTATCCTTAAAAACTTTGTTCAGGCCTTGGGCCTGAGCACATTTGCTTCCATACGAAACATTTATCCGTGGTTTACCCTTTGGATTTTATTCGTATTTGGCTTTCAATCGTCTGTTCGACTGAGTTTGTTTTTAACTTGGGCGAAGCATGTTCGCGGCTAAGCCCCCGAGTGTGAGGATTGTTCATCACTCGGATTATTTTCGAACTTAGGCGAATGTCGATTCGTAGCTAAGCTGTCGAGTGGATGGATTACTATCCACCCGCCGAGGTTTTTAACTTAGGCAAAACGTGTTTCGCAGCTAAGCCGTCGATTGTGAGGATTGCTCATCACTCGAAGTATTTTTGAACTTAGGCGAATGTCGATTCGCAGCTAAGTTGTCGAGTGAATGGATTATTATCCACTCGACGAGGTTTTTAACTTAGGCGAAACGTGTTCCCAGCTAAGCCCCCGAGTGTGAGGATTGTTCATCACTCGAAGTATTTTCGAACTTAGGCGAATGTCAATTCGCAGCTAAGCTGTCGAGTGGATGGATTACTATCCACCCGCTGAGGTTTTTAACTTAGGCGAAACGTGTTTCGCAGCTAAGCCCCCGAGTGTGAGGATCGCTCATCACTCGGAGTATATTTGAACTTAGGCAAATGTCTATTCACATCTAAGTTGTCGAGTGAATGGACTACCATCTACTCGACGAGGTTTTTAACTTAGGCGAAACGTGTTTCGCAGCTAAGCCCACGAGTGTGAGGATCGCTCATCACTCGGAGTATTTTTGAACTTAGGCGAATGTCGATTCACATCTAAGTTGTTGAGTGAATGGAATACCATCGCCTTGACGAGTTTTTTTAACTTAGGTGAAACGTGTTTCGCAGCTAAGCCCCCGAGTGTGAGGATCGCTCATCACTCGGAGTATATTTGAACTTAGGCAAATGTCGATTCGCATCTAAGTTGTTGAGTGAATGGATTACCATCTACTCGACGAGGTTTTTAACTTAGGCGAAACGTGTTTCGCAGCTAAGCCCTCGAGTGTGAGGATCGCTCATCACTCAAAGTATTTTTAAACTTAGGCGAATGTCGATTCGCATCTAAGTTGTCGAGTGAATGGATTACCATCGTCTCGACGAGTTTTTTTTTGAAGCGAAGACGGATTCGCAAATAGGCTGTCGAGTGGATGGACTGCTATCCACCCGATAGAGTTTTTAAAACATGTTTCGCAACTAAGCCCCTGAGTGTGAGGATTGCTCTACACTCGGAGTATTTTCGAACTTAAGTCGATTCGCAGCTAAGTTTTCGAATGAACGGATTACCATCCACTCGACGAGGTTTTTAACCCAACCGAAGACGGATTCGCAAATAGGTCGTCAAGTGAATGGACTGCTATCCACCCAACAGGGTTTTAACTTAGGCGAAACATGTTTCGTAGCTAATCCCCCGAGTGTGAGGATTGTTCATCACTCGGAGTATCCCCAAGAATGTAACTCCACGGTTGGAATCGACGAAGTATTAATCGCAGAAACACGAATTGCGTTGATGAAGTACTCTTATTACATCAGAAAACTCTTGTCTCAAGTGTAAAAACGTCGAAGCAGGTCTGCATTCTAGGCTTGTGGTTCATCCATCTGCTTCATGAGATTATACAAGTGATAGGCTCCATTGTTTAGCATCTTAGTAACAACAAAAAGGGCCTTCCCATGCAGGAGCGAGCTTGTGAGGTCGGTGCTGATTCACTCGGAGCACCAAATCTCCCTCGTGGAACGCTCGGCTTCTGACATTCCTTGCATGGAAGCGTCGTAGGTCTTGCTGATAGGCTGTGGTCCAGATCAGAGCCATCTCACGCTCTTCCTCCAGAAGATCTACCCCATCCTGTCTGGCCTGTTCAGCTTCAACCTCAGAATATAGCTCCACTCGAGGAGAATTGTGGGCCAAGTCACTCGGCAATATAGCTTCAGCACCATAGACAAGGAAGAAAGGAGTTCGTCCAGTCGACCGATTAGGCATTGTCCTCAACCCCCACAAAACAGACGGCAGCTCTGTTACCCACGCACCAGCAGCATGATCCAAATCGCGCATGAGATGAGGCTTCAGACCTTGTAGAATGAGACCATTAGCCCGCTCAACTTGCCCATTGGTTTGAGGATGTGCAATGTAAGCATAATCCACTCGGGTGCCTTGGGAGTTACAGAATCTCCTGAATTCTTCCGAGTCAAAATTAGTGTCGTTGTCCGTGATGCTGCTGTGCGGGATGCCGTATCGGATGATGATCTTCCTCATGAACGTGACCGTTGTGCGAGAATTCATCTTCTTGATGGGCTTGGCTTCAATCCACTTGGTGAATTTGTCGACTGCTACCAACAGATGGGTGAATCCTCCTTTTCTGGGTCGGAAGGGACCAACCATGTCGAGTCCCCAAACCGCAAATGGCCAGGCGAGTGGAATTGTCTTCAGAGCAGATGCTGGCTTGTGTGATAGATTTGCATAGAACTGGCAACCCTCGCAGTGATCAACAATGTCCTTAGCCATCTCATTAGCTTGTGGCCAGTAAAAACCAGCTCGGTATGCTTTAGCGACGATCGCCCTTGAAGATGCATGGTGCCCGCAAGTTCCCGAGTGGATTTCGTCTAGAATCATTCGACCTTCTTCGGGGGAAATGCAGCGCTGGGTGACACCAGTCACACTCTCTCTGAATAGCTGATCTCCCATCACAGTGAAAGCCTTGGACCTGTGCACAATCTGTCGAGCCTCTGCTTCATCTTCAGGGAGCTCTTGTCTGAGGATATAGGCAATGTATGGCACAGTCCAGTCGGGAATGATAACTAGCACCTCCATGACCAGGTCAATCACAGTAGGAACATCAACTTCAGTCGAGTCATAGGAGCTTAAAGCTTGTGGGGGATCTTCAGTGAAGGGATCCTCTTGAATCGAAGGAGTGTGCAAATGCTCCAGGAACACTCCGCTGGGGATAGGCCGTCGACTGGAACCAATCTTGGACAACTCACCAGTCGCTTGATTTTTCAGTCGAGGAACATGGTGAAGTTCGAGACCTTCAAATTTCTTCTCCAGCTTTCGGACTGCATTGCAGTATCCAGTCATAGCAGGGTTTCTAACATCCCACTCTTTCATCACTTGATTCACCACCAAATCTGAGTCGCCATAAACCATCAGGCGCTTGACGCCGAGTGAGATAGCCATGCGTAACCCATATAAAAGTGCTTCATACTCTGCCTCATTGTTGGAGGAATCAAAGTGAATTTGCAAGACATAGCTGAGCTTGTCTCCTCTGGGGGATATCAAAACAATACCAGCATCGGACCCATTCAACATTTTGGAGCCGTCGAAGAACATTGTCCAATACGCCGAGTGAACTTGGATGGGCTGTTGCTGTTCAGTCCACTCGGCCATGAAATCTGCCAATGCTTGGGACTTGATTGCCTTCTTGGCCTCAAATCTGATGTCGAAGTGTCCAAGCTCAATTGCCCATTTAGCCACTCGACCCGATGCATCACGATTATTGAAAATCTCGGATAAAGGAGCATCACTAACGACTGAGATCGAATGGTCTTGGAAATAATGTGCCACCTTCTTCGCTGATAGGTAAATACCATACACCAGCTTCTGATAGTGTGGATATCTTTGCTTTGAGGGGGACAATACTTCCGAGACATAATAAACCGGGCGCTGGACTTTATAGGCTTTACCTTCCTCTTCTCGCTCGACAGTTAGCACTATACTGACGACCTGATTTGTGGCCGCAATGTACAGGAGCAAGGGCTCTTTGCTGGAAGGAGCGGCAAGCACTGGCTGGGTGGAAAGCAGGGCTTTGAGCTCAACAAACGCTGCTTCGGCTTCAGGAGTCCAGTCGAATGTGTCGGACTTCTTCATCAACTGATATAAGGGTAGAGCCTTCTCACCAAGACGAGAAATGAATCGACTTAATGCTGCCAAGCAACCCGTGAGCTTCTGAACGTCGTGCACTCGCACGGGAGTCCTCATACGAGTAATGGCGCTGATCTTCTCGGGATTGACATCAATTCCTCGCTCGGAAATGAGAAAACCGAGCAACTTGCCGCCAGGGACACCGAAGGTACATTTGGCCGGATTCAGCTTTATGTCGAATCGCCTCAGATTGGTGAATGTCTCAGCCAAGTCAGCCAGCAGGTCGGAACCTTTGCGGGACTTGACAACTATATCGTCCATGTACGCCTTGACATTCTGAGGGATCTGGTCGAGTAAACATTTCTGAATCATGCGCATAAAAGTAGCGCCGGCATTCTTAAGACCAAAAGGCATGGTGATGTAGCAAAAGCACCCAAACGGGATGATGAAGGCTGTTTTTATTTCGTCCGGGCCATACAGACGGATCTGATGGTACCCATAATAGGCATCCAAAAACAATAAACGCTAGCACCCCGCTGTCGAGTCAACAATTTGATATATGCAGGGGAGCGGAAAATGGTCTTTTGGGCACACCTTATTGAGATGTTTGAATTCAATGCACATGCGCAATGACTTATCTTGCTTGGGCACCATCACAATATTCGAGAGCCACTTGGAGTGGTAAATCTCCCGAATGAACTTGGCTTGCAAGAGACGGGCCACTTCTTCTCCGATTGCCTTGCGCTTCTCCGCCGCGGATCGACGCAAATGCTCCCTGACGGGCTTGGCCTTCGGATCCACTCGTAGACGGTGCTCACCCAGCTCCCTGGGAATCCCTGGCATGTTAGCAGGCTTCCATGCAAAGATATCCCAGTTCTCACGGAGGAACTGGATGAGCTCGGCTTCCTATTTACTGTCGAGTGTTGTTGAGATATTTGTCGGGGCAGCAGTTGGATCCGTTGGGTGGATGTGCACCTTCTTCACTTCCCCTAGTGACTGAAATGCCGACTCGGAAGCCGGCTTTTTTGCGCGAAGCAAATCAGCAGGGTCAGCGGTTTTCTTGTACTCTTCCAGCTCGACCATGGCCATCTGTTGATCGGCGAACTTGGATCCTTGCTGGAGACACTCTTCAACCCGCTGTCGATTGCCAGTGACTGTGATCACGCCCTTAGGGTCTGGCATTTTCAACTTGATATACACGTAACATGGTCGGGCCATGAAACGTGCATAAGCGGGTCGACCCAAGATGGCGTGGTAAACACTCTCAAAATCCACGACTTCAAATGTCAACTTTTCTTTTCGGAAATTTTTGCTATCTCCGAATGCCACATCCAATGCTATCTGGCCGAGTGACTTGGCCTTCTTTCCTGGGATGACCCGGTGAAACTACATGCTGCTCTCGCTCAGACGGGACATCGGGATGCCCATCCCTTTCAGGCCGCCGCCGCCGTCCATGAGGACCTTTTTGAGTCGAGTCCCCTGCACCACCGGATCGACTACCAAAGCCTATCGACCGGGAGTGGTCACACGAGCAGGATGGTCTGTTTGGTCGAACGTGACAGCATATTGAGACCATTTGAGGTAGGTGGGGTGTCTGGCACAGCCATGTTGATTTCTCTATTGATGACTTTCAGACGACTCTTGGTCTCGACATCAGCAAAGATCACCAGTGTAGCAGTGACATCTGGGAATGTTTCCTTTTCCTCATCTTCATCTTCTTTTTTAGGAGATTTCCCGCTCGACTGGTCTCCCTTGAACTACAGTATGAGGGTTCGACACTGTCGAGTGCTATGCTTGGGCAAAATCAGGTTACCTTCTGCATCTTTCCTCGTATGAATTACACACGGCTGATCCAAAATGTCAGTTCCTGATCGACCCTTCCCCTTCTTGGGGACATACTGAGCCTTGGCCTTGCCCTTGTTTTTCGACTGAGTCGCCAGCGCGGCTTCCTCTGCCGGAGCTAGGTCTTCAGCCTTCCACTTTTGCTTCCGATTGTTGCCGCCGCCAGACTCGTTAGCGACTGCTTTTCCTTTGCCGCTACGGAGGCGGTCTTCTTCCTCGCCATTGGCGTAGCGAGTGGAAATTTCCATCATCTTGCCGAGTGAAATGTCACCAGTGCGCCCGAATTTCAGGTACAACTCCCTGTATCTCACACCGGCCTTGAAAGCACAAACAACCTAGTGTTTCGACACATTCTCCACCGTATGATGCAGGGTGGACCATCGCTGAATATAGTCTCTTAAAGTTTCATTGGGCTTCTGGACGCAGTGCTGTAAGTCGACCAGACCTGCGGGGCGCTTGCAAGTGCCCTCAAAGGTCCGGACAAACACTCGGGCAAGATCTTCCCAACAATATATGCTAGAAGGAGCCAAACGATTCAACCAAGCTCGAGCTAAACCATCCAATATGAGGGGCAGGTGCTTCATTGCGACATTGTCATTTCCGCCGCCAATCTACACAGCCACTCGGTAATCATCTAACCAAGTCTCTGGTTTTGTTTCACCAGAAAACTTTCCGATCCTCGCCGCCATTCTGAAGTTGGGGGGAATCTCTACAGAACGTATAGCTCTACTAAAACACTCTAGACCAGACACCACAGCTAAGCTTCCACTCGGAACATCTCTGTCGAGTCCCTCTCTGTAGGCTCTGCTCTTGTCGATCCGCTTCTGAACAAGATAGGTGCGGGCGTCAAAGTACGCGTCCCGTTCATCACCGATGGAGTGCCTGTCGCCCTGGCGCCGGGGCGCGTACGGGCCACTCCGTGGAGGAGTGGGCACTCGACGCTGGTCTTCGTGGTGATGCGGATCTCTGTCTTGCCCTTCACGAAAACCGCCGCCTCGACGACGCAAGGGCAATCCAGGGCTGTGTGCCGACTGAACGGTCTCTGCCCTAGGTGAATTGATGTATACCTTGTGATGTGACTGAGAAACTGCTAAATTCTGACGTTGTGCTGCATCCAATAGCACTCTCATCTGCAACAACCCTCTACCAGCCTTTGACTGGGACAGCTGAATGGAATGCGCTATCCTAGCAGCAGCAGCAACATTAAGCATAGGAGTTCAGTATACCTCAATGCCATCGTGAGATCCAGTCGGAAACAGTTGTCAATGACGTCGACTGGGACGCGGCGGGCGCTGGTGGGCGCGCTCGTCGATCTCTGCCTGGAGCTCTTCCAGACGAACGCGTGCGGCCTCCAAAGCTTGGGCCTCGGCAGTCGCACCGACGATGGGGGTATGAAGGACCTCCTCATCACAACGTAGTTGCACGTTTGATGGGCCTCCAGCCTCGCGCTTGCCACGACCGAAGCCAGGCGGTGAACTCTGATGAGAGCCCGCCATCAAGACCTCCGCTGCGGGATCGCAACTTTCGCACTCGAAAGGCACGTCAGATGGATCGGAATCCGACTCAAACATGCCATGAAGCAACTCGACAGGCTCGAGCACTGCAACCTACGAAGAATCTTGACGCGCCGCTACAAGTTCGACCCACCGCTGGATTCGTGAGCGCCCGGACCGCTTGCGACCACGAACGGCGAGAGGAGCCGACGCGTAGGGGGTTGACGGCTGACGCAACAACACGCCGAAGGGACTCGCGCGAAAGTGCGTGGCCCCACGGACCGGGAGCGCCTCGACATCGAGAGGTGCCTCTTGGAGCCACGCCGAATCGTCGACGATGAAGGTGAGCGCTCCAAAACGGATCTTGTGGCCTAGAGTAAAAACACCGTCGGAAGACATGTCGAAGGATGAAAATCGCAACCTCGCCGGAAGTCGCTTAGATGCCTGCCCCACGGTGGGCGCCAAATGTCGTGGGAACGAGCCTGACAGTAGATGGTAGGGGTACAAAGGGAGAGGGTAGAGTCTCAGCTACGGCGAGGGTGTACACACGGATGTATGAGTTCAGGCCCCTCTCGTGGAGGTAACAGCCCTACGTCTCAGTGCTCGGGAGATTTATGTCGCGTGGAATGTTGAGATTACAATAGTTGCTAACCCTTGTGCAGGAGGGGAGGGGCGACTTATATAGAGTTCGTTGCCCCTCATAATGGCCCCGCATCAAAGGGTCTGCTCGTGGGGTTTAAAGTCTACCGTTACAGGTAACGTACGTAGTAAAAGCTATTAATGACCATTGAACCAGCGTCTGCCCGTTGGGCTCTTGATGATGGTGCCTGGTCTTCTGGCATCGAGTGAAAGCACGGTCTTCTGAGTGACATGCGACTACCGCGTGAGAGCGGGAGTCTCCGAGTGGATTACTGTCGAGTGACTTTGAATGTCTCCAGGGATCCACTCGGAAGTTCATGCTTGATCTTCAAGTCCTCCCATGTAGTGTCCTTAGGTAGGGTATGTGGGTCATGCCTAGGACCATACCCTAGGTACATATCCTCGTCAGAGATGTTTCTCAATTATGGAGGTGATAAAGAGTTCATCGTAAAGAGTTACATCGATACAAGCTTTAACACCAATCCGGATGACTTGTAGTAGCAATCTGGATATGTATAGTGGAGCAGCCATTTGGAATACTACCAAGTGGAGTATGGTAGCAGTGTTTACAGTTTGACATAGAGATTTGCAAAGTACAAACGAATCTGAATGTCGTAGACCCGTTGACTATAAGACCTCTCTCACATGCAAAGCATGATCGAGCCCCGGAACTCATTGGGTGTTAGATTCATAACAATGCGAATCGCATGGTGATGTGAACTAAATTATTGACTCTAGTGCAAGTGGGAGACTGTTGGAAATATGCCCTAGAGGCAATAACAAATTAGTTATTATCATATTTCCTTGTTCATGATAATCGTTTATTATCCATGCTATAATTGTGTTGATCGGAAACTCAGATACATGTGTGGATACATAGACAACACCATGTCCCTAGTATGCCTCTAATAGACTAGCTCGTTGATCAAAGATGGCTATGGTTTCCTGGTCATGGACATGAGATGTCATTTGGTAATGGGATCACATCATTAGGAGAATGATGTGATGGACAAGACCCAAACTACAAACGTAGCATATGATCATGTCAGTTTATTGCTACTGTTTTCTGCATGTCAAGTATATGTTCCTATGACCATGAGATCATGCAACTCACTGACACCGGAGGAGTAGCTTGTGTGTATCAAAAGTCACAACGTAACTGGGTGACTATAAAGATGCTCTACAGGTATCTCCGATGGTGTCTGTCGGGTTGGCATGGATCAAGACTGGGATTTGTTACTCCGTGTGACGGAGAGGTATCTCAGGGCCCACTCGGTAATACAACATCACAATAAGCCTTGCAAGCAATGTGACTAAGTGTTAGCCATGGGATCTTGTATTACAGAATGAGTAAAGAGACTTGCTGGTAACAAGGTTGAACTAGGTATGGAGATGCCGACGATCGAATCTCAGGCAAGTAACATACCAAAGAACAAAAGGAACATCATACGGATTAACTGAATCCTTGACATAGAGGTTCGACCGATAAAGATCTTCGTAGAATATGTAGGAACCAATATGGGCATCCAGGTCCCGCTATTGGTTATTGACCGTAGAGGTGTCTCGGTCACGTCTACATAGTTCTCGAACCCGCAGGGTCTGCACACTTAAGGTTTGGTGACGTTTCGGTAGTATAGAGTTATGCATGATGGTGATCGAAGGTTGTTCGGAGTCCCGGATGAGATACCGGACGTCACGAGGAGCTCCAGAATGGTCCGAAGGTAAAGATTGATATATAGGATGTCCTATTTTGGTCGCCGGAAAAGTTTCGGGCTCGTCAGTAGTGTACCGAGAGTGCCGGTAGTGTACCAGGAGACCATCGGGAGGGGTATTTCGACCCAAGAGGCTACATGGGCTATGGGAGAGTGAATACCAGCCCTTAGTGGGCTGGTGTAAGTCCCACACAAGGCCCATGCAGCTGGGAAGAAAAGCCCAAAGAGAAAAAGGTGGAAAAAGGCAAAAAGACCAAAATAAGGAGTCCTAGTCCTACTAGGATTGGAGGAGGATTCCTCCTCTCCTCCTACTTCGGCCGAAGCCTAGAGGGCTTGGCCCTTGCGCCAAGACTCCTCCTCTCTTCCTCTTATATATACTAGAGGTTTTAGGGTTTTTGCACTAGATTTTCTGCCACGTGCTACCCTCTCCTCTAGTGCATAGTTTCTCCTCTAGATCGGTTTTCTGCAATGCTTAGGCGAAGCCCTGCAGGAATAGCTCCACCACCATCGCTGCAGCGCCATCGCGCTGCCGAAGAACTCTTCTACCTCTCCGCTTCCTCTTGCTGGATCAAGAAGTTCAAGATCGCGAGACGGATCGTGATGAGTTCGCGGGATGGACCGTGATTGGATCGCGGGATCGATCATGATGAGATCGCGGGACGCTCGGCGATTTGGATCGTGAAGACGTTCGACTACACCAACCGCGTTTCTTAACGCTTCCCGCTCAGCGATCTACAAGGGTATGTAGATCCACTCTCCCTCTCGTAGATGCTCATCACCATGGATAGATCTTGCGTGTGCGTCGCAATTTTTTTGTTTCCCATGCAACGTTCCCCAACAACTCCTCCTTCACAGCCAGCGAGCTCCTCCTGGCAGCAGGCACCTCCTTCACAACCCGGGGGCTATTTCTACCAGCAGCCACCTCCTTCACAACCCGAGGACTCTTCTTGTCTTTAGCAGATGGACCTAGGTAACTTAACTTTGTACATACTTTTAATTAAACATCACTATAGAAAAGTCCTGGAAGTCATTCTTTACATGTTTTACTTTACCAGCAGGCGGCAGCCAGTCGCAATCGTTCATGACTTCAGTTCAGTCACCTGTGTTTACTGGTCCTGGTTCGTACATACCTGGCGACATCGAGGACGATGACCGTGGTGCATGCACCTACGGTATCTCGGAGACAGTTCTTGCCACTCCACCACCACCATCGATGCAGGAGACACAGACACCGACAGACAAGGTGTTCTATGGTCATGGTCATCGTGACACTCGTCCACCGCCTTAGTGCTTATCGCCTTCCGGTCCATGTCCGAGGAAGCCCAAGATTCGTAGCCGTCCCCAGCAGTGATATGGTCATCTACGTATGAGACATGACTATCTATTTATGTATGAGACATATGTAGCTCTATGTATCGGACATATTCATGTATGTGATATATTCATGGTTGAGACTTATTTGGTTTAGAGAGAGAACACTAGTAACGCAGACCAAATGCGTCCAAATGAATTAGACAGTACAACTGAATTAAACATTATGACTGAATTAAACGTTACAACTGAATTAAACAGTACAACTGAATTAAACGTTACAACTTAATTAAACAACACTACAGAAAACACCAATACAGAAAACAGTACTACATGAAAAACGTACTACATGAATGCATCATCATCATCCTCCGTCGATGCAGATCTCTTGCCCTTTGTTGATGCAGAACTCTTGCCCTTCGACGATGCGGTCGCCTTCACCTTGGTACTCGGCATGAACATGTCGTGTTTGTCCTCCGTCGATGCAGAACTCTTCCCCTTCGTTGATGCAGAACTCTTCCCCTTCGTCGATGCAGAACTCTTGCCCTTTGTCGATGCAGAACTCTTCACCTTGGTGCTCAGCATGAAGAGGTCATCCTCGTCCTCACTTTCCGCTGACCATAAACCTGAATTATTCATAGCAATCCTGAGGTAAGCTTCACCCTTGTGCAGTTGCTTTTGCTATCTGGCGTGAAACCTCAGAAGTTCTTTCCGTATCTCCTCAAAAGTCCTGGGAGGCCACCCACTCCTAGCTAATGAGTGAGCCAACTCATTCATTATGAAGTCACTACTAATGAGTTCCTCCCATGGAACTACTCTATCATTCATCTTGAAATCGGCAGCTAGACGAAGAAGACGATCGGACATACTAGTGTGAAAACTACGATCAAAAGGATAGTGAGGATGAGGAGGATGAGACATCTCCACGAAAGGATGGAGAGAGCGGAAGGATGGCGGAGCGAAAGGGAAAGGAAGGGCCTGCTCACCCTCCTTACTACGAATGTGGTTATATAGGCGGGAAAGAAATTGGCGGGAGAGAAAGACGGGAAAGACAATGGCGGGAGAGAATGGCGGGAGAGAAAGGCGGGAAAGATAATGGCGGGAGAGAAAGGCGGGAAAGATAATGATGGGAGAGAATGGCGGGAAAGAAAGTGGCGGGAGAGAATGGTGGATAAAAGGTGGCGGCAGAGTATGGCGGGAGATGAAATGGCGGGATAGTAGGGTGGGAAAATAAAAAGGGGAATAGTAGGGCGAGACAATACGATCACTGTGGCAGATAGCTGAAAACAATAGCTAGCTCCTGTTCACGTTGTTTGAAGGTGATGAGCACCAAATTGTCGACTTCAATAGACGATGCCGGCAGAAAATTACCGAAACCTTCCTTCTTCAACACCATTCTATCACCCAAGCCAATGAAGTAGGAACAAGGAATGCTCACAAATACATCATCATCTTTAGAATCCAAAGTAATTTCAAGAGTTAAAGAACCAGTCCTACGAATAGACACAAATTCCTTCAAACTCCTCACAACCATGGTAGGAATAACCTGACAAAAACAAGCAAGTTATATGATCTATCCTATGAACCAGCAAAGAACAAATAAATAATAAAACCAGAAACCAAAGCTTACCATATGTTGAGAAATAACATTCATGGGCTCCATCCTATGAACAAAAGGAGTACACAGTATGTAGTTGTCATCAAAGAGCTTCCGCGACATGACATACATTTGATGATAATTCAGAGTGACACCACGACTATAAAAACAGCTGTCAACAAGTTTCCTCTGAGTTTCACTTAGATCCTCAAGAACTACAAAAAAATGATTTCACAAACTGAGATAAGCATCAAAACGTATAAGCTGAAACAAAACTGAAAATCAGTCAAATAAATAACTTACCAACACGGGATAAAGGAAACAACATAACACCATCCCGATGAAATTTGACACTAATATAAGTTCCATAGTGCTCAAGCATAACAGTCATCATGTCACTATGGCGGAGACCATAATCATTTACAAGTTCCTCCCATGAAGGACCATGGAATTTACTGCTCATCCTACCATGTCTAATAATAACATGGTATAAGTTACCCTCACTGTTGTGCAGAGCAAGATCAATATCTGTGTCACCTCTCTGAATAGCTAAAGCTCTACACTCCTCAATGTACCGAGCAATATGTGATCTAACACTGCATGGAACATACTACAACAAGAATGGAAGCAAACATCATAATCATATAAACAAAGGCATTCGAATATGCCACAGTCAGATAAACAAGACATAGAATCTTACAACACGTCTTGAACATCGACGATCCAGCACCACAGTAAGTACAGACGCACCAAAATCAACGGCAGCACAAGGGCCACCTGGAGCTTGGCAAAATGGGCAAGAAATTTATGTCACACCCAAGATGCGCGCCTATCCATTTAAGGCACGAGGGCCTCAGAAGGGATAGAGGCGCATCTTGCCGTTAGCAAGAATATTATCATCACAACATACAATACTGAATGAGAAGAGTATACAAGTTGGCTTACACTCGCCACATGCTAACTTACAATGTCACTCAAATCATAACATCAAGTTGAACACAGGGTCCGACTACGGACGAAATCAAACGATAAAAGAAGTTGCAAATGATACTATCAAGCTATCCCAAGGATAACGACCAGGTCCTCTACTCATCCGAATATGTCACATACATCTTGCCTCTCTCCTCGTCATACTCCCACTGGAGCTGGGTAAGATCATCCTGCACGAACTCATCTGAACCTGTACCTGGATTTTGTAGTAAACTGTGAGCCATAGAGGACTCAGCTATCATGTGCCCGGGTACCGAGACTATTCAAGCTAAAAGGTTGGGAAGGTGATGTTTAGTTTGCAGCAGCACTAAGCATATATGGTGGCTAGCTTACGCAACATGAAATAAATATGAGAGGCCTACGAAGAACGATCAAATCTAGTTTGATCTCTATGAGATCCTGAACACTTACTTACATCAATCATAACCCCACCGTGTTCTCTCTCGGATCAAGTTCACGAGCAAAGACGATCACGGTTACTCACACGGTTGGTGTATTTTAATTAGAGTTTACTTCAAGTTTTCTATAGCCGGGTGTTAAACAAATATCCAAGTTGCCACATAACCGCGGGCACGGCTTTCCGAAAGATTTAACCCTGCAGGGGTGCTTCAACTAATCCATTACCAAATTAACCACACTCCATGGGAATACCTCGACCGCGGATCTCGCGATCATCATAGGTAATTCCAAAGGAATTCCAACACCTCGAGTAAACCCGAAGAAAGTCGGACTCCACACGCAAGACACTCGATAAAGGTAAAACAAATCCAGCAAGACCACCCGACGTGTCGACGAACCCGATAAGAGCCGCGTATCTCAGTCTTAGGACATGACGGATAAGCTACGCGTACGGAGGCCTGATAGAAATCTCCCAAGTTTCCCTGGGTTGGCCCCGCACAGTGCTCTAGTTTGGACCAACACTCATGAGGAGCACTAGCCCGGGGGTTGATTAATTATCCACGGGGTTGCAAAGCCCTATGCAAGTTTATTAAGTTATTAGCAAATGTAGTACCAATGTTGGGTCTTGCCAGACAAGTTTTAATCTCAACCGAATGAACAAGGGGGTCCCCATAACAAACCCGAGCATGTTAGGAGCGCAAAGTATGGAAAACATAACACCGGTAACAAGGAACTAATGGCGGTAATAGCGGAACAAATCACTTAGCAAAAGGCCAAGCCTCCCACCAATACCAAGATATATATGTGCATTAAATTAAATAGCAGAATACTGTGATATCCAATCCATGTTACCACATGAAACAACCTGCACCTGCAACTAAAATGCTATGAGAGGGCTGAGCAGCGGTAACTTAGCCAATCAAAGGTTTGCTAGGATGTGAAAGTTAGAGGCTGTCATGGCATCATGGGGGCTGATATCAAGTGGTAGGTAGCGCAATTGTAACGATAAGAGCGAGAAACTAGCAAGCAAAAATAGTATCGGGATCCGGGTACGATCATCTTGCTTATTGGTTCTTTAGCGGAACAAGTAGCGGGATCCTCGTAGTGGTACTCTCCTGGTTCCTCGTACTTAGTATCAACACTCGCGTCTACCCAAGAGAAACAACAACAATAAACATCCAACCAAGTTGCAATGCACAATCAAAATGATGCATGATCATTTATGAAGAATTATAACATGGCAGCCACAACTAGTCATGTTTCACATGCAAGTTTGTATATTAGTGAATCGGGACAGAACCTCATGTTAAGCTATTTATACATGCATTAACATGGCAATTATGGATTCAGCATGCAAAATCGATAGAAATGCATATAAAGATCGCAAGAAACGGAGTTACGGTTCTCACGATACGCTCATGACAAGGTACGGGGGCAAAACACAAGACCACCAATACCTGGGCTAATTCTTGGCATTCCAAGGTAGCCACTGGATAGGTGATGAAAAATCAATCACAATAGACTCAAGAATCAATCAAATCCATGGAGTATAGCTCCCACAAGTCACAAAACAAAATAACACCCAATCTGCCACAAAACGGCAACATAGCAATCTGAAAAGCCCACAACTTGAGCTGCAGGAACCCTACAGCCACAAACAAGACATGGACATAATCTACTCGACACCCACATCAACTTATCCAACTATGCAATCAGCAGAAGAGGCACACATCAATATGCAAGAAGCAAACAAGTTGGCATGATGAAACAGTTTTCTGTGACTTGGTGAAAATTACAGTTTTCTGGAATCTGTGATTATAAAGTAGCAAGTTGACAGCACAGGTTAAATATGCTAGAAAGCTCCTATTGGCATGAAAATTAATAGGATGGTAGAAGGCTATATCTACTACAAATAACTATCACTGAGAATGCCCAAATTCCAAACACATCACTAGCTACAACCAACTCTACATGGAAAAACAATAACAACAGTTCTCCCAGACTTAAGTCATTTTTAAGCAGCTGGACAGAAACATAAAGTTACTCCCTAAACAGCATGGTTCCCACTTATCTATGACTTAGCACAAATAACAAAAATATTGGGACATTCCCAACGACTTTAACTAGCAATCTCATGTTGGCAAGAACTTAAAACCATGCATAGATTAATTCACAGGTAAAAGACAAAAGGGCATCACAGCATAAAAATGCAGGTTTGTCAAGTTGCCCCAAAGTCAAATCTGACTTCACAGATGCATTCATGGGTTGATTCTACCCCAAAATCATTACTCATACCCATATGCTTGCATGGAACAAGAAGGAGCAAGACTAGGTCGAAATTTGACCTCCCTAGTCATGAGTGACTTATGACACTAAAGTGCTAAGGTGAAAAAGCCCCAAAATGGCATGAACTCAATTGACACATGTTGAAAAAGGTTAGATAGCATCCTAGGAACATGATAACATGTCATAGCATCTATAGCAAGGATGAAACTAACTAGAAGTGAAAGTATGCTCATATGCACATAGAGAGACCTACACATGGAGCTACTCATGCACACATGCACACCACACCACACACACACAAGGGTGCATGCTTGCCACACCACTACCATGCACATAGGTACACATACACATAGTGTATGCATACACTTGCACATACACACTCACTCACACACACATATGTGTGTATGCAAGAAGCACACACACATAACCTACACTGCACATACACCCACAAGAACACACACATGTAAGGGTGTGCAAGGAGCACACACACACATGTGCCATGCATGGTGCACCACACACCCACATGCACACACATACACTCACATGGCATAACCACACACACACACACTCACACACATATATGCATACATGTGTATATGTACCATTTGGTACAAACACACACCACCATACACATATGCATATGCACTCACTCACATGACAAGAAACAACACACACACAATCATGCTCACACACACAAGCATGTAGAGGTAAGCACTAAACAGACACACAAACATATCTCACATGTAGGCATACATGTGCATATGTACCACTTGGTACATACACACACCACCATATGCAAGCAAACCACATGGCAAGGAGTCCAACACACATACATACTTATGCCCGAAATGCACACACTCACATGTGTAAGCAAGAGAAAAGAAAAAAACAAGGAAGAAAGAAAGAAAATAAACAAAAAAAGAAAAGGGAGGTTTAGGGGGTCGAACCCCTGACCTCGGGGTCAAACACACGCGATCACACCACTGCGCTACGGCGCCGGAACTTAACAGGAAGGGGGATCCACAACTCTAATACCACACACGCACACTGTCTGACGAAACTAAAACTACACACGCACACACTGTAGAGCAACAGCGACAGCGACAGCGGCGGGGCGACGGCGATCCTCGACGCAGCAAGGGGTCTCCGGCGACGGGGAGCGGCGGAATCGAAAGAGGAACCTACGGGGGCTCCATCCCTCACCTCGTCTCGCGACGAGGGGGACCGGAGGCGAGCCCAAGCTCGGGGCTTCCGAGCGGCGGCGACGACACTACGACGACGAGACTACAAATTACGGCAAGGAGAGGGGGCGGTGAGGACGGGCTGCTCACTGAGGGGCTCACGGAGACACGGGGACGCGATCGACGGCGACGAAGGGGAAGGAGAGGCGGAGACGACGCGGACGGAGAGGAAGAAGCCCGGGACGCTCCGGTGACGAGGAGGAAGAAGAAGAAGGCCTCCCGAGGCCTCCGGAGACGCCGACGGCAGCGGTGAGCTCCACGCCATCTTGAAGGCGGCGGGGCTACACCGGAGGGACACCGGCGACGAGCCCGTCGACCCCTGCCTCACTCTGAACCTACCTCTTTCTCTGAACCCGAAAAGAAGAAGAAGAACAGAGGAAGAAGGAGGAGGAGGCAGAAGGGGAAAGCGGCGGCGGCGGAGGGAGAAGAGAGGAGGTATGGAACCCTAGGGATCCGCGCTCTATTTGAAGGGGGCCTCGACGTCTGAGCTGCTAATGCCGACGGCGACGGCGCTCGCGCTCACGCACTCTGCTCTCTCTGAGGCTCACTGACGGAGGTGGGAGACGGGCCAGGTGGCCGTTGCGTCCAGCTGGGCTGGGCCGCGACCCACTCCCTCTCTCACACTCACACATAAACTAAAACAGAGAAATGAAAGGGTTTTCCCTTTTAATAAAACCAACCCCAACAAAATAAACCCCAGAGTGATTTTAAAGGGTTTTGAGCAAAACAAAAATAATTTGAGGAGGAAATAATGTGCACCTTTTAATAAAAATATTAAGTTGATTTATAACACAAGTATTTTATTTGATATTTAAAAAGACAGCCCCTGTTTTAAATAAAACACAACACCACAAAACCCCAAACATTAAATCCGACACACTCACACATATCATAAGACACATGGGCCACCTCTTAAATATTTTTCAACAATTTAAAAACAACTTTAAATCTGATGACAAATAATAATAGGAATAAAAAGGGTTTTTTGGAGGGGATGTTGCAAAGGGAAAAAGAGGGGAAGAAAAGAAGATGCACACACTTGGATCCAACCACTCACAACCTCTCACATGTCACAACCACCATACACCACCACCACATCATAGCAAGCACAAGAAAAACCAACATGACACATGAATGAAAAGGGAATGATGCATGAATGCAAACACATGAATGGCAAGGAGCAAACATACATCTCATAGCTCATGACACAAGGTTCATACATGGGGTTACATGCCAAATAAGGTAGGAACATCACTTGAGATGTCACAATTTACCTGCAGACGGACGGTGACCAATAAGAACTAAATCCACTACCGAGTTGAAAGTTCTCATTCAATTGAGTTGGAAGCCAAAAAAAATACCGTAGCCGGTGGAGAACTTCCTGATCTATTGTTTACGCGGGTTGGATAACAAAATGGATGGTCGAGCGAAGAGATCGACGAGGCGATGGAAGCACCGGAGAGCAACGAGAGTGAGAGGTGGAGAGAGGCAGGCTACTGGACGGGAGAGGGTGAAACGAGTGGTCAGAGGAGGAAGAAAGAGGTCCTGGGTCTTATCCAGGGGCCCATCGACCTCCCACAGGCCGACAGGTGGCTCTTCGGCCCCCCTCTGACCGACATGCCTCTCCTCGCCTTCTAATTGGCCGACAGGGGGCTCTTCGACCTAGGGTTGGCCGATAGAGGGCTTTTCGACATGTTGCTGGCCGACGGCCCCTATTTGACCTGATGGTGACTGACGGGATGCCAAATTTGATATTTTTAAAAATAGATATACTTTATCCGAATTTGATGTATTTTTAATGCTAGTTTTGAAAAAAATTTCACGCACACCCGCCCGCAGTCTCCATCTCCGAAGCGGAAAAAAAACCCCGATCGAGTGCGAGTCACACCGAGGCCGCCCGCGAAACACCTGCTAGTGGCGGCTCGCGCCCCGCGGGTCCCTTCCCTTTCCGTCAGCAGCTACCCCGGCCCCACCGACTAAACCAGAGGCTGGCCCACACGCAGCGCCACGTCAGCGTCACCACCCGCTCTCCTTCCTGTCCTCCCCTCCCCGTCTCGGATCCGGCGAGAGACCAGTCCAGCCCACCAGCCCAGAGCCAAGCACGCCGATGGCGACCGACGCCGACGAGGCCCCGCTGCTCGCCGACGAGCCCCTGTGGCCGGGGTCCTGCAGCCGGGACCTCGAGCTGCGGGAGTTCCGCGACCGCTACGTCTTCCGCTCGCTCGACGGCGGCGGCGCCTTCGCCGTCGCCCGCGCCGACGGCTCCCTCCGCCCGCTCTCCCCAGGTCCCGCCCGCCCTAGACCGTCGGCAGCTTTCCCAGCGGCGCATTTCTAGCGGGCTCGCTCCTGGATTTGGCTCGTGCGTGGGTGTTTTGCTTACCTGCTCGTTTGCTCGCGTGCAGAGGAAGCCGCCGCTGCCGGGAGCGATTGTAAGGTCTCCAAGATATATGGAGTAGCCGGTATGATCAGGTTGCTCGCCGGTGAGTCAAACTGTCAACATTTGCCCGTGCCGGCGGTTTGCCCAAACAATTACTACCCCCAGAACTGAACCCTTTTCTGAAATGTGTTCAGAAAGCTCCTCTCATTCGTATATCACTAGCTAAGCTAAGCTAAACTTTTTTTTTTTTCATATTCTTGTTCCGGACTTTGAGCAACCCGGTCAGCTATTTCTCATCAAAGCCCAAACGGGCAGAAACAGGTGGAAGGAATCAATTCTAAACTTTGCTTGAAATGGGCCCGGCATGTCTAAACTTTGCTTTCAATAAAGGAGAAACACTCAAACCTAAAGATAGATTCGTGTTTAGCTTCTGACGAGGAGAGACTCAAACCTATGCAAACAAGATTAAAATAGTGGCAACTTATGCAGTTCTAGGACCAACACTCTCCATTATTAGGAATTAAAAGTAAATGACGGGCTAACAGGAAAAAAGAGAAACATGCTAGAAAAATCCCACAAAAAAGAAAAAACCCAACCATAAACCTCTATTATCATTAAATCGCCACCATTAAATTTCACTACAGTGTCATTCCACATATTGGATGCTTGGACCATCTGGCCTAGTATCTGTACCTCTGCGTATTGGAAAGCTTCGCTGGAAAGACACATTCAAAATGTACCACCATCTCAAAAGCAAACATACTAAAAAGCTTGCTGCATCAGTTAGAGATCAAATCTAAACTCTGCTTTCAAATTTTCAATATAAGAGCAAGGCTCAAACCTAGAGAAGGTTCGTGTTTAGGTTTTGTTAAGGAGAGACTCAAACCTACACAAACAAGATCAAAGAAGATGACAGTATATGCACAGGAGGACTAATGTTCCTGAACATGTAGATCAACCTAAACCGAGATATATTGGGAGTAATATTTTAGAAAAAACATGGTCATGGAATTCATGCCCTAGAGTTGTCTTATGATCGCTGTTTACATCGTCATCTATCATATGAATTATACATAGCCATCGAACATCTGTTATGTGTGACATGTACTTCGAATTCGAAATCCATGCCTGACTCACAGAAGGAACTGATTGACAGTCTATATTGCTTGTATCTTGTATATATCACAACTAATGAAAATTATGCTAGAATTCTCAGAAAAAATTTGGCACTCCCACAATGTACTGACATTTGCTAGGATTGAATAAAACCTTCTTAAAGCATGTAGCTATTTAAAGTTTTTAACTCAACCGATAAGAAGTATCTTTGACCACCTATTCTGATAAAAACTAGAAGTACATAACGGTTATCTAGAAAAAAAAAGCTAGAAAATTCCACAAAAGCCAAAACATCCAACGGTTGATCTATTCCATGGTTAGATGTAAATTCTTTGTTCTGATATAATATCATGCATAAGTAGTTCTAGTTCCCACTTTTAACTTTACCTCTGCATAATGATACATCCCCATGTGAGTTAAAAGAAAGATGATGAAAGCTATTTCATGCGCAAGCAATTGCTGGGCACTGCTATTTAGAGTAAAAGCATAAATTTGCGGTTAATTTAGGGTTTTCATTAGGTTTTATTTATATGAGATTTTCGGTATCCAGCATCCCGTGAGAAGTTTTTGGAAAACTAATTTTATTGAATCACTTGAATCAGCTAAATGGGATGTCAAAGGATGCGAAAACTTTCTTCAAAGTATAGTTGGTGGTTCTTTCATGGAGATACCATTTCCTTTGTATCCAGTTGTTGTGTCCCACTTGTTCTGTTTCAGCTATTATCTCACATGTTGATCTTCTGATGGCCACTTGCATGCTCTGTTTCTTCTGTTTCTGCTGAACTTGCACTCCTGTAATTGATAGGTCATATTAATGGAACTGGGAAGGTTTCCCATTCTTGCTCAAATTTTCTTATGATCAAAGTACATGTAGCTTTATGATATTCTAGTCTTTAATCCTTTTAGTTTGCTTCTTAGACATGAATTTGATCTAAAATTGCTTGTGAAGCCAATGCTTGCTCTGTAACTTGAATGATCGCATCACGCCCATTTGTATCCAGAGGTGGCATCAAACAAACATTGTGTGACTGACTAATAACTACTCCCTCCGTCCCGAATTAGTTGTCTCATACTCCCTCCGTCCGGAAATACTTGTCCTAGAAATGGATGTATCTAGACTTATTTTAGTTATAGATACATCCATTTTATTCATTTCTAGGACAAGTATTTCCGGATGGAGGGAGTATTTGTCTAGATACGGATGTATCTTGACATGTTTTAGTGTTAGATACATCCGTATCTAGACAAATCTAAGACAACTAATTTGGGACGGAGGTAATATTTACCTGCTTATACTTTATTGTTCTTCTTCTGCCTCTGTACTAGTATTGATGAACAGAAGCATGTTCAGGCAGTCTACAAATGCTAAAGTTATTGCAGCATGTAACTTACAATTGTTACATTAAAGAACGCTGCACCAAGATGCACAGTGTTTTGGTACACAAACTTCCATTTTTGGCAACACATAATTCAGCAGATACTGTTTTCAAAACTAGAAATTGATCACACACCGATTATGTGCTGTGCTTTGTGAAGCTGCATTTACAGCTAGATTTCTTCTATAATTTATTGACTTGAATTGGGTTTGTATGTCCCCATGCACTGCATAGTCTGAGTGCCATATTGCCAGAAAGGATAAACTATTGGGTACAGTAATGACTGGAATAGCCAGGCGAATAAAAAACGAAACCCCCAAAATACAGCTCTGTACAATGCAAGCTCTCTACTTTGTGCTGTAAAGTTAGCTGAGTTGCGCATGAATCTCAGGTGTTCAGCAATCAATAAATGTTGCTGCTTGGTGTTAACGGAACTTATGTCACTACTAGGTAAATCCTGGAAATATGTTTTGATTGGCAGTCATCAGTTAAACATAATTTTTTTATATTTTGTTACCCTGTTTTTCTAGATTTTCTTGTGTCTTTCTGTATGTTTTCACCTTAGCACTGCTAGTTTGTTTTCCAAGAACATTTCTGGAAATCAGGTTTTTATGCCGGAGCGGGTGTTCCACATTTCAAAACTTTGTTTTTATCAGGAACCTACGTACTTGTCATCACTTCTCGCAAGGATGCTGGCTCTTATGGGGCTTCCACAGTTTACCATGCGAATTCGATGAAATTCTTGTGCTGCAACGAGGCTATAAAGCATTTAACTTCAGAGGAAGTATGGAATAAATGAATATTTGATGCAATTTGACTCACATTGTTTGATCATAACCGGAACATGATTACCTTTTTACATGATATTTTTGTCTTGTGGGAGTGCATTTTAACTTGTTTATACATCTGCCTGCAGAAACGAGATGAGGCATACTTCATGTCTCTCTTGAGAATTGCAGAAACTACTTGCGGACTTTATTATTCATACGACAGGGATTTGACATTAAAGTAAGTGTTCTGTCATGTGTGTCTCTGGAAAAGGCAGCTGAAAAATGCTTACCATGTAGTTTCATGCATCGCAGAATTATGATAAAATTTTCGATCTGCTGTTTTCTCTATTATATGAGCTGTCATTATTTGTAGCTTGCAGAGGGCATCAAAGCTGGCTGCGGGGAGGGTACATAAGCCACTATGGAAGCAGGTTAATATTGGTTTATTATTTGCATTCTAATATTCAACTTCTTCTTATTCTTGAGTTGTTACATACTCATCAGCACAATGGTTTTGATATGTCTCAGCCACATGAGAAACAGGTTTTCTAAGTCGACCAGGTTGCACACCATGAAGACTAAAGTTGCATAGAAATCTGCATGTAACTTGAGGTGTAGAAGGGTGCAAATGGCCAGTGAAGATGAGGCCAATATTTAGTGTAGAAGTAGACATAGATTTTAAAAGAATTTACAGATAGCAAACTACAAAAGAACAATATAACATATTTTAGAACCCAAATATGACCGGTGAGCATATTGCCTATTTTTCTGGCGGCGGGGGTGTGATCACCACCACCTCCACATTCATTGGAGTAAAGATACAATTTAAGTGCAAGCACATCCTAACCAGTATACATGCACATGCAACTGTAAATTGATATAAAAAGAGCGAAACCTCAAAAATACCCCTGTAACAGTTTAAACGCCTGTGCTTCACAATTGAGACTGTAAAGACTAAAGGCATACTCTCTCTGTATATATACTCTATTCTTCTGTCATTGTGCGCTGGCACATCCTCACCAGACATTCTTGGTTGAGATCGGTGTATTTCTGATGATTCACATCCACACTACGAGTTCCTAATACTTGGCATTCTCAAGTGATCACCAAGAGAATCAGAGACTTGCTATAAAACCATAAAAGCTGTACAAGTCTTTATTACGTTACAACCCCCGGATTTAGTCTTTCCTTATAAAGAATCAGGCAACTTACCAAAATGGTTCTTTCATGGTCACTGCTCTTCAAATAGTTAAGTTTATTTTTCAGGCTGATCCACGGTTTGTTTGGAACAGGAATTTGTTAGAGGAGCTCATTGAAGCGAAGGTAATCCTATTTGAAGAGAATACAACGTTTTTCTGATTTTCCTTTTCAGATTACTTACCTATTTCTATACTTTGCAGCTTGATGAGTTCATTACCCCACTGATCCAAGGAAATATCCTAAAATTTCAACAAATTCCAGAAAATATAGTTCGGTAGTAACTATATCTGCACTTGTTACTTGTGTTTACTGTGTACTTGCCTTCTGGCCACTGGCTTCTCTTTCCATTGCGCAAATATGCAATGCTATCCCTATCATTTGTATTTCAGCATTGGAGGAGAAATATGCTTCAGGAGTTGGTCCATCCTTGACTATTTTACGTTTTCAGACAGAGCAATTTACCTTGAAGGATAGACTAGTCAGAATAACTTTATTCTCTCGGAGATGCAACCGGCGTTTAGGTTGTACATTTTTTCCCTACCATTTCAATTGGAAATTAGCAACTGGGACTAACTTCTCATTGTCATCCACTCATTCATTGCAGGGACAAGAATGTGGAGAAGGGGTGCAAATCTTGAAGGTGCCACCGCCAATTTTGTCGAGACAGAACAGCTGGTTGAGCATGAAGGTTTAACGTCCTCATTTATACAGGTGATTTCATGGTATAATGAGATAAGCTTCTTTGCTGGATGGTCATGACATATTCAATGGAGATCGTGATACTAATCCTATAAATACTATGCATGTGACGGCATTTAGATTAATATTTTACAACTCCCTTGTTAGGTTCGGGGCTCTATTCCACTTCTCTGGGAGCAGATAGTGGATTTAAGCTACAAACCACGACCCAACATTATTGAACATGAAGAAATGGTAGCAACATATTGACATCAACGTGTATATCTAATTGCCACTCTCACTGAATACAACCTGCTGACTTCTCTCAAACTATTATTGCTCACAGACGAAGGTTGTTGAACGCCACTTTCACGATCTTTCACAAAGATATGGAGATACAATGGTTATTGATCTGACTGATAAAGTAAGTTTTTGAATTCATATTGAAATTGTGAGTTATTTTGTGATTAAATCAATTCATGATATGCTGATTTATTGCACAGTCTTTACATTTTAAGCTACAATATGAAAGGACTTGTGTAGAATCAAGCACAGACCGAGCAGTCCATGTGTAAAAAAAAGTGAACTGCTCATGTTATTACACCCAGTTCTTTGCTTGTTCCTGTTCTATCCTGTTTTAGTAAATTGAAGACTAAAACAGAAAAATAAAATTGTCTGTAGCTACGTCTTGACCTCTTGAAAATATCAAACTTTCAGTCAGATAATCAGATTATTCTTTCAGGCCATACATCAGAGACAGATGACAGTTTGTCCGACTTTTTTTTTATTGCAGCAAGGTGCTGAAGGAAATTTAAGCAATGCATTTGCTGCTGAAATGCAGAACTTTCCTGATATCAGGTACTTTATGAGCTTATGTTTCCTGAAAATGCATAACTATTCCTAATCGATTTTTATTTGGAAAGCTGCAAGTAGTGAAATACTCACTTACTACTCCCTCCATTTTTATTTACTCCGCATATTAGGTTTGTCTAAAGTCAAACTTTATATACTTTCAACTAGTTTGTAGAAAAAATATATTAACTATACACCACCAAATCAATACCATTGGATTCATCATTACATATATTTTCACATCATATAAATTTGTTACTGTAAATGTTTATATTGTTTTTTACAAACTTGGTCAAACTTTATAAGTTTGACTTCAGTCAAAACTAATATGCAGAGTAAATAAAAATGGAGGGAGTATCTCCTAGGGATAACGTGTCACATAACATTCATTTGTTCTATGCTAAAATCTTGTCCTTTTCTGACAGGTATGTGCACTTTGATTTCCATCATATTTGTGGTGGAGGGAACTTTGATAACTTGCAAGTTCTCTATGATGAAATTGAGGAAGATATTCAGAAACAAGGGTAATTTCCGAATAACTAATATTCCAACTCTTCATTTTTCCTAATAATACCGCTTTAGTATCCATTTCAACTACTCAAGTTTAACTGTGGCAAGTAATTTGCTATCGATCCATTTCTGGGCCAGCGGAGTAGATATTTTCTTATGAACTCTAAAGGAGAGATATTGTTGGACCAAAGTGGCGTCGTTAGGTCCAACTGCATAGATTGCCTGGACCGCACAAATGTGACACAGGTCTGTTCACCTTATTTATCAGATCCAGTTTGATAAACATTTTTTTTTCAAAATTGTAAACTTATTTGCTTTAGTTTTCATTGAAATACAAAGTTATCAGTTTGTAACCGTACACACTTACCTGACTGAGTAGGTGGGTTTGCAACCTTGTGCTCCTAGCATTGCACCCTGCAAAACCTTTCGCTCTAGTTAAGTTGAGTGTCTAGATCATTGTGCCACCATTACAGTTGTATAATAGACAGTTCTTGATTGCGAAGATCAAGAGCAGCCTAATTTCTTATAATTACTCCGGGGCGTGCTGACCCTCCGACTTTGGTGAAGCGCCAGAAGCCGACGCGGCACGGTGGAGATCAGCGACGCGAGCACGGCGGCGTCGGAGAAGAGCAGCAACGCACATCAGTGAGATCCAGCAGAGGAAGAGGAACAGCAGCGAGATCCACCAGAGGAACAGCAGCCGATGGCTCCGCTCGGTGCTGGAGCTCCTGCACGGAGCACGCGCGGCCTGCAGTGAAGGACTCGGGAGGCGCAGGGAATGGCGGCTCCGCTTGCTGCTGGAGCTCCTGCATGGAGCGCGCGGGGCAGCCTACGCCAGTGACCTTGCTGGTGCGCGCAGTGGCCGGGATCCTGGTCGCGGCGGCAGCCTGCACTGGTGACCTTACGGGTGCGCGCGGCGGCGGGGATCGTGTGCGGTTGCTGATTTGTTAGCCAGAGAGAGGACACGAGCGGACGCAGTGGACGAGAGGGGACGCGGGAGAGTGTCCGTTTGTGTCTGGAGAGACCCATTTCTGCCTCATATTTGGGCCAAGTTTGGGTCGGGACGGACAAAAAACGGACACCAGGTGACAATTTGTCCATTTGTTCTCTCCCTTGGGCCAAGTTTTTTGTTCGGATGATCCAAACGAACAAAATGGGTCTACTGGTTGGAGTTGGAACTAATGTAGCGCATATAGATTAAAAAAAGAGTCAAACCTCGCAAACTTTGACCAAGTTTGTGGATGAAAACATTTACATCTAGAATGTCAATCATATATCATTAGATTCATCATAAGATGTAGTTTCATATTTTATATATTTGGTATTATAGATATAAATAGTTTCTCTATAAACTTGGTCAAAGTTTGCACAGTTTGACTTTTCAAAAAATCTATACGCACTACATTATGGAATGGAGGGAGTAATATAATGGATTAACTAGAAGATGTATGTTGCTCTGGGATGTGTAGCAAAAAAATCTTGTGAATACAAACTTTATGGGAGTTGAGAAGCGAGTAAGCAATTATTTCTTCAAGGGGGCAGCTGGGTTGGAGCATGCGGATGACATGGCCCATTGGCATTCCCCTGGACACCCGCTCTGACTCTGATCATCTTGAGATGCAAAGATTCACTTCCACAATCCTTTCTTCATGGAGGCTTTTTCCTTGTCGCCTGGAACATCTAGAAGCAACGAAATGATACGATCTTTGACAATGTTAGCCCTCGTAACCTAGCCTCTTGGTCTGGGTTCGGCAATTTTGCTCCCAAGCTTCACGGAGCCTGTATTTCCAAAAGGGCAAAAACATATATTGAAGTTTAAAGAACTTTTTTTTCCAAAGATATATCTGCAAAATCTTATTGAGAAATGCATTAGTTTGTAAGCTACACAGAAAAGACAAATTTGTGGATCCATAAAAGAAAATAGCAACTCTGTTTTTAATCCACATATTTGTCTTTTTTGCGTACATCACAACTGAAAAGATCTAATAATGAAACTTTATACGTACATACTACACATCTATATGTAGATGTAAAACAAATTTCGGAATTTTGAGGTTTTAAAGTACTGTATTTGTTTTAAAGAAAGGGGATCCATGTAGCCATGGCTCTATTTCGTTTTTTCGCTTGGATCTCTCCTCGTCAAGAAGGATCTCCTTCTCCTAACTTTCTGAATGAGTGAGGAGCTTGCAGCTTCTCTCTGAGCCTGGATTAGCTCCCTTGTTTAAGCTCTGTAGCCCCTTCCTCTCATCTGTGTTTGTACAGCCCCCTCAGTATTGTTAATATCTCTTTAATGTATTTTTTTAATAGTAAATACCGGAGCCTCCCCTACAGGTTTTCGTTAGAAAACCATAATATAGTTCTGACTTGGTTCGGCTTTAGTTCCTTGAAGCAACTATACTCCCTTGCGACTATATTGAGGTTGGAGCTGAATGAACAGTAGCCTTGACTAAAACACAATATGAAGGTCTAAATATTCATGTGATTGATATCACATTATATTGATTGACAGACTTAATTTCGTGATTCAGACCTTGCTACTTTTAATTGTCTGATGAGCACCTTGCTGAATCATTTCATATCGTCATGGTGAATTCTTTCTGCTTTCCAGAGCTTCCTTGCAAGAAAATCTTTGGACTCCCAGCTGCAGCGAATGGGGGCATTATCATCAGCTGAAAGTATCTCTCAATCTGATAGCATTAACGATAAATTTAAAAAATGTAAGGTATGTTGATGTTTAGTGTGGTGCTTTAGACAGTTTCACTTGTATCGTATTCATGCTTAATACATGCTTGGCAGTGTGGGTTGAGCATGGTGATGAGCTAAGCCTTGAATATGCTGGTTCTTATGCCTTAAAGGGAGACCTTGTAAGGTAATTTCTAGCATACCTTGCTACATCAATGCTTCCTGGATCAACTTTGTTATGTGCATATCGTCAGGTTCTTGACAACTCAAATAACGCAGGTATGGAAGGCAGACATTGCCTGGATTGATTAAAGATGGCATGAGCGCTCTTTCCCGTTATTATTTGAACAATTTTCATGACGGAGTGCGACAAGTAAGTTGTGAACGTATGGTCGTTTCTGATGTTCCGTACGAACTATCTTGCATTCCCGTCTAATATTTGCTATCATGAATAGATGTCCTACTTTTATCAGAAAATAATTGTTTTTAGGTGTGTTTCTTTCAGTTAGCTTTTGATACAGTTTGTTCGTTGCTAGATTATAATTTGCCCCAGCGCTTCATGCTAGATTATCACTTGTAACGCCTGTTCTTAGTACTAGAGTTTATATTTTACAAAGTTGTGCTAATCGTATGGTTCTTCTGAAACCAAAATTTTCAACTCTAGGATGCTCTAGATCTTATCAGTGGATACTACACGGTCAGCAAAAGCAGTTCTCCTTTTCAAATCATTGGATTTGAATCTGCACCAGTAAGCAGCCTTGTCCATTTCTCTGCCTTAGTATGGTTCCCCTCATTCGTAGATGGTTCTCGCAACACTTTATATTCTTCAACCAACCACTATAGTCTGCATTAACCATGCAATCGATTCTGACATAAGTTTTGCATTTGCTGGGAAAACAAACTCAGTATCTTCCTGTGGCGTCGGCAATCATAGTTGGTGGGATTACTGTCACAACTTTCACTCTTAGTCAAGGTCTGCCTTGTACTCATCTTCGCTCCGTAGGTTCCTGTTTAGTACCGTGTATTACTGATCTCGTCTTCCCGTCTGCAGTTGGACGGAGCGCACAACACCTCATCTCGTCCATTATCTTCGCTGGCTTGACAGCCGGAGTGGTAGCCTTGGTGAAAGCGAATGGGAAGCAGCTCTGTTCTAGACCCCGATTATGCGGTCTGATCTAGTCTGCGGCCCCTTTTCTCTTGTCCACTTCTCAGAGCTTTGTTGTTGGAATCTGAATGGATATGAAGTGTTGATAGCAAGCCACCTGTCCACTGTCAGCGTAGATATATAGATTAAACAAGGGAAAGGTCGGCTTGCTGGTCCGGTAAATCTGAAGTAAATTTTGTAACACCTGGTTAGATTGTTGGGTTTCCTGGTAAATAGTGGATTGTGCAGTCTTGTAGTACTGTAAATTAAGGTTAAATTGTAACACTGGATTCTACTGCACAGTTTCTGTATCATAAACTTGTGAAACTGTCTACGCAGAATTTAAAATTACTGAATTCGACAGGCATACTCCAGAGTGAGAAGTTGGCTCTCGTATAATGCCAGCTTAACCCAGGACAGACAGCCGTAAGCTGCCCTAAAATAAGCGCTCCCAAGATATTGGTGGCAGGCCACAGTTCAAGGCGGCCAACCAAACGTTTGTAGCCAGCAAAAAAAAAAGACCGTCCCTGTTTTGCTCTCTTTGCTAGCTGCTATCCACATTCGGATCTCGAATTCACCATGGATTTTGTAGCGTAGGACAAGGCCGCGTCTTTCTCAGGCTGCCCTCCTGCGTCAAGCGTCCTCTGTCGCAGGTGAATCGGCTGTAAATGTCTCCGTCTGTTTTGCTGGATTTCGGGTACCAGATAAGGCGGCATTGGCATCTTGAGATTTACTTGATCTCCTCTCTGTTGTCTGTTCTGCTGGCTTAACATGAAGTTTCCAACGCAGGATGATCTAATAGATGTGAGTTCTTGGTGGCATCGATCACATTAAGAAGGATTCAAAGCAATAAAGTTTCAGCGAGCAAAACCTAAGCTAGGAGCCGATGGCAAGCACTGATGATCCGAAGAAAGAGGCCTCATCTTGGTCTATTTTTAATTGGAATAACAAAGCAGGTAAGGTTAAGGGGGTTTCCAGCATCCAGTTCCAAGGATACAAACAAACAAGCAAACAAACACCCCCTTTTTTCTGACAACAATGTGAACTACTATTTGCTACCAGAGTCGGAGGTCGAGCAACCGAGAATGAGAAGCACCCAGGAGATCCTCACAAAATATAAGTTCAACGGGGTATTGTATTTCTCCACCTTTGAATTTTGCATCAAAATGTAAGTTGTCAATTGTCTCCTGCTGATTTAGCTGGTAGCTGTGAATCACGCTGCAGGATGCTGCCGCGGCAGCGGCGCACGCAAAAGACAAGCTCATGGAGCGGCAGGAGAAACTCGCGGTAAAACTATTTGCTTCCTTCAATGAACGCCAAGAGAGTACTGTAAATCTTGACGACACTGATATGATATCCTGTTTCTTGGACACCAGAGAATAACCCAAGAATCAGCAGAGTTTGAGAGCGAGGCGGAAAACTTTGCCACCCTCGCCCAGCAGATCACGAAGTCCCTGGAGGCCAAGAGGTGGTGGTGGCCATCGTGATTCGTAAACCAATCGGCTGGTCATCGCGATGTGATGTACAGTAATAGTACTAATGGGACGCGTTCGTGCCTGGCTGCTGTACTGCTCTGCCCATGCTAAATGAAATGAGACCAAGACGTTGCCTCTTACTAGCAACCAGTAGGAATGATTGGACGGACGGATACATGTATCTACTACGTTTCTATCCTGTGATCGTGACGGCTGACGACCGTGTGATCAACTTGTCACCGGCCATAAATGGTACGAGGAGGCGTGGTTGCGGACTGAATGGTGCCGAGAGAGGACACGGGGGGCGTATATAGCAGCCATCAGTTCGGCTGGAGGCTTCTCTGATTGGATTGGATGCCCATTGATGAGGTTAGGTTGCTAGTTCCTTTTTTCAGTTGCCTCGTTGCCTTCCAGTTCAGTCGATCTCCGGCGTTTCCACGTTGAGTTGCAACGGGATTCTGGGTTATCGCTCCGCCCTTTCCACGTTGAGCTGTACTGCATATCTTGTGTAAACTAGTATGACCCCGTGATCTCTGTGGTCTGAAAATGGAAGGGCCGTCCTCCAAACTAAGACAGGAGCCTGTAGTGTAGCATCAACTATAATAATCCGGTAGTTGTAGCTTTGAGTTAGCGATAATGGCATGTGGCTGATATGGTCAGTGCTGGCACGAGGACCTCGTGTCCCCCCCCCCCCCCCCCCCCTCCTGCCGGCCACAGCCGTGGGGTAATTTCTTTTCTTATTAGCCCGGTCCCTATCTGACGAAGTGGTTAACCAACGCAAAGTATCCCGCGCGCCGGCCATGGACCAACGCCAACACGGTGCGCGCTGACGGTACCACCACACCCCATCTTCTCCGTCCATGGAAAAAGAGAGGAGCGGAGCAAACATCAGCAACCGCTGTAGGTTAGAGTACCGGTGTTATCATTTAACCAGTTGACCGCTCGTATATGTAGAGGTAGTAGTTACCCATGCTCTTAGCAATAGCCATGCCAGCTTGGATGCCATCTACTCTCTTCGTCCTATAATATAAGATCTTTTCGTCCCATAATATAAGATCCCCTTGTAAGCTAAGGAAATAGTTATGAATCGAAGAGATAGCGCCACCTCTCTCCCATCCCTCGTGAGGGTTGGTCATATGGCATGGATGTCCGGAGACCATTTTAACCAGCCGCCGTTGTCCTAGGAGCATCTATAGCAGATCCGCTCCAAGAGCTGTTTGCAGTTATATTTACGGGACCGCGCGGTCTTTGACGAAACATATTTTGTAAACTTGTCACACAATTTTTTTGGGACAAGTTCACTGGATCTGTTTTGCGTCCGAGGTCTCACGGTATCACAAATATTTTCACGAGCAAATTTTAAGATGTAGTAAATATAGTCATGTTGCACTAGATACCTAAAATTATGCGTAACATATGAGGTAGCAAATTTGGTCATATGAGTGCGCAATCAAACAAAATAAAACATGATTCAATCACCATTGCCCATAAAACAAATCAAGCAACACCATCAGCGTTGCAAAGATTGCCGCCACCACCACCGGTCACATCACCTCAATCACCATCTTCATCTACGTTAACCAAAGAATAAGCATCACCAACATCATTGGCCGGAGCATCAACATGAACTCCATTTGCCGAAGCACCACCACCATCATTGCCAGAAGCATCAACATGAACTCCATTTGCCAAAGCACCACCACCAACATTGTCGAAAGCTTCACCACCTCCACCTTACCCTCCATTGTTGAAAGCTTCACCACCTCCACCTTCCCCTCCATTGTCGAAAACTTCACCACCTCCACCTTCATTGTCGAAAGCTTCACCACCACCACCACCACTGGGAACACCACCACTACCAAACCACCATCACCACCGTGAACACAACCACTACCAAACCACCACCACCACCACCACCAATGTTGAAGCCAACACCAACTCCAAACCCACCACCACCATTGTCGAAGTCAAGACCACATCCAAATCCACTGTCGGTGTCAAAACCGACGGATCTCGGGTAGGGGATCGCTGTGGATCTAGAATCGATGGGTATCAGGGGACGAACGAGACGATGTTTACCCAGGTTCAGGCCTTCCTATGGAGGTAAAACTACGTCCTGCTTGGTTGTATTAATGTGTATGAAGATTACAGAGTCGATCTACCTCGAGATCAAGTAGCTAAACCCTAGATGAGTTCACCTGCCTCTACGAACTAAACCCTCTAGCTTATATAGATACCAGGGGTCCCTAGGGTTACACATAGTCGGTTGCTTACCGAAGGAATAAACATGCCTATTCTATCATCTTAAGCTTGAAGGGCACGCCACGACTCCTGAGGTTTCCCCCTGGTCACGGGGTATTCGGTCAGTCCAATCCTCCAACGAGTGGCCCACAAGTCCGACTCATAAGGAATAGGCCGGTAGTCCGAGGACCCCTTAATCCCGGACTCCCTCAGTAGCCCCCGAACTAGCCTTCAATGCCGAGGTATGTAGTCCGGACGGTTTTGCGCTCCCAACGTCTTCGGCTTGTGAGGCGAGTTCTTCTCCTCCTTTTTGTTTACTAAACAATAATCTAGTCATTAGTGAGCTCTCGATCGTCGAGACGTCGTGAGACCCATAGCATTAACTTCGCCGTCCAGAATTAACAACGCCCCTCGATCCCTATGCGCCAATGGGAGATGGGCGGCCCAACAACATTTTATAGGTCTGCCCTTCCTCTAAGCGAAGGGGAGGAACCGCCCACTTAAGCAGGTTGAATGGTGGCTTAGGCAACCCCTTCCTCTTCCTTACCATTGAAAAGCCTCAAGCAAGAGAACTTGAAAATATGGCGAGCATCCCTAGCTCCTCCTCGCGTCCTCACGGACCCCTTCCCAAAGATTGGGCAAGTTGTTCAGTACCTCTCCCCCAGCTGTGCAACCTTGAGATCCAGGGTTATCTTCCCGCCTCGGGTCTGGTGTTTACCCGCGACGTATTGACTTCTTTGAACAACGAGGCCTTCGCAGAGAATTTCCCTGTTCCACACAAGGGAGAGCGGGTATGTTTCGTGCCCTTCCTCTTATGTGGTTTAGGATTCCCCATTCATCCCTTCTTGAGGAGACTATTGAAATTTTATGGAATCCAACTCCATCATCTCACCCCTGGATCCATCCTGCACATTTCCGGCTTTGTTGCCCTCTGTGAGATGTTCTTGGGCTGCAAGGCCCATTTTGGTTTATGGAGGAAGTACTTCTGCCTTGTCCCCCGTACTCGAGGTGGGACAATTCGAGAAGTGGGTGGAGCCAAAGTATGGCGTATAGCTGGGACGGGGTATCCCATGGGGACTCCGAAGAATGGACCTCAAAATGGTTCTATATTAAGGACGTTCCCCTGTTCGACCCAGCTCGGAGGGGTCTGCCCGAATAATCCGACGCTCCCTTGAAGAAATGGTTCAACTGGCGACCAAAGAGTCCATCCCAAGAGGAAAGTGCCGAAGTAAAATGCCTAGCCACCCAACTGAGGCTACTAGTTCATAGTAAGTTAACCATCATAGACGTGATGGTAGCCATCATTGCTCGATGCTTTCAACCCCTTCAGCAAAGGATACACCCCTTGTGGCGTTACAATGGAACAAATGACACCACCCGTTCCCAACGACAGGGTCCTGCCAATCAGGCGGCAATGGAGGCCATACTGGCCGATCTTTTCAAAGGAGAAAAAGAAGTTTTTCCTTGACTGTCAGCCAAGGATGGCTATTCGAGTCATAACCCCATCGAATGGGTAAGCCTTTGGCTTTGTTTTCTGAGTTTAGATATTTATTTATAATCCTCGTGATCGAAACTTTCAATCTGTCTGAATAGAGTTGGAGGCGCTGGGTCGAGACAGTCAGCTGTCCGATGCCTCAGCCAGAGAGTTATTCTCACAACGACGATCCCGGATTCCACGACGATCTAGAGCTATCAATTGAATGCGAGGACATGATCTTTTACTAGGAGAGCCTTGACAGATCCAAGGTGGCTCTTCTAGTCAATCACCCCGTACCACTTCCTTCTTCCACTACTGGTAAAAAGAAGGTCTCTTCTCGTAAAGGGCAAGCGACCCCTGCCAACCCGAGTGTGCCGATCTCTACTCCCAAGGGTTGTCGGTCCACGCGTCAAACGTCGTCTATGGAAGCAAGGCCCATACCGAGCGACAACAGGAATCCTCCTCGTGAGCCAACCGTGGGGACCACCTCGACCGTGCACTCAACCAAGAGGTACTTTATTTAACCGTTTAGTTCGGCCATTGTCATGATTGTGATAAGTACTCACAAAATCTCGTATCAAAATACTCAGGAGACGAGTACAACCACCTTCTTCCGGGAATGTTGCTGAGGCGCCAGGCAACCATCATGAATCAAGGTCTTTTGCTCAGGCCAAACTTGACGCGGAGGCCCCAGTGACGGATCAGCCCCCTGAAGATTTCGGGGATGTCTCGGTCACTAACTCCGAGGTAGAGAGTGCGATAAATCACCGGCAGCGAAAGGAAGCCCTGTGCCACCAAGCATTTTCCGAATAAGAGTTTAATGCCCTAAGTTTGGTGGACGCATACATCGGAGCTGACCGAGCTGGGCTTGGGGAAGCCGCCAAGCTGATATCGTCCAGCCTGGAGGTGAGTAATCGGTTTTAACAACCGAACACAAATATTAATCCAGTAGACTCCAAGCCTTGATTTGGTCAGAACGACCGAGTTAAGGATCTGAATATTGTTTCATTTATAATACAGGCCTCAAAGCAGCAAAATGAGAAGTTGGCCAAGGAACTCGAGGTGAGCCGAACACAGGTACAAACCGTGAAGGCCGAGCTTGAGAAAGTGAAGAATTTCACCCAAGAGGCGCACGGTGAGTATGTCAATTTGCCAAATTATTCGACATTCCTGTACTGATGAGAGAGTACTTTACAACAACTGAGTCTATAGGGAAGTTGCAGAAAGATTTGGATACAACCCGAGAATCTCAGAGGTTTGCCAAATCCTAGCATGAGGCTGGCTGCTGTATGTTGAACCGAAGTCTTGAGGAAAAGAACCAGCTTAAGGCGGAAAACCAGCAACAAGCCAAAGAACTTGAGAGTTTGAAAACTCAATTGGCTCAAGCCCAAGAAGAGAACGAAAGATTATAGAGGGGCATGTTTTGTAAGTGCACTTATATCTTCGTAATTCTGAAAAGTACCTTTATTATATCAAGTTTAAGGGACATGCTTCATCTCGTGTCTAGGTATCCTGAACGGGCGTCCCGAGGAAGAAATCAGATCATTCCGAGGGAACCTACTGAAGGAACCGTCCATCGTACATGAGCGGGCTTGGAGAGCCATGAGGAGCATGACCAAAGTGCTCTGGCCTGCCTAGACGCCTCCAGAAGGGATGTCCGAACTAACGGATCAGTTCAAAGGAGCCCGATGTCGTTTTGAGTTATGGAAGACATCGACTTGTCGAGAGGGAGCACGGGAGGCGTGGGAAATGGTCAAGACCCGCTTTACGAAACTTAACCCAGAGCATATGGCTCAGGTTGGGCCAAATGGGCAAGAAGTGCCACTTCATTTGGTTTACGACCAAGTGATGCCCGCCGCTCGTCTTTCGCAAGAAGATTGCACCCTGATACCTTAATAGATAATCTTGACCAACAGTAAGATGTTTGATTCTATGTAACTATGTACTTTAAATTAGAAACTACTCCGTCTATGCTGTAAACGTTGTCTTAACTGGCCATGGGCTCCGACCTCCCTCGCTAAGAGCTTGGGAGTGTTCCGCATTGAATGTACTCCGATAAAAGGAACTTATTTTGGGGAAACAGGCAATCCGACCATTCGGTTCAAACAGACAGAACGTGCACAGGGAGATATGTTATATTACTGCTTAACGTAAGAAACATCTTCCAAAGAAAATAGTTCCTCTATCGGTATCTTCCTTCAGTTGCTACGTAGATCGTAGATATCATGGCCGTATACTACTAGTATGCGGATAATGGCTTTTTTGGGAAAATAATCCCAGATAATAGTGATAACCACCACAAGTTTTTTACTTCCGTCGTAGCTGACCAATTTTCTTCTTAAGATAGCTAGCTTTCGGCTTCACCCATCTGAGGTACGTATCGGGATGATCCGGTCGTAACAATCGCAGAGGTGCTCCCTTTACCCTCTAGCCGAACAATTGGGAACATAGAGGGTAAGCACAGGAGCGAGGCAACCCAGCTTGGCCAAAATCTTAGGTCCAATTTATGCATATACTGGCATAAAAACGACAAGGGAAGTGTGCATGCACAATACATGTGAATCGGTGCACAGAATATATAATAATTGGCTTCGAGAAGAAGCCTCGAGGTGTTTTTTTCGGATAGGACATTTGAAGATGTATGCCAAAAAACTTAACACAAGCTCGGTTTAGCCGAACACATGCTGGGAAATGATATACAATCATGTAAAGCTAAAATGGAAGGGAAAGAATATGAAAGAAAAAAGAAAAATAAAAAGAAAGGTAATAAATATGACGACACCGGTCTAGTCGTAAAACGCCGAAGACGAGCTGCGTTCCATGAGTTTGGTTCGAGGCGATTGCCCGGCGGGTTGCGGAGGCGATAAGCCCCTCCTGTAAGTACTTCGTCAATTATGAAAGGGCCCTCCCACTTGGGATTGAGTTTATGCCTCTGCTTCTCTGGGAGTCGTAAGATGAGTTCGCCCACATTATATGTCTTCGCTCTGACCTCCCTGCTTTGGTAGCGCCGAGCCTGTTGTTGATAGAAAGTAGAGCGGGTCCGAGCTATATCACGTTCTCCTTCCAAGGCATCTAAGTCATCCTGCCAATCTAACTTGGCCTCCTTTTCTTCGTACATGCGCACCCTAGGTGCGTCATGAATGATATCGCAGGGAGGGACTGCTTCTGCTCCGTAGACCATAAAAACGGTGTGCATCCCGTCGATCGATTCAGGGTGGTACGCAGACCCCACAGAATGGAGTCAAGCTCCTCTACCCAATTGCAGTCAGATTCATGAAGAGATCAGACCAAACATGGTTTGATGCCACTCATGATTAGACCGTTGGCCCGTTCGACTTGTCCATTGCTCTGTGGGTGATGCACCGAGGCGTAATCGAGCTTGATGCCCATGTTTGCGCACTAGTCCTTTACCTCCTGGGTGGTGAAATTGGATCAATTGTCTATTATTATGCTGTGCGGGACACCATAGCGGTGTACCATGCCAGATATAAAGTCGACTATCGGTCCGGACTTAGCTGATTTTACTAGTTTTGTTTCGATCCATTTGGTGAACTTGTTGACCATGACCAGTATATATTTATTTTTCGCGGTCCCCCTTTAAGTGGTCTGACCATATACAACCCCCAGACCGTGAAAGGCCAGGTGATCGAAATAGTCCGAAGAGCTGCCGGAGGCATGTGGCTTTGATTTGCGAATAGTTGATATCCAACACAATGTTGGACAAGTGCTCGGGCGTTCGCTCGAGCGGCGGGCCGAAAGAATCCGGCTCGAATGGCTTTGCTTACTAAGGCCCGCACTGCGACATGGTGGCCGCCCATGCCTGCGTGGACTTTGGCCAAAAGCTGCCTTCCTTCTTCCTCAAATATGCACCATTGGAGTATCCCGGTAGTGCTTTTCTTATATAACTCACCCTCATGGACCTTATAGGCCTTGGATTGCCGAATTATGCGTCTCGCCTCCATATGATCGTGGGGGAGTTCTTGGCAGAGAAGGTAGGCAAGGAAGGGCTCGGTCTATGGTGCGATTACTGCCATGACCTCATGAGCCGAAGGAGTTTCTTCAATTATGGAACCGCCGATGATTTACTCATCTGGTTCATTAATAGGAGGGACAATCTCTTCCGTAGTGATGGCTCTAACGCCCTTATTCTCGTCCTGCCATACCACCAATGGCTTGAAAAGCCGTTCAAGGAAGGTGTTTTTCAGGATGAGGTCGCGCTTGGCCCCCATACGGGCAAGTATGTCAGCAGCCTGATTGCTGTCTCTAGCGACATGGTGGAATTCTATCCCCTCGAACCGTGCAGATATTTTAAGAATGACGTTTCTTTATGTTGCCATCTTTGGTTTTTTAGCATCGAATTCGCTGTTGATTTGAGAGATGGCGAGATTAGAATCTCCCCGTACTTCAAGTCGTTGTATGCCCATCGATGCTGCCATCCGAAGCCCGTGCAATAGTTCTTCATATTCGGACGCATTGTTGGAATCGGCATACATGATCTGCAACACGTACCGAACATTGTCTCCCGTGGGAGATGTGAGGATAACTCCAGCCCCAGTCCGACCGGTGTCTTGGATCCGTCGAAGTACATCGTCCAATGGGAGTATGTACTATATTCTCTGGGGAGCTCGGCCTCTGTCCATTCGGCAAGGAAATCGGCCAACGCTTGAGATTTAATAGCTCGTCGTGTCTTATAGGCGATTTCGAAAGGAAGGAGTTCGATGGCCCATTTGGCTACGCGGCCGATGGCATCCCTGTTATTGATTATATCGTTCATGGGTACTTTAGACGCCACCGTGACCGAACATTCTTGAAAGTAGTGTATGAGCTTTCGTGATGCCATAAACACTGTATAGGCTATCTTCTGGTAGTACGGATATCTGGACTTGCATGGTGTTAGCACTTCTGACACATAATAGACTGGCTTTTGCACCCAGAATTTGTGACCCTCATTCTCTCATTCGACGACGAGCACCGCACTAACCACTTGATTGGTGGCTGAGATGTACATTAACATTGGTTCACCGGTGCCTGGCGCCGTGAGTATGGGGTTGCTGGCGAGCAATGTTTTAATTTCCTATAGCGCAGTCGCTGCTTCATCAGTCCACTCGAAGTTTTTGGTTCGTTTCAGCAGCCTGTAGAGCGGTAAAGCCTTTTCAGCGAGGTGGGAGATAAAGCGGCTCAAAGCTGCCACACAGCCCGCCAGCCTTTGGATGTGCTTTAGTTCTGTAGGAATCGCAAGTTGAGATAGGGCGCGGATCTTAGCAGGATTCGCTTCTATTCCTCTACGGGAAACAATGAATCCGACTAGTTTACCAGTGGGAACTTTGAAGACACATTTGTCTGGATTGAGCCATATATCATATTCCCGTAGACTAGCAAAAGTTTTCCTGAGGTCATCTATCATCTGGCTGACGTGTTTGGTCTAAATGACCACGTGGTCCACATATGCCTCGACTATTTTACCGACTTGTTTTTCAAGACATATCTGAATCATACGCTGGTATGTAGCACCTGCATTTTTTAGCCCGAAAGGCATTGTGTTAAAGCAGAATGGCCCGTAGGGGGTGATAAATGCAGTTGCAGCTTGATCGGATTCCTTCAGTTTGATTTGATAGTATCCGGAATAAGCGTCGAGGAAGCACAATGAGTCGTGTCCGGCTGTGGCGTCAATAATATGGTCTATGAGTGGTAAGGGGAAAGGGTCCTTGGGGCAAGCTTTATTAAGGTCTTTGAAATCGACACACAACCGCCAGGATTTATCTTTCTTCGGTACCATCACCAGGTTTGCCAACGACTCAGGGTGTTTGATTTCTCTTATGAATCCGGCCTCCAGCAATTTTGCTAGTTCTTCGTTGATACATCCATTTTGCATCATGCTTTTATATTGATATTTATTGCATTATGCGCTGTTATTACACGTTATGGTACAATACTTATGTCTTTTCTCTATTATTTTACAAGGTTTACATGAAGAGGGAGAATGTCGACAGCTGGAATTCTAGACTAGAAAAGGAGCAAATCTGAGATACCTATTCTGCACAACTCCAAAAGTCCTGAAAATTTACGGAGAATTATTTTGGAATATATAAAAAATAATGGGCGAAACAGATACTAGAGGGGGCGCACCAGGAGGTGGCAAGCCTGCCAGGTGTGGCACCCCCTAGCCGTGCCTAGCAGGCTTGTGACCCACCTGGCAGGTTCCCGACGCCCATCTTCTTCTATATGGAGGGTCTTGACCTAGAAAAAATCATAAGGAAGCTTTTGGCACGAAGCACCGCCGTCTCGAGGCGGAACTTGGACAAAACCAATCTAGAGCTCCGGCAAGGCTGTTCTGCGAGGGAAATTTCCCTCCCAGACAGGGACATCGAAGCCATCGTCATCACCAATGATCCTCTCGTCGAGAGGGGGTCAATATCCATCAACATATTCACCAGCACCATATCCTCTCCAAACCCTGGTTCATCTCTTGTATCCGATCTTTGTCTCAAACCTCAGATTGGTACCTGTGGGTTGCTAGTAGTGTTGATTACTCCTTGTAGTTGATGCTAGTTGGTTTACTTGGTGGAAGATCATATGTTCAAATCCTTTATGATAATTAATACTCATTTGATTATGAACATGAACATGTTTTGTGAGTAGTTACGTTTGTTCCCGAGGACATGGGATAAGTCTTGTTATAAGTAATCATGTGAATTTGGTATTCGTTCGATATTTTGATGAGACGTATGTTGTCTCCCCTCTAGTGGTGTTATCTGAACATCAACTACATAACACTTCCCCATTATTTGCGCCTAGTGTAAGGCATTGGGAAGTAATAACTATATGATGGGTTGCTAGAGTGACAGAAGCTTAAACCCTAGTTTATGCGTTGCTTCGTAAGGGGCTGATTTGGATCCACATGTTTCATGCTATGGGTAGATTTATCTTAATTCTTCTTTCGTAGTTGCGGATGCTTGAGAGAGGGGTTAATCATAAGTGGGAGGTTTGATGAAGTAAGGGCAGCACCCAAGCACAGGTCCACCCACATATCAAATTATCAAAGTAACGAACGCGAATCAAATGAGCATGATGAAAACTAGCTTGACGGAAATTCCCATGTGTCCTGGGGAGCGCTTTGCTTTATATAAGAGTTTGTCCAGGCCCGTCCTTTGCTACAAAAAGGATTAGGCTATCTTGCTGCACCTTTGCTACACTTGTTACTTGTTACTTTTTACAAATTATCTTATCGCAAAACTATCCGTCACCGATAATTTCAGTGCTTGCAGAGAATACCTTACTAGAAAACCGCTTGTCATTTCCTTCTACTCCTTGTTGGGTTTGACACTCTTACTTATCGAAAGGACTACCATATACTTGTTGGTCATCAAGACTCTTTTCTGGCGCCATTTCCGGGGAGTGAAGTGCCTTTGGTAAGTGGAACCTGGTAAGGAAAAATTTATATAGTGTGCTGAAATTTACTGCTACTTGTTACTATGGAAAGTAATCCTTTGAGGGGCCTATTCGGGGTATCTTCACCTCGACCGGAAACACAAAGAGTTGTCCCTCAACCTACTGAACCTACTAAAAATATTTATTATGAAATTCCTTCGGGTATGATAGATAAACTACTGGCTAATCCTTATGCAGGAGATGGAACACTACATCCTGATTTGCATCTAATCTATGTGGATGAAGTTTGTGGATTATTTAAGCTTGCAGTTCTGCCCGAGGATCACATCAAGAAGAAGGTATTTCCTTTATATTTGAAGGAGAATGCATTGACATGGTATAGGCTATGCAATGATATTGGATCATGGAGCTACAACCGATTGAAAATGGAATTTCATTAGAAGTTCTATCCTATGCATCTAGTTCATCGTGATCGGAATTATATCTATAATTTTTGGCCTCGTGAAGGAGAAAGAATCGCTCAAGCTTAGGGGAGGCTTAATTCAATGTTATATTCATTCCCCAATCACGAGCTCTCGAAAGAATTATCATTCAGAATTTTTATGCTCGGCTTTCTCGTAATGATCAATCCATGCTCGATACTTCTTGTGTTGGTTCCTATATGAAGAAAGATATTGACTTCAAATGGGATTTATTGGAAAGAATTATACACAACTCTGAAGATTGGGAACTCGATGAAGGTAAAGAGTCATGTATGAACCTTAAGTTTTATCGTGTTAAATCCTTAGTAGACACCGATGCTTTTCGTGAATTTAGCACTAAATATGGACTTGATTCTGAGATAGTAGCTTCTTTTTGTGAATCTTTTGCTGCCCATGTTGATCTCCCTAAGGAGAAGTGATTTAAATATCATCCTCCCATTAAGGTGAAAGTAGTTGAACTTACTAAAGTTTAATAGGAAACTATTACTTATAGTGTTGATCTTGTTATTCCTGTTGCTTATATTGAGAAACCACCTTTTCCTGTTAGAATAAAGGAACATGCTAAAGCTTTAACTATGGTTTGTAAGAGCTATGCTAGAACACCTACACCCCCTGAGCAAATTAAAGTTAAGCCTAGTATCGCTATGGTTAAAGATCTCTTGGTTGATAATATTGATGGACATGTTATTCAATTTAGTGATGAAGCCTCTAAAATTGCTGAACCTGATGCTAAAGATAAACATAGACCCATTGTTGGCACGCCTGTTGTTCTGTTAAAATAGGAGATCAATGTTATCATGGCTTATGTGATATGGGTGCTAGTGTGAGTGCAATTCCCTTTACCTTATATAAAGATATTATGAATTATATTGCACCACTGAGTTAGAGGAAATTGATGTTACAATTAAGCTTGCTAATAGAGATACTATATGACTAGTTGGGATTATTAGAGATGTTGAAGTCTTGTGTGGGAAAATAAAATATCCTACTAATTTTCTTGTTCTTGGCTCCCCACAAGATGATTTTTGTCCCATTATATTTGGTAGACCCTTCTTGAATACCGTTAATGCCAGGATAGATTGTGAGAAGGAAACTGTTACCTTAAGTTTTGGGGATACATCTCATGAGTTTAATTTTTCTAAATTTCATAGACAACCCCATAATAAAGAATTGCCTAGTAAGGATGAAATTATTGGTGTTGCTTCTATTGCTGTGCCTCCTACTGATCCTTTAGAACAATATTTGCTGGACCATGAAAATGATATTTATATGAATGAAAGGAATGAAATAGATAAGATTTTCTTTGATCAACATCCTTTTCTGAAACACAACTTGCCTATTGAAATACTTGGGGATCCTCCTCCACCCAAGGGCGATCCCGTGTTTGAGCTTAAACAATTACTAGATACTCTGAAACATGCTTATCTTGATTAAAAGAAGATATATCATGTTATTATTAGTGCTAACCTTTCAGAGCATGAAGAACAGAGATTATTGGAAACTCCGAGGAAGCATCGTGCTGCTATTGGATATACTCCTGATGATCTTAAGGGCATTAGTCCCACTCTATGTCAGCATAAAATTAAAATGGAGCCCAATGCTAAACCAGTTGTTGATCACCAACGACAGTTAAATCCTAAAATGAAGGAAGTGGTAAGAAATGAAATATTAAAGCTTCTGGAGGCAGGTATCATTTACCCTATTGCTCATAGTAGATGGGTTAGTCCCGTTCATTGTGTCCCTAAGAAAGGAGGTATTACCGTAGTTCCTAATGATAAAGATGAATTGATCCCGTAGAGAACTCTTATAGGATATAGAATGGTAATTGATTTTAGGAAATTAAATAAAGCTACTAGAAATATCATTACCCTCTATCTTTTATTGATCAAATGGTAGAAAGACTATCCAAACACACACATTTCTGCTTTCTAGATGGTTATTCTGGTTTCTCTCAAATACGTGTGTCAAAAGAGGACCAAGAGAAGACCACTTTTACCTGCCCTTTTGGTACCTTTTGCTTATAGACGTATGTCTTTTGGTTTATGCAATGCACCTGCTACCTTTCGAAGATGTATGACTGCTATATTCTCTGATTTTTGTGAAAGGCTGTTGAGGTTTTCATTGATGATTTTTCTGTTTACGGAACTTCTTTTGATGATTGTTTGAGCAACCTTGATCGTGTTTTGCAGAGATGCGAAGAAACTAATCTTGTATTGAATTGGGAGAAGTGCCACTTTATGGTGAATGATGGCATTGTCTTGGGACATAAAATTTCCGAAAGAGGTATTGAAGTTGACAAAGCTAAAGTTGATGCTATCAAAAAAATGTCATGTCCTACGGATATCAGAGGTATAAGAAGTTTCCTTGGTCATGCTGATTTCTATAGGAGATTTATTAAAGACTTCTCTAAGATTTCTAGGCCACTCACTAATCTCTTGCAAAAAGATGTTCCATTCGTTTTTGATGATGATTGTGTAGAAGCTTTTGAAATTCTTAAGAATGCCTTGATTTCTACACCTGTTGTTCAACCACCTGATTGGAACCTATCCTTTGATATTATGTGTGATACTAGTGATTATGCCATTGGTGCTGTTCTTGGACAAAGAGTTGATAAGAAATTAAATGTTATTCATTATGCTAGCAAAACTCTAGACAATGCTCAAAGAAACTATGCTACCACTGAAAAAGAATTTTTAGCAGTTGTATTCGCTTGTGATAAGTTTGGACCCTGTATTGTTGATTCTAAAGTAACTGTTCACACTGATCATACTGCTATTAAATATCTTATGGAAAAGAAAGATGCTAAACCAAGACTTATCAGGTGGGTTCTTCTGCTACAAGAATTTGATTTGCATATTGTTGATAGAAAGGGTGCTGATAACCCCGTAGCAGTTAACTTGTCTAGGTTAGAGAATGTTCTTGATGACCCACTACCTATTGATGATAGCTTTCCTGATGAACAATTAGCTGTCATAAATGCTTCTGATAATGCTCCTTGGTATGCTGATTATGCTAATTACATTGTCGCTAAATTTATACCGCCTAGTTTCACATACCGGCAAAACAAAAAGTTCTTCTACGATTTATGACATTACTTCTGGGATGACCCACACCTTTATAAATAAGGAGTAGATGGTGTTATTAGACGTTGTGTAACTAAGCATGAACAGGAACAGATCCTACACAAGTGTCATTCCGAGGCCTACGGAGGACACCATGCAGGAGGCAGAACTGCACATAAGGTATTATAATCTGGTTTTTATTGGCCTACTCTCTTCAAGGCTGCTCATAAGTTTGTCTTGTCATGTGATGAATGCCATAGAATTAGCAATATTAGTAGACGTTAGGAAATGCCTATGAGTTACTCTCTTGTTATTGAACCATTTGATGTTTGGGGTTTTGATTATATGGGACCTTTTCCAATGTCCAACGGGTATACTCATATTTTAGTTGCTGTTGATTATGTTACTAAGTGGGTAGAAGCTATTCCAACTAGTAGTGTTGATCATAACACATCTATTAAGATGCTTAAAGAAGTTATTTTCCCTAGATTTGGAGTCCCCAGATATTTAATGACTGATGGTGGTTCACATTTTATTCATGGCACTTTCCGTAAATTGCTTGCTAAGTATGATGTTAATCATAGAATTGCATCTCCTTATCATCCTCAGTCTTGTGGTCAAGTAGAATTAAGCAATGGAGAAATTAAATTGATCTCGCAAAAGACGGTTAATAGATCTAGTAAGAATTGGTCTAGGAAACTTGACGATGCATTACGGACTTATAGAACTACTTACAAGAATCCTATGGGTATGTCTCCGTATAAAATGGTTTATGGTAAAGCATGACACTTTACCTCTAGAGCTAGAGCATAAAGCTTATTGGGCAATCAAAGATCTCAACTATGATTTCAAACTTGCTGGTGAGAAGAGGTTATTTGACATTAGCTCACTTGATGAATGGAGAACCCAGGCCTATGAGAATGGCAAGTTGTTTAAATATAAAGTTAAGAGATGGCATGATAAAAGGATACAAAAGCGTGAATTCAATGTAGGTGACCATGTCTTGCTATACAATTCTTGGCCAAGAATTTTTGTAGGAAAACTTCTCTCTAAATGGGAAGGACCTTACATTATCGAGGAAGTATATCATTCCGGTGCCATCAAGATTAATAACACAGAAGGCACAAACCCGAAGGTGGTAAACTGGCAAAGAATCAAACATTAGGTACTCCCATAAATGTTGAAACCAATGTTATCAATACCATAACTCCGGAAGAGTATATTAGGGAGACCTACTGGAACATTTCAGACTCCGAAAAGGAATAGGTATGTGGTACGGTAAGTAAACCGAATCCAAAACTTTCCCAATAGAAATTTTACTAAGTTTTGGAATATTTAAATTTAGGAAAATCAAAAGTAGTCTGAAAGTCGCACGAGGAGATGACAAGGCTGGTAGGTGCGACCACCCCCTGGCCGCGCCTAGGGGGCTTGCCACCACCCAGTGCACCCTCAGGACTCCATTTTCTTTTGGTACAATCCTTCGGGTTGGCAAAAATTCATTATATAATCTCCTGAAGGTTTGCACTTTCCTATCACGACAATACCTCCTTTTTCGTTTTGAGCTGTTTCTGCAGCAGATTTAGAGCCAGATGTCATCCCAAGAGTCTGATGGGGAGAGCTATATATCACATTATCTTGCCAATCCCAAGCTCTATGGGGACCTAGATCCATATGGATTATTCTTGGAGGAGGAACAATAAGACAAGTATAGAGAGGAAAGCTCAGATGAAGAGGAGACTCCTCTGTCTCAACTAGGAGATATGCACGTGGAGTTTAGGAAATCAAGTCTCCCAAACACAATAAGAAAACCCAAAGTTGTATTTATCCCTGCTCGTTTTTTGTAGGAGAGCAAGGAAGAATTATGTCAAAGGAAATTAAAGTTTGAGCAGGAAGTAGATGACCCGAGGGAACAAAATTTATGCTTAAAAGGAAACCGTACAAGCTTCCAACCTTATCAATAACTCCACCACCATCACCTCCGAAGAAGGACATCTAACCACAGGGTATGGGCACCCCCTTGGCTCGTGCCAAGTTTGGGGGAAGCGCCCCAGTATTGTATCACCATCACACCTTTTTCCTTTTTCCTTTCTCTCATTTTTCTTAGTTCGATCCTTTTCGATTTGTTTTGATCTAGTAGAATAAAATTTTAGTACTATCTAGCTTTGAGTGTTGCTTTCTTGCTCCCCTTATGTAAGCAAGTCCAAGAGTTATATAATAAAAAGTAGTTTTGATGTGAGGGCTCTGCTAGCTTACTATGCTCTTTTGAGTAATAAATAAAATAAAAGCAAAGAGTATACATAATGATCTTATGGGGTGTGATGAGTTCACATATAAGAAGTATGTTGACTAAAATTTGTTGGGAGTTAACAAACATAGTGATTGGTCATTGGTGCAATTGAAAAGGAAGTGATAAAGAAAGAGAGATTCACATATAAATATATTATCTTGGACATCTTTTATGATTGTGACCACTCATTAAAATATTACATGCTAAGAAGTTGATGTTGGACAAGGAAGACAACATAATGGGTCATGTTTGCTTGCCTCCAGATAGAAGTTATGTGGTTTAATATCCTCCAACATGTAGTGCTTGCTTCCACCTCACATTAGCCAAAACTTCCGCATGAAGTAGGAATACTACGTGTGCATCCAAACACCTTTAAACCAGTTTTGCCATGAGAGTCCACTATACCAACCTATGGATTGAATAAGATCCTTTAAGTAAGTAGTCATTGGTGCAAAAGGCAATAAAAATTGCTCCTAAATATGTAAGATCTTTTATTGTAAGGGAAATAAGGGTTGTATGAACTTGTGATGGTAAAGAAATAAAAGCAACGGACTGCATAATAAAGGTTGCTATCACAAAGGGAAATACTACGTGGCGTTCCTTTGCACTAAGGGTCTGTGCATCCCAAAACAAAAAGCCCATGACAACCTCTGCTTCCCTCTGCGAAGGGCCTATCTGTTACTTTTACTTTTAAGTACTTACCTCTATGCAAGAGTCGCAGTGATCCTCACCACTTCCTATATTTTGCCTCTCTCTTGGCAAGCATTATGTGTCGGGGAATGATCTAGACACATATATCCACTCGGATGTTGGTGATCATGAGTTATTATTGTTGACATCACCCTTGCGATGAATAGCTGGGAGGAAAGACTATAAGCCCCTATCTTTCTCTATGTCCGATTGAAACTTTAATCTCATGAGTACCGTGTGAGTGTTAGCAATTATGAAAGACTAAAAGATGATTGAGTATGTGGGTTTGCTTTACAAGCTCTTATATTGACTCTTTCCGATGTTATGATAAATTGCCAATTGCTTCAATAACTAAGATCATAGTTTGTTGGTTGTCAGTAGAGTTCTTGGTTCATACTTTATCTTGTGAATGCATTGTTACTCTAGCATAAGAAATCTTATACAATAAGTATTGCTGTTTTAAAGATGTTCATGATGCCCTCATGTCCATATTGTATTTTATCGACACCTCTATCTCTAAGCACGTGGACATATTTATCGATCTCAGCTTTCGCTTGAGGGAAAGCGAGGTCTAAGCTTGGGGGAGTTGATACGTCCATTTTGCATCATGCTTTTATATTGATATTTATTGCATTATTGGCTGTTATTACACGTTATGGTACAATACTTATGCCTCTTCTCTCTTATTTTACAAGGTTTACATGAAGAGGAAGAATGCTGGCAGCTGGAATTCTGGACTGGAAAAGGAGAAAAATCTGAGATACCTATTCTGCACAAATTCAAAAGTCCTAAACTTTACGGGGAATTATTTTGTAATATATAAAAAATCCTGGGTGAAACAAATACCAGAGGGGGCCCACCAGGAGGTGGCAAGCCTGCCAGGCGCGGCCACCCCCTGGCCGTGCCTCATAGGCTTGTGACCCACCTGGCAGGTCCCCGATGCCCATCTTCTACTATATGGAGGGTTTTGACCTGGAAGAAATCATAAGGAAGCTTTTGGGACGAAGCACCGCCGTCTCAAGGTGGAACTTGGACAGAACCAATCTAGAGCTTCGGTAGGGCTGTTCTGTCAGGGAAACTTCCCTCCCGAAGGGGTAAATTGAAGCCGTCGTCATCACCAATGATCCTCTCATTGAGAGGGGGTCAATATCCATCAACATCTCCACCAGCACCATCTCCTCTCCAAACCTTAGTTCATCTCTTGTATCCAATCTTTGTATCAAACCTCAGATTGGTACCTGTGGGTTGCTAGTAGTGTTGATTACTCCTTGTAGTTGATGCTAGTTGGTTTACTTTGTGGAAGATCATATGTTCAGATCCTTTATGATAATTAATACTCCTCTGATTATGAACATGAACATGTTTTGTGAGTAGTTATGTTTGTTCCTAAGGACATGGGCAAGTCTTGTTATAAGTAATCATGTGAATTTGGTATTAGTTCGATATTTTGATGAGATGTATGTTGTCTCTCCTCTAGTGGTGTTATGTGAACGTCGACTACATAACACTTCACCATTATTTGGGCCTAGGGGAAGGCATTGGGAAGTAATAAGTTGATGATAGGTTGCTAGAGTGACAAAAGCTTAAACCCTACTTTATGCGTTGCTTCGTAAGGGGCTGATTTGGATCGACATGTTTCACGCTATGGTTAGATTTATCTTAGTTCTTCTTTCGTAGTTGCGGATGCTTGCTAGAGGGGTTAATCATAAGTGGGAGGTTTGTCCATGTAAGGGCAGCACCCAAGCACCGGTCCACCCACATATAAAATTATCAAAGTAATGAACGCGAATCAAATGAGCATGATGAAAACTAGCTTGACGGAAATTCCCATGTGTCCTCGGGAGCGCTTTGCTTTATATAAGAGTTTGTCCAGGCCTGTGCTTTGCTACAAAAAGGATTGGGCTACCTTGATGCACCTTTGCTACACTTGTTACTTGTTACGCATTACAAATTATCTTATCGCAAAACTACCTGTCACCGATAATTTTAGTGCTTGTAGAGAATACCTTACTGGAAACCGCTTGTCGTTTCCTTCTGCTGCTCGTTGGGTTCGACACTCTTACTTATTGAAAGGACTACGATAGATCCCCTGTACTTGTGGGTCACCATTTGCCCATAGCTTGTCGCTTGGGTTTAGAAAATCGACGTAGAGCCTGTTTGACGGGCTTGAAGCTTGCGATTATGTTCATACTATGTTTTGCTAGCTGTCGTGGGATTATTGGCATATCTAAAGGATGCCAGGCAAAGATAACCCAGTTTTCTCGTAAAAATGTTCGCAGTGCTTCGTCCACCATGGGGTCCAGCTGAGCTCTGATGGACGCTCTTTTATTGGGGTCCGTTGGATGTACCATAAATTTGACGATTTTGTCTGCAGGTTTAAAGGACGTGGGTTTGGGCCTCTTGCTAAGGACCACATCATCCTTGTCCATTGTTGACCAGAGTGCGGTCAGTTCCTCTGCTGCAAAGGTCTCAGCTAGTGCCTCGAGGGCGAGCACTGTTGTTGTGTTTTCGGTTCGAAGGGCTCTATTCGGGTCACTTGTGATTGTGATCACCCCGTTTGGGCCTGGCATTTTGACCTTCATGCCCCCGTAATGTGGTATAGCCTGAAATTTTGCGAAAGCGTCACACCCCAACAGAGTGTGGTAACCACTATGAAAGGGAACGATATGAAAGAGAAGTTCTTTGGATTTGTAGTTCTCGGGCATGCCGAATACCACATCAAGGGTAACACATCCGGAACAACGTGCCTCTTTCCTAGGGATGATCCCACAAAAGGTTGTGTTGCTATGTTCGATGCGGGAATGGTCGAATTGCATTTTTTTTCCAAGGTATGAAGTTTAAACCACTGCCGCCGTCCATTAACACCTTTTGTAACCTGAAACCATTGATAATGGGGTTGAGGACCAATGCGGCAGGTGTTCGGCCGGGGCGGGTGATTGGTTGATCAGCTTCTCCAAAGGTGATAGGTGTGTCTGTCCATGAATTTGTTGCTGCCACCTATAGATTTGTGCGAGTTCTCGAAGAGTTCTCTTCCTCTTATTCCTAGAGGGAAACATTTTGTAGATCATCAGGATCTCGACGTTGCATTCTGGTGGCACTGTTGAATGTCTGCCTAGAGCTAGGGCCTCGAGGATGGCCTCTCCGCTTTTTGCGACCTGCCTGATGACCCAGCAAGCTCTAAGGCTGTGACTCGGGCTTATGTTCAGTAATACAGAGTGTATAGGGCATGGCTTGTCTAATAATCTGTCAAGGGCAGTTCTGACTCCCATAGGGGGTCTATTCTTTTTTCTTGGCGGGTTCGTGTTCGGCCAAACGTTTTGGAGGTATTCACTTTTTCCAAGCTCCTCTAGGGTGTTCGGTAGGGACCGACTCCGAAAGAAAATGTTCGGATTGCCAGGTGCTTTCCATGGTGCAATATTTTTGTATCAGGTCCGATAGCTCGGTGAAGTCATGAATGTGACGACGGGCTAGGGCATTGAGGATTCCTTCATTGTGGCAATTGTGCCTGAAGGTTGCGATTATCTCCAGGCCGCTAGATTCTTGTACTCTGTCTTTAACAAGGAGGAGTCTAGGCCAAAAATGATGGACTGATTCCCCTGGCTGTTGTTTAACTTCCCATAAGCCCGATAACTTGGGCTCGCCTGTGCTGCTTGAGGAGTGCTCGACTTGGGTGGTGGGCGGGGAAAATTTTAATTTCTCACCAGGATGTGAGCCTGGGATCACGACGTTTGCCTCCTGTGTCATCATGGGACCGGCGTGGCGGGTTCGGAGTCCATATTATCAACACGACCCCTCTACGCGGGTTCTAGGTCACGCACTAGATCGGTTGCCGATCCCAAACTATTTCCGGTGCGGGTTCGGGAATCCGGATTGTAGGAGAGATCTTGATGGTCAAAAACCGGGATGTGAACTGTTTTTAATTTCGGTTGTTGAGAGGACGAGCCTCCGGCGGGACACTCGACGGTGGCGACTAAGTGAGTGATCAGTGGGGTATGAATCTCCCTGTCATCGGGTTTAAATCTGATCTGGTCGTAGATTGAGGTTTGGCCATTGGTCACACCCATGGTTTGAATCCGACCAAGTAACTCATTTAATAACGAGATGTCGGTGGGGTCCATGTTGCTGGAGAGCATGGGGTCGATCCGCCGCACCGTTGTCCCAAGGTCACTTGACGACGTGCCCGGGTTGTATTCGGCCGCGGTAGATCCGTGCATATCAGCTGGTTTGGGCGTTATGGCCGACCCAGGGATAGAGGCAACCTCAACGGTGGGACCTGCTACCTCCGACGTTAAGGAGTCGCGGCCTGCGGGCTCCTCCATGAGATCTGAGAGCTTCGTTGAAACGAGATCTCCCTGGGAGTCGGCGACGAACTCAAGGTTCCCGAATCTAAATTCCTGATTGGGCATGAAACTTCCGACCTGGCCAAGATGGTCGGCCGGATTGACATGCGACACGATGCTGCCGAACGCGAAAATCTGAACAGGAACAAAAACGTCCTTGCTGCAGACTTGATCGCTAATGATAAGGCGAGCCATCGATTCCTCTGGCGATCACGCAGCAAAACTCTCAATGAAAGCACCAATTTTGGTGGCAAAACCAACGGATCTCGGGTAGGGGGTCCCGAGCTGTGGATCTAGAATCGATGGGTAACATGGGACGAAGGAGACAATGTTTACCCAGGTTCAGGCCCTCCTATGGAGGTAAAATCCTACGTCCTGCTTGGTTGTATTAATGTGTATGAAGATTACAGAGTCGATCTACCTCGAGATCAAGTAGCTAAACCCTAGATGAGTTCACCTGCCTCTACGAACTAAACCCTCTAGCTTATATAGATACCAGGGGTCCCTAGGGTTAAACACAGTCGGTTGCTTACCGAAGGAATAAACATGCCTATTCTGTCATCTTAAGCTTGAAGGGAACGCCACGGCTCCTGAGGTTTCCCCTGGTCACGGGGTATTAGGTTAGTCCAATCCTCCAACGAGTGGCCCACGAGTCCGCCCCATAAGGAATAGGCCGGTAGTTCGAGGACCCCTTAATCCCAGACTCCCTCACCACCACCAATATTGCAAAAAGCAAAACCACCTCCAAACCCCACCACCACTGCCACCTCCATTGTCGAACCCACCACCACCTCCAAAACCTAAACCACCAACATTACTGAACCCACCACCACCGGCCATAAGATTTTGAAGCTCCATCTTCCTCTAGCACATGATCTCCATTCTTCTCATCTCCCAAAATTATACTTTCATTGCATCAAGGCCCTCCAGATTCATCATTATGAACCAGCCCTCATCAGTGGTCGAGTCATCCCTCCTCTTTTGTTTCTCTAGGGAGATCTTGTGCTCCTCAAAGGCACACCTTCTCTACCACTTTGTCTTCTTTTGTTTTTCTTTCTTCTTGGCCATGGCTAGTTTAGTATCCAAATGCTTTGCCATCAAAGTTTATTTCATCCTCATCATCTCACCAATTTGATTGCGCAAAGTGGATGCCCGAGCCGATCTCTCCACCCTCGCTTTCTCCTTCTTGTTTCCATTCGGCTTGCCATTACTTCTTCCTCCCTTTAGCTCATCATCACTATCATCACCGTCTTCTAAGTTGACAAGAGAACCATTATTTAGTGGTGCTTCCTTGTCCCTCACCCTCCACTTCTCACTACCCTTGAGGAAGCGGTAACAATGGTGAAGAGTGGACGGTTGACCGTTGAAACCGGATGTTTACTCAAAATATTCATTGGCAATGCAATCTTAAACATGGACATAAAGGCAAGGATGAACTCAAAGTTTCGTCAACTCGAACAATGTCACAAATATAATAAAAGTAAATAAAGAAACACTCACATAATCATCAATCGTGGTGCCACTTACAGGTGCCTTCTACACTTGCTACAAGCATGCACTTCAATGACCACATGTTTTCTTGATCACATCCCAACGGCCTTGAATTGTCTTTAGTAATTGGTCGGAGAGGAATGACAAGACCCGGTGGTACTTGTCTTCAGTCCTTTGCCAATACTTCATTACACTTTGATATTTTACGGTCACTGTATCAGGTGACACACCCTCCCATGCTTGAATCAAGCATACATCCTCCTTCTCCATGTAGTTATCGATCCTTTTCCCTAATTTGTCTCGGCTAGTATCGAACTCGGTCTCCTCAAGCTCCTCACTTCATCACCACTGTCATTCCCTTGTTCCACCTTGAGGAGATCAATCATAGTCCTTTTGATAAGCAAGAGTGTAGAACCCTACCAGGAGCAGAAGGAATTGACAAGCGGTTTTTAACAAGGTATTCTCTGCAAGTGTTGTAAGGTAGTTTTGATAGATAGTGTGATACTATATTGTAACAGCCTGAGACCGATGCTCCAGAAGATTCCCCTTTTATCCCATTGTCATCGTGCGATTCTTTTGTTTTGTCGCATTCATCATCGCATCATTTGCATCATGTGCATAACATCATTACTTGTTTTGAAAACTTGTATCCGTTCATATTCGCCAGTTCTCTCAGTTAGTGTCGTTGTCCGTTTTGAGTCCAACCACACACGCCCACGCCCACGACATATTTAAAATATTGTTTTCAAAAGTGCTTATAAAATATTCTCGGATTGGGTCAAAAGTTGGCGTGCAGTCTTGTTTTATTGTAGGTAGACCACCTGCCAAATTTCGACGCAATCGGGGGTTGTTTGATACCCGAACGGTCGACCATAGCGGCACCGTCATCAGTTTAATCATTGGACGTTTTCGCGGTTTAAAACATTGTTGTCGGGCCACATTTCCTTCTCATCTCAGCCCACACCCCTCTCCACAGCCCATCCAGCCCACCTAACCCTCTAGCCCGATCCTGCCGTCCGATGGCAATCGCATGGTCGAAAAACCACCCCTAGACCCAAACCCTAGCCCCACTTGCTATATATAGACACCCCAAATGTCCATTTTTGGCCTTCTCCCACCTCCAACCTCAAATTTCGTGCCCCCAGCCTCTCAGCCGCCACCCTCCTTCGTTTTCAGCACTGGACAGCAGCCGGGCCGCCACTTGGCGCCACCTGAGTGGCCATGCCGCCCCTAGCCGTCGGGCGTAGTTAGCCCCCGCTCGCCACGTTGCCTCCAGGCGACTCTCCGTGCCCTAGGGCCTAGAGGGCCCAGATCGGACCCTCACATGCCCATCCCGCTGCCGCACTGGCCCGTACCAACCCATGCGAGGCCAATCACCCTGCCACCGCACGCTGCCCCCATAGCCCTAGCGCTGCCCGTCGGACTTTGGCCCCGCCGCCCGTCGCTCTTTGGCCTTCCGCCTCTGCTGGGCCAACGGAGCCGCCGCCAGCGCCCCGCGACCGTGCTCGCCCCGCGACCATGCTCGCCCCGCCCCGCTATCGATTCGGCGAGTCTCGAGCTTCGGCGACCTCGCCTTGGCTCGTCGAACTACGCAGCCGCCCCGGAGCTTTCGTGCCGCCCCGCCTCCTCTCCCTCCGGCCAGATCCGGTGGCCCCAAGGCCGGATCCGCCGTGGAACTATCGGCCCATGCCTCCACATCGCCGGCCCGCCTCCCTCAGGCCACACCGTTGCTGGTCGCCGCCGGCCATGGCCACGCCCAGCCACCCGGACAGCGCCGTCCCGGGACGCCCTCACCCCGCAACCAAACGCCACCCCTCGATCGGCCCGTCCAGCTCGACATCCCCATCCCGTTTTGCTCAAGGTTGATTTTCTTCTAAGACTTTTAGTTGTCTTTTTAGATCATCTATGCATTTTAAACATGTCAAAACTTTGCGCATGTTGATCCAATGGTGAAGTATTATATATCAAAATGCATCTACTCTTCGTGCTCTAATGGTGTCATTTGCATGATCATAGGAATTCATTTAGGTGCTGTAATGTGTGTTGCAAAAGTGCATCTCATCGTAATGTGTGAATCTATTATTTTATTCAAAGTTTTGTGGATGATTGCCACCATACCACAGGCCTTTTGCATGAGGTGTGTTCATGAATATTGCCCTATGTTATGTCTACTTTCATGTCACGCCTCTGGTTTCTAGGTAGGACTTTGTTAACATGATTATTTCTTGCTCTCAAGTGGCTATCGTGTTAAAACTGAAATCTGTTAACATTAAGTTCCATTTTGCGGTGCCCGTGTTAAGCAATCCATGCCTCCTTTTAGTGGAGTCTTTGGAGTGTGTTGTATTATGCCATGTATGTTTGCTGTTGGTAGGGTTGCTATGCCATGGATATTGTGATTAGCTATAGATTTCATCATGAGAACAAGCTTAATCAATGTTGCTGATTTGAGATGCAGAAATATTTCTAAGTCTGAAATCTGTAATATTTTGTTGATGTCTTGCCATGTGTTTTGCTAGTGATCTGCAACCCCTTTGGGGTTGGTGTAATGGAGGTATTTGTAGTTTATAATGTTCTCTAGGATGATGTTGATTTTCAAGTCAATATATGCCCTCTAGCATATAGTTTTACTCCTGCCAATATGCCTTCGTGAGAAAAACTGCTCTTTTAAAAATTGTGATTTTCACAAAGTCCTAATCTGCTACATTTTATGGCCATGTTGTGAGCTTCCTACCATGTGTTCCATGCCCCTTTTGAGCGTGATATATTAAGATAAAATGAAGTGTGTGTTATATGCTACATCTCCATGTCTTGATTGTGCATTGTAGAATCTTGTAGCGTATTGTTTTCATGCGTGCAAAATGCCATCGTGCTGTTGTGGGAAGATTTCTACTAAAACTTGTATTGGTGATTATGTTTGAACCGTAGCTCCATTTTGGGCATGCAATATATGAAACTTGCTAAGAATTTTATGTAGTTTCAAAATATTCTGTTGCACCCATGTTTTGAAGTGCTTGTGGTGGTCATTTTCATGCATTTTGCATTCATGTCATGTTCATCTTGTGCGGGTCGTATCTTTTATACCGTAGCTCCGTTTCGTATGATCTATATATACATAAATCGACTAGAATGACGTGTAGAATCACGTGGTAAAATTTATTTTGCAGTTTAATAAATATAAAATGTGCTTATGACAGATCTGAAAAAAAATCATGTTATGCATATGGGGTCACTTTGGAATTACTATAAGTTGTTTCCGACCTCAATTAAGATGCCTAGATAGTGTTGTATATTTATGCTTCACCTCTTGCCATGTTTAACAACATTGAATATTGCTGTGTAAATAATCTAGAGTGAACTAAGTAATTCAAATATGGAGTTTCGTCAATATGCAACTCGTTGTATATTGAGCTTCACTTAATGTGTAGTATTTGATTATTGTGCTTTGCCATGCCTTGCATAATTAAATGGACATGCATCATATTGTTTGGCGCATCATGTCATGCATATGTTGTGGTGTAACTTGTGTTGGTTGTTGTTTTCGAATTGTTCCTTCTTGATAGAGTTCCGAAAGCGTTCGGAGTGTGAGGATTCATTCGACTACGTTGGCTCGTCTTCTTCATGGATTCGTTCTTCTTCCAAGCAGGATCTCAGGCAAGATGAACATTTCCCTGGATACCACTACTATCATTGCCATGCTAGTTGTATCGCTTCTATCATTATATCTCGTTATCTACCATTTGTATGTAAAGCCTCCCAACATTGCCATGATAAGCCTCTAACCAGTCCACATCACAGCAAACCTTTGTTCGGCTATGTTACCACATGCTCAGCCTTCTTATAGCGTTTCTTGCTGCAGGTGCAATTGCTTCCATGTGACAACATGGATATTTTTGAGATATCACAATACTTTTGCTATTTAATTTAATGTACATGTATACTTGGTAAAAGGTGGAAGGCTTGGCCTTTTCCTCGGTGTTTTGTTCCATCTTTGCCGCCCTAGTTACTTGTGAACCGGTGTTATGTTCCATATTGAGCACTCCTAAGAACGCTCGGGGTTGTTATGGGGACCCCCTTGATTTTTGTTTTGGGATAAAACTTATCTGGCAAGGCCCAACGTTCGTATTCAATTGCGTAATAACTAATAAACCTGCATAGGAAGTAATTAACCCGAGGACAATTAATCAACAACCCGGGGTAATGCTCCTCATGAGTGTTGGTCCAAAATGGCAGTAGCCGGGGCCACCAATGGGTGTGACAGCCGAAAACTTAGCTAATACGGTCGTGTCCTGAGAACAAGATCCACGACTCCTATCAGGTTCGTCGACACGTCGGGTGGTGCAAGTTATTGAGCTTGCATTGGTTTTCCCTTAAAGAGGAAAGGGTGATGCAACAAAGTAGATAAGTATTTCCCTCAGTTGTTGAGAACCAAGGTATCAATCCAGTAGGAGGAATAAGCAAGGCCCCAATTTATGTACCTACACAAACAATCAAACACTTCAACCCAACGCTATAAAGGGGTTGTCAATCCCTTCACGGTTACTTGCAAGGATGAGATCTGATAGATAAAGATATAAAAGATTGCCAGAAGTAAAAAGTAAATAAAATTGCATCAAGGTATTTTTGGTATTTTTGATTTATGGATATGAAAATATAATATGGAAAATAGACCCAGGGGCCATAGGTTTCACTAGAGGCTTCTCTCTTGAAAGAAAATAATATGGTGGGTGAACAAATTACTATCGAGCAATTGATAGAAAAGCGCGTAGTTATGATGATATCCAAGGCAATGATTATGCATATAGGCATCACGTCGGTGTCAAGTAGACCGAAATGATTCTACATCTACTACTATTACTCCACACGTCGACCGACTCCTACCTACATCTAGAGTATTAAGTTCATGAAGAACAGAGTAACGCATTAGGTAAGATGACATGATGTAGAGGGATAAACTCAAGCAATATGCTGAAAACCCCATCCTTTTATCTTTGATGTCAATAATAAAAATACGTGCCTCGCTACCCCTACTATGTCACTGGGTGAGGACACCGCAAGATTGAACCCAAAACTAAGCACTTCTCCCATTTCAACAATTACCAATCTAGTTGGCCAAACCAAACCAATAACTCGAAGAGACTTGCAAAGATATGAAATCATGCATATAAGAATTCAGAAAAGACTGAAATAATATTCATAGATAATCTGATCATAAACCCACAATTCATCGGGTCTTGACAAACACACCACAAAAGAGTATTACATCGGATAGATCCCCATGAAGATCATGGAGAACATGGTATTGAAGAACAAAGAGAGAGAAGAAGCCATCTAGCTACTAGCTATGGACCCGTAGGTCTGTGGTGAACTACTCACACATCATCAGAAGGGCAATGGAGTTGATATAGAGGCCCTCCGTGATCGAACCCCCCTCCGACAGATTACCGGAAAAGGCTCCAAGATTGGATCTCTCGGGAACGGAGGCTTCTGGCAGCGGAAAAGTATTATCATGGCTCCTTTTGGTATTGGGGGAATATTTCTGAATTTATAGGCTGAAGATTAGGGTTGGAAGAGCTACAGGGGACCCACAAGCCAGGGGGCGCGCCCCCCTGGCCGCGCCAGGGTGGCTTGTGGCCCACCCGTGGCTCTTCTGGCCTCTTCTCCAACTCTGCTGGGTTTCTTCTAGTCCAAGAAAAATCATCATAGAATTTTATTCCGTTTGGACTCCATTTGATATTCCTTTTCTGCAATACTCAAAAACAAGGAAAAAACAGAAACCGGCACTGGGCACTAGGTTAATAGGTTAGTCCCAAAAATAATATAAAATAGCATATTAATGCATATAAAACATCAAAAACAAATAATAAATAGCATGGAACAAACAAATATTATAGATACGTTGGAGACGTATCAGCATCCCCAAGCTTAATTCCTGCTCGTCCTCGAGTAGGTAAATGATAAAAACCAATTTTTATGTGGAATGCTACCTAACATATTATCCATGTAATATTAACTATTGTGGCATGAATGTTCGGATCCATAAGACTCAAAACAAATTCTTAATGTTGACATAAAAAAGTAATATTTCAAGCATACTAACAAAGAAACCGTGCCTCTTGAAAATACCATGGCAAAAGAAATTTATCCCTACAAAATCATATAGTCTGGCTATGCTCCATCTTCCCCACACAAAGTATTATATCATGCACAACCCCGATGACAAGTCAAGCAATTGTTTCACACCTTTTATGTTCTCAAACATTTTCAACTCTCACGCAATACATGAGCGTGAGCCATGGATATAACACTATAGGTGGAATAGAATATGGTGGAGGTTGTAAGGAAAAGGAGAAGATAGTCTCACATCAACTAGGCGTATCAACGGGCTATGGAGATACCCATTAATAGATATCAATGTGAGTGAGTAGGGACTGCCATGCAACAGATGCATTAGAGCTATAAGTGTATGAAAGCTCAAAAAGAAACTAAGTTGGTGTGCATCCAACTCACTTACTCAAGAAGACCTAGGGCAATTTGAGGAAGCCCATCATTGGAATATACAAGCCAAGTTATATAATGAAAAATTCCCACTAATATAGGAAAGTGACAAAATATGAGACTCTCTATCATGAAGATCATGGTGCTAATTGGAAGCACAAGTGTGGAAAAAAGATAGTAGCATTGTCCCTTCTCTCTTTTCTCTCTCTCTTTTTATATTTTTTGGTGGGCATCATTGGCCTCTTTTTTTATTTGGGATTCATTGGCCTCTTTTATTTTTAATAAAGTCTGGAGTCTCATCCCAACTTGTGAGGGAATCATAGCTTCCATCATCCTTTCCTCACATGGGACAATGCTCTAATAATGATGATCATCACACTTTTATTTACTTATAACTCAAGAATTACAACTCAAAACTAGAACAAATTATGACTCTATATGAATGCCTCTAGCGGTGTACCGGGATGTGCAATGATCTAGCATAGCAAATGGCATCAAAAAATGGACAACCCATGAAAACATCATGCTAGCTATCTTACGTTCATGCAAAGCAATATAATAATGATGGTGCGTGTCATACTAAACGCTACGATGGAAGTTGCATGGAAATATATCTTGGAATGGCTATGTAAATTCCATAATAGGTAGGTATGGTGGCTGTTTTGAGGAACGATATATGGTGGGCGTAATGCACCAGCGAAAGTTGCGCGGTACTAGAGAGGCTAACAAAGGTGGAAGGGTGAGAGTGCGTATGATCCATGGACTCACATTAGTCATAAAGAACTCACATACTTATTGCACAAGTCTATTAGTCATCGACACAAAGTATTAGACACATGCTCCTAGGGGAAAGGTTGGTAGGAGTTAACCACCATGCGCTCCCGACCCTCACATAAAGGATGACAATCAATAAACAAATCATGGTCTGACTTCATTACATAACGGTTCACCATACGTGCATGCTATGGGAATCATAAACCTTTACACAAGTATTTTTACCAATTCACAATTACGCACTAGCATGACCCTAATATCACCATATTTATATCTCAAAACTTTATGCAAGGAATCAAACTTCTCATAATATTCAATGCACTTTCTATGAAAGTTTTTAGTATATCCCTTTTGCATGCCCATTATATTAGGACTAAATTTGTAACCTAAACCAATTGCCATGATGTTTAAGGAGTCTCGAAATAATATAAGTGAGGCACGAGAGTTCAAATATTTCTATAAAATAAAAAACCACCGTGCTCTAAAAAGATATAAGTGAAGCACTAGAGCAAAATTGCCTAGCTCAAAAGATATAAGTGAAGCTCATAGGGTATTCTAATAAATTAACGATTGATGTGTGTCTCTCTCAAAAGATGTGTGCTGCAAGGATGATTGTGGCAAACTAAAAAGCAAATACTCATATCATACAAGACGCTACAAGCAAAACACATATCATGTAGTGAATAAAAATATAGCCTGAAGTAAATGTACTAATGGATCGAAGACGAAAGAGGGGTTGCCTTCCGGGGCATCCCCAAGCTTAGGCTCTTTGGCATCCTTGATTCCTTGGGGTTCCTTGGACATGCCCAAGCTTGGGCTCTTGCCACTCCTTATTCCATAGTCCATCAAATCTTTACCCAAAACTTGAAAACTTCACAACACAAAACTCAATAGAAAACTCGTGAGATCCGTTACTATAACAAAAATAAATCACCACTGTAGGTACTGTTGTGAACCCATTATTTATTTATATTGGTGTAATATCTACTATATTCCAACTTCTCCATGGTTCATAACCCTCTATACAACCCATAGATACATCAAAATAAGTAAACAACACAAAGAAAACATAATCTATCAAAAACAAAACAGTCTATAGCAATCAGTAAACTTCGAATACTTTTGTAACTCCAAGAATTTTAGAAAATATGGAAAACTTGGGAAATTTGATATCATTCTTGTGTAAAAACTTCAGACTCATTCGTCGCTCTAATAAAGTTATTAAATTCCTGGACTGGGCACAAAAGTTTCTGTTTTTCTCCAAGATCAAATCAACAATCACCATAGACCATCCCAAAGGTCTTACTTGGCTCAAACACTAATAAAAACAACAAAACACACTTACTACAGAGGTAATAATGTGTGAAACACTCAAAAACAAAAGCAAAAATAAAAACACAAAAGTAAAATTGGGTTGCCTCCCAACAAGTGCCATTGTTTAAGGCCCATAGCTAGGCATAACACAATAGATCTAGGTATTGTCATCTTTGGTATGCAATCCATAAGTAGCACTCATAATAGATTCATAAGGTAACCTTATTTTCTTTCTATTAAAGTGTTCCATGCCTTTCCTTAATGTAAATTGGAATCTAATGTTTCCTTCTTTCATATCAATAATTGCAACGATCGTTCTAAGGAAATGTCTACCAAGAATAATAGGACATGTAGGATTGCAATCTATATCAAGAACAATGAAATATATGGGCACACAATTCCTATTTGCAACAATAAGAACATCATTAATCCTTCCCATAGGTTTCTTAATAGTGGAATCCGTTATATGCAAATTCAAAGAGCAATCATCAAGTTCATAAAAACCTAGCACATCACATATAGTTTTCGGAATCGTGGAAACACTAGCACCCAAATCACACAAAGCATGGCACTCATAATATTTAATTTTAATCTTAATGGTAGGTTCCCACTCATCATAAATCTTTCTAGGGATAGAAACTTCCAACTCAAGTTTTTCTTCAAAATATTTCATCATAGCATCAACAATATGTTTAGTAAAAGCCTTATTTTGATTATAAGCATGCGGAGAATTCAACATGGATTGCAACAAGAAAATACAATCAATCAAATAGCATCTATCATAATTAAAGTCCTTGAAATCCAAAAGAGTGGGTTCATTACTATTTAAAGTTTTGACCTCTTCAATCCCACCTTTATCAATTTTAGTATTAAGATCTATAAACTTCAAATCATTGGGACGACTTTTAGCTAAAGTTGACTTATCTATAGTCCCATATTTATCAAGATTTATATTGGAAAACAAAGATTCAATAGGAGTCACATCAATCACTTTGAGATCTTCATCATTATTATCACGAGAACACACTTTTTCAAGCCATTCACGCTTAGCACGCATTCTCGCGGTTCTTTCATTACACTCATCAATATAAGTTCTCATAGCTTTTAAAGACTCATTAATATCAAGCTTGGGTGGAGTAGATCTAATTTTCAAAGAATCAATCTCAAGCAAAATTCTATCAACGTTCCTAGGCAAATCATGAATCTTGAGCAATTTTTCCTCAATCGAAGCATTGAAAACCTTTTGAGAATTAATAAATTCTTTAATATTATTCTCAAGATCAGAGGGCATGTTCTTATAATTTCCATAAGGATTGTTGTAGGAATTACCATAATTATTAGAGGAATTACTAGGAAACGACCTAGGGTTGAACTTACCTCTATACACGTTATTACCAAAATTGTTCCTACCAACAAAATTCACATCCATAGATTCATTATTATTCCCAATCAAAGAAGACAAAGGAATATGATTAGGATCAATAGGATCACTCTTACTAGGAAATAATTTCATTAATTCATCCATCTTTTCACTCAACGTGGTTCATTTCTTCAATAGCATGTACTTTTTTACTAGTAGGAGATCTTTCGGTATGCCATTGAGAGCAATTTGCCATAATATCATCTAGGAGTTTAGTAGCTTCTCCTAATGTGATTTCCATAAAAGTACCGCCCACGGCTGAATCTAAAAGATTCCTAGATGCAAAATTCAATCCCGCATAAAAACTGTATAATCATCCATAAACTCAAACCATGTGCGGGGCAATTTCCAATCATTAATTTCACACTCTCCCAAGATTGTGCAACATGCTCATGATAAAGTTTCTTAAAATTCATTATATTGTTCCTAAGGGAGATGATCTTAGCGGGCGAAAAGTACTTGGAAATAAAAGCATCTTTACACGTATTCCATGAATCAATACTATTTTTAGGCAAAGATGAAAACCAAGTTTTAGCACGATCTCGTAGTGAGAACGGAAATAGCTTCAATTTAACAATATGATTGTCCACATATTTATTCTTTTGCATGTCACACAACTCAATTAAGGTATTTAGACGGGATGCGGCATCTTCACTAGGAAGGCTAGAAAATTGTTCTTTCATAACAATATTAAGCAAAGGAGCATTAATTTCATAAGATTCCGCACTAGTGGCGGGAGCAATCTGAGTACTAATAAATTGTTATTATTAGTATTGGAGAAGTCACACAATTTGGTATTCTCAGATATCGTGACAAAGCCAGCAATCAAGCACACAAGCAAACCAAAAGCAAACGAAAAGACAAACGGAAGAAGGGCAAATAAAGATGCAAATATTTTTGGTTTTTTCTGAAAATCATTTTAGAAGTGGGGGAGAGGAAAACGAGAGACAAATGGCAAATAATGTAAATGCAAGAGATGAGTTTGTGATGGGTACTTGGTAGGCTTGTTGTGTATCCTCCCCGGCAACGACGCCAGAAATCCTTCTTGCTACTTCTTGAGCTTGCGTTGGTTTTCCCTTGAAGAGGAAAGGGTGATGCAGAAAAGTAAATAAGTATTTCCCTCAGTTGTTGAGAACCAAGGTATCAATCCAGTAGGAGAAACAAGCAAGACCCCAATTTATGTACCTACACAAACAATCAAACACTTGCACCCAACGCTATAAAGGGGTTGTCAATCCCTTCACGGTTACTTGCAAGGATGAGATCTGATAAAGAAAGATATAAAAGATTGCTAGAAGTAAAAAGTAAATAAAATTGCAGAAATGTATTTTGGTTTATAGATCTGAAAATATAATATGGAAAATATACCCGGGTGTCGGTGTCAAAATAGGCATATCTCGTAGTAGGGGTCCTAAGCTACGCATCTTGGAGAGATGGTAACATGGAGATAGGATTTTACCCAGGTTTGGGCTCTCTCAAGGAGATAATACCCTACGTCCTGCTTTTGATTGTATTAATATGGGGATAGTACATAGTACATGTATCTACCACGAGATTGTAGTAATGAATATGATATTGTCTATTGACCAGCCTGGCCCCGGTTTATATAATACCAGAGGCCTAGGGTTTAGAGGAGTCCTTGTCTTGTGTGCCAAGTCTTGTGGAATCCCCCTTGTATGCGTCATGGGCTGCCCGAAGTGGCCCATTAGTGAATCATCATGGGGGTCCTCGGCCTGATCCATTGGCCGGGAGACGATGTGGTGAGTACCCCCTAGTCCAGGACAGCGTCAGTAGCTCCCTGTACCGGTCTTCAAGTTGAGGACGCTCCTCGGTTCTTCCGAATAATTCTTCATCTTTGATCATCGGTCTTGAAATCTGGTTCAAAAAATCTTCCCATGTCTGATCTTGAGGATCACCGAGCTGAATCCGAAGAGTTTATATGTCAGACATCCGAGGAGCCCCTTTAAGTTATCGGCCTTTATCAATGCCTTGTAATTTTTACACCAGACCTGGGGTTTGAAGTGTTTCCCATGCGGCGGCGGCCCCTTGCATCTGGGCTCCAACGCCGAACTACATCTGAGGCGTCTTTACACAGCCGAGCTCCAACACTATTCGGCGTTCAAGGTATCCTCTTGCATCCGAGCTCCAACGCCGGACTGCATCTGAGGTGTATTTTGCAGCCGAGCTCCTACGATGATCGGCATCCAAGGTATCATAGATTACCTTGGCCTCTAAAAATTTGAATGAGTCCATCTGAGCTTAAATGCCGGAATTGTTAGGAGACGTAGTAGTAAATCAAAATTTTCCTACGTGTCACCAAGATCTATCTATGGAGAAACCAGCAAACGAGCGGGGAGAGATTGGATCTTCATACCTTTGAAGATCGCTAAGCGGAAGCGTTGCTAGAACGCGGTTGATGGAGTCGTACTCGCAGCGATTCAGATCGCGGTAGATCCGATCAAGTGCCGAACGGACGGCACCTCCGCGTTCAACACACGTGCAGCCCGGTGACGTATCCTACGCCTTGATCCAGCAAGGAGGGAGGAGAGGTTGAGGGAGAGCTCCGGAAACACGACAGCGTGGTGGCGGTGGAGCTGCGTGGTACTCCGACAGAGCTTCGCTAAGCACTACGGAGAACGAGGAGAGGGAGGAGTAGGGCTGCACCAGGGAGGAGATGAACTCGTGTGTTGTGCAGCCCCAAATACCTCCACTATATATAGGAGGAGGGGAGGAGAGGTGCTGCGCCCTAGGGTTCCACCCTAGGGGTGGCGGCAGCCTCCAGAAACCCATCTGGCCGGCAGCCAGGGCAAGGAGAGGTGGAGGCGCCCTAGGGTGGGCCTTAAGGCCCATCTAAGCCTAGGGTTTGCCCCCCTCCACCCTTGCTGCGCCTTGGGCTGGGGTGGGAGGCGCACCAGCCCACCTAGGGGCTGGCTCCCTCCCACTCTTGGCCCATGGAACCTTCCGGGGAAGGTGGGCCCACTTGGTGGACCCCCGGAACCCTTCCGATGGTCCCGGTACACTATCGGAGACACCCGGAACACTTCTGGTAACCAAAACCTCACTTCCTATATATCAATCTTCGTCTTCAGACCATTCCGGGACTCCTCGTGACGTCCGGGATCTCATCCGGGACTCCGAACAACCTTCGGTAACCACGTACACTATTTCCCTATAACCCTAGCGTCATCGAACCTTAAGTGTGTAGACCCTACGGGTTAGGGAGACACGTAGACATGACCGAGACACCTCTCCGGCCAATAACCAACAGCGGGATCTGGATACCCATGTTGTCTCCCACATACTCCATGATGATATCATCGGATGAACCACGATGTCAAGGATTCAATCAATCCCGTATACAATTCCCTTTGTCTATCGGTATGGTACTTGCCCGAGATTCGATCGTCGGTATCCCCATACCTTGTTCAATCTCGTTACCGGCAAGTCTCTTTACTCGTTCTGTAATACATCATCCCATGACTAAATCTTTAGTCACATTGAGCTCATAATGATGATGTCTTACCGAGTGGGCCCAGAGATACCTCTCCGTCACACGGAGTGACAAATCCCAGTCTCGATTCGTGTCAACCCAACAGACACTTTCGGAGATACCCGTAGCGTAACTTTATAGCCACCCAGTTACGTTGTGACGTTTGGCACACCCAAAGCATTCCTACGGTATCCGGGAGTTACACAATCTCATGGTCTAAGGAAACGACACTTGACATTGAAAAGCTTTAGCAAACGAACTACACGATCTTGTGCTATGCTTAGGATTGGGTCTTGTCCATCACATCATTCTCCTAATGATGTGATCCCGTTATCAACGACATCCAATGTCCATGGTCATGAAACCGTGACCATCTATTGATCAACGAGCTAGCCAACTAGAGGCTCACTAGGGACACGTTGTGGTCTATGTATTCACACATGTATTACGGTTTCCGGTTAACACAATTATAGCATGAATAACAGACAATTATCATGAACTAGGAAATACAATAATAACCATTTTATTATTGCCTATAGGGCATATTTCCAACAGGAATAGTCTTCTATGGAACGAACCATTCGAATCCGAGCTTTATGCCGGATAGCTTCCGAGCTCCAACGCCAGACTGCATCCGAGATCTAACGATGGTCAGCGTCCAAGGTGTCATAAACTAACTTGGACCTTAAAAATTGAAGGAATTCATCCGAGCTTAATGTCGGAAATGCTCTCTATGGAGCCAACCACTTGCGCCCGGACTTTATGTTGGACTGCTTTCGAGGTGGTGCACCACCCCGACCGTGGGCTGATTTTTGGTGGATATTTTCTATTGGTGCAATTTATTCTCTGCCGAGATATATAGCCAGTAGCCCTCAAGGTGTGTGTCGGTCTAAAACCCGAGATGCATCTGAAGGATGACATAAAACTGCTGATCCCAGTAGCCCCTGAGACTCAGGTCGATTCACAAAATCAGCCTGAGAATAAACTCCTAGCTTGGTAGCATACTTCAGAACACAAAAGCGGTGTGCACAGACCTCGAGACTCAGGTTGGGTGCGGCCGACCAACCCAAGGATCATAATCTCCTTAGAAACTATATTGCATTGAAATTTACCGCATTGAATTGTCAATGCAGTGGCCCTGAGACTTGGGTTAGGCAATATGGCCTACCCTAGGGTCGTATCTCCTTTGGAACTAGTTCAACCGTCATGTACGTTTTGACAATGCCGAGGTGGAGTTCGGCAGGAAAGATGCCGAACTGTAGTTCAGAAAAGAGTTTCCGGGCAAGACCATCAGCCAAACACCTCAACCGAGAGGATGTCCCGCTTCCTGAAAGGAAAACATAAATAGGTTTAAAGAAGTTATAAGCAAAAGAAACCAAAAAACTTATGTGAAAACTGTACGTTTCAATTAAATCAAGTTTTTTGGTGCCAATAGGAAATTGGTCTTAAAATTGTGCTTCCGTCGTGCTTCAACGTGACACATCCGATCTCTGGACTTCAGGTGGGTCAGCCTTTGGCTTCAACCTCCCTATCCCGAAGGCAGAGTGTTTCTTATGCCAGTTTCTCAGGCGAGCGACTTTAAAGAGAAACCAGGCTACCCAGCTATTAACCAAGCACTCAAGTTGAGAAGGGGGTGGTAGAAAAAAACTTTGCAACGACTAAGAAGAAAACATTTATTATAAAATGGCTCATACAAATTTAAGAGCCCCCAAGTGACTTGGGTAAATGAATTTTATGTATAATGATTGTATGTTCCGAAGTACTGAACTTTAAAACGCGTCTTAACCGGCCGTCGGCTTCTCCCTCTTCGGCCAAGGGACGAAAAGTAATATGTATTACACCATCCGAGGATATCGGAGGTGTTTTGAATACCAGGCAATCAGGCCATTAGGCTATAACACACAAAGCACGCGCAATGAACTTATGATATATTACTATTTAACGTAAGAAGCATCTTCAAAGAAAATATTTCCACCAACGGTTCCTTTCTTTGGGTTCTCATGATTACCATGAGGGGTGTGCAATAGATTTATGTATGCTTGTCTTCCATCGTGGTCGACCATAGTTGAAAACAGTAAAAGCGCTAGCTTTCGGCTTCACCCGTCTGAGGTACGAGTTCGGATGACCCGATCCTAACAATCACAGAGGTGCTTCCTTTACTCCCTGCCGAACAATCGGGAACATAGTGGTAAGCACAGGAGCAAGGCAACCTAGCTTAGCAGAACACTTAAGTCAACATGATGCATATATTGGCGTAAACACGAACAAGGAAGCATGCAATACATTAATAATCATATGCAAGAGGAATGACTTCATAAAAGAAGCCCCCCAAGTAAACGGGATATTTGAATTTGTTTGTAACAAAGAAAGTTTTGACAAAGAAAATTTTTCACAAATAATTTTTCGTCAAAAAAGTATAATGCTTGGTCGAACTGAACGAAATTTAAAACTGGAAGTTTTTTAGCATGAAGGCGACTTAGCTGGTTAATGTTCTCGGTGTCGATGACGCGATCCGGGCTTGTGGCGGGACGAGGACGCCCATCAAACATTGACAGATCCGGTGTGTAGTCTTCGGCATGACCGAGGTCCCAGCCCCCAAGCCCATCCCGAGGTGACCGAACGAGCAGTTCGGCACTCCAAGGTAGTGTCATGGCTCGGTCGATGTGACGAGGGGAAGCCCCTGGTCCAGCCGAGGTGGTGGAGTAGGTCCACAAGGTGACGCCGAGGTGACCGCGTGTTGGCAGTCGAAGTCGATTTCATGCACTCATAAAATAGTGCAAGCCAAAAGTACTAGCAAATAAGAATAAAAAATCCTCTAATTAATTAACTTAAGTGAAGTAAATAATAATAATAATAATAATAATAATAATAGAATATGGTCGCGGTTGGTTCGACAAAGTGACGACGCGGCGAGGTGGCGATGCGCGAACGTCGACACAGTTTTTTTTGAGGGGAAGGCCTTACGGCTAGCTTTATTAACTTCAAACAATGCTTACATCATCCGCAAGTAAAACCGAAATGAAACTAGGGGGCATCCAACCACACATACGGTGGAACATGCCGACCCTGTTGAGCTAGCCTATGAGCAACCATATTGGACTCTCTATTACAATGCTGAAAAAAGACCTCCCCAAAATCCAAACACAACCGACAACATTCATCAAGGATAGGGCCTGCCACCATCGATTGGCCAGAGTTATGTGCCATCGACTCCACCACTGTAATGCTATCTGCCCGAGCAACGAGAGTATTTGTACCAATAGACCAAGCGCGTTTTAGTCCCTCCAAAAGTGCAGCCGCCTCCGCTGACTCTACATCCGCCACATGTTCTAATTTTGCCGTAGATGCCGTAATGAAAAAAACCCGAATGGTCTCTTATAACAACACCGCTTGAACCTGTATGGTCATCCTTCGAAAAAGAAGCGTCTGTGTTCAAAACCAGCTGGCCATTCAACGGTCTCGCCCATCTGTTAGTTCTTAGGGGAATCACCTTCGTTGTTGCTGCTCAAACAAAGTTAAGGGCTATAGCTAAGATGGCTTGGCTTGATCTTTCAATGTTCTGGACGTCCTCACCCTTCTCTATCTGCCTTCGTTGCCACTAGATATGCCAGCTAGTTACCGCAATCTTCTTTGGTAACTCAATCATGTCCGAGTAGCTCTTCTGACTCGCCTTATCACACAGGAGAAACTCTAGTATCTCAACTCCCGATTTCCCTGGTAGTCTGGCTGTAGTTACTATTTCGTGTAAGCCAAGAATAGACCAGATTTGTCTAGCCCGGTTGCATCCGAATAGCGCATGAGTAACGTCTTCCGCGTGTTGTTTGCAGACCGGACATTGCGCCGATGTTGAGATGTGCCGATTAGCAAGCACACCAAAGCAAGGAATAGCATTATGTAATGATCGCCAAATGAAGATTTTGACTTTGTTTGGCACCTTGAGACTCCACAATTTCTTCCATATCGGGTGGGACGTTGAACCATTTGAGAGAGAGCTCGGTTCAGTACTGCCATATGCATCTTCCCACTGTTTATAATAGGCAGATTGTACACTGAAAATTCCCATCCTCGTCAAGTGCCATGCCACATAATCCTCAGTATCATCCTGATGCAATGGAATTTGCAGTATGCGATCAACATCAATGGGCCCAAAAAAATTCTCTGATAAGATTCTCATCCCACTCTCCGGATACTGGATCAATAAGTTCATTAACTCGGGTAAGCACTCTATTTCCGCGTGTAGTGACAATTTTCCTGGAGGAACTGTTCGGCACCCAGCAGTCCTCCCATATATTTATTTTAAGGCCATTACCCACCCTCCAAATGCTTCCTTTCTTGAAAGTCTGAGTTCCCGCCCAAATACTCTACCACACATAGGAAGAACCTTTCGTCAAACTACAGTTTAGTAATTCACCATTTGGGTAATATTTCGCATGCAAAACCCTCGCACATAGCGAGTCATGATGCTCAATGAGTCTCCAGCACTGCTTGGCTAGAAGCGCCAAATTAAAACTGTGTATATCACGGAAACCCATACCACCTCTTTCCTTCAGAATGCACATCTTCCACCAAGCAAACCAATGCATCTTTCGTTGGTTTTCCCCGTCACCCCACCAGTAATGCGAAATGGCATCAGTGATCCCCTTGTAGATTTTTTTTTTGGGAATTTGAACACACTCATCGCATACGTAGGAATGGCCTGGGCCACCGCTTTGATCAAAGCTTCCTTACCACCATAAGATAGAGTTCTTTCCTTCCACCCATTTATCATCTTCTGGATCCTCTCAATAATATGCTTGAAACAGTCAACACGGTCTACCCCAATCATGGAAGGCAGACCCAAGTACTTATCAGAGAGAGATTCTGTCATGATGTCCAATATCTGGCACACCTCCACTTTCCGATCAACATCAGTATTGGGGCTGAAGTATATCGATGATTTTGCCGCACTCACCAACTGTCCTGAAGCCGAACAGTACTCATCCAAAATCCTTTTTAAAGTGCTCGCATTATCCGCATCTGCTCTCATGAGGATCAAGGAGTCGTCAGCAAAAAGTAAGTGAGATATGATAGGGGAGTCACGACACACCTGGACACCCTTGAGGTTACCCGCTGTTTCCTCGAAGGCAATTAAATTTGAAAGCCCCTCTGCACATAAGAGAAAGAGGTAGGGAGAAAGGGGATCCCCTTGTCTCAAACCTCTTGTGGGAGAAAAGGGTGCAGTCTCATTTGAGTTAAATCTCACTTTATACTCCACTGATGTCACACATGCCATAATAAGATCAACTCACATTTCATCAAATCCCAGTCTTCCAAGCATGGCCTTTAGGAATACCCATTCGACCCTGTCATAGGCCTTATGCATATCAAGTTTTATTGCACAATTCCCAACCTTCCCCTTCTTCTTCTTTTTCATAGTATGGAGACATTCATATGAAACGATCACATTATCTGTAATGATCCGACCAGGTACAAAGGCACTTTGTGTCTCACTAATGATGTCAGGAAGGAACACCTTCAGTCTTGCTGCCAACATTTTTGCTATGACCTTATAAACACCGTTGCATAGACTTATAGTCCTGAATTGGGAAACCTTCTCTGGAACGTCAACCTTTGGGATTAGCACAATAGTTGTGGTATTCCAGCCTTCAGGTATAATTTCGCTATTCACCGCCTCCAGCACTTCCTTTACTAAATCATCTCCCAATAGATGCCAATTTTTTTATAAAAAATCGCGTGTAGGCCATCTGGCCTCGGCGCTTTCAAATCGCCAATGCTGGACAGGGCGCGTTTCACTTCTTCCTCCGTATACGGTGCCAGTAGAGCTTCATTCATATAGGGTGTAATACGTGGTGTCACTTTGTTAATCACGTCCATGTTCAGTACATCAACCTCAGAAGTAAAAAGATTCTGAAAATAAGTATCTATAAGGTTTTTCATCGCCTCATTATCCTCTAGCCATCCACCATTGTCATCCATCAGCCGCCGAATATAATTTCTTTTCTTACGATTTGAGGCAAAGTTATTAAAGAAATTTGTATTCCTATCTCCAAACTTCAGCCAATTAGCCTTGCTGTGTTGGACCCAATAAATCTCCTCTTTCTCCATGGTCTCTTCGATCTCAATCAGTAAACAGCGCTGCCTATCCGGCGACTCGTTAGTGAGTGGCCCTGATCGCAGCGATTCCAGCTCCTCCTTTAGTTCCTTCAAGCGATGATGAGGTGCTTTCAGGACTTCTCTATCCAATCTATGCAGGTCTTGGTGGACCACCGCCGTGCGACGCGCGAGACAGTCGGACAAGCACGTCCTCTCCCACGCGTCCGTACCCTTTTGTAGCATCTCCTCCTCCTGTAGCCAGTGAGCTTCGAATTGTTTTGGTCTCGAACGAACTCCTTGGTCCAAACCCGCTGCACCTTCCAAGTCCAACATCACCGGCCGATGATCTGATTTAGTATGAGGCGCATTTGTAACTACAGCAGCAGGGAACAAACCAAAGAAGGCTCCATTACACACTGCTCTGTCTAAACGTTCCCGCAATCTGCGTCTTCTCCAAGTGAATTGCTCGCCCACGAAACCCATGTCCTCAAGTTCACAGTCAACGAGTGCATCCCTGAAGTTTTGCATCATACTAACCGGCCTCGGTGCACCCCCTCCTTCTCATGCGAGTATAGAATCTCGTTGAAATCTCCCACAACAACCCATGGAACTTGGTTCTGTTGATGCAAACCACGTAAGTATCCCCATGACAAGCGTTTATCTTCCCATTTAGGCTCACTGTAAAAACCCGTGAGTATCCATTGCTCTTCCAATGGCCCTCCCACCATTGCATCAATGAAATTTTTGTCTTACCATTTATGTGGATCACCACGGGATTACGCCACAACAGGAGCAGTCCACCGCTAGCACCCACACTTTCCACTACCTCCACCCGATCCATCTTCAACTTTCTCATTAGCTTGTTTGCCCTAACTGTGTTTAGATGCGTCTCAGACAAGAAGACGACATCCGGCCCCCACTGCTTCTGGATATCCAGAAGAGCCCTTTCTGCCGTGGCACTGGCCATGCCACGGTAGTTCCAGCTTAGGGTTTTCATTGTTCCCGGCTATCCTCCTCGATGAAGGTCGCTGATTGCTATGTTACTCCGTCCACTACGGTACTGGGATCAGCAGACCACACACCAACACAAGCCTATGGTGATCCACGGACCAGAATAGTACTAGACAGCCTGGTGGAGCAAGCCGACTAGGAAAGCAAGACGACACCCTGGTCATGAAGCAACGTTCATGAAGGAGTCAGAGAAAAAATAGCCGAACTGACAAGCAGACGGGCTGGAGATGATGACAATCCACCTGCCGCACAGCGGAGGGGTCGGACTGGGCAACGGCGACGCCACCGCCGAAGTGGCGGCTGGCGGCGGTGGCGGCCGGCGGCGGTCGCAAGACCTAGATCGCCTTTGCGTTTCGCTTGGACAACGTCGACACAGGTTAGAAACCCTATGGATGACGATGGCCGTGCCACCTGTTATGTACGCGGTGTACATCGGGAGTGCAAGGGGTCGCCATGGTGTGCTACCATGCTCCACTGGATACCTTGCCGCGAACTAGCACGACAGAGGCACATCAGATCGGCGGAACCACCTCAAGACCGAAGAGTCGTAGTAGAGTAGTTCATGATCAAAAAGAAATCCAACATTAGATTATTCCTTTACGTGAACAATATAATAAAGCCAAGTGAACTATCTACTAATTAAGACTCAAAAGGTGCACTGCACTTAGGTTCGTAGTACTCGTGGTGATAATAGATGAACAGGCTGATTCCCTGATGATTCACGTGACAAAGTACTGGCCCATCGATGGTTTGCTGTCCTCATGCAAATTTTTCGCTGATACAAGACGTCTTCTTGAACAGCGTGCCTGCAAGAAAATCGGCGCCCAACTGACATGAGCCATCTTGAAATACCAAATTTCCATGAGTTGTTGTAGCGGCCATGAGCCAAGCTGCTTTTAGGAGTCCTGTGTAGCACATGGTCTCCAAGACCATATCCACTTCTGAAAATTTAAAGGATAATACGCGGTTGCTGCTCCTAGACAGTCCAGATCGATTGGTTTGTTCGACGCTGCATGTGACGGCCGCCGCCATCTAACATATACGCTGATCTTAGGTAGACGGCCATACGCATACTTCGTGTGGTTAATCTTGATTTCTGCAAACAGAATTATGCAAACCGGGAACACCAATTCTAAAAGAAATATGATTCACACGGCCAGAACTTAATTGAAAATATAACACCTGGTTTAGTATTGCTCGAAGACTCCATGGCTCCATGGCGTCACCTTGCAGGCTCTCAATGAAAACACCGATGTTGGTGTCAAAACCGGCATATCTCGTAGTAGGGGTCCTAAGGTAGGCGTCTTGGAGAGATGGTAACTTGGACACAAGATTTTACCCAGGTTTGGGCTCTGCTAAGGAGATAATACCATACGTCCTGCTTTTGATTGTCTTGATATGGGGATAGTACATAGTATAGGTATCTACCACGAGATTGTAGTAATGAATATGAGATTGTCTATTGACTAGCCTGACCCCGTTTTATATAATACCAGAGGCCTAGGGTTTAGAGGAGTTCTTGTCTTGTGCGCCAAGTCTTGTGGAATCATCCTTGTATGCGTCATGGGCTTCCTGAAGTGGCCCATTAGTGAATCATCATGGGGGTCCTCGGTCCGACCCATTGGTCATGAGACGATGTGGTGAGTACCCCCTAGTTCAGGACACCATCACTGGGGGCCATAGGTTTCAATAGAGGCTTCTCTCTTGAAGGAAAATAATACGATGGGTGACAAATTACTGTCGAGCAATTGATAGAAACGCGCATAGTTATGACGATATCCAAGGCAATGATTATGCATATAGGCATCACATTTGTGTCAAGTAGACTGAAACGATTCTGCATCTACTACTATTACTCCACACATCGACCGACTCCTGCATACATCTAGAGTATTAAGTTCATGAAGAACAGTGTAACAAATTAGGTAAGATGACATGATGTAGAGGGATAAACTCAAGCAATATGATGAAAACCCCATCTATTTATCCTTGATGTCAACAATACAAATACATGCCTTACTACCCCTACTATGTCACTAGGTGAGGACACCGCCAGATTGAACCCAAAACCAATCACTTCTCCCATTGCAAGAATTACCAATCTAGTTGGGCAAACCAAACCAATATCGAAGAGACTTGCAAAGATATGAAATCATGCATATAAGAATTCAGAAAATACTGAAATAATATTCATAGATAATCTGATCATAAACCCACAATTTATCGGATCTCGACAAACACACCGCAAAAGAGTATTACATCGGATATATCCCCATGAAGATCATGAAAACATGGTATTGAAGAACAAAGAGAGAAAAAGCCATCTAGCTACTAGCTATGGACCCGTAGGTCTGTGGTGAACTACTCATGCATCATCAGAAGGGCAATGGAGTTGATATAGAGGCCCTTCGTGATCGAATCCCCCTCCGGCAGATTACCGGAAAAGGCTCCAAGATTGGATCTCTCGGGAACGGAGGCTTCCGGCAGCGGAAAAGTATTATCGTGGCTCTTTTTGGTATTGGGGGAATATTTCTAAATTTATAGGCCGAAGATTAGGGTTGGAAGAGCTATGGGGGACCCACAAGCCAGGGGGCGCGCCCTTGGCCGTGCCAGGATGGCTTGTGGCCCACCTGTGGCTCTCCTGGCCTCTTCTCCAAGTCTGCTGGGTTTCTTCTGGTCCAAGAAAATCATCGTAGAATTTTATTCCGTTTGGACTCCGTTTGATATTCCTTTTCTGCAATACTCAAAAATAAGGAAAAAACAGAAAGTGGCACTGGGCACTAGGTTAACAAGTTAGTCCCAAAAATAATATAAAATAACATATTAATGCATATAAACCATGCAAAACAGATAATATAATAGCCTGGAACAATTAAAAATTATAGATACATTGGAGACGTATTAGGCGGTCTGACTGGATTTGTTTTCCTTTTTTCGAACGTCTTGTGCGAGGGATTCTGATGATACTTTGTGCTATCTCGTGGTTGAGGTTTTCTAATAGAATTTCCAAGGACCCGCGGTCGAGGTTATTCGACACAACGTGTTGTTAGTTTGTGATGGATGAGTTGGAGCACCCCCGCAGGGTTAAATCTTTTCAACAAACCATGCCCATGGTTAAGTAGCAACTTGGAAACTTCTCATTAACACCCGGTCATAGCAAACTTGAAGTAAACTCTAATAAAATAGACCAACCACTTGCGTAACCATGACTATCTCTACTCATGAGTCCTTATCCGAGAGAGAACACGGTGGGGTTATGTTTGACGTAAGTAGGTGTTCAAGATCACTTTGTGATCATTACTAGTTCACGTCCGATTATGAGTAGGACACCCTCTTTACTTTGTTGTACCCGTAGGTTAGCCACTCAAATAAATGATAAGTGCTTGTTGTAGCCTCACCACTTAACCATACCTCACACATTAAGTTTTGCTAGTCCTGATACCCTTGGAAATGAGATTGCTGAGTCCCTGTGGCTCACTGATTACTACCACAACAGATGCGGGTACAGGTAATGCGATGCTTGTGAGAGCGATACTTGTTTGATTTGGAGTTCTTCTTCTTCATCGATCTAGGAAGGGTTCTAGGGCGGCAGCCTGGGATAGCAAGGGTGGTTGCCATTTTATCATTTGATTTCGTCTGTAGTCGGACCCTTCTCTTATGTATGGTGATTGAATATGTTGTTGTATTGATGTGATCTTGATGTAGCTTGTGGCGAGTGTAAGCCGATTCCATATACTCATATCTTCATTACATGTACTTGTAATAATATCCATTCTCGCGAAACGATGAGATGCACTTCTATCCCTATCGAGGCCCTCGCCAAAATAAGGATAGGGTTGCATCTTGGGTGTTACAAGTTGTTATCAGAGCCTGTACCGACCTAGGACCCCCCTTGATTGGTCGAACTTAGCCAAGTCGAGTCTAGTTAAAATATTTTGAGTTGAGTTATATATCGGAGAGTAGGTTTATTTTTACTCCTCTTGTATGCTCTGCTGAGGAATCCTGACGTAGGAATTTTAATTCTACCCTCTTCTCACTCAATTTTTTAGGATCACGCGGGCATTTTGGAACCTCTGTTATGTCGATGTGACCGTAACTCTATTCTTGGTGCCTCCCGTATGTATGGATTGGACTTGGGGAATTGATCTCCAAGGGGTTCTTGACACATTGCTTAGTATCTCAGGACGCGGATGTTTGAAATTGCTTCGATACTCTTTGTGGCGAGAGGACTTTGGCATCACCCAGTACTAGGGAGAGCGTCCAAATGTACTGCCATAATAGGTATCATTGTGATTACGAGGGTCTGAGGTAGATGAGTTTCCGAGACCTATGGTTACGTGTTGACGGATGTGTAACATTGGAGCGTAGTATTACTGCTAGGAGTTGAGTGTTGGATTTTGCTCCTTGTATCCATGGACCCGATTGCATAATCGGAAGATTTCAGGAGTTCTCAGGTGGGAATTCAAGTAGTCACCTAGGATTATCTTTCCAACAAGTGCATAATGGGTGATGTATTTGTTTTTGGCTTATTTCGTAAGCCTCATCCTTTGTTTTTGTGGAGTATGGTAATTCAAGTTTCTTCGATGTCAGATGTTGATTTCATATCATTCCTAAGCAGTGTTCTCATATTTCTATGGGAACACTAATCCTTTTGGTCAATCAAATTGTCATGTCAAGTCATTTCTATCCGCAGTGCTTCTCTTCAAGTGAATTCAATCTTTTCCAATATTTGCAAGATCTATCCTCATATTTCTTTCTGGAGTTCTTTTCATTCATCCTAAGTTGTCTTTTTTTCCTCGCCCTCCCACCCTTTTCTTCAAAGATTATATCTTGTCCAAGTGCCTTTCTTTTCATTGATGCTTCCGCTATCTTTTATTCCGTATTGTTCCCGGTGATTCATTTGAAGATGCTCAAGAGCTTCAAGTTCATCATTCTTCACTCTTGTTTTCTTCTCCGGTGAATTCCACTCAAGTTTTCGAGATTCATAACATCCTTTTCATCCTTTAATTTTTTTCCCGTGTTGGAATTCTTATTTCAGCCTCTCTTTTTTATTCACCTTCTCTATTCTATCCGGGGTGCTGAAGATATCTCAGAAGATTCATGTTTCCGTTCAAAATCTTTTCAATTATTTCAAGGTTCTCACCTCATCAAGTTTTCATTTGTACCGGTGAAATCTCTCTTTCTAGGCAATTGTTTCAATGGTGTTTTCTTTTGAGTGGGCCCATAACCCACAGATTTCCCCCCAGGATCTTACCTGGCTCTTCTAATATTTCAGGGATATCCTTAAGTTCTTTTAAATGTGACGTAAGAATGAATTCCATCAGTTACATTCCTTCTCGAAGATCACTTCTAAATCATTTTCATCGTTGGCTCGACCTTTGCTTATTCATTATTCCGGAGCGTCTCAGTAATTTATGGTGTTGTTTCTCTTCATCATTCTCAGCATTGAAGACCGAAGGAGAGTTTCTCTTAAATTTTATTCCATTCTCGGAGATTCATGGTTGCAGCTTCGTGCTATCCTCTTAAACTGTTTTCGATGATGAGCGATTCCTCCCATATCTATCAGGAGTCTTTTAGAGCAGTTGCCATTTCTCGATCCTCCGAAGGCCATCATTTTAGAAGATTTCTTCATTATCAGCTTTCAGCTTTCATTCTCAAATTCTTCTCAATTGTTGTCTCTTCGTTCGTATCTCAATTATTCCGGGGCTTCTTTCTGGTTTTCTATTAGGCAGATCATAATGTCTTCATTCTCATGTATCTTCATTCATTCATTCATGGTATCCACATTCATTTGTGAATTCTTATCAGTGTTTTGTTGAATACCTCTTCAAGCTTGTGATATCACTCTTCAATATTTTCAAGAAGAATAAGTAGTATGCCAAATCCGTTGCTTGTCATAAATTTAACTTGATGAAGGATAAGCATAACATAATTCTTATTCTTGTTTCATCAAGGTGATTTCAATCCTTCTTCCAGAGTTGTGCATGATATCAATTCTCATTTCTAAGGTGGTCATCTTTTATTTTCCGGAGTTTCAAGTTTTATCAAGTATCTCACCGGGAAGCTTCATTTAAATCTTGCAGGGTCATGATCTTATTCTCTTCAACCTTCATTTCTTTTCATCATTCTTTTGTATGCGGAGGCTCTTCATGGTGGTTCGTTAAGGATGTAATTCTTTCTCGAAGTATTCTTCAAGATTCTTGTGGTAGTACCTAAAGTACTCTTTGTCTTGCATTTAAAAGCGCAATCCATTCTCTCTTGTCTTTTGAGATGGTGTTATATCATTCTTGGTTCATGAGGAGTCTTGTAGGGAATTGTCAAGAATGAGATATTTAAACCCATCATTTTCTTACTTGGAGCTATCTTGGATTGAATTTCACCTAAAGCATTTCCTAAGGATTGTTGCTACTTGTGCTGCTTATCGATGTTCCAACTTCTCAATGTATCCTATTGGCGAAAGAAGTTTTGCGTCTCTTGTTCCTCCCGACTAATCTGGTTTCCGTTAGTGGCAGATTGTCACCTCATGATTTTGGGATGTTTTCCATAATTCCACAACAAATCTATTATTTTTGTTGTTGATTTTCAACAACCCCGTTGAATTCTTCTTTGTAAGGATGCTTTTTCAATTCAATTTTGGTAGAAGTTGTCATTTTCTTCTCCGTTCTTCTTTCCATCGATCTAGCTTCTATTTCTTTTGTTTTAGAGGCATAATGATGTTCCTCCCTTTATTCCATCATATTGTTTTGTCAAGATCATGTTCTTTCCTTGGTTATCCATGTAACAGAGTGTTGTGAAATCTTTTTGAGTTCTTCAAATTTATCAAGTTTTGTCACTCTTTTCTACCAAAATGTTGCCCAAATTTCTTTTGAATTCTTGCTTGATCATCATGTCATCCTTCATCTCTTTGCAAACTCCAAGATTCATTGGTTTCACATTTTTCAAAGAAGCAACTAAGTTTTACCTCTTCCTACCTCTTCCTCTTCCCCTTTTCATTCTCAGATCTCGAGGCAAGATCTCTTGTTAGTGGAGGAGAGTTGTAACAGCCCGGGATCAACGCTCCAGAAGATTCCCCTTTTATCCCGTTCTCATTGTGCGATTATTTTGTTTTGTCGCATTCATCATCGCATCATTCGCATCGTGTGCATAGCATCGTTACTCGTTTTGAAAACTTGTATCCGTTCATATTCGCCGGTTCTCTTAGTTCTTGTCGTTGTCCGTTTCGAGTCCGACCACACACGCACGCGCCAACTACATCTTTCAAATATTTTTTTCAAAAGTGCTTATAAAATATTCTCGGATTGGGTCAAAGGTTGGCGTGCGGTCTTGTTTTATTGTAGATAGACCACCTACCAAATTTCATCGCGATCGGGGGTCGTTTGATACCTGAACGGTCGACCATAGCGGCACCGTCATTGGTTTAATCATCAGACATTTTCGCGGTTTAAAACTTTGTCATCGAGCCAAATTTCCCTCCCATCTTAGCCCACACCCCCTCTCCATAGCCCAACCAGTCCACCTAACCCTCCACCCCGATCCGACCGTCCGATGGCAATCGCACGGTCGAAAAACCACCCCTAGACCCAAACCCTAGCCTCATTTGCTATATATAGACACCCCAACCGTCCATTTTGGCCTTCTCCCTCCTCCAGCCTCAAATTCTGTGCCCCAGCCTCTCATCCACCGCCCTCCTTCATTTTGAGCGCCGGATCGCAGCCGGGCCGCCATTTGGCGCCACCCGAGTGCCCACGCCGCCCCCAACCGTCGGACGCAGCCAGCCCCCGCTCGACATGTCGCCTCCAGGCGACTCCCCACGCACTAGGGCCCGGAGGGCTGAGATCCAACCCTCATAGGCCCATCTTGCCGCCGCGCTAGCCCGCACCAACCCGCGCGAGGCCGAGCACCCTGCCGCCGCTCGCTGCCCATGCAGCCCTAGCGCCGCCCGTCGGACTTCGGCCCCGCCGCCTGTTGCTCTTCGGCCTTCCGTTGCCGCCAGGCCGACCGAGCCGCTGCCAACTCCCCGCAACCATGCTCGTCCCGCCCTACCCTCGATCCAGTGAGTCCCGAGCACCGATGACCTCGCCTTGGCGCGCCGGACTCCGCGGCCGCCCCGGAGCTTCCATGTCGCCCCGCCTCCTTTCCCTCTAGCCAGATCCGGCGGTCCCAAGGACGGATCCACTGCGGAGCTGTAGACTCACGCCTCCACATCGTTGCCTCTCCTCCGTCTAGCCACGGCGTCGCCGGTCGCCGCCGGCCATGGCCACGCCCAGTCGCCGGGACAGCGTCGTCCCGAGACGCCCTCACCCCACAACCAAACATCGCCCCTGGACCGGCCCGTCCATCTGGACATCCCCATCCCGTTTAGCTCAAGGTCGATTTTCTTAAGTCTTTTAGTTGCCTATTTTTAACATCATCTATGCATTTTAAACATGTCAAAACTTTGTGCATGTTGATCCGATGGTGAACTATTATATATCAAAATGATCTACTCTTCGTGCTCTATGTGATTGTGTCATTTGAATTCTCATAGGAATTCATTTAGGTGCTATAATGTGTGTTGCAAAAGTGCATCTCATCATAATGTGTGAATCTGTTATATTATTCAAAGTTTCGTGGATGATTGCCACCATACCGTAGGCCTTTTGCATGAGGGGTCTTCATGAATATTGCCCTATGTTATGTCTACTTTCATGCCATGCCTCTGGTTGCTAGGTAGGACTTCATTAACATGATTATTTATTGCTCTAAAGTGGCTATCGCATTCAAACTGAAATATGCTAACGTTAAGTTCCATTTTGTGGTGCTCGTGTTAAGCAATACATACCTCCTTTTAGTTGATTCTTTAGAATGTGTTGTATTATGCCATATGTACTTGCTGTTGGTAGGGTTGCTATGCCATGAATATTGTGATTAGCTGTAGATTTCATCATGAGAACAAGCTTAATCAATGGTGGTGTTTTGAGATGCGGAAATATTTCTAAGTCTGGAATCTGTAATATTTTGTTCATTTTTTGCCAATTGTTTTGCTAGTGATCTAAAGCCCCTTTGGGGTTGGTGTAATGGAGGTATTTGTAGTTTATAATGTCCTCTAGCATGCTGTTAAATTTCTAGTCAATATATGCCCTGTAGCATATAGTTTTACTGCTGCCAATATGCCTTCATGATAAAAGCTGCTCTATTAAAAATGTGATTTTCACAAAGTCCTAATCTGCTACATTTTATTGCCATGTTGTGAGCTTCCTACCATGTGTTCCATGCCCCTTTTGAGTGTGACATATTAAGATGAAATTAAGTGTGTGTTATATTCTACAGACCCATGTCTTGTTTGTGCATTGTAGAATCTTGTAGTGTACTGTTTTGATGCGTGCAAAATGCTATCGTGCTGTTTTGAGCAGATTTCTACTAAAACTTGTATTGGTGATTGTGGTTGAACCATAGCTCCGTTTTGGGAATGCCATATATGAAAGTTGCTTAGAATTTCATGTAATTTCAAAATATGTTGTTGCATACATGTTTTGAAGTGCTTGTGGTGGTCATTTTCATGCATTTTGCATTCATGCATGTTCATCTTGTGCGGGTCGTATCTTTTAGACCGCAGCTCCGTTTCGTATGATCCATATATGTAAATCGACTAGAATGACGTGTAGATTCACGTGGTAAAATTTACTTTGCTATTTAATAAGTATGAAATGTGCTTAGGAAAGATCTGGAATTTTTTTATAATATGTATATGGGTTCACTTCAGAAATACTATAAGTTGTTTCCGACGTCAATTAAGATGCCTAGATAGTGTAGTTCATTTATGCTTCACCTCTTGCCATGTTTAACAACATTGAATATTGCCGTCTAAATAATCTAGAGTGAACTAAGTAATTCAAATATGGAGTTTTGTCAATATGCAACTCGTTGCATATTGAGCTTCACTTAATGTGTAGTATTTGATTGTTGTGCTTTGCCATGCCTTGTACAATTAAATGGACATGCATCATATTGGTTGGCACATCATGTCATGCATATGTTATGGTGTACCGTGTGTAGATTGTTGTTTTCGGATTGTTCCTTCTCGATAGAGTTACGAACGCGTTTGGAGTGTGAGGATTCGTTCGACTACGTTGGCTCGTCTTCTTCATGGATTCGTTCTTCTTCCAAGTGGGATCTCAGGCAAGATGAACATTTCCATGGATACCACTACTATCTTCCATGCTAGTTGTCTCGCTTCTATCATTATATCTCGTTACCTACCACTTGTATGTCAAGCCTCCCAACATTGCCATGATAAGCCTCTAACCCCTCCACATCTCAGCAAACCTTTGTTTGGCTATGTTACCGCTTGCTCAGCCTTCTTATAGCGTTTCTAGCTGCAGGTGCAATTGCTTCCATGTGACAACATTCGGTGTTTTGTTCCATCTTTGTTGCCCTAGTTACTTGTGAACTAGTGTTATGTTCCATATTGAGCACTCCTAACAACGCTCGGGGTTGTTATGGGGACCCTCTTGATTTTTGTTTTGGGATAAAACTTATCTGGCAAGGCCCAACTTTGGTATTACATTTGACTAATAACTAATAAACCTACATTGGAAGTAATTAACCCGAGGAGAATTAATCAACAACCCGGGCCAGTGCTCCTCATGAGTGTTGGTACAAAATGGCAGTAGCCGGGGCGACCAACGGGTGTGCCAGCCGGAAACTTAGCCAATCCGGTCGTGTCTTGAGAACGAGATCCACGGCCTCTATCGGGTTCGTCGGGACGTTGGGCGGTTTGACTGGATTTGTTTTACCTTTCTCAAATATATTGTGCAAGGGATTCCAAGGATAATTTGGGCTATCTCGAGGTTGAGGTTTTCCAACAGAATTTCCAAGGACCCGCGGTCAAGGTTATTCGATGCAACATGTGGTTAGTTTTGTGATGGATGAGTTGGAGCTCCTCTGCGGGGTTAAATATTTTCGAGAAGTAGGGCCCACGGTTAAGTGGCAACTTGGAAACTTTGTTTAATACCCGGTCATAGCAAACTTGAAGTAAATTGTAATAAAATACACCAACCGTGTGTGTAACCATGACTGTCTCTACTCATAAGTCCTTATTCGAGAGAGAAGATGACGGGGTTATGTTTGACGTTAGTAGGTGTTTAGGATCACTTAGTGATCATTACTAGTTCACATCCAATTATGCATAGGCCACCCTCTTTACTTTGTTGTACTCGTAAGTTAGCCACTCAAATAAATGCTAAGTGCTTGTTGTAGCCTCACCAATTATCCATACCTCACACATTAAGCTTTGCTAGTCTTGATACCCTTGGAAATGAGATTGCTGAGTTCCTGTGGCTTACAAATTACTACCACAACAGTTGCAAGTACAAGTAATGTGATGCTTTGACATGAGCGCGATACTTGTTTGATTTGGAGTTCTTCTTCTTCATCGATCAAGGGAGGGTTCCAGGACGACGGCCTGGGATAACAAGGGTGGATGTCATTTTATCGTTTGATTTCGTCCATAGTCGGACCCTGCCCTTATGTATGATGATTGAATATGTTGTTGTATTGATGTGATCTTGATGTAGCTTGTGGCGAGTGTAAGAGAATTCCATATACTCATCTCTTCTTTACATGTACTTGTAATGATATCCATTCTTGCGAAACGACGAGATGTGCTTCTATCCCTGTCAAGGCCCTCGAGCCAAAATAAGGATAGGATCACATCTTGGGATTTACATATATAATTGGTAGCAAGTAACAACTGACAAAAGTAGCAAGGTGTATCAAGTGTCCCAATCCTTAATATAGTAAGGACAAGCTGGTAATTCTTCTTATAAAGAGCAAAGCTTTCTCGGGGATACACAGGAATATTGTCTAGTTACTTTCACCACGGTTCATTGACTCGCGTTCATTGCTTTGATAAGTTGTCATATGGGTGGACCGGTGCTATGGTGTCAATCTTACTGAACAAAAAACCAACTTATGCTTAACTCTCCATGTAAGCATCCACAAATACAAGAGAAGTATTAAGATAAACATAACCATAGCTTTAAACATGTGGATCCAAATCAGCCCCTTACGGAGCAATTCATAAACCGGGGTTTAGGTTTCTGTCGCCCCGTAACCCACCATCTACAAAATAATTCTAGAAAGCCTTCTGTCGGTGTCAAAACCGGCGGATCTCGGGTAGGGGGTCTCGAACTGTGAGACTAGAATCGATGGTAGCAGGAGACGAAGGGGACACAGATTTACCCAGGTTTGGGCCCTCCAATGGAGGTAATATCCTACGTCCTGCTTGGTTGTATTGATGATATGGGGGTTACAGAGTTGATCTACCTCGAGATCGAATAGCTAACCCTAGATGAGTTATTCTATCCCTGTACCTTAAAACCTTCCGGCTTATAAAGACGTCGAGGATGCCTAGGGTTTACACATGATCGGTTACATGCCAAAGAGATAAACATGTCTAACTACGACTAATAACTTGGAGGGTACGCCATGGATCCTCGAAGCTTCCATCTGGCGTAGGTAGTCTTTGATCATCCGATGCTCACCTTGCGGCCATACAGTCCGGCCCATAAACAAACGATCGACTATCTGAGGACCCCCTAATCCAGGACTCTCTCAGTAGCCCCCAGACTGGCCTTCAACACAGATATATATCTAGTCAATCTCCTCATGTCGTCATCCTCAGCTTGCAAGGCAAGTCCCTCATCCCTCTTTGTTCGGCAACTGAGCAGTCTTTCATAAGATCCCAAGCATCGCGGACGCAAGTCCATTCTAATAACCGCATGTGTTCCTCGATTTTTGCGTGTCGTGGGGAGGCGAGTGGTCAATGAATTTTACAATCTTACCCCTCCGTAGCGGAAGCACCACCCTTTTAATTAAAAAAATTGTGGCTCAGACCACATCCTCTTCTTCCTCATCGAAAGAAACCCCTAGCGGAAGCTCCACAAAAAACATGGCTAACGCCCCTAGCTCCTGCACACGCCCCTACGGCTCACGCAAGGGGACTGAACCAGCTGCTTCGTTACACTTCTGCGGCTCCGCAAACTGGAGACCCAGGGGTATCTCCCTTCTTTAGATCTGGTGGTGACCCACGCATGTCTGCTTTGTTACAACGACGAAGTTTTCATCGAGCGTTTCCCCAATCCTAACAAGGGGGAACACGTATGCTTGATCCCCTTTCTCCTTCGGGGCCTTGGGTTTCCAATCCATCCGTTCTTGGGGGGGTTGCTGGAGTTCTACAGGATCGAACTCCACGACCTTACTCCAGGGTCCATCTTGCACATCTCGGGCTTCGCCGCTCTCTGTGAGATGTTCCTAGGGTGCAAGGTGCACTTTGATTTTCGGAGAAAATACTTCTATCTCATCCCCCAAACTCGGGACAAAACAATTTTGGAGGTCAGCGGAGCCGAAGAGTGCCGCTTAGCGGGGACGGGGTATCCGGTGGACACACCAAGAAATCCGAAGAGTGGACTTCGGAATGGTTTTATATTGAAGACGTCCCCCCTGTTCAAGCCAACTCGGACAAGTCTTCCCGAATACTCCGATGCCCTCCAGAAGAAGAGATACAATTGGCGGCCGAGGAGTTCGTCCCAGGAGGAAAGCGTCGAAGTGCGGCGCCTAGCAGCTCAGGTGCGGCTGCTCGCCCACCACCAACTGACCATGATCGATGTCATGGCCGCCGCCATCTCCCGGTGTGTGCACCCCTTCAACAGAGGGTACACACTTTGTGGCAAAACTACGTGACGAGCGACACCACGCGCTCCCGAAAGCTAGGGCCTGCCAATCCGACGGTGTTGGCCGCCGCACTTGCCGACCTGTTCAAAGGAGAGCAAGAGGACTTTATTCGGCAGGCAACCAACAAAGGATATTCGGTCCACACTCCTATCGAATGGGTAAGCCTTTCTCCCCCTAACATGAACATACTTCAGGGTTTCCGTTCTGCACTTTATTTAGCCGAGCCTTGCGTGAATAGGAATGGAGGAGTTTCATCGAGACTGTCAATTGTCCGGCTCCTCAACCCGAGAACCATTCACGCGACAACGATCTGGGTTTCAACGAGGACCCGAATCTTCTACTTGACTTTGAAGATGGAGTCTATCTCCAGGATAGCATCGACCAATCCTCGGTGTCTATCATAGTTGGTTACCCTGGGTCATTCTCCATCCCTGCAATAAGCAAGAAGAAAAGCTCATCCCGCAAGAGGCGAGCTACCAACAATGCCCCGGACGCACCAGCCCCGACTCCCAAACATCGTTGATCCGCGTGCCATACACCGGCAACCGAAGCCGCGATCGAGTCGGAGGCCAACAAGGATCCTGTGAAAGAGCCAACCAGGGGGACAAATCTACCTGCCCGCTCATCCCGGAGGTACATCATTCGACTATGCACTCATTATCAATAAATAGAGTCTTACGACAATTTTGTTGTATTGAAATATTTCGGTGAAATGTCCAGTCCTCTCCTGCCAAAGAGGTTACCAGGGTGTCCGGAGATGTCCGAAATTCCTGAGCTACAACTCATGAAGCTCCTGCTGCAGAAGCCCCCATGGTCAATCCAGCACCTGCCAATTCTGGTGATGGTGTATCCGTTACAAACTAGGAGGTGGTGAGCGCCAGGAATCACCGGCAACGGTGGGAGGCCATGCTGCATCCAATATTCTCCGAACAAGAGTTCGGTGCCCTACACTCCGCGGATGCGCACATGGGAGCTTCCCGAGGCAGGTTTTTTGAGGCTATGAAGTTGATATCAGCCAGCATGTAGGTAAGTGGTCGGCTTTTATAGAGTCCGAATACCCATGTAAACCCAGTAGCCCCCGAGCCGTAATTTGATTTGGAACAAACGAATTAAGGATCTCTCCAATGTTTGTCTGCTGACGTAGGCTTTAAAGCAACACGCCGAGCAATTGGCCAAGGAGCTAGAGGACAGCCGCACAGAAGTGCAATCTGTGAAGGCGAACTGGTGCAAGTGAAGGGCTTCACCCGGGAAGCCCATGGTGAGTGTAACTTTACTGCTAATCTTAATGTATTATCGTGCCTGGCGCATGGATTCCATGTAGCAGACGAATCAATAGGGCACATGCAAAGGCAATTGGAGGAAGCACGAGACTCTGAGTGGTACGCTGAGTCCCAGCATGAGGCTGGCTGCCTTGTTGTGCAAAAGCAGGCCGAAGAAATTAAGAATTTGAAGATTCAGTTGGCCCAAGCTCAAGATGAAAACCAAAAGCTTTAGAGGGGCATGTTCGGTAAGTGTGATTCTATTATCAACAAATATTTCCTATGTAGGAAGTAAAAGTAAGTACGTTGTTGCCTCATGTACAGGTCTCCTGTCCCGGCATCCTGAAGAGGAGATCGGATCATACTAGGGGAACCTGCTGAAAGAGCTGACTGCTCTTCATGGGCGTGTATGAAAAGCAATGAGAGGCATGGTAAACGCACTATGGCCTGCCGAACAGCCGCCTAAAGGGCTAGCCGAACTGGTGGATCGATTCAAGGGGGCTTGGAATAGGTTCGATCTGTGGAAGACTTTGGCTTGCCATGAGGGAGCACGAGAAGCATGGGCAAGGATCAAGATCCATTACACCGGACTTAATCCCGAGCATATGGTGTGGGTTGGTCCCGCGGGATCGGATGGAAAATAAGTGCCACTCCACCTGGTGTATGACCAGGTGATGCCTGTCGTCCATCTTTCACAAGAGGACTGCCCCCTTGACACCATAATCGATAATATCGATTAGCAGTCAAAAATGTAATTTATATGCACTTGTTGTAGAAACAATCTGTGTTGTAAACTTTGTATGAATCGTCCATCGGCTTCTCCCTCCCGTGCGAAGAGCTTGGAAGTGTTCCTCCTTATGTGCCACTCCAAAAGGGCGAACTATATTCGGGGAACCAAGCAATCCGGCCATGCAGTGCGAACAGACAGAAAGCACACAGAAAGATATGTTATATTACTGCTTAGCATAAGAAATATCTTCCAAGGAAAATAGTACCTCTATCGATACCTTTCATCGGGGCTCTACGAAGGCCGTAGATAGAAGTCCGCATACTTTTAGTATGCGGCTAATTGTGCTTTGGGAATAAAAGACCCAAACAACGGTGATAACAACCGGAGCATTATAAGGTGTTCCCGTCATAGCCGACCAATTGTCTACGTAAGATAGCTAGCTTTCGGCTTCACCCGTCTGAGGTACGTGTGCGGATGACCCGGTCGTAACAATCGCAGAGGTGCTCCCTTTACCCTCTAGCCGAACAATTGGGAACGTAGAGGGTAATCACAGGAGCGAGCCAACCCAACTTGGCAAAGTCTTAGTTCAAATTGATGCATATGATGGCTTGAATATGACAAAAGAAATGTGTGCGCACGATAAGTGTGAGCAAATACTTGTAATATAAAAACGTTGGCTTCTAGAAGAAGCCCCACGTTCTGTGTATGGATTAACACTTTATGGTGTATGCCGATAATATTTAGTATAGGATCGGTTCAACCGAACATAGGAAAAAATTGACCCTATCAAACAACAAATGGGAAGGGAAGAAGAAAAAGGCAAAAAGAACAAGAGGAAAAAAGAAAAAATATGGAGGAGTTAGATGACACCAGTTTATCCGTAGAAGCGCCGAAGACGAGCTGCGTTTCATGGGTTTGGTTCAAGGCGGTTGTCGTATGGACTCCGAAGACGATAGGCACTTCCTACGAGTACTTCATCGGTGACGAAAGGACCCTCCCATTTGGGGTTGAGCTTATGCTTCTGTTTCTCCAGGAGTCATGGGAGGAGTTTTCCTACGTTTTATGCTTTTTCCCTGACCTCCCTACTTTGGTAATGTCGAGCTTGCTGTTGGTTAAACGTGGAGCAAGCCCGAGCTATGTCGCGCTCTCCCTCCATGGCGTCTAAGTCATCTTGTCGATCCAACTCGGCCTCCTTTTCCTCATACATGCGCACCCTTGGTGTGTCGTGAATAATGTCGCAAGGGAGGACTGCCTCTGCCCCATAGACCATAAAGAACGGTGTGTAACCCGTTGATCTGTTTAGGGTGGTGTGCAGGCCCCATAAAATGGAGTCAAGTTCCTCCACCCAATGACAATTGGACTCATAGATCTGACCAAACATGGCTTAATGCCGCTCATAATGAGACCGTTTGCTCGTTCGACCTGTCCATTGGTCTACGGATGATATACTGACGTTTAATCGAGCTTTATGCCATTTTTTCACACCAGTACTTGACCTCTTGGGCCTTGAAGTTGGATCCATTATCCGCTATCATACTATGCGGGATACCATAATGGTGTACCACGCTGGATATGAAGTTGATCACCGGTCCGGATTTAGCCGACTTGACGAGCTTTGCTTCTATCCATTTGGTGAACTTGTCAACCATGACCAATCGATATTTATTTTTCTCGGTCCCCTCTTTGACGGGTCCGACCATGTCCAGCCCCCAAACTGTGAAAGGACAAGTGATCGAAATAGTCCGAAGAGTTGTTGGGGCCATGTGACTTTGATTTGCAAAGAGTTTACACCCTACGCAATGTTGGACAAGTGACTGGGCGTCCTGCTGGGGAACGTTGCATGGGAAACAAAAAATTTCCTACGCGCCCGCAAGATCTATCCATGGTGATGAGCATCTACGAAAGGAAGAGTGGATCTACATACCCTTGCAGATCGCTAAGCGGGAAGCATTAAGAAACGCGGTTGGTGTAGTCGAACGTCTTCGTGATCCAAATCGCCGAGCGTCCCGTGATCTCATCACGATCCGTCCTGCGATCCAATCACGATCCGTCCTGTGAACTCATCATGATCTGTCCCGTGATCTCATCACGATCCGTCTCGTGATCTTGATCACGGTCCTTCCGACCTAGCACCGAACGGACGACACCTCCGCGTTCAGCACACGTACAGCTTGATGCCGATCTCTGCCTTCTTAATCCAGCAAGAGGGAGCGGAGAGGTAGAAGAGTTCTCCGGCAGCATGACGGTGCTTTGGCGATGGTGGTGGAGCTATTCCAACTGGGCTTCGCCTAAGCACTGCAGAAAACCGATCTAGAGGAGAAACTATGCACTAGAGGAACGGGTAGCACGTGGCTGAAAATCTTGTGCCAAAACCCCAAAAATCCTCTAGTATATATAGGAGGAGAGGAGGAGAGTCCTTGGCGCAACGGCCAAGCCTCCTTTGGTTCGGCCGAAGTGGGGAGGAGAGGAGGACTCCTCCTCCAATCCTAGTAGGACTAGGATTCCTCCCCTTTTTACTTTTTTTCCACTTTTCCCTTTGGGCTTTTCTTTCCCTAGCCGCATGGGCCTTGTGTGGGACTTCCAAAATCCCCAAAAGGGCTGGTATTCACTCTCCCATATCCCATGAAGCTTCTTGGGTCGAAATACCCCTCCCGGTGGTCTCCCGGTACACTACCGGCACTCCCGGTACGCTACCGATGAGCCCGAAACTTTTCTGGCAACCAAAACAGGACTTCCTATATATGAATGTTTACCTCCGGACCATTCCGGAGCTTCTCGTGACGTCCGGATCTCATCCGGGACTCTGAACAACCTTCGGTCACCACCACACACAACTCTATACTACCGAAACGTCACCAAACCTTAAGTGTGTAGACCCTGCGGGTTCGAGAACTATGTAGACATGAGCGAGACACCTCTACGGTCAATAACCAATAGCGGGACCTAGATGCCCATATCGGTTCCTAAATATTCTACGAAGATCTTTATCGGTCGAACCTCTATGTCAAGGATTCAATTAATCCCGTATGATGTTCCCTTTGTTCTTCGGTATGTTACTTGCCCGAGATTCGATCGTCGGTATCTCCATACCTAGTTCAACCTCGTTACCGGCAAGTCTCTTTACTATTTCCGTAATACAAGATCCCGTGAATAACACTTAGTCACATTGCTTGCAAGGCTTATTGTGATGTTGTATTACCGAGTGGGCCCTGAGATACCTCTACGTCACACGGAGTAACAAATCCCAGTCTGATCCATGCCAACCCAACAGACACCCTCGGAGATACCTGTAGAGCACCTTTATAGTCACCCAGTTACGTTGCGACATTTGATACACACAAGGTATTCCTCCGGTGTCAGTGAGTTGCATGATCTCATGGTCATAGGAACTTATACTTGACATGCAGAAAACAGTAGCAATAAACTGACACGATCATATGCTACGTTTGTAGTTTGGGTCTTGTCCATCACATCATTCTCCTAATGATGTGATCCCGTTACCAAATGACATATCATGTCCATGACTAGGAAATCATAGCCATCTTTGATCAACGAGCTAGTCTATTAGAGGCATACTAGTGACATGGTGTTGTCTATGTATCCACACATGTATCTGAGTTTCCGATCAACACAATTATAGCATGGATAATAAACGATTATCATGAACAAGGAAATATGATAATAACTAATTTATTATTGCCTCTAGGGCATATTTCCAACAGTCTCCCACTTGCACTAGAGTCAATAATCTAGTTCACATCACCACGTGATTCGCATTGTTATGAATCTAACAGCCAATGAGTTCTGGGGCTCGATCATGCTTTGCATGTGAGAGAGGTCTTACAATCAACGGGTCTGCGACATTCAGATCCGTGTGTACCTTGAAAATCTCTATGTCAAACTGTAAACACTGCTACCACACTCCACTTGGTACTATTCTAAATGGCTGCTCCACTATACGTATCCAGATTGCTAATAGGAGTCATCCGGATTGGTTTTAAAGCTTGCATCGACGTAACTCTTTACGACGAACTCTTTATCAGCTCCATAATCGAGAAACATCTCCTTAGTCTTTTAGTTACTAAGGATAATTTTGACCGCTGTACAGTGATCCACTCCTGGACCACTTTTGTACCCCTTGACACACTCATGGCAAGGCACACACCAGGTGCGGTACACAACATGGCATAATATAGAGCCTATGGCTAAGGCATAGGGGATGACGTTCGTCCTTTCTCTTTCTTCTTCCGTTGTCGAGCTTTTAGTCTCACTCAACTTCACACCTTACAAATCAGGCGAGAACTCTTTCTCTGGTTGATACATTTTGAACTCTTTCAAAATCTTGTCAAGGTATGTACTCATTGAAAGTCTCATCAAGCATCTTGATCTATCTCTATAGATATTGATGCTCAAAGTTTAGGTAGCTTTATCCAGGTCTTCCTTTGAAAAACTCTTTTCAAACAACCGTTTATGCTTTCCAAAAATTCTACATTGTTTCTGATCAACAATATGTCATCCACATATACTTATCAGAAATTCTATAGTGCTCCCACTCACTCTATTGCAAATACAAGTTTCTCGTAAACTTTGTATAAACTACAAAACTTTGACCACCTCATGAAAGTGTATATTCCAACTCCGAGATGCTTGCTTCAGTCCATAGAAGGATCACTGAAGCTTGCTCACCTTTTAGCATCCCTAGGACTGACAAAACCTTCTGGTTGTATCACATACAACCTTTCCTCAAGCAGACCGTTAAGGAAACGATGTTTTGACATCCATCTGCCAGATTTTATAATTGAAAAATGTAGCAACTGCTAACATAATTCCAACAAAGTTTAGCATCGCTACGAGTGACTCTCATCGCAGTCAACTCATTGAACTTGTCGTAAACTTCTTTGCAACAAGTCGAGCTTTATAAATGGTGACATTCACCATCAACGTCTCTCTTCTTCTCAACGGTCCATTTGTACTTGACGACCTGCCGTCCAACGAGCAAGTCTACCAAAGTCTATAATTGGTTTTCATACATGGATCCTTTCTCGGATTTCATGGCCTCTAACCATTTGTCGGAATCCGGGCCCATCATTGCTTCTCCACAGCTCATAGGTTCATCGTTGTCCAACAACATGACCTCCAAGACAGGGTCGTCGTACCACTCAGGAGCAGTACGCATCCTTGTAGACCTACGAGGTTCGATAGTAACTTGATCCGAAGCTTCATTATCATCATCATTTACTTCCTCTTCAACTAACGTAGGTTCCACAGAAACATCTTTCTGTGCTGCGCTACTCTCTGGTTGAAACAAAGGTTCAACAACCTCATCAAGTTCTATCTTCGTCCCACTCAATTCTTTTGAGAGAAACTTTTTCTCGGGAAAGGACCCGTTTTAGCAAGAAACACTTTGCACTTGGATCTGAGATAGAAGGTATACCCAACTGTTCTGAGGGTATTCTATGAAGATGCATTGTCCGCTTTGGGTTCGAGCTCATTAGGTGAAAACCTCTTTTCACATAAGCATCGTGGCCCCAAACAATAAGAAATGACATCTTACGTTTCTATCAAACCATAGTTTGAGACGGTGTCATCTCAACGGACTTAGATGGTGCCCTATTTAAAGTGAATGTAGTTGTCTCTAATGCATAACCCCACAACTATAGTAGCAAAACGATAAGAGACATCATAGCCCGCACCATATCCAATAGAGCACGACTATGACGTTCGGACACACCATCACACTATGGTGTTCCAGGTGGCGTGAGTTGTGAAACGACTTTCACATTGTCTAAAGTTGTATGCCAAACTTGTAACTCAGATATTCACCTCCACGATCATATCGCAGACATTTTTATCTTCTTGTAACGATGATCTTAAACTTCACTCTGAATTTGCTTGAACTTTTCAAACCATTCAGACTTGTGTTTCATTAAGTAAACATACACTATATCTACTCAAATCATCAGTGAAGGTAAGAAAATAACGATATCCACCGCACGCTACAAGACTCATTGGATTGCATACATCAACATGATTCATTTCCAACAAATCACTTGCCCGTTCCGGAAAACAGGATTTTATTCATCTTGCCTAAGAGGCATGGTCCGCATGTCTCAACCAATTCAAAATCGAATGAGTCCAAAGATCCATTGGCATGGAGTTTCTTCATGCGATTTATACCAATATGACATTTAGTGGCAGTGCCACAAGCATGTGGTACTATCATTATTAACTTTGTATCTTTTGGCATCAATGTTATGAACATGTGTATTACTACGATCAAGATTCAACAAACCATTCTCACTAGGTGCATGACCATTGAAGGTATTATTCATGTAAACAGAATAACCATTATTCTCTATCTTAAATGAATAACCGTGTTGCAATAAACACGATCTAATCATGTTCATGCTTAACGCAAACTCCAAATTACTTTTATTTAGGTTTGTCACTAATCCCGAAGGTAGAGAGAGCGTGCGATGTTGATCACATCAACTTTGGAAACTTTTCCAACACACATCGTCACCTCACACCAGGCTAGTCTCCGTTTATTCCATAGCTTTTACTTCGAGTTACTAACATTTAGCAACCGAACCGGTATCCAATACCCAGGTGCTACTAGGAGTACTAGCAAGGTACACATCAATAACACGTATATCAAATATACTTCTGTCGATGTTGACAGCCTTCTTATCTACCAAGTATCTAGGGTTGTTCCGCTTCAGCGACCGCTCTCCTCATAATCGAAGCACTTAGTCTCGGGTTTGGGTTCAACTTTGGGTTGCTTCACTGGAGCAGCAACTGACTTGCTATACATGAAGTGTCCCTCCTTGCTCTTGCCCTTCCTATAAACTAGTGGTTTGACTAATCATCAACACTTGACGCTCCTTCTTGATTTCTACCTTCGCGGTGTCAAACATCGCGAACAGCTCAGGGATCATTAATTCTATCCCTGGCATTTTATAGTTCATCACCAAGTTCTAGTAGCTTAGTGACAATGACTTGGAGAACTATATCAATCACTATCTTATTTGGAAGATCAACTCCCACCCGATTCAAGCGATTGTAGCACCCAGACAATCTGAGCACATGCTCAACGATTGAGCTATTCTCTTTCATCTCGCAGGCAAAGAATCTTGTTGGAGATCTCATATCTCGCAACACGGGCATGAGCCTGAGATCCTAATTTCAGCTCTTAGAACATCTCATATGTTCCGTGACATTCAAAATGTTTCGGAGCCTCAATTCTAAGCTGTAATGCATGACACACTAAACCATCAAGTAGACATCAGAACGTGTCTGTCAGATGTTCACAACATCTACAGACGACGCTAGAGGGGTTGGCACACCGTGCGGTGCATTAACGACATAAGCCTTCTGTGCAGCAATGAGGACAATCCTCAGATCACGGACCCAGTCCGCAATATTGCTACCATCATCTTTCAACTCTATTTCTCTAGGAACATATAAAAATTGAAGGGAGCTACAACGCGAGCAAGTAATCTACAACATAATTTGCAAAGACACTATTGACTATGTTCATTATAATGAGTTTAATTAATCATATTACTGAAGAACTCCCACTCAAATTGGCATCCCTCCGGTCATTCGAGTGATACATGATCCAAATTCACCAACTCAAGTCCGATCATCACGTGAGTTGAGGTGGTTTCAATGGTGAACATCATCATGTTGATCATATCTACTATATGAGTCATGTTCGACCTTTCGGTCTCTTGTGTTCCAATGCCATGTCTGTACATGCTAGGCTCATCAAGTTTAACCCGAGTGTTCTGCATGTGCAACACTAGCTTGCCCCCATTGTATGTGAACGTAGAGTCTATCACACCCGATCATCACGTGGTGTCTCGACACGACGAACTTATGCAATGGTGCACACTCAGGGAGAACACAATTTATCTTGAAATCAATGTTGAGGATATCGCTTATCGTTATCGTCTCGGTCAACTGGGGATTAGAGATTTGTCGGAAATCGTCTGATTAATCGATTTTACCGGTCAACTATTAATCGATCATTTTTTGCAAATCCCATGTTTCCAACACTGATGTATGCTATATTTAACACCAAAAATATATTGGACAGAAGTGTTACCTTGATTCCTAGCCTCTGAATCCTCATATAATGACAAACAAAATAGTGAAATAGTACATATTGCATAACAAAGTCTGCAAAAACACAAATAAACATAATTTTTGCAAACATGGTGCTAGGAATATGCCTGATTTATCAGAAGATTCCCCATAAATCGCTTGTCAGAGTGATAAATTGGACCAAATGATAAACAGTGAAGATAAGGCATAATCTTATCGGTCACCCCATGAGTAGCGATAAATCGGATGATAAATAGTTGAATCGTAAGATTTCTTGAACAGTGCTTGAAATTAAGTGAGGGATCACCTTATAATGCTATTGTTGTCCTAAGCAAAACAAGGTGCATAAAAGGATTAACATCACATGCAATTCATAAGTGACATGATATGGCCATAAACTCGTGCTTTGGCTCTCCATCTTGAAAGCACCGGCATGATCTCCATCGTCACCGGCACGACACCATGATCTCCATCATCTTGATCTCCATCAATGTGTCGCCATCGGGGTTGTCGCGCCCACCATGCTTCTACTACTATTGCTACCATTTAGCGATAAAGCAAAGCATTACATAGCGCTTAATGATTGACACGCTGGTCATACAATAATTAAAGACAACCCTATGGCTCCTGCCGGTTGCCGTACTCATCGGCATGCAAGTCGTGACATTCTATACAACACATGATCATCTCATACATCACATATATCACATCATGTAATTGTCCATATCACATCACAACATACCCTGCAAAAACAAGTTAGACGTCCTCTAATTGTTGTTGCATGTTTTACGTGGCTGCTACGGGTATCGAGCAAGAATAATTATCACCTACACAAAAACCACAACGGTGATACATAAGTTGATTTTCAACCTTCTCAAGGACCTCCTTTGTCGAATTCGATCCAACTAAAGTAGGAGAAATAGACACCTGCCAGCCATCTTTGTGCAACGAGGTTACACGTCAATCGATGGAACCGGTCTCTCGTAAGCGTACGAGTAAGGTTGGTCCAGGCCGCTTTATCCCACAATACCGCTGAACCAAAACACGAACAAGGGAGGAAGCAATCTAAGCATCAACGCCCACAAACTCTTTGTGTTCTACTCGAGATCTCATCTACACATAGACCTAGCTCATGAGGCCACTGTTGGGGAACGTTGCATGGGAAACAAACAAATTTCCTACGCGCACGCAAGATCTATCCATGGTTATGAGCATCTACGAAAGGGAGAGTGGAACTACAGACCCTTGTAGATCGCTAAGCAGGAAGCGTTAAGAAACACGGTTGGTGTAGTCGAACGTCTTCGCGATCCAAATCGCCGAGCGTCCTGTGATCTCATCACGATCCGTCCTGTGATCCAATCACGATCTTTCCCAAGAACTCATCACAATCTGTCCTGCGATCTCATCATGATCCGTCTCGTGATCTTGATCACGGTCCTTCCGATCAAGCGCCGAACGGACGACACCTCCGCGTTCAGCACACATATAGCTTGATGACAATCTCCGCCTTCTTGATCCAACAAGAGGGAGTAGAGAGGTAAAAGAGTTCTCCGGCAGCGTGACGACGCTCTGGCGATGGTGGTGGAGCTATTCCGGCAGGGCTTCGCCTAAGCACTGCAGAAAACCGATCTAGAGGAGAAACTATGCACTAGAGGAACGGGTAGCACGTGGCTGAAAATCTTGTGCCAAAAACACTAAAACCCTCTAGTATATATAGGAGGAGAGGAGGAGAGGCCTTAGCGCAAGGTCCAAGCCTCCTTTGGTTCGGCTGAAGTGGGGAGGAGAGGAGGACTCCTCCTCCAATCCTAGTAGGACTAGGATTCCTCCCCTTTTTGCCTTTTTTCCACTTTTCCCTTTGGGCTTTTCTTTCCCTAGCCGCATGGGCCTTGTGTGGAGTTCTGCCAGCCCACAAAGGGCTGGTATTCACTCTCCCACAGCCCATGAAGCCTCTTGGGTCGAAATACCCCTCCCGGTGGTCTCCCGGTACACTACCGGCACTCCCGGTACACTATCGATGAGCTCGAAACTTTTCCGGCGACCAAAACAGGACTTCCTTTATAGTCACCCAGTTACGTTGCGACATTTGATACACACAAGGTACTCCTCCGGTGTCAGTGAGTTTCATGATCTCATGGTCATGGGAACATATACTTGACATGCAGAAAACAATAGCAATAAACTGATACGATCATATGCTACGTTTGTAGTTTGGGTCTTGTCCATCACATCATTCTCCTAATGATGTGATCCCCTTACCAAATGACATATCATGTCCATGACTAGGAAACCATAGCCATCTTTGATCAACGAGCTAGTCTATTAGAGGCATACTATGGACATGATGTTGTCTATGTATCCACACATGTATCTAAGTTTCCGATCAACACAATTATAGCATGGATAATAAAGGATTATCATGAACAAGGAAATATGATAATAACTAATTTATTATTGCCTCTAGGGCATATTTCCAACACATCCGTCCGAGCTATAGGCTAAAAGAAACCAACTCGGAAGGCCTTGCTGACAAGGGCTCTTGCCACGACGTGATGACCGCCCATGCCTGCGTGGATTTCGACGAGGAGCTCCCGTCCTTCTTCCTCGGATATACACTGCTGTAATATTCTGGTTGTGCTTTTCTTGTATAACTCACCCTCGTGTACTTTGTAGGCCTTGGATCACCGAACTATGCGTTGTGCCTCGGTTTGATCGTCGGGTGTTCCTTGCGAAGAAGGTAAGCGAGGAAGGGATCTGTCCATGGTACTATTACTGCCATTACCTGATGAGCCAAAGGTGTTTCATTCATTACAGAACCGTCGATAATGCCATCGTCTAGTTCGTCTATGGGGGAACAACCTCGTCCGCCATATTCGGACCGACGCCATTGTCATCGTCCTGCCACACTACGGATGGCTTAAAGAGCTGCTCCAGGAAGGTGTTTCTCGGGACAAGATCACGCTTGGCTCCCATACAGGCGAGTAGGTCTACGGCTTGGTTGTTGGCATGAGCGACGTGGTGAAGTTTGAACCCCTCGAAGCGAGCAGATATCTTAAGGACGACATTCCTGTATGCCGCCATCTTCGGGTTTTTTAGCGTCGAATTCGCCGTTAATTTGGGATATGGCCAAGTTTGAGTCATCCCGTACCTTTAGCCGTCGTATGCCCATTGATACTGCCATCGGCTACATTGTTGTAGTCAGCATAGATGATTTGCAACATGTATTGCACATTGTCGCCTTGGGGGATGTGAGGATAACTCCAACCCCCAGTCCGGCCAAGGTCTTGGATCCATCAAAGTACATTGTCCAATGGGAGTATGCACTTTATTCCTTGGGGAGCTCGGCCTCTGTCCATTCAGCCAAGAAGTCTGCCAATACCTGAGATTTAATGGCACGGCGTGGCTTGTAGGTTATTTCAAAGGGAAGGAGCTCAATGGCCCACTTGGCTATGCGGCTGGTGGCGTCCCTTTTGTTGACTATATCATTCGGGGGGACCTTAGATGCCACTGTTACCGCACACTCCTGGAAGTAGTGTCTTAGTTTCCTTGACGCTGTAAATACTATATAGGCTATATTTTGGTAATGCGGGTATGTGGACTTAGACTGCGTTAGCACCTCTAACACATAATATACCGGTGTCTAAGTCTGGAATTTGTGTCCCTCCTCATCTTGTTCAAGGACAAGCACCGCGCTAACAACTTTGTTCGTGGCCGATATGTATAATAACATGGGCTCACCGGCGCCTGGTGTCGTTAGTATGGGATTGGTTGCCACTAGTGTTTTGATTTCTTCTAACACGGCCACTACCTCATCGATCCATTCGAACTTGTCGGTCCGCTTCCACAGCTTATAGAGAGGCAAAGCCTTCTCTCCAAGGTGGGAGATAAAGCAGCTTAACGCTGCTATGCACCCAGCTAGCCTTTGGACGTGCTTCAGCTCTGTGGGAATTGCAAGTTCCGATAGAGCACGGATTTTAGCTAGATTTGCCTCTATTCCTCTATGGGAGACGATGAATCCAAGCAGCTTACCAGAGGGAACTATGAATACATATTTTTCCGAATTGATTCGTATATCACATTTGCGTAGACTGACAAAGGTTTGCCGTAGGTCGTCGATCAACTAGCTGGCGTGTTTTTGTTCTGATTACCACATCATCCATGTATGCCTCGATAGTCTTACCTGCTTGTGTCGCGAGACAGGTCTGGATCATGCCCTGGTATGTGGCCCCATCGTTTTTAAGCCCGAAAGGCATCAAGTTAAATAAGAATGGCCTGTAGGGGGTGATGAATGCGGTAGCCGCTTGATCGGATTCCTTCATTTTAATTTGATGGTATCTATACTAAGCATTGAGGAAACACAACGAATTGTGTCCGGTTGTGGCATCAATGATCTGGTCTACGCGTGGTAGGAGGAAAGGGATCTTGGGGCAAGCTTTTTTAAGGTCTTTGAAATTGACGCACATCCGCCAGGACTTGTCTTTCTTGGATACCATCACCAGTTTTGCTAGCCACTCGGGGTGTTTAATATCCCCAATAAATCCAGCCTCGAGCAGTTTAGCTAATTCATCACCCATGGCTTGTAGTTTGGGCTCGAAGAAGCGGCGTAGAGTCTGTTTCATGGGTTTAAGCCTGGGATGATGTTTAGACTGTGTTCGGCAAGCTGTCGTGGGATTCCAGGCATATTGGAAGGATGGCAGGAAAAAATGTCCCGATTTTTGCAAAGGAAATTCCGCAGTGCTTCATCCACGAGGGGATCAAGCTGGGCTCCGATGGACGTTGTCTTATTGGGGTGCGTCGGATGTACCTGAAATTTGACAATTTCCTCTCCGGGTTTGAAGGACGTGGACTTGGGCCTTTGCTAAGGATCATGACATCCTTATTAACTGTCGACTGTAATGCAGTCAATTCTTCGACAAAAAAAGTCTTCGCTAATGCCTCGAGGGCGAGCGCTGGCGTTTTATTTTCGGCCCAAAGGGCTATGTTCAGATCACTGGCGATCGTGATCACTCCATTTGGTCCTGGCATTTTGAGTTTCTTGTATCTGTAATGGGGTATAGCCTGGGACTTTGTAAAGGTGTCATGTCCCAGTAGGGCGTGATAGCCACTCGAGAAGGGGATGATGTGGAAGAGAAGTTCTTCAGATCGGTAGTTTTTGGGCGTGCCGAACACCACGTCCAGGACGATACATCCAGAACAACGTGCCTATTTCCCCGAGATAATTCCCTGGAAGGTTGTATTGCTATGTTCGATGCGAGATCGGTCGAACTGCATTTTTTCCAGGGTGGCTTCATATATAAGGTTTAGACCACTGACGCCATCCATTAGCATTTTATGTAACCTGTATCCATTAACGATGGGGTTCAAGACTAGTGCGGCCGATGAGTGACCGGGAAGAATGGCCGGCTAGTCAGTGTCCGCGAAAGTAATCAGTATGTCTTCCCATGGGCTAGTGGCTTCCACATGGTAGACCTGTTCGAGCTCCATAAGAACCCTTTTATGCATGTTCCTTTAGGGGACGGTCTCGTGGACCATCAAGACTTCGGCATTGTATCCGAGCGGCGAAGAGGAGCGCCTACTCGACGGAGGTGTTTCAAGGAGGGCCTCACCGCTTTTTGCGACTTGCCTGACGACCCAGCAAGCTGTAAGGCTGTGAGTCGGCTTTGTGTTTAACAACACGGAATGTATAGGGCAAGGTTTGTCCAATAGTCCATCGAGGACACTGCCGGTCCCTGAAAGGGGCTTGTTTCTTTTTTCAACGGGTTCGTACCTAGCTGGGCGCTTTGGAGGTATCCTCTTTTTCCTTGCTCCTCTAGGGTGTTCGGGGAAATTTGGTTCCGAGAACAACTATTCGGATTGCCAGACGCTCTCCATGGCATAGTACTTTTGTACCAAATCAGATAACTCCGAAAAGACGCTTATGTGTCGGCGGGCCAGGGCATTAAGAATCCCTTCATCATGGCAATTGCGAATGAAAGTTGCCGTCATCTCTTGGTCACTAAGACCTTTTACTTTGCTTCTAGAGAGTAGGAGTCTGGCCCAAAAGTGATGGACTAATTCTCCTTGTAGTTGCTTAATATCCGAAAGTCCGAAGACATGGGCTTTAGTGCGATACTGGGATGATCTTGTTGGGCGGTGGGTGGGAATTTTTTTGATTCCATGCCACATTGAGTGTTCGGAATTACAGTTTCTGTATCATGTGATGGATCCTGGATTAGTGACGGTCCGGCTTTAGAGTGATTTCCAGCCTCTGGCTTGCCGACAGAGTCTCGGTGATCGAGGACTGGGGTATGGACTATTTTCAATTCCGGCTGTCAGGACGAATCCGCAGCCGGACACTCAATAGTAGCGACAAGGTGGGTGACCGGAGGGACATGAATCTCCATATCATCGGGTTTGATACTGAGCCAATCATAGACCGGAACCTGGTCATCCAATATACACATGGCTTCGATCCGATTGAACAACTCATTTAAGAACAAGGCGATGGTAGGATGTGTGTCGCTGAGACAAGTGGATTCATCGAGCGGCGTGACGGTTCTAGAGCCACGCCGAAGCGGATCTTTGTTCCGTCCAATCATGAGACCCGATGTGTTTGGCGTCAAGGCGTCCGGACTTACAGGTTTCTCTTCGAGGGTCGAAGGTTCCATTAGAACAAGTATTCCCCATGAATCAGCCATGGACTCTAAGGTTCCAAACTCGATACTCTAATTGGGGAAAAGCTTCCGGTCTAGCGATGATGGCTGATCGGGATGGCATGCGACAAGATGTCATCGCCGGTGAGACTCTGATCGGGGGAGAGAGTCCCATAGATGCAGATCTTGTTGCTCGCGACGAGGTGAGCCATCGATTCCTTTGGCGCTCACAGAGGAACTCTCAATGAAAGCACCAATGTCGGTGTCAAAACCGGCGGATCTTGGGTAGTGGGTCCCAAACTGTGAGACTAGAATCGATGGTAACAGGAGACGAAGGGGACACAGATTTACCCAGGTTCGGGCCCTCCAATGGAGGTAATACCCTATGTCTTGCTTGGTTGTATTGATGATATGGAGGTTATAGAGTTGATCTACCTCGAGATTGAATAGCTAACCCTAGATGAGTTATTTTGTTCCTATACCCTAAAACCCTCCGGCTTATATAGACGCCGAGGATGCCTAGGGTTTACACATGGTCGGTTACATGCCGAAGAGATAAACATGCCTAACTACGACTAATAACTTGGAGAGTACGCCATGGCTCCTCGAAGCTTCCATCTGGCATAGGTGTTCTTTGATCATCCGATGCTCACCTTGCGGCCATATAGTCCAGCCCATAAACAAACGATCGACTATTCGAGGACCCCCTAATCCAGGACTCCCTCACCTTCCCCAGATCCAAAGACGATGAAGTGTCATGTATTCGACGTTCACATGACACCACTAGAGAAAGGTCAACACAACACATCATCAAAACATTGAACGAAAACCCACTTCACATGATTACTCATGACACGACTTCTCTCATATTCTTAATAACTAATAGAACTACTCAGAAATTGTCATGGTTTTGTCACAGCAAGATTTCCTCGTGAGAGAACTTAGGTGTGAGGCCATCGCAACTAGGTGGCGACTTGAGAGGGGTTGGTCGGAATCGAGAGACGTGAGTTTACCCAGGTTCGGTCCCTCCGATGAAGGTAAAATCCTACGCCCTGCTTTGTGTGTATCGATTACAAGGGTGATGTTTTGCTACCTCTAGTCTCAAGAGCCTCTAATATGTCTATCTCTAATAACTTGAACCTGTCCCTCTTGGGGTGCCTTACCCCTCCTTATATAAGTTGAAGGGGTAGGTGACAATTTCCTAGACTAGGGGGTACTCACCATGTCGTCTCCTGACTAGTGGGCCGAGCCGAGGAACCCCATGATGATTCACTAATGGGCCACTTCGGGCAGCCCATGATGCATACAAGGAAGATTCCACAAGACTTGGAGCACAAGACAAGGACTCTTCTAAACCCAAGGCCTCTGGTGCAATATATAAACTGAGGCCAGGCTAGTCGATAGACAATCTCATATTCGTTACAACAATCTCGTGGTAGATACTTGTACTATGTACTATCCCCGTATCAATACAATAAAAAGAAGGACGTAGGGTATTATCTCCTTGAGAGATCCCGAACCTGCGTAAAATCCTTTGTCCATATTACCATTGCTCCAAGACGCCTAGCTTAGGACCCCTACTACGAGATACGTCGGATTTGACACCAACATTGGTGCTTTCATAAAGACCCTACTGGGAGATCATCGCAGTGAAATGGATCTTCTACCGACGCCAAATCAGGTGTTATCCTTTCAATAAAATTTGATCAATATAACTTACTTTCTTTGAAAATTATTTCGATCATTTCCGGCTATTGTGTCCGTAGATCCGTATTACATGGGAGTACCGAGTGGACGAGGAGTCCCATGGAATCCACGTGTGTTGCCAGTTGCGATTTCATATACCAACTTTAATCCGATCAGATGAATACAATGTCAGAACCTTGAAAAGGAGGCCTGCTGTGTAGCCAATATAACTGCAGGTACGCCGGGTGTTAGCGGCCGCTGCTCCATCAACAAAATTCCCTGGGAAAGACAAATCTATTGGCACCAGGTCTAATCGAGCCACTTGTGCATGCTTCACGAGGATACAATCAAGACCTAGTACTAGTGGTAGTACTAGTTACGCATGGAAATCAAGAATTCATTTTCTCTAAGACTACCCATAATGGGAAGTAACATAGAGTAGTAACATGCATATATTACTAGTCTAAGTTACTACCTCCATAATGGATAGTAACATAGGGTTAGTAACATTGAGCCTTGCATTTATTATCTTAAAGACTCATCTTGCCTTGATATGTGTTATGTTACTCATAGTAGTAGTAACATAGTATGTTACTCAATTCCTCTCTCTTCTCATTAATTAGCTGTCACATCATATTTTTTTGCTTAGGTGGCATCCATGTTACTGTTGGCAATAATAAATTGGTTATTATTATATTTCCTTGTTCGTGATAATAGTTTATTATCCATGATGTAATTGTATTGATTGGAAACTCAAACACATGTGTGGGTACATAGACAACACTATGTCCCAAGTATGCCTCTAGTTAACTAGTTCGTCAATCAAAGATGGTCAAGGTTTCCTGGCCATAGACATGATATGTCATTTCATAACGAGATCACACCATTAGGAGAATGATGTGATGGACAAGTCCCAAAGTATAAACATAGCATATGATCATGTCAGTTTATTGCTATAGTTTTCTGCATGTCAAGTATCGGTTCTTATAACCATGAGATCATGCAACTCACTGACACTGGAGGAATACCTTATGTGTATCAAATGTCACAATGTAACTGGGTGACTATGAAGATGCTCTACAGGTATCTTCGAGGGTGTCTGTTGAGTGGGCATGGATCAAGACTGGGATTTGTTACTCCGTGTGACGGAGAGGTATCTTAGGGCCCACTCGGTAAGGCAACATCACAATAAGCCTTGCAAGCAATGTGACTAAGTGTTAGCCACAGGATCTTGTATTACGAACTGAGTAAACAGACTTGCCGGTAACGAGATTGAACTAGGTATAGAGATACCGATGATCGAATCTCGGGCAAGTAATATACCGAAGAACAAAGGGAACAACATATGGGATTAACTGAATCCTTGACATAGAGGTTCAACCGATAAAGATCTTTGTAGAATATGTAGAAACCAATATGGGCATCTAGGTACCTCTATTGGTTATTGACCGTGGAGGTGTCTCAATCATGTCTACATGGTTCTCGAACCCGTAGGTTCTACACACTTAAGGTTTAGTGATGTTTCGGTATAGTAGAGTTATGCATGGTGGTGACCGAAGGTTGTTTGGAGTCCTGTATGAGATCCTGGATGTCACGAGGAGCTCCAAAATGGTCCAGAGGTAAAGATTGATATATAGGAAGTCCTGTTTTGGTCACCGGAAAAGTTTCGGGGTACTTCGGTAGTGTACCGGGAGTGCCGGGTACCGAGGGCCATCGGTAGGTGTGTCTCGACCCAAAGGACCTCATGGACTATGGGAGGATTCAAACCAGCCCATAGTGTCTAGCCGACCCCCCCACCAAGGCCCATGTGGCTAGTGGTGGGAAAAACCCAAAGGTGGAAAGGTGGAAAGGTTTTCCAAGTGTAGAGGAGGAATCCTACTCCTAGTAGGATTGGAGTAGGACTCCTCCACCTCCAATTTTGGCCAACCCTTGAGGGTTTGAGGCTGCCTCCTCCCCTCCCTCCCTACTATATATACTAGAAGGTCTAGAGGGGAGAGCTAACCCTAATTGCCACATGCTCCCTCTACTTCATCTAGATCGCTTTCTCATCTAGTCTAGTTTGGCGGTGCTTAGGCGAAGCCTTGCCGGAATAGTTCCACCAAAATCACTGCCATGTCATCGTGATGCCGGAGAACTCATCTACCCATCCACTCCCTCTTGCTGGATCAAGAAGGCAGAGATCGTCATTGAGTTGTACGTGTGCTAAACGCGGAGGCGCCGTCCGTCCGGCGCTAGATCGGAAGGACCGTGATCAGGATCATGAGACGATTCGTGATTTGGTCGCAAGACGGATCGTGATGAGATCACGGGATGGATCATGATTGGATCACGAGAAGGATCGTGATGGGATCGCAGGACACTCGGCGATTTAGATTGCAAAGACATTCGACTACATCAACCGCGTTTCTTAACACTTCCCGCTTAGCGATCTACAAGGGTATGTAGATCCACTCTCCCTCTCGTAGATGCTCATCACCATGGATAGATCTTACATTTGCATAGGAATTTTTTGTTTCCCATGCAACATTCCCCAATAGTGCCATCACGAGCTAGGTCTATGTGTAGATGAGATCACGAGTAGACACAAAGGAGTTAGTGGGCGTTGATGCTTAGATTTCTTCCTCCCTTGGTCGTGTTTTGATTAAGAAGTATTGTGGGATGAAGCGGCTCGGACCAACCTTACTCATATGCTTATGAGAGACAGGTTCCATCGTGTGACATGTAACTTTGTTGCACAAAGATGGCTGGCGGGTGTTTGTCTCTCCTACTCTAGTTGGATCAGATTCAACAAAGGTGGTCCTTGAGAAGGTTGAATAGCAATTTGTGTATCACCGTTGTGGTTTTTGCGTAGGTGAGAATTGTTCTTGCTAGATAACTGTAGCAGCCACGTAAGACATGCAACAATAATTAGAGGACATCTAGCTTGTTCTTGGAGGGTATAGTGTGATGTGATATGGCCAATTACATGATGAGATATATGTGATGTATGAGATGATCATGTTTTGTCTAGAATATCACGACTTGCATGTCAATGAGTACGGCAACCGGTAGGAGCCATAGGGTTGTCTTTAATTATTTTCACCGTTTTGTTGTACTTTATCGCTATGAGTTAGCAATAGTTGTGGAAGCAACAATCGGCATGATAACCCTAATGGCGACATGTTGATGGAGATCAACATGATGGAGATTATGGTGTCATGCCGGTGACGATGGAGATCATGCCAGTACTTTGAAGATGGTGATCAAAAGCACAAGTTCATGGCCATATCATGTCACTTATGATTTGCATGTGACGTTAATCCTTTTATGCATCTTATTTTGCTTAGGACGTCGGTAGCATTATAAGGTGACCGCTCACTTACATTTCAAGATAAATTGTCTTCTCCCCGAGTGTGCACCGTTGCGAAAGTTCGTTGTGTCGAGACACCATGTGATGATTGAGTGTGATAGACTCTACATTCACATACAACGGGTGCAAGCCAGTGTTGCACGTGCAGAGCACTCAGGTTAAACTTGACGAGCCTAGCATGTACAAACATGGCCTCGGAACACAAGAGACTGAAAGGTCGAACATGAGTCATATAGTAGATATGATCAACATAGAGATGTTCACCATTGAAATCAACTCAACACAGGTGATGATCGGACTTGGGTTGGTAAATTTGTATCATGTATCACTCGAATGACCAGAGGATGTCAATTTGAGTTGGAGTTCTTAGGTAATATGATTAATTGAACTCATTATCATGAGCATATTCTTAGTGTATTTGCAAATTATGTTTTAGATCATTAGCTCGTGCTGTAGCTCCCCTGATTTTTTTATACAGTCCTAGAGAAAACGTAAGTTGAAATATGGTAGTAGCAATTATGCGGACTATGTCCATGATCTAAGGATTGTCCTTAGTTGCTGCATAGAAGGCTTATGTCCTTAATGCACCGCTCGGTGCGCCACCCCCTGAAGCAGCATTTGTGGATGTTGTGAACATCTGACAAGCACGTTCCGATGACTACTTGATTGTTGAGTGCGTCATGCATTACATCTTAGAATTGAGGCTCCAAATACGTTTTGAACGTCATGGAGCGTATGTGATGTTCAAAGAGCTGAAATTGGATTTCAGGCTCGTGCCCGTTTAAAGAGGTATGAGACCTCCAACAAAGATTCCTTGCCTGCAAGATGAAGGAGAATAGCTCAATCGGTGAGCATGTGCTCAGATTGTATGAGTGCTACAATCACTTGAATCGAGTGGGAGTTGATCTTCCAGATAAGATAATGATTGATATAGTTCTCCAATTCACTGCCACCAAGCTACTGGAGCTTTGTTATGAACTATAACATGCCAGGGTTGGATGATCCCATGAGCTATTCGCGATGTTTGATATCGCTAAGGTAGAAATCAAGAAGGAGCATCAAGTGTTGATGGTTGGTAAAACCAGTGGTTTCGAGAAGGGCAAGGGTAAGAAGTGAAAATTCATGATTGGCAAGCCAAGTGCTTCTCAAGTGAAGATACCCAAGGTTAAACCCAAATCTAAGACTAAGTGCTTCTACATGAGGGGAATGGTCACTCGAGCGAAACTACCCTAGATACTTGATAGATAAGAAGGCTAGCAACGTCGACAGAAGTATATTTGATATACGTGTTATTTATCTGTACCTTGCTAGTACTCCTAGTAGCACTTGGGTATTGGATACCGGTTCGGTTGCTAAATGTTAGTAACTCGGAATAAAAGCTACGGAATAAACAAAGGCTAGCTAAGGGTGAGGTGACGATGAGTGTTGGAAGTGTTTCCAAGGTTGATGTGATCACCATCGCACGCTCTCTCTACCTTCAGGGTTAGTGATGAACCTAAATAAATGTTATTTGGTGTTTGCGTTGAGTATGAATGTGATTAGATCATGTTTATTGTAGTATGGTTATTCATTTAAGTTAGAGAATAATTGTTATTCTGTTTACATGAATAACACCTTCAATGGTCATGCACCCAATGAGAATGGTTTATTGAATCTTGATCATAGTGATGCACTTGTTCATAATATTGATGCCAAAAGATACAAAGTTAATAATGATAGTACCACATACTTGTGGCACTGCCGCTAAATGTCATATTGGTGTAAAACACATGAAGAAACTCCTTGGTGATGGATCTATGGACTCATTCGATTGCTAATCGGTTAAGACATGTGAACCATGCCTCTTGGGCAAGATGACTAAGACCCCGTTCTCAATATGATGGAGTGGGCAAGTAACTTATTGGAAATGATACATGTTGATGTATGCGATCCAGTGAGTGTTGTAGCGCGCGGTGGATATCATTATTTGAGTAGATATGGGTATATTTACTTAATGAAACACAAGTCTGAAATGTTTGAAAAGTTCAAGCAAATTCAGAGTGAAGTTTGAGATCATCATGACAAGAAGATAAAATGTCTACGATATGATATTGGAGGTAAATATCTGAGTTACGAGTTTGGTATACAACTTAAGAAAATGTGGAACTTGTTTCACAACTCACGCCACCTGGAACACCATAGTGTGATTGCGTGTCCGATTGTCGTAGTCGTGCTCTATTGGATATGGTGCGTACTATGATGTCTCTTATCGTTTTGCTACTATCGTTATGGGGTTATGCATTAGAGACAAATCCATTCACTTAATAGGGCACCATCTAACTCCGTTGAGATGACACCGTATGAATTATGGTTTGGCAAAAACCTAAGCTGTCATCTCTTAATATTTGGGGTTGTGATGCTTATGAATAAGGTTTTCACCTAATGAGCTCGAACCCAAAGTGAACAATTGCATCTTCATAGAATAGCCTAAGGAGACATTGGGTATACCTTCTATCTTAGATCCAAGTACAAAGTGTTTGTTGCTAAGAATGGGTCCTTTCTCGAGAAAGAGTTTCTCCCGAAAGAAATGAGTGGGAGGAAAGTAGAACTTGATGAGGTTGTTGAACCTTCACTTCAGTTGGATAGTAGCACGACGTAGAAATTTGTTGTTGCGATGCCTGCACCAAGTGAAGAGGAAGCAAATGGTGATGATCATGAAGCTTCGGATCAAGTTACTACAGAACGTCGTAGGTCGACAAGGGCACATGTCGTGGTTTTATCACGGCAGATGTCCGGGTGAACAGACTTGGATTCGAGGTCATCGCCAAAGTGATGGACTCAAAGGGGTTGGTTGGGACGAAGGGTACGAGTTTACCCAGGTTCGGCCCCTCAAGTCGAGGTAACAGCCTACGTCCTCCTTGTGTTTGTATTGCTTGATGTATCGATTACAAGAGAGCTATTGCTTGACCTAGTTCTCGATAGCCTGATCTCTAAGTCGCCCCGGGTCTCACCTTTATACAGGAGGTCAAGACCACGGGTCATACAAGTTGTAGCCGACTCTCATTACACGTCCGAATCTATCTCTACCTTATCTTGCCTTCCTAACCAAGTTGTCTCCGGGCGGCTTACTCGCCTGGGTCTTCTCTATCCGGGCCACATTCCGGCCCATCCTGTCAAGCCGCCAAACGTCTTGGGCTTCAGTCTTCGCAGTCCACTCTTGGATTCATGTACGAGCTGCCTAGTGTGACGCGAAGCCTGTAGGGCAGGTCTCACCGTGGGGTTATATCCCCAACATTAGGCCCCAGGTTGATTTGAGCTTGCTCACTTTAGCCTCCTTCTTAATCATTGGCGAGTCACCCTGAAAATAATGACCCACCATGATGTCATGTCAGATGTGACAGAAAGATTCTTTGATGCACACAATGGATCTTCCCTTATTAAATGGATAGTCTAGGAATCGAGGCATCCGCCTTGGTCAAATGACAACCGATGCCTGGATTTTCGCGCTTGTTTCCGCCTTTTCCTATTAAATAGGACCGCGAGGGGCAGTATTTTCCTTCCTCCTGCTCATTCTTCATCTTCTTCCTTCTGATGCCTCCGCTCCAGTGCATCTCACTCCGGCGCTGTTTCCTCATTGTCATCAACAAAGGCCGCTGCATCAACCTGTTTCGTTCCAGAGCTCTCTCCGCGTCCGCCGCACCGTCTCCGGTGAGTTCTTCTTCCCCTAGATCCATAGCTATCTCGGTAGGGTTTCATGGAGCACCTCCCGCCGTGTAGAACACGAGCCTCCTTCAATGCCGGCCAAGCTTAGCCCCTAAACACTTGACGATAATTTGTCTCCGAGGCGGAGTTATGTAGGAGATCAATATTTCTACTGTGCAGATTTGCAACAGCTCTGCCTGCCATTTTTAAACTTTCTCCGCTTTCGTCAGTTCGTCTCTAGGTCTGAAATAGGAACATTTTCCTTATTTTGTAGATCCACAATCTTAGCGATACCTTGCGAAAGCTGTTTTCCGTACTTAGCCGTATTTTTGCCTTGTCTTTTCATAACCTCGACCGCCATGTATTCTGGCTCTCACCAACCGGGCTCTGGCGGCTCAGCCTTAAGGTCTTAAGCTTTTAGCCGCCCGTAGATATCCGCCAATCCTTGACTCAAGATATATGGTTACGTTGCGCAGTTTTAAGCCGCCGCCATGTCTTGCGCATCCAACTCCTGTAACTGGGTCGGCTCTTGCATCACCAAAGAGTTCCTTATGGACTTTGTGCACGCGGGCACCCTTCCCGCCAAGGATGTAATCCATTGGTGGGTTCCAGGTGATGAACTGAAGCCCATTCCTCGGGAGGGCGAAGTAGTGGTGTTTTCAGATCACATCGAGCGTGGGTTTGTACCCCCCGGCTCAAAATTCTTCTAGGATGTTCTTCACTTTTACAAGTTGCACCCTCAAGACCTCACCCCCAATTCAATCTCCAACATCTACAATTTCCAAGTGCTCAACGAAGTTTATCTGCAAGTCAAGCCGCCTGTTGGTCTCTTCCGAGAGTTCTTCTATGCAAATCGCCAGACCGAGGTGAAGGCCGGCCCAAGCTTAGAGCTCGGCGGAATTTCAATACAGAGGCGCCGGGACATAACCTTTCCGGCGTTTCAGATGCCGAGTCATCCAAAGGATTGGAATTAGACCTAGTTTTATTGCAAAGACACTTCTCCAGAAGGTGAACGTCTGCTGCCGGGTTATCGCCCATCCCGGCTCAAGACGACCTCCGAGCTTCCTGGCTGACTGTCCATTGCTGAACGGGCGAGGCACGTGCCGGCTCATGCCAAGATTAAGGCCCTCATAGCCAATGGGCTGATTGGGCTAGACTTGATCCGCTGATGGATCTCTTGGAGGATTATGCCCTTGAGCCGGAGAAATCGCCTTATGTGCGAGTATCCGGGTCAGTACGATGATTCCCTCTGCTTTAGTCTGACGACGCTAACAAAGGATGACATTACAACTGTCATTCGGAGCCTTGTCCACGAGACTTCCGGTGCTTGCAGCGCTATTGGGCTGGCACCTTTCTGTGTTATTAACCCGGCCCCGGAAGTAAGGTGTCTCTCCATAGTCTCTCATGTTTATTTAGTTATGACTTTGGCACTTCCATACCACACGCCGGTTTGCTTTTTCAGGCCGACTCTGACTTGTGGAAGAAGAAATATGTCCCTCCTCTCAAGAAGGCCAGGAAGAAGGCCCCGTCAAGAAGACAAAGAAGACCACTCCTCAAGAAGATTGGTTTGAACCGCCGGAATCAGACGAATCAACGGTATAACTTGACTACTTTTTGCTGCTTTTTACTCACTTTACTGACAATAGCCATTCACAAGATGAGGCAGAGACGAGCCGCGCCAACGCCCTTGAGGTAACTTATATTTCGTCCGACTCAGAATATTTTGTGCCCCAGAAGATACGGCGGGTCGTTCGAAAAGTTCCCCTTTCTCATCCTCTTGCTTATTTGGATCTCCAATTTCTTTTGAAAAAGCAACAACAAGCCAACCGACGCCAGACCCGGAGTGTCGGCTCTACTGATCTCATGTCCGGGTTACCAAACTCCCCGGCTCAGAAGAAACGCCCCGCAGAGGTATATACTCCCTCTCTATTTGATTTTACTAGATCTTCCTTTGTAATTCCAACAGTACCTTATATTATTTGAATTGTCTTTCAGGGGTCTTCGCCTTCATCTGGTGACTCTACATCCACCGCTCTGCCGCCTCCAAAGATTAACCCGCTGTTTGTGTTTTTTCAAACCATGCGTTTGACTCTTTGGTGGTTGTAAACTTCCGGCTCTAATTTTATGCTTTTCCAGGGCTCAAGCCAAGCGGAGGAAAACCAACAAGTCCTCCCCTAGCCGTACCGCACAAGATCTGGAGCTTGCCAGGCCGGACACTCCTATGCGGGACGCAAACCGTCCAGCGGCTTCTGCAGAGCCGGCAGCTGATGACACTATTCTAGAGAGACCGCAGAGGGACCATTCCAAGCCGCCGAGCCCTGCCAAGATTGCTGATGATACCACTACTCTGCACGTCGTGATTACTGGCGCTGGCTTTCGCTCTCCTTCTCCTCACGTGTTGACAAAGCATGCTGAGACGACTGAAGCCTCCAGGAAGCTGGAGTCTGAGCTCCCCGCCCTCGAAAAGATGACATACGATGAACTTCATGTTGGCTATATGAACCGGTTGTCTACAAGCCGGGATCTGGAGCTCAAACTTGTCAGCTTAATGAAGAAGAGGTATGAGGTATTTTGTTTCCTCTTTATACTCTTAGTCAGCCCCCAAGAACCGGGTTAACATTGGCTGATGATAATCCGGTTCTTCCATCTTGGTAGAAGTAGAAATACTTAGCACGTAGGCCTCATCTTACTTAGAAGTAACCTCAAATCATCGTTGTCAGCCCCCAAGGGCCGGCTCAAAGTTGGTAACATTGAGCCAGAGATTTATGGAATATATATAATAGAACCAACTGTAGCCCCCAAGGGCCGGCTCAATCTTGTCAAAGTTGAGGTGGTACTTTATTGATCATGGGTAATAGAACCAACTATAGCCCCCAAGGGCCGGCTCAATCTTTGTCAAAGTTGAGCCGGGACTTTCATTCTTAACAGCTTTGAAAAAGCCGATTGTTAGGGATAGATAAGCTACACCCGAAGGTGGGAAGCCCCCTTTGACAACCAAAGTTTTGGATTTTCCTTGCATCGGTGAATATATGCGAAATGGCAGAGGCCCGGCTTGCAGGGATGCTACTTTATTCATATACAAATATGATATGTACAATGATAGTGTACAGTGGTGATTCTCAACAATCTCAGGTGTAATAAGGTCGTAGATGCGCTATGTTCCACGGCCGGTGGGTCTCTTGACCCGAGGTATCTGAGTCATCCCGGATGTCAATGAGGTAATACAACCTGTTGTTGAGATTTCTGCTGACCACGAAAGGTCCTTCCCATGGAGGAGATAACTTATGCATATTTTTCTGGTCTTGAATTAGCCGCAGCACTAAGTCTCCCTCTTGAAACGTCCGGGTCTTGACCCTGCGGCTGTGATAGTGGCGCAGGTCTTGTTGATAGATCGCCGAACGGGCAGCCGCCAGCTCTCAACGTAAGCCGCCACTCGTGGCGAGTCATGCCGGATGTCACTTGGCAACACGGCCTCTGCACCGTAAACCATGAAGAAAGGTGTATACCTTGTGGATCTGTTGGGGGTAGTTTTGATGCTCCATAAGACGGACGGCAACTCTTCCACCCAACAACCCGGTGTCCGATGTAAAGGGACCATAAGCCGTGGCTTGATACCTCTCAAGATTTCTTGATTAGCCCGTTCCGCCTGACCGTTGGACTGTGGATGAGCAACCGCCGAAACATCAAGCCGGATGTGCTCTTCGTCACGGAATTTTTTCATAACCCCCTTGGACAAGTTTGGGCCATTGTCCGTGATGATGCTGTGAGGGTAACCAAAACGGTAGATCAGCTTTTTAATAAACTGAACCGCCATAGCCGCGTCACACTTGCTAACCGGCTCAGCTTCTATCCACTTGGTGAACTTATCAACCGCCACCAAGAGGTGCATTTTCTTATCCTTGGATCTCTTGAAAGGTCCAACCATATCAAGCCCCCAGACTGCAAACGGCCAAGTAATTGGTATCATGCGCAATTCTTGAGACGGAACATGAGCACGCCGGCCGAATTTTTGACAACCGTCACACTTGCGGACCAGATCCTCTGCATCCTTATGAGCCGTTAACTAGAAGAAGCCATGCCGGAAAGCCTTGGCCACTAGAGACTTTGAGCCGGCGTGGTGTCCGCAATCTCTAGCGTGAATTTCATTCAAAATTTCCTTACCCTCCTCTGGTGAGACGTAACGTTGAAACACCCCGGTAACACTGCACTTATGCAACTCACCATTAACTATTGTCATGGACTTAGACTGTCGGGTGATCTGTCTGGCTAAATTTTCATCCTCAGGTAACTCGCCCCGAGTCAAATATGTCAGGTAGGGCACAGTCCAATCCGGAATAGCATGTAGATCAACCACCAATTGCACCTCCGGGTCAGGAACAACCAAATATTCTTCTGAAGGTAACTTGACAGTCGGGTGATGTAAGACGTCCAGAAAGACATTCAGCGGCATCGGCTTTCGCTGAGAGCCTAACCTTGACAAGGCATCAGCCACCTCATTCCTGCGACGATCAATGTGATCCACCTGATAACCTTTGAAGTGACCAGCAATGACATCCACCGCGTGACGATAACCCCGCCATCCGTGGGTCCTTGGAGTCCCAAGTGCCTGAAACTTGCTGAGCCACAAGATCTGAGTCGCCAAAACACCTTACCCGGCTTAAATTCATCTCCTTAGCTACTCTGAGGCTATGAAGCAGGGCTTCATATTCAGCCGTGTTATTGGTGCAAGGGAACATCAGCCGGAGCACATAATGGAACTTATCACCTTTGGGGGATGTCAGAACAATTCCTGCCCCTGATCCTTCCAGCTGCTTGGATCCATCAAAGTGTATAGTCCAGTACGTGTTATCCGGCTTTTCCTCGGGAGCCTGACACTCCGTCCAATCGTTTATAAAATCCACAAGGGCTTGGGACTTGACAGTCGTACAAGGGACGTATTTTAGATTGAGAGGTCCTAACTCCAGTGCCCACTTAGCGATCCTACCAGTGGCTTCTCTGTTTTGAATTATGTCCCGCAATGGAGCAGAGCTGACCACTGTGATCTGGTGCCCTAAGAAATAATGCTTTAACTTGCGGCTGGCCATGAACACCCCATACACTAGCTTCTGCCAGTGTGGATATCTTTGCTTAGACTCTTTCAGGACCTCACTGATGTAATAAACCGGCCTCTGAACTAGATACTCCTTCCCTGCTTCCCTGCGGTCGACCACAATTGCAGCACTGACAACCCAGTTGTTAGTTGCCACGTACAGGAGCAAATGTTCTTTCTTAGCCAGAGCAGCCAATACCGGCGGCTCAGTGAGCTGCTTCTTGAGCGCCTCAAATGCTTCACCCACCTCCGTACTCCAGACAAAATTGTCTGTCTTTTTCATCATCTGATATAGCGGGATAGCTTTCTCACCAAGGCGTCTTATGAACCGGCTCAACGCGGCGATCCGCCCTGCCAGGCATTGGACATCGTTAATACAAGCCGGCTCTACCAGGGAGGTGATAGCTTTGATCTTATCCGGGTTAGCCTCAATGCCACTCACGGAAACCAGAAATCCCAAGAGCTTGCTAGCCGGAACACCAAAGACGCACTTTGCCGGGTTAAGCATCATCTTATAGATCCGGAGATTGTCAAAAGTTTCCCTTAAGTTGTCCAAAAGGGTCTCCTTCTTCCTTGATTTGATCACAATATCATCCACGTAAGCATGAACATTGCGCCCGATCTGACTGTGAAGGCAATTCTGCACACAACGCTGATAAGTCGCCTGGGCACTCTTGAGCCCAAAAGGCATAGACACATAACAGAAGGCTTCGAAAGGTGTAATGAAAGTCGTCTTCTCTTGGTCCTTAACTGCCATCTTGATCTGATGATATCCTGAATAAGCATCCAGGAATCATAGGCTTTCACAACCCGTCGTAGCATTAATGATCTGATCAATACGAGGGAGAGCAAAAGGATCAGCCGGACAAGCTTTGTTAAGGTCCATATAATCCACACACATACGCCACGTGACGTTCTTCTTGAGCACCAACATTGGGTTAGCAAGCCATTCTGGGTGAAAGACCTCGACAATGAAACCCGCCGCTAAGAGCCGGGCAACCTCCTCTCCAATGGCCTTGCGTATCTCCTCATTGAACCGCCGTAGAAACTGCTTGACAGGTTTAAACTTAGGATCCACATTAAGGTTGTGCTTAGCGAACTCTCTCGGTACACCCGGCATGTCCGAAGGTTTCCATGCAAAGATGTCCCGATTCTAACGGATGAATTCGATGAGCGCGCTTTCCTATTTGGGATCCATGTTAGCCCCAATGATGAACTGTTTGGATGAATCACTCGGAGTGAAATCTATTGCCTTGGTATCATCCGCCGAAAACTTAAGGGGTGGCTCAACCTCCGTTGTGGGCTTTTTTAGCGGGGTCATATCCTCCGGGTCAACATTCTCCTTATAAAACTTAAGCTCCTCCTGAGCACAACTGGATTCTGCATAAGCCGCGTCTCCGTCCTCGCACTCAATAGCCGTATTCCGATCACCATGAACGGTAATCGTACCTTTTAACCCGGGCATCTTGAGCTGCAAGTAGACATAACAGGGCCTAGCCATGAACTTAGCATAAGCCGGCTGCCCAAACAACGCATGGTAAGGGCTCTTGATCTTGACCAATTCAAACCACAAGGACTCCACCCTGTAGCTATATTCGTCACCAAAGGCGACTTCCAATGAAATCCTACCCACCGAATAAGCCGACTTGCCTGGCACCACACCATGAAAAACGGTGGATGAGGGCTTAAGATCCTTGTCAAGCAGCTTCATTCGCCGGAAGGTATCATAATAGAGAATGTTGATACTGTTGCCTCCATCCATAAGTACCTTATTCACCGTATATCCTCCCACTTCGGGGGCAACAACCAAGGCCAGCCGCCCTGGGTCATCAACATGCGGCAGGTGATCCTCCCGGCTCCATGTTATGTCATATTCAGACCACTTCAAGTACTGCGGCAGAGCCGGTGCAACTGCTTAACTGCCCGCTTACGCAATTTCTGATCCCGTTTGTTAAGGCTGGTTGTGAAAACATGATACTGGCCCGAGGTGAGCTGCTTCGGATTACTCTGATACCCAGACTAGTTATGCTGCTGTTGATTGTTGTTACCAGGGTTCTGAGGATGCCCTCCTTGATTGCCCTGACCATGATGACCGGATCCGAAGCCGTCGGATCCAAACCCGGCTCCTGACCCGCCTGGTCCTGAGCTGTCGGGCGGGACACCGCCATGGTTGTTGTGTTGTTGCATGTGGTAATTCTTGAACTTCTGCATGGTATGGCAATCACCCCATGTGTGCGCTAAAGGCTTACTGGGCTGGCTGTGTTCCAGACAGGGCTTTTTGAGCATTTCCTCCAAATTGAAAGGAGTCTTGTTTTTATTAAAAGGCGTCCTGTATTTCCCATTGCCTTTAGGAGGATTCTGATCGGTGCTTGCATTGGCCATCAATTATGACCCGCCATCCGGGTTTTTCCGCTTACTTTACCATTGTTCACCGCACCCTTGCCCGGGTTGTTCCTCTTACCTTGGCCGGACTTCTCCTCACCAGAGCCTGGATCCTTTGTGTTATTAGAGTCAGCATACTTTGTAAGAGCCATCATGAGTTCTCCCATGTCCTGACACGTACGCTTGAGCCGGCCAAGCTTCTATTTCAGAGGGATGAAGTGACAGTTCTTCTCTAAGATCAGCACTGCTTGAGCCGCCGTGATCTGTTCAGATGAATGGATGATGGTTGACACCTGTCGGACCCAATGATGAGCCGACTCACTCTCCCGTTGGATGCAATGATCAAGATCTATGATGGTCATAGGTTGTTTGCAAGTCCCTTGAAAGTTTTTGATGAACCTTGCCCTTAACTCAGCCCACAAATTGATGGTATTGGGTGGCAACCCTTTTAACCATGTGCGAGCCGGACCTTCAAGCATCATGATGAAGTACTTAGCACACACCACCTCACTCACATACAACATCTCCATAGCCAGCTCATAACTTTCGACCCAGGCCTCTAGAGGTAAATCAGTAGTGTAATTCGGAACCTTGCGAGGTCCTTTGAAATCCTTCGGCAACCGTTCACTTTGCAGAGCCGGTGATAAGCATGGAACTCCCACGTCCTTGGTGGTTATTCCCGCTCCTACTAATACAGAGGGTGCGGGCTCTTGGTGAGTCGCCGTGGCCAAAGCTGCCGCCTCTTGCTGGTTTCTCACCCGGTTTATGAGAGCTTGCGCATCGAGAGCCGCCTGATCATCCCCCGGAGGTCCTTTGTGCCGATCGCTACTGGAAACTGTCGTACTCATAGCACCAGCTAAAGCTCCGGTTGGGGAGGGGTTGAATAAACGCGGCTCCGGCTATGCGCATACTTCTCCTGCTGGGTCATCGCCGTCTGAAGGTATCCAATGGCATTCCGTACCTCTTCCGCAAAAAGCGCTTCATCCGGAATAGGGATCGTTTCAAGCTGGGTGGCCGCGGCCACCATGTTCTCAGCTGGGTTAGAATAATGACCTGCCGGTGTTGGAAAGACCACTGGTGAGGCCTGGTTTCGTCGGGCCGGGTGTGGCATTGGTCGAACCACCGGCTGACTTCCAGGTGCATCCGCTGCCCGTCCCGTTCCTGGCGTGTTGAAGAGATTCCTAGCCTCATAACATCCTGGTAAGCGAGATTGATGCCTCATCTGATGCACCGCGGCCGCGGATTGCTGTTCCAGCCCACGGCGGAAAGCATCTGTATTAATACGTTCTGCCTCTTCCTCCATCTGAACATTTAGCTCAGCTATCCTCTGTTGCTCCTCCGCCATCCGGTCCTTGAGCCTCACAATCTCTAAGTTCCGAGCGGCTTGGTTATGTGGTGTAACTTCAGTGGCCATCAGGGCCACGAGCTCGTTCATCAGATCCAGAAGAACTTGAGCCGGTGGCGGTGGGTCAGCCCCTGAGGTTGCTGCTCCTGCGGTTGTGCTGCTCGCACAAGGGGCCGACCCTGCCATGAACACTGCCGCATGAACCGGCGGCCCAAGATCGTCCAGCTCAGAGCGATCTGACTTAGGGTAAAACTCGTCGTAGCCCCCGAGCCCTCCGTTGTGAAGCTGGTAGATCAACTTTGTTTCTCCGCTCGAAGATTCGTCCTCTGAACACACAAGAGCCTCCTGCGATGCAGAAGCTTCAAGATCCATACCTTGAGTGAAGCCCACAAAGATGTGCTTCCGACCCGGGTTAGCACGGGCGGGTTGCACAGCACGGGCAGGCTGCACACGCCGAGCCGGCTCGACGATGTCGATGCAGACGTCCAGCCTGGGCGTAGATCCGTCAGTCCTGCCGATGAAGACATGGATCCCGCCAAAAGGAACCCGGAATCCATATTCTACAGACCTGGCATCAAGCCCCCAGCCGGCATCGTCGATGTAGAGCCAACCGCGGTGACTCTTGTTCATCCTTCCGACCACATATCCCTCGAGCCCTGGGAGAGAACCCTTCGAGAACTTAACACCATCGAGTGCATGCCCCACGGTGGGCGCCAACTGTCGTGGTTTTATCACGGCAGATGTCTGGGTGAACGGACTTGGATTCGAGGCCATCGCCAAAGTGATGGACTCAACGGGGTTGGTTGGGACGAAGGATACGAGTTTACCCAGGTTCGACCCCTCAAGTCGAGGTAACAACCTACGTCCTGCTTGTGTTTGTATTGCTTGATGTATCGATTACAAGGGAGCTATTGCTTGACCTAGTTCTCGATAGCCTGATCTCTAAGTCGTCCCAGGTCTCACCTTTATACAGGAGGTCAAGACCACGGGTCATTCAAGTTGTAGCCGACTCTCATTACATGTCTGAATCTATCTCTACCTTATCTTGCCTTCCGGACCAAGTTGTCTCCGGGCGGCTTACTCGCTTGGGTCTTCTCTATTCGGGCCACGCTCCGGCCCATCCTGTCAAGCCACCAAACGTCTTGGGCTTCAGTCTTCGCAACCCACTCTTGGATTAACGTACGAGCCGCCTAGTGTGACCCGGAGCCTGTAGGGCGGGTCTCATTGTGGGGTTATATCCCCAACAACACGTATTGCTCCTGAGTGGTATGGTGACACTGTCTTAGAGGTCATGTTGTTGGACAACAATGAGCCTACGAGCTATGGAGAAACGATGGTGGGCCCGGATTCCAACAAATGGCTAGGAGCCATGAAATCCGAGATATGATCCATGTATTAAAACAAAGTATGGACTTTGGTGGGCTTGCTCGTTGAACGACAGGTCGTTGAGTACAAATGGACCTCTAAGAGGAAGACAGACGCATATGGTAAATATCACCATTTATAAAGCTCAACTTGTCGCGAAAAGGTTTTTCGACAAGTTTAAGGAGTTGACTATGATGAGACTCTCTCACCCTTAGCGATGCTAAAGTCTGTTGTGATTATGTTAGCAATTGCTCTATTTTTCAATTATGAAATCTGGCAGATGGATGTCAAAACAAAGTTTATTAAATGGTTTCCGTGAGGAAAGGTTGTTTGTGATACAACCAGAAGGTTTTGTAGATCCTAAGGATGCGAAAAGGTATGCAAGCTCCAGTGATCCTTCAATGGCCTGGAGAAAGCATCTCGGAGTTGGAATATACACTTTGATGAGGTGATCAAAGTTTTTGAGTTTATACAAAGTTTATGAGAAACTTGTATTTACAAGAAAGTGAGTGGGAGCACTGTAGAATTTCTGATATGTATATGTGGTTGATATATTGTTGATAGGAAATAATGTAGAATTTCTGGAAAGCATAAAATGTTGTTTGAAGGGAGTTTTTCAAAAGGAAGACCCAGATAAAGCTACTATTATATTAAGCATCAAGATCTATAGAGATAGATCAAGACGCTTGATAAGAATTCCAGTGAAGACATACCTTGACATGTTTTTGAAGAAGTTCAAACTAGATCAGTCAAAAAAAGGAGTTCTTGGTTGTATTGTAAGGTGTGAAGCTGAGTAAGACTCAATACCACGACCACGGCAGAAGAAAGAGAAAGGATGAAGGTCGTCCCCTATGCGTCTGGCCATATGCTCTCTACAGTATGCCATGTTGTGTACTGCACTTGATGCGTGCCTTGCTCCATGTCTAACAAGGGGGTACAAGAGTGATCAAGGAGTGGATCACTGGACAACGATCAAAATTATCCTTAGTAAATAGAGAACTAAGGAAATATTTCTCGATTATGGAGGTGATTAAGAGTTCGTCGTAAAGGGTTACACCGATGCAAACTTTAACACCAATCCGGATGACTCTGAGTAGCAATCTGGATACGTATAGTGGAGCAGCCATTTGGAATAGCTCCAAGTGGAGTGTGGTAGCAATGTCTACATTATGACATAGATATTTGCAAAGTACACACGGATCTGAATGTCACAGGCTCGTTGACTAAAGACCTCTCTCACATGCAAAGCATGATCGAACCCCAGAACTCATTGGGTGTTAGATTCATAACAATGTAAATCACATGGTGATGTGAACTAGATTATTGACTCTAGTGCAAGTGGGAGACTGTTAGAAATATTCCCTAAAGGCAATAATAAATTGGTTATTATTATATTTCCTTGCTCGTGATAATCGTTTTTTATCCATGCAATAATTGTATTGATTGGAAACTCAGATACATGTGCGGGTACATAGACAACACCGTGTCCCTAGTATGCCTTTAGTTAACTAGTTCGTTGATCAAAGATGGTCAATGTTTCCTGGCCATAGACATGAGATGTCATTTGATAACGGGGTCACATCATTAGGAGAATGATGTGATGGACAAGACCCAAACTATAAACATAACATATGATCGTGTCAATTTATTGCTATATTTTTCTACATGTCAAGTATCTATTCCTATGACCATGAGATCATGCAACTCACTGACACCGGAGGAATACCTTGTGTGTATCAAATATCACAACATTACTGGGTGACTATAAAGATGATCTACATGTATCTCTGAGGGTGCCTGTTGAGCAGGCATGGATCCAGACTGGGATTTGTTACTCCGTGTGACGGAGAGGTATCCTAGGGCCCACTCGGTAATACAACATCACAATAAGCCTTGCAAGCAATGTGACTAAGTTTTAGCCACATGATCTTGTATTACGGAACAAGTAAAGAGACTTGCCGGTAATGATATTGAACTAGGTATAGAGATACCGACAATCGAATCTCGGGCAAGTAACATACCGAAGAACAAAGGGAACAGCGTACGGGATTAACTGAATCCTTGACATAGAGGTTCAACTGATAAAGATCTTCGTAGAATATGTTGGAACCTATATGGACATCCATGTCCCGCTATCGGTTATTGACCGTGTAGGTGTCTCGGTCATGTCTACATGGTTCTCGAACCCGTAGGGTGTGCACACTTAAGGTTTGATGATGTTTTGGTATAGTAGAGTTATGTATGATGGTGATCAAATGTTGTTCGGAGTCCCGGATGAGATCCTAGACATCACGAGGAGCTCCGAAATTGTCTGGAGGTAAAGATTGATATATAGGAGGTCACCGAAAAAGTTTCGGGTACATCGGTACTGTACTGGGAGTGTCGGAAGGGTATCGATGGCCATCGAGAGGGGTGTCTCAACCCAAAGGACCTCATGGGCTGTGGGAGGAGTCAAACCAGACCCTAGTGGGCTGGACGAACCCCCCACTAAGGCCCATGCGGCTAGGTGTGGGAAAACCCAAGGGTGGAAAGGTGGAAAGGGTTTCCAAGTGGAGAGGAGGAATCCTACTCCTAGTAGGATTGGAGTAGGACTCCTCCACCTCCAATTTCGGCCAATCCTTGAGGGTTTGAGGATGCCTCCTCCCCTCCCTCCCTCCTATATATACTAAAGGATCTAGAGGGGAGCGCTAACCCTAATTGCCACGTGCTCCCTCTACTTCATCGCCGGCTTCTCCTATGATTGCCTCCTACATTACGCTTTGTTTGGCTAGGTGTGCAAAGGGAGAACCACTGCGATTGTACTTCCGATTTAAATGGTCAAGTACATCAGTGGATAAAACCAAAAACTGACTATCACAATGAGTGCAAACTGGTCAGCGATCCAATGACTCTGTCAAACTATATATCGATAGAGGTTACCCCATGGGCCTTTCATAAATTTGGCCCAAGTGTTAATGGCTTAACATCTACTAACTCCAAACACCAACCAGGGGCTAGTAACTGGTGTCCCAAACTCTAAGCTCCTATGACTAAGTAAAAGTTATAAAAGCCTAGATATCTGATTGTCTCGTTTCCGCTAACACAACCGCCTCCGGGCACCAAGACGTCGGCTAAGGGTTGTCTTGTTACTCTGGAAACACCTTGCGTAGCATCTACAAAGGGGTAGAAGCCGACGATGGGCCAGTCTCAAATGATAAATGGTCACAAAGGAGTCAAAATAGCATATAACATTAAAGCATTTGTCTTCAATATGCGAGTGCTGCCTTCCGTAATCATAGTTATAAAGCCATACATATGCATCAAATTGACTTAAGATTTTAGCCCCGCTGGGTTGTCTGGCTCCTGTGCTACCCCCTACGTTCCCGATTGTTCAACTAGGGGGTAAAGGGAGTACCTCTGTGATTGTTACTGCCGGATCATCCGAGTTAGTACCTCAAATAGGGTGAAGCCAAAAGGTAGCCATCTTAAGAATATAATTGGTCGGCAGCAAGGGAAGTAAATTTTTTGGTTCATTAAAGACCACAGAGTTCGGGAACATTCCCCAAACTAAATCCTCAATACTTTCCTCCCACATTGATCGGAGTTGAGGATTGATGATCATGGTCAACATGGTATCATGGGAAAAGGAACTTGTAAACGAACTATTTTTCACAGAAGGTGTTTCTTACGTTAAAAAGTAATATAACATATCTCTCGGCATACCTTTGTTTATAAAACCGTATGGATGGATTGCCTTGTTTTTCATAAATCTTTGCCCTTATAAAGGCTTTATAAAGTAGGATAGACACTCCTTGGCTACTGGCCGAGGAGGTTGAAGCCTATTGTCAGTAAACAAAGTCTTGTACAATGCGGATCCGAGTATTGATGATGTAAAGTACTTGCATACATAGAATCATTACACATATATTGTGTCAAACGTAACAAAGTTTATGTCAAACAAATATCGATCCTTAATTCGACCACCCATGCCCAGATTAGGGCTCGGGGGCTATCACATTGCCTATTCAATGCAGCAAATTTAAAGTGCAATACGGTTTTCGAGGAGATTCGATCCTCATGTTGGTCGGCCGCCGCCAGCTAAAATCTCGGAAACTACTGCATACCGTGTTTCCATCTCTAATGTACGCCACCGGCTAAGAACTTGATCCTCAGGCTGATTTTGCAAATCGACCTAAGCCTGAGGGGCTACTGCGATAGTGGTGTTATTTTCATTTTTTTCTTTAGGTGCATCTCGGGTTATAGACTCACACACACCTTGAGGGCTATTGGCTATAAATCTCGATAGTAAATAAATTGTAGCGATCGAAAATAATTTCCACAAAAATCAGCCCACTGTCGAGGGGGTGCACTATTTCTGAAGTAGTCCGGTGTAAAGCTCAGATGCAGGTGGTTGGATTAGTAGAGGGCATTGCGTGCTTTAAGCCCGACCAAACTCGTGCAACCTTTTCAAAGACTGAAGTTATCTATGACACCTCCGATGCCGACCAGCGTTGGATCTGATTGCAAAAGGACACCTCGAATGCACTTCGGCGTTTGATTTCAGACGCAAGAGGATGCCACCACACGGGAAACAGTTCGAGCCCGAGGTGAGGCGTAAAAAGTAACGAGCTATCAATAAAAGTTAAAAACTTAAAGGGCTCCTGGCATGTCTGTGTTGAAAATATTCCCTAGAGGCAATAATAAATGGTTATTATTATATTTCCTTGTTCATGATAATCGTTTATTATCCATGCTATAATTGTATTGACTGGAAACACATTGCATGTGTGGATACATAGACAACACTTTGTCCCTAGTATGCCTCTAGTAGACTGGCTCGTTGATAAAAGATTGTCAAAGTTTCCTAGACATGGACATAAGATGTCATTTGATGACGGGATCACATCATTGGGAGAATGATGTAATGGACAAGACCCAAGCTTAAACATAGCATATGACCGTGTCAGTTTATTGCTATAGTTTTCTACATGTCAAGTATGTGTTCCTATAACCATGAGATCATGCAACTCACTGACACCGGAGGAATACCTTGTGTGTATCAAATGTTGCAACGTAACTGGGTGACTATAAAGATGCTCTACAGGTATCTCCAAGTATGTCTGTTGAGTGGGCATGGATCAAGACTGGGATTTGTTACTCCGTGTGACGGAGAGGTATCTCAGGGCCCACTCGGTAATACAACATCACAACAAGCCTTGCAAACAACGTGACTAAAGTGTTAGCCACGGGATCTTGTATTACAGAATGAGTAAAGAGACTTGTCGGTAACGAGATTGAACTAGGTATAGAGATACCGACGATCAAATCTCGGGCAAGTAACATACTGAAGAAGAAAGGGAACAACATACGGGATTAACTGAATCCTTGACATAGAGGTTCAACCGATTAAGATCTTCGTAGAATATGTAGGAACCAATATGGGCATCCAGATCCCGCTATTGGTTACTGACCGTAGAGGTGTCTCAGTCATGTCTACATAGTTCTCGAACCCATAGGGTCTACACACTGAACGTTCAGTGACGTTTTGGTAGTATAGAGTTATGTATGGTGGTAACTAAAGGTTGTTCGGAGTCCCGGATGAGAATCCCGGACGTCATGAGGAGATCTGGAATGGTCCGGAGGTAAATATTGATATATAGGAAGTACCATTTTGGTCACCGGAAAAGTTTCGGGTACTTCGGTAGTGTACCGGGAGTGCCCGGAGGATACCGGGGGACCATCGGGAGGGGCCTCACACCCCAAAGGGACTCATGGGCTGTGGGAGGAGGCAAACCAGCCCCTGGTGGGCTGGCCTAAGCCCACACTAAGGCCCATGTGTCTTGGGTGGAGAAACCCAAAGGTGGAAAAGGTTTCCAAGTGGGGGAAGGAATCCTACTCATGGTAGGATTGGAGTAGGACTCCTCCCTCCTCCACTTCAACCGAAACCCAGGGGCAACCCTAGGGCGCAGGCCTCCCTTCCCTTCCTCATATATATACTGGAGGGGAGAGAGGGCAACCGGACCAAAAATCCCTAAGCCACGGTGCAGCCCTCTCTCCCCGATAGATTGTTCCTTCTAGTTTCGGCAGTGCTTAGGCGAAGCCCTGCCGGAATAGTCCCACCACCGTCGTCGTCGTGTCGTCGCACTACCGGAGAACTCATCTACCTCAATGCTCCCTCTTGTTGGATCAAGAAGGCAGAGATCTTCATCGAGCTATATGTGTGCTGAACGCGGAGGAGTCGTCAGTTCAACACTAGATCGGGACGGATCGTGATTGGATCATGGGACGCTCGACGATTTGGATCGCGAAGACGTTCGACTACATCAACCGTGTTTCCTAATGCTTCCCTCTTAGCAATCTACAAGGGTATGTAGATTCACTCTCCCTCTCGTACATTATCATCACCATGGATAGATCTTGCGTGTGCGTAGGATTTTTTTCCCATGCAACGTTCCCCAACAGTTGCATCATGAGCTAGGTCTATTTTTAGATGAGATCATGAGTAGAACACAAAGGAGTTTGTGGGGGTTGATGCTCATATTTCTTCCTCCCTTGGTCTTGTTTTGATTAAGCAGTATTGTGTGATGAAGCGTCCCGGACAAACCTTACTCGTACGCTAACAAGAGACGAGTTCCATCGAGTGACATGTGACTTTGTTGCATAAAGATGGTTGGCGGGTGTTTGTCTCTCCTACTCTAGTTGGATCGGATTTGACAAAGGCGTTCCTTAAGAAGGTTGAATAGAAATTTGTGTATCACCGTTTTGGTTTTTGCGTAGGTGAGAATTTTTCTTGCAAGATACCCATAGCAGCCACGTAAAACATGCAACAATAATTTGAGGATGTCTAATTTGTTTTTGCAGGGTATGTTGTGATGTGATATGGCCAATTACATGATGAGATATATGTGATGTATGATATGATCATGTTTTGTATAGAATATCACGACTTGCATGTCGATGAGTACGGCAATCGGCAGGAGCCATAGGGTTGTCTTTAATTATTTTCGCCATTTTTGCTTTACTTTATCGCTATGAGTTAGCAATAGTCGTGGAAGAAATAGTCGGCGCGCAACCTCACTGGCGACACGTTGATGGAGATCAAGATGTTGGAGATCATGGTGTCATGCCGGTGAGGATGGAGATAATGCCGGTGCTTTGGAGATGAAGATCAAAAGTACAAGTTCATGGCCTTATCATGTCACTTATGATTTGCATGTGATGTTAATCCTTTTATGCACCTTGTTTTTGCTTAGGACGACGGTAGCATTATAAGGTGATCCCTCACTAAAATTTCAAGATAAGTTGTGTTCTCCCTGAGTGTTCACCGTTGCGAAAGTTTGTCGTGTCGAGACACTACGTGATGATCGGGTATGATAGACTCTATGTTCACATACATGGGTGCAAGCCAGTGCTGCACGTGCAGAATACTCGGGTTAAACTTGATGAGCCTAGCATGTACAAACACGACCTTGGAACACAAGAGACCAAAAGGTCAAACATGAGTCATATAGTAGATATGATTAACATGTTGATGTTCACCATTGAAACCACCTCAACTCACATGATGATTGGAGTTAAGTTGGTGAATTTGGATCATGTATCACTCAGATGGCCAAAGGGATGTCAATTTGAGTGGGAGCTTTAGTAATTTTATTGACTAAAGTCATTATCTTGACCAATAGTCTAAGTAACCTTTGCATATTTATGTTGTAGATCAATGTCTTGCGCAGTAGTTCCCCTGAATTTTAATGTGTTCCTAGAGAAAGCTAAGTTGAAAGATGATGGAACTAACTTTGTGGACTGGGCCCATAATCTGAGGATTATCCTCACGGCTTCCCACAAGGCTTATGTCCTTGATGCACTGCTTGGTGACCCACCTGCTCCTATGTCATCCAAAGACGTTAAGAACGCTTAGGAGACACATTCTGGAGATCACTCAATAGTTAATTGTGCAATGTGGTATGGCTTAGAACCGGGACTTCAAAGAGCATATGTGATGTTCCAGGAGTTGAAGTTTATCTTTGTGAAGAATGCCCGGATCCGGAGGTATGAGACCTCTGATAAATTCTATGCTTGCAAGATGGAGGAGAACGGGTCTGTTAGTGAATATATACTCAACATGTTTGGGTATTTGAACCATCTGGCTGAGTTATAGATGCCGCTTCCGCTGCAGCCGATCACTGACAGAGTTCTTCAATCATTGCCACCTATCTAATAGAGCTTTGTGATGAACTATAACATGCACATGATGAACAAGTCAGACGTTGAGCTGTTTGTGATGTTGAAAATAACTGAGTCTGAGATCCAAAAAGAGCATCAAGTGTTGATTGTCAATAAAACCACTAGTGTCGAGAAGAATGGCAAGGGAAAGAAGGGTAACTCCAAGAAGAGTGGCAAAGCAATTGCGTCTCCCGTGAAGAAACCCAAGATTGGACCCAAGCCAAAAACTGAGTGCTTTCATTGCAAGGGAACTGGTCACTGGAAGCGGAACCACCCCAAGTATATGGCCGACAAGAAGGAGGCCAACACCAAACAAGGTATATATGATATACATGTTATTGATGTGTACCTTACCAACTCTCGTTGTAGTGCGTGGGTATTTGATACCGGTTCGGTTGCTCACATTTGCAACTCAAAACAGGAGCTACGGAATAGACGAAGGCTAGCAAAGGACGAAGTGACGATGTGCATGGGAAATGGTTCCAATGTTGATGTGATTGTCATCAGCACGCTTGCTCTTCGATTACCATCGGGATTAGTTATGAAACTAAATAATTGTTATTTGGTGCCTGCGTTAAGCATGAACATTATATCTGAATCTTGTTTATTGCGAGACGGTTACTCATTTAAATCAGAGAATAATGGTTATTGTATTTATATGAGTAATATCTTTTATGGTCATGCACCCAATGTGAGGGGTTTATTCCTATTGAATCTCGATAGTCACGATACACATGTTCATAACATTGATGCAAAAGATGTAGAGTTGATAATGATAGTACCACTTTCTTGTGGCACTACCATTTAAGTCATATTGGTGTAAAACACATGAAGAAGCTCCATGCCTATGGACTTTTGGAGTCACTTGATTTGGAATCACTTGACACATGTGAACCATGCCTCATGGGCAAGACGACTAAAACCCCATTCTTTGGAACAATGGAACGGGCAAGTGACTTGTTGGAAATCATACATACTGATCAGTGCGGTCCAATGATCATTGAGGCATGTGGTGGATATCGTTATTTTCTCACCTTCACTGATGATTTAAGTAGATATGGGTATATTTACTTAATGAAGCACAAGTCTGAAACGTTTAAAAAGTTCAAGCAATTTCAGAGTGAAGTTGAGAATCATCGTAACAAGAAGATTAAATTCCTACGATATAATCGAGGAGGGGAACATCTGAGTTATGAGTTTGGCAGTCACTTAAGACAGCGTGGAATTGTTTCATAATTGACACCGCCTGGAACACCATACGTAATTGTGTGTCCAAACGTCATAATCGAACCTTATTAGATATGGTGCGTTCTATGATGTCTCTTGCCGATTTGCCACTATCTTTTTGGAGTTATGCATTAGAGACAGCTGCATTCACTTTAAATAGGGCACCATCGAAATCCGTTGAGATGACGCCATATGAACTATGGTTAGGCAATAAGCCAAAGTTGTCGTTTCCTAAAGTTTGGGGATGTGATGCTTATGTCAAAAAGCTTCAGCTTGAAAAGCTGGAACCCAGAGCGGAGCAATGCGTCTTCATAGGATACCCAAAAGAGACAGTGGGGTATACCTTCTATCTTAGATCCTAAGGCAAAGTGTTTGTCGCTAAGAACAGAACATTTCTTGAGAAAGAGTTTCTCTCGAAAGAATTGAGTGGGAGGAAAATAGAACTTGATGAGGTCACTGAACCTTTACTTCAACCAGAGAGTAGTGCAGCGCAGAAAGATGTTTCTATAGAGCCTGCATCTCTTGAAGAAGAAGTTAATGATGATGATCATGAAGCTTCAGATCAAGTTACTATCGAACCTCATAGGTTGACAAGGGAGTGTGTGATAACCCACAAGTATAGGGGATCGCAACAGTTTTCCAGGGTAGAGTATTCAACCCAAATTTATTGATTCGACACAAGGGGAGCCAAAGAATATTTTTGAGTATGCGCAGCTGAGTTGTCAATTCAACCACAACTGAAAGACTTAATATCTATGGCAAAGTATTTAGTACCAAAGTAGTATTGAAGTAACGATAACTATGGCAAAAGTAAGAGTAGCAGTTTTGTAGTGATTGTAACAGTAGCAATGGAGAAATAACTTAGCAAGGATCAATATGTGGAAAGCCCATAGGCAATGGATCAGTGATTGATAATTATGTTGGATGGCATTCATCATGCAACAGTTATAACATAGGGTGACACAGAACTAGCTCTAATTCATCAATGTAATGTAGGAATGTATTCCATATATAGTCATACGTGCTTATGGAAAAGAACTTGCATGACATCTTTTGTCCTACCCTTTCGTGGCGGCGGGGTCCTAATGTAAACTAAGGGTTATTAAGGCCTCCTTTTAATAGAGAACCAGACCAAAGCATTAGCACTTAGTGAATACATGAACTCCTCAAACTATGGTAATCACCAAAAAGAATCCCAGTTATTGTCACCCTAGGGGATGCGGATCATTACTTGTAATAGGTGTCTACAACTTGCAAGATAGGATCAAGAACACACACACACACACACACACACACACACACACACACATATATATATATTCATGAGAACATAATAGATTCAGATCTGAAATCATGGCACTGTAATACATTGTATGGCCCAAAATGGGCCCTATTCTTCTACCTTTTCCAGGTAGTCGATGGCTATTCACAGCTACCACCTTAATCCAAAGAAGAGTTTGAACCAATTTTGGGTATTCACTTAATTTTGTTAGGTCTAGGTGCTTTTCTTCTAGTACTCAAGGCTCCTTATTTTGTCGGGCCCTAGTGACAAGCAATAAGCATAGCAAAGTCATAGCAACATCAATCTTAGAACATAATGGATGCTAGGGATCAAACCCTAACAAAACTAACTTGATTACATGATAAATCTCATCCGACCCATCACCGTCCAGCAAGCCTACAATAGGATTACTCATGAACGGTGGAGAGCATCATGGAATTGGTGATGAAGGATGGTTGGTGATGAAGATTGCGTCGATTTCCCCTCTTCGGAGCCCAAAACGGACTCCAGATCTGGCCTCTCGAGGAAGAACAGGAGGTGGCGGCGGCTCCATATTGTGAAATGCGATGAACTCTTCTCTATGATTTTTTTTATCCACAAATATGAATATATAGGAGTGGAATTGAGGTCGGTGGAGCCATAGGGGGCCCACAAGCCCGCCAGGCGCGGACAGGGTGTGTGGCCGCTCTTGGTGGGCTTGTCACCTGTGGGTGGCCCCCCTCCGGTTGATTCTTTCACCAGTATTTTTTATAAATTCCAAAAATAATCTTCGTAAATTTTTAGGTCAATCCAAGAACTTTTATTTATGCACAAAAATAACACCAAGGTAATTCTGCTGAAAACAACATCAGTCCGGGCTAGTTCCATTCAAATCATTCAAATTAGAGTCCAACAAGGGCAAAAGGGTTTGAAAAAGTGGATACGATGGAGACATATCAACTCCCCCAAGCTTAAACCATTGCTTGTCCTCAAGCAATTCAGGTTATAAACTAAAAGTGATAAAGAAAAACTTTTAAAAACTCTATTTTCTCTTGTTGTTGTAAATATGGCTAAGTGATGTTCAGTTTTTAGGAATGATTATGGACTAACCACGTTCACAATAACCTTTAGGTCACACATTTACTCATATCAATGGCTTAATCAACTAGCGAGCAATAATAATAACTTTTGGATGACAACACTTTTATCAAGACAATCATGATACAATATGACAAAATGGTATCTCGCTAGCCCTTTCTGAGACCACAAAACATAAATGCACAACACCTCTAAAGAACAATGACTGACTAGACATTGTTATTCATGGTAAAAGAGATCCAGTCATACTCATACTCAATATCAATTAATAGCAAATCATACAAATGACGGTGGTGCTCTCTAACTGGTGCTTTTTTATAAGAAGGTGATGACTTAGCAATAAAGTAAATAGATAGGCCCTTCACAGAGGGAAGCATTGATTTGCAGAGATGCCAGAACTCGAGCTTTTAAAACATGAGTGAATGACGATGTTAAGTGGTATGCTTTCATTGTCATAATAACGACCAAGAGATTTCAACAACTTCCATGTTAGATACATTATAGGCGGTTCCCAAACAGAATGATAAAGTTTTTACTCCCCGTCCACCAATCAATCACACTCCATGGCGAGCTGAATCCACAGGTACCATCCATACAAACACAATCCTGGGGGAGTTTTGTTTCATTATATTTTGATTTGATTATGAGCAAGGAACTAGGCATCCCGAATACCAACCACTTTCTTGTGAATGATAGTGAATAAACACATATCGTGAGAATAACCCACCTAGCATGGATAATGTTGACAGCCCCCAGTCGCTACATGAGCGATTCAGGCATACAAAACGGAATAATTATCTGAAGGTTTAGAGGTTGGCACATGCAAATTTACTTGGAACGGCAGGTGAATACCGCATATAGGTTGGTATGGTGGACTCAAATGGAACGAGTTTGGGTTTGAGAAATTGGATGCACAAGCAGCATTCCCACTTAGTACAAGTGAAGGCTAGCAAAAGACTGGGGAGCGACCAACTAGAGAGCGACAACAGTCATCAACATGCTTTGCCTATCATACTACATCACAACCATTTTAATATATATGTTGGAATACAAGACAAACCATTATCCACTCTTAGCTAATTAAGCATGGCATGAGTAACTATGATCTCTAATTATCATTGCAAATATGTTTCACCCATAATGATCTGAATTTGGAATGATGAGCTAATCATATTTACAAAAGCAAAATAGGTCGAGTTCATACCAGCTTTTCCCCATCTTAATCTTTTCATCATATATCATCATTATTTCCTTTCACTTTCACAATTGAACGGTGTGAATAATAATAAGAGTGCATGTGCATTGGACTAAGCCGGAATCTGCAAACAATAACTCATAGGAGAAGACACGGTAATATGGGCTCTCTAATAGGTAAACAACAATGCATATGAGAGCCACTCAACATTTTCATTGTGGTCTTATCCTTCCGACCCAAAAAAAAAGAAAATTCAAAACAAGAACAAGAAAAACTATTTACACGGGAAAGCTCCCAACAAGCAAAAAGAAGAACGAAAAATCTTTTGGGGTTTTCTTTTAAGTGCTACAACTAAACAAACTAGAAGGTAAAGCTATAACTCATTTTTTGAATTTTTCTCAAAGTTAATTAAACACACAAGAACAGAACGGAAAAAGGAAATAAACTACCATGGGTGGTACAATGAAAAGTATGAAAACCGACTACTAAGATGAGTGTGTGGACATGAATGTAAAGACGATGAGAAATATGTACTCCCCCAAGCTTAGGCTTTTGGCCTGAGTTGGTCTAGGGCCATGGCTGGAAGTAACCCTCTCCTGGATACTCCGAAGCGTCCCCATAGTTCCATTGGTTGGCGAGCACCTATGGCTCCCACTGAAAAACTAGCTTAGGATAAGGATCAAGGGCTGGTGTCGGTTCAGGAGCTGGGGGCTGCAACAGACCCCAATATATGTAATTGTCTTCGGGCATAATGGTGTACCTGCCTGAATGAATATTGAACAAAGAGGAAGCAGGCAGAGTAATAATCTCACAAGTACCCTGACTAAAAACTAAGTTGTAAAGCATCCTCCTATCATCGTTCTTCATAATAACATCATGTGTTACCATACTGTCATAGTCTAAAACTTTCGAGGGTAACAGCATGTCCTCTTCCTCGTTAAGCCTAAATGGTAACTCAAAGTGTTTGGCTAGACGAGAGGCATACATACCCCTGAATATGGGCCCCCTCGAATGGTTTAAGTTCAACCGTTGGGACACCATAGCACCCAGACTAAAAGTTCTATCAGCAAATAAAGCGTGGTGAAGAATGGCGAGGTTGGGAGCACTAAGGCCTCCACTCTCCCCATGACTAACTAAACATCTCCCCACGAATAATGAATAATAGCGTAGAACAGGAAAATGTAAACTAGCTCCTCTTGCCTTCGACACCCCTCTCTCTTCTCCTACAGTGATTCTAGCAATAAAATATTCCATGTCCCTAGGACGTGGTTCCCTGATGCTGCCCTCATAGGATAATTTGCAAACTTTGCAAAAATCGTGAAGGTTCATTTTCTTAGGCACATCATATAAATGAAATTCTACCATAGGAGGGTCTTCCCTAAAATGAAAGTGAAAATTTTGCACAAAAGTATTAGTGAGCAAGATGTACTAGTCACACTTATCATTGAGGAAGTCGGTGATGCCTGCCCTCTTGGCCAAATAATAGAAATCTTCATAAATTACGGCCGCCCTCAAGAATGCATCACTTGGCCATTCACATGGTCGAACTTTTGCAACGCGAGGAAGATTGTACTTGGACTTCTTCTTCACCTCATTTTCATCTTCTTTAGAACCCCGGCTCGAAGAGCCCCTTAACAATCTCCTCAAAATTTATCTTTGTCTGAAAAATTCTGAAATTTTTAGTGACTCAAAACAAAGTGGAATAAAACTCAACAAAACTCATAGCAACTACTCCTACAAGTGCCTAGAGGTTATATCTTGCATCAAAACTACTTGGGACCATACAAATTTGACATGCAAGCTCAAGAACAAGGTCACCACAGCAGCAAAAAAATTCAATATATAAAGCACTAGAACAAAAACTAATTGGACCATTAGAGGAGTCACATACCAAAGAACAATCTCCTAAAACAGTTTTGCGAATGGAGCTTTGCAAAAGGAGATCAAAAATGGCAGCAAAATGAGCTAGAACACGGGTTTGAACATTGGTGGGATGTTTTCTAAAGGAAGACGAAGTGGATGGGAGCTGGAATGAGTGAAGGGGGGCCACGTGGGCTGCACAAGCCACCTAGGCGTGGCCACGAGTGGCTATGCCCTGTGGGCTTGTGACCCACTAGTGTTGACCCCTGCTGTGTGCTCAGTGCCAGATATTTTTAAATATTCCAGAAAAAATCATACTACATTTTCAGGGCATTTGAAGAACGTTTATTTTTGGGTCATTTTTCTATTGCATGGAAAACTTAGAAAACATAAAACAAGAGCATTTTTAATTTATTTACTCTAACTAACAGAAAGTAAAAGTTGGGTATAGGAAGTTGTGCTTTCTAAATTCATCCATCTCATGCTTATCAAAAGGGATCCATCAATAAGGTTGATCAAGTCTTATTAACAAACTTCTTTTGAATAACATGAAATCGAAGAATTTTCAAAAATCACTAAGTTACCTCAATGAGGATATGCATGTCCCCAACAATAAGTAGATCATATTTCTTCTTGACAGTAGGAAGAGGGAATTCAAAGTCTCCAATAATAATCGTTGAAATTTTTTCAATGGAGTTGATACTATGAACTTGAGGTTGTTTCTTCGGAAAGTGTACCATATGCCCATTACCATTGATATGAAAAGTGACATTGCCTTTGCTGCAATCAAAAACAGCCCCTGTAGTATTCAAAAAGGGTCTACCAAGGACGATCGACATACTGTCATCCTCGGGAATATCAAGAATAACAAAGTCAGTTAAGATAGTAGCATTTGCAACTACGACAGGTACATCCTCACAAATACTGATAGGTAAAGCAGTTGATTTATCAACCATTTGCAAAGAGATTTCAGTACGTGTCAACTTATTCAAATCAAGTCTATGATATAAAGGGAAAGGCATGACACTAACACCATCTCCCAAATCACATAAAACAGTTTTAACATAATTCCCTTTAATAAAGCATGGTATAGTGGGTGTTCCTGGATCTCCCAATTTCTTTGGTACTCCACCCTTAAAAGTATAATTAGCAAGAATGGTGGAAATCTCAGCTTTTGGTATCTTTCTTTTATTAGTCACAGTATCTTTCATATACTTAGCATAAGGAGACATTTTTAGAAGATTAGTCAAGCGCATACGCAAACAGACAGGTCTAAGCATTTCAACAAAGCGCTCAAAATCCTCATCATCCTTTTTCTTGGATGGTTTAGGAGGAAAGCGCATCGGTTTACCATGATTCCTAGCAACATAGTCTCTTTTGTCATATCTTTTATTCTTAGGTTGTGGGTTATCAAGATCAATAGCAGGTTCAATCTCAACATCATTATCATTACTAGGTTGAGGATGAGCATCAACATCATCATTAATATTATCACTAGGCTCATGTTCATCACCAGATTGTGTCTCGGCATCAGAAATAGAAATATCATTTTGGTTTTCAGGTGTATCTGTAACAGGTTCACTAGCAGCATGCAAAGTTGTATCATCATCCTTATTTCTCTTATTATTGGAATGACTAGGTGCATCAGTATTACTCCTTTGAGAATCTTTCTCAATTCTCTTAGGATGGCCCTCGGGATATAAAGGTTCTCGGTCATTCTACCACCTCTAGTCACAACTTTAACAGATTGATCATTGTTCTTACTATTCATCTCATTAAGCAAATCATTATGTGCCTTAAGCACTTGTTCTACTTGAGTGGTTACCATGGAAGCATGTTTACTAATAAGTTTAAGATCATTGATAGTTCTACTCATATAATCACCTAAGAGATCAAGCATGTAAGCATTATATTTCAATTGTATACTAACATAAGCATTGAATTTTCTTGCTTAACACCAAAATTATCAAACTCATCCAAGCATTGGCTAGTAGACTTATATAAGGAATATCGCTTTCATCAAATCTACGGAGAGAGTTTACCTCTACTACCTGTGTCGGGTTATCAAGACCATGTATTTCTTCAATAGGTGGTAGATTCTTAACATCTTTAGCTTTAATACATTTTTCTTTCATAGATTTCTTTGCCTCTTGCATATCTTCAGGACTGGGAAATAGAATAACTCTTTTCTTTGGAGTTGGCTTTGGGGGTGGTTCAGGAATAGTCCAATCATTATCATTGCTCTATATATTATTCAATAGTAATTCAGCTTGTTCAATAGTTCGTTCCCTGGAAATAGAACCAGCACAACTATCTAGGTGGTCCCTAGAAGCATCGGTTAGTCCATTATCAAAGATATCAAGTATTTAATTTTTCTTGAGAGGGTGATCAGGCAAAGCATTAAGTAATTGGAGAAGCCTCCCCCAAGCTTGTGGGGGACTCTCTTCTTTAATTTGCACAAAGTTAAATATTTCCTGGAAGGCAGCTTGTTTCTTATGGGCAGGAATATTTTTTTAGTGAAGTAATAAATCATGTGTTGGGGGCTACGCACACAACCAGGAGCAAGAGAATTGAACCATATCTTAGCATCACCTTTTAATGAGAAAGTAAACAACTTAAGAATACAATAATAACGAATTTTTTCCCCATGAGTAAACAATGTGGCTATATCATTCAACTTAGTAACATGTACCATACCAGTTTCAGAGTCATAACCATGGAAAGGATTAGATTCAACCAAAGTAATTAACTTAGGATCGACAGAGAATTCATAATCCTTATCAGTAACAAAGATAGGTGAAGTAGCAAACTAAGGATCATATTTCATTCTAGCATTCAAAGATTTTTCTTTCCACTTGCATAACAATTTCTTAAGATCATCTCTATCCTTACAAGCAAGAAAGTCCCTAGCTACCTCTCCTTCCATAACATAACCCTCGGGTATATCAGGCAATTCATATCTATGAGAGCTAGGTCTAGCAGGTGTCTCATAGTGTTAAGTTTCAATAATTTTATTAGTTTTTGAAGTATCATCAGTTTCGGAATTGACTCGAGCAATTTGTTCATCAAGAAATTCACCCAGTGACACAGTATTATCAAACAAAGTATCATCATAAGCATCATGCATAACAGAAGTGGCATCATCAATTACTTGCGACATATCAAAATTACTAGCAGGTGGTGGTGTCGCAAACTTACTCCTAACAGAAGGTGAATCAAGTGCAGAGCTAGATGGCAGTTCCTTACCTCCCCTCGTAGTAGAGGGATAGATCTTGGGTTTTGGATCTTTCAGATTCTTCATAGTGATCAACAGATATAAATCCCAAGTGACTTAGAGAATAGAGCTATGCTCCCCGGCAACGTGTTGGTACACTAGAGTTTTGGGCTCTCCAGTGCCCCTTACTCATGCACGGGCAGTAGTAGCCACCCTGGCCACGAGGCCCGGTAGGAAGCAACTAGATACAAGTACAGGAGAATCAAGACCAAAGGCAAGACCTTGCCGGGATGGCCTTCGAACCCTCGGCAAGGCAAAAGCCCCGGCAGGACCCGGCAAGGTGAAGCCTCGGCATGACCCCGCCAACGCAGAGGCCAGGTGTCGCCCCGCCTGGGCACGTGTTGCGCGCCAGTGATCGAGGGGCTAAGCGGTGCCGATGGGATGGGCTCCTATCCCATCCCAAAGACAGTTAGAGATGCCTGATAGTGCACTAAATTCACCTGTCCTACTCGGTCAGTGTTAGGTATGATAGCACTATATCTCTTTACACCCCGTGTACATACTGTACGCCACTGTTGGTGACCCCTTCTAGAGTATAAAAGGAGGCTCAGGGCGTTACGGTAGAGGACTTTTGGACTTTTCGACCTTCTTCATACGCGTAGCAGCTATTCATAGCGCTCCTGTAGATGGAACCCTAAAAACACCCACAATATAACCAAGCAGGAGTAGGGTTTTACGCATCTTTGCATCCCGAACCTGGGTAAAATCCCGCGCGTTGTTCATCAGATCTGCTCTCTGTGCGAGCCTTCTTCCCCGCCGAACCGTAAAGGGGTCCCTTCGATCCCATAGGTGTCATTTCCCCCGACATCTTTGGCACGCTAGGTAGGGTGAAAGGTTGCATGAACCTGATCTGGTGATCAGCGTGCCAGTTCCTTCGTAATCATCATCGCCATGGCCCCTAAGAAGAAGGGCCTGACGGTGGTTGGCCCATCCACGTCCGCTATCCCTGTAGCTACACAGACAGGCGACGGTGTAGACGTGGGTGGAGGAGGAGGTGGAGGTTCAGAACTTCCATGATGCTCCGATGATCAAGGCCAAGCAAGCAGCAAAGCCCGCCGCGGAGATGTTCATGGCGGCGCTAGGAACCCCCGCGTTGCTGGGTCTCAGGATGGAGATGTACCTCCTACGGGCAGTACGGTGAACTTCGGGGATGGAAGGGTACCTTCCAAGATTCCCACGCCGGCACCTACGTCACTACCTTCCCAGGACGCGCGCGAAGAGCAGCGCCACGGGGTCCACGGTTCCCAACGTCCCCACGGAAAAGCTCATGTGCATCACTCCCAAGGTGCGCGGGACCAACATGCTCGCCAGCATGCTAATGGGAGTGGCATGCCATCGCGAGACCGCGACGGAGCTCCTTCTAACACCGTCAGAAGTCAGAGCACCTCGCATTTTTCGCGCCGTTCACTACCGATGTGAGCACAGCTACTCTTGAACTTCCCTCCTGCTGCAGAGAAGCTCGACGAATGGAGAGCTACCAATCAGAGTTGTAGGATCGATAGAACAGTGTCTAGAGGGGGTGAATAGACTACTAGGAGGAATTTAAAACCTAACCTTTTCCCAAGTTAATTGGCTGGCAGATTTTAACTATTTTAGTAAGTCTAGCAAGTCTAACAGCCCTACACATGCATGTCTACAAATATGGCAGCGGAAAGTAAAGACATAGCACATGAAGTAAAGAGATGGGATAGGAAGATCAAACGCAATTGTAGACACAAAGATTTTTCCCGTGGTTCCGATAGGTGGTGCTATCATACGTCCACGTTTATGGAGTCTTCAACCCACAGAGGGTAACAGAGGGCTCCACCCATAAGGGTCCATGAAGTAGCAACCTTGACTATTCCATACGGCTTCCGTCCATGAAGGACTAGCCTCACTATGGGTAGATCTTCATGAAGTAGGCGATCTCCTTGCCCTTAAAAACTTCTTGGTTCACTCCACAACACGAAGTAGGAGGCTCCCAAGCGACACCTAATCAATCTAGGAGGCACCACCCTTCAAAAGGTAATCGGCTCGGTAATGACGATGAACTCCTTGCTCTTGTGCTTCAAGATGATAGACTCCTCAACACACAATCACTCTCTCACAGATTTGGCTTGGTAGAAGAGATGGGATTTGTGGAAAGCAACTTGGGGAGGCTAGAAATTAAGATCCATATGGTTGGAGTGGAAGATCTTGACCTCAACACAAGGGTAGGTGGTTCTCTCTCACAAAACTGAGTAGGATAGGCATGGAATAGTTCTGAGTGCTTCTCTTTCGAGTAGGTGGTGGTGAAGGGGTATATATAGGCATCCCCAAAAATCCAACCGTTACACACAAAATGACCAACTCGTCACACCGATGTGTTAATCTCGGTGGTACCGAAGTGACCAAAAGGTGGCAACTTTTGAATATCGATGAGACCGATATAGGAAACTCGGTTGCACTGACAAGGTGACCAACAGTCAGAATTGCCAAACTCGATGACACCGATTCAACATTCTTGGACGGACTAAAAATGTGAACTTGCATAACAGAAACTTGGCAGCCCAACTCGATGGCACCGAAAGCAGTGTCGGCTGCACCGAAGGGTTAGGGTTTGGCTGAGTCTGTCTAGGGTTTGGAATCGGTGGCACCGGGATAGGAATGTTGGTTGCACCGATTTTGAATGTTTGGCTATAGATAGACTTTGGTGGGAGAGCTTGTGGATGTTTTTGGTGACTATCACTTGTACACGTATGAGCATTTTGTTCACCAACAAAACATTACCCCCTTTTAATAGTATTGACTTTCCTATGGACTCAAAGTGATTTCTCACAAATGTAAAATGTAGATTCCTCTTGCTTGAAGCTTGGCCAACCTATTTCCTTGCATCTTGGGGTTAATTCCACAATCTCCTCAATCCTTTTGCCAGCCCATCTCTCCATGGACTATTATCTCAAATACACTAGATAGAGGTGTTAGTCCAAGAGACAATGTATGTTGTCATGAATTATCAAAACCACCAAGGGAGCATATTGTGATTTCAGTCTCCCCCTTTTTGGTAATTGATGACAACATATAATCAAAGCTTCAAATAAAGATATGAACGGATGTAATGAAGACTTTGAGAGACAGTGACTTAGATTTGCTCCCCCTAAATGTGTGTAGTCCTTTAAAGGATAGTTGCTTTGGAATGCATGGACACACATATGGATGAAAGGGATATATGGAGTCATGTGTATCTTGGCTATATGCATCAAAATATATGAATGAGATGTATCCTCATTCAAGACTTCACTCCTACAAACAATATGTGCAAGAAGCAAGATATCATCTTGATTAAAGATACGATGCGTATACTTACCTTGAGTTCTTGAGCATTCTAGTAGTAGAGATGTTAGGAAACACAAGATTATTCTACTAAACAAAAGAAATAGAACTCAAAGAATGCAAAGATATGGAGAACATATAAAATATGATAATCCTTAAGATTGATATGTCTCCTCCTTTAGCATAAATATTTTATAGCTTTTATCCCCTTAGATGTGAAAGTGGTAGTTCATCCTCAATCTCAGCATGTAGATATTGGGATTGGATAGGGTGAGAAAAGGTAATCCTTTGTTCATTTTGGACTTTTCTCCAAAAATAGTTTTCTCCCCCTACATTGTTATTCTCCCTTGTTTATGTAAGTGTGAAATTTTGATATTTTTCTCTCCCCCTTTGCATAAGCATGTAACTCTCCCTTTAGCATGAAGCTTTTATACTCCCCCCCTTTGGCATAAATCACCAAAAAGGTTAAACTTAGGAGTAGTGACATGGATCATTAACAAGGAAGGGATCTCGAGAACAAGGGTCACGGAAGTAGGGTTCATAGAAAAGAACTAAGGGAATCATTGAATGTAGCTTCTCTCCCTTTTCCAAATTTTAGGCCTCTTCTCCTTGGAGATAGGGATCATTGAATAAAGAATCCCCCCCCAAAGTGTTTTTTTAATAATAAATGGGTAATCGAAATAACAAGAATGACACAAGAATAGATACCAATAAAAAATATTAAAGAAACACAGATTTCGAAAGCAAAGAAAATCGGTGACTCTGGCATAAATAAATCGATGGTATCGAGATTGTGTAGTGCAGCTCATCTGCAATTTCAGTAGAACCGAGTTATTTATATTGGCGGCCCCGAATCAGAGACCAAGTTTCTATTTTCACAGAGACAAGAGAAATAGTTTCAAAAAGAAAATCCAAACTTTTTACAAAGGACATCAAATAGATAAGATTTGAGTGGTTACGAGAGATCATGCAAATAGAGAGAAAACCATACAAGATTCTTAACTAAATGATGGGCGGTGACTAGGTCACCTATATTAAAGTATATTGACTTAGGAGCCAAGCAAGAATACTTGATCATAGGTTATACTCTATGTTAAGCTGAAATGGGGTTACCATTTTTCGATTAAGCACTTTAATGTCTTCATATCACTTGAGTTGCTTTAGCCCATGACTTGGAGTAAAGCCTTTTCAAGGATATGAGTACATACCTTTGAGTGATGTTGATGACGTTGCTCGTAGGTGAACTGTTGAGGATGCTCGAGGTTGATGAAAATCATCTTGAATTGGGGGTAATCCTTCTAGTTCTTGTACACTAGTCACCTACAAAGGTTAGTCATGCAAGGAAGAACAAAGGATCTATCCAATTGACATCATACCATTTAAGATTTTGCAACTAAGATCAAGTATATGCCAAGGATATGTTTTTGTTGTCTTCTTCCTTCCATCATCAAGAGGGGTTGTGGATACTTGGTAATGCCAAGATGGCTTATAATTGGAGTTGATGGCAATCTTGTGGAATGGAGTTCTTCCAAGTATCTATAAAAGGTTAGATGCAATGAAAGGGATCATAGAAATCCATGGCATATGATAACGAGTTATGGGAACATGGAAATAACAAGAAAGCTCATGCCCTTGCTTGCAACCGAGTGAGTCTAGCTCAAGTTTGAAGCATCAATGATGTTCAAATCCCTCCTCAAATGACAAAATGTTTTCTCATCAAGTGGCTTAGTAAAGATATGGGCCAATTGCTTGTTAGTATGAATGTGCTTAAGATTGATATCTCCTTTGGCAACATAATCATGAATGAAATGATGTCGAACTTGAATATGCTTGGTTCGAGAATGTTGCACATGATTATGTCCAATTCTAATAGCACTTTCATTGTCACAAAGTAATGGAACATTTTTAACATAAATTCCATAATCCTTAAGCGTTTGTGTCATCCATAGTAATTGCGCACAACAAGATCCAGCAGCAATATACTCAACTTCGGCAGTAGATAGAGATACCGAGTTTTGTTTGAACTAGGTATGGAGATGCCGACGATCGAATCTCAGGCAAGTAACATACCAAAGAACAAAAGGAACATCATACGGGATTAACTGAATCCTTGACATAGAGGTTCGACCGATAAAGATCTTCGTAGAATATGTAGGAACCAATATGGGCATCCAGGTCCCGCTATTGGTTATTGACCATAGAGGTGTCTTGGTCATGTCTACATAGTTCTCGAACCCGCAGGGTCTGCACACTTAAGGTTCGATGATGTTTCGGTAGTATAGAGTTATGTATGGTGGTGACCGAAGGTTGTTTCGAGTCCCGGATGAGATCCCGAATGTCACGAGGAGCTTCGTAATGGTCCGGAGGTAAAGATTGATATATAGGAAGTCCTGTTTTGGTCGCCGGAAAGGTTTCGGGCTCATCGGTAGTGTACCGGGAGTGTCGGTAGTGTACCAGGAGACCATCGGGAGGGATATTTCGACCCAAGAGGCTACATGGGCTGTGGGAGAGTAAATACCAGCCCTTAGTGGTCTGGTGGAAGTACCACACAAGGCCCATGTGGTTGGGAAGAAAAGCCCAAAGAGAAAAAGGTGGAAAAAGGCAAAAAGGCAAAAATAAGGAGGAGTTCTAGTCCTACTAGGATTGGAGGAGGAATCCTCCAATCCTCCTTGGTTCGGCCGACCCAAGGGCTAGCTCCTTGGGATCCAAGCCTCCTCCTCTCTTCCTCCTATATATACTAGAGGTTTTAGGGTTTTTGGCACTAGATTTTCAGCCACGTGCTACCCGTTCCTCCGGTGCATAATTTCTCCTCTACATCGGATTTCTACAGTGATTAGGCGAAGCCCTGCCGAAATAGCTCCACCACCATCACTGAAGCGCCGTCATGCTGCCATAGAACTCTTCTACCTCTCTATTCCCTCTTGCTGGATCAAGAAGGCGGAGATCATCATCAAGTTGCACGTGTGCTGAATGCGGAGGTGACGTCCGTTCGGCGCTAGATCGGACGGATCGTGATGAGTTCACGGGACAGATCATGATGAGATCGCGGGACGGATCGTGATGAGTTCGCGGGACGGATCGTGATTGGATCGCGGGACGGATCATGATGAGATCGCGGGATGCTCGGTGATTCGGATCGCGAAGACGTTCAACTACACCAACCGCGTTTCTTAACGCTTCCCGCTTAGCGATCTACAAGGGTATGTAGATCCACCCTCCCTCTCATAGATGCTCATATCCATGGATAGATCTTGCGTGTGCATAGGAAAATTTTCATTTCCCATGCAATGTTCCCCAACAGTGGCATCATGAGCTAGGTCTATGTGTAGATGAGATCTCGAGTAGAACACAAAGAGTTTGTGGGCATTGATGCTTAGATTGCTTCCTCCCTTGGTCATGTTTTGGTTCAGTGGTATTGTGAGATGAAGCGGCCCGGACCAACATTACTTGTACGCTTACGAGAGACCGGTTCCCTCAACCGCAACTTGTTGCATAGATGGCTTGTGGGTGCCAGTTTCACTCACTTTAGTTGGATCGGATTCGACAAAGGCGGTCCTTGAGAAGGTTGAAAAGCAACTAGTGTATCACCATTGTGGTTTTTGTGTAGATGAGAATTGTTCTTGCTAGATACCTGTAGCAGCCACGTAAAACATGCAAGAACAATTAGAGGACGTCTAACTTGTTTTTGCAGGGTATGTTGTGATGTGATATGGCCAATTACATGATGTGATATATGTGATGTATGACATGATCATGTGTTGTATAGAATATCACGACTTGCATGTCGATGAGTAGGGCAACCAGCAGGAGCCATAGGGTTGTCTTTAATTATTGTATGACCTGCGTGTCAATCATTAAGCGCTATGTAATGCTTTACTTTATCGCTAAATGGTAGCAATAGTAGTACAAGCATGATGGGCGCGACAACCCCGATGGCGACACGTTGATGGAGATCAAGATGATGTAGATCATGGTGTGTTGCCGGTGACGATGGAGATCATGCCGGTGCTTTCAAGATGGAGATCAAAAGCACAAGTTCATGGCCATATCATGTCACTTATGATTTGCATGTGATGTTAATCCTTTTATGCACCTTGTTTTTCTTAGGACGACGGTAGCATTATAAGGTGATCCCACACTTAAATTTCAAGATGAATTGTGTTCTCCCCGAGTGTGCACCATTGTGAAAGTTCGTCGTGTTGAGACACCACGTGATGATCGGGTGTGATAGACTCTACATTCACATACAACAGGTGCAAGCCAGTGTTGCACATGCAGAACACTCGGGTTAAACTTGACGAGCCTAGCATGTACAGACATGGCCTTGGTACACAAGAGACCGAAAGGTCGAACATGAGTCATATAGCAGATATGATCAACATGATGATGTTCACCATTGAAACCACGTCAACTCACGTGATGATCGGACTTGAGTTAGTGAATTTGGATCATGTATCACTCGAATGACCGGAGGGATGTCAATTTGAGTGGGAGTTCTTAAGTAATATGATTAATTGAACTCATTATAATGAACATAGTCAGTAGTGTCTTTGCAAACTGTGTTGTAGATTACTAGCTCACGCTGTAGCTCCCTTGAATTTTTATATGTTCCTAGAGAAATAGAGTTGAAAGATGATGGTAGCAATATTGCGGACTGGCTCCGTGATCTGAGGATTGTCCTCGTTGCCGCACAGAAGGCTTATGTCCTTAATGCACCGCTTGGTGCGCCAACCCCTCTAGCGTCGTCTGTAGATGTTGTGAACATCTGACAGGCACGTTCTGATGACTACTTGATAGTTTAGTGCATCATGCAATATGGCTTAGAACTGAGGCTCCGAAACGTTTTGAACGTCATGGAACATATGAGATGTTCTAAGATCTGAAATTAGGATCTCAGGCTCGTGCCCGTGTTGCGAGATATGAGATCTCCAACAAGATTCTTTGCCTACAAGATTAAAGAGAATAGATCAATCGTTGAGCATGTGCTCAGATTGTCTGGGTGCTACAATCGCTTGAATCGAGTGGGAGTTGATCTTCTAGATAAGATAGTGATTGATATAGTTCTCCAAGTCGCTGTCACTAAAGCTACTAGAACTTGGTGATGAACTATAAAATGCCAGGGATAGAAATAATGATCCCTGAGCTATTCGCGATATTTGACACCGCGAAGGTAGAAATCAAGAAGGAGCGTCAAGTGTTGATGGTTAGTCAAACAACTAGTTTCGAGAAGGGAAAGAGCAAGGAGGGAAACTTGATGGATAGCAAGTCAGTTGCTGCTCAAGTGAAGCAACCCAAAGTTGAACCCAAACCCAAGACGAAGTGCTTCGATTATGAGGAGAGCGGTCGCTGAAGCAGGACAACCCTAGATACTTGATAGATAAGAAGGCTAGCAACGTCAACAGAAGTATATTTGATATACGTGTTAATGATGTGTACCTTGCGAGTACTCCTAGTAGCACCTGGGTATTGGATATCGGTTCGGTTGCTAAATGTTAGTAACTTGAAATAAAAGCTACGGAATAAACGGAGAACTAGCTAAGGGTGAGGTGACGATGTGTGTTGGAAATGTTTCCAAGGTTGATGTGATCAACATCGCACGCTCTCTCTACCTTCGGGATTAGTGACAAACCTAAATAAATGTTATTTGGTGTTTTGCGTTGAGCATGAACGTGATTAGATCGTGCTTATTGCAACACGGTTATTCATTTAAGTTAGAGAATAATGGTTATTCTGTTTACATGAATAATACCTTCAATGGCCATGCACCCAGTGAGAATGGTTTGTTGAATCTTGATCGTAGTAATACACATGTTCATAACATTGATGCCAAAAGATACAAAGTTAATAATGATAGTACCACATACTTGGGGCACTGCCGCTAAATTTCATATTGGTATAAAGCACATGAAGAAACTCCATTGTTATGGATCTTTGGACTCCTTCCATTTTGAATCGGTTGAGACATGCGAACCATGCCTCTTGAGGCAAGATGACTAAGGACCTCGTTTCCAGATGGATGGAGCGGGCAAGTGATTTATTGGAAATGATGCATGTTGATGTATGCAATCCAATGTGTCTTGTAGCGTGCGGTGGATATCGTTATTTTCTTACCTTCACTGATGATTTGAGTAGATATAGTGTATATTTACTTAATGAAACACAAGTCTGAATCGTTTTAAAGGTTCAAGAAAAATCAGAGTGAAGTTTAAGATCATCGTGACTAGAAGATAAAAATGTCTACGATATGATTGTGGAGGTGGATATCTGAGTTACGAGTTTGCCATACAACTTTAGACAATGTGAAAGTTGTTTCACAACTCACGCCACCTGGAACACCATAGTGTGATGGTGTGTCCGAACGTCATAGTCGTGTTATATTAGATATGGTGCATACTATGATGTCTCTTATTGTTTTGCCACTATCGTTTTGGGGTTATGCATTAAAGACAACTACATTCACTTTAGATAGTGCACCATCTAAATTCGTTGAGATGACACCGTATGAATTATGGTTTGATAGAAACCTGAGTTGTCATTTCTTAGTGTTTGGGGCTGCAATGCTTATGTGAAAAAGTTTTTCACCTAATGAGCTCGAACCCATAGTTGACAAATGCATCTTCATACAATACCCTAAGAACAGATGGGAAAACCTTCTATCTCGGATCCGAGCATAAAGTGTTTGTTGCTAAAACTGGTTCCTTTCTCGAGAAAGAGTTTCTCTTGAAAGAATTGAGTGGGAGGAAGATAGAACTTGATGAGGTTGTTGAACCTTTGTTCAACCAGAGAGTAGCGCAGTGCAGGAAGATGTTTCTGTGAAGCCTCCGTTAGTTGAAGAGGAAGTTAATGATGATGATCATGAAGCTTCGGATCAAGTTACTATCGAACCTCATAGGTCGACAAGGATGTGTACTGCTCCTGAGCGGTATGACAACCTTGTCTGGAGGTCATGTTGTTGGACAACGATGAACCTACGAGTGTGGACAAGCGATGATGGGCCCGGATTCCGACAAATGGTTAGAGGCCATGATATCCGAGAAAGGATCCATGTATGAAAACCAAGTATAGACTTTGGTAGAATGCTCATTGGACGGCAGGTCGTTGAGTACAAATGGATGTTTAAAATGAAGACAGACGCTCATGGTAAATGTCACCATTTGTAAAGCTCGACTTGTTGCAAAGAAGTTTATGACAGTTTCAAGGAGTTGACCGTGATGAGACTTTCTCACTCGTAGCGATGCTAAAGTCTGTTGGAATTATGTTAGCAGTTGATGCATTTTTCAATTATGAAATCTGGCAGATGGATGCCAAAACATTGTTTCCTTCCTTAAGGAAAGATTGTATGAGATACAACCAAAAGGTTTTGTCAGTCCTAAGGATGCTAAAAGGTGTGCGAGCTTCAGTGATCCTTCTATGAACTGAAGCAAGAATCTCGGAGATGGAATATACACTTTGATGAGGTGATCAAAGTTTTTGAGTCTATACAAAGTTTATGAGAAACTTGTATTTGCAATAAAGTGAGTGGGAGCACTATAGAGTTTCTAATAAGTATATCTGGATGACATATTGCTATTCGGAAATAATGTGGAATTTCTGGAAAGCATAAACGGTTGTTTGAAAAGTGATTTTCAAAGGAAGACATGGATAAAGCTACCTAATTGTTGAGCATCAAGATCTATAAGAGATAGGTCAAGATGCTTGATGAGACTTTCAATGAGTACATACCTTGACAAGATTTTGAAAGAGTTCAAAATGGATCAGTCAGAGAAAGAGTTCTCGCCTGAATTGCGAGGTGTGAAGTTGAGAGAGACTCAAAGCTCGAAAACGGCAGAAGAAAGAGAAAGGACGAATGTCGTCCCCTATGCCTTAGCCATAGGCTCTGTATAGTATGCCATGCTATGTACTGCACCTGTGTGTGCCTTGCCATGAGTCCGTCAAGGGGTACAAGAGTGATTCGGAAGTGGACCACTGGACAGTGGTCAATATTATCCTTAGTGACTAAAAGACTAAGGAAACGTTTCTCGATTATGCAGGTGATAAAGGGTTCATCATAAAGAGTTACGTCGATGCAAGCTTTAACACTAATCTGGATGACTCTTAGTAGCAATCCGGATACGTATAGTGGAGCGGTCATTTGGAATAGTACCAAGTGGAGTGTGGTAGCAGTGTTTATAGTTTGACATAGAGATTTGCAAAGTACATACGGATCTGAATGTCGTAGACCCGTTGACTATAAGACCTCTATCACATGCAAAGCATGAACGAGCCCCTGAACTCAGTGGGTGTTAGATTCATAACAATGCGAATCACATGGTGATGTGAAATAGATTATTGACTCTAGTGAAAGTGGGAGACTATTGGAAATATGCCCTAGAGGCAATAATAAATTAGTTATTATAATATTTCCTTGGCCATGATAATCATTTATTATCCATGCTATAATTGTGTTAATCGGAAACTCAGATACATGTGTGGATACATAGACAACACCATGTCCCTAGTATGCCTCTAATAGACTAACTCGTTGATCAAAGATGGCTATGGTTTCCTAGTTATGGACATGAGATGTCATTTGGTAATGGGATCACATCATTAGGAGAATGATGTGATGGACAAGACCCAAACTACAAACGTAGCATATGATCGTGTCAGTTTATTGCTACTGTTTTCTGCATGTCAAGTATATGTTCCTATGACCATGAGATCATGCAACTCACTGACACCGGAGGAGTACCTTGTGTGTATCAAACGTCGCAACGTAACTGGGTGACTATAACGGTGCTCTACAGGTATCTCTGAGGGTGACTGTTGGGTTGGCATGGATCAAGACTGGGATTTGTTATTCCGTGTGATGGAGAGGTATCTCAGGGCCCACTTGGTAATACAACATCACAATAAGCCTTGCAAGCAATATGACTAAGTGTTAGTCACGGGATCTTGTATTACAGAACGAGTAAAGAGACTTGCCAGTAACGAGGTTGAACTAAGGTATGGAGATACCGACGATCGAATCTCGGGCAAGTAACATACTGAAGAACAAAGGGAACATCATACGGGATGAACTGAATCCTTGACATAAAGGTTCGACCGATAAAGATCTTCGTAGAATATGTAGGAACCAATATGGGCATACAGGTCCCGCTATTGGTTATTGACCGTAGAGGTGTCTCGGTCATGTCTACATAGTTCTCGAACCCGCAGGGTCTGCACACTTAAGGTTCGGTGACGTTTCGGTAGTATAGAGTTATGTATGGTGGTGACCGAAGGTTGTTTGGAGTCCCGGATGAGATCCCGGATGTCACGAGGAGCTTCGGAATGGTCTGGAGGTAAATATTGACATATAGGAAGTCCTGTTTTGGTCGCCGGAAAGGTTTCGGGCTCATCGGTAGTGTACCGGGAGTGCCGGGAGTGTCCCGGGAGTGCCGGTAGTGTACCGGGAGACCATCGGGAGGGGTATTTCTACCCAAGAGGCTACATGGGCTGTGGGAGAGTAAATACCAGCCCTTAGTGGGCTGGTGGAAGTCCCACACAAGGCCCATGCGACTGGGAAGAAAAGCCCAAAGAGAAAAAGGTGGAAAAAGGCAAAATTAGGAGTCCTAGTCCTACTAGGAATTGAGGAGGAATCCTCCAATCTTCCTTGGTTCAGCCGACCCAAGGGCTGGCTCCTTGGCAGCCAAGCCTCCTCCTCTTTTCCTCCTATATATACTAGAGGTTTTAGGGGTTTTGGCACTAGATTTTCAGCCACGTGCTACCCGTTCCTCCAGTGCATAGTTTCTCCTCTAGATCGGATTTCTGCAGTGCTTAGGCGAAGCCCTGCCGGAATAGCTCCACCACCATCGCCGAAGCGCCGTCATGCTGCCGGAGAAATCTTCTACCTCTCCTCTCCCTCTTGCTGGATCAAGAAGGTGGAGATCGTCATCAAGCTATACGTGTGCTGAAAGCGGAGGTGCCGTCCGTTCGGCGCTAGATCGGACGGATCATGATGAGTTCGTGGGACGGATTGTGATGAGATCGCGAGATGGATCGTGATTGGATCGCGGGACGGATCGTGATGAGATCGCGGGATGCTCGGCGATTTGGATCATGAAGACGTTCGACTACACCAACCTTGTTTCTTAACACTTCCCGCTTAGCGATCTACAAGTGTACGTAGATCTACTCTCCCTCTCGTAGTTGCTCATCACCATGGATAGATCTTGCGTGTGCATAGGAATTTTTCTGTTTCCCAGGCAACGTTCCCCAACAGTTATCAGCGCGTTCCATCAGAACATGCACAACCACGGGATGCGGGAAGAGCTGGTGGTGAACAAGGTCAGAGACGTTGCCGAGCTTTATGCTCTGGCAGATAAATGTGCTCGAGTCGTAGAAGGGAGGAGGCTCCCCGGCAAGGACGCTGGCGCGGGGGTCGACTCTGAGGATGAAGACACCGCCACCCCGGCAAAGAAGGGTCGGCGGCATAACAAGAAGTGCAAAGGCAAGGCTGTGCTTGCCGTCGAGGGATCCAACAACCCGGGTACCACCAAGAAGGGCAAGGTTGATGATCCCGACAAGGATGTTGCCAGGTGCGCCTCCTGCCAAGCTATGGCAGCTGCAGACAAGCCGGAAGGCTCCATCAAGCAGTATTGCAAGATCCATCGCACCAAGGGCCACAATCTCTAGGACTGTCGACAAGTTGAGCAACTTGCCAAGAAGCAAAAAGCCGAGTACAAGAGGAGATAGGAGAAGGGCTAGGATTGTGCAGAGGGGTCCGGCAAGAAGCACGTTGGCCGAGGAGGTCGCTGTGGCAAGCCCAAACAACAAAAAGACCGACTTGCTCGTGGTCGCGACAAGCAAGAGGGTGATGATGATGACATCGAAGAGGACGACGAGTCCAGCGAGCATGAGTTCGAGAAGGCTACAGAGATGATGTGCATCAAGGGAGGTGCCTTGTCGCATTCCTCTCACCGCCAACTTAAACAGTGGGCACGCGAGGTTAACATGATGGAGCCGTCTATCGATGCCCAGAGACCTCTGAAGTGGTCCAACGCTCCTATCATTTTCGACGCCGAGGATCACCCTGATCGCACAACTACGGTCGGGTGCCTGCCATTGTTGGTTTCGCCAACAATTCGCAACCCCAAGGTGACGAAGATGCTAGTCGACAGTGGGGCCATCCTGAAACTGATCTCACCTGATGTCATCTGGAGGATGCAAATTCGTGATGAAGATCTCGAGCCCATAGGCGCTTTCCAAGGGGTCAATTCAAGGAGGACTCAGCCGAAGGGCAAAATCACATTGTCGTGACCTTTGGCAGCAACATAAATTTCAGGACAGAGAAGATTGTTTTTGACGTCGCCAAGATCTCAGTGCCATACAATGGTATCCTTGGTCGCCTAGCACTGGCCAAGTTCATTGCAGCCACCCACTTCGCTTACAATGTGCTGAAGATGCCCGGGCCAATGAGCGTCATCACGATCAACTCCGACAAGAAAGGCACACTTATCTGCGCCAACCAACTCTACTAGGAGGTAGTTGCAGCACCTGCCGCCAAGGCACTTGCTCCTACCGCTAAAGCTCCCGGGGGAAGAAGACCGGCAAGGCCACTGGCGCACATTCCGGCAAGCGCGCCTCCTTGGGGTGCTGCGCTCCCGTTGACGATGTGCCAAAGAGCTCCACCGGCGAGAGCAAGAAGTCCAAGGCAGCTCCACTAGAGACTAAGAAGGTTCCCGCCAAGGAGGATGGTACGGCGATAGGAACTTTCACCAGAACTTTCACCCTTGACAACAAATAGGAAAGCACGCTTGTCGCCTTCCTATGGGCGAATGTCGATGTGTTTGCATGGCAACCATCTGATATCCCCGTTGTTCCCAGGAAGGTGATTGAGCAACACCTTGTCGTGTGTCCACACGCGCGGCCCGTCAAGCAGAAGGTCCGGAAGCAGGCTTTGGAGCGGCAACAGTTCATTGCCAAAGAGATCAATAAATTAGAAGCGGCCGGCTTGATCAGAGGAGTACTTCATCCAACGTGGTTGGCCAATCTAGTTGTAGTGCTCAAGGTGAATGGAAAATGGAGGTTGTGTATTGACTTCATAGACATCAATAAAGCCTGGCCCAAAGATCCTTTTCCCTTGCTGTGCATTGACAAGATTGTGGACTCCACTGCCGGCTGCGACTTGTTGTGTTTCCTTGACGCCTATTCAGGCTATCATCAGATTTTCATGGCCAAGGAAGACGAGGAGAAGACCGAATTTATCACCCCATGTGGTACGTATTGCTTTTGCGTATGCCTTTTGGGTTGAAAAGTGTTGGTTCTACATTTGCAAGAGCGGTTTAGATTGGTTTTGATCCCAAGCTACATAGAAATATGGAGGCTTATATGGAAGACATAGTGGTCAAAATCGAGGACAAGGCTACGCTCATATCAGACCTAGAAGAAACATTTGCAAATCTGCGCAAGATCAACATGAAGCTCAACCATGAGAAGTGTGTGTTCGGCGTCCCATCCGACAAACTTCTCGGGTTCTTTGTATCTCAATGTGGAATTGAAGAAAATCCCGACAAGATCAAAGCAATTGAGCAAATTGAAGCACCAAGGCATGTCAAGGATGTGCGTCGTCTTGCCGGCTGTGTTGCTGCTCTGAGTAGATTCATCTCAAAATCTGCTGAGCGCGCCCTGCCCTTTTTCAAAATCTTGAAGGAGGAAGGTTCGATGAAATGGACTCCGGAAGCAGAGGCCACATTGCAGGATTTGAAGAAGTACCTCTCCTCTCTGCCAGTCCTAGTCGCGCCAAAACCACAAGAGCCGTTGCTGCTATATCTAGCGGCGACAAATCAAGTGGTGAGTGTTGCATTAGTGGCTGAAAGAGAAGTAGATGAAGAAGCAGCGGCAGCGGCAGGACCACCAAGCGACAAGCCAGGACATTCCCCGGCAGGGTCTGGTGCCAACAAGGAAGGATCTGCATAGTTGAATGAGACAATTCAAAAGAAGAAGGTGGTGCAACGCCCAGTCTATTTTGTCAGCTCCCTTTTGCAGGGGGCTAGGTCAAGATACTTTGGCATGCAAAAGTTGCTCTTCGGCCTCCTTATGGCCTCGAGAAAGCTGCACCATTACTTCCAAGCACATGAGATCACCATTGTCACTCGCTTCCCGTTACAACGGATTTTGCAGAACCCAGAAGCTACCGACAGGATTGTGGAGTGGGCTTTGGAACTATCAAGCTTTGGTCTCAAGTTTGAAAGTACTTCGACTATCCAGAGCAGAGTGTTGGTGGAGTTCATTGCGGAATGGACCGCGACGCCAGATGAAGAAGTTCTAGAGTCAACCCTCCCCGGCAAGGAAACAAATCAAGAGTGGATCATGTATTTCGATGGAGCTTTCTCGCTGCGAGGCGCCAGTGCCGGAGTGTTGCTTGTCACACCCACCGGAGAGCACCTCAAATATGTGATTCAGATGCACTTTCCCCAGAAGAGATCAACAAACAATACTGCTGAGTACGAAGGGCTGCTTGCTGGTCTCAGGATCACGACAGACCTTGGGATCAAGAAACTTATTGTTAGGGGTGATTCTCAGCTTGTCGTCAAGCAAGTGAATAAGGATTATCAGGGTCCATTGATGGAATCTTATGTAGATGAAGTGAGGAAGTTGGAAGAACGCTTTGGCGGTTTGCAAATGGAGCACGTTCCGCGTGCAGAGAACAGCGTTGCTGACGGTCTGTCAAAGTGTGCTGCCCTTAAGTTGCCTGTGGAACCAGGAACTTTCGTGCTACGACTGAATCAACCATCTGTGACACCATTGACTAGACAAGAGAAAAGAAGAAAGTTGAGTTCCGACTAGTATTTCCCGGCAGAGCTCCCAGAAGGCGCCGGCAAGGAGGTTGCCGGGGATGGCACCAGGCTTGCCGGTGAGCATCGTGCTCCGGCAGAGCCTCAGGCTCTTGCCGTGAAAGTGCATGCTCCCACCAAGCTTGTTGGGGGACAACAGGCTCCAGCAGGGCCTCGAGCCCTTGCCGTTGAGACAAATGCTTCCCTGGCAGAGAATATGCCTTTAGTCCTTGTTGTCAAGCCCTAGGCTCCAGCATGGGCACAACACATCATCCATTTCCTTCAAACAGGAGGACTCCCCGAGGAACAAGAGGAAGCAGAGAAAGTAGCCCGTCGTTCTAATATGTACCAGTTCATGGACAACATCCTGTACAGAAAGAGACCAAATGGTGTGAAAATCAAGTGCATTTCTCGAGAGGATGGACTGGAGCTGTTGGCAGAGATACATGGAGGCATCTGTGGCTCCCACATAGGATCAAGAGCACTTGGCGGTAAGGCATGCTGACAAGGTTTCTTTTGGCCCACTGCCCTCCAGGATGCAACTACACTAGTAACCAAGTGTGAAGCATGCCAGTTTCATTCGAAGAAATTACATCAACAAGCTCAAGCCCTTCAGACAATCCCTCTCTCCTGGCCATTTTTGGTCTAGGGGCTCGACATCTTGGGCCCCTTTCCCCGCACTGTCGGGGGCTTTGAGTACTTGTATGTTGCAATCGACAAGTTCACAAAGTGTCCAGAAGTGGAAGCAGTGAGAAAGGTGATAGCACAGTCAGCCGTCAAGTTCTTCAAAGGACTAGTTTGCCATTTTGGTGTACCAAACAGGGTCATCACTGACAATGGCACACAGTTCACGAGTCGTACCTTCATGCAGTATGTCCAAGACCTTGGCGGCAAAATCTGTTTTGCCTCTTTTGCCCACCCAAGGAGCAACGGCCAGGCGGAAAGGGGTAATGCTGAAGTGCCACGAGGCCTCAAAACAAGAACTTTCGACAGGCTGCACAAGTGCGGAAGGCACTGGATTGATGAGTTGTCGGTGGTTCTTTGGTCAATCAGGACGACAACAAATCGAGTTACTGGCTAGACACCCTTCTCCCTCGTATATGGGGCGGAAGCAGTTCTCCCCATGGAACTCATATACAGGTCACCTCGAGTGCTTGCATATGATGAGATTGAGCAAGAGCGGTTGCGGCAAGATGACGCGATGCTCCTTGAGGAAGACCGTCTTCAGACTGCTGTGAGAGCTACATGCTACCAGCAAGCTTTGTGCAGCTATCATAGCCGCAAAGTTAATGCCAGAAGTCTTGAGGAAGGCAACCTTGTTCTTCGATGCGTTCAGTCCGCCAAGAACTCCAACAAGTTGGCGCCAAAGTGGGAAGGCCCTTATCGTGTAGTGCGAGTCACCAAGCATGGCGCAGTCTACGTGGAGACCGAAGATGGCAACCTAGTGAGCAACTCCTGGAATATCGAACATCTTGTAAGTTCTACCCATGAGGCGCGGTTGCCGGGTCTCTCGGCAACCACCTTTGGTACAAGTCTTGCCGCTGAAGCATGTAATCCTTGGTACAAAGCCAGGCGCAGACCCTGTGCATAGTCAAATAAAGCTAAGTGTTCTGCAAGTCTTGTTCATTCTCATGTTTACTTATGTGCATGTTTGTCTGAGATATTGCATTGCACTTACTCCCGGCAAGAGCTAACGGACCATGGTTCCACATCCATATTTTATCTTCTTTCTTTTTCTCAAAGGACAGAAGGTTACCTCGCATGCAGCTTTGCTGGGGGGATGGTGGTATGGATACCTACGAGCGACGTTCAAAAAAATCTTGCCGGAAGGAGTACGGCAACGGAAAGATAAGTTGCAAAACCCCAAGTGAATTCTTGATGTGGAATTATTTTCCTTTGACGATTTCAACTTATGTATGGAAAACCTACATGCATGGGAGCCTTGTCGTGATTGGCTACGCCCTCACTCTGTTTCGGGTCCGCTGAACGGCTTAAGTGGTTGCGTCCGCGCTCATGCTTTGTTTCGAGTCCGCCCAACGACTCAAATGGCTGCTCTCGTGCCCTTAATCTGTTTCGAGCATGATCAACAGCTTAAGCGGCCGCACCAAGAACGACAAGACATCTTGCCGGTAGTGGCACTGCCAGCAAGCTGCTAAGGACCCGTTCCTCAAAGCACTCGCAGTAGGGCTACACATGCCGGCAACATTCTTCTGAAAAGGCGTACGAAAAGTTCCATGCAAAGAAATGATCTAACATGGAAGATAATATACAGCTATTCAAAATAGGGTGAAATTTACATGAGATGTCGCCTTTTCCTAAGTACATCTTTATTTGACTTTCTCCCCTACGAGAGATTACAAGAAGAAAAAGATGGAAAGAGGAGGCTGACTACAAGAAGAAAAAGATGGATAGAGGCCCCCGAAAGAAGCCCAGCCTGACCCCTCTGGACCAGCACTATGCGAAGGGAAGGGAAGACGAGAGCCTGGCCCATCCTGGACCAACATTGCATGGAGGAAAGGGCCAGCACGAACAAAAAGGAGGGAGGACCCCAGAAGCCGAAGTCCACGGGCCTGCCGAAAGGTCTAGCTAGAAGATGAAGCGGCGCCGAGGAAAAAGGCCCTCGACAAGATCGTTCTGCCGGGAGGGGGAGAGGCGTGAGGCTGGTGGTGATGGTGCGGCCGATGGTCAGTCCGAGATTAGGTTGTCAGGCTCCGACTTGACGGCCCGAAGACAGGACTCATCGTCGTCGTCTTCGCCGTTGTCCTCCTCAGCACTCTCGCTCGAGGAGGGACCTTCGGCTCCGTTCGATCTCTCTTTGCAGCAGTTGAGACAGTCGCCTAAGCGCCCATAAATCTTGACGGAGAGCAGATTGGCCTCCATCATTTAAAATGAAGGACATGCCCTTCCTGGAGGTTGTGGGCGCGGGCGAAGGTCTTCCAGCCGCGCCTGAGGAACATGACACGGCGTCCTGGGTACTCGGCATCCACTTGCGTCACGCCGTTACAACAACCATGCGCCCGTAACCACAGGACGAGGGGCTCGTCGATCTCCATCGCCCTAGCGGAGGGCCGAGGGAGGCACAGATGGCTCCGGACTGGACTGGCCAATTCGAGAACGAACTCCAACGTCGTCCCCTCAGCGTGGGTCTCCTCAAGGAAGAGGTCTGGTGTCGGAGGAGGAGGTGGGGCAGCGCTCCTCCTCCCCCGACCTTAGCCTCCACGACGGCCATGACCCCTCGCGCCTCTTCCACCACACGCGCTCAGGCCGCCCTCCACCCTTGTGGCTGAAGCGATGGCATGATCTTGATGAGAACTCCTCCTTGGAGCTGAGGATGGTGACCACCCTCGCCCCCTATTCATGGCTAAGGGCGAGCAGCACTCGAAGGTTGGGAAGACGTGGAAGGGCAAGCTATGGAGATCCACACTCAGAGAAGGGAGGAAGGATGGATGAGCATCGCCCTTGCTACACCTCAAATTATGGGGGGGGGCGTGGGGGCTGGCTCTCCCCCGCACCAAGGGTCGCCGCCCGCCTCCTCCAATAGTGGTGCCCTCAATCACGGGGCGAACAGCGTCCGCCCCGTCGCTCCAATCCATGGCGCTGTGGTTACTGCCTCTCCCAGGACTTTAAGTCACAAGCGCCCGTTGCTAGCTTCCCGCTATGCATGCGGCGCGCGTAGCGGAAACGACTTGACGTAGTAATTGAAAAAATGATGGCTGCACCGCGCACGTATCCCACGTCTCGCATTCAATGGGCATCGTGGGGAGGCGCAGTAAGTGCAATGATCTCAACCTCAAGGCCTTGCCACGCATGCACATGCACTATTTGGGCCTAGCCCAACAATACCTCGCACCGTGTGTGGCCTAGGCCCGGGGGCTCCTATCGGTGCACTAGAGTTTTGGGCTCTCCAGTGCCCCTTGCTTGTGCACGGGCAGTAGTAGCCACCGTGGCGACGAGGCCCGGTAGGAAGCTGCTAGATACAAGTACAGGAGAATCAAGACCAAAGGCAAGACCTTGTCGGGATGGCCTTCGAAGCCCCGACAAGGCAAAAGCCCCGGCAGGACCCGGCAAGGCGAAGACCGAGCAAGGCGAAGCCCCGGCAAGACCCCGCCAGCGCAGAGGCCAGGTGTCACCCCGCCTGGGCACATGTCGTGGCGCCGAAGATGGAGGGGCTAAGCGGTGCCAATGGGACAGGCTCCTGTTCCGTCCCGAAGACAGTCAGAGATGCCTGACGGTGCATTAAATGCGCTTGTCCTACTCCATCAGTGTTAGGTATGATAGCATTGTAGCTCTGTACACCCCATGTACGTACTGTACGCCACTGTTGGTGACCCCTTCTAGAGTATAAAAGGAGGCCTAGGGCATTACGGTAGAGGAGTTTTGGACTTTATGACCTTCTAGCTCATACGCCTAGCAGCTGTTCATAGCGCTCCTGTAGCTGGAACCCTAAAAACACCCACAATATAACCAAGCAGGAGTAGGGTTTTACGCATCTTTGCGGCCCAAACCTGGGTAAAATCCCGCGCGTTGTTCATCAGATCTGCTCTCTGTGTGAGCCTTCTTCCCTGCCGAACCGTAAAGGGGTCCCTCCGATCCCATAGGTGTTGTTTCCCCCGACACAACGGTGCCAGAAAAAGGTCTTGATAACCCACAAGTATAGGGGATCGCAACAGTTGTCGAGGGTAGAGTATTCAACCCAAATTTATTGATTCGACACAAGGGGAGTCAAAGAATATTCTCGAGTATTCGTAGCTGAGTTGTCAATTGAACCACACCTGAAAGACTTAATATCTGTAGCAAAGTATTGAGTAGCAAATTAGTATGGAAGTAACGGTAACAATGGCAAAAGTAACAGTAGCAGTTTTGCAGTGATTGTAATAGTAGCAAAGGAGAAGTAACTTAGCAAGGATCAATATGTGGAAAGCTCATAGGCAATGGATCAGTGATGGATAATTATGTCGGATGTCATTCATCTGGCAACAGTTATAACATAGGGTGACACATAACTAGCTCCAATTCATCAATGTAATGTAGGCATGTATTCCATATATAGTCATACGTGCTTATGGAAAAGAACTAGCATGACATCTTTTTTCCTACCCTCCCGTGGCCGCGGGGTCCTAATGGAAACTAAGGGATATTAAGGCCTCCATTTAATAGAGATAAGGACCAAAGCATTAGCACTTAGTGAATACATGAAGTCCTCAAACTAAGGTAATCACTGGAAAGAATCCCAGTTATTGTCACCCTGGGGGATGCGAATCATAACTCATAATAGGTATCTTCAAGTTGCAAGATAGGATCAAGAACACATATATATTCATGAAAACATAATAGGTTCAGATGTGAAATCATGGCACTTAGGCCCTAGTGACAAGCATTAAGCATAGCAAAGTCATAGCAACATCAATCTTAGAACATAATGGATACTAGGGATCAAACCCTAATAAAACTAACTCGATTACATGATAAATCTCATCCAACCCATCACCGTCCATAAATCCTACGATGGGATTACTCACGAACGATGGAGAGCATCATGGAATTGGTGATGACGATGGCATTGATTTCCCCTCTCCGGAGCCCAAAACGGACTCCAGATCTGGCCTCCCGGGGAAGAAAAGGAGGTGGCAGCGGCTCCGTATCGTGAAACGTGATGAACTCTTCTCTCTAATTTTTTTTCTCCGCAAATATGAATATATAGGAGTGGAATTAAGGTCGGTGGAGCCATGGGGAGGGGGGCACACGGCTGCCACGCGCGGCTAGGGGGGTGGTCGCGCATGGTGGACTTGTCACCTGTGGGTGGCCCGCCTCCGGTTGATTCTTTCGCCGGTATTTTTTATAAATTCCAAAAATAATCTCCGTAAATTTCCAGTTCAATCCGAGAACTTTTATTTCTGCACAAAAATAACACCAAGGCAATTCTGGTGAAAACAGTGTCAGTCCGGGTTAGTTCCATTCAAATCATGCAAATTAGAGTCCGAAACAAGGGCAAAAGGGTTTGGAAAAGTGGATACGATGGAGACGTATCAGCGTGCTACTCCTGAGTGGTACGACAACCCAGTCTTAGAGGTCATGTTGTTAGACAACGATGAACCTACGAGCTATGGAGGAGCGATGATGGGCCTGGATTTTGAGAAATGGTTAGAGGACATGAAATCCAAGATGGGATCCATGTATGAAAACAAAGTATGGACTTTGGAAGTATTACCTGAAGGGGAAAAGGCCATTTAGAACAAATGGATCTTTAAGACGAAGACGGACGTGGACGGTAATGTCACCGTCTATAAAACTTGACTTGTGGCAAAGGGTATTTCACAAGTTCAAGGAGTTGACTACGATGAGACCTTCTCACCTGTAGCAATGCTTAAGTCCGTCAGAATCATGTTAGCAATAGCTGCATATTTCAACTATGAAAATTGGCATACGGATGTCAAAACAACATTCCTTAACGGTTTCCTTAAGGAAGAGTTGTATATGATACGACTGGGAGGTTTTATCGATCCAGAGAATGCTAACAAAGTTTGCAAACTCCAGCGATCCATTTATGGACTAATGCAAGCATCTCGGTGTTGGAATCTACGCTTTGATGAGGTGATACAAGTGTTCGGGTTTAAAAGTTTATGGAGAAGCTTGTATTTACAAGAAAGTGAGTGGGAGCTCTATAGCATTTCTAATATTACATGTGGATGACATATTGCTGATTGGAAACAATATAGAAGTGCTAGAAAGCATGAAGGAATATTTGGACAAGAGTTTTTCAATGAAGGGCCTAGGAGAAGCTACTTTCATATTATGCATTAAGATCTATAGAGATAGATCGAGACACTTAATAGGACTTTCACAGAGCACATACCTTGACAAAGTTTTGAAGAATTTAAAAATGGATCAGTCCAAGAAGGGGTTCTTGCCTGTGTTACAAGGTGTGAAGTTGAGTAAGACTCAATGCCCAGTGATTGCAGAAGATAGAGAAAATATGAGTGTCATCCCCTATGCTTCAGCCATAGGCTCTATCATGTATGCAATGTTGTGCACAAGACCTGATCTTAGCCTTGCCATAAGTATAGACGGAAGGTTTCAAAGTGATCCAAGAATGGAGCACTCGACGGCGGTCAAGAATATCCTTAAGTACCTGAAAAGGACCAAGGAAACGTTTCTCATTTATGGAGGTGATCAAGAGCTCGTCGTAAAGGGTTACGTAGATGCAAGCTTTGACACTGATCCGGATGACTCTAAGTGCCAAACCAGATATGTATCTATTATCAATGGGGGAGCAGTAAGCTGGTGAGGTTCCAAGCAGAGCGTTGGAGCCGATTCTACATGCGAAGCGGAGTACATTGCAGCCTCGGAGGCAGCAAAGGAAGGTGTCTAGATGAAGGAGTTCATGAAAGATCTTGGAGTAGTGCCAAGTGCACTGAATCCAGTGGATCTGTTCTGTGACAACACTAGTGCCAGTGCTCTGGCCAAGGAACCAAGGTTTCTCAAGAGGACCGGACACATAAAGCAACGCTTCAATTCCATCCGTGAGTACATCTATCACATAAAGCAACGCTTCAACTTGATTATATAAAATAATTGGGATATTTTATAGTAGCATTGTACCTGCAAAAGAAATAAACAAATGTCAGATTTATTAACAGAAAGTAAAAAAAAGAGGAAAGGCCAGGAGAAGCCGGCCCACTGGCCCATTGCCAGTAATCCCTGTCCTCTCGCCAGGAGGACAGGGGCACGCGCTCGCCGTGCGCGGGCACGCGCCGGACAGCTCCTCCCTGTCTGGCTGCTGGCCTGGAGGGCACGGAGAGCGCCAGCGCGAGGCCTCCTCACCGTGGCCTCTTTCTCCTCTCCCTCTCTCCCTCGCGAGCTCTCTCTCCCTCGCTCTCCCCCTCTCTTCCCGCCATGGCCGAGCTCCTCGCCGCCGTGCCGCCATAGTTCCAGCCACCCCCGCGCCTTTCTGAGCCTGCCAAAAGCCTCGCCGCTACCTCCTCGTCTTCCCCATGAAGCCAGTCAATGTCGGGATCCCTCCATCACACGTCGTCGCCGTTTCTTCCCTGCCGGCTGCCGAAGCTTCCCTCTGGCGATTCGAGGTCGTCTCCGCATCCCCGAGCTCGCCGTCTCCCCAAGCAACCCCGTCGTGAGTCCCTGCTCTATTTCCCCCTCCTCTAGCGGCGTGTCCCTCGCCGTAGGCGCTATTCCCCTTGCTGCCCAAAGCTCGCCGCCGCTCGAGTCGTCGCCGGCCGTAGCTCCGGTGGCCCCCGAGCCCCCTCTGCCGCAGCGTTGGATGCGTGCGTGCACGGGCTACCTCCCGGTGCCCTTCACGCGCCAAATGGTCGCCGAAGGCGCAACTCTGGCAAGTCGCCGCCATGCTTTTGGTCGCCGCCGGCCCCACTCCGATGGGCGCCGACGTGGCCGTCCATCAGGGGCTAATCCCACTGATTAATTAGGCCCCAGCCGCTGACTAGTGGGCCCTGAGGTGGGTCAAACCCCTGGTCGGCGCGGGAATTAGGCCTGTGTCACTAACGTGCGGGCCCCGCACGTCAGGTTTGACCTAGCCTGGTCAGCCGACCAGCTGACGTCGTAGTGACGTCAAGCTGACGCCATAATTCTATTTTTCTAGTTTTAAAATAATTCCAGAAATTGTTTAAAACTTCAAAAATTCATATAAATTAATATGTAAATCAGATGAAAATAATTTATATATGAAAATTTATCAAAAAAATCCAATGAATCCAATGGTGCTATTATCATGCATGTTAGAGCAATCTATGTAGATGAACATTGACATCTATTAATAGGTTAACTTATGGAATTTGACATGAAGAACGATTTTGAACCTATATTCAAACTCACTTCAAATTAACTTGGACAATAGTTGCATTAGCTCTTCCATACATGCTGCCATGTCATGATCATGCATCATATTGTTGCACTTGCGTGTATTGATTGCTATTTATCTGCATTACGGTAGGCCCTGCTTCTGAGGATATCCTCGACTATTCCAACGAAGGAGAAAACCTTCCCGCTACCCAGCAAGGCAAGCAACCCCCTTGATCATTCCGATAACATCCCACTCTCTCGCTCCTGCTCTTGTTTATTGCATTAGGACAAACACTCACTTGTCTGTCATACACGGTAGATGAACCTATTCTTTTGCATGACCTGTCATTGTCACAGTACATAGCTAAACCTTGCAACCTAGCATACCTGGTAGATGCTTGTGCCATGATGTGCTTAGCTTACCTTGCCTGCTATGCTAGCTATGCTTAGAGTTGTGTCAGGTCTGTTTCATCTGGTTGATGAACTAGAGTGAAACCATGTTGTTCCGATGTGATAAGCTTATGATGAACCCAATTTGGTAAAGGTGGCGATGAGAGGCTATGTACGAGTACATAGCGGGTTGTCTCATTGGGACCGTTCTTAGGAACCGAGTTTCGTGTTTGTGATCCAAGACTAGTTACTACCACATGCTAGGCCCTGAAATATGACCCCGCTCGACTTATCATTCGCTTAGTCCTTAGTCCAGGAGTTGCAAGTAGTTTCTGGTGTTTATAGCATGCTGGAGGTCATGTGTAGCGCTGACACTAGGGGTGGGTTACGACGCGGTAGGCAGTGGCACGGTGTACCAAGGGTCACCCGAATGGTGGGCTTGGGAACCCTGCGCACATCGTTTGGGACCGTAGCGGCAACTTCAGCTGGACTTCCATGCGGGTTCAGTCTCAAATAGGCGATAACCTGGACTAGAGGACTTATGTGATTGACGGTCATGGCCGACTCCCTCGTTGGGCTTCCGCTTGAAGGTTGCCGAGGTACATGGTTTTATGAGCACACAGCGATAAGTGGCGAGAGCGTGTGTGAAGAAGTACATCCCTGTAGGGTATGAAACTAATCGAATAGTTGCTTCCTCGGATATGGACTACTTGGAGAACTTATGTTGTTCATAGAAAATCAAATGGATACTCATAAAAATATCAAGACAAGTGTGAGTATCGTGGATGGCACTCTCCCAGGAGAGGCAAGTGAATCCATGGTGGTGTATTGTCATGGAGTTAGTGGACTCGTGTGCGATATCTAAAATTTAAACAAAGAGTTATAATTGTGTAGTGTAGGTTAGCCATGAGTCAAAGCTGGCATTGCTGCATAAACTCCACCACCGCCATTGTTGATACATGAGCATGAATAGACTAGGTCTGTTTCAAAGACTTGTTGAGTACGTTTGTACTCACGTGTGCTTAATAAATGTTACAGATGAGACCCAGGACCCATCAGGTGGGTTCTTTCTAGATGTCGACGATGCCGAATAGCTGGTGTCCCAGCTACGACCTTATGCTCTCTGGCGGGCTGTAGATAGTCAGGCCATGTGCCTTTTTACCCTTTCATCTGTCTGTACTCAGACAGCTTATGCTTTTGCTTGGTTTGTATGAACTTGTTTGTATGACTTGAGCGTCGGGTCATGTGACCCCTATCTGTAAGAGCATGTTATGCAAGGCTCGTCTGAGCCCCTTAAATAAAAGTTGTTGTATGGTTATGTTGTGATGCCATGGTTGTACTGTGCATATCGGGCATGTCGTGCGTACGTGTGACGTGCAACGGTATGTATGGGATCCGACACCTAGTCGTGTGCCTTTAGTAGTACTCTTTACGGGAAATTGCCTCTTTGTGCTTCCACCGAGCCATGGTAGCTTGCTACTGCTCCAGATACATTGATTAACCGACGTGTATCCATCTTTGCTGATGTGTCTGTCCCTTCGGGGAAATGTCTCGCAGTTTAATGGAGTCCCTATAGCCTGCTACGACTCGTCTATGTGCAGTGATGGCATTTATGTCTCACGGCGTAATGGAGTCCTTGTAGCTTGCTATGACTCGTCTACACACGCTTAAGGCCGACACCTGCATTGCTGGGTTACATATGCCTATTTCCGTACGGATGTGCCACTTGGGTTCTATGACTAGTCATGTTGGCCCAGGTTCTCTGTCGTTTGATTGCCAGCGACATGTTCACATACGTGAGCCAAAAGACGCAAACGGTCCCGGCTAAGGTAAGGCTGCAGCCGTGGAGCTTACCGTGTGTGAGGCCGCAAAGTGATGTGATATGTTACAGTCTGGATTCATATGACTTAGGATCGGGGTCCCGATATCGTTGGTATCAGAGCCTGACTGACTGTAGGACTACCAAGCCAAACCGGTCAAAGTTGAGTCTAGAAACACTATTGAAAAGTAGGGGAATTGATTGTGGAAGGGAACGTAAGGCTCATTTTACTCCTCTTCCAAGTTATTCTATTCTGAGTCATTCTCATCTTTTCTACGGGGATAAGAACTAGGCTTCTCATCTATTGCTTAGGATGATGAGTTACTAACCATGGACTACTAGCTAGTTTGTTTGCAAGTGTATGTCGGTACTTGAGTATTGTTGGTGTGACAAACAGATGGAGACGAGATTTGAGTCTAGAAAGTCGAGTGGCTATGCTTTTCCAATCTTTTGCAGTTGTCTCAAAATCCTTTTTGAGCAATTACAGCTGTTATGCTGTCCAATTTCTACTAGAGTCTCTAATGTCTTTGCATCATTCTCTGTTTCAGATGCCCCCTCGTCCTTCACGTCAGGTGGTCCGTCTGACCAGGTGCATCGATGTACCGGGTCACACGGACATGTCGGTTAGAGTTATGATGGAGGCTGACTACCGTTGGTACCTAGAGTACACAGTGGAGGAACAGTATCGAGATTTCAACCAGACTCAGTATCTGTGTACTGTTAAGATATATCTTTCATATCCTCGAGCTGTAGAGCCGCTTCACTGGACTTATGGATTAGGTGTCACCATAGACATGGCAGTTCAGGAGGCCGCCTACACCATGCTGACTATCATGAGGTTTCACCATGGTCTGCTTCAGAACACAGAGTTCTGTTATGTTCCTGCTTCCATGGAAGGAGAGGATAGCTATCTTAATGCAACCTACTATGATCATTCTCGTGAGGACCCTAGGATGCAGGTGACCGCTTAGATGTTGGAGAACAGGGACCGTGATGCACGTGCCCTTCGCATGGAGCTTTATGCCACCCGTGCACGTCTTTGTACAGCCCTAACGCAGTTGGCACCCGTCGTGCAGACACGATATGGAGATTTGGAGATGCTGACCCCATCGCGGACTCATCTGCCAACACACGTAGACTGGCCCGATGTTGGAGGCATCACCCCTCTTCGAGGACCGCTGTTGCCGCCAACAAGGGGACCAAGGCCACATCCGTGTCCTTAGGGTTACCAGGGATCACAGGCTAGAGTGTTTCCAAATCCTCAGGTTCAGCTCCTGGGTCACGGGGGTAACCTATATGAGGCATTCTACGGCGATGCTTGAGTACATGGATGTTAGTAGTAGTATGGTAGTAGTCGTATCGCCACAGTCCTACGTGTCTTGTGGGATATGACCGAGGTTGAGAGTTGAGTTTCGGAGGTGTAGATAGATAATGTATAGGAAGCTTGTAATGCCTCCGATGAGTTGTGTCATCTCTCCGTAGTTGTATTTGAGCTTGGTCTTGTACTGAACTATGTCATGGTGTGTATGAATCATGGTGTACATATGGTAGTTGTTATTACCATGTTGTTTGGGTGTTTACCCTGCATGCCATGTTGTCCAGTACATTCCTTATCTCATGTCTTAGAGTTGATGTCCTCTATGTCTCAGTTGTGGGTTTGTTTTCCCAGGATGATGGCAACTAGGAATAACCCCATGCCTGCCCCCGAGCAGGGCGAGGGAAGCCAGCCAAGGTAAGGGAACCTGCCACATACGCCTTCTTTGGCAGAAGTGATGCTTGAAGCTGAAAGGAACAAAAGGGAAACCAACAGGTTGTTGGAACGGATTGATCAGAACACAGCACGTGCTCCCCGCAATGATCACAATGATGGTGTGTCTCTCAGTGATTTCGTCAAGCTATGCCCACCTAAGTATCATCATTCGGTCGACCCGCTCGATGCGGATGACTGGCTGACCAGCATGTCCCGCAAGATCTGGGCTGCCAATGTGTCTGAGTCCAACAAGGTGACCTTTGCTACTTACTTTCTAGAAGGACCTGCCAATCCGTGGTGGGAAAGCTATGAAGCCATGCGTCCCGCAGGCCCCGCACCAACTTGGGCAGAATTCAGTGCAGCATTTCGTACCCATCACATCCCGGAAGGATGATGGATCGCAAAAGAGAGGAATTATGTGCTTTCACCCAGGGCAGACTGTCCGTGGATGCCTATAGCCGTGAGTTCAACAATCTTTCTCGCTATGCTCCGAAGGAAGCTTCAACTGATGCTAAGAAGCAGGCTAGGTTCCGCAAGGGACTTAACCCTGAGCTCCGTCGAGATTTGCGCCTGCATGAGTGCACAACCTTCCAGGCTCTCATCAACAAGGCTATCAATGCCGAGACTAGACAGACTGACTATGAGGCCACGAGGAAGCACAATCATGACTTCAGCCCCACATCTGGCTCGGGCTCCAACAAACGCTGGGTGTGGGTGCCCAACGCAGCTCTATCGCCAAGATACACCGCGAGGCCATCCTTCCAGGCACCTCGCCTAGCTCAGCCCAACCCTCCAGCCAGGCCATTTGGAGGTCCGCCTGCCAACGTTGCTCCTCGTGCCACCGTGGTCTGCTACCAATGTGGGGAACCAGGACACTACTCTCGTGAGTGTCCTCAGAACAATGCTAAGCCGTATGGACGTGGGAAGCCGGGAAAAGCCTTCTATGTGAAGCCAGCTCCTGCTCGTGGACGAGTGAACTATGTTTCTGCTGAGGAAGCCCTTGAGGATCCTGATGTTATCCTAGGTACGCTCATTGTCAATAGTCATCTAGCTTCTGTTCTATTTGATACTGGGGCATCTCGCTCTTTCATCTCAGAAAGTTATGCACAGTTGCATAACATGTCTTTTTGTGATATGCCTACTCCTTTAGTAGTTCAGACTCCTGGTTCAAAATGGCAAACTTCTAGGGTGAGCCATGACAATGAGATTCTGGTGGATAGGCTAGTCTTACTAGCATCCTTGATAGCCCTCAAGTCTTCGGACATCAATACCATCTTAGGCATGGATTGGATGAAAGCCCACTATGCTAAGATTAATACTCATACTAGGAATGTTCAACTTACACATCCATCGGGTGAGATAGTTAATTTCTCCACTCGAGCAACCAAGTGTCAACTCTATTCCCTCAATGCTAGCCCTCTTCCAGAATTAGAAGATATTTCGGTAGTCCGTGACTTCCCGGATGTCTTTCCAGAAGAACTGCCAGGAATTCCACCTGTCAGAGATGTTGACTTTGTGATAGAGCTCATTCCAGGGACTGTCCCAATAGCCAGAAGACCCTATAAGATGGCACCCTTAGAACTAGCCGAACTTAAAATTCAACTTGATGAGGCTTTGAAGAAAGGTTTCATCCGTCCTAGTTCTTCTCCTTGGGCTTGTCCCGCCCTCTTCGTCAAGAAGAAGGATGGATCGGATCGGATGGTTGTGGATTATCGGCCAGTGAATCTGGTCACCCTAAAGAACAAGTATCCGCTCCCTAGGATCAACGATTTGTATGATCAACTCGCTCGATCCTCTGTCTTTTCCAAAATGGATTTGAGGTTGGGATACCATCAAATCAGAATTAGAAACGGGGACATTCCAAAAACGGCTTTTGTTACGCGTTATGGCCAATACGAGTACACCGTCATGTCCTTCGGTTTAACCAATGCCCCAGCCACCTTCTCTCGCTTGATGAATTCGATCTTCATGGAGTATTTGGATAAATTCGTCATGGTTTACCTCGACGACATACTCATCTACTCAAAGAACGAACAGGAACATGGCGAGCATCTAAGGCTGGTAATGAAACTTCGAGAGCACCGTCTGTATGCCAAATTCTTCAAGTGTGAATTTTGGTTGCCATAAGTGACCTATCTAGGCCACGTGATCTCCGGTAAAGGTATTGCTATCAATCCCGAGAGAGTTTGGGCCGTCCTTGATTGGAATCAACCTGAATTGATTAAGCAAGTTCGGAGTTTCCTTGGCTTAGAGAGCTATTGTCGCCGCTTTGTCGAGAATTTCTCCAAGGTTGCGAAACCTCTGACTGAACTCCTCAAGAAAGATAAAAATTTCGAGTGGATTCCACAATGCAAGCACAGTTTTCAGGAGTTGAAAACACGACCGACCTCTGCTCCCGTTCTGGTGCCACCAGATTTCTCTAAGGACTTTGTTATCTATTGCGACGCCTCGCGACAAGGATTAGGTTGCATTCTCATGCAAGATCGCCATGTGATTATATACACATCTCGATAGTTGCGTCCACATGAGGATAATTATCCAACACATGATCTTGAGCTTGCAGCTATGGTCCATGCACTGAAAACCTTGCAACATTACCTTCTGGGTAATCGTTGCGAAATTTGCACTGATCACCAAAGTCTGAAATATATTTTCACCCAGCCGGATTTGAATCTCAGGCAAAGACAGTGGGTTGAGTTGATTACAGATTGCGACTTAGGGATAACTTACACCCCGGGGAAAGCCAATGTCATGGCTGATGCACTAAGTCATAAGTCTTATTGTAACAATCTGATGTTACAACAACGTCAACCACTTCTCTATGAGGAATTTCGGAAGTTGAACCTTCACATTGTTCCTCAAGGACTCCTTTCCAACCTGGTGGCGAAACCTACTCTTAAGGATCAAATTATAGCTGGCCAAAAGCGTGATAAGGGTATTTCCCGGATCAAAGAGAACCTCGTTAGCGGTATTGCTAAGGGTTTCTCTATTGATGATCAAGGTGTGGTGTTATTTTAGAACCGTTTGATGGTTCCCAAGAGCGAACATCTTCGGCAGCTAATTCTTGAGGAGGCTCACGATTCTCCTCTCACAATTCATCCGAGTAGTACCAAGATGTATCAGGACCTACACCAGAGGTTCTGGTGGACTAGGATGAAGAGAGAAACTGCTCAGTTCGTTGCTAACTGCGCCGTTTGTCGTCGCGTGAAAGCAGAACATCAAAGGCCTGCTGGCACCCATCAACCTTTAGCTATTCCTGAATGGAAATGGGATAAGGTCGGTATGGATTTCATTACCGGATTTCCCAGGAATAAGACATGGAATAATGCTATCTTTTGTGGTCATCTACCGCCTTTCCAAAGTGACTCATTTTCTTCCTGTTCGGGAGAGTATAACTACTAGCCAGCTAGCGGAGTTATATGTTCCCTGAATAGTTTCCCTTCATGGTGTTCCTTTGGATATTAACTCAGACCATGGAAGTATCTTTACTTCCCGATTTTGAGAAAGTTTTCAAACCGCTATGGGGACTCATCTATCCTTTAGCACTGCTTTCCACCCGCAATCAAGTGGTCAAGTTGAGTGAGTCAATCAAATCCTTGAAGACAAGCTCCAAGCTTGTGTTATATCCTTCGGTATGAACTGGGAGAAATGTCTTCCATTTGCCGAATTTGCTTATAACAATAGTTATCAATCAAGCTTGGGCAAAGCCCCTTTTGAAGTTCTCTATGGACGAAGGTGTCGAACACCTCTTAACTGGTCAGAAACCGGAGAGAGGCAACTCTTTGGTCCGGATATGATCCAGGATGCAGAGGAGCAAGTTCGCATTATTCGTGAAAAGTTGAAAACATCCCAATCTCGTCAAAAGAGCCAATATGACCGCCATCATAAGGCTGTGACCTATGAAGTTGACGAGAAGGCTTACCTTCGGGTTACACCTCTGAAGGGTACCCATCGATTCAGTATCAAGGGCAAGTTGGCTCCTTGTTACATTGGACCCTTTCGCAGTCTTGCTAAACGAGGAGAGGTTGCCTACCAATTGGAACTTCTGCCGCATCTTTCCAAGGTTCATGATGTCTTCAACGTCTCGCAACTCAGACATTGCTTCTCGGACCCTGTCCATGAAGTAGACCACGAAGCGCTTGATCTCCAAGATAACCTTACATATCGAGAATACCCTGTTCGTATTCTTGATCAAGTTGCACGTACCACTCGATGTCGGAACATCAAGTTTCTCAAGGTATAGTGGTCACACCATTCTGAAAAGGAGGCCACATGGGAAAGAGAAGATCGTCTTCGACTAGAGTACCCCGCGCTCTTCCCGACGACTTCAAAATCTCGGGACGAGATTCTTTTGAGTGTGGGTGAGTTGTCACATCCCTAGCTAGATGTCATAGGACAACATGTGTGTGCATCATGTTTCAATTTTGCATCAACATGAAATGGGGACTAAAAGATACCCCAAGCTCACATTTGAATCAAATTAATTCAAAGTTATGAAAACTCAACAAATTTAAAATGTCCATACAAAATGTTCCCTATGTTTGATAAATATGGACATGATTATAACAGGGGCCATTTTAAATATTTGAACAACTATAGAAATTTAAAAATAAATGATAAAGCCTCTGAAAATGCCAAATAAAGCATTATCATTACTTTATATTTCAAAATATCCTGAAACTTTTTATGGGAGTTTGAAATATTCAAACTTGATTATATAAAATAATTGGGATATTTTATAATAGCACTATACCTGCAAAAGAAATAAGCAAATGTTAGATTTATTAAAAGAAAGTAAAAAAAAAGAGGAAAGACCACGAGAAGCCGGCCCACTGGCCCATTGCCAGTCATCCCTGTCCACTCGCCAGGAGGACAGGGGCACACGCTCGCCGCCCGCGGGCATGCGCTGGCCAGCTCCTCCCTGTCTGGCTGCTGGCCTGGAGGGCACGGAGAGCGCCAGCACGAGGCCTCCTCGTCGTGGCCTCTTTCTCCTCTCCCTCTCTCCCTCGCGAGCTCTCTCTCCCTCGCTCTCCCCCTCACTGCCCACCATGGCCGAGCTCGTCGCTGTCGCGCTGCCATAGTTCCAGCCACCCCCGCGCGTTTCGGAGCCAGCCAAAAGCCTCGCCGCGACCTCCTCGTCCTCCCCATAAAGCCAGTCGACACTGGGAGCCATCCATGACGCGCCGTCACCGTTTCTTCCCAGCCAACCGCCAAAGCTTCCCTCCGGCGATTCGAGGTCGTCCACGCGTCCCCGAGCTCGCCATCTCCCCCAGCAACCCCGTCGTGAGCCCCTGCTCCGTTTCCCCCTCCTCTAGCGGCATGTCCCTCGCCGTAGGCGCCGTTCCCCTTGCTGCCCGAAGCTCGCCACCGCTCGGGTCGTCGCCGGCCGTAGCTCTGGTGGCCCCCGATCCCCCTCTGCCGCAGCGTTGGATGCGCGCGTGCACGGGCTACCTCCCGGTGCCCTCCGCGCACCAAATGGTCGCCGGAGGCGCAACTCCGACGAGTCGCCGCCGTGCTTTTGGTCGTCGCCGGCCTGGCTCCGGTGGGCGCCGACGTGGCCGACCATCAGGGGCTAATCCCCCTGATTAATTAGGCCCCAGCCGCTGACTAGTGGGCCCTGAGGTGGATCAAACCCCTGGTCAGCGCAGGGGTTAGGCCTGTGTCACTAACGTGCGGGCCCCGCACGTCAGGTTTGACCTAGCCTGGTCAGCCGACCAACTGACGTCGTAGTGACGTCAAGCTGACGCCATAATTCTATTTTTCTAGTTTTAAAATAATTCTAGAAATTGTTTAAAACTTCAAAAATTCATATAAATTAATATGTAAATCAGATGAAAATAATTTATGTATGAAAATTTATCAAAAAAATCCAATGAATCCAATGGTGCTATTATCATGCATGTTAGAGCAATCTATGTAGATGAACATTGACATCTATTAATAGGTTAACTTATGGAATTTGAAATGAAGAACGATTTTGAACCTATATTCAAACTCACTTCAAATTAACTTGGACAATAGTTGCATTAGCTCTTCCATACATGCTGTCAGTTCATGATCATGCATCATATTGTTGCACTTGCGTGTATTGATTGCTATTTATCTGCATTACGTAGGCCCTGCTTCTAAGCATATCCCCGAGTATTCCAACGAAGGGGAAAACCTTCCCGCTACCCAGCAAGGCAAGCAACCCCCTTGATCATTCTGATAACATCCCACTCTCTCGCTCCTGCTCTTGTTTATTGCATTAGGACAAACGTTCACTTGTTTGTCATACACGGTAGATGAACCTATTCTTTCGCATGACCTGTCATTGTCACAGTAAATAGCTATCCCTTGCAACCTAGCATACCTGGTAGATGCTTGTGCCATGATGTGCTTAGCTTACCTTTCCTGCTATGCTAGCTATGCTTAGAGTTGTGTTAGGTCTGTTTCATCTAGGTGATGAACTGGAGTGAAACCATGTTGTTCCGATGTGATAAGGTGATGATGAACCCGATTTGGTAAAGGTAGCAATGAGAGGCTATTTAGAAGTACATAGCGGGTTGTCTCATTGGGACTGTTCTTAGGAACCGAGTTCTGTGTTTGTGATCCAAGACTAGTTACTACCACATGCTGGGACCTGAAATATGACCCCGCTCGACTTATCATTCGCTTAGTCCTTAGTCCAGGAGTTGCAAGTAGTTTTTGGTGTTTATACCATGCTGGAGGCCGTGCATAGCGCTGACCCTAGGGGTGGGTTACGACACGTTAGGCAGTGGCACGGTGTACCAAGGGTCACCCGAATGGTGGGCTTGGGAACCCTGCGCACATCATTTGGGCCGTAGAGGCAACCTCGGCTGGACTTCCGTGCGGGTTCAGTCTCAAATAGGCGATAGCCTCTACTAGAGGTCTTATGTGATTGACGGTCGTGGCCGACTCCCTTGTTGGGCTTCCGCTTGAAGGTTGTCGAGGTGCATGGTTTTATGAGCACACAGTGATAAGTGGTGAGAGCGTGTGTGAAGAAGTACACCCCTGCAGGGTATGAAACTATTCGAATAGCCACGTCCTTGGAAATGGACTACTTGGAGAACTTATGTTGTTCATAGATAATCAAATGGATACTCATAAAAATATCAAGACAAGTGTGAGTATCGTGGATGGCACTCTCCCAGGAGAGGGAAGTGAATCCATGGTGGTGTATTGTCATGGATTTAGTGGACTCGTGTGCGATATGTAAAATTTAAACAAAGAGTTAAAATTGTGTAGTGTATGTTAGCCATGAGTCAAAGATGGCATTGCTGCATAAACTCCACCACCCCCATTGCTGATACATGAGCATGAATAGACTAGGTCTATTTTAAAGACTTGCTGAGTACGTTTGTACTCATGTTTGCTTAATAAATGTTGCATATGAGACCCAGGACCCATCAGGTGGGTTCTTTCTAGATGTCGACGATGCCGAATAGCTGGTGTCCCAGCTATGACCTTATGCCTTGTGGCGGGCTGTAGATAGTCAGGCCATGTGCCTTTTTACCCTTTCATCTGTCTGTACTCAGACAGCTTATGCTTTCTCTTGGTTTGTATGAACTTCTTTGTATGACTTGAGTGTCGGGTCATGTGACCCCTATCTATAAGAGCATGTTATGCAAGGCTCGTCTGAATCCCGTAAATAAAAGTTGTTGTATGGTTATATTGTGATGCCATGATTGTATCTATGCATATCGGGCATGTCGTGCGTATGTGTGACATGCAACAGTATGTATGGGATCCGACACCTAGTTGTGTGCCTTTAGTAGTACTCTTTACGGGAAACTGCCTCTTTGTGCTTCCACCGAGCCATGGTAGCTTGCTACTTCTCCGGACACATTGATTGACCAGCATGTATCCTTCTTTGCTGCTGTGTCTGTCCCTTCGGGGAAATGTCTCGCAGTGTAATGGAGTCCTTGTAGCCTGCTACGACTCGTCTAAAAATTGCTCAGGCATGTATTTGAAAAATGTTCAATGTGAAGTGATGGCATTTATGTCTCACGACATAATGGAGTCCTTGTAGCTTGCTATGACTCGTCTACACACGCTTGAGGCCGACACCTGCATTGCTGGGTTACGTATGCTTGTTTCCATACAGATGTGCCACTTGGGTTCTATGACTAGTCATGTCGGCCCGGGTTCTCTGTCGTTTGATTGCCAGCGACATGTTCACATACGTGAGCCAAAAGACGCAAACGGTCCCGGCTAAGGTAAGGCTGCAGCCATGGAGCTTACCATGCATGAGGCCACAAAGTGATGTGCTATGTTGCAGTCTGGATTCATATGACATAGGATCGGGGTCCTGACAACATCAAGGAGGAGGACATAAATATTTCCAAGGTGCACACGAATCTGAATGTCGCAGACCCATTGACTAAACCTCTTCCTAGGGCTAAACATGATCAACACCAGAACTGTATGGGTGTTAGACTCATTACAATGTAAATCACATAGTGATGTGAGCTATAAGAGTCACTCTAGTGCAAGTGGGGGACTGCTAGAAATATGCCCTAGAGGCAATAATAAATGGTTATTATTATATTTCCTTGTTCATGATAATCGTTTATTATCCATGCTATAATTATATTAACTGGAAACACATTGCATGTGTGGATACATAGACAACACTTTGTCCCTAGTATGCCTCTAGTAGACTAGCTCGTTGATCAAATATGGTCAAAGTTTCCTAGCCACGAACATAAGATTTCTTTTGATGACGGGATCACATCATTAGGAGAATGATGTGATGGACAAGACCCAAACTTAAACAAAGCATATGATCGTGTTAGTTTATTGCTATAGTATTCTGCATGTCAAGTATTTGTTCCTATGACCATGAGATCATGCAACTCACTGACACCGAAGGAATACCTTGTGTGTATCAAACGTCACAATGTAACTGGGTGACTATAAAGATGCTCTAGAGGTATCTCCGAGGGTGTCTGTTCAGTGGACATGGATCAAGACTGGGATTTGTTACTCCGTGTGGCGGGGAGGTATCTCAAGGCACACTCGGTAATACAACATCAAAACAAGCCTTCCAAGCAATGTGACTAAAGTGTTAGCCACGGGATCTTGTATTACAAAACGAGTAAAGAGACCTGCCGGTAATGAGATTGAACTAGGTATAGAGATATCGACGATCGAATCACAGGCAAGTAACATACCGAAGAACAAAGGGAACTGCATACGGGATTAACTCAATCCTTGACATAGAGGTTTAATTGATAAAGATCTTCATAGAATATGTAGGAACAAATATGGGCATCTAGGTCCCGCTATTGGTTATTAACCGTAGTGGTGTCTCAGTCATGTCTACATAGTTCTTGAACCCGTAGGGTCTGCACACTTAACGTTCGGTGACATTTCGGTAGTATAGATTTATGTATGGTGGTGACCGAAGTTTGTTCGGAGTCCCGGATGAGAACCCCGGACGTCACGAGGTGCTCTGGAATCGTCTGGAGGTAAAGATTGATATATAGAAATCTCGTTTTGGTCACCGACACAAGCTCCCCTAACCCTATTCTTTGGCCTATAAATTCCCAAATATTCCATCATTATCAGAAAGAGCCACAAAAACACTTTTCCGCTGCCATAAGCCTCCATTCCTGAGAGATCCAATCTTGGAGCCTTTTCTAGTAATCTGCCCAAGGGGGTTTCGACCATGGAGGGCATCTACATCAACTCCATTGCCCCTCCGATGATGCATGAGTAGTTCAGCACAGACCTACGGGTCCATAGCTAGTAGCTAGATGGCTTGTTCTCTCTCTTTGCTTCTCAATACCATGTTCTTCATGATCTTCATGGATATATATCTGATGTAATAATCTTTTGTGGTGTGTTTGTCGAGATCCAATGAATTGTGGGTTTGTGTTCAGATTATCCATGAATATTATTTGAGTCTTTCCTGAATTCTTATATGCATGATTTCATATCTTTGCAAGTCTCTTCGAGTTATTGGTTTGGTTTGGCCAACTAGATTGGTAATTCTTGCAATGCGAGAAGTGCTTAGTTTTGGGTTCAATCTTGCGGTGTCCTCACCCAGTGAGAAAGTAGGGGCAGTGAGGCATGTATTGTATTGTTGCCATCAAGGGTAAAAGGATGGGGTTTTCATCACATTGCTTGAGCTTATCCCTCTACATCATGTCATCTTACTTAATGCGTTACTCTGTTCTTCATGAACTTAATGTTGGGGGACGTTGCATGGGAAACAAAAAAATTCCTACGCACACGCAGATATATCCATGGTGATGAGCATCTACGAGAGGGAGAGTGGATCTACGTACCCTTGTAGATCGCTAAGCGGGAAGCGTTAAGAAACGCGTTTGGTGTAGTCGAACGCCTTTGCGATCCAAATCGCCGTGCGTCCCGCGATCCAATCACGATCCATCCCGCGATCCAATCACGATCTGTCCCGCGAGCTTGATCACGATCCGTCCCACGAACTTGATCACGATCCTTCCGATCTAGTGCCGAACGGACGGCACCTCCACGTTCAGCACACGTACAGCTTGATGACGATCTCTATCGTCTTGATCCAGCAAGAAGGAGCGTAGAGGAATAAGATTTCTCTGGCAGCATGACGGCGCTCCGGCGATGGTGGTGGAGTTGTTCAGGCAGGGCTTCGCCTAAGCACTGCAGAAATCCGATCTAGAGAAGAAACTATGGACTAGAGGGTAGGGTTGCACGTGGCTGAAAATCTTGTGCAAAAACCCTAAAACCCTCTAGTGTATATAGGAGGAGAGGAGGAGAGGAGGAAGCCTTGGCTTCCAAGCCAAGGAGGCTCGGCCGAACCAGGAGGGAGGAGTCCACCTCCTCCACTCCTAGTGGGATTAGGACTCCTTCCTTATTTTATCTTTTTTGCCTTTTTCCACCTTTTTCCTTTTGGGTTTTTCTTCCGAGCCGCATGGGCCTTGTGTGGGACTTCCACCAGCCCACAAAGGGCTGGTATTCACTCTTCCACAGCCCATGAAGCTTCTTGGGTCAAAATACCCCTCCCGGTGGTCTCCCAGTACACTACCGATGAGCCCGAAACTTTTCCGGCGACCAAAACAGGACTTCCTATATATGAATATTTACCTCCGAACCATTCCGGAGCTCCTCGTGACTTCCGAGATCTCATCCAGGACTCCGAACAACCTTCGGTCACCACGATACATAACTCTATACTACCGAAACATCACCAAACCTTAAGTGTGCAGACCCTGCGGGTTCAAGAACTATGTAGACATGAACGAGACACCTCTAAGATCAATAACCAATAGCGGGACCTGGATGCCCATATTGGTTCCTACATATTCTACCAAGATCTTTATCGGTCGAACCTCTATGTCAAGGATTCAATTAATCCCGTATGATATTCCCTTTGTTCTTCGGTATGTTACTTGCCCGAGATTCAATCGTCGGTATCTTCATACCTAGTTCAACCTCGTTACTGCCAAGTCTCTTTACTCGTTTCGTAATACAAGATCCCGTGACTAACACTTAGACACATTGCTTGCAAGGCTCATTGTGATGTTGTATTACCGAGTGGGCCCTGAGACACCTCTCCGTCACACGGAGTAACAAATCCCAGTCTTGATCCATGCCAACTCAACAAACACCCTCGGAGATACCTGTAGAGCACCTTTATAGTCACCTAGTTACGTTGTGATGTTTGATACACACAAGGCACTCCTCCGATGTTCGTGAGTTGCATGATCTCATGACCATAGGAACACATACTTGACATGTAGAAAACAGTAGCAATAAACTGACACGATCATATGCGATGTTTGTAGATTGGGTCTTGTCCATCACATCATTCTTCTAATGATGTGATCCCGTTATCAAATGACATCACATGTCAATGGCTAGGAAACCTTGACCATCTTTGATCAACGAGCTAGTTCACTAGAGGCATACTAGGGACAAAGTGTTGTCTATTTACCCACACATGTAATGTGTTTCCAATTAATACAATTATAGCATGGATAATAAACGATTATCATGAACAATGAAATATAATAGTAAACACTTTATTTATTGCCTCTAGGGCATATTTCCAACAGTCTCCCACTTGCACTAGAGTCAATAATCTAGCTCACATCACTATGTGATTTACATTGTAATGAATCGAACACCCATGCAGTTCTGGTGTTGATCATGTTTAGCCCTTGGAAGAGGTTTAGTCAATGAGTCTGCAACATTCAGTTTCGTGTGCACTTTGCAAATATTTATGTCCTTCTCCTCGATGTAATCGCGGATGGAGTTGAAGCGTTGCTTTATGTGTCTGGTCCTCTTGTGAAACCTTGTTTCCTTGGCCAGAGCAATGGCACCAGTGTTGTCACAGAACAGGTTCATTGGATTCAGTGCACTGGGCACTACTCCAAGATCTGTCATGAACTGCTTCATCCAGACACCTTCCTTCGCCGCCTCCGAGGCTGCAATGTACTCCGCTTCACATGTAGAATCGGCTACCACGCTTTGCTTGGAACTGCACCAGCTTACCGCTCGCCCGTTAAGAATAAATATGTATCCGATTTGTGACTTAGAGTCATCCGGATCAATGTCAAAGCTTGCGTCGACGTAACCCTTTACGACGAGCTCTTCATCACCTCCATAAACGAGAAACATTTCCTTAGTCCTTTTCAAGTACTTAAGGATATTCTTGACCGCTGCTGTTCCATTCCAGGATCACTTTGAAACCTTCCGGCCATACTTATGGCAGGCTGACATCGGGTCTTGTGCACAGCATTGCATACATGATAGAGCCTATGGCTGAAGCATAGGGGATGACATTCATCTTTTCTTTATCCTCTACAGTCACTGGGCATTGAGTCTTACACAACTTCACACCTTGTAACACAGGCAAGAACCCCTTCTTGGACTGATCCATTTTGAACTTCTTCAAAACTTTATCAAGGTATGTGCTCTGTGAAAGTGCTATTAAGCGTCTCGATCTATCTCTATAGACCTTAATGCCTAATATGAAAGCAGCTTATCCTAGGTCCTTCATTGAAAAACTCTTGTTCAAATATTCCTTCACGCTTTCCAGCATTTCTATATTGTTTCCAATCAGCAATATGTCATCCACATATAATATTAGAAACGCCATAGAGCTCCCACTCACTTTCTTGTAAATACAAGCTTCTCCATAAACTTGTATAAACTCGAACGCTTTGATCACCTCATCAAAACGCTTATTCCAACTCCGAGATGCTTGCACCAGCCCATAAATGGATCGCTGGAGTTTGCAAACTTTGTCAACATTATCTGGATCGACAAAACCTTTTGGTTGCATCATATACAACTCTTCCTCAAGGAAACCATTGAGGAACGCTGTTTTGACATCCATCTCCCAAATTTCATAGTCGAAATAAGCAGCTATTGTCAACATGATTCTAACAGACTTAAGCATCTCTACGAGTGAGAAGGTCTCATTGTAGTCAACTCCTAAAACTTGTGAAAAAACCTTTGCCACAAGTCGAGCTTTATAGAAAGTGACATTACCGTTCGCGTCTGTCTTCGTCTTAAAGATCCATTTGTTCTAAATGGCCTTTCACCCTTCAGGTAATACTTCCAAAGTCCATACTTTGTTTTCATACATGGATCCCATCTCGGATTTCATGGCCTCTAACCATTTCTCGGAATCCGGGCCCATCAGTGCTCCTCCATAGCTCGTAGGTTCATTGTTATCCAACAACATGACCTCTAAGACAGGGTTGTCGTACCACTCAGGAGTAGTACGCGGCCTTGTCAACCTATGAGGTTCAATAGTAGCTTGATCCGAAGCTTCATGATCATCATCATTAACTTCCTCTTCTACCGTCGTAGGTTCCACAGAAACATCTTTCTGCGTTGCGCTACTTTCTGGCTAAAGTAAAGGTTCAATAACCTCATCAACATCTATTTTCCTCCCACTCAATTCTTTCGAGAGAAACTCTTTCTCAAGAAATGTCCCGTTCTTAGCGACAAACACTTTGCCTTCGGATCTGAGATAGAAGGTATACCCGACTATCTCTTTTGGGTATCCTATGAAGACGCATTTTTCCGCTTTGGGTTCCAGCTTTTCAGGCTGAAGCTTTTTGACATAAGCATCACATCCCCAAACTTTAAGAAACGACAACTTTGGCCTGTTGCCAAACCACAGTTCATATGGCGTCGTCTCAACGGATTTCGATGGTGCCCTATTTAAAGTGAATGCAATTGTCTCTAATGCGTAACCCCAAAACGATAGTGGCAATTTTAACTTTGGAACATGTTATGCGAAGGTTAGATATCATTGAAAATAAAGTTGATACTATAGAGATAATTGAAAACTTGGATAAAAATATCCATAATCATATCACTCAATATGGATCTAAGGTAGGAGTTACTCTAAAAAACCTAAGGGAAAAGCAACCCATAGTTAATGAAAAATTGGATCAAGATTCCTTTAGAGTAGGAAAGCTAGAGGACATTATTACCAACTTGGGTTCCGCTTTTGCTGCTGTTCAAACCACTCCTGAATTTCCATTTTCTAAGGATGCCAAGTTTGTTTACGTTCCCAAGAATAAGAGTGAATCCTCTATTAAAGGGACGAAGATCTTAAGATGATAAGTGTTCACCCTAATTTTATCAACAATATCGGGAACCAATTGCTACAAGAGAATTTCTTGACTTTTTGCCTAGGAGTATGATCTTTGATAAAACCAAAGAACCTCCTGGATTTGAGAAGGCCCTCACAAAAATTGCCAATACCAAAGATGACAATACCTAGATCTATTGTGTTTTGCCTAGCTATGGGCGTTAAACAATAGCGCTTGTTGGGAGGCAACCCAATTTTATTTTGCTTTCTGCTTTTTGCTTCTATTTTGGTGTGTTTGGCACATTATTACTTCTGTAGTAATTGTGCTTTTGTGTTTTGATTAGTGTTTGAGCCAAGTAAAACCTTTGGGGTGATCTATGGTAGTTGTTGATTTGATCCTGCAGAAAAACAGAAACTTTTGTGCTCAGTACAGGAATTTCGTAAAAATTTAAGAGCGTCAAATTGATCTGAAATTTTTACACAAGATTGATATTCAAATTTCCCTAAATTTTCTAATTTTTCAGAATTTGTAGATGTCACACCATGTGTTTGTAGCACATTTATATGTTTGGGTTTATAAAATTTGGAGCCAAATAAAACTTTTTCAAAGTGCTTGTGCTTGTTTGCAATGATGTTTGCTTGCTTGATGATTGTGGTATGGCACTCCAAGATTCTATTCCACTTCATGTTCATCTTCCATGTCCCAAACCTCTTGCCCAATGATCATGCCACGTGAATAGCGCCCAAAACTATTTTTATCAAATTTTGTTTTAACCAAAAATTATTTATTTAGGTTTTCAAAACCCCCTGAAATGAGGTTTGCACTTCAAGTCCTCAAATTGGGTGGATTCTTCTTCCCAAAAGACTTTAATTGAAACCTATTAGATATAAGACTTCCCAAAACCACAAAATATTACTTTTAAAGATTATTTTCAAATTTTATTTAAAAGCTTTTTCTTAAAGCCAGGAATGGTTTGTCCTAGGGAAAATTATTTAAATGCTTTGAAAATATTTGAGAAAATTTAGGGAAACTCGATGGACATATATTTTACATATATATGAGTTTCAACAAAAGGGCATGGGCAAAGCATGGGCAAAACCCCTCAAAACCCTTTCTGTTCAAATCAAACTTTTGAAATATTTCTATAAGAAATATTCTCAATAAATTCTAGGAAAATTCCAGCAAGTCAACACTATCATAAGTGATGATCTTGCAAAGTTTCATCTTAATACAAATTAATTTGGTTCATCAAACCATCCCAAAACCCTTCCTGTTCAGATTCAAATTTGAGCAACTTTACCTTGTGAAGTGTCTCCCCTTGACCTCAAACTTTGTGGGCATGCTATAATGACCAAATAGTGATGCTACACTACGTGGTGCATCAAGGGTTAAAGCCTAGCATCACTAGATCTACAAAAACTTGATTCTGTTAATTTCTAGGGTTTATCAGGTTTCCAATGTCAACTTTTCCCACTTGAGCTCAGACTTGGTGAATCCTCTCATTTTTACCTAGCCCTTGACCCTGTTGAATATCTCACTAAGATGGTAAAATTTTCTTACCCAAACCCCCATCAAACACCTTTTGGTGAAATGGTAAAACCACCATTTCCACCCCTTTCTCTTTTACCCTTGCCCCCAGATTTTTACCACAGCCTCTTGTAGTTACCTTTAACCTCAAGTAAAAGTCTCATGGCCATAGCTCAAGTGTGATGTGGTGAAAAAACCCATGTACCTCCCTGGCAGCATCTTTTTCTACCCCTCTCCCCCTTTCCTTCTACCCTAAGGCTCCTTCAGAGCCCTCCCTAGCTCCTCCTAGCCCTTGGGCATCTCCTATAGCCCCTAGACACAAGAAGACATGCGAGTGGGCATAAAATATGCCAGGGCACGCCATATGGGCACTCTGGAGCATGCTACAGTGCGATCCCGCACTGTAGCCGCCCCTGCCCGGCGCCGCCCGACACCCTTGGGCCTCCCCGGCATGTCCTCCTTGTCGGCCTCGACATCCGCGACACAGCAGGCGGTCGGCCCCTCTCTCTCCTCCCCTCCTTCGCGCGCGTACGGCACCGCCCGAACCGGCTAGTGGCCGCGCTCGCACGCGCGCACCTCCGAGTCCCCCTCCTAGCTGCCCTTCCCTTCTCCTGGGCGCGGACAGCGTCCACGAAGCCCCCAGACACGGCCCGGCTCGCCCCCGTGGCCCGTGGTGATGCCCTGGTCCTCACCGGCGCACCACGTCCACGGTGGACCGGCAACCCCCCTATTTCAGTGCCTCCCCGAGCCCCTGCCCGCCTCTCCTCGCTCTCCCCCTTCCTCCGCAACTCCCATGTGCCCAGCCCCTTCGCCCCCCGTGGACGGGAACCCGCGGCTTGAGCAAACCCTTGCGCCGTCGGGCACCCCCCTCACCGGCGTTCCCCTCTCCCTCGGCGACCCCCGCGGCCACCCACCAACGTGCGATGGCCCCCTGAGCGCGCCGGTGCCATCTGTTCCATCCGCCGCGGCCTGGAGCCCCTCCGATGAGCCCCCCCTCCGCTCCTGTCATGAGGAGAGGGGTAACAGGTGGGGCCCACCTGTCATCCCCTCACCCCCTCCTCTCTTGCTGGCAGGCCGGGCCCGCGGGCAGGTTTAAAATCAAACTTGCCGCGCGCGGCGCCTCACCTGGACCGGCTTCCCTCTGTGGGCCGATATCGGCCGGGCATTTTGGCCCAAGGGGCATAGTACCCCCTTTTCCTTTTATTTTCTGTTTAACTTTCAAAAAATCCCCTAGAGCCCAAATTAATTCCAAATCCAAATATTCTTTCACCTAAATTCTTATAATACTCCATAGAATTTACTAGTGCCATTTGTAAAAATATTTGAAAATATTTTATGTACTGTTTTAATTTAAAACCCTATTTGGGAAATATCAGCCCCTGTCTTAAATGTTTTTGAAAATATTTCTAAGCTCAAAACCATAAACAAACATTTTTAACATGGTCTTTAGCATTTATCAGAGTAGGGTAGAATTTTTGATAGTAGCTTGTGTGCTCTATTTTTGTGTGTTGCTTATTTTTATCGCTTTATTTCGCGACGATAGATCACGCAATTGACGAACAAGTTGGACCCGAAGACTTCAAAGACCCCGGATACTTTGTTGAGCCAGGCAAGCAGCCCTTTGACCATGTTAAGAAACTTTTTCATGCATGTCATATAACACTTGTTGTTTCGATGATTGATCATTATGAGGTGTTCCCCCTTCGGTGGGTTGCCTCCGATACTTTTACCGTTGACGCTTGCATCAAGCACGACTGACGAGGATATGTAAATAGGGTAGGGTCCTAGGCACAGCCTACATACCCTACCTAAGGACACCACATGGGAGGACTTGAAGATCAAGCATGAACTTCCGAGTGGATCCCTGGAGACATTCAAAGTCACTCAATAATAATCCACTTGGAAACTCCCGCTCTCACTCGGCAGTCGCGTATCACTCGGAAGACCTCGCTTTCACTCAACGCCAGAAGACCAGTAGCCATCATAAGAGCCCAACGAGCAGACGCTGGTTTAATGGTCATTAATAGCTTTTATTACGTACGTTACCTGTAACGGCAGACTTTAATCCCACGACTAGGCCCTCTGATGCGGGGCAGTTATGAGGGGCAGCAAACTCTATATAAGCCACCCCTCCCCTCCTCCACAAGGGTTCGCAACCATTGTAATATCTATACTCCACTCGAGATAAAGCTCCCGAGCACTGAGACGTACGGCTGTTACCTCCACGAGAGGGGCCTGAACTCATACATCTTTGTGTACACCCTCGCCGTAGCTAGGACTCTGCCCTCTCCCTTCGTACCCCTACCATCTACTGTCAGGCTCGTTGCCATGACAGTTGGCGCCCACCGTGGGGCAGGCATCTAAGCGACTTCTGGCGAGGTTGCCATTTTCATCCTTCAACATGTCTTCCGACGGAGTTTTTGCTCTAGGCCACGAGATCCGTTTCGGAGCACTCACCTTCATCGCTAACAATTCGGCATGGCTCTAGGAGGCACCTCTCAATGTCGAGGCGCTCCGGTCCGCAGGGCCGCGCACTTCCGCGCGAGCCCCTACGGCGTGTTGTTGTGTCAGCCGTCAACCCCCTACGCATCGGCTCCTCTCACCGTTCGTGGTCGCAAGCGGTCCGGACGCTCACAACTCCAGCGGTGGGTCGAACACGCAGCGGCACGTCAAGCTTCTCTGCAGGTTGCAGCGCTCGAGCCCGCCGAGTCCCTCACGGCGTGTTCGAGTCGGATTCCGATCCATCCGACGTGCCTTCCGAGTGCGAAAGTTGTGATCCTGCAGCGGATGTCTTGATGGCGGGCTCTCATCAGAGTTCACCGTCTGGCTTCGGCCGTGTCAAGCGCGAGGCTGGAGGTTCGTCGAACATGCAGTTGCATCGTGATGAGAAGGTCCTTCATACCCCCATCGTCGGCGCGACTGTCGAGGCCCAAGCTTTGGAGGCCGCGCGCATTCATTTGGAAGAGCCCTAGGCAGAGATTGACGAGCGTGCTCGCCAGCGCTCGCCACGCCCCAGTCGACGTCATCGACAAATGTTTCCGACTAGATCTCATGATGGCGTTGAGGTATACTGGACTCCTATGCTAAATGTTGTTGCTGCTAGGATAGCGGATTCCATTCAGTCGTCCCAGTCAGAGGCTGGTAGATGGCTGTTGCAGATCAGGGCGCTGTTGGATGCAGCACAACATCAGAATTCAGCAGTTTCTTAGTCCTGTAACAGGATATATAGTAATTCACCCAAGGCAGAGACCGTTCAGTCACCACATAGCCCTGGATCGCCCTTGCGTCATCGAGGCGGCAGTTTTCATGAAGGGCAAGACAGAGATCAGCATCACCGCGAAGACCACCGTCAAGTGCCCACTCCTCCGCGGAGTGGTCCGTACGCGCCTCGACGCCAGGACGACAAGCACTCCCGTGGTGATGAGCGGGACGCGGACTTTGACGCCCGCGCCTATCTGGTTCAGAAGCGGATCGACAAGAGCAGAGCCTACAGGGAAGGACTCGACAAAGATGTTTCGAGTGGAAGCTCAGCTATGGTGCATGGTCCTGAGTGTTTTAGCAGAGCTATACGTTCTGCAGAGATTCCCCCCAATTTCAGAATGGTGGTGGGGATCGGAAAGTTTTCTGGTGAAACAAAACCAGAGACTTGGTTAGATGATTACCGACTGGCTGTGCAGATTGGCGGCGGAAATGACAATGTCGCAATGAAGCACCCGCCCCTCATGTTGGATAGTTCAGCTCGAGCTTGGTTGAACCGTTTGGCTCCTTCCAGCATACATTGTAGGGAAGATCTTGCCCGAGTGTTTGTCCGGACCTTTGAGGGCATTTGCAAGCACCCCGCGGGTTTGGCCGACTTACAGCACTGCGTACAAAAACCCAATGAAACCTTAAGGGATTATATTCAGCGATGGTCCACCCTGCATCATACGGTGGAGAATGTGTCAGAACACCAGGCTGTTTGTGCCTTCAAGGCCGGTGTGAGATACAGGGAGCTGTACCTGAAGTTCGGGCGCACTGGTGACATTTCACTCGGCAAGATGATGGAAATTGCCACTCGCTATGCTAATGGTGAGGAAGAAGACCGCCTTTGTAGTGGCAAAGGAAAAGCAGTTGCCAATGAGTCTGGCGGCGGCAACAATTGGAAATAGAAGCGAAAGGCTGAAGACCCGGCTCCGGCAGAGGCAGAAGCACTGGTGACTCAGTCGAAGAACAAGGGCAAAGCCAAAGCTCAGTATGCCCCCAATAAGGGGAAAGGTCACTCAGGAACTAATATCTTGGATTAGCCGTGTGTAATTCACATGAGGAAAGATGAAGAAGGCAACCTGATTTTGCCCAAGCACACCACTCGACAGTGTCGAACCCTTATCCAGCAATTCAAGGGAGACCAGTCGAGTGCAAAGTCTCCTGAAAAAGAAGATGAAGATGAGGAAAAGGAAACATTCCCAGATGTCACTGCAACACTAGTGATCTTTGCTGATGTCGAGAGCAAGAGTCGTCTGAAAGTCATCAATAGAGAAATCAATATGGCTATGCCAAACACCCCCACCTACCTCAAATGGTCTCAGTATGTTGTCACATTCGACCAGACAGACCATCCTGCTCGTGTGGACACTCCCGGTCAACAGGCTTTGGTAGTCGATCTGGTGGTGCAGGGGACTCGACTCAGAAAGGTCCTCATGGACGGCGGCAGCGGCCTAAACATTTTGTATGCGAACACCCTGAAAGGGATGGGCATTTCGATGTCCCGTCTGAGCGAGAGCAGCATGCATTTTCACGGGGTCATCCCAGGAAAGAAGGCCAAGTCACTCGGCCAGATAGCATTGGATGTGACATTCGGAGATAGCAAAAATTTCCGAAAAGAAAAGTTGACATTTGAAGTCATGGATTTCAAGAGTGCCTACCACGCCATCTTGGGTCGACCCGCTTATGCACATTTCATGGCCCGACCATGTTACGTGTATCTCAAGTTGAAAATGCTAGGCCCTAAGGGTGTGATCACGGTGACTGGCAATCGACAGCGGGCCGAAGAGTGTCTCTAGCAAGGATCCAAGATCACCGATCAACAGATGGCCATGGTCGAGCTGGAGGAGTACAAGAAAACCGCTGACCCTGCTGATTTGCTCCGCGCAAAAAAGCCGGCTTCCGAGTCGGCATTTTAGTCGGCAGGGGAAGTGAAGAAGGTGCACATCCACCCAACAGATCCAACCGTTGCCCCGACAAATATCTCAACAACACTCAATAGTAAATAGCAAGTCGAGCTCATCCAGTTCCTCTATGAGAACTGGGATATCTTTGCATGGAAGCCTGCTGACATGTCGGGGATTCCCAGGGAGCTGGCTGAGCACTGTCTGCGAGTGGATCCGAAGGCCAAGCCCATCAGGGAGCATTTGCGTCGATCCACGACAGAGAAGCACAAGGCAATCGGAGAAGAAGTGGCCCATCTCTTGCAAGCCAAGTTCATTCGGGAGATTTACCACTCCGAGTGGCTCTGGAATGTTGTGATGGTGCCCAAGAAAGATAAGTCGTTGCGCATGTGCATTGACTTCAAACATCTCAATAAGGTGTGCCCAAAAGACCATTTTTCGCTCCCCCAAATAGATAAAATTGTTGACTCGACAGCGGGGTGCGAGCGTTTATTGTTTTTGGATGCCTATTCTGGGTACCATCAGATCCGTCTGTATGGCCCGGACAAATTAAAAACAGCCTTCATCACCCCGTTTGGGTGCTTTTGCTACATCACCATGCCTTTTGGTCTTAAGAATGTCGCGCTACTTTTATGCACATGATTCAGAAATGTTTACTTGACCAGGTCCCTCGGAATGTCGAGGCGTACATGGACGATATAGTTATCAAGTCCCGCAAAGGTTCTGACCTACTTGTTGACTTGGCTGAGACATTCGCCAATCTGAGGTGATTCGACATAAAGCTGAATCCGGCCAAATGTACCTTCGGTGTCCCTGGTGGCAAGTTGCTCGGTTTTCTTGTTTCCGAGCGAGGAATTGATGTCAATCCCGAGAAGATCAGCGCCATTACCCGTATGAAGACTCCCGTGCGAGTGCACGACGTTCAAAAGCTCACAGGTTGCTTGGCATCATTGAGTCAATTCATTTCTCGTCTTGGTGAGAAGGCTTTGTCCTTATATCAGTTGATGAAGAAGTCCGACACATTTGACTGGACTCCCGAAGCCGAAGCAGCGTTTGTTGAGCTCAAAGCCCTCCTCTCCACCTAGCCGGTGATTGCCGCTCCTGCCAGCAAAGAGCCCTTGCTCCTGTACATCGCGGCCACAAATCAGGTCGTCAGTACAGTGCTGACTGTCGAGCGAGAAGAGGAGGGTAAAGCCTATAAAGTCCAGCGGCCAGTTTATTATGTCTCGGAAGTATTGTCCCCCTCAAAGCAAAGATATCCACACTATCAGAAGCTGGTTTATGGTATTTACCTATCAGCAAAAAAGGTGGCACATTATTTCCAAGACCATTCGATCTCAATCGTCAGTGATGCTCCTTTATCTGAGATTTTCAATAATCGTGATGCATCAGGTCGAGTGGCTAAATGGGCAATTGAGCTTGGACACTTTGACATCAGATTCGAGGCCAAGAAGGCAATCAAGTCCCAAGCATTGGCAGATTTCATGGCCTAGTGGACTGAACAGCAATAGCCCATCCAAGTTCACTCGGCACATTGAACAATGTTCTTCGACGGCTCCAAAATGTTGAATGGGTCCGGCGCTGGTGTTGTTTTGATATCCCCCAGAGGCGACAATCTCAGCTATGTCTTGCAAATTCATTTTGATTCCTCCAACAATGAGGCAGGATATGAAGCACTTTTGTATGGGTTGCACATGGCTATCTCACTTGGCGTCAAGTGCCTAATGGTTTATGACGACTCAGATTTGGTGGTGAATCAAGTGATGAAAGAATGGGATGTTAGAAACCCCTCCATGACCGGATACTGCAATGCAGTCCGGAAGTTGGAGAAGAAATTTGAAGGCGTGGAACTTCACCATGTTCCTCGACTGAAAAATCAAGCTGCTGATGAGCTGCCCAATATTGGTTCCACTCGACAGCCTATCCCCAGCGGGGTGTTCCTGGAGCATTTGCACGCTCCTTCGATTCAAGAGGATCCCTTCACCGAAGAGCCCCCACAAGCTTTAAGCTCCTCTGACTCGACTGAAGTCGATGTTCCTGCTGTGATTGACTTGGCCATGGAGATACTAGTTATCATGCCCGACTGGACTGTGCCATACATTGCCTATATCCTCAGACAAGAGCTCCCTAAAGATGAAGCAGAGGCTTGATAGATTGTGCACAGGTCCAAGGCTTTCACTGTGATGGGATATCAGCTATTCAGAGAGAGTGTAACTGGTGTCACCCAGCGCTGCATTTCCCCTGAGGAAGGTCGGATGATTTTAGATGAAATCCACTCGAGAACTTGCGTCCACCATGCGTCTTCAAGGGCAATCGTCGCTAAAGATAAACCGAGCTGGTTTTTACTGGCCGCGAGCTAATGAGATGGCTAAGGACATCGTTGATCACTGCGAAGGCTGCCGGTTCTATGTGAATCTGTCACACAAGCCAGCGTCTGCTCTGAAGACAATCCCTCTCACTTGGCCGTTTGCAATTTGGGGACTCGACATGGTTGGTCCCTTCCGACCTGGAAAAGGAGGATTCACCCACCTGTTGGTAGCAGTCAACAAATTCACTAAGTGGATTGAAGACAAGCCCATCAAGAAGCTGAATTCCCGCACGGCGGTCACATTCATGGGAGATCATTATCCGGTATGGCATTCCACACAGCATCATCATGGACAACGGCACTAATTTTGACTCGGAAGAATTCAGGAGATTCTATAACTCCCAAGGCACCCGAGTGGATTATGCTTCCGTTGCACATCCTCAAACCAATGGGTAAGTTGAGCGGGCTAATGGTCTCATTCTACAAGGTCTGAAGCCTCGTCTCATGCGTGATTTTGATCATGTCGCTCGTGCATGGGTAACTGAGCTATCGTTTGTTTTGTGAGGATTGAGGACAACGCCTAATCGGTCGACTGGACAAACTCCTTTCTTCCTTGTCTATGGTGCTAAAGCCATATTGCCGAGTGACTTGGCCCATAATTCTCCTCGAGTGGAACTATATTGTGAGGCTGAAGCTGAACAGGCCAGACATGATGGGGTAGATCTTCTGGAGGAGGAGCGTGAGATGGCTCTGATCCAGACCACTTCCTATCAGCAAGACCTACCGCGCTTCCATGCAAGGAATGTCAAAAGCCGAGCGTTCCATGAAGGAGATTTGGTGCTCCGAGTGAATCAACACTGACCTCACAAGCTTGCTCCTACATGGGAAGGCCCTTTTGTTGTCACTAAGGTGCTAAACAACGGAGCCTATCACCTGTATAATCTCATGACACAGATAGATGAGCCACGAGCCTGGAATGCAGACCTGCTCCGGCGTTTTTACACTTGAGACAAGATTTTTCTGATGTAATAAGAGTACTTCATCAATGCAATTCGTGTTTCTGCGATTAATACTTCGAGTGATGAGCAATCCTCACACTCAGGGACTTAGCTGCGAAACATGTTTCGCCTAAGTTAAAAACCTCATCGGGTGGATAGTAATCCATTCACTCGACAACTTAGCTGCGAATCGACATTCGCCTAAGTTCGAAAATACTTTGAGCGATGAGCAATCCTCACACTCGAGAGCTTAGCTGCGAATCGACATTCACCTAAGTTCGAAAATACTCCGAGTGATGAGCAATCCTCACACTCAGGGGGCTTAGCTGCGAACACGCTTCGCCTAAGTTAAAAACAAACTCGGTCGAACAGACGATCAAAAGCCAAATCCGGACAAAATCCAAAGGGTAAACCATGGATAAACGTTTCGTATGAAAGCAAAATGTTCTCAAACCCAAGGCTTGATTGAAGTTTTTAAGGATACAAATCCACTCGGCATACCGAGGCAAATTTAACTGTTTCTTTCAAAAGACAAGTTTTTCAAGCCAGAGACGGACTAGCGGGCTCAACGAATGTTTCCAGGTCGATGCCGTCGGCGATTCTGGTGGCCGCATCGATCAAGGTCTACATGAAGTCCTTGAACTGGAGTTTCTTCGTGTTGACCACCTGAAGCTCCTTCAGGCTCTCCTCCTTCACGTCCCTGCAATGGACCCTGACGAGTGATAATGCCACGTCGGCCCTACAATGAGCGACAGATTTCTTCCAGGCCTGCACTCGACTTGGAAGTTTGTCCAGGCGAGCCATCATACAGTTGAGGTCGAGCTGAAGGGTGTCCTTCAGCCATAGCTCTTTGTCGATTCTCTCCATCGCAGACTTCAGCCGGACAATATACGCCTGGACGCCCTGGAGCCAGAAATTGAGTCGGAGCATGTTCATGGCCACCGTGTCTGCGATAGGAGACTTGGTGGGATCCAGATTGGGCTCAACCTCCTCCGTCTCCTTCTCAAAGTCTTGGCAGAATTCTGCTGAACAATGGGGAATGGGAGGAGAATTGGTGAACTGCGACCCTCAAAGATTTTACAAAGCTCAGTCGACAAAAATACTTACCGTCGAGCAGAATATACATCTTCCTCGAGAACTCGCCCAAATGCCTCTCCAGGCCATTGCTCCTCTTGTTCAGCTGCTCGGCCCTTTTGACGAGGTCCGCGCACTCCTGCTTTAGCTTGGTGTTCTCCTCTTCTAGCTTCTGGGAAACCGCCAGCTTCTGATCTATAGTTTTAGTTTTGTCCCTGGCCACCCGTTGGGCGTCCGCGAGTGCCTTGTCCTTCTCCTCTAGTGCCTTCTTCATGGAATCTAAAGAAACAACATTGTTGAGTTGCGCTTGGAGTCGACAGTTTTCATAGCGCACGTCTGTTCGAGCGAGAGCACTCGGTTCAAAACATGGAAAGTGAAGATGGGAATGCTGACAGTCGACAGTAATTACCTCCCAGAGACTTCAGCTCAGCACGCGCTCGCTCCAGGGCATTGTTGGCGACCGCAGATCCACCTACAATCGGTTCCTCTCATCCTCCATGTCCTTGTACTGCGTCCCAAGTTCGCAAGCCGTCTGGAACCCACAAAAGACAGGAGTTCAATGAGCCAGTAGTTCCTGGACAATCGACTGAGTTATGAACACCGGCGCATGATCATCTTGGAAGAATTCAAGCAGAAAATGCACTCGACATGTCGAGTGACTCTGGCGCTCCGCGCGCCATAAACAAATTCAAAAGTTGTCTCTATTAAGACCCATGCCGATGCAAGCATTCGACAGCGGTCTCGGGGACTACACCTAGTGGGTGCACTAAGAGCGCCCCTACTGAGATGGTTAACTCTCGATCCGTCGAGTAACTCGTCAGAAAAAAACACTCGACATGTCGGGTGACCCCAGTACCACACGTACGACAAGTTTTCAAGCCTACTATTTATCATCTACGATGAGCAATAGCCTTGGGGACTACACCCAGTGGGTGCGCTAAGAGCGCCCCCACTGAGACGGTTAATTCTCGATCCGTCGAGTAACTCGTCAGACAATACACTCGACATGTCGAGTGACACTAGTACCATGCGTACTATCAATCCCAATCCTACTCGACTACGATCCGATCTTTTCGAGTGGAGAAAGTTCAAACATTCTACGGCAATCACCCAGTGGGTGTACAGCAGCCAAGAAAAGACAAGAATTCAATCAACAATGGACTTACAATCAAACTTACTCGGACATTGGTGTGGAGGGCTGCGCTGACGTCAAAAGCCAGTTTGCTGGCCTCGTACGCCTCCTTGGTCCTCAGCATGAGTTGCTCCGCTTGGATCATGGCTTCCTTCGCAGCCCCGGTTGATCTTCCGGGGTGCGATGCAGAGAGAAGGCCATCACAGGTGGGGTTGGCGTGGTTGTAGGAGTAGCTAAGGCAGTCTGAGAGGGCCCGGTTGGAGTCCACGCCACAACGGTCGAAACAGTTGGAGGAGCATGCGATAGAGGTACTGCAGGTTCAGCCCTGGGTTGTGTCGAGCCACCCCCCCTGGGAAGACTCTACGGTCGACCGCTGAAGTGCTTGCGTCGATGACGCTCCTTGGATGCGAGGGCGCGAAGTGCCAAGTCGCTCCTCGTCGTCTTCCACCTGAATGACCTCTGCATCGACAACCAACGGTGTTAACATTCGTATATGTCAAGTTCCATTAGGACGAACCAACAACTATCTAACCTCTATGAGAAGTGGTCGCGTCAGCAGTGTCGACATCCATTGGATCCCCTCCATCTCGATGAGGCGAAGACATAGATGTAGCAGCTCTGACGAATTGAGTGGCATTCGGTCAAATACAACTCCAAACTTTAGTCAACAGAACAAGTACGGAAATAAACTCTTATGTGGAGACGACAGGCACTGCCACCCTCATGCGAGGCAGAGCCTTGCGAGTCTTGGTGACGGCTTGCTTGGGCTGCTTAGCCAGTTTTTTCGCTCGGCTCAGCGGTCGAGGGGCGGCTGCACTTTAGGTTCTTCTCACTAGGGCCCAGAGCCCTGTCCTCAACAGTCGACGGATCTTGGCAGGACTTGGTGCGACTTTCGCGGTGGGGAGGTGACTCGATTTCTTCCTCCTCGCCGGAGTCCTCGTATTCTTCCTTGGAGTCAGAAAAACCATCGTCGTCCACACTGCCGCCCTCGCTCACCACGCCGTCTTCAGGATGGTTCCTGTTAGGAACGGGCGAGTGCATGTGCATCCATTCCTGCATGATTCAATCAAAGAAGTCAGTTCAATATATCACTCGACAGTACAATACATCGGTCTACATTACACAACTCACCGGGTTCTTCGGCGGGTTTTCGGCCGAATATGGCCGGATCCTCTTGGCTCCCAAAGGATTGTCGCAGGCCCGGGTGATGCTACAGAGCCACTGCTCGATAGTTTTCTGAGGAACTTCCTCAGGATGCGTCCTTGTCGAGTCCTCAGGGCCCGCGTAGTGCCACATGGTGTGGTCTCTAGCTTGGAGCGGCTCGATACGTTGACCAAGAAACATCTCCAATAGATCCATGCCGGTCACCCCGCCCCGGATCAGCTGCACCACCACTTCAACCAAGATGCCTACTTGGACGTGCTCCTCTTGAGTCACCTTCAGGGACTTGGGAACAGCCGGATGGTCTGGTGTGTATGGGGGAAGGCCAGTCGACATATTGGGCGATGTTGCATCCTTGCAGTAGAACCAGGTCGACTGCCAACCCCTTACAGACTCAGGAAAGGTCATGGCGGGGAAGGAGCTACGAGCTCTTTTCTGAACTCCTAACCCTCCACACAGCTGGAGCACATGGGTCTTCCCATCGGTGGGAGGGTTTTCTTCACAGTCTGGGATCAGACTGTGAAGAGGTGTTTGAACAATTCCCAATGGGGAGTGCAGCCCAGGAAACATTCGCACAGAGTGACAAATGCAGATAGATAGGCTATGGTGTTGGGCGAGAGGTGGCACAGTTGGGCACCGAAAAAATTCAGAAAGCCCCTAAATAACGGGTGGGGCGGCAGAGAAAAACCTCACTCGACGTGGGAGAGAAGGAGGACCCGCTCCCCATCGCGCGGCTTCGGCTCGCGCTCCTCCCCTGGCAGCCTCCAGGCACCGTCCGCCACGAGCCCGTCGGAGACCAGGCCCTCCATATCTTTGCGGGTGACAACAGAGGGGAGAAAATCCCCTTGCATCCAGCCCGCCGGCGCGGTGAATCGGGCGGTCGAGGGCTTCTGGCCCTTGAGCTTCGCCGTCCCCTTCTTCGCTCGCTCCAACTTCTCTATCGGATTCTTCATCTTCGTAGCGGCGGCCCTTGTCGAGGGAGATCGGAGTTGGGTGCTGGGAGCAGAGGAAGCGGGGGAAAAGAGAGAAAGAACTGGCAGAGGTAATGTGCAAACCGCAGCGAAGACAGCTTTATACGCTGCTGAGTGTCTCACTGACCAGTGGACCCACGAGGTTACCGCACACGCCAACCACTGACAGCGCTCGGTACGTGGCGATACGACCGGCGCGAAAATCGAGGAGTTGCGCCCCCACTTGCCCCGATCATGGCGTAATCTTCGCTCGAGCGTGCGCGCTTCCCAAATTTTCGTATCCCGGAAAATTTGGGTCTGTCAGACCGACCCGTCGCCTCCCAAGATACTACCAACTCACTCGGACCAAAACAAATGCTGAACATCCACTCGGACACCTTTAAGGCTGAATGGATCCAGGCAAGGGAGAGGAATTCAATCGACACAAGTTTCGTTGAAGCCCCAAATATCATTCGGAAGATTTTGCGTGTTGACCTTGAATGAATGCTAATGCTCAGAGTTCAATCGACACAAGTTTCATGGAAACAACAAATATCATTCGCATGATCTGATGCACTAACTCAAGGCCCTCGAAGATACCTCTTTCCACCAATCAAACCTCGATCCATTCGGGGGATAATGACGAGGATATGTACCTAGGATAGGGTCCTAGGCACAGCCTACATACCCTACCTAAGGACACCACATGGGAGGACTTGAAGATCAAGCATGAACTTTCGAGTGGATCCCTGGAGACGTTCAAAGTCACTCGACAATAATCCACTCGGAAACTCCCGCTCTCACTCGGCAGTCGCGTATCACTCGGAAGACCTCGCTTTCACTCGACGCCAGAAGACCAGTAGCCATCATAAGAGCCCAACGGGAAGACGTTGGTTCAATGGTCATTAATAGCTTTTATTACGTACGTTACCTGTAATGGCAGACTTTAATCCCACGACCAGGCCCTTTGATGCGGGGTAGTTATGAGGGGCAGCGAACTCTATGTAAGCCACCCCTCCCCTCCTGCACAAGGGTTCGCAACCATTGTAATATCTATACTCCACTCGAGATAAAGCTCCCGAGCACTGAGACTTAGGGCTGTTACCTCCATGAGAGGGGCCTGAACTCATACATCTTTGTGTACACCCTCGCCATAGCTAGGACTCTGCCCTCTCCCTTCATACCCCTACCATCTACTATCAGGCTCGTTCCCACGACAATGACCCTACCACCTTATGAGGGTTATGCGGGTGGGAGTAGTTAGGTTGCTAATAGATTCTACGCAAATGGGAAGGGGTTTATTCACAGTGATGGAAAGAAAAGAAATGATTTCAAGGACTTTTCGAAAACCTCGTCAGGTGCCACTAATTCCTGAGGGAGGTGATGATGAGATGGGTGACCACTTGAGAAATAAGTGGTGTACCGGAACAAGTGAGTGTTTTGATTTTCGAAAATAGATTGGTGTAATTGCGACCATTATTCCAACCTTACATGTATGACCACGATACCCCTTATGGGATGGGGCTTTGTTGAGTACTATGGTTGGTGCTAGCAAGGAACCCGCGTTACTAGTGGCAAGAGTGAAGTGGACACTCTTGAGACGGGGTCGTCCCGAAAGTGGAAGGCCATGCGTTGTCTTTACAGGTACCGGGCAGACCGTTGCGTACCCTCATGGATGATACAAGTGATGTATATCATGAGGGATGACACCAACGAGTGGACTCTTTGTTTAGTATCACCATGGGAAAGGCATTGTTTGGGTGCTTACCTCGGGTATGTTATATACCGCGAGTTGTGGATGACACGGAAGTTCCCCGAGTCTTGTGGGTAAAGTGTGCAACCTCTGTAGAGTGTAAAACTATTCGAATAGCCGTGTCCATGATGACCACTCTTGTGCTACGTCCAAGTGTTTTCACAAACGTGTGTGTGTGTGTTGGTGACAAAGAGGTCATGTGAGCTAAGTCCGATGACTTAGCATGGGAATTGAACTAAGTACGATGACTTAGCATGATGAATGAACATGAGGTGTTCAACCCCTACTTATGATGATATCTGTAACTTGTTCATATGGATATCTTCCTATTGTTGATGCACGCTTACTAGTTACTTGATCATGTCATTGCATTTAAAATCAGCTTTCTGCAAATTACCTACGTAGTGTTGGTATCAGAGGTCCCCACAGAGCTGGTATCAGAGCCAGGTTGAATGTAGGAAGCCCTTAGTTAGCATGGACGTTAGTCAGGATAAAACCATCTTCAAAACTACACCTAGCATCTATACTTAGGAACTCCACACCCTTTACCTCTTATATTCTTCACACAACACTTTGCTAACTCTCCTCCTTTCAAACCTTTGTAGATAGTCGTACCCGAAGCCATCCTGATATCCGGCTTTCCCTTACTCCTTGGGGATAGCCTGGAGAAGTGCCAGTTTCGCCAACCACCCATTTTCCTCTACCACGAGCACTGGGTCGATGCCGCCATGAAGGAATACCACGTGGATGTGGTCGTGAAGGCAAACGACTCCCCGACTAGTTGGTTCTTTGAAGGACCACGGATGGAGACCATGATACTTGCGGCCGAGACAGCTGCATGCAAGGCACTCCTACACCTTCGAGACAACATTCTAGAGATGGCTAACGAGCCAACTACTCGCTACCTTCCCTTCAGGAAGGATGATCTTGGCGAGGGTTGGATGTTGATTCTAACCAAGGAGGGTGGCACACCACTCAGGTTTCAGACCTACTTCAGCCTCTCCGCCGATAGCCTGGTTCATAACCTGATGAAGGAGTCCGTGAAGCTCCATGAGGAACTTCACCACACCCGAGAGTTACCTCGGCAAGCCAAGACGAAGCTAGACAAGATCAAGAAGGATGGAGCCCCCAAGGGACGACCAGCTATCGCTTATCGAGGAGGAGTACCCCCAGCTAGTGATGCACCCACACGTCATCATCGCATGAGTCCGAAGGAGTACCGTGAGCTCTTCAGTGACCCGCCTACAAAGCATCATCAAGATGGACCTCCTCGTTCCCTGACCCCTTCGACCTGGAATGATTCCCGTTCAGATGATGAACAGGAGGAAGACCCAAAGGAGCGTGACTACGAGACCGAGCACTCCACCACCTGAGTCCGAGAACCCCTAGGGTAGGATCAGTCATGTACCCCTCATGCGAAGTCGAGTCCGTGTAATGGTTCATATGAAACCATGTGTGCTTGTTGTTTGTGTTTCGATGCAAGTCGCGCTTTTGCCTTAGGCAACATGTAAGCGACTCCATCGTCTATCTTAATATATGTTGGTCTTTTTACCTTTGTTTTACCACACTTGCACTCGACCAACCCCCTTAGGCGCGCTTTTCCGTTATTGCTTTTCCTCTCACCTATCCCAGTTGTTTGACTTGGCTGCTCCAAACAGGATGGTGACTGCTACCCGCAACAGCTCCTTCACCAACCCTGAAGCCGGCAACTCAAGCCAACAATAGGGAGCTGGTGGGGCTGCTCACGCTGGAGGACACCAGGAGCAGCCACAAGGCGACATTCCCCTGCCACCACCTCCACCGTTGAACATGACCATAGCTCAGTTTCTCCAAGTTCTCCGGGAGGAGCGCCAAGCCAACAATGCAGCTATCCAGCAGATGGCTCAGGCCCTTGTGAACAACCAGCAGCAAGGCAGGAATGGCAATGGCTGCTCCACTCTGTCTATGTTCATGAGGAATTCGCCCCCAACCTTCACCGAGACTGCTGAACCATTGGATGCTGATGACTGGATCCACACCATCGAGGACCTCCTTGCATTGGTCAATCGCAATCAGTATCGAGAAGGTGCTTTATGCCTCTCACTGCCTCGGAGGTATCGCCCGAGCTTGGTGGGATGGATTCAAGGTCATGCAAGGTGAGCATGTGATCACCTGGAATGACTTCAAGGAAGGATTCCGCACTGCCCATATTCCTTCTGGGATCATGGCTACCAAGAAGAGAGAATTCAGAGCGCTGAAGCAAGGAAGTGGCTCTGTCAAGGAGTACCTGTAGAAGTTCAACCTGCTGTCAGGGTACGCACCTGAAGATGTCAACACAAAGGCTGCCAAGAAGGAACGCTTCATGGCAGGACTTCAACAGGTCCTACAGTATCAGCTCATTGTTTGCGACTGTCGTACCTTCTTTGACTTGGTGAACAAGGCACTCATGCTGGAAGACAAGCATCGTGCCATAGACAACACTCGCAAGCGCAAGATGATCAGCAAGGGTAGCTCAAGCAACCAGAAGCCTCGCCCCTGGCAGCCAGCCCCAGTCAAGCCGACCTATCAGCCATAGCAGGCTAGACCCCCTACGCCTCGTACGAGCTACCAGCCTCAGCAGTATGCCAATCCCAGGCCAGCTTACAACAACAACCCCAATAACAACAACGGTGGCAGAAACTTCAACAAAAATCCTGGGCAAGTCACTTGCTTTGGATGTGGTCAGTCTGGACACATCTCTAAGCTTTGCCCCAACAGGAAGCCAAATGCACCGTGCCCCAATGCGCCAAATCAAGGTCAAGCCCGTGGAGCACCACCAAGGAACCCAGCTCCCCGCAACCAGCCCAACAATGGCAAGGGTCGTGTGAATCACGTCACCGCAGAGGAAGCCCAGGAAGACCCAGACGTCATACTGGGTACGTTCCTCGTCAACTCAACCCCGGCAACAGCATTGTTTGATTGTGGAGCTTCGCATTCTTTTGTCACCCAAAAGTTTGCCTTAGAGAGTGGCATGGAGCCTACACCCCTGGGTAGTCATATGTTGATACAAACCCTGGGATCAGTTATGAAGTCTGGGATATATTGTAAGGGAGTGAAGATTGACATCAACGGGGTAGACTTCCTAGCAGACCTTATAGTTCTGGACTCACCCGGCTTGGATGTCATCCTTAGCATGAATTGGTTGAGTAAGCACCAAGGCATGTTAGACTGTGCCAAGAGGATTGTCACCTTGACCAATAGCCAAGGAGTGGAAGTCAAGTATTTTCCCGACCCTGCCTCCACTCAAGCCCCTCAGGCTAACTGCCTATCGGGAGTTGAGTTGGATCAAGTGCCAGTGGTATGTGAGTACCCGGATGTGTTTCCTGATGAGCTGCCCGGAATGCCTCCTGACCACGACATTGAGTTCATCATTGAGCTTATGCCCGGGTCAAGGCCCATCTATAAGAAGGCCTACAGGATGGGATCCGAAGAGTTGGCTGAATTGAATAAGCAACTGGCAGAGCAGCTCAGAAAAGGATTTATTCATCCTAGTGCCTCTCCTTAGGGATCGCCTGTTCTATTTGTGTCAAAGAGGGACGGAACTATCAGACTCTGTGTCGATTACCGTTCTCTCAATGAAGTCACGATAAAGAACAAATACCCACTCCCCAAGATCGAAGACCTGTTTGATCAGTTAAACAGAGCCAAGGTGTTCTCCAAGATCGACCTCAGGTCTGGGTACTACCAGTTGAAGATCAAACCCCAAGACATTCCGAAGATGGCGTTTGTAACTCGGTATGGCCTGTATGAATACACGGTCATGTCATTCGGGTTAACTAATGCCCCTGCCTACTTCATGTACCTCATGAATAAGGTCTTCATGGAGTACTTGGACAAGTTCGTTGTCGTCTTCATTGATGACATACTTGTCTTCTCCAAGTCTGAAGAAGAGCATGAGGAACACTTGAGATTGGTCCTAGAGAAGCTACGAGAGCACCAGCTTTATGTCAAGTTCAACAAGTGTGAATTTTGGCTGCATGAAGTTGGATTCTGGGTCATGTGTTGACTATAGAAGGATTATCAATGGATCCTACCAAGATTGAAGCCGTGATAGAATGGCAAACCCCAATCACCGTGAAGGAAGTCAGGAGCTTCCTCGGACTCGCGGGATATTACCGCAAGTTCGTGGAAGGGTTCTCGAGCATTGCCCGACTCATGACCCAGCTTTTGAAGAAGGACAAGTAGTTCGAATGGACTGCTAAGTGCGAGGAAAGATTCTAGGAGCTCAAGAAGAGATTGACCACAGCCCCAGTTTTGGCCACCCCCGATATTCACAAGGAGTTTGTGATTTATTGTGATGCATCAAGAACCGGGTTGGAGGTGTTCCGATGCAAGAAGGCAGAGTCGTAGCATATCTATCTAGACAGCTTCGTCCTCATGAATAGAACTACGCAACTCATGATCTCGAGTTGGCAGCCGTGGTTCGTGCCTTGAAGACATGGCGACATTACCTTCTGGGGAAGCGATGTGAGATATTGACACACCACAAGAGTTTGAAGTATATCTTCACTCAAAGGGAATGGAACATGAGGCAGCGAAGATGGTTGTAGTTGATCAAGGATTACGACCTCAGCGTTTAGTACCACCCCAGAAAGGCCAACGTGGTAGCAGATGCCTTAAGCAGAAAGGCTTGTTCCTTGAATGCTATGATTAAGGAAAGGCTACCCGCCCTGTATGAAGAACTTGAAAGTTTCGGCTTGGAACTGGTTGCACCCGGATTCCTCGCCAACCTCGAAGCAAAGCCTACCTTGATGGATGATATCAAAGAAGCCCAGAAAGGACACAAGAGCATTGAAGGCATCAAGAGGAAAATCAAGGCAGGCAAGGCCTTAGGATTCTCAGTGGATGAGCAAGGAATAGTATGGTTCGGGAATCGCATCTACATACCCAACAAGGAGGATCTCAATAACCTAATCTTGCAAGAAGCTCATGACACTCTATACTCCATTCATCCTGGAGGAACCAAGATGTATCAAGACCTCAAGGCAAGATTCTGGTGGCATGGCATGAAATGGGAGATAGGCACGTTCGTGGCTAAGTGTGACATATGTCAGAGAGTTAAAGTTGAGCATCAGCGACCTGCTGGGCTATTGCAACCTCTCAAAGTGCCTGAATGGAAGTGGGACAAAGTCGGGATGGATTTCATCACCAGATTACCAAGGTTGAGAAAAGGACATGATTCCATTTGGGTCATTGTTGATCACCTGACCAAGGTAGCCCACTTCATTCCCGTCAAGACGACCTATAATGGGAACCAGTTGGCCAACCTCTACATCAACCGGATTGTGAGCCTCCATGGATTTCCTAAGGAGATTGTGTCGGACCGAGGAACCCAGTTCACCTCAAGGTTCTGGAATAGGTTCCAAGAAGCCTTGGGAACCAAGCTCTCCTTCAGCACTGCATTCCACCCTCAGAACGGTGGACAAACAGAGCGAGTAAATCAGATACTCGAAGACATGCTCCGCGCTTGTGTTTTGCATATGGAGCCAAGTGGGAAGATTGCCTACCATTCGCCGAGTTCTCCTACAACAACAGCTACCAAGCGAGTCTTCAAATGGCACCATTCGACGTGTTGTATGGACGCAAGTGCCATACTCCCCTCAACTGGTCAGAAACCAGAGAAGGATTAGTTTTTGGGCCAGACATCCTCCCCGAAGCATAAGAGCAAGTTCAACTCGTCCGAGAGTGACTCGACACAGCCAAGACTAGGCAAAAGAGCTACGCCGACACTCATCGTTGGGACATGAGTTTTCGTGTTGGGGACCATGTTTACCTCCGAGTCACGCCTCTCAAAGAGAACAAGCGTTTCCACGTCAAAGGGAAGCTTGCACCAAGATTCATCGGCCCCTTCAAGATCATCGAGAGGCGAGGAGAAGTTGCATATCAGCTAGAGTTACCTTCCAAGATGTCAGATGTGCACAACGCCATTCATGTGTCACAACTCCAGAAGTGTCTGTAAGTTCCCAACCGCCCCGACCTCTACAAGGACGTCGACCATCAAGCCATCGATCTTCAGCCAGACCTCACTTATCGCGAGAGGCCAATTCACATTTTGGATGAAGCTGAGCGCTGCACCCGAAGCCGCACCATCAAGTACTTCAAGGTCCAGTGGAGCAACCACACTGAAGCTGAAACAACCTGGGAGCGTCAAGATTATCTTAGATCTGAGTTCCCTTATCTTTTTAGCGCTTAGCCTAGGAACCTCGGGGACGAGATTCTTGTAAGGGGGGAAGGTCTGTCACACCCTGTGTTTGTATCACATTGATATGTTTGGGTTTATTAAATTTGGAGCCAACTAAAACTTTTTCAAAGTGCGTGTGCTTGTTTGCAATGATGTTTGCTTGCTTGATGATTGTGGTATGGCACTCCTAGATTCTATTCCCCTTCATATTCATCTTCCATGTCCCAAACCTCTTGCCCAATGATCATGCCATGTGAATAGTGCCCAAAACTATTTTTATCAAATTTTGTTTTAACCAAAAATGATTTATTCATGTTTTCAAAAAACCCTGAAATGAGTTTTGCACTACAAGTCCTCAAATTTGGTGGATTCTTCTTCCCAAAAGACTTTAATTCAAACCTATTATATATAAGACTTCCCAAAACCACAAAATATTGCTTTTAAATATTATTTTCATATTTTCTTTAAAAGCTTTTTCTTAAGGCCAAAAATGGTTTTTCCTAGGGATTTTTTTTAAAATTCTTTGAAAATATTTGAGAAAATGTAGGGAAACTCAATGGACATATATTTTCCATATATGTGAGTTTCAACACAAGGGCATGTTCAAATCATGGGCAAAACCCCACAAAACCCTTTCTGTTCAAATCAAACTTTTGGAATATTTCTATAAGAAATATTCTCAATAAATTCTAGGAAAATTCCAGCATGTCAACACTATCATAAGTGATGATCTTGCAAAGTTTCATCTCAATCCAAATTAATTTGGTTCATCAAACCATCCCAAAACCCTTCCTTTTCAGATTCAAATTTGAGCAACTTTACATTGTGAAGTGTCTCCCCTTGACCTCAAACTTTGTGGGCATGCTCTAATGACCAAACAGTGATGCTACACTAAGTGGTGCATCAAGGGTTAAAGCCTAGCATCACTAGATCTACAGAAACCTGATTCTGTTAATTTCTAGGGTTTATCAAGTTTCCATTGTCAACGTTTCCCACTTGAGCTCAAACTTGGTGAATCCTCTCATTTTTACCTAGCCCTTGACCCTGTTGAATATCTCGGTAAGATGGTAAAATTTTCTTGCCCAAACCCCCATCAAACACCTTTTGGTGAAATGGTAAAACCACCATTTCCACCCCTTTCTCTTTTACCCTTGCCCCTATATTTTTACCACAACCTCTTGTAGTTACCTTTCACCTCCAGTAAAAGTCTCATGGCCATAGCTCAAGTGTGATGTGGTGAAAAACCCCATATACCCCCCTTGCAGCATCTTTTTCCATCCCTCTCCCCCTTTCCTTCTACCCTAAGGCTCCTCCAGAGCCCTCCCTAGCTCCTACTAGCCCTTGGGCATCTCCTATAGCCCTAGACAGAAGAATACATGCGGGTGGGATTAAAATATGCCAGGGCATGCCATATGGGCGCTCTGGAGTGCGCTACAGTGCGCTTCCGCACTGTAGCCGCCCCTGCCCGGCACCGCCCGACAGCCTTGGGCCTCCCCCGCGTGTCCCCCTGGTCGGCCTCGACGTCTGCGACGCGGCAGGCGGTCCACCCCCCTCTCCCCTCTCTCTCCTTCCCTCCTCCGCGCGTGCACGGCATCGCCCAAACCGGCCAGTGGCCGTGCTCACACGCGTGCACCTCCAGGTCCCCCTCCTGGCTGCCCTTCCCTACTCCTGGGCGCGGACAGTGTCCATGAAGCTCCCAGACATGGCCTGGCTCGCCCCCGTGGCCCGTGGTGATACCTTGGTCCTCACCGGTGCACCACGTCCATGGTGGACCGGCGGACCCCCTATTTAAGTGCCTCCCCAAGCCCCTGCCCCCCTCTCCTCGCTCTCCCCCTTCCTCCGCAACTCCCCTATTCCCAGCCCCTTCACCCCCGTGGACGAGAACCCGCGGCTGGAGCAAACCCTTGCGCCGTCAGGCACCTCCCCTTGTCGGTGTTCCCCTCTCCCCCGGCGACCCCCGCAGCCATCCACTGACGCATGAGGGCCCCCTAAGCGCGCCGGTGCCCTCCGTTCCGTTCGCCACAGCCTGGAGCCCCTTCGGCGAGCCTCCTCTGCTCTTGTCGCGAGGAGAGGGATGATAGGTGGGGCCCACCTGTCATCCCCTCGCCCCCTCCTCTCTTGCTGGCAGGCGGGGCCCACGGGTAGGTTTAAAATCAAACCTGCCGCGCACGGCGCCTCGCCTAGGCCGGCTTCCCTCTATGGGACGGTTTCGGACGGGCATTTTGTCCCAAGGGGCACAGTACCCCCTTTTCCTTTTCTTTTCTGTTTAACTTCCAAAAAATCCCCCAGAGCCCAAATTAATTCCAAATCCCAATATTCTTTCACCTAAATTCTTAGAATAATCCATAGAATTTACTAGTGTCGTTTGTAAAAATGTTTGAAAATATTTTATGTATTCTTTTAATTTAAAAACCTATTTGGGCAATATCAGCCCCTGTCTTAAATGTTTTTGAAAATCTTTCTAAGCTCAAAACCATAAACAAACATTTTTAACATGGTCTTTAGCATTTATCAGAGTAGGGTAGCATTTTTTATAGTAGCTTGTGTGCTCTGTTTTTGTGTGTTGCTTATTTTTATCGCTTTATTTCGCGATGATAGATTGCGCAGTTGACGAAGAAGTTGGACCCGAAGACTTTGTCGAGCCATGCAAGCAGCCCTTTGACCATGTTAAGAAACTTTTTCATGCATGTCATAAGCACTTGTTGTTTCCATGATTGATCATGATGAGGTGTTCCCCCTTCGGTGGGTTGCCTCCGATACTTTTACCGTTGACACTTGCATCAAGCACGACTGTACCACCTTATGAGGGTTATGCGGGTGGGAGTAGTTAGGTTGCTAATATATGCTATGCAAATGGGATGGGGTTTATGCATAGTGATGGAAAGAAAAGAAATGATTTCAAGGACTTTTTGAAAACCCCATCGGGTGCCACTAATGCCCAAGGGAGGTGATGATGAGATGGGTGACCACTTGAGAAAGAAGTGGTGCACCGGAACAAGTGAGTGTTGTGGTTTTCGAAAACGGATTGGTGTAACTTGCGATCGTTATTCCAACCTTACATGTACGACCACGATACCCCTTATGGTACGGGGCTTTTTTGAGTACTATGGTTGGTGCTAGCAAGGAGCTCTCATTACTATTGGCAAGAGTGAAGTGGTCACTCTTGAGACGGGGTCGTCCGGAAGTGGAAGGCCATGCGCTGTCTTTCCAGGCACCGGGCACACCATTGCATGCCCTCATGGATGATACAAGTGATGTATATCATGAGGGATGGCACCAACGAGTGGACTCTTTGTTTAGTATCACCATGGTAAAGGCATTGTTCAGGTTCTTACCTCAGGTACGTTATATACCGCGAGTTGTGGATGACACGGAAGTTTCCCGGGTCTTGTGGGTAAAGTGTGCAACCTCTGAAGAGTCTAAAACTATTCGAATAGTCGTGTCCACGGTCAAGGACAGTTGGATGACCGCTCTTGTGCTGCGTCCAAGTGTTTTCACAAATGGGTGTGTGTGTGTTGGTGACAAAGAGGTCACGTGAGCTAAGTCCGATGACTTAGAATGGGAATTGAACTAAGTCCGATGACTTAGCACGATGAATGAACATGAGGTGTTCAACCCCTACTTATGATGATATTTGTAACTTGTTCATATGGATATCTGCCTATTGTTGATGCACGCTTACTAGTTACTTGATCATGTCATTGCATTTAAAATCAGCTTTCCGCAAATTACCTACGTAGTGCTGTATCATGCATCATTATTACCTTGTTCCACAACTTGGGTTGCTTGCGAGTACATTCAAAGTACTCATTGGCTTCCCACTGGTTATTTAATGGGCCAGCTATGGAAGAACATGAGTATGTTGAAGAGTTCGTTGGTGACGAACATGCGAACTAGGACTCTTCCCAGACAGAATGCCTGTAGGCTAAGGCAGATGGCATGGGTTCACGCTTTCGACCAAGATTTCCGCTGTTTGTTCTATTTAAGTGTATGGCCCTCGTGGCCCTATCTATGTAAGACTTGACCTTCATGGTCTTTATTTGTGTAAGACGCTAAATATGGATGTAAGACTCTTGTTATTAAGCTTCTATGTGTTCAGTGAGCATTGATCTCTGGGATCATTGTACATGTGCATTCGGTGATCACGACTTATGAGTCAGGGTCCCCACACTAGAGTTCCATAAGTATTCAAAGTTTACAGATTCCTACAGACTGTTTTGTTTTTCACAGATTAAATTTTCTTTGTGTTGTTTGCTTATTTTGATGTATCTATGGGTCATGTCGGGGGTATGAGTCATGGAAAAGTTAGAATACTGTAGGTATTACACAAATACAACTAAAGAATGATCTTACAATAGTACCTAAACTGGTGATTTATTTTTCTTATACTAACGAATCTCATGAGTTTTCTGTTGAATTTTGTGTTGTGAAGTTTTCAAGTTTTGGGTGAAGATTTGATGGACTGTAGAATAAAGAGTGGCAAGAGCCTAAGGTTGGGGATGCCCAAGGCACCCCAAGTCATATTAAAGGATACCAAAAAGCCTAAGCTTGGGGATGCCCCGGAAGGCATCCCCTCTTTCGTCTTCAATCCATCGGTAATTTACTTGAGGCTATATTATTATTCACCACATGATATGTGTTTTGCTTGGAGCGTCTTGTATGATATGAGTTTTTGCTTGTTAGTTTGCCACAATCATCCTTGCTACAACCATCTTTTGAGAGAGACACGCTGAATCGTGAATTTGTTAGAATACTCTATGCGCTTCACTTATAACTTTTGAGCTAGGCAATGTTGCTCTAGTGCTTCACTTATATCTTTATAGAGCATGGTGGTGTTATATTTTATAGAAATTATTGAACTCTCGTTCCTCACTTATATTATTTTGAGAGTTTCTTAAAACAGCATGGTAATTTGTTTAGGTTATGAATTTAGTCCTAATATAATGGGAATCCAAGAGGGATATAATAAAAACTTTCATATGAAGTGCATTAAAAACTATGAGAAGTTTGATTCCTTGCATATAGTTTTGAGATAATAGGGATGGTAATATGAGAGTTATGTTAGTGAGTAGTTGTGAATTTAAAAGATACTTGTGTTAAAGCTTTTGATTCCCGTAGCATGAACGTATGGTGAACCGTTATGTAACGAAGTCGGAGCATGACTTGTCTAATGATTGTCGAACTTTGTGTGAGGGTCGAGAGCGCACGATGGTTAACTCCTACCAAACTCTCCCCTAGGAGCATGCGTCTAATGCTTTGTTTGATAACTAATAGACTTTTGCAATAAGTATGTGAGTTCTTTATGACTAATATGAGTCCATGGATTATACGCACTCTCACCCTTCCATCTTTGCTAGCCTCTCTAGTACCGCGCAACTTTCGCCGGTACATCAAACCCTCCTTCCTCAAAACAGCCACCAAATATTCCTCAAAACAGCCACCATACCTACCTATTATGGCATTTCCATAGCCATTCCGAGATATATTGCCATGCAACTTCCACCATGTAGTTTTTCTATGACTTGCATCATCACTTCATATTGCATATAGAGTTATATCTTGTCATAGGAATCGAGTTGTAATTTCTTTTTCTTTGAGTTATAAGTAAATAAAAGTGTGATGTTTTTTCTTTAGTAGAGCATTGTCCCATCAGATAAAAGGATGATGAAGGCTATGACTCCCTCACAAGTTGGGACGAGTATCCGTATTTTACAAAAAATAAAAGAGGCCAGCGAACCCGAAACAAAAAAATAGAAGAGGTCAAAGAAGCGCGCCAAAATAAAAAAATAAAAAAATGTGAGAAAGTGGGAAGGGACAATTGCTACTATCTTTTTCCACACTTATTCTTCAAAGTAGCACCATGATCTTCATGATAGAGAGTCTCCTATTTTGTCACTTTCATATAACTAGTGGATATTCATTATGCACGACCACTTAGTTTTCTTTTTGAGATTTCATACACTTATATCTCTAAGTGCACAAGTTGCATGGCACTACCTATTATGGCATTTCCATAGCCATTCCGAGATATATTGCCATGCAACTTCCACCATGTAGTTTTTCTATGACTTGCATCATCACTTCATATTGCATATAGAGTCATATTTTTTCATAGGAATCGAGTTGTAATTTCTTTTTCTTTGAGTTATATGTAAATAAAAGTGTGATTATTTTTCATTAATGGAGCATTGTCCCGTGAGAGAAAAGGATGATGGAGTCTATGACTCCCTCACAAGTTGGGATGAGTATCCAGACTTTACAAAAAAATAAAAGAGGCCAGCGAAGCGCAAACAAAAAAATAATAAAAGAGGACAAAGAATCCCACCAAAAAATTATATATAAAAAATGATGAGAGAAAGAGATAAGGGACAATTGTTACTACCTTTTTCCACACTTGTGCTTCAAAGTAGCACCATGATCTTCATGATAGAGAGTCTCCTATTTTGTCACTTTCATATAACTAGTGGATATTCATTATGCATGACCACTTAGTTTTATTTTTGAGCTTTCATACACTTATACCTCTAAGTGCATTTGTTGCATGGCAATCCCTACTCACTCACATTGATATCTATTGAAGAGCATCTCCATAACCCGTTGGTACGCCTAGTTGATGTGAGACTATCTTCTCCTTTTTCCCTTACACCTCCTCCATATTCTATTCCACCTAAAATGCTATATCCATGGCTCACGCTCATGTATTGCATGAGAGTTCAAAAGGTTTGAGAACACCAAAAGTGTGAAACAATTACTTGACTTGTTCATCGGGGTTGTGCATGATTTAGATACTTTGTGTGGGGAAGATGGAGCATAGCGAGACCATATGATTTTGTAGGGATAACTTTCTAAGGCCATGTTATTTGGAAAGGACACGACTACCTTGTTGGTGTGCTCGAAGTATTACTATTTTATGTCAATATTAGACTATTGTTTTGAATCTTACGGATCTGAATATTCATGCCACAATAAAGAATATTACATGGATAAATATATTAGGTAGCATTCCACATAAATTCTGTTTTTATCATTTACCTACTCGAGGACGAGCAGGAATTAAGCTTGGGGATGCTGATACGTCTCCAACGTATCTATAATTTTTGATTGTTCCATGCTATTATATTATCTGTTTTGGATGTTTTATATGCCTTAATATGCAATTTTATATTATTTTTGGGACTAACCTATTAATCTAGAGCCTAGTGCCAGTTTCTATTTTTTTCCTTTTTTTTGAGTTTCGCAGATAAGGAATATTAAACAGATTCCAAATGGAATAAAACATTCAAAATGATTTTTCTGGAACAAAAGGAAACTACGAGAGTTGAGAACCAAGGCAGAGGAGCCACTGTGGGGCCGAAAGCCCTAGGGGTGCGGCTAGGGGGGTAGGTCGCGTCGGACAGGCTTGTGGGCCCACGGCATCTCCCCTAACCCTAATATTCGGCCTATAATTCCCAAATATTCCATCATTATCAGAACGAGCAACGAAAACACTTTTCTGCCGCCAGAAGCCTCCGTTCCCGAGAGATCCAATCTTGGAGCCTTTTCCGGTAAACTACCGGAGGGGGTTTCGACCACAGAGGACATCTACATCAACTCCATTGCCCCTCCGATGATGCATGAGTAGTTCACCACAGACCTACGGGTCCATAGCTAGTAGCTAGATGGCTTCTTCTCTCTCTTTGCTTCTCAATACCATGTTCTTCATGATCTTCATGGAGATCTATCCGATGTAATACTCTTTTGCGGTGTGGTTGTCGAGATCCGATGAATTGTGGGTTTATGTTCAGATTATCCATGAATATTATTTGTGTCTTTCCTGAATTCTTATATGCATGATTTCATATCTTTGCAAGTATCTTCGAGTTATTGGTTTGGTTTGGCCAACTAGATGGGTAATTCTTGCAATGGGAGAAGTGCTTAGTTTTGGGTTCAATCTTGCGGTGTCCTCACCAAGTGACAAAGTAGGGGTAGCGAGGCACGTATTGTATTGTTTCCATCAAGGGTAAAAAGATGGGGTTTTCATCATATTGCTTGAGTTTATCCCTCTACATCATGTCATCTTACTTAATGTGTTACTCTGCTCTTCATGAACTTAATACTCTAGATGCAGGCAGGAGTCGGTCGATGTGTGGAGTAATAGTAGTAGATGCAGAATCGTTTCGGTCTACTTGTCACAAACGTGATGCCTATATGCATAATCATTGCCTTGGAAATCTTCATAATTATTTTCTTTTCTATCAATTGCTCGACAGTAATTTGTTCACCCACCGTAATACTTGCCATCATGAGAGAAGTCATCCAGTGAAACCTATGGCCCCCGGGTCTATTTTCCATATTATACTTTCAGATCTAAAAACAAAAATACCAAAAATACTTGCTGCCTTATTTTTACTTTTAGTTTTAGTTTCCGTTCAAGCATCCTATTATATCTATCTCTATTAGATCTCATCCTTGCAAGTAACCGTGAAGGGGTTGGCAACCCCTTTATAGCGTTGGGTGCAAGAGTTTGATTCTTTGTGCAGGTACATCTATTGGTGACTCACTTGTATATCCTGCTGGATTGATACCTTGGTTCTCAAAAACTAAGGGAAATATTTATCTACTTTGCTGCATCAAACCGTTCCTCTTCACGGGAAACCAACGCATGCTCGAGAAGTAGCAACTATCCCCATATCAATACAATCAAAAGCAGGACATAGGGTATTATCTCCTTGAGAGAGCTCGAAACTGGGTAAAATCCTGTGTCCATGTGACCATCGCTCCAAGACGCCTAGCTTAGGACCCCTACTACGAGATGCGTCGGATTTGACACCGATAGTAGGTTTACATGTAGAGTCCTTCTGGGAGTAGGACTAGGAATAGTCTCTCTTGAATCCTAATCCGGGCCTTGTTTCCCTTGTAAGGGAATCTTTCCTCTCCTTGGGAATTCTCTGTGATCCGACCCTCCAGGCCTGCCCATAAGCCGGGGTGGACACTAGGTCTTAGACCTTGTTATCCAGGTTGACCCGGTGAACACGGTAACCTATGATCCGCCGAATGGTGGGTCAGGTGATGAGGACATCCCTACTAAGATTGCACCCACATCTCCACCAGCTACACATATTGGACCAATTACTAGAGCCCGTGCACGCCAACTAAATTATCAGGTACTTCCGTTTCTTGGAAATCCTTCTAATGTTCATGAACATACGGTGCTGCCTAAATTAGATACTTTTGTTTTACTTTTGAATGAAGGACCTAGCATGGACAAGAAGGATGGCCATTGGAGCGGGATCAAGCATGGAGGGGAAGGTGCGCATGCGGGAAAGAACAATGGAGTTTCCGGTGGTGATATTCACACTTTGAAGCCACCATAAGGAGAGCATGAAGCCATGGACGAAATATACAAGATGCCACTTCTTAAATTTCGTCCATAGGCTATTATCGGCATTGCGTCACCTTATTTTTGGGCCAGGCCCATGTAATTTCGAAATACCATATTTTAGGTTGTTTTTAGAGTCCGTACGTGTGGGGAAACAGAGTTAGGGTCGGTTTCAGACCCCTCCTCCAAGGGGTCACGGAATTCCTCCTCTATTCCCCTATATATACAACCCTTAGGGCACCGTTTAGACTTGGGTTTTGTTTAGTTAAAAGTTAGCCATTGCAACTTCGTGTACTTCCTTTGTGTCCAACGACCAGACCAAGACCGCTTTCGAAACCCCACCCTTATCAATACTTCATCTATATTCGCAATATTCACATTTCATTATCATATTCTTGCTTGTTCTTCGATTGCTTGCAGGAATAGACCTTCATGCTCAGGTTGATCATGCTTCGGCGTGGTCAATAACCTCTTGGAGATTGGTTTACTGATTGCTAAGGCGCAACTCGTGCACGTTTGTAGTCGGATTGTCAAAGTCGTCTCTACCAAATAGATAGTTATCATCTCATTGAAAGGTCGGGGCCCTCGCCTCTATCACCGGGTCATACTCCTGGCCGGGTCAAACTGTGGGTAATATCCCCGACATTAGCCCCTAGGTTAGCTTCAATTTATTCATGCTAAGCTCCTGAAATAAGAATAACAAATATGTTAATGGACCAGCTTGCTCCACCGGCCGACTTAATTTAATGAAGCGGCTCCTTAAAAATCCGGGTTTCTTCTTCATATTAACGAGCCATCTTCACAATCATCTAGGTCCGTGTCCTTTGCAGTAAAATATTGGGAATAAAACACACATATGCTGCTGAGTCGGCCTCCAATGCTTTGGCTTGATGAATTTTTTGGGAATAAGAAATCCACATGATGTTGAGTCGGCTTCCCATTGCTTCGGTTTTGATGAAAATATTGGGAATAGAAATTCGTCCATTTGTTAAACCACTTTCAACTTGTGAAGCCAGGTTTCTTATATAGACTTTGTCGGGTTGTGATCTTTGATAATGTCGGGTCATGATTGTTGGTGACGCCAGGTCAAACAAATGGACTCCAATTGACTTGATAAAATTATTGGAAATAAAGAAATCCATGTGATGTTTAGCTGGTCTTTCAATGCCTCAGCTATATTAAAATATGTTGAGCCGGTCTTTCAATGCTTCAGCTCCATGAAGAAATGAGACCATTCTCGCTCACAATTGACATTTTGAAAGCGCTCTTCTATTTTTTTGATATATCCATATTACCTGTAGCCCCCAAGCTCCAAGTTTATCAGTTTCATGATGACTTGGTGATTTGCAATGATATCTTTGACTGTGTAGCCCCCCAAGTGTCGGGTTGTCTTGCCTGCAACAGCCTGAGACTTGTAATTGTCTTATACATTATAAAGCTTCAGCTAGTGTAGCCCCCAAGGGCCGGGTTGTTTTGCTTGCAACAACCTGGGACTTTTGAACTTGGTTTTGAATGTTATAGATAGATAGCTTTGGAGAAATCTGGGTTGTCATCTGAGTCGCCAGATATGGACTGAATGTCTTGAATTTTACATGTGTAGCCCCCAAGGGCCGACTCGTCACTATGTGATGGGCCGTGTCTTCAATTTGGACCTTGTAATCAATTTTAAAGAGCTGATTACTATAGCCCACAAGTGGCGAGGTGTTCATTTCTAATCTGAATCAACTACAAAATAAAGATTAATCATGCACTATCGATTAAGGTTGCACCATAAATAGTATTTTTATTAACATATAAAATAACACCACGGTCAAACTTTACACATTTTTCTAATCAAATTACGTACGTAAAATGTTAAATTTGGAGTTGGGGTTTGAAATTTATGAATATTTAAAAAAAACATTTGATATGTATTGCAGGTTGATTAACCCAATTATCAAGGCTTTCCCGAAAAAACAAATAAAAAGACTTAAAATCAGCCTACTGGTTGATTACCACAAGCTTCAGGGGGTTCTCTGCAAAAAAGAAATTTCGACTTAAAACTAAGTTGTGGGTTTGTTATCGAGACTATTTTTTTTGCAAAATATCATGACGTATCAAGAATACGCACTCCCTTTATTAGTAGGTTTGTGCATGCGAGAATATGATGATCAAACTCACCGCCTTCAGACTTAACAAGTTTGTCGTAAATAGGTGGACAAATGACCACAATCAATGATGATACAAAGACAAAAAGTGGCAACCTCACTAGGTTTGTGCGAGTGTTTATTTCTTCCGATGGAACACATGACCATATTTGCTAGTAAAATAGTAAAGAGAAGTATAATTTTATATGGGCAACGTTATGTGTTGGTTAAAAGATCTGCCGCCTTGCAAGCTATTGGATTCAACGTGAGATGGCCATCAGATTCAACTGCCAGCTTTGCAACACAAATGATATTGCGTTCGGACATTTGCAACATAGTTGATGTTGCAGAACTTTTACAACAAAGGTGTCGTTGTAGATTTCTTTCGCAACAAAGTTAATGTTGCAGATTTTTTGTCTTCACCTTTATATAGCGTTATGGAAGAGAGTTCTGCAACAACAATAATGTTGCGGAAATGTTTATTCCGGCAAGAAGGATATTGCAAGTAAAAAATCATCGTCAATTGTTTGCCGGAAGCTCCCGTCAAACGATGATACAGGAATAGTGACCCCGCTTGTCCCCGCCATCGCACCGTCGTCGTCGAGCATCGAAGCTCCGACCAGGCTGCCTTGCCTCCTCTTCGGCGAGGTGGGCGCGTTGTGCACGGTCGAGGCAGCTGGAAAAGGCGGCCACTGCGCACGACCCCGGCTACAACCTTGCCACCATCCTCCTCTTCGACGAGCTGGGCTTCTGCCGGCGTTGGTGTCGAAGCTTCGGATGACGCGTGCCTCTCGTTCGGTGCTGCGGGGATCTGGATGTCACCGGCTCGTATTCATCTTTATCGGTCTGCAACAAATCAGCTATTGGAGTGATAAAATTGTAACAATGGGCTAGTTGCAAAACTAGTGATGATGGCCCATGCGATAGGTGGCATGCATGGGAAGGTGGCGGAATCGGGAGCTGCAATCCGCCAAGTGATTGCAAGTGTTATCCATTTTGTATTTGTTTTTCAAAAGTACATACAGTGCAATCTAAACAAGTCAAAAGACCAGTTAGCGGCGTCAGAGTCCACCGGCGGCAGTTCACACGTGCCAACTCCCGTGGCTGGACCCGACCCGGGCCCGACCGCCATCCCGGTCCGAGTCCACCGCACCGCGTCCAATTCCATAGTCCATCGCGACGCCGACGCGCACCTTCCCCTTGCCCCGTTCCCCCGCCCCGCCTCGCCAGTGCGCGCTCCCTCGCATGCGCCAGCGATCTCTCTCCTCTCCCTCTCGCGCGTATATAGAAACCTCGCGCCTGCCGATCCGACCACCGCAAATCCCACTCCCTTCCACCCGCCCGGACGCGCAAGATCCTGGGCGACCGGCGCCCCGTGGTGGTACACGACTGGGCTAGCTAGCCATCTATCCCTGCCGTCGCCCAATGGCCCGGCTCGCCCTCTCCGACTGCCGTGGCCTCACGCCGCTCCGCGCGCGCAGCGCCATTGCGCTGCCGTCGCCTCCCCACCTCGCCGTGGGGCCGCGTCGCCCGGCGACCGCCGCCATCCACCGCGACTGGGCGCTCCGCGTCTCCGCGCCCACCCGCCTCGCCTCCGTCTTCGAGGAGGATAAAAGGCACCTCGGGGGAGCGGAGGAGGCCGGCAGCTCTTCGGCCGAGTTCAACCCAGGGGCGCCGCCGCCGTTCGGCCTGGCGGAGATCCGCGCGGCCATCCCGAAGCACTGCTGGGTCAAGGACCCGTGGCGGTCCATGAGCTACGTGCTGCGCGACGTCCTGGTTGTGCTCGGCCTCGCCGCCGCCGCCGCGCGGGCCGACAGCTGGCTCGTCTGGCCGCTCTACTGGGCCGCGCAGGGCACCATGTTCTGGGCGCTCTTCGTCCTGGGACACGACTGGTACGGGCCATCCTCCGTACCCCAGACCCAAAGATTGGACTTCCATGCCGGTTTTAGCCTAGAACCACAATGTTCGTCTCTTGTCCTGTAACGACTGTTTGGTGTTTGCAGTGGGCATGGGAGCTTCTCAAGCAACCCAAAGCTGAACAGCGTGGTCGGCCACATACTCCATTCCTCCATCCTCGTTCCATACAACGGCTGGTACAATGAGTGCATGTTGTGTTTTCTTCTTTGTTGGGGAATTGTTATTGATGCTAAGAAAGGCGGGGTCTTGAATGCAATTGCAGGAGGATTAGCCACAGGACACACCACCAGAACCACGGCCATGTGGAGAAGGACGAATCCTGGCACCCGGTAGGTCTTTGGCTCTTTGCTTCTCGGTGGATTCATGCATGCATAGTTCTTCAGAGAGGCGGCGTTTTGGTGAATTGTGCTTGATGATTCCTTGAATTGTGATAATTTGCAGCTACCCCAGAGGCTGTACAATAGCCTGGACAATATGACAAAGAAGTTGCGGTTCAGCATGCCATTCCCCATGCTTGCATTCCCCTTATACTTGGTGAGGCACAACGCAGTTTGATTTCACCACGACGCGTGAATTGGTTGGTCTTGTTTTCTAACATGCTAAATTCTTGTTCTGTGCAGTTTGCGAGGAGTCCTGGCAAGGAAGGCTCACACTTCAACCCGAACAGCGATTTATTCCAACCTAATGAGAGAAAAGATGTGCTAACATCCACTGCATCTTGGCTGGCAATGATTGGGGTTCTTGCAGGTCTGACCTTTGTGATGGGGCCTCTTAAGATGCTAAAGCTCTATGCAATCCCATATGTGGTAAGAGCTTCATGCCTTTCATCACATGCCCAATTTCGGCAAACTTAGAATTTGGATAAGCCATCAAAGGAGTACACTGTAGTGGAGGATTCATGTGATTGATTTTGGTGAACCCCTGTGCAGATATTTGTTATGTGGCTGGATTTTGTCACATACTTGCATCATCATGGTCATGAAGACAAGGTTCCCTGGTATCGTGGAAAGGTAAATATCATGGTTGAATCGGATTTGCAATTAATCAATGCTTCGGGATAACTGCTCAATGTTCAAAATACAATGACATGGTCCATTATTATTTGTGAAAATGACAGAAGCTGTTTTAAGTAGAAGATATACGTGTGGAAAACATGAAATTAAGCATTATCTATGTTCTTAAAGAAAATAGCAACATAGTGGTATAATTTGAAAAATATTACACAGAAGGTACATGAAGGGCACATCCTGCCAACATGTTAGCAGGAATTGACTTTTCAATTACATTTCTTTCTGACTTGTCCTGGAAATTGTTGGTTCTTCTGGTCTTATATGGCCTGTAGTGCTACCTTTCATACATATGTGGTACTTATTCAAGACAGGGTATCACGTTATGCCTAAGTGCCAAATGCTTCCTTCCTACCATAAGAAAGGAATGCAACCTTCAGTCAGAGTAATCCTTGTGGTGAATGCTTCTCTCCCTCTGTTCCATTTTTTTTAGCTAAAACCACAACACTTATTTTCTAACGGAGGGAGTAGAAATTAAAGATATAATCTTTTCCGAGAGGTGCTTCAGTTTATACGGGTTTCAGTTATAATTGCTTAACAACCCTAGTATGATTTCTTATTGATATCGCTTTGCAAACTAATAGGAATGGAGTTATCTGCGTGGAGGATTGACAACACTTGATCGGGACTACGGGTTGATCAACAAGATACACCATGACATTGGCACTCATGTCATTCATCATCTTTTCCCGCAAATCCCACATTACCATCTTGTCGAGGCGGTAAGCCACCATCCCCTGCTCCTTAGCTCTTGCCTTTTTCTGGAACATGCATCAAAATAGTGGCATTCTCTAGAGTCACCTTGCTAACTAGATGTTGGTTTGGATGTAACCCGCAGACTGAGGCAGCAAAGCCAGTGCTTGGCAAGTACTACAAAGAACCAGAGAAGTCGGCTCCTCTCCCATTCCACCTACTCCAGGTGCTATCGCGGAGTTTGAAGAAGGATCACTATGTTAGCGACACCGGAGACATAGTTTACTACCAAAGTGAGTCAGAAACGAGTACTTCTGCACAGAGCTCTGATTGAGCTGAAACATTAGGTTATAGGTCATCCTTCGACTCCTCAGGAGGTTGTGGCTCAAGCAAGAGTTAAACATCCTGGGATCTTGGATGCTGACTCCATGGATGTACATCATGAAGCACGAATGTAGTAAGTTGTGAAGTTTGAAGTACCATTGTAAAAGAGCAATTGCAGCTCCCTTCAAGGCTTGACTTGCTCTGCTGGTATAGTCTCCTTGTACATCTTATCTATATATTTCTATCTTCTCATTCAGTAAAATCTCAACTGCCGGGCCACCTTTTGGATTGTTCCAAATTCCACTTGAGCATCCAAATATGGATCAATACCAGCAAAAACATCTCAGAAGAATGTTCTAGCGCCATGCCAAATGTGTCCCAAAAAGAAGAGCAAAGCAAAGTTAGCATTGACCAAAAGTGAACCAACCCCTTGGACTGTTGTGAAAAAACACCATCAGATTTGAAACTAACCCACTCTAATTCAAAAAAAATCCCTAACTGAGAATGCCTCGCATATTTTTGTGCAGTTCACAGTTCAATTTTTCTATTTGTAAAAGACAAGAAATTCAATCCTTTACAATAACCGAAGGAGGAGACCATCTCTGATGCTTTGGACAAGAGATATTACTACAGAATAGTGAATAAAATTTGTAAATGTACTCAGTGACCAACTGTTTCCAATGACAAGAGATAGCAGTATACAGAGGGAGGGAGGGAGGGAGAGTGGCCTCTGATGCCTCGGCTGTCATGACACTGAGGCGGGCCTGATAAAACAGAAGAGTAACGATCTTCTTTGGTGCACGGACGGTGCTAGGGGTCAAAGGATTTCAGCCAGTAAAGCAAGTTTGTAAATGTACTCAGAGAGAGCAAGATAGACCGTTTTCCACGGTTGGAATCCCAGGTCACTAACCAAACACATCCCAGGCAGGTTCCAGGCAAGCTCCAGGTCAGGCAGATTGAAACGTGGACATGAACCAAACTGACCCTATATCACTGCCACTATTTTCTTGTGATCTTCGCACTCTCGAATATATAAAAAAATCTTTGTAGTTTGTGGCTGGTCTGCTGCTGCTCACCGCGACATCGTAACAGACAGTATATGCCAGCAACAGTGCCCCAAAATAGAAGTGCATGTGTTCCTCGTTCAGCAGAAAAACGGGACCTGGCCACACATATCGACGGACAAGCGCCTCCAGCAATTTCTCTCATCTCATGTCTCACCTGACTGCCACGACCGTTTCTGCATTCTGCACGCACAGGAATATACCGCCTGGTAGACCGAGTAAAGAGAGGCGTCCGCCATTTCCCACACGACAAAACGGCTCCTCTCTGACTCTGACCGCGCCCTTCCAAATTCAGACTTTCTTCCTTCTTCTGATGACAGGCTCTCGCGCGGCTGCGCGCGGTGTGCCAGCAAGGAAGAAGTCGCGGCAGCACCGTCACTCGCAGCATCGCAGCCTCCTCCTCTGCTCGTCACGACGTCGCAACCTCCCAGTCACGCTCGCGCCATATGAACAACCGACCCGTGCTACTGCATTCTGACGGCGACCCTTTGTGTCGGTCCCACTCTCTTGCACGGGGAAGGAAGAATACAAAAGGGGAAGACGTAAGGCCCTTGTTGTACGTCTTTACCTTTCTCCTAGTCGGCGATAACCTGGATACAAAAGGAGAAGACGTTTTTCCTCCGAAAAACCTGGAGCCTTGTGAAAGGCGACTAGGGTTCGGGTGGCATCGTGGCGGTGCACGTTGAATCTCTCGACGGGGCGCGGAAGTGATTGGACAGGAGATGTCAATGTCGACTGATCCGGCCAAAGGGAAGGTGCCTCTGTCGTCGAGGGTTGCCAGGGCAAAGTTGGCGGAGGCGTTGGGGGAAACTGGACATCACTAACGAGAAGGCAACACCTCTAGTTCTGGAGGATCTTGAGGAGGGGGAGCGGGAGAAGTGGATGCTGGCGGGTAAGGTCCTCCATCGCAACATCTTTCACATCCAGACGATCTCCAACGCTCTTTGTCAAGCATGGGGCAATCCAAAAGGTCTAGTCTTCAGATCTGTTGAGGAAAACGCTTTTGTGGCGGAATTCGCCATCAAGAGGGATCATGATCGCGTGTGCGAAGGCTCACCATGGCATGTCAGTAAGAATGGTGTGATCCTATCTAAATTTGATGAGTGCATGCGACCATCTGAGTTAAAGTTTGACAAGCTGCAGTTATGGGCTAGAGTCATGAATCTTCCCTTTAATCTTCGTGATGATAAGTGGAGCAAATCGATTGTGGACCAGATAGACAAGAATGCTACGACAGTCCAGTTTGATCACATGGCCGGGTATCTCAGGGCTAGGGTTACTGTTCAGGTGGATAAACCCTTGAGGAGATGGATTCTGATAGAGTCAAAAAGGAGGAAGTGTATGGATCCATATGATATTCTCTATGAGAATGTGCCACACTTCTGTTTTTCGTGTGGCCGGTTGGGTCACTCCGATCTTTACTATACTACACCGGGGACTAGGGATGCTAATGGTGATCTCCCTTTTGGGCGGGGTCTGAGAGCCCCGGAGGACAGGAAAAGGAATGGTTCAGGGGAAGGTTCGACCTCAACAAGGGAGCAGGCTGCTTCCCAGAGCAAGAGGGCTGAAACTAGACAGTTGAGCGGTTCAGCTAAGGGAGGAATAGAGGTAACATCCCCAATGAAGGCTAGCCATATTTCAAATAAGCGCAAAGGGGGGCCTCAAGACCAGAAACAAATATATAGGAGGGTTGATATGCCCCTCCTAATGAATAGTCCTCACGCTGATGGTTGTGACACTAATGGGTTGGCTGTTCCCAGTGGTGATCAGGTGGCAAACGATGAGTCGGACAACGAGGATGGGTGGGAATCAAAGAAGAGAAAACCTACCCCGAGTAATTCAGAATCTTCGGCAGTGGCTGCGGAGCAGCCCTGCCTGAGCCAATGAGTTGCTTAAGTTGGAACTGCCGCGGGCTTGAGGACCCGAGTTCGTGAGCTTCACAACATAGTGAAGCAAGAAGGGCCCAGTCTCCTCTTTCTGATGGAGATGAAGATCTCGGCAAAACATGTGGAAAGCTTGCAGAATCAGCTTGGTTTTGCGGGTTGCTTTGCGGTGAACAACAATGGTTTAAGTGGTGGTATTGCTATGTTCTGGTCGGCTGAGATAGAAGTGGAGTTGAAAATTTTCAATATGAGCCACATTGATATCTTGGTCCAAAAGAATCCCCGAAGCTCCAAGGTGTGGAGGGTCACGGGTTTTTATGGGGCTCCATGTGTGGGAGATAGACACCACAGTTGGAGGTTCCTTCGTACTTTATTTGTGATCAATCACGAAGCGTGGCTTTGTCTCGGTGACTTTAATGAAACTATGTTCACTTCTGAACACTTCTCACAGGCAGCAAGGCCGGCCTGGCAGATGAGGGCGTTCAGAGAAGCGCTTGATGATTGCTTTCTCCTTGATCTGGGGTGGACGGGGGCAGCGTATACATGGGATAATGGACAAGGAGGTGAGTCCAATGTCAAAGCCAGTCTAGATAGGCCCCTCGACAATCTTCAACTTACCCAATTATTCCCGCACATCCTTGTTCGTCATATTAGCACGACGGAGTCAGACCATTATTTTGTACTGGTGGATATACGTGAGACTCTGATAGAACCGCGGCATAGGACTACGCGACAGTTCCAATATGAAGACGTGTGGCAAACCGACTCTGAATATGACCAGCTAGTTCTTAAGGAGTGGAAAAAAGGTGCTGGCCAGAGAGGTTTGGCGGGTGTGGTTACTACTCTGAATGACATGCAATCAAAACTTGCTATTTGGGGGGCAAGGGAGTTTGGATGTCTGTCTCGGAAAGTTCGGAAACTACGTGAGAAACTTGATCATCTTTGTGCCAGGTCGGTGGGACGTGGCCCTAACAACGAAGAATGAGCTGTTGTGAAGCATCTCCGAGAGGTGCTTCGCCAAGAGGAGATACGGATGCAACAACGATCAAGGGTTCCATGGCTACGTGAGGGAGACCGTAATACGGGTTACTTCCACGCCCAAGCTGCTCAGCGGAAACGTATGAACAGAATTAAGCATCTGGAGAGGGTTGATGAGCACTTTTGTCAAACGTTAGAAGAAAATAAGGCGGAGGCACAAGGTTTCTATGAGTCACTGTATACGTCCCAGGGCTTTAGACCTATGGATGACTTTTTGAATATTGTTCCCCCTAAGGTGACTAACCTGATGAATGAGCGGTTGGACATGCCGTATACGGCCGAGGAGGTTAGGATGGCGCTCTTCCATATGGCACCGTCAAAAGCACCGGGAGTGGATGGTTTCACGACGGGATATTTTCAGTGACACTGGTAACTTCTGAAAGAAGATGTAGTTTCGGCCGTTTTGGATTTCTTGAATGGTTGAGTTCTACCTGAAGGAATAAATGATATGGCTATCACTTTGATACCGAAGGTACGACATCCACAACGTATTTCGCAGTATTGACCCATATCCTTATGCCCCGTCCTATACCAAATTGCTTCAAAATGTATAATCAATAGGATAAGGGAATTTATGGGTGAGATTATCAGTGCAGAACAGAGCGCATTTGTGCCTGGACGCCTCATTACTGACAATGTCCTGATTGCATATGAAAGTGTTCGTGCAATGAGAAGAAGAAAGAAAGGGAAGAACACGACTTGTGTGGTCAAGCTTGACATGATGAAAGCATATGACCGGGTGGAATGACACTATTTGGAGGCCATCATGCTGAGATTGGGTTTCAACTCAAGTTTTGTTAGATTGATTTTGAAGTGTGCCACTTCAGTCAGATTTACTGTCCGTGTTAATGGGGAGTTGTTGCCATATTTCACACCCTCAAGAGGTTTTCGTCAGGGCGACCCCATTTCCCCATATTTGTTCCTTCTATGCTCAAAGGGATTTACGTCCTTGTTGAACCTCTACGGGGGTGCTAATGTGGACAGACAAATTCGGGTTAGTTCTCATTCACCTTGGTTAAATCATCTACTCTTTGCAGATGACATTCTAATATTTATGAATGCAAAGTTGCCTAGTGCACTAAGGTTGAATGAGGTACTACAAATTTATGGAGACTGTTCAGGGCAACGTGTAAATAGGGACAAAATCTCAATCTTCTTCAGTCCTAACATGCGTGAACCGGTACGTCACATGTTGAAAGCAGTTTTGAGCATTTCGGTGGAAGATTTTAATGAGAGATATCTGGGACTCCCAACTGCCATTGGTCGCATTTCTAGTGGGACGTTTGATTTTCTTGGAGAGAGGATTGGAAGTAAGCTTCAAGGAGGAATGGAAAAGCTCATTTCATGTGCTGGTAGAGAGGCCAGACTCAAGGCGGTGGCCCAAGCAATACCGACACATTCCATGAGCTGTTTTAAGTTGACTAAGAAGGTCCACAAAGGTTTTTCTTCAACTATGGCGAGATTCTGGTGGAGCAGCTCAATCGATCGTAGATCCTTACACTAGATTGATTGGCCCTCACTAGCTAAGCCGAAGATCGTTGGAGGGATGGGGTTTCGCAATTTGGAAGTGTTTAATACAACCTTGTTGGGGAAACATGGATGGAATATCATTACAAACCTAGAGTCCCTCTGTGCTCGAGTACTCAAGGGAAAATATTACCCGAATAGTGACTTTTTGGAGGCCACTATTCCCAAGTGTGCCTCATCTACTTGGCGGGCGATTATTGCTGGAAGACAAGCATTGAAAACTGGCCTAATAAAGTGAGTGGGAAATGGCACTATGGTGTCTATTTGGCATGATAGGTGGGTACCAGGCTAATCTCTTTGCGGCCTTCTGTCCACATCGGCAACACAAACATAACTATTGTCTCTGAATTGATTGATGGGGACCGAGGCATGTGGAAGATCGATATGGTCAGACATCATTTCATTGCTCCCGATGCAGACACGATCCTAAATATCTCGTTGGGGATTGGGGGAGGAAATGATTCGTGGGCATGGACAGCTGGAAAGTCTGGGGTCTACTTTGCGAAATCTGCTTATGGCTCTCTAATGACTCTGAACGACCATGTTGCTCTACAGGAAGGGGCGTCTACACAAACTTTAGAGAAACAAAAACAGTTGTGGACAAGACTTTGGAAGCTTAAGGTTGTGCCGAGAGTCCGTGTGTTTTGGTGGAGGGTACTATGTGGGATTCTGCCCGTTGAGCAAACTTTGAAGAACAAACATATAGCACAGAGGGTGTGGTGCAAAGTCTGCCTTGACGCAGACGAGGATATGTATCATGCTTTGCTGAAGTGCACTCATGCAAAGCTTTTCTTGAAGGAGGCGAGGGAGTGGCTGCAGGTCACCATTCCAGAGCTCCATCCAGAAACATGGTCTACGGACATTCTATGTGACCCCAGATTCGAAAATGGTGATCAAGCAAAAATCATCACTGTCATGTGGGTGATATGGATGTGAAGGAACAATATAACCCATTATAGAGCAAGCTTGGATTTGGTAAAATTGATGAGAATGACCAGGGAGGCTCTATCATTGTTGGAACTTCCACGACAACATGCTAGGATCCTGCCCGACCATGGTTGGAGATCCCCTGAAAATGGTTACGTCAAGATCAATATGGAGATAGGGATATCCTTGGAGGCGAGGCTAAGTGGGCTAGAGGTGTTGCTCGTTCCTCTAATGCCTTCCTATGCGCCTGGTGTAAACCTGCCCAAGGTGTTACTGACCCACTCGTTGCGGAGGCCCTCCCCCTTCGTGAAGGTGTGGTGTTTGCAAAGCTACGAGGCTTTGCGCAAGTGTAGATGGAGACCGGCAACTTGGAGTTCGCCAATCTTTGGAACACACACCATTCTTCGCGCTCGCTGATAGTGCCAGTGTTACTTGATATTGAAGGGCTAGCTTCATCCTTTACTATTTTTGCAATTCTTCATGTAAAGAGACACGCCAATATCCCCTCCCATCTATGTGCAAAGCATGCAAGCACGTTAGAGGTGGCAGAGTGTTGGCTAGATACTCCTCAAGGTTTGCTGGTCACCATCCTTATGACGGACATCGCTGGTGTACCATTGATTGAATAAAAAGCCCTCAATTCCCCGCAAAAAACCCTGGTCGCTGTCACTGAAACTTTCCCATTTAGGGCTTTTTGATTCCTAGGATTTAGAAAATGTCAAATAAGAAAAATATATGATTGGAGTAACATGTTTATTTGAACCCTATGGGATTAATAAGAAGTGTTTGATGACACGGAAAAACAAAAACTTTGTAAAAAGTGGTTGGTGTGGATGCTAGATTTTCTATACAATATAGTATAATAGATTCTATAGGAAAAAATCCTATGAAATCCAATCCTATAAATCAAGAAATCAATGAAAAGAAATTCATAAGGATCTTAACACTTCAAAAACTCTATGAATTTGTTTGAATCAGGAGCCCTTAGATTGCCTCCACGGAGCGTGTGCGCTCAAGTCTTAAGCGTATACGTCCCCTCGTGCAGATTTGGGTCAGAGGAATGCCCACATTTTTCAATAGGCATAGTGGACGTGGAGGTGGATTGTCATGCCCAACCGTGAGATCGGGTGGATTTGGGAAGGCAAGATACCTCGCTATGGTGGGCAAAAGCATATGCTTAGGGCATTTACAGCCGCATCTTGTAAATTCGGTCCCTCAAACGCTCACAGACGCGTCGCGCCTTAAATCTGTTTGTCCATATCCAACTTTTTATATTTTATTTTCTAGATCCATACAAAAGCATGCAAAATGAATAGCCTATGCACTACATAATATACTACCCTTCGTCGTCGTTAGAGATGGCCTGACATGCCTGCGCCGCCTCCATCTGCCGTCGACGAAGATGCTCGGCCTCCACAGCCGGCTCCGAGCGGATGGAGTTCACGATGGCCGGCTGCTCTGGCCACAGATCGACATCTGCCGGTGCCTCCTCCTCCTCCCCCGCATCTAGCGGCGACGCCTCCTACACTGGATCCTGTTGGTCCTCCCCCACATCCAGCGGCGACGGCTCCTCCGTCGGCTCCTGCTGGTCCTCCTTCACAGCTAGTGGCGGCGCCTCCTCCGTCGTCTCCTGATCCTCGTCCTCTTCCACCCCCAACTCCTCCTCCCCTTCCTCCTCCTCCACCTCCTCGTCCTCCTCAAAATCCTCCTCCAGATCCAGAGGTAGCCCTATGGCCCTCCGGATGCGGACCTTCTCAAGGAGACAGAGACGATGTTGGATCGTGTAGTGACGACGGCATGGGGGCATGGCTGATGGGCTCGAGTGGCGGCGACAGAAGGGAGGAGGTGATGTGGTAGGGCTGGGGGACAACAGCCGGCTTAAATAGCCGGCTATGGATAAGGGTGGGGAGACAGAGTGACGCCACACGGCGTTCACATCACACCAATGGTCAAGGCGCTCGTTGGACCGTCGGGTTTTTCGGGCGAGTCCGCATGGGGCCATGCCATCGGGCCGACGTGGCAGGCGTACCCAGGCTCTCCCATACCCACCCCATATTTGGGCAGGATATGAGCGGTGCCGGTCAGCCCGGGCGTTTGATGCCCGTTTGAGGGGGCCGGGTGGGTGGATCTTTTGTGACCGGGCGGACTGCCTGGGTATTTGAGGGGGGTATGAGGGGTCCGATTGTGGATTCTCTTAGGGCATCTTCAATGGCAATCCCAAATTTCTTCACGTGTCTGTCCGCAGACACGGATGTGGAGGGTGACATCCAACCCTAGCCACATACATTTTGACCGCAACTCTAATCAATCAGACGGAATTCTTGCAAACAACATGGATTTCATTCAAGTTTGAAGATAATTTACATAAAAGGTCGATATTTCGACCGTTTAACAAAAAACAAGTAAAAAACACATAAACCATATACAGGACGATCTCCTCGTACGCGTGGCCACCCTGCGCTGCCGAACCATCGTCTCCGTCCTTCCTGTCATCGTCCCTCCAGCGGTGAAACGATGCCAAAGGGCCATGATAGCCTTGTCCGACAGATGTCTATCGCTCGTGGAGGATCTGCTCCTGCTGTGTCGTGTGATGCGACCAATCCTCGCCGATCTTGGTGAGCTCGCCATCAAGGTGGCGACAACGCCTGGAGGACGTCTCTGCGATGGCCATGGAGAGCGTCCATGCCGCAGGGAGGTCGGGTCGTCCCTGGCCCATTTCGACACCACGTTCATCTTGGCGAATGTGGAGCGGTGCTAGGGGGACGCATGCTTTTTCTTCATGCGACCGCTGATGTGGAGGCCGTGGTTGTGTGGCGGGGACGGCTCGTCCTTGACTGGCTGGATGGGGGATATCATCTCATTCTTGACGCGGACCCGCCGCGGGGACGGTGGCTCGTCCTTCACTTGTGTCGGTGATCATGGTTCCGGTTCCATCTGAGGGAGTGAATGCGGGGAGGGGAGAGAGGAGGAAGGTATGGTGCTTCAATGGGGCCGGGGAGGGGAGAGAGGATGAGGGTTCGGTGCTCTGCTCCTTGGCGCTGTAGCGCGACTTAAATAGCCACGGCGAGGGCAGGCACTGGCGGTCAGCCCGCTTCAATTTGACGTAGCTGCCAGAGTTGGTTCCCCGGGACGCGGCATCCGCATTGAAGCAGTGAGGCCCTAGAGGCCGCGTCTATCTATGCCACCTTCCCGTCCGGCTAAATCGTGGTTTCAATGACGGCCACTGCATGCTCTTGGCCGGCATGAATGCGGTGCGTGGGATTGAAGGCACAGGAAGGACGGGTGGTTTTTTTGGTGGGTCAGGGCGGTCAGAATCGGGAGAAGTAGAGGTCTGGACTCCCGCAAACCACCCCACGTCTGTCTCTGGTTTGCGGGATAAATCACATCCGGACCGACCTGCAAACCAATATAGGACCGCGTTGGATGGCTTCCACGATCTAGACCGCGCGGTCCAGATGCTTGCGGGAGATTTGCGGGTCCTCCTTGAAGATGCCCTTACAATATCCATTCTCATATATACTAGTCTCAAAATAAGTGACTCAATTTTATACTAACTCTGTACTTAAAGTTAGTTACAAAGTTAATACAAAGTTGAGTCACTTATTTGGGACGAAGGGAGTACTATATAAGATATATGTTTAGGGGTTTTAACCGATCTCACTTAGATGAATGGTCATCACACCTCATGTGTTGAGCTTATATAGCCATGTTGACAATGATATGAATAAGTACATGGAAATGTTAGCAGTGAACGGTTAGCGAATGCGAGCCGTTCTATCTTCACTCACCATATTCTATCTCTATCTCTCATGAACTGAATGTTACGGTAGAAATAACATGACAATGCATGCTAGTGCAAAAAAACCTTATAAGATTTTATTAATAACAATGTGTGCCTAAACTAGAACACCACAACTAACTTGACGTAATACCGCTGACATTCAGCTTCATAGGGCGCTCTACTGCTATTATCTTTGTTAGAATTGTGTTAAATATTGTGTATAAGGTAGGTTACATTTTGACTCTGAGTTATAACGTGTCTAGATAAGGTAAGAGTCATGTCCAAAGTCCTAACAGGTCAATTTTATTTTAACCTCTTATATAATATGGGGGTAGACATACGATGTAAACTATGCCACCATAATAGCACATGCACGTGGTGAGAGCCGGTGGTGTGTAGCGATGCCCGGGTGGTCGGCATGCGGTATTGTCACACTGTCACGAGAAGAAAATCCTGTAGTCATGCTCCGAGGATGTAGCCAATAAAGTTAATTGTGAGTCTGTATGTTGACCTATCTAATACGGCGGTCTTGGGGTGCTAAACATGGAGAAATTTGCTAGGGCGCTTTGCTTGCATTAGCTTTGGTTCGAATGGAAGGAGCACACCAAGTTGTGTGTTGGGTCTGGCGACTCGTGCAATGATATGGACAAAAATATTTCGTATGCTTACACGACCATCACCATTGGCAACGGTGCACGCACACCCTTTTGCGACTCCCTTTGGGTGTGGGACCGCAAACCAAGAGACAACGCTCCACTTATCTTTGACACTTCCTCTTGGAAGAGTTGGAAGCTTCACGAAGCCCTCAAGGATGATGCTTGGGTTGTCAAGATCAAGGTCACTTCTAGATTCACCTCTGAACACCTATGGAAATTCATTGAGCTTTGGTACACCATATGCGACTTCCCTCTTGAGGTGCATGCCGAAAAGACATGTGGAAGCACACCAAGAGGGGGATATACACTGCCAAGTCCGCCTATATTGCCCAACCGCCCTCCCATGGAACTTGCGATGTGGGGGGCTTGGGATCCGCCTAAGGTCAATTTTTTTGCTTGGTTGGCCGTGCAAAATAGAGTTTGGACTGCTGACCAGTTGGCCAAGCGGGGATGGCCTAATTGTGGGCTTTGCCCACTCTATAAGCGCACACAAGAATCCATCAAACACCTCCTCTTCAAATGTCGGTACACTACTAGACTTTGGGGAATGATCAAAGATTGGCTCCAACTCGAGAACATCAACACTTACACTTGGCAATTGTCATGTTTGACCAATGAGTGGTGGATAGGGCTTCTGACTCTACCATTCTGAATAGGAAGATGATGTCTACGCTCTCCATGCTCATCCCTTGGACAATCTGGAATGAAAGGAACGCTCGTGTGGCACCCCTGTTTATAATCGTGCACTAACCATACACGCATCATGCACGATCACGAATGGTGACTCACGTCAATATCACAACACAACTCTACGATAGAAATTTTGACATAAATCTTTATAATACAAGCCCTGGTAAATATTATTAGTCATGAAAGCAAATATTATCTGAGTAAACACATAGTTAGACAAGTGTTTTCCATAAGAAGGCTGGGCATAATAACGACAACTAGATCGAAAGGCAAGGCCTCCCGCCTGGGACCTCCGTACTACTCCTGGTCAAACGTCCTCCACACAGTAGCCTGATGGGATAGGACCTGCATCCTCAGTGCTACCATCTGTTGTAGCAACCGATTCAAAGCGAAAAGATTAGCAAATCAACGATGAGTATGCATCCAAAGAACTATGCTAGATATGCATTGGTATCAAATGAATGGGGTAGTATCTGGGGACTAGACTACAAAAATGCCAAAACAAGAGGGAGAAGCTCATCCTATCGAAGACTACCATCATCTTGCAGCCATCATCTTGCACCAATAGGAGAGAGGAGTGTAAATGGTAATATCTTGCACATGCATATAGCAATAACCTGCCAAAAAATTCTCTGCTCGTTTCCTACGAGGAAGCAATCTCCAGGGGTATATGTCTGTTATCTTGGTGTATTTTATCAAGTATCCGATTCAAGTTGTATAACATCGGGATACATCTCTAAGATGTCCGTTACCATGGACATGACTGTCCCGATAGTTAAACTTCCATGCAGGATGCACCACATTTCCCGATACGCTCGATTACCTCTGGCCGGACACACTTTTCTGGGTAAGGCCCAGCCTCGGGTGATCAACACGTGTGGGATCCATAGAAGGGACGTCTAGAGGGGAGCGAATAGACTACTTGACAAAATTAAAACCTAACCTTTTCCCAAGCTAATTGGTTGCCAGATTTTATCAATTATAACAAGTCTAACGCACCGTACACATGCTAGTCAACAAGTATGGCAGCGGGAAGTAAAGACAAACATATGTAAGAGAGAGTAGAGATAGGAAGATCAAACTCAATTGTAGACACGAAGATTTTTCCCGTGGTTCCAATAGGTGGCGCTATCGTACATCCATGTTTATGGAGACTTCAACACACGAAGGGTAACGATCGTGAGAGTCCACGGAGGGCTCCACCCACGAAGGGTACCATGAAGAAGCAACATTGTCTATACCATGATGGCCTACATCCACGAAGGACTAGCCTTACTCGGGGTAGATCTTCACTAAGTAGGCAATCTCCTTGCCCTTACAAACTTCTTGGTTCAACTCCATAATCACGAAGAAGGAGACTCCCCAGCGAAACCTAACCAATCTAGGAGGCACCACCCTCCCAAAGGTAATATATGTGGTAGTATGATGAAATCCTTGCTCTTGTGCTTCAAATGATAGTCTCCTAAACACTCAATCACTCTCTCATAGATTTGGCTTGTGTAGAAGAGATTGATTGGGTGGAAAGCAACTTGGGGAGGCTATAAATAAAGATCCATATGGTTGGAGTGGACGATCTTGACCTCACACATGGGTAGGTGGTTCTCTATTAGAAAAATGGATATGGGAAGTGTGGATCTGTTCTGAGTGCTTCTCTTGCGAGTGGGATGCGGTGGAGGGGTATATATAGGCATATGCAAAAATTCAACCGTTACACATTATTGCCCAACTCGGTGAAACCAAAGTGAAAACTCGGTTGCACCGACTAGTGCAAAATGTGGCAACTTTGGTGTTTTTAGTGAGACCGATATAGGAATCTCGGTGGTACCTATATGAGTGGCCAAGGTCAGTGACACAACTCAGTGAGACCGATGCACAATTCTTGGAAATTCCGATTCTTGTAAATGGAGAAATAGGAAGTTGGTCACTGAACTCGGTTGCACCGATATGGAGAACTTGGTAGTACCGAGATATGGGTTTGGCATAGCCTCTATCTAAGGTTTTGACTTGGTAGGACCAAATGGGAAATATTGGTCTTACCAAGTTTGAGTGGTAGGGTCTTAGACAGAATATCTGTGGGAGACTTTGTGGAATGATTTTGGTGGCTAGCACTTGAGAAATTTGAGCATGCCCTTCACCATTATTATCTCATCCCCTTTTAATAGTATTGGCTTCCCTATGGACTCAAAGTGATTTCTCACAAAGTAAAATATACAACCTTCATGCTTGTGGCTTGGCAAATCCAATTCCTTCCTTTCCTTTGGGAGGTTCTTCACAAATACCTTTATCCAACCCTCTCCGTGGACTTATCCTAAAATAAGCTAAGTAGAAATATTAGTCCAAGAGACAATCTATGTTGTCATGAATTGTCAAAACTGCTACTTCTCGAGCATGCGTTGGTTTCCTGAGAAGAGGAACGGTTTGATGCAGCAAAGTAGATAAGTATTTCCCTTGGTTTTTGAGAACCAAGGTATCAATCCAGTAGGAGATACAAGTGAGCCACCAATAAATTTACCTGCACAAGGAATCAAACTCTTGCACCCAATGCTATAAAGGGGTTGTCAATCCCTTCACGGTTATTTGCAAGGATGAGATCTAGTAGAGATAGATATAATAGGGTGCTTGAATGGAAAGTAAAACTAAAAGAAAAAATAATGCAGCAAGTATTTTTGGTGTTTTTGGTTTTAGATCTGAAAATACAATATGGAAAATAGACCCAGGGGCCACAGGTTTCACTAGATGGCTTCTCTCATGATGGCAAGTATTACGGTGGGTGAACAAATTACTGTCGAGCAATTGATAGAAAAGAGAATAATTATGAAGGTATCCAAGGCAATGATTATGCATATAGGCATCACGTCCGTGACAAGTAGACCGAAACGATTCTACATCTACTACTATTACTCCACACATCGACCGACTCCTGCCTGCATCTAGTATTAAGTTCATGAAGAAGAGAGTAACACATTAAGTAAGATGACATGATGTAGAGGGATAAACTCAAGCAATATGATGAAAACCCCATGTTTTTACCCTTGATGGCAACAACATAATACGTGCCTCGTTACCCCTACTTTGTCACTGGGTGAGGACACCGCAAGATTGAACCCAAAACTAAGCACTTCTCCTATTGCAAGAATTACCAATCTAGTTAGCCAAACCAAACCAATAACTTGAAGAGACTTGCAAAGATATGAAATCATGCATATAATAATTCAGGAAAGACTCAAATAATATTCATGAATAATCTGAACATAAACCCACAATTCATCGGATCTCGACAAACACACCGCAAAAGAGTATTACATCGGATAGATCTCCATGAAGATCATGAAGAACACGGTATTGAGAAGCAAAGAGAGAGAAGAAGCCATCTAGCTACTAGCTATGGACCCGTAGGTCTGTGGTGAACTACTCACGCATCATCGGAGGGGCAATGGAGTTGACGTAGATGCCCTCCGTGATCAAATCCCCCTTCGGCAGATTACCGGAAAAGGCTCCAAGATTGGATCTCTCGGGAAAGGAGGCTTCTGGCGGCGGAAAAGTGTTTACGTGGCTCGTTCTGATAATGATGGAATATTTAGGAATTTATAGGCCGAAGATTAGGGTTAGGGGAGTTGCCAGGGTCCCATAAGCCTGCCCGACGCGGGGTACCCCCTTGGTCGCGGCAACCGGGCTTGTGGTCCCGCGACAGCTCCTTTGCCTTGGTTCTCAAGTCTCATGGCTTCCTTTTATTCCAGAAAAAATCATTCCGGAGGTTTTATTCCGTTTGGACTCCATTTAATATTCCTTATCTGCGAAACTCAAAAACAAGGAATAAACAGAAACTGGCACTAGGCTCTAGATTAATAGGATAGTCCCAAACATAATATAAAATAGCATATTAATGCATATAAAACATCCAAAATAGATAATATAATAGCATGGAACAATCAAAAATTATAGATACGTTGGAGACGTATTTGCATCCCCAAGCTTAATTCCTGCTCGTCCTCGAGTAGGTAAATGATAAAAACAATTTTTTTGATGTAGAATGCTACCCAACATATTTATCCATGTAATATTCTTTATTGTGGCATTAATATTCAGATCCGTAAGATTCAAAACAATAGTCTAATATTGACATAAAAACAGTAATACTTCGACCACACCAACAAGGTAGTCATGTCCTTTCGAAATAACATGGCCTTAGAAAGTCATCCCTACAAAATCATATGGTCTGGCTATGCTCCATCTTCCCCACACAAAGTATCTAAATCATGCACAACCCCGATGAACAAGTCAAGCAATTGCTTCACACTTTTGGTGTTCTCAAACCTTTTCAAATCTCACGCAATACATGAACCTGAGCCACGGATATAGCATTATAGGTGGAATAGAATATGGAGGGGGTGCAAGGGAAAAAGGAGAAGATAGTCTCACATCAACTAGGCGTATCAACGGGCTATGGACATTCCCGTCAATAGATATCAATGTGGGTGAGTAGGGATTGCCATGCAACTTGTGCACTTAGAGATATAAGTGTATGAAAGCTCAAAAAGAAAACAAAGTGGTCGTGCATAATGAATATCCACTAGTTATATGAAAGTGACAAAATAGGAGACTCTCTATCATGAAGATCATGGTGCTACTTTGAAGAACAAGTGTGGTAAAAGATAGTAGCAATTGTCCCTTCCCTCTTTCTCTCATTTTTTATTTTTATTTTTATTGTTATTTTTTATTTTGGTGGGCTTCTTTGACCTCTTTTATTTTTTTCTTTTGGCTTCGCTAGCCTCTTCTATTTTTTGTGAAATACGGATACTCGTCCCAACTTGTGAGGGAGTCATAGCCTCCATCATCCTTTTATCTGATGGGACAATGCTCTACTAATGAAAAATCATCACACTTTTATTTACTTATAACTCAAAGAAAAAGAAATTACAACTTGATTCCTATGACAAGATATAACTCTATATGCAATATGAAGTGATGACGCAAGTCATAGAAAAACTACATGGTGGAAGTTGCATGGCAATATATCTCGGAATGGCTATGGAAATGCCATAATAGTTAGGTATGGTGGATGTTTTGAGGAATATAAGGTGGCTGTTTTGAGGAAGGAGGGTTTGATGTACCGGCGAAAGTTGCACGGTACTAGAGAGGCTAGCAAAGATGGAAGGGTGAGAGTGCATATAATCCATGGACTCATATTAGTCCTAAAGAACTCACATACTTATTGCAAAAGTCTATTAGTTATCAAAAAAAGCATTAGACGCATGCTCCTAGGGGAGAGCTTGGTAGGAGTTAACCATCGCACGCTCCCGACCCTCACACAAAGGTCGACAATCATTAGACAAGTCATGCTCCGACTTCGTTACATAGCGGTTCACCATACGTGCATGCTACGGGAATCACAAGCTTTAACACATGTATCTCTTCAATTCACAACTACTCACTAGCATGACTCTCATATTACCATCCCTATTATCTCAAAACTATATGCAAGGAATCCAACTTCTCATAGTTGTTAATGCACTTAATATGAATGTTTTTATTATGTCCCTCTTGGATGCCATTATATTAGTACTAAATTCATAACCTAAACAAACTACCATGCTTTTTTAAGAAACTCTCAAAATAATATAAGTGAGGAACGAGAGTTCAATAATTTCTATAAAATATAACACCACCATGCTCTAAAAAGATATAAGTGCAGCACTACAGCAACATTGCCTAGCTCAAAGGATATAAGTGAAGCACATAGAGTATTCTAACAAATTCACGATTGAGCTTGTCTCTCTCAAAAGATGTCTGCAGAAAGGATGATTGTGGCAAACTAACAAGCAGAGACTCATATCATACAAGACGCTCCAAGCAAAACACATATCATGTGGTGAATAAAAATATAGCCTCAAGTAAATTTACCGATGGATTGAAGACGTAAGAGGGGATGCCTTCCGGGGCATCCCCAAGCTTAGGCTTTTTGGTATCCTTGAATATGACTTGGGGTGCCTTGGGCATCCTCAAGCTTAGGCTCTTGCCACTCTTTATTCCATAGTCCATCAAATATCACCCAAAACTTGAAAACTTCACAACTCAAAACTCAACAGAAAACTCATGAGATCTGTTAGTATAAGAAAAATAAATCACCACTTTAGGTACTGTTAAGAACTCATTATTTATTTATATTTGTGTAATACCTACTGTATTTTAACTTCTCCATGACTCATACCCCCCGATACGACCCATAGATACATCAAAATAAGCAAACAACATAAAGAAAACTGAATCTGTCAAAAATAGAACAGTCTGTAGAAATCTTTAAACTTTGAATACTTATGGAACTCTAACAATTCTGAAACATTATTACAACCAGGAAAATTCATGTATCAATCCTGTGTAAAAAATTCAGATCAATTTAACGCTCTGAAAAATTAAGAAAATTCCTGGACTAAGCGAAAAAGTTTTTGTTTTCAACAAGATCAAATCAACAACTACCATAGATCACCCCAAAGGTTTTACCTGGCTCAAACACTAATTTAAACACAAAAACACAATTACTACAGAAGTAAATATGTGCCAAACACAGCAAAACACAAGCAAAAAGCAGAAAGCAAAATAAAATTGGGTTGCCTCCCAATAAGCGCTATTGTTTAACGCCCCTAGCTAGGCAAAACACAATAGATCTAGTTATTGTCATCTTTGGTAAACAATCCAAACTTGATCAATCCATGAAAAGATTTCATAACTAGATTCATCCTTTCCTTGATTTCTTTCCTAGTAGAAGAACTTAAATCATGAAAGGGGCTGTGGTTAGTGATTTTAACATTCATAAACCCATAGTCTAGATCATCACCATCAATATCATCATATAACACATGTATATTATTTCTAAGAGGTTCTTTGATCATATTTTCAAGCAAATAATCCTCGTACCCTTCCAAAATTCCCCTAGTAATCCAATAAAATTCCTCATAGGATTCATGATATAGGGTGTGAGTTATTTCCGCGTTGGGAGCTCTCTTCCTAAGATTTTCACTATAAGATTGATAGTCTCTAGATTCTAGGCTAAGCAAGGTTTCTTTATCAAGGAGGATTTCTTAAATAGGAGGGTGTTAAACATCTTTATTGTAGCAGGCAAAAATCTCCCTAGCTTCTTGTATGATAAAATCAAATTCTCGCATAAGGATAATAGTAGCAATCTTTTTAGCTTTAGGATGATTAATATTGGGAAGTTCATAAAACACTTTATGCAAAGCGGGATGACTGTGCACAAATTTCCTTCCCAATTTTTCAATGAGCATGAAAATAGCATCTGCATAACTATTCATGCTAAGAAGAATAGATCTCTTACTCATAGGTATTGTTACCGCACAATCAAAGAATTCTTGAATAACACTCTTACCGATAATGTTTCCATCTCCAACTTGAAAAGTTCTAGTTTTAAGAAGAGATTAAGTTTCATGATCTAGAGAGCAAGATTCAAATTTTTCCTCAAGATTAGTACTAGTGATACCCCCCAGATTTTCGGTGATAACCTCTCCTATTTCAGACATGGTGGCACACAAGCAAAAGAAGGGCGAATAAAAAGGCAAATCTTTTTGGTATTTTCTGAAAATCGTTTTAGAAGTGGGGGAGAGGAAAACGAGAGGCAAATGGAAAACAATCTAAATGCAAGAGATGAGTTTGTGATGGGTACTTGGTATCCTTGACTTGCTATGTATCTCCCCGGCAACGGCGCTAGAAATCCTTCTTGCTGCTTCTCGAGCATGTGTTGGTTTCCCATGAAGAGGAACAATTTGATGCAGCAAAGTAGATAAATATTTCCCTCAGTTTTTGAGAACCAAGGTATCAATCCAGTAGGAGATACAAGCGAGCCACCAATAAATATACCTGCACAAGGAATCAAACTCTCGCACCCAACGCTATAAAGGGGTTGTCAATCCCTTCACGGTTATTTGCAAGGATGAGATCTAGTAGAGATAGATATAATAGGGTGTTTGAAAGGAAAGTAAAACTAAAAGTAAAAATAATGCAGCAAGTATTTTTGGTGTTTTTGGTTTTAAATCTGAAAATATAATATGGAAAATAGACCCAGGGGCCATAGGTTTCACTAGATGGCTTCTCTCATGATGGCAAGTATTACGGTGGGTGAATAAATTACTGTCGAGCAATTGATAGAAAAGCAAATAATTATGAAGATATCCAAGGCAATGATTATGCATATAGGCATCACGTCCGTGACAAGTAGACCGAAACGATTCTACATCTACTACTATTACTCCACACATCGACCGACTCCTGCCTGCATCTAGAGTATTAAGTTCATGAAGAAGAGAGTAACGCATTAAGTAAGATGACATGATGTAGAGGGATAAACTCAAGCAATATGATGAAAACCCCATCTTTTTACCCTTGATGGCAATAATACAATACGTGCCTCGCTACCCCTACTTTGTCACTCGGTGAGGACACCGCAAGATTGAACCCAAAACTAAGCACTTCTCCTATTGCAAGAATTACCAATCTAGTTGGCCAAACCAAACCAATAACTCGAAGAGACTTGCAAAGATATGAAATCATGCATATAAGAATTCAGGAAAGACTCAAATAATATTCATGGATAATCTGAACATAAACCCACAATTCATCGGATCTCGACAAACACACCGCAAAAGAGTATTACATCGGATAGATCTCCATGAAGATATTGAAGAACATGGTATTGAGAAGCAAAGAGAGAGAACAAGCCATCTAGCTACTAGCTATGGACCCGTAGGTTTGTGGTGAACTACTCACGCATCATCGAAGGGGCAATGGAGTTGACGTAGATGCCCTCCGTGATCGAATCCCCCTCCGACAGATTACCGGAAAAGGCTCCAAGATTGGATCTCTTGGGAACGGAGGTTTCTGGCGGCGGAAAAGTGTTTTCGTGGCTTGTTCCGATAATGATGGAATATTTGGGAATTTATAGGTCGAAGATTAGGGTTAGGGGAGTTCCCAAGGGCCCACAAGCCTTCCTGGCGCGTGGTACCCCCCTGGCCGCGGCAAGCGGGCTTGTGGCCCCGTGGCAGCTCCTCTGCCTTGGTTCTCAAGTCTCATGGCTTCCTTTTATTCCAAAAAAATCATTCCGGAGGTTTTCTTCCGTTTGAACTAAATTTAATATTCCTTATCTGCGAAACTCAAAAACAAGGAAAAACTGAAAGTGGAACTAGGCTCTGGATTAATAGGTTAGTCCTGACAATAATATAAAATAGCATATTAATGCATATAAAACATCCAAAATAGATAATATAATAGCATGGAACAATCAAAAATTATAGATACGTTGGAGACGTATCAAAAACCACCAAGGGATCATATGTGCTTTCAGTCTCCCCCTTTTTGGTAATTGATGACAACATACAATCAAAGCTTCAAAATAAAATATGCAAAGATATAATGAAGACTTTGAGAGACACATGAATAATATTTGCTCCCCCTAAATGTGTGCATTCCCTTTAAAGGGTAGTTGCTTTGTAATGCATGGACATACACATAGTAGAGAGGATATGATGAGTCATGTGTATCTTGGCTATATGCATCAAATATATGTGAATAAGGTATATCATTGTTCAAGAATAGCCTCTTGCAAACAATATGTGCAAGGAGCAAGAGATCATATTGATCAAACATATGATGCATATTCTTACCTTGAGGATCTTGAGCATTCTAATAGCTGAAACACAGTTGAGAAAACAATGTTAGGAAACACAAGAGTATTCTACTCATCCAAATGCAAATGATCTCAGAAGTACCAAGATATGAAGGCCACATAGGAAATAATGTTTCTTAAGGTTTATTTGTCTCCAAGATCATTTAGAGCTTTCTCTCCTGAATATGAAATTGTAAATCTTCCTCTCCTCCTGAATCTTAGCATGTAGATATTGGGAACAGGTAGGGTGAGGCAAGTCTAACATGAGTCGGCAAATAGAATAAAACATATTTTCTTTCCTGAAATGATAGAATAAGATTTAATATACTCTCCCCCCTTAAGTAGTGTTTCTCCACTTTGGGTAATCGTGATATTTCTCCCCCTATGGATAGACACAGACTTTGGTATTCTCCCTTGTATACAAGCATAAGCTTTGATATTTTCCCCCTTAATTGTATTCTCCCCCTTTGGTGTATCTCCCCCATGGCATTGAAGCTTTGGTATTTATCCCCCTTTGACATTAATTTCCAAAAAGGTTCATACACAGGGTCAGATGAAGGGATCCTAGAATTCAAGGGTCATTAAAAGTAGGGATCATAGAAGATAAGGATCATATAGACAATTTGAGACTAAGGGATCCTTGAGTACAATTTCTCCCCCTATCTTTCATCTAAAAGCTCTTATGATTTCTCCCCCTTTGTCATGGGGATCCTTGTATAAAGTTAGATTTTTCAAACTTTGACAGAGAACATAGAAGATAGAAAAGTCGGTGGATTTGAGGTGAGATGGGTCGGTGATATTGAAGTGTGGTCGTGCAGCCTATGTGCAATATCGATGACACCGAGAATCTTGTGTCGGAGGCTCCGATGTGCTAAACTGAAACTTGGCAATGTTTGTCAAAAGCAATTTTTCAGGAAGTCTCAAAAGATTCAAGAAAATTTGCAATGAAATTTAGATAGATTTGCAAGGATTTTTTCAAATAGATTTGCAAGGAATTTTCAAATATATTTGCAAGGAATTTTCAAATAGATGGAGTTTGAGTGGTTCCAGGAAAGCTTGCAATTATAAGATGAACCAAACAAGAAACTCCATCTAGATGATGGTCTGTTACTAGGTCACCTATATTAGAGTATATTGACTTAAGGAGCCAAGCAAGAATACTTGATCATAGGTCATACTCATCGTTAAGCTCAAAATGGGGTTACATTTTTTGATTGAGCATTTTAATGTTTTCATATCACTTGAGTTGCTTTATCTCATGACTTGGAGTAAAGCTATTTCAAGGATATGATCACATACGTTTGAGTGATGTTGATGACATGGCATCTAGGAGAACTTATTGTGGATTCTCAATGTTGACGAAGATCATCTTGAGTTGAGAGCTATCCTCGATCGTTTTGGTTCTCCTTTCACCTACATGGGTTAGTCAAGCAACAAAGAACAAGATATATCCAAATGATAATAATGAAATCTGTTTATCAAATGGTTGTCAAGGATATAGTTTATGTTGTCTTCTTACTTCCACCATCGAAGAAGGGTTGTGGATACTTGGCTATGAAAAGATTTCTTATGATTTGAGTTGATGGCAATCTTGTGGAGTGTAGTTATTCCAAGTACCTACAAATGGGTTAGATGCAATACAAGGGAGCATAGATTTCCAAGATATAAGATAGTATGTCAAAGGTATCAAGTAATAGTCATGTAAGCTCATGCCCTTGCATGCAACCGAGTGAGTCTAGCTCAAGTTGAAGCATCAATGATGTTCAACTCACTCCTCAAGTGACAAAAAACTTTCTCATCAAGTGGCTGAGTAAAGATATCGGCTAATTGTTTGGTAGTACGAACATGATTGAGATTGATATCTCCTTTGGCAATATGATCACGAATGAAATGATGTCGAACTTGAATATGCTTAGTTTGAGTGTGTTGCACGGGATTATGAGAAATTTTGATTGCACTCTCATTGTCACATAAAAATGGTGCATGTATGCCATAGTCCTTAAGAGTTTGAATCATCCATAGCAATTGCGCACAACATGATTGGGCAGCAATGTATTCCGCTTCGGTGGTAGATAGAGATACCGAGTTTTGTTTCTTGGATGACCATGACACAAGAGATCTACCAAGAAATTGACATGTACCCGAGGTGGATTTTCTATCAACCTTATCTCCGACATAGTCCGAGTCAAAATAGCCAACAAGGTTAAAAGAAGATCCCTTGGGATACCAAATGCAAAAGTTTGGTGTATGAATAAAGTATCAATTCTTTTCACGTCCTTAAGATGACACTATTTAGGAGCAGCTTGATATCTAGCACACATGCACACACTAAGCATGATATCGGGATGTGAGGCACATAGATATGGCAATGAACAGATCATTGATTGATAAACCTTTTGATCATCCGATTTGTTCTCCTTAGTGAGGTCAACATGTCCACTAGTAGGCATAGGAGTTTTCATACCTTTACACTCTTGCATGTTGAACTTCTTGATTAAGTCTTTGGTATACTTGTTTTGAGAGATGAAAGTTCCTTCTCTCATTTGCTCGATTTGCAAACCAAGGAAAAATTTCAGCTCACACATCGTGGATGTCTCATACTTCTCGGACATCAACCTTCCAAATTTCTCAGTAAATTGTGGGTTAGTAGATCCAAAGATAATATCCTCCACATAAATTTGGCACACAAATAATTCTCCATTAACTCTCTTAGTGAATAAGGTTGCGTCCATTTTACCAATTTGAAAACCCTTTTCAAGAAGAAACTTCGTTAGAAATTTATACCAAGCATGAGAGGCTTGTTTAAGTCCATAAAGAGCTTTACGAAGCTTTTAAACATGGTTGGGTTTCTTAGGATTCACAAAACCGGGGGTTACTTAACATAGACTTCTCCCTCAATCTCCTCATTGAACTTTTAGTGTCCATTTGGTAAAGTGTGATGTCATGGTGATTGGCATAAGCAAGTAATATACAGATAGATTAAAGTCTAGCAACAGGGGCATATGTCTCACCGTAGTCCATACCTTCAACTAGCGTGTAGCCTTGCACCACGAGACGTGCCTTGTTGCGAATGAATTGACCATCTTCATCTTGGTTGTTCCAACACACCCATTTGCTTCTGATGATGTTTTGCTCATCTTTGGGATTCTCCACAAGTGTCCACACTTCATTCCTCTCGAAGTTGTGTACCTCTCCATGCATAGCATTCACCCAATCCGGGTCTTCAAGCGCTTCTTGCACCTTCCCAGGCTCAATACTAGAGATGAATTAGTGATCACAAAAATTAGCTAAGCGGGTTTCAGAATGAGTGATTTTCCTGGTGTGAATGTCCCGAAGATTTGCTCTAAGGGATGATTCTAGTTCACTCTTGCTCGAACTCGAGGTAGCTTTTGCTTGTTGGATGGTGGAGCGTCCTCATCAACATATTCTTCTCCATTGTTGTTGAAGGTGTCGTCTCCTTGATGTGGTGGTGAAGGAGGTTGTGCCTTCATGATGTAGTTCTTCATCCTCTTCATCTTGTCATGTACCGCATGTGGATGCTTCCATGTCATGTTGGGGTTCGCCTTGACGCGAAGTAGGAGCTTCCACTTGGGTTGATGAGGTACTTTCCTTCACCTCCATGGGACGAATCTTTCCAATGGACAAGTCTTGGATAGCTTACGAAGGTTCCTCATATCCTACATCATTGGGCAATTGTTCGACTTGCGAACCATTAGATTCATCAAACTTCACATCTACCATCTCTTCAACTTTTTGAGTGAAGTTGTTGTAGACATGGTAAGTGATGTCTACTACGCAAATTTATTCTTGTAGACTTTGTTGAACCTCCAAGCGTAGAGTTTTGTAGGACAGTAGAAATTTTCCCTCAAATGGATGACCTAAGATTTATCAATCCGTAGGAGGTGTAGGATGAATATGGTCTCTCTGAAAAAATACTGCAATCAAATACAAGAAATCTCTTGTGTCCCCAACACACCCAACACAATGGCAAATTGTATAGGTGCACTAGTTCAGCGAAGAGATGGTGATACAAGTGCAATATGGATGGTAGATATAAGTTTTTGTAATATGGAAATATATAAACAGCAAGGTAGCAAGTAACAAAAGTGATCAAAAACGGTATTGCAATGCTTGAAAACAAGGCCTAGGGTTCATACTTACACTAGTGCAAGTTCTCTCAATAATACTCACATAGTTGAATCATATGTAAATCCCTCACGTGTGACAAAGAGTTCACTCCAAAGTCACAAATAGCAGAGAACAAATGAAGAAATTATTGTAGGGTATGAAACCACCTCAAAGTTATCTTTTCCGATCAATCGTGTGAGCTATCCCTGGAGTGTCACGAACAGCCCTTGAGTGCGTACTAAAATAACACCTTAAGATACACATCAACCAAAACCCTAATGTCACCTAGATACTCCAATGTCACCACGAGTACCCATGGGCTTGATTATACAATATGCATCACACAATTTTAGATTCATTAGGTTCAATCCAACACAAAGAACTTCAAAGAGTGCCCCAAAGTTTCTACCGGAGAGTCAAGACGAAAACGTGTGCCAACCCCTATGCATAGATTTCCAAGATCACGGAACCCGTAAGTTGATCACCAAAACATACATTAAGTGGATCAATAGAACATCCCATTGTCAGCACGGGTATCCCATCGCAAGACATACATAAGGTGTTCTCAAATCCATTAAAGACTCAATCTGATAAGAAAACTTCAAAGGGAAAACTCAATTCATCACAAGAAGATAGAGAGGGGAAAACTCCATATGATTCATCTATATTAATAAAGCTCGTGGTACATCAAGATCGTGTCATCTCAAGAACATGAGAGAGAGGGATCAAACACATAGCTAATGGTACATACCCTCAGCCCCGAGGGTGAACTACTCCCGCCTCGTCATGAAGACCGTTGGGATGATGAAGATGGGCTCCAGTGATTGTTTCCCCCTCCGACAGGGTGCCAGAATGTGCTCCCGATTGGTTTTTCGTGGCTATAGAGGTTTGTGGCAGCGGAACTCCCGATCTAGGGTTCTTTTCGGAGGTTTGGGTATTTATAAGATTTTTTGGCATCGGTCTCACATCAAGGGGGTGCCTGAGGGGCCCACAAGCCCGAAGCACCCTTCGTGGGGGGTACGGCGTGCCTAGAGGGCTTGTGGCCTCCTCGTCCACTTCCTGGCCCAGCTCTTGTGCTTCGCGGGTCTCTTTTGGTCCATAAAAAATCACCATAAATTTTCAGCCCATTCCGAGAACTTCTATTTCTGCACACAAAAAACGACACCACGACAGTTCTGTTGACAACAGCATTGGTCCGGGTTAGTTCTAATCAAGTAATACAAAAACCACATAAAATTGTTGTAAACATGGCATGAATACTTCATAAATTATATATACGTTGGAGACTTATCAGTAAGTGTGAGATTTCAACCCGTAACCGAGTAGGAAATCGGTGAGTAGCTCTTATTCTGTTTTGCCGAGAAGCTTGTGTAGATAGAGTTAGTTTGTGGTATGACAAGCTGTCTCAATGGCTTCCTCCCAAAAGTGTCTTTGTGTCTTGTATTCGTCGAGCATCGTTCTTGCCATCTCTATGAGAGTTTGGTTCTTCCTCTCAACAAATCCATTTTGTTGAGGCGTGTACATTGCCTAGAACTCATGTAAGATCCCTTCTTCGTCAAGAAAGGTATCCACATTGGTGTTCTTTAACTCTGATCCGTTCTCGCTCCAAACTTTCTTGATATTCACCTCAAACTGATTTTGAGCTTTGCGAGTGAAGTTCTTGAAGATCTTTTGCACCCGGGACTTATCATCAAGAAGGGCTCTGCTCTGTGCCAACGCGCCGGCCAAAAATTTCGGCCGGCCGCACGCGAGCCACCCAATTCGTCAGATCGAATCTGGTTTGGCTGTCAGATCTATTTATGCAGCAAAAATCATCGATTGAAGCAAAAATAAATAGCAATGTAGCAAATTTCGGTCACGGATGCAATACAAATATGGTTGTCGCAAAAAATATCAACATGGTCGTAGCAAAAAATGACGCTGATGATGCGTGATAGCAAAACAAAAATGTGGGTTGTAGAAAAACAATCCGGTGAACTCGGGTTGCAACTCTGATGAACGTGTATGCAACTTTTGTAGTGAACAGTTGTAGCAAGAAATATTACCGGTTGTAGCAAAAATTAACATCGGTTGTAGCAAAAAGTCGAACGCCGGTTGTAGCGGAAAAATCTGATGAACTCGGGTTGCAACCAAACGTGGATGCAGCTGTTTTAATGAAAAAATTATGGAAAATGGAAAACGCTTGTAGCAAATTTAAACGCGGGTTGCAACAAATATGGACGAAAAATGTTGCGTGACTGGGCCAGCCACCTGTGCGGGTCGTACGCGACCGGCCGAACGGTTTGGCCGGTGCGCCGGCTCCAAACTTTAGAATAACCATGTAAATCTGGAAAAATCATCAACTATAACTAGACCAATGGAATTTCCACCGAGGCTCTTGTAAGCATTGGTACCAAAAAGATCCATATGAAGCAACTCGAGTGGTCTCCTAGTAGTCATGGTATTCTTTACGAGATGATTTCCACCTACTTGTTTTTTGGCTTGACAAGCACTACAAAGTCTATCTTTATCAAAGGTAAAATCTTTAACCCCAAGTATATGATCACCTTTGATGAGCTAGTCTATATTACACATACCAACATATCTTAGTCTTCTATGCCTAAGCCAACCTTTAGAAGATTTTGCAATAAGACAAGTGTCAGATCTGAATCTGGCATATCTCGTAGTAGGGGTCCTAAGCTAGGCGTCTTGGAGTAATGGTAACATGGACACATGATTTTACCCAGGTTCGGGCTCTCTCAAGGAGATAATACCCTACGTCCTTCTTTTGATTATATTGATATGGGGATAGTACATAGTAAAGGTATCTACCACGAGATTTTTGTAATGAATATGAGATTGAGATCGTCTATTGACTAGCCTGGCCTCGTTTATATAATGCACCGTAGGCCTAGGGTTTAGAGGAGTCCTTGTCTTGTGCGCCAAGTCTTGTGGAATCTCCCTTGTACGCATCATGGGCTCTCTTAACTGACCCATTAGTGAATTGCCCTGGGGTCCTCGGCCCGACCCACTGGTCGGGAGACGACGTGGTGAGTACCCCCTAGTCCAGGACACTGTCAGTAGCCCCCTGAACCGGTCTTCAAGTTGGAAACGCTCCTCGGTTCTTCCTAAGTGTTCTTCATCTTCAGCCATCGGTCTTGAAAACTGGTTCAACAAATCTTCCCATCTCCGATCTTGAGGATCACCAGGGTGTATCTGAAGAGTTCACATGTCGGGATCCGAGGAGCCCCTTTAAGTTCTCGGCCATTATCAATGCCTTGTTATTTTTTATGCCTCATCTCGGGGTCGAAGTGTTTCCCGTGCGGCGATGTCCTCTTGCGCCCGAGCTCCAATGCCGAACTGCATCTGAGGTGTATTTTGCAGCCGAGATCCAACACTGATCGGCATCTGAGCGCCAATGACGGGCTGCGTCCAAGCTCCAACACCGGATTGCGTCCAAGGTATCTTTTTGCAGCCGAGCTCCAACGCTGGTCTCCGTTTGAGCTCCAACATTGGTCGGCATCCGAGGTGTCATAAATTACCTCGGTCTCTGAAAACTTGAAGGACTTTATCTGAGCTTAACTACCGGAATAGTCTTTTATGGAGCCAGCCATTCGCATCCGAGCTTTATATTGCACTACTTTCGAGGTGTCTCTGATCTCGAGCTTTATGCCAGACTGCTTTCAAGCTGCAACGTCGAACTGCATCCGAGCTTAATGTTGGAAATGCCCTCTATGGAGCCAACCACTTGTGCCCGAGCTTTATGCTGGATTGCTTCCGAGGTGGTGCATCACCCCGACCGTGGGCTGATTTTTTTGTGAATATTTTCGATTGGTGCAATTTATTCTCTGCCGAGATATATAGGCAGTAGTCCTCAAGGTGCGTGTCGGTCTAAAACCCGAGATGTACCTGAAGGTACACATAAAACCACTGATCCTAGTAGCCCCTAAGACTTAGGATGATTTGCAAAATCGGCCTAAGGATCGATTCCTTGCTCGGCAGCAGGCTTTAGGATTTAAAACGTGGCATGCAGTATTTCTCGAGACTCAGGTTGGGCACGGGTGGTCGAATTAAGGATCGATATTTATGTGACACAAACGTTGTTACGTTTGACACAATTTATGTATCCAAGTACTTTACATCATTAATGCTCGGATCCGCATTGTACAAGACTTTGTTGACCAACCATCGGCTTCAACCTCCTCGGCCAGTAGCCGAGGAGTGTTTGTCCTACTTTATAAAGCCGTTATAAGGGCAAAGATTTATGACAAACACGGCAATTCGGCCATACAGCTTTATAAACAAAGGTACGTGGAGATATATGTTATATTACTATTTAACATAAGAAACATCTTCCGGGGAAAATAGTTCCTTTTCCCAGGCTATCATGTTGACCATGATCGTGAAACCTCAACTCCGATCAATGTGGGAGGAAAATTGTCGTGGATTTGTCACAACAGATGCCTGGGTGAACGGACTTAGGTTTGGGGAGGTCACAACTATGTGGCGGCTTGAGAGGGTTTGCTCGGAATCGAGAGACGCGAGTTTACCCAGGTTCATCCCCTTCGATGGAGGTAAAAGCCTATGTCTTGCTTTTCTGGTATTGATGATGAAGAAGATCTCTCAGTTACAAGGGTGCGGTTTTGCTACCTCTAATCATGAGAGCCTCTAATCTGTCTATCTCTAATGAATTCAACTTGTCTCTCTAGGGGCGCCTTACCCCTCCTTATATAGGTGGAAGGGGTAAGTTTACATGTAGAGTCCTATTGGGAGTAGGATTAGGACTAGTCTCTCTAGAATCCTAATTCGGGTCTTGTTTCCTTCGTAAGGGAGTCTTTCTCTCTTGGAGCCTTTCCTTGTAAGCCGCCTGGCGCCAGCTTGCACGCCGGGTCTTAGGCCTAGTCGTCCTGCGACCCGCCTGCCGGGTCACCAATAAAATGCCATGTCTTGACTAGGTCTCATGTGAGTCGCTAGGCCGGGTCATACCGCGAGGTATATCCTTGACATTAGCCCCCATGTTAGCTTGAGTTTATTCATGGTAACCTCCTGAAATAGGAATAGTAAATATGTTAAGTGTCCGACTTGCTCCTTTGGCCGGCTTATGAAGTGGCTCCTCAAAAATCCGGGCCTTTTCTGCATATGAATGAGTCGTCTTGAAAATCGTCTTGCTTGTTAGTGTCCTTTGAAAAAATATTGGGAATAGAATACCCATATGCCATTGAGTCGGCTTCCAATACTTTGGCTTAATGAAAATCTTGAAAATAAGAAATCCTCATGACGTAGATCCGGACTTCCATTGTTGTGAAGCAGGGCATCTTATATAAACTCTGGCGGGTTATGATCTTTTGATAACGTCGGGTCATGAATGTTGGTGACACCAGGTCTAACAACTGAACTCCATAATTAACATCTTGAAAATTCTGAAAGTTTTTGATATGTCCATATTACCTGTAGCCTCCAAGCTCCGAGATTATCCATGATGACTTGGTGTTTTGCAATAATATATTGGACTGTGTAGCCCCTAAGTGCCGGGTTGTCCTGCCTGTAGCAACCTGGGACTTATAAATGTCTTATAACTTATGAAACTTCAGCAGGTGTAGCCCCCAAGGGCCGACTCATCAGAATGTGATGCGCCGGGTCTTCAATTTGAACCTCTTAATGTGTCAAACAGCTGAGTACTGTAGCCCCCAAGTGCCGGGTTGCATGCTTGCAGCGACTTGGGACTTTGAAAATTTTGACCTGAGCGGTGTAGCCCCCAAGTGCCGGGTCAGTAAGAATTACTAGGCTGGGACTTAGAAAAATATAGAAAGGCTGTCTCATCTCCTTGAGATAATAGGGTCTTGCTGACAATGTAATGATTTGAAAACCGGCTTGCATTAGCCCCCAAGTGCCGTGGTGCGTGATTGCAGCGGCACAGGACTTATATACTTGATATAAACTTGACTTGAATAATGTAGCCCCCAGGTACCGGGTCACACGCGTGCGGCGACTTGGGACTGTGTGAGAATAACCCATCATAATGCACCTCAGAAGTTCTCTTGAACTGATATTGATCTGATTTGAAAGAGTCCTTGATCATGGCTGTAATATAACCTAGAATAAATATCCTGGAATAATTCCTTTGTCTTTGACATGAAATCCCTGCTCACGGTTGCGGTGCAACCCGACAAATATACATTTGATCAATCCATGGGTGTTGTAAATTACTACAGAGCACAATTGAAGAAATCTGAGAACCGGTCAACTAGATGACACGACATCATATCGGATTGGGCGGCTCTTCAAGAATAATCAACTTTCCAATCTGGCTTGATAAAACCCCAATCACTTAATACTGGTTATGACAAACCATGATGAAGATCCAACTATTTTGTCTATCAAAGATCTATTTGTTCCTGCAGAAATTCTTTCATCATACTTAACAGCAGCTCATCTTAAGAGACAAGACCTGCGAAAACAAACAAGACAGAATATCTTCTCCATCGTTGTAAGGGCGGCTTGACAAAGCACAACCCGGAGATGTTAAAATCTGTTGTAGCCTTGCTTCTTCTTTCATGATCTTGCACTGACCCGGCTTGATAAGCCGTCATAACATGTGAATGTGATGCAATGTATGATGCAATATGTATATGATGCAATATATGATGTAATATGTATGATGCCATATGTGATGTAATGCATGATGATCTTGCTCTCCCCTTGTTTTTTGTTTTTCAAGAACTCATATTCTCTCCCTTCTGTGGGGGTATTGTTGCTTTGAACTGCTTAACAGTGCAGGGTCTCTAACGAGAGTGACCGCCAATCTTGCACAGCTCAAGGTCTCTAGGCGAGATTAACTATTAAGGGTGCAACAAACCAGAATTTACAATGGGGTGAGTGCCCTGGGCCCATAAGCTACTTCTCACGTGACATAAATCTGTCGTTTGAACCTTAAGCAACGTCACTTGTTAAGAGTATGATGGGCCACTTGACGGAGTGTACGTAGCATATGAGAGAGCTTCCCCTCGCCATTGTATGAGGCTCTCGAAGGGGGTGAGTTGACATCTTGCTGCACCCCTGGACGAGCGGTAGCTACATACAGACAGGTACAACCCAACCAAGATAGGGGGGCGACCTTCAACCACTCTAGCACTTGCTCTGGTCCGCGACTCGTCTTGCCTCATGGCACCTATGTTTGAACGGATCGCAACCTGGAGGCTCATCCTCTTTGGTGTCCATGGCACCCATGTTTGAATGGCTCGCATCATGGCGGCTCGCCCTCTTGAGCGACTTGAGATCTTTCACCCATAAGGTAAGGCACCCATGTTTGAATGGCTCGCAACGTGGCGGCTCATCCTCTTGAGTGACCTTAAATCTTTCATCAATAAAGCAGTGCACCCATGTTTGAACAACTCGCAATGTGGTGGCATGTCCTCTTGAGCGACCTTAAGCCTTTCACCATCTTGCATGCCACCATCGCGTGGGCCGCCAATTTGTAAGGCGCCATCTTGCTGATCGCCATCTTGTAAGTCGCCGCACAATGGTGCTATTTTGGCTGAAGAGCTAGTCAAAAGGGTGAGCAAGCTAAACCTGGTGGGTTGGAAGCCCCCAAGTGACCATGTAGAAGTATCCACCTTTGCACAACCTGAAATGCATAAACAACAGAAACTGCAAGTTACTTTATGATGATCAAATAAATCAGGATACCCATGTTTGAACGGTGCATCATGGCGACTCGCCCTCTTGGGAAACTTTTAATTCTTCTACCAATAATGTAGTAGCCCCCAGGATTGGGTTAACTTTTCTTCCAATGACCCAGGGTTCTTGTTGAAAACGACCAAACGTGTCGAACCATGTCTGTAGCCCCGAGTCTCAAGTTGACTCAAAGAGGCGGCTTGAGAATCTCCACTAAAGGTTGAGGATGACCGTGGCGGGTTATAGATGATCCCGTATGATTTGTTTCAATAATCCGGTCGATGGTTCGTCCCAAATGGTTGTTGAATTTAACCAAACTGTAGTGGGGGCAACTTGTGCGCCTGTCTGTCGGGCGGTTCGTATAGACGAACACCACACCGATATGTTGTAGATCAGACTGTGGGCAGCGACTTGCACATGCCTGTTGTGCAATTTGTATGGATAACTCTGGTGTGTTAATGTAGACGTAGAAGTCCGTCATGGCATTTGTAGACGGCAACGTCGCGAGAGACGGCCGTGGCGTTGTAAGCTGATGCGGTCGGCGAGTCGGTCGCGGCGTTGTAAGCCGGTGCGACCGCGAGAGACGACCTATTCGTTGTAAACCGGCGCGGCCGCAACATTGTCGATGTAAACTCGACCATGGGGACATCTGCTTGAAAACGTCCATTGGGCGGCTTGTAGAGGCGGGTGAACAAGCGCGGTACCAGCATGTTGATGTAAACCGGGCCGCGACGACGACGGCTTGCACGCATCCATTAAGCTACGCACCGCAAACGAACACCAGTGCATAATGATGTTGGCACGCGCTCCGTCTCCGCGATATAATGCCACTCGAGTAATTGTCCTGCGTAAAAACATTATAGGGTGAAGTAATTGTCCTTAAAAAAATATGTACTGAACAAGTAAATAAGATAAATATCACCTGATGACAGTTTTATTCGATGATGGACGTGACTACTTGAAAAACATAGCAGCTGTATGTGTATTATGCTTGAAGTTTACGTCACTTTGGTGAGACGTAGGAATCATGCTTTGGCTGGCTTGGACACTCCTCGAAAAGGTGCCTTAATTCCTTCGTGAACTCGATGACGACAAAGGCAAAACTCTACCAGACGAGTCAGCTTGCTAGAGCAGCGACGTGAAGCGGCGGCTCGCAGGCATAACGCGAGCTGTGGCCACAAAAGCAAAGTGAACCGGCGCAGATGCGGCTTGATGCGCGGAATGCCCGGTTCGCCTCGTCAAGGTGCGGCAGCGGCATAAGGTGAAGCGAGTGTCGCGGCGGCGGCTCGAAGCGCCGGCTCGCCGTGGCGGAGCAAGGTGGAGGCGACGGCTTGAGGCCGGGTTGGCCGTCCCGGGCAGTGCAGCTAGTCGAGGCGTCAAGTCGGAGGCCTGGCGAGGCACGGCGTGCATGAGGCGCAGGCTGCGGTGGTGAAATGTGAGGCAGCCATGTTGCGGCGGCTGCTCACGACATGACGGGGTGGCACGCCAGCAGGAGCGGCGCGCAATGGGGTGGCTCGTCGGCAGGGTCGGCAGCGCTGCGGCTTACCAGCAGGAGCGGCAGCGTGGTGATTTTGAGAGGCGACTCGAGCGAGGCGACTCAATGAAGGCGGATTGAGCGAGGTGAGGTTGCTATGGTAGATGCGGAGCGAGGCAGGCGAGGGGGCTCCCACGATGCAGCAGCGGCACAGCAGGGCCAAGGCAAGGCGAAGCTGACACAGATGTAGCAACGTCTGGTTGAGGCAGAGGCCGGCTCGGAAACTCACCGACGCCCTGCGGTATAACCCACGGCGAGGTGCAGCAAATGCAGAGGCGCGGCAAGTGCAGCGAGGCAAACTGAGATGGTAGCGGAGAGAGGAGCACGTCGCGACAACGGTTCGGTCGATCGATGGGTGCGGAGAATCAGGGCAGAGGTCGGGTGTGGAAAACGTCTGTGGCGAGGACGAGGCGGCCATGGCACAGTCGCGGCGTCTTGGATGCGGTGGTGAATACGAGTCAGAACTGGCCATGCGCAAGTGCACCTGACGACGATACGAAAACGAGCCAAAGCCATCTAGGCGCACGCGCGGTCGAGGCCGTGGTGGAGTCCGAGGTCGAGCGAGACCACAGCGGCAGCCCGACTCGGACTGTTGTAGTAGTATTTTGATGTTGTAGTAATACTTCTTGGTGTAATCAGCAAGCAGTAAATCACTTTTGGTTTCCTCCAGGTGATGAGTAGTACTAGGAGCAATGATCATTAAAGTTTTTCGTAACTCGCAGCAACCCTTGACTGTCTCGGGACATGAAGCCCTTATGTGGATCAGAAAATTGATTCGGCAGCTAGAGATGGTCAGGCAAATCAGCTTCTTGTTGATCTCGGTAGACTACTGATGTTTGTTTGTTGTAGCGGAAAAATCCTGTCAAACTTGGCTACTTTGTAGGGCGGTCTAGCAGGAATCGATCTGTTTCCCTTGATCGTGTGGTTGCTGTGGCAGTGTATACACACGCTTTTGTTTTGATCCAATATCATATAAGAATTCCGACTGTTCATCGACGATGTGATCCTTCTGCGCCAACTCTTCTTCATCCGGCACATCGTGAGTTTCTCGATCCCTGGAAAGATTCCTTCAAGAACACAATACCACCGTGTGCGTGGCCCCACGGTGGGCGCCAACTGTCGTGGATTTGTCATGGCAGATGTCCGGGTGAACGGACTTAGGTTCGGGGTGGTCACAACTATGTGGCGTCTTGAGAGGGTTTGGTCAGAATCGAGAGATGCGAGTTTACCCAGGTTCGGCCCCTCAAATGGAGGTAAAAGCCTACGTCCCGATTGTCTGGTATTGATGATGAAGAAGATCTCTCGGTTACAAGGGTGCTATTTTGCTACCTCTAATCACGAGAGCCTCTAATCTGTCTATCCCTAATGACTTCAACTTGTCTCTCTAGGGGCGCCTTACCCCTCCTTATATAGGTGGAAGGGGTAGGTTTACATGTAGAGTCCTACTAGGAGTAGGATTAGGACTAGTCTCTCTAGAATCCTAATCCGGGTCTTGTTTCCTTCTCGAGGTAGTCTTTCTCTCTTTGAGCATTCTCTTGTAAGCCGCCTGGCGCCGGCTTGCTTTTCAGGTCTTAGGCCTGGTCGTCTTACGACCCGCCTGCCGGGTCACCAATAAAACGCCATGTCTTGACCAGGTCTCCTGTGAGTCGCCATGCCGGGTCATATCGCGGGGTATATCCCTGACAAAAAATATTGAGGATTTAGTTCGGGGAAAGTTTCCGAATCTATGGTCCTTAGTGAACCAAAATTTTCACTTCCATCGTTGCTGACCAATTATATTCTTAAGATGGCTAGCTTTTGGCTTCACGCAGTCTGAGGTACTAACACGAATGACCCGGAAGTAACAATCGCAGAGGTGCTCCCATTACTCCCTAGCCGAACAATCGGGAACGTAGGGGATAAAAACGGGAGCCACGCAACCCAGCTTGGCCAAAATCTTAAGTCAAATTGATGCATATTTATGGCTTTATGACGATGATTACGGAAGGCGGCACTCGTATATTGAATAGAAATGCTTTTATGCAATATGCTATTTTGACTCCTTTGTGACCGTTTATCATTTGAGAGTGGCCTATCGTCGGCTTCTACCCCTTGGTAGATGCTATGCAGGGTGTTGCTGCAGTAACAAGACAACCCTTAGCCGACATCTCGGTGCCCGGGGGTGGTTGTGTTAGCGGAAACGAGGCAATCAGATATCTAGGCTTTATAGCTTTCACTTGGTGATGGGAGCTTAAATTTTGGGAGGCCAGTTACTATCCCCCAGTTAGTGTTCGGCGTCAGCCGAGGTCAAGTCGTTAGCACACCGGCCAATTTTATGAAAGGCCTGTTGTTTAATATGGTCATTGGATCGCCGACCAGTTTACGCTCATTGTGACAGTCAGTTTTCGGCTTTCTCCATCGAGGTACTTGACCAATTAAATCGGAAGTACAATCGCAGTGGTTCTACCTTTGCACTCCTAACCGAACAAAGCAGAGCGTAGGAGGAAAGCACATGAGCCGGGCAACCCAACTATTGACCGAAGACACAATTCGAAACTGGTGCATATAAAGCAATGTCCGAGAACGGTTTGCCGAGGACTCCTTGGAGCGCCTTGGCTTTTGGTGGGTTCGGTTCTAGTCGTAGCCCCCCATCGATATTGTCGACGGTTTAAAAGTGTACTACGAGATTTATGCTCGGAAAAAACAAAAATTTATGCAAAAAACTTTTTGTTTAGCTAAAAGAAAATTGTGCCAATCCGAAACTGGACTTAAAATTAATATCTGCTTCGGTCGTGCTTTAACATGATACATCCGATCTTTGGTCTCCAAGCGAGCCAGCCTTTGGCTTCAACCTCCATATCCCAAAGGCAAAGTGTTTCTCCGAGACCTGTTTAGCGAACTAAACTAGAGCGGATATAGAAAGAAACCAGGCTATCCGGCTATTGACCACACACTAGTGACGGAAAAAGGAGTGGTGGATAAAGACTTTGCAATGACCAAGAAGAAAACACATATATTAAAAAAACGGCTCATAATAATTTAAGAGCCCCCATGGAACATGAGAAAAGAGAGTTATTTTTTGAACAAACAACATTTTTAACAAATAAAGATTTTGTTTTGAGACAAAAACATAACACTTGGTTGAACCGAGCAAAAGTAAAATTTCAAAGAGAGCTGAGCACGGGTGACTTAGCTGGTTAATGTGCTCGGTGCGGTCCAAGGTTGTGACGGGATGGAGACGTAGTCCTCGGCCTAGCCGAGGTCCCATCCCCCAAGCCCGAGGTAATCAATCGAGGAGCTCGGGTCGAGAAGTGGAAACACAACACGGTTGCCGCGGTGAGGTGAACCCCCCAGTCCAGCCGAGGAGGCAGAGTAGTTTGGCAGCGTGATGGCGAAGCCACCGGTTATCATAGGAAAAGGAAGTGTATTTACAACCAATTTTTTTATTTAACATAAATATAATGCTTGGTCAAACCGAACAATTTTTTTAAAAAAGTTGAGCATGAAAGCGACTTAGCTGATTAATGTACTGGGTGTTGATGACGTGGTGTGAGCTTGCGGCGGGTCATGGCCCCAGCCCCCAAGCCGGTCCCGGGGTGCCCGGGCGGAAAGCTCGACTTGATGAAGTGGCGATGCAACACGGTCGATGTGATGACGCGAAGCCCTAGGTCCATCCGAGGAGACGAAAGTGTTCGGCTGGTGACGCCGAAGTCCCAAGAGCAGCTTGATGAAGAAATGGAGAAGCCCCCGGTCTAGCCGGGATGTTGGAGCAGATCGACAGAGAGATACTGGAGCCTTCATGTCAGCCGACGTGTTAAAGAATGTCGGCATGGTGTTTATTGGCTTAAAGAAAAGGTGGCACGTCGGTGCTAACACAGGTCAAAATTTGTCACGTGGTCAATGCGAGCTTGATGAAGTGACCGCACAACGATTCCAGTGTGCCAGCCTCGTGCAATCCTTGGGGCGACGATGCCGAAATCTTGGTCGGATTGCCGAAATCTTGGTTGGGTTGCCGAACTCTTGGTTGGCTTGCAGAAGGTGATGAATCTGAAGAGGTTGACCTCGGCTCGACGAAGCGATGATCTAGCGTAGGTCGGCACCCGTGGAGCAATATTATCGGGGCGGTTTGACATTGGCATGACGGTGAAAATTGCATCAAAAAAGACTTAAAATTTGTGAGCACATGTTTGAGAACAATACAATACACTAGAATAAAAATTCCTTTAATAAGGATGTCCAATATCCCGTTCATGAAGAAAGATGAACCCAGGTCGGATTCGTTTTCATGCAGGAAAGATATCCGAAAATCGACGCACTTATCAGGCCGTTTCCGGAGTTTGAACGGTCGGATCGAGCTGAAATTTTGAGATGTTGTCGATGTTAGAATTTTGAAGCGGATCAACGGTTGGATATTCCAAAGGATGAAGGAGCTGGGAGCTGTACTCCTCGCCCTAAAGTCATCTAGATTCACGTCCAGATTTGACAGGTCTCCCGTGTATTGTAGATCGTCGGAGATTCCTCTACTGGAACGTGACAAATTTTGTAAGGTTATTCTAGAGTAAATTCCGTACAATTCCACTGAAGCAATCATCAAAAAGACACTCGAGGAGGCATGGACAACGAACACAAATCCGCTGTCCAGAAAAACTGCATGATCGCGCGAGGGCAATGTTGACGTTGAGCCCCTGAGCACCATGGAGGATTCTTCCATGATCTTGGTTGAGATTGGAGTTGATGTTGATGAAGACACCCGTCCGATCTATATGATCCGACGTGGAGTGCAGTCCTCGGCATAGCCGAGGTGACCAGTCAAGCCGACAACAAAGATGCCGACGTTGACGATGTAGCTCGGTTCCGATGCGTAGATCGCGATGGAGCCGATCTAAATTCTCATCGCACCGCAAAAACTACCCAGTAGGCTCTCAATGAAAGCACCAATGTCGGTTCTAAATCCGGTATATCTCATAGTAGGGTCCTAAGCTAGGCATTTTGGAGCGATGGTAACATGGACACAAGATTTTACCCAGGTTCGGGCTCTCTCAAGGAGACAATACCCTATGTCCTGCTTTTGATTATATTGATATGGGGATATTACATAGTACGTGTATGTGCCACGAGATTGTTGTAATGAATCTGAGATTGGGATTGTCTATTAACTAGCCTGGCCTCATTGATATAATGCACCGTAGGCCTAGGGTTTAGAGGAGTCCTTGTCTTGTGCGCCAAGTCTTGTGGAATCTCCCTTGTATGCATCATGGGCTCTCCGAACTGGCCCATTAGTGAATCGCCCTGGGGGCCTGACCCACTGGTCGAGAGACGACGTGGTGAGTATCCCCTAGTCTAGGACACCGTCAACAAGTATGAGGTTTGGATCTCTTAGTAAAATCAACAATGTATAGATCACCTCTATGGAAACCGGTGAAGACCATGCTATGATTGTCTTGACGAAACACTTGGCAATCTATTTTGGTAAATTGCACATTAAAGACAAAGTCGACAAGTCTAGATACGAAAAGAAGATTGTAGCCAAGATATTCAACAAGAAATTTTGAATAGAACTATCATGAGATATGGCCACCTTACCAAGATCGAGTACCTTACCCTTGGAGTTGTCTCCAAAAGTCACATACCTTGATGGTCCATGTTTAGGTGTGATCTCTTGAAACATGTCTCTATCTCCGGTCATGTGATCGGTGCATCCACTTTCGACAATCCATTCCTTTCCTCCGGACATGTAGTCTTTGATGTTTGCCATGAAACTTAGAATCTTCATAGTCTTCTCATATTCAATGTCGAACAACTCATCTTCATCATAGTAGCCATGTTCCACATCGTCATCATCAATTTGGATATCCTCATCATAAGAGCCAAGAGATTTGTTAGGATTGCGATAATGACAATGTTCAAGTTTATGAATGTGAATGGCTTCAACAATGATGTTATTGATGGTAATGACATCTCCTTTTCTAATTACCCAAACCTAATAAGACTCAATGTCTCTGTGCTTATCATGATAGTCCCTAGATCGATTCGCTAGCACACATAGTACATAAGAATACCAAAAAAACAAGTGCATCATTTACTACAACGTATGATCCAGAATTTATATTGTATTACAACCTCGTAGCACATAGCTAGCTTTATTAAATAATGACAACGGAAATGCAACATAAAAAAACGATGAATCCCATCAATGCCCACTAGCAAAAATGTTGAGTGAAGACTCGCGACCCTACTGCATCTCAATGATCATCTGAACATCCTACAACATGATAGGATGCAGCCACAAAGGGTCAATACAGTGAATGCATTGGCAAATCACACATAATGATATATAGCAAACCTACTTCTACAAGCAAGGTATGACAAACATAACACTCAAGTTGGTTTGCAGAAGTATGTCTTCACCTACCTCCACTAACTGATCAAGGTTCACACACCACAACCGATTAACCCGCAAAAGAGAAAACACAATCCTACGATGAGATGACAAAGATCTTCAAGATGTATCAAGTGTGCTCAGTCGATGGTGCATTTAATGGGGACTCCAAAGCGCTCAGGCATCAACACATTCACCGGATTTAAGTCCCGACAACTCAAGTGCGCTCAGCTTTTGCGAATTCTCTAGGCACAATAGAGTGCTCAGCCAGTGACACATTCCCTCGAGCAAAAGCCCCGAACCCACAGCTATAAACAGATAGGCTCACCACTTCCATGAATAACTCAACACCCAACTACACCTACCATAACAATCTAAGCATATGTCAAAGCATACAAACAACACATGCATAGTAGAAATAGATGAGCATAATCAAAAGTGCAAACTTGCCTTGAATGGTATTGAATTACTCTAGCGCTTAATTTTGATCAGATTCACACTCCGGGCAATCTATACGTCCAACGAAAGCATCGATAAATAAACCATACTCACATAACACTAAAATAAAGTAAACAACAAACAATTCAACTAAAACTCAAATAAAATACACATATCATTAGTTATTTATTATATACATGCTAGTGGAATCACAATGCAAAAAGAATCAAATAAATTGAGTGGACGGTTTGAAAGATATGGTCTCCGGAAGGTTGAATTAAAATTCAAATGAATTCAAACTTAAACAATGAAAAGGTTTGAAATTTTGGTCCTATTGTATTCTACCGATCAATATGTGTACACAGGAAAAAGAATTGGTGGATTTTGATTTACGGATCTCAAGTTACAGCTAAGTGAAAATTATGCTAAAATCTGCCAAAAATTGTGTTGCAGTTGCTGTGGAGGTGACACATGGCATGCTGTTAGTGGCTAAAAACCGTTCGCTACGGTGTCTGAATGGGTGACGGCCGAAAATTAATGCATACCGATTCGATGAATAAAAACATAAACAAGACAGATCTAATCTCAGCCGCTCATGGGAGATCAGACGACAGCAAGAGGCTCACCGGGGAACAGAGCTGGGAGGTTGCCGGACTTGGAGCAGAACGACGCGGGCGGCACGGGCTTCCTCGATGTCGACGACTACAGGTGCCTCCGGGGCTCAGGGAGGATGCTATTGGACGCGAAGACTAATGGCGACCTTGATGCAGTCCTGGGTTGTGAAGAGGGCATCCTCCAGTGGCGATCCCATACTGCTGGAGCTCGAGAGCCGGCGATCTGCTTCATGTCGAGCTCGGAGCGCTCGCCCTGGTCGGTATCCACGGGAGAGGATATGTTAGGTACAGAGAGGAGATCAATTTGGATAGAACCAGACCTAGGGGAGGGGCTGGGAACCTCAGGTGGCAACGGAATCAGCTGGCGGAAGCTTCAGGCAGCGGTGAACTCTGACGGGATCGGATGTGGGAGAAACAGGAACGAAAGATCTCGATTTTGCGAAAAACCGGCCGATATAGGGACATGGAATATTTATAAGGTTTATCTCTTGTAGGAGGGGCACGATTGAGCCGAAAACGATCGAGATTTGGATCGGGACCTGCAGTCCAGGATGAACACGTCCGAGGGAAGGGGATAACAAGGCAGGGCAAGGATGTGAGCGGGACAAGGAGAAGATAGGAAAAAACCGAAAGGCCGCAGGCAGGATCCTTGCTTTGGAAATGGGCCGCCGGCCTGGTGCTGCTCTGATGCGCTATGCGCGTAGGGTGACGCCTCGGCTGGGCCACAAGGCCTCCCGATTGCACAGTGCAACTATGTTATTTTTTAAGACTGTACAAAACAAATTAAAATAGCTAGATAAAAAATACCAGTACATGCAGTAAAATATTATAGCAATTTTATAAAGAGTGAACATGTTTATAACCCAAATAAAGTCTATAAAATTATTATATGCAATAGGAGCCAATAAAAATCACTTAAAACAAACTATAAAATAAATGTGTGTTTCAAAAACTCCTAAAAGTAAAACCCTTGAACTCCCAAATAACACTCTAAGAATTACCAACTATATTTCATATGGGATAATTCATATTATATCCTCTCCAAATATTTTGCCTTGAGTTGAATAATGGACTTAATGTTAAGAGAAGGAAAACAAAGCCTCAAAATATGAATGATCTATTAACATTCCAAATCTGAAAATTTGTGATGTTACACCTTTAGCACGCATGAGGTCACGAAGCTTAAATACATATTTATAAAAGTTAGCATCACTAGGCTTCATGTTATGAAAGTCAATGGCTTTGTGAACAATTTCATCAAGATTACTCAATGAATAATTTGGATATCGTTTCTCCAAATCGTTCCACAAATTAGAAGCACATTCAATTTTTTTCATTTGGTAAAACACAATACTTCGCAATCCTCTAATAATAAGATTAACAGTTCTAAGATTGCAAAGCATGTCAATTTCCTCTTCATGTGTTGGAGTTAAGGGATCAATGGGAGGTACATAGGGGCTCTTAACATACTTGCTAAAATGGAATTCATTGAATAGCTCAAGCATCTCATATTTCCATTAACTATAGTAGTCCCCATCAAGAATAGGCACTCTACAACTAAGACTCCCCAAACTGGACACATCCATCTTCCTCCAATGGTGATTAAACCAAGGCTATGGAGACCAATGCTCTGATACCAATTGTGGGATCGATAGAAGGGATGTCTAGGGGGGGTGAATAGACTACTTGACAAAATCAAAACCTAACCTTTTACCAAGTTAATTGGTTGGCACATTTTAGCAATTAGAACATGTCTAATGCACCCTACACATGCAAGTCAACAAGCATGGCAACAGAAAGTAAAGATAAGCATATGTTAGAGAGAGAGGTAGGAAGATCGAACGCAGTTGTAGACACGGAGATTTATCCCATGGTTCCTATAGGTGGTGCTATCATACATCCACGTTTATGGAGACTTCAACCCACAGAGGGTAACGGTCGCGAGAGTCCATGGAGGGCTCCACCCGTTAAGGGTACCACAAAGAAGAAACCTTGTCTATACCATGATGTTGTGTTCCACGGAGGACTAGCCTTATGATGTCTACTATGCAACCTTCTTCTTGTAGACTCATGTTGGGCCTCCAAGCGTAGAGTTTTGTAGGACAGTAGCAAATTTCCCTCAAGTGGATGACCTAAGGTTTATAGATCCGTGAGAGGCGTAGGATGAAGATGGTCTCTCTCAAACAACCCTACAACCAAATAACAAAGAGTCTCTTGTATCCCCAACACACCCAATACAATGGTAAATTATATAGGTGTACTAGTTCGGCGAAGAGATGGTGATACAAGTGCAATATGGATGGTAGATATATGTTTTTGTAATCTGAAAATATAAAAACAGAAAGGTAGCAAGTAACAAAAGTGAGCAAAATGGTATTGCAATGCTTAGAAACAAGGCCTAGGGTTCATACTTTCACTAGTGCAAGTTCTCTCAACAATACTAACATAGTTGAATCATATGTAAATACCTCTCGAGCGACAAAGAGTTCACTCCAAAGTCACAAATAGTGGAGAACTAACAAAGAAATTATTGTAAGGTACGAAACCACCTCAAAGTTATATTTTCCGATCAATCTTATGAGCCATCCCTATAAGTGTCACAAACAACCCTAGAGTTCTTACTAAAATAACACCTTAAGATACACATCAACCAAAACCCTAATGTCACCTAGATACTCGAATGTCACCACAAGTACCCATGGGCTTGATTATACGATATGCATCACATAATTTCAGATTCATCATGTTCAATCCAACACAAAGAACTTCAAAGAGTGCCCCAAAGTTTCTACCGGAAAGTCAAGACAAAAACGTGTGCCAACCCTTATGCATAGATTCCCAAGGTCACAGAACCCGCAAGTTGATCACCAAAACATACACCAAGTGGATCAATAGAACATCCCATTGTGACCACATATATCCCATCGCAAGACATACATAAAGTGTTCTCAAATCCTTAAAGACTTAGTCCGATAAGAAAACTTCAAAGGGAAAACTCAATTCATCACAACAAGATAGAGAGGGGGAAAACTCCATATGATTCAATCTATATCAATAAAGCTCGCGCTACATCAAGATCGTGCCATCTCAAGAACACGAGAGAGAGAGATCAAACACATAGCTACTGGTACATACCCTCAGCCCCGAGGGTGAACTACTCCCTCATCATCATGGAGAGCATCAGGATGATGAAGATGACCTTCGATGATAGTTTCCCCCTCCGACAGGGTGCCGGAACGGGCTCCCGATTGGTTTTTAGTGGCTCCAGAGGCTTGCAGCGGCGGAACTCCTGATCTAGGTTTCTTTTTGGGTTTTTTAGTATTTATAGGATTTTTTGGCGTCGGTCCCACGTCCAGAAGGTTCCCGAGGAAGTCACAAGCCAGGGGACGCGCCCTAGGGGGGCCCTGTAGCTTGTGGATTCCTCAGCCTTCCTCTCCGGTGACTCTTCGCTCCAGTATTTTTTCTATTTTCCAAAAATATTCTTCGTAAATTTTCAGCTCATTCCGAGAACTTTTATTTCTACACAAAAACAACACCACGGTAGTTCTGTTGAAAACAGCTTCAGTCCAGGTTAGTTCTAATAAAATCGTACCAAAATCATAAAGAATTATTGTAAACATGGCATGAGTACTTCATAAATTATAGATATGTTGGAGACATATCAACATCCCCAAGCTTAATTCTTGCTCGTCCTCGAGTAGGTAAATGATAAAAGAAATAATTTATGAAGTGTGAATCCTACCTAACATATTTATCAATTCAATCTTCTTTATTGTGGAAGGAATGTTCAGATCCATAAGACTCAAAACAAAAGCTTAATGTTGACATAAAAACAGTAATATTTCAAGCATACTAACAAAGCAATTGTGTCTCTTCAAAATAACATGACACAAGAAAGTTATCCCTACAAAATCATATGATCTGGCTATGCTCCATCTTCCCCACACATAGTATTTATATCATGCACAACCCCGATGACAAGTCAAGAAATTGTTTCACACCTTTTATGTTCTCAAAACTTTTCAACTCTCACGCAATACATGAGCGTGAGCCATGGATATATCACTATAGGTGGAATAGAATATGGTGGAGGTTGTGAGGAAAAGGAGAAGATAGTCTCACATCAACTAGGCATATCAACGGGCTATGGACATGTCCATTAATAGATATCAATGTGAGTGAGTAGGGATTGCCATGCAACGGATGCACTAGATCTATAGGTGTATGAAAGCTCAAAAAGAAACTAAGTGGGTGTGCATCCAACTCGCTTGCTCAAGAAGACCTAGGGCAATTTGAGGAAGCCCATCATTGGAATATACAAGCCAAGTTATATAATGAAAAATTCCCACTAGTATATGAAAGTGACCAAATAGGAGACGCTCTATATGAAAAACATGGTTCTACTCTGAAGCACAAGTGTGGTAAAGGATAGTAGCATTGCCCCTTCTCTCTTTTCTCTCATCTTTTTTCTATTTCCCCTTTTTTCATTTTTTTGGTGGGCATCTTTGGCCTCTTTTTTTTTATTCGGGCTTTTCTCGCCTCTTTTATTTTTTTGTAAAGTCCGAAAACTCATCCCAACTTGTGAGGGAATCCTAGCTTCCATCATCCTTTCCTCACATGAGACAATGCTCTAATAATGATGACCATCACATTTTTATTTACTTGCAACTCAAGAATTACAACTTGATACTCAAAATATGACTCTATACGAATGCCTCTAGCGGTGTACCAGGATGTGCAATGATCTAGCATAGCAAATGACATAAAAAAACTAGACAAGACATGAAACCATCATGCTAGCTATCTTACGATCATGCAAAGCAATATGACAATGATGATGCGTGTCATAAACGGAACGGTGGAAGTTGCATGGCAATGTATCTCAGAATGGCTATGGAAATGCCATAATAGGTAGGTACGGTGGCTGTTTTGAGGAATAATATATGATGGGTTTATCGCATTGGCGAAAGTTGCGCGGTACTAGAGAGGCCAACAAAGGTGAAGGGTGAGAGTGCGTATAATCCATGGACTAACATTAATCATAAGGAACTCACATACTTATTGCAAAAGTTTATTAGTTATCGAAGCAAAGGATTAGACACATGCTCCTAGGGGAGAGGTTGGTAGGAGTTAACCATCGTGCGCTCCCGACCCTCACACAAAGGATGACAATCAATAAACAAATCATGCTCTGACTTCGTTATATAACGGTTCACCGTACGTGCATGTTACAGGAATCACAAACCTTTAACACAAGTATTTCTACCAATTCACAATTACTCCATGACTCTAATATCACCATCTTTATATCTCAAAACTTTATGCAAGGAATCAAACTTCTCATAGTTATTCAATGCACTTTATATGAAGGTTTATTATATCTATCTTGGACGCCCATTATATTAGGACTATTCATAACCTAAGAAAATTACCACGCTGTTTTAGAGACTCTCAAAATAATATAATTGAAGCACTAGAGCAAAAGACAAAACTACTCCAAAACATATAAGTGAAGATCAATGAGTAGTCAAATAATTAAGTAGCTATGTGAGGACTTTCTCTCTATATCTCAATAAATATTTTAATATAAAAGTATTTTATTTAAACAGCAAGCAAAACAAAAATAGCACTCCAAGAATAGCACATATCATGTGAACGAATAAGAATTTAGGCTCAAGATAGGCTAACCGAAAATTGTTGATGAAGAGATGTGTGATGCGTAGCATCCCCAAGATTATATGCTTGAGAGTTATTGAAATATTTACTTGGGGTGCCTTGGGCATACCCAATATTGATATTTTGTATCTCATTCAATCCTCTCATATCCCGGTTTCACCTATTCTCAAAAACATCTTCCACACAAAACTTGAAAAGAACTCGTGAGATAGGTTAGTACACATAAGAATAAATCAACACTTCATGTACTGCCAAGACAAGTTGCATAATAATTTTCAAACATTAGGTATTTTATACTATAGTTTCCACAATTTATATCTACCAATATAGGCTATGGAAACTATAGGATAAGTAGATAACAAAACTATGACAACAATTTGCCCAAACAGAACAATCTGTAGAAATTTATGAAAAATGTGTACTTATGTAACTCAAAAAATTATGAAAATTAACTAAATGCTACCAAATGTATATTGCAACACTGTGTAAAAATTTCAGAAACTTTCCATGTTCCAGTAAAATATGAAAATTCAGACACTACAGCCAAAGTTTCTGTTTTTACACAGCACTCATGAAAACATGCAATGCGAGCATCCTAAGGAAATTCTTGGAACTTTTTACTGAAAACAAGATTATAAATAACACCTAACATATAAAAACAAAATAAAATGATGCTCCAAGCAAAACTCATATTATGTGACGAATAAAAATATAGCTCCAAGTGAGATATACCGATAGTGTTGAAGACGAAAGAGGGGATGCCTTCCGGGGCATCCCTAAGCTTAGACGCTTGAGTCTTCCTTGAATATTACCTTGGGGTGCCTTGGGAATCCCCAAGCTTAGGTTCTTGTCACTTCTTATTCTTCTCATATCGGCATCTCACCCAAAACTTGAAAACTTCAATCACACAAAACTTAACGGAACTTTTTGGGAAGGGTTAGTGTAATAAATAAAGATCATTCACTTAGGTACTGTCAAGGCAAGATTCATAAATGTTCCCATATGATACCTAATGTATTCCATCATTACCACAATTTATATTACTCATTATAAGCTATAGGAACACTTGAAACAAGCAAACTATGCATGCAAAAAAGAATCTGTCAAAGATAGAACAGTTTGTAAAGATCTGAATTATCACCATACTCACAATTTATATTACTCATTATAAGCTATAGGAACACTTGAAACAAGCAAACTATGCATGCAAAATAGAATCTTTCAAAAACAGAACAATTTGTAAAGATCTGAATTATCACCATACTTTCCTGACTCTAAATATTCTGAAAAATTAGGAAATCTCAAGGAATTTGCATATAAAGTTTTTGTAAAAATTTCATAATTTTTTGACGCTCCAGTAAAATCAGATAATTCATACATTGGACGCAAAACTTTCTGTTTTTGCATAGAATCAAACAAGCAAGCATGCACACTATCCCAAAGGCTTTACTTGGCACCTTATTGAAATAAAGGACACAAAGCATGATTAATACAATATCTTAATCATGTGAACACACAAAAACAGAAAGTAGAAGTGTTGGGTTGTCTCCCAACAAGCACTTCTCTTTAATGCCTTTTAGCTAGGCATGATGATTTCAATGATGCTCACATAGGAATAGTAATTGAAACATGCAAAAGAGCATCATGAATCTCAGGAAAAGCACATTTAAGTCTAATCCACTTCCTATGCATAGGGATTTTTTTAGAAAACAATTCATGGAAACAAGAATCATCTAGCATAGGAAGGCAAAACAAGAATAACTTCAAAACTTTGAACACATTGAGAGGAAACTTGATATTATTGCAATTCCTACAAGCATATGTTCCTCCCTCATAATAATTTTTAGTAGCATCATGAAGGAATTCCACAATATAACCAGCACATAAAGCATTCTTTTCATGACCTACAAGCATAGAAATTTTACTACCACTACAGGAATCAGGCACTTTGTCGTGTGCCATGGCAGACGGCAAAGGCACAAAGGCGGACGGCAAAGGCACAAAGACGGATGTCAAAGGCACAAAGGAAGATGGCATATCTTTGGGCCCATCTAGCTCCGGCAAAGGGGTTCTTTGCCGTCTTCTTTTGCCCAGTGGATGACAAAGATTCATTATCGTCATCTTGCAGAGGGCAAAGTCTATGGATGGCAACTGCTGACGACGTCGCCGTTAGAGGTGGCTAACAGACCCAACGCTTTGCCGTCCGCCTCCTCGCATCCTTTGCCGTCTTCCTCCCCAACCCTTTGCCGTCTTCCCCCTCCCCCTTTTCTGTCTGCCATAAACGGCAAAGACTTCTACCGTGGCCGCCCCCCACTTCTTTGTCATCCGCCTCCTCACCCTTTGCCGTCTGCCTCCTCCCCCTTTTTTCTGCCGCAAACGACAAAGACTTCTGTCGTGGCCGGCCCCCTCACTTCTTTGTCGTCTGCCTCCTCCCCCTTTGCCGTTTGTCGTAGACGGTAAAGAAACCAAATGTCCCTAGTCTGGTCTTCCCAGGTTGCACAGTTGGCTGCCATGTGGCACCTTTGCCGTCCGGGGCAGACTTCAAAGAGCCCTTTGCCATTGGTGCCAGACGGCAAAGAGCCTGCATTATCCCTTTTTATTTTGTTTTTTGTTACATGCAATCATTTTCACAAGAAGATATATGATATATATATACACACATCTGGGTTATTCTGTTTTGCATAACAGAATATTATTCTGTTACCCTACTTGAACTGACGTAGTTTATCGATTCGACTGACGTGGTTTTCTACTTGAACTGATCTTCCTGCGTCTAGGACGGACGGAAACAGGGGATGCAATGGGGAGCTTCCGAGGGTTCTTCGGTGCGGTGCTACAGGTCATTTGTTGCCAGAGGAGACGTGTACGGGGTTCCGCACATGCGCACGCTTACCTGGTCGTGTTTTGCGATCTCAAGTCACCGAAGGTGACGGCGTGGGCATTTGGCGGCGGACGTGTTTTGGGCATTGGTGTTTTCCGTGGTGTCCGTAGCCATCAATTTTACATCCGTCTTGTTGTTTTATATGTTGTTATGGATGTGAGAATTATCGATGTGTTAGAGTTTTTGGAGATTTTTTCACTGTAATTTCTGATTTCAAGTTTTGATGTTCTTGGTCGTTTGCCACGTCCTCCATGCAAATGTGTACTTATTTTTGTGATGTTTTACTTTCTAATTGGCGTTGCAGGGAGAGAGATGAGGATTGTATGAAAAGAATTGTGTTGTAAATTTTGCTTCTTGAGTTGTTTCTACCCCGGATTCCCACGTGATTTGGTCGTTGGCGGAGGTGGTGTATGTGGGCTGACTATAGCCTGCGATTTCTTGTAATCTAGTCAAACTGTGTAATTAAGTTGCATGTTTCTCTGTGTTGTTTGAATTGATGCCGTATATGTAGTTGGACTTCTTTGTGTCAAAGTTGTATTACTATGCGTTGACATCGGAGTAAGTATTTTCTACTGGCTGCCTACCCATACATGTGCACTTTGAGTATAAAGCCCGAGCCCTCTGTCACTTTCATTCCATAAGCTGCAACCAAAGAAAAGCCAGATGGATCCTGAGCTGGGAGAGGTCTCACAGGAGGAGGGGGATGCCTTCGATGTGAGGGCTGTAGTAGCGGAGCAGAGGAGGAGGAGGAGGCAAAGGCGCATGCAGAGGGCACGACATGCTGCCAAGAAGGAAGTGGAGGCAGAGTTCAACAGACACCTTGCACGCTAGGTGATGGATACTTGCAACTCCAATGAACTGGAGCTACTTTTCCCAGAGGGCAGGGGAAGGAACCATATTCAGATCATTAGTTGGGCTAGGGCGAGAGCAGCCATGGTTCCACATCCATCCACCAGGGTCAAATGGCATCTTTTCTTTGATCGTTATGACTGAAGTACTGATTTTTTATGTTTTTAAGATTGTGTTGTGAGGGAGCAGATGGTTGAATGACTAAATGAATTCAATTGTCTACTTCTAAATGTGTTGTTTTATCTGCATATGTTTGTTATGTGCACTTTTGAACTGCTGTTATCTGAAGTTAAACTGATTTGCGACCAAATGTTGCATGACTTGTATAATAACTATTTTCTACCAGCTGGCTGCCCACCTGCCTATTTTTTTTATAATCTACGAGTCTCCCTGGCTATAAATTCTATCCATCTATGTGTGGTGTGTGGCTCAGTCTCCCCCTCCTTTTTCTTCCTTCTTCCAGAATAAGATCTAGGTTCCTCCCTTTTCTCTCTATTGTTTTCTTCCCTATTCCTGTCTTTTCCATGGAGGATTGTTCATGCGGATGTCCGGCAAAGATGGCGCGCATAGCTGACGGCTATGTGTACGAATCTGGTTTGGAGCTCACCGAGAGTCAGTGCTGTGGGCAACTTTCGTGTGTGCTGTACATCAACCATGGGTTTCGTGCACCCTATGTTTGTCGCCTGACAGTTGGGGTCTTGAAGGAACCATGGGTATGTGTTTCTATTCGTTTCGTTTTCTTCTTCCTGTAGTTCTCATTTTGAATCCCATGGACTGAATCTGTAGTTTAGTTTTATCAATAGTTTGTCTATAATTTTTATTTGGTTTTGTCAGAATTTAACAGTAGGGGTTTGTGTGTGTATTTGTTCATTACTTAACAGTATCTATCCATTTTTGTATAATCATTGTTCTGTTTTTGTCAGATGTTTTTACTGTAGGTGTATTGATATGTATATTTCTTCAGTTTAGTCAGGTCATATGACTAGTTAGTTTGGTGTTTTTGTTTTGGTTCACATATTTTCTTTTCACTTTGTGATGCAACCGTTACTATATCTTTGTAAAAATTCAGTTATGTCAGGTGTTCACTTTGTTTTCTACTCCCATGCCCATTTGCAGAAAATGTCACCCAGAATCATGATTGTTGCTCCTAGTTCTGGGATACTGAAGATGGAGACTTCAGACAAAAATGGGTATCAATTGATGGAAGTTGCCTACCACATCGACTTTGATGGTTGCATCAACCTAACTACTGGGTGGAAGGAGTTTGTGGTAGAGTCTGGATTTGAGGATGGTGATGTGGTTATGGTTATGTTCTCCAAGGAAGATGACTCTCTAACGTTCAGAATTTATGTGTTGTAGGTTTAAATGTGGCAAATGATGCTGGTTGTGAGATTTGTGTGCGTTTGATTATGTTGCAGTATTTTTTGTTTAAAACAATGCATGTGAGATGGTTGAATTCTATGGTATTACCAGTTTGGAACAATTTGTTAGTATTTTATTGTATGCGCTATTTTTTAATTTATATAATGCTTTCCTATTTTTTTGCTCAAGCATAACTGTTTTTTTATATTTTCTTTATATTTGAACTGGAACAATTATAGTTGAACTGATGGTCATCCTTTGTTTTGACTGTGATATTTTCATGTACATAGCTCGCAGACGGAAAATATACGCTGATGATGGTTGTAGGACCCCTTTTGGGTTTTTAGTTTGCTAAACTTACATGCTGTTAATGATAGTACTGAATTATTTTAGGATGTCAATGGCCAATCGCATTCGTTTGTTGTGGAGCATTTTTTTCTTACTTTTTACATGAATTTTAGAGCACAATTTCTATTTTTTAGTTGAATAGTGATAGTTATAGTATTTTTTAAAATGAAAAGAATTTAATCTTTGCTGCACAGTACTAATTTTACTCGAACCTTATGAATTATAGTAGTTGAACGTTTATAAATTTGTTTCTGAAATTTTTAATACAATCTTCTACGTTTAATTTTCCAAAAAAAGTATTTTTTTATTTTTTAGTTCTTACAATTAACATGTGTTTGAACTTTTTACAAATTTGTTCTGAACTGATTTCTTATGAGGTTTTTTTAAAATTATCTGCATTTGTTTCTTTTATTTGGTCATGCGTGATCGGTTGGAATTTTGTAATGGGGCGAACTACTGTATAGGGCCATCCACCGGAGTCATTGTTTTTGGCCCAGATAGCTGGTCCGCGCGGCTGTGCAGTGTGGCATGTGCATGCGTTATACGTTTAGTCCCACCTCGCTAGTCGAGGGGGCTCTTGACCTATTTATAAGTGCTGCCGAGGCTCACTGGTCAAACTCCTCTGAATACTTACCTGAGCGCTTATACACGACGCTCGCCCTCTGTCATGATCTGTAGGCCGTGGAGGGTTGGCCCCCACAGTCTGGTTTACAAAGGATTTGTCGGTTGTTTTGTGGTTGGCTTGAGTCCTAGTACCCACCTACGTTGGGCCAACCTGTCCCTTGGGCGGTCAATATTTTTGATTCTTAGCATTTTTTCCTTCTAGCTTTTATGATGTTTTTGCCTAATGTAAGCATTTTCTAGTACTGAATGTTGTCCTCTACTTGAACTGACATCTTTTTTAACAGTGTGTTTCCCTCGCTTTCTCTTAGTTCCCATTCTTTTTCGGCATATTTTTTGGATTTTTAATGAATATATGGGTAAGATATATAGGGACCGCACGTAGTGGCATAGTTGTACTGGCACATTTTTTGTATGGACTGAAGAACATCTATCTTTTTAGGGTGTGTGGGTGCATGGCGTCGGGGGGGGGGGGACAGAATAACTGCACTATGCCTGTCAAACGAGCGCACTGCCGCGTTAGCGCGAGGCCGAGCCGAGAGGGGGGGGCGGAGGGGGGACCCCATTATCTTACCTTTTTAGGGGGAAAACCAGCACCGCACCGAGGGGTATAGTTGTACTGACACATCTTCCTTGTATGGACTTGCCCCCCGTTATCTTATCTTTTTAGGGGGAAAACCAGCACCGCACCGAGGTGCATAGTTGTACTGACACATCTTCCTTGTATGGACTTGCCCCCCCATTTATCTATCTTAGGGTGTGTGGGTGCGTGTGGGGGGAAACAAAATAACCCCACTGCACCTGTCAAACGAGCGCACTACCGCATTAGCGCAAGGTCAAGCTAAGGGGGAGGGGGGTGAGGACCCCCTCCCCCATCCTGGCGAGGCCGAGCTAGGAACGAGCCATAGCAGGCGACGACGCGGCGTGCCGCGGCGTTGCATGTTGAGGCGAGTCCATAACATGACTTGCCCCCATTATCTTATCTGTTTTAGGGGAAAAACCAGCACCGCATCGAGGGGCATAGTTGTACTAACACATCTTCCTTGTATGGACTTGCCCCCCATTATCTATCTTAGGGTGTGTGGGTGCATGTGGGGGAAACGGAATAATCGCATTGTGCCTGTCAAATGAGCGCGCTGCCGCGTTAGCGCAAGGCCGAGCTGGGAGGGGGGCAGGGGGTCGGGACCCCCCTCCCCCATCCCGGCGAGGCCGAGCCAGGAACGAGCCATAGCAGGCAATGGCGTGGCGTGCCGCGCCATCGCATGCGGAGGCGAGTCCGTAACATGACTTGCCCCCATTATCTTATCTTTTTTAGGGGAGAAACCAACACCGCGCCGAGGGGCATAGTTGTAGTGACACATCTTCCTTGTATGGACTTGCCCCCTGTGTTTGCTATTTACCCAGGTGTATGGGCGCGGGTGGTGTCACCCTTGGCACATGCAGCAATGCACCTCTTGGAGGGGGCAATGTTGATGAAGCTCTCCATCTCTCATTGTACGACCGTCTTCCCTCAGATTCATTGTGAGGTTGCTCCTGTCTATATGGATCATATCTTCTACTTTGCACCCTGCTAGAGTGACCAAAATTTCTGTCTCTTTGGCCTGGTATTCCCGTCGCAACTGCTTTTGCAGCACAGATGATTGATGTTGACCGAGCGACTGGTGGAAGCATGTGTGTCCTTGCCTTTCTGCATGCGCTAGGGAAGGAAAACATCTGTTGTTGGGGAAATTGTTGACCTTGTTGCAACCCAGAAGTGGCAAATCTTGTATTCTGAGATATCGGTGTTTGCTGCATAGAAGAACATGTTCGTGCCTCTAATGATTCTGGTGTAGCTTGAAATCTGCCTGTATTGTTGAAGTATCCATGTGCTATTTCTGGTGTTACCCAACCAGGCGGTGCCCCATATCTACTTGGCTCATCAAACCCTCGCTGCTTGTGCCGCCTTGCATGTTTTTGCAATGACATTCAACAGTTTTGGGTTAATCTTTTCTGCATTTTCTCATATACATGCTATGGGTAACATGTCATGCACTGAAGGTAATGTACAAGTTGAACTTGCATTGTTGGGCGTTATTAAACATTGTTCTCTATTTTGTATCTGGTTTAGTTTTAGTCGAACTCATGAATGTATATGTTCAACACTGATGTACTGATGTACTAATTTTTATCACTGCTTGTAAACTGAACATTGAACTTCATCTGTTATGGAAAGTTTCTTATCTTTTCCCCTATAACTGATGCATAAACATTTGGTGCACTGCTTGCAAATTGAACATTGAACTTCAAAGATGTATGGATATGCATATATATATATATAAAACTTATGCATGTCTTCTCTTTTTTTCATCTATAACTTATGCAACTACACTAGAAGTACTCCTAGTTTATGTATCATTGAACTTACTGTGTAACAAGTGTATATTTTTTCAACAACATTCTTTTACTAGTTCGAACTGACGCAACTACACGACATGTACTATTAGAAATAACATCATACAACTTGCAGTGGTAGCTGAACCTTATATAAAGCCTAGTAGCTACTTGGACTGATGCATAAGTTTATGTTTTTTGGCTTGAACTGAAGCTAGCATATTAGAGGTACTGACAGTAACCTCGACATCCAAATTGTGCATCAAGTGGTAGGGGTGTAATGAACTGATGCAAGCATTTGCAATGTACTACCAGCTTCTGCATCATAGGAACATGTGTCGCTGATGCAGCACACATGTAGTACTGATGAATCTGATAGTGTAACATGTAGGCAGAGCATAGTGTGTGCAATTTTTAAACTGAATCTTCTTCATAGCAGGACTGATAAACTGATGAACTGACACAAACGTGGTATATTTCTTCAAGCAAACCCAGACATGAAAACATTTTTTGAACTGATTCAATTTTTGAGGAAAACTAGTGTGGGAAGTAGACATCACCTCCAATGGCATGTTCTTGGATCTAACTTCTTCTTCTTCCTCTCGTGGGCGGCATACTAGCATGTTCTTGGGAGGTGGCGCCATTGATGCAGGCGAGGAGCTTGGGGAGACGATGGTGCTCCTGCTTGTGGTGGACGTCCGGCGACGAGGTCCGAGGAGGCAGCGGCTGGCGGGGATCACGGCCTCGGTGAAGGAGCCCCGGTGAGGGAGGGAGGCTGCTGGCGGGGATCACGGCCCCGATGAAGGAGCCCTGGCGAAGAAGGGAGGTAGGAGCAAGGATCACGGCCCCGGCGAAGGAGGGAGGAAGGAGGCGAGGATCACGGCCCCGATGAAGGAGCCCCGACGAAGGAGGGAGGCAGGAGGCAGGGATCATGGTCTCGTCGTTGCTTTGCCACCGAGGAAGGGGATGGTGGCGGTGGATCCGTCGCCGGCCAGTCACGACGCTACGGGTTCCCTCGCTTCGGCTGCCGCCATCGCTCACTCGCCCAGGACGGCTGCCTCCGGCGGAAGAAGGTGGGTTGGGTTCGGGCTGGGTCGGGGAGATTCTACGGTGTGGGCGTGTCGCGCCATGTATAGGGCCGGGGGTAACAGAGTATTATTCTGTTACGGGTAATAGAATAGTCCAGTCCTATATATATATATAATTCATAGAAGCAATATCCCTAACATATCACAAGCACATATACATGATCATCCAACAAACATACCAAATCAAAAGTGCAAGTTTCATCCATACATGCACGGTTTCATCCATAGAGTAGCAAGTTTCACAATGTTCATCGATACAAAATCAAAATAGAAACTAAACATAAGAACTCCATCAATGCAAGCTTCCATGAAGTGAATCAAATCTGCAAAATGGGAAATACGAAAGTTGGAAGAATAATACTAGAATAATAATATTAATAAGAAGAAGATCTAGAAGAAGAAGAAGCGTTTTTCTTCTCTTTCTCTTTATCCTCTTGTTTTTCTTCTTATTATTGCTTACTTGTGCCATTTTAGAGCTAACCTAGGTAATTATGCCATTTTTTACCTAACTAAGCTTATCGTGTCATTTTTCAAGAAAATAAGTTAAGTATATGGCATCTATGAGGTTACCAAGAAGAAGAAGAAGAAGAAGAAGGAGAAGATCTAGAAGAAGAACAACAACAACAAGAAGAAGCTTTTTTCTTCCTTTTCTCTTTCTTCTATTGTTTTTCTTCTTCTTATTGCTTATTTGTGTCATTTTAGAGCTCACCTAGGTAATTATCACATTATTTACCTAACTAAGCTTATTGTTTCATTTTGCAAGAAAATAATCTAAGTCCATGGCATCTATGAGGTTAACAAGAAGAAGAAGAAGATCTCGAAGAAGAACAAGAAGAAGAAGAAGCTTTTTTCTTCTCTTTCTCTTTCTCCTATTGATTTTCTTTTTCTTAGTGCTTATTTGTGTCATTTTAGAGCTAACCTAGGTAATTATCACATTTTTTAGCTAACTAAGCTTATTGTTTCAGTTTGCAAGAAAATAAGCTAAGTCCATGGCATCTATGAGATTACCATGTCTATTATGTCATTGTTGAGTTAACTAAGCTTAATATGTCAGTGTTGAGGAAACAATGCTAAATATAGATCATTTTAGAGCTAACTTAGGTACAATATGCCATTTTAGAGCTAACTTAGGTACAATATATCATTTTGGAGGTAAGTAAGCTTACTATGTCATTTTAGAGGAAACAAAGCTAACTTACGTAAAATATGACATTTGTCTATGTTTGTCTTTGTCTGAGAAAACGAGCTAAGTAAGTGGCATATTAGGGCTTACCCTACTCGTCATCACGGAGGTGAAGCACTGGGGTTGCTCGGGTCGTGCGATGTGGCTCGGGAGTTATGCTGTACCAAATATCATTTGCGTTAGCATGATGACGCTGAAATGTTAAGACTAGTAACTAATGAACATTGAAAATGAAACTCACCATTCTGGACGTGGTAATGACTGGCATCGGCGGAGGGGTCTGGCCGTTCTTCTCGCACAAAGTCTGCACATTTGGTTTTGCCAAGTCAATCATATTGGTTATTAATGAATAGAACATGTAGTGCATGATTTGGCTAATATGAAGAAGAAAATTACCACGATGAGCTCGTATGTGGCCCGGTGAGATGCATCATTCCGTTCCCTCTCCTCCTCCAACAACTTAGCCATCCTCTCCTCCAGATCCCTCTTCTCATCCTCCACCTTCTGGGCCTATTCCACAAGAAGCGCCTGGGTTGTCTCTATCTCTTTATCAAGAGCAGCCTGCAACACACCTCCTCGTTAGCATTGTAATCATCTTTGTTCACACAGATAATGTAATGGATGAAAGCTATCTCAGTCCGTATGACTAACCTCGATGGTGAGTTGGACTGGCCGTGGACGAGGTGACATATCAGGATAGGAGCTCGTTTGGCGTACCTTGATCTGCTGGAAAGTGCTCGAAGACCGTATATGTCTATCTCCAATGGCTATCGAGCCATGGGGCCTCCCATGGCTAGCTAACATCACCAGGTCTGAATCAAGTGGTTGTTGGCTCGGGTTGAAGTCCTCCCCATTCACCACCTTCCCCACATCTCTGTACCTCACGATCTTGTGGTGGGAGGAGATATTGGTGAAGTTCTTGGGATTATCGAGGTTAGAGTCAGAGAATGCCTTGACCTTCTTGTATGAGGCAGTATGGGCCATGGCATAGAGGTCATACACCTCTGGCACCTCCGTCTTATTGTGATGAGCCTACAAGAGAGGAACAAAGTATTAATAATGGGTAGACCTAGCACTACAAGAATGAATTGCAGGAATCATGAAGCAAACCACATACCCAGTTCCGCCCAAACTGATAAATGTTGGCACTGCCTTGATGGTGTGGCACACCTTCCATTTGGGCATGCCGTGCCTTCGCATCGTCATGGACGACTCGCCATCGGTCAGAGCACCATTCATTCACCAACGCCTCCCAACAACCCATCTTATCCGCACACCATCTCGGAGGCACCTAAGTTAGTAAAGAGGAATTTGAGAGCTACACCTATAAATCAAAGCAAAGGAAACTAAGTACAATGCCTTAAGAATAGGTAATTACCTTGATGTACTGCTCCTTGTCCAGAAACTTTCGACGGGACGACGACTTGGCCTTCTTAATATGCTGCGAGGCGTAGTAGTCTCAAACAGCCTGTAGCCGAGCCTCATGCCATAAGTTCTGTAGTAGGCGCCTGCACTCGTGATCGATAAGCCTTGCCGCGGCCTCCTCGTATCCCTCCTCACACTTGTAGAAGGTCTGCAATCAAAAGAGACAACACTGATTAGTACAATAACTAGCTATTATTGATTTTTAATTGTGTAAGGGAGAAATTACCCAGAACTTCCTAATGACCATGTCGGCCCTTGTGTGGCACAACACACCGTTGATCATCTCCTCCGGTGGGGCCGGGACAACCAAGTAGTGCTCCCAATTCAGTCCTACCTCTTCTTGCTGACCGTTGCCGGGCAATGTGACAAACCCCAGGAAGTTATGCTATAAAATCACACCAAGGATGGAGTTCGGCCTCCGGATATCCTTGGTGTGAATCCAACCCCTACAACATGACAAAGCCAATGCATAAGATATGTGAAGAAACATGAAGGCAAAAGGTTTAAAAAGAGTAAATGCACTTACTTCAGCGACTCAGGCTTAATCAGCCACCTCTGCTCGCGTGTCGTTGGCACGGGCGGGAGCCGTGTACACCCATGCTGGTAGACGGTGCTCTCAACCACCTCATCCCCTCTATTAGAAAGCCGATCCCCACCACCATCAGCATGGCCACTCGGCTCCGGCTGATGCAGATCTGGCCAGGTATCCCATCTGGTGGAAGCCTGTGGAGTCTCGTAGGACGAAGCGTCTAGCACAAGAGTCTCGCGTGAGAAGGCATCTGGCACAGTAGTCTCGTGGGTTGAAGCGTCTGGGACAGAAGGATCGTCGACCCGAGGCTCGTGGACAGGAGTCCTTGTAGCCTCCACCTTAGATGAGTCCACCGTAGCAGTCCCGTGATGTGGTGAATCAGCTCGGGGTGGCGGTGAGGAAGGCATAGCAGCCTTTGTACCTCTCCTGCGGCCACCACATGTAGCTTTAGGAGCTCTCCTCTTCCCCCGACCTCCTCTCCTTATGGGCAACTTCACTGACGAAGAAGTGCCCTCGGGTGACCCAATACTGTTACAACGCTCTCCGGAGAGTTTGGGGTGGAATGGAAGTACCCCTCCCACCGCGCGCCGACAAAGGATCCTTGGATCGCTCTCGACCCATGCCCACCATATTTCAACACCTGCCATGACAAAGAGTAAACAAAATTAGTACAACATAAAAAAATTGTATACCGACATGAATAGTAATATGTATATATATAATTTGAGTGTATCATCATCATGTATACATGACATGAACTAATAATAATCTTCATCATCTATATATGCGCTGGGATCAATAAAGGCATCATCATCATCATCACTATCATTAATAAATGCATCATCATCACTATCGCGAGCAACATGTGGAAGGCCTCCTTTATGTAATCGGTCAAGCATTGAGAGGTCATCCGTAGCAGTAACCTCTTCTTCTTCCGTCTCTTCGTGTTCCGGCTTAGGGGTGAAGTCAGATTCACTGTCGCTATCTACCTCAATGTTTTGGGGTGAAGTAGAGCGGTTCTTTAAACATTTTTTTGGAAAGACGTGTTTCTTGGAAGAATTCTCCTTCATATGTGTCTGGGTTAATGTGAGGTTCATAATCATCTTCATTGAGGGGAGGTGGTCTAAAATGTGGCGGCACATCATAAATGACATCCCAGCCTTTCATATTTGGATTAGTTTGGCAGGCCCACGGTAGGTAGAAAACTTCGGTCGCCTGTTGAGCCATAATATAGATGTCGGGAACATCTAAATGGGTGCTTTGTTTGATTTCGACTAGCCCTATATGTTCATGAGTCCTTCTAGTCTCCTTCGACTGAAACCAATAACATTTGAAGACTGCGATGTTTGGTCTGTTATCACCAAAGAATATAAGTTCATAAATTGCTTCAACTCTTCCATAATACTCGACACCTCCTTTGCCGACATCGGAGATACAACAATTTGTAGACTTTCGGTCGGCCATAGATAGCTCATTGCCAAAAGTATGAAAGCGATACCCGTTGATGTCGTATTTGTCAAATGAATGGACCTTATAATCAAAATCATTAGCGACTTGTCTTAATTCGGCGTCCATAGACTCTGAATTAGCCTACAAGTTTGATACGAAAGGATTGTTGCATTAGCCAGAAACTAGATGAAGAAATGAAATGGTCTAATGGAAATTACCGTTTGTTTGAACCAAGAGATGAAACCGGGATAGACGCCTCCATGCTTTGCCAGAAGCTTATACTCTTCGATGGAATCATTTTGGATCACCGCTCCATCCAAGAATTTGGCGACGTATCGACGGTATCACATATCCTAGAATAATAGCAGTTCAAAGGAATTAGAAGTTGCGAAACAATGTACCGAGAACTTACTCGATGTATGGCCTCACTTCTGTTAGGTTGTTGAAGATATACAACAAAATGGTCTGCCATTCATCAACATCCAACGTTATTGCTTTTGAAGCACCGGCTGGTGCGAGCTTCCCTTTGAATAGGATGAGGTTGGATCATACTTTTTCATGGTCGCCATCATTGTACCGAGGCTTCGGATTATGCAAATGACGATTCTTGGCTTCGTAGTGTGCTGTCATGAAGTTTGCCGCCTCCTCAGTAATGAATGCCTCGGCCATCGATGCTTCAATTCTATATTTATTTTTACATTTTGCTCAAAGCGTCTTCTACATCATGTCATCTCCAAAGCACCAATGATTTTGCACGCCCCCCAATCTTGCCTCGGTCGGGAGATGCAAAATCAAATGTTGCATTGGATTAAAGAAGCCCGGTGGAAAGATCTTTTCTAACTTGCATGTCAACTTCGGCGTCAACTCTTCTAGTTCATCTAGCACGTCAGGTGATAGTTCTTTCGCACAAAGAGCGCGGAAGAAATATCTTAGCTCTCCCAGTACTAGCAATTCATCCTCAGGGATAAAGCTAGCAACATCACTGGCATTACCCGCTCAAGCCATATGTGCCAATCATGACTCTTGAGACCAAATATTTTCAATTGTTCAAGACTTGCTCCACTCTTTAGATTCGTTGCATACCCATCGGGGAACATCAACTGCATTTTTACCCACAAGAGCATTTCCCTCATAGCTGGCCTTCCAAGATTGAACCATGCCTTTAGCTTCATCCAGTTCTTATTTCCTAGCGGTTGTCACATGTTTTGTAACGGCCTATCAAATAGAGCCTCCTGATTGACTCTAGCCTTAGGATTATCCTTTGTCTTTCCCTCTATGCCGAACAATGTACCAAAAAGGGCCTCCATGATATTCTTTTTCAGTGTGCATCACGTCGATGTTGTGTGGGCAAAGGAGGTCTTTAAAGTAAGGCAGATCCCACAAGCATATCTTGTGAGTCGAGGCGTGTTTCCTATTATACCCTTTGAACTACACTGGACGTTTGGGATCCGGCTCGAGAGCGTTTATATGATCCTGGGTCTGTTGGCCTGTCAATGCAGGTGGTGTAGAGTTTTTAACAATTGTACCTTTCATGAAATTCTTCTTATCTTTTCTGAACTTATGGCAAGGATCCAGGAACTGTCTATGCAAGTCGAAGCAAGAATACTTGTGACCCGCCTGCAGCCAATGGAACTCAAGAGCTGCCTTGCATGTGGGGCACGGGAACCTTCCATGCACACACCAGCCAATGAATAGCGCATATGCCGGCAAGTCATTGGTCGAGAACATGTACCACACATGCATTATGAAGTTTTTTTGGAAGCAGCGTCATATGCCTTGATCCCAATATCCCAAGCTTCTTGCAATTCATCCTGAAGAGGCTGCATGTACACATTCATATTCTTCCCCGGATAGTTGGGCCCTAGAATTATCAACGTCAAGAAAATGTTCTTTCTTTTCATAATCTCTCCAGGGGGAGATTGAGTGGAATGACAAATATAGGCCAACAACTGTATTGGGTTGCCATCATACCAAACACTTGGAACCGATTCGTGCTGATGGCGACTCAAGGATGCCTTGGATCTGCGGCTTTATCCTTATGTAATGCATCGAAGTGCTTACATGAAAAAGCATCTGAAGTGTGTCCCAACATCGGATTCCCATCTGCATCTAGTTCAGTTCTTTTGCCCAATTTATGCCACACCATCTGTCTGGTCGTCTCTTCGACCATGAAAAGACGTTAAGTCTTGGTATGATTGGAAGATACCGAAGAATATTAACTGGGATTTTGGTCTGAATCTTCTCACCCATACCGTTGTCTACCACAACATACCTGGAAGACTTGCAAATGGGACAATAGTTCAAGCCCGCATACTCAAGCCTAAATAAGGCACATCGATGCGCATAGGCATCTATCTTCTCATAGGGCATCTTAAGTGCATGTAGGATTTTGTCACACTGGTACATGTTTGCTGGCAATACATGGCCTTTGTGTAGAAAGCATCCAAATATCATCATCATCGCATCGTAGCATTCTCTGCCTAGGTTGAACTGAGCGTTCGGAGCCATTACTTGTGTGATGGCATCTAGCTGACAAAGCTTAGTGTGCTCGTGGAGAGGACGTTTTGAAGACTCCAACATTTCATAGAAGGCCTTTGCAGATTCCTCCATGTTGTCGTCCAAATCCTGAGCATCATCAAAGTCTTGCACCATGTCTTTGATCCCGATACCATGCTCATTGGTGCAACGACGAACAACCTCACCTCTGGCATGTTGGGCACACTCACCATGAAATCTCCACACTGTATAATCAGGTGAAAACCCCACTTTTGCAAGTGTTTACCCATTTCACCCCGTGTCTACTTTCTATGGTTGTCGCATTGGACACAGGGGCACCAGGTTATTTCCTAGTCATTTGCAAATGCAGCTCTCAGAAACCCCTTGGTTTTTGTTAACCATTCAATGGTCATTTCTTTCTGACTAGGGTGACCGATGTACATCCAAGCATGATCACTCATCTTGCCTACCTAGTAAACACACAAGAATTATATATATATATATTTATATATATAAAATTCATCATCTATATTCATCCGTTAATCAAGTTTGTCAATTTTATTACATCCATGCAACCTACACGCTAATAGGTAGAGATAGGTCCTAATCCCACCCGAGTATGTGTAGATTGGGTTCATTTTCCCATATGCTCCGCTCCGGATCTGATGCAAAATTTTGGTGACACCACCCCGTTGTTCTCCTGATATACATCTCGACAATAAGCAGAGAGGTTGTGTACCTGGAGAACAATAGGGAGGCATTGACAAAATTCCGCTTCGGATCCGGAGTAGAGCATACGGGAAAACGAACCCAATCTACACATACTCGGGATGTCCATGGATAACGTTGGAAAATTCAAAAGGATGGCGGTTATAAATATGCAAAGACATGCATATTTATAGATGCCACCCTTTCGAACGGGAGACGCATACTGGTCACACATATTGATGATTGAAGACACCTATAGCTAGCAAGTTTCATCAGCACGAAGACCGGAACCGAGCAAATTAAGGGGCCTAGGGGAGGAGATGTCATTTGTGCTCACCAACGAACGCAGCAGGGGTGCTCGTCTAACGTATGGGGAGGTTGTCGAACAACTGCACATTGAAATTCACCCGATCAACACAAATATGATGTTTTTTATAACAAACATCAGAAAATATGTGACCTAACCCATAATTTACAAAACTATGACCTCCTCGGCCTCCTCGACCTTCATTTTTTCCTTCTTCTTTTCCTTATTACCATCTAAACACTAGCACTAGCACTAACACTAATAACTAGGACTAACCTAAACTAAACTAGCACTAGCACTAACCTAAACTAAATAATAAAAATAGAAAAAACTCTAACCTAAACTAAACTAGCACTAGAACTAACCTAAACTAACCTAAACTAAACAGAAAAAATCAAGCACTAGTAACATAAACTAAAAAGAAAAAAAAGAAAAAAAAGAAAAAAAAGAAAAAACCTCACCTTACAGTGCTGATGGAGGAGGGCCGACGCAGGGGAGGAAGGCCGCGCAAAAGGGGGCGGCGCCGCGTCGAGCTCCGACGGTTGGGCGTCGCGGGGAGGCACAGGTGGAGGAGGGCCGACGCGGGGGAGGGGGCGGTGCGGGTGGGGGGCTCGCAGCAGCGGTGGGGGCAGCGCGGGGAGGGGCAGCGAGGGGGAGGGCTCGTCGTAGGGAGGGGGCTCGCCCGGGGAGCGGCACTGGGGAGGGGCGGCGAGAGGGGAGGGGTAGCGCTGGGGAGGGGCGGCGAGAGGGGAGTGGCGGCGAGAGGGAAGGGGCAGAGCTGAGGAGGGGTGGCGCTAGGGAGGGGTAGTGAGAGGGGAGTGCGGTGCTAGGGAGGGGCGGCGCTAGGAAGTTCCGATGGTGGGGGTAGCACGGTGGGTGGGGGGAGGAGGGAGCTGCGGGGAGGGGCCGATCGGTGCTGGGAGAGAGAGAGAGTGGAGTGGATCGCAGGGGGAGGGAGTGAGGGGGTGGGGATCCGCCATGACCGTTAAGGGGGGACATCGGGGATGAGGCGGATGGCAAAGAGGTCCCTGGTGGCAAGAAGGTTGTCCTCTGATCCCATGGTGTAGTGCGCCCTGCCCGTGACCTAACCCTCTGCTTGCCCCATCTTTGCTGTCGGCTAGCCGACGACAAAGAGTAGGCTGATGGCAAACAAAACCTTTTTCGTCCGCCCACCTTTGTTGTCTATTTTCTCTAGCTGATGGCAAACGCCTTCTTTGCCGTCCGCCAGCCGACGGCAAAGACATGGCAGACGGCAAATGTTCTGATTCCAGTAGTGTACTCTCCTCATAAGCAATTTTCTTCTCATTCATAATAGTGGGAGCAAACTCAACAAAAATAACTATCATGAGACACTTGATTGACATAACCACCTTGAATATTAAAATTACGATGACAAGTTTGATGGTTGTCATTACTCTTTATAGCATACGTGTCATCACAATAATCATCATAGATAGGCGGCATGTCATAATCATAATAGTTTTGCTCATCAAAACTTGGGGGACTAAAATTATCTTCGTCATCAAAAATAGCATCCCCAAGCTTGTGGCTTTGCATATCATTAGCATCATGAATATTCAGAGAATTCATAATAAGAACATTGCAATCATGCTCATCACTCAAAGATTTAGTGTCAAACATTTTAATAACTTCTTCTTCTAACACTTGAGCACAATTTTCCTTTCCATCATTTTCACGAAAGACATTAAATACATGAAGCATATGAGGCAACTTGAATTCAATTGTTTTGTAGTTTTCTTTTATAAAACCAAACTAGTGAAAAACAAGAAACTAAAATATTTGATTGCAAGATCTAAATATATAGCTTCAAGTACTCACCTCCCCGGCAACAGCGCCAGAAAAGAGCTTGATGTCTACTACACAACCTTCTTCTTGTAGACTCGTGTTGGGCCTCCAAGCGCAGAGTTTTGTAGGACAGTAGCAAATTTCCCTCAAGTGGTTGACCTAAGGTTTATCAATCCGTGAGAGGCGTAGGATGAAGATGGTCTCTCTCAAACAACCCTGCAACCAAATAACAAAGAATCTCTTGTGTCCCCAACACACCCAATACAATGGTAAATTGTATAGGTCCACTAGTTCAGCGAAGAGATGGTGATACAAGTGCAATATGGATGGTAGATATAGGTTTTTGTAATCTAAAAATATAAAAACAGCAAGGTAGCAAGTAACAAAAGTGAGCAAAAATGGTATTGCAATGCTTAGAAACAAGGCCTAGGGTTCATACTTTCACTAGTGCAAGTTCTCTCAACAATACTAACATAGTTGAATCATATGTAAATACCTCTTGTGCAAAAAAGAGTTCACTCCAAAGTCACAAATAGTGGAGAACTAATGAAGAAATTATTGTATGGTACGAAACCACCTCAAAGTTATCTTTTCCGATCAATCTTATGAGCTATAACTATAAGTGTCACAAACAGCCCTAGAGTTCATACTAAAATAACACCTTAAGATACACATCAACCAAAACCCTAATGTCACCTAGATACTCGAATGTCACCACAAGTACCCATGGGCTTGATTATACGATATGCATCACATAATTTCACATTCATCGTGTTCAATCCAACACAAAGAACTTCAAAGAGTGCCCCAAAGTTTCGACCAGAAAGTCAAGACAAAATCATGTGCCAACCCTTATGCATAGATTCCCAAGGTCACGGAACCCGCAAGTTGATCACCAAAGCATACATCAAGTGGATCAATAGAACATCCCATTGTCACCACGGATATCCCATCGCAAGACATACATCAAGTGTTCTCAAATTCTTAAAGACTCAATCCGATAAGAAAACTTCAAAGGGAAAACTCAATTCATCACAACTAGAGAGGGGAAACTCCATATGATTCAATCTATATCAATAAAGCTCGTGGTACATCAAGATCATGCCATCTCAAGAACATGAGAGAGAGACAGAGATCAAACACATAGCTACTGGTACATACCCTCAGCCCTAGGTTGAACTACTCTATTCTCATCATGGAGAGCGTCGAGATGATGAAGATGGCCTCCAGTGATGGTTTCCCCCTCCGGCAGGGTGCCGGAATAGGCTCCCAATTGTTTTTTCGTGGCTCTAGAGGCTTCCGGCGACGGAACTCCCGATCTAGGTTTCTTTCTATTTTTTAGTATTTATAGGAATTATTAGCATCGGTCCCCTGTCCAGAACGTTCCCGAGGAAGTCACAAGCCAGGGGGACACGCCCTAGGGGGGAGCCCATGTGGCTTGTGGCTTCCTCGGCCTTCCTCTCCGATGAATCTTCACTCAAGTATTTTTTATGTTTTCCAAAAATATTCTTTGTAAATTTTTAGCTCATTTCGAGAACATTTATTTCTGCACAAAAACAACAAAACGGAAGTTCTGCTTAAAACATCGTCAGTCCGGGTTAGTTCTAATAAAATCATACCAAAATCATAAAGAATTATTGTAAACATGTCATGAATACTTCATAAATTATAGATACGTTGGAGACGTATCACCTTACTCGGGGTAGATCTTCACGAGTAGGTGATCTCCTTGCACTTACAAACTTCTTGGTTCAAAGCCGCAATCGCGAAGAAGGAGGCTCCCAAGCGACACCTAACCAATCTAGGAGGCACCACCCTCCAAAAGGTAATAGATGTGGTAGTATGATGAACACTGTGCTCTTGTGCTTCAAATTATAGTCTCCTCAACACTCAATCACTCTCTCACATATTTGGCATGGGTAGAAGAGATTGATTGGTTGGAAAGCAACTTGGGGAGGCTAGAAATCAAGATCCATATGGTTGGAGTGGATGACCTTGACCTCAACACAAGGGTAGGTGGTTCTCTCTTGGAAAATTGGATATGGGAAGTGTGGATCTGTTCTGAGTGCTTCTCTTGCGAGTGGGATGTGGTGGAGGGGTATATATAGGCATCTGCAAAAACCCAACTGTTACAACATTATTGCCCAACTCGCTGAAACTGAAGTGAAAACTCGGTTGCACCGACTAGTGCAAAATGTGGCAACTCTGGCATTTTCGGTGAGACCGATATAGGAATCTCATTGGTACCGATATGAGTGGCCAAGGTCAGTTACACAACTCGGTGAGACCAATGCAAAATTCTAGGAAATTCCTATTTTTGTAAACGGGGCAACAAGAAGTTGGTCACTGAACTCGGTTGCACCGATATGTTTAATTTGTCAGTACCAAGATATGGGTTTGGCATTGGCTCTGTCTAGGGTTTTGACTCTATAGGACCGAATGGAAAATATTGGTGTCACCGATTTTGAGTGGTAGTGTCTAAGACAAAATATTTGTGGGAGACTTTTTGGAATGATTTTTGTGCCTATTACTTGAGCATTTTGAGCATGTCATTCACCATTATTACCTTACCCCCTTTTAATAGTATTGGCTTTCCTATGGACTCAAAGTGATTTCTCACAAAGTAAAATATAGAGTCTTCATGCTTGTGGCTTGGCCAATCCCATTCCTTCCTTTCCTTGGGGAGGTTCTCCACAAAGACCTTTAGCCAACCCTCTCTGTGGACTTATTCTGAAATAAGCTAGGTAGAAATATTAGTCCAAGAGACAGTGTATGTTGTCATAAATTATCAAAACCACCAAGGGAGCACATGTGGTTTCAACACGCCGTAGTCCTACCTAGGCTCTAAGGAGAGGTCAACACGTCGGTCTAAATCCTAAGTGTGAAGGGGTCATGGGCCAATCGCCCTAAGCACTCCTACACGTTGCATGGACGATCACGACCAAGCCAACTATTGTGTACAGGCCTACCGCTTACCCGGGAGCATGCCGCTCAACTGTGACACCTGGATTACTTTCCTAAGAATATACGACATCAAGGGCTGATACTTGTGACCAGCGTTGGGTTTTTCCCTGAAGAGGAGGGGATGATGCAGCAAAGTATAGATAAGTATTTCCCTCAATGAGAACCAAGGTTATCGAACCAATAAGAGGACCACACAACTCCCGTCTTCAGTGCCTACACACAAAAGAGCGAACACTAGAACCCAACGCGGGCAAGAGGGTTGTCAATCTCCTTGAACTTGTTACTTGCAGGCAGATAAGTAGTGTAGATGATAGTTGGATAAATATAAGTTGCAAAATAAATAAAAAGCAAATAGTGGCAGTAAGGAAGTAAGAGCATTTGTAAATTTGTATGCGAATAGACCCGGGGGCCATAGTGTTCTCTAGTGGCATTCCACTCGAAGAAGGCATATAGTGGGTAAACAAATTACTGTAGGGCAATTGATAGAAAAGCACATAGTTATGCAATATTTATTCATGACAATGATCATGTGTATATAGGAATCATGTCCATAAGCAAGTAGACTTACTCCTGCCTGCATCTACTACTATTACTCCACCCATCAGTCGCTATCCAACATGCATCTAGAGTATTAAGTAAAATAGAGTAATGCTTGGAGAACAATGACATGATGTAGACAAAGTAAACTCAATTAATATGAATCAAGCCCATCATTTTATCCTTAGTGGTAGGAATATAAATACGTTTCTTGTCCGCTACTATGTCACTGGGATATAGAACACCGCCAGATTGAACCCACTACAACACACCCCTCTCGCTGAAGATGGATCAATCTAGTTGGCCGAACCAAATCAATAGATCGGAAAGATTGACGAAGCTATAATAATCATGCAATTGAGAGTCAAATAGTAATTCAGAGAAGACTCAAATCTTTTTCATGAATAATCTGAACATAAACCCACAATTCATCGGATCCCAACAAACGCACCTGACAAAGTGATTACATCGAATAGATCATCGTGAAGACGCAATGAACTTTGTATTGAAGAATAGAGAGAGAGATAGAGAGAGAGACCCATGTAGATACTAGCTATGGACCCATAGGTCTATGGTAGACTACTCACACATCACCATGGGAGAAGCAAGGTTGATGTATAGGCCATCCATGATCGATCCCCCTTCCGATAGGGCACCAGAACATGGCTCCATATGGGAAAACAGCCCGAGAGAGACTTGCGACGGCGAAAAAGTGTTGCGGGAGATCCCTTATTGTTTTTGGAATCTATGATAATTTATAAGCTAGAGAATGAGGTCAAGAGAGCCAAGGGGGGCCACAAGCTAATAGGGGACAGACAACCTCCCTGGGTGCGCCCTGTTAGCTTGTGGGGCCCTCGTGCAGCCTTCGGTCTTCTCCCGAAGCTTCCATGTATTCTTTTGGTCCAGAAAAAATCATCAAAAAGTTTCATGGTATTTGGACTCCATTTGGTACTATAAACCTGAAAAGACAAAAATATGCAGAAAACAGCAAGTGGCACTAGACACAGGGTTAATACGTTAGTGGTAAAAAAATATGAATCCGCAAATATATGCCCAAAAAGTATCGTAGAATGATAATATTATAGCATGGTACAATCAAAAATTACATATACGTTCGAGACATATCAGCATCCTCAAGCTTAATTCCTACTCGTCCTCGAGTAGGTAAATGATAAAAATAGAATTTTTTATGTGACATGCTACCCAATATGTAATATATTACAGGTGTGATCATTGCGAAACTATGAATTAACAAACATCAACATGGTAATATCCATGAACTTAAGTAACATGATCGTCAATGTTCAAAATATGATCCATAAAGAATGTTTACCCCCCATTCGTTCTCATATTAGCATGGCATGGCTCCGTCTTCACCATATAAATAAAAATGTCAAGCACCATGGTGTTAAGCCAAGAAATTGGATCGTACCTTTTAACACACTGTAACTTTTTTATTACTCGCTCAATACATGAGCGTGAACCATGTACATAACATATAGGTGGAATAGAATATGGTGATAGGTATCAACGGGGTAAAAGGGGATAAGGAAGTCTCGCATCAACTAGGCGTATCAACGGGCTATGGAGATGCCCATCAATAGATATCAATGTGATGAGTAGGGATTTCCATGCAATGGATGCACTAGAGCTATAAGTGTATCAAAGCACCACTGAAGCTAAGTGGATGTGCATCCAACTTGCTTGCTCATGAAGACCTCGGGCATTTGAGGAAGCTCGTCATTTTAATATACAAGCCAAGTTCTATAATGAAAAATTCCCACTAGCATATGAAAGAGACAAAACACGAGACTCTCTATATGAAAACATGGTGCTCCTTTGAAGCACAAGTGTGGAAAAGGAGGTAGTAGCACTATCCCTTCTATCTTTTCTCTCATTTAGTTTTTCTTTTTCTTCTTTTTTCTTCTTTTTTCTGTCTTTCTTTTTCACCCTTTTTTTCTTTTTTTTTCGTTTGAAGTCTCATCCCGATTTGTGGGGAATCATTGTCTCCATCATCCTTTCCTCTCTAAGATAGTGCCGTACATAATGAATAGCATCACACTTCCATTTACTTACAAGTCGATATGAAAAAACTACTAAATAATATGAATCTATATGAATGCCTCTAGCAGTGTACTAAGATGTGCAATGATCTAGTGTAACGTGTATGATAATGATGAACGGTGGTTTTTCCACAAATACTATGTCAGCTACATGATCATGCAAAGCAATATGACGATGATTGTACTAGTCATACAATGTGACGGTGGAAGTTGGATGACAATATATCTCGGAATGGCTATGGAAATTCCATAATAGGTAGGTATGGTGGGTGTTTTGAGGAAGATATCAGGTGGTCTATTTGCAACAGAGTGTATCATGTCGCGGGGCTTGGATGCACCAACAAAATTCGCACCGATCCTTCATACGTCTCCAACATATCTACTATTCCTAACACTTTTCCTCTTGCTACCTGAGAGGGTGCCCAGGGTGCCCATGCTCCACCAGGGCACGCCAGCCCCCCTGGCGTGGCCTCGTGGAGGGTGGATACCTCGTGGGTCCCCCGTCCCTAATTCCAACGCTATAAATTCACAATTCTCTAGAAAAAATCAAACAGAAGGTTTTACCTTGTTTCATGATACGGAGCCACCACCACCTCCTGCTCTTCATCGGGAGGCCAGATAAGGAGTCCATTTGGAGCTCTGAAGAGGGGAATCTTCAGTCTTCGTCATCATCAACCCTTCTCCATTGCCAGTTCCATGATGCTCCCCACCGGGAGTGAGTAATTGCTTCGTAGGCTTGTTGGTCGGTGAGGAGTTGGATGAGATTCATCATGTAATCGAGTTAGTTTTGATAGGGCTTGATCCCTTGTATCCACTATGTTCTAAGATTGATGTTGCTATGACTTTGGCATACTTAATGCTTGTCACTAGGGCCCGAGTGCCATGATTTCAAATCTGAATGGTTTATGTTATCATCTTTATATCTATGTTCTTGATACAATCTTGCCTAGTCATATGCACCTATTACGTGTTATGATCCATCAACCCCATAGTGACAATATTTGGGATACACTAAGTGTTAATGCTTTGTTCTGGCTCTCTATTAAAAGGAGACCCTAGTATCCCTTAGTTTCCTTATGGACCCCGCTTCCATGGGAGTATAGGACAAAAGATGTCATGCAAGTTCTTTTCCATAAGCATGCATGACTATATACGGAATACATGCCTACATCACATTGACGAACTGGAGCTAGTTCTATGCCGCCCTATGTTATGACCTTATATGATGAATATCATCCAATGAATACTCCGATCCAGTGCTTATGATCTTTTCACATATTGTTCTTGCTAAGTTACTACTGTTGCTGCTACTGTTACACTTGCTACAAAATCACTGTTGCTATTGTTACCGCTACTGTTACTGTCACCACTGCTATCAAACTATCATATTACTGTGCTACTGATCACTCTGTTGCAGATATTTATCTCCAGGTGTGGTTGAATTGACAACTCAACTGCTAATACTCTCAAATATTCTTTGTCTCCCCTTGTATCGAATCTATAAATTTGGGTTGAATACTCTACCCTCGAAAACTATTGCGATCCCCTATACTTGTGGGTATGAAGGATACTAAAACTAAGATTTTCCCCTCTAAGACGAGGGGAGGTAAGGAACTGCCATCACACTCCGCACTTGATTCACCTTCTGTTATGAGTAAGCTTGCAGCACCACCACATGCTATTAATCCTGATATTGATGATGCTACTTCTACTATGAATGATGCTTATGATGATGCTAGTACCATGCGTGATGGAACTGTGCCATTAGTCTCAATGAACAAATTGCTAGAGCTAAGGATATTGAAATTATTGAAATTGCTGAATCTGCTGAAATCGATGAGAACTTTGAAACTGATTATTATGAAACACCTAATAGGCCTAGCTCTCCTAGATTTGAAATATCTAAGATACCTGAAGGTTATTCTTTATATGGAGAAATAGCTAGAGAGATTATTGCTTGTAAGGATAGAAATGATGTTAAGAAATTACTATGCAAGTATAAGGAAAAGACTTAGAATGCTAAAATAAAATGTTATCCCAATTTTGCTACTTCACCTATCTTTGTTACGATAATGATTATGATTCTCTGTCAACCCAGAGTTAATTACTTTAGTAGAATCTGCTCCTTTTCATGGCTATGAAACTGAAATTGTGGTAGCACACCTTACTAAGCTGAATGATATAGCCACCCTATTTGCTCATGGTGAGAAGATTTGCTACTATTCTATTCTCAAATTATTTTCATTCTCATTAAAGGGTGATGCTAATATATGGTACAATACTATTACTCTTGGTTGTGTGTGTAGTCCCCAAGATATGATTTACCACTTCTCTGAAAATATTTTCCTGCTCATAAGAAACAAGCTGCCTTACAGGAAATATTTAACTTTGTGCAAATTGAAGAAGGGAGTCTCCCATAAGCTTTGGGGAGGCTTCTCCAATTGCTTAATGCTTTTCCTGATCATCCTCTTAAGAAATATGAAATACTTGATATCTTCTATAATGGACTAACTGATGCTTCTAAGGACTTCCTAGATAGTTGTGTCGATTGTGTTTTCAAGGAACGAACTGTTGAAGAAGCTAAGGAATTATTGGATAATATATTGAAGAATTATGATGATTGGACTCTACCTAAACCACCAATTGAACCCACTCCGAAGAAGAGGGGTATCTTATTTCTCAGTCGTGAAGACATGCAAGAGGCAAAGGAATGTATGAAGGAAAAAGGTATTAAGCTTGAGGATGTTAAGAATTTACCACCTATTGAGGAAATATATGGACTCAGCACACCACCACCTTCACAGGTGGTAGATTTAAATTCTTTATTAAACTTTGATGAAGGTGATATCCCTTATAATAAACATCCTTGTCAATGCTTATATGAGTTTGATAACTATATTATGAAGCAAGAGCACTTCAATGCAAATGTTCTAAAACACTTGAAATATAATTCTGATATGATTGCTCGCTTGCGTGGCTTGCTCTTTAGAATCTGTAATGATGTTAGAGGTGTAGAAAAACATGCCTATATGGTTGAAACTCAGTTAGAACAAGTTACTAAGTCTCAAAGAGAATTGCTTGATGAAATAAATAATAATATGAATGATTATGCTATTAGAGTAGTAACTAGAGGAGGTAGAATGACCTAATAACCTCTTTATACCGAGGGTTATCCTAAAATAATTGAACAAGAATATCAAGGAATTAATGCTGATACACCTAGTCCTTCTAAGAAGAAAAATAAAAATAAAAATGATAGGACTTTGCATGCTTCTAGTGAACCTAAGATAGAAAAACCTCCTGATGATACTTATGATGTTTCTATTTCTGATGCTGAAACTCAATCTGGTAATGAACATCCACCTAGTGATAATGATAATGATAGTGGTGTTCATGAGGATACTCAACCTAGCAATGATAAAGAACCAGATAATGATGTAGAGATAGAACCTGCTGCTGATATTGATAACCCACAACCTAAAAATAAACTTATGATAAAAAGACTTTGTGGCTAGAAAACATGGTAAAGAAAGAGATCCATGGGTTTAGAAACCTATGCCTTTTCCACCTAAAACTTCTAAGAAAAAAGATGATGAAGAATTTGAACGCTTTGCTGAAATGATTAGGCCAGTCTTTTTGTGTACCCGTTTAACGGATATTTTTAAGATGCCTCCTTATGCTAAGTACATGAATGCATCATCACTAATAGAAGAAAGATACCTGAAGTTGAAATCTCCACCATTCTTGCAAATTATTATTTTAAGGATGGAGTACCTAAAAGCCTTGGAGATCCTTTTATACCAACTATACCTTGCTCCATTAAAAGAAATCTTACTATCGGTATTTGTGAGGATGTGCCCGTTGTTGTTGCAAATCTTACTATCTTAACGAACTTTGTTATTCTTGAGATGCCTAAGGACGACAACATGTCGATTATCCTTGGTAGACCCTTTTTGAATACTGTAGGGTGTGTTATTGATTGCAATAAAAGCAGGGTGACTTTTCATATTAATGGCAATGAGCATACGGTGCACTTTTCGAAGAAAAAATTCCTAGTGAATGAGTGAATGTTATTGAAAATTCTTTGACACTCATTATTGTAAGCTTTCAATTACCTCTACTTACTTTCAAAAAGAAATATGATATTATTATGATTGGGGATATGCCTATCCCCATTGAGGTAACCTAGTGTTTTATGAAAGTTCTTTGGTTTCATGCTAATTGAAAGTGGTTGTTAATAATACTTGATCAACCTTATTAATGAATCATTTTCGAGAGGTATGAAGTTGACGAATTTAGTAGACACAACCCTCTGTCACCACTTTTAGTTCTTTGTTTTTCTAGTTAAATAAAATAAAATGCCATGTTTTTCTAGTTTTTTATTTTCCCGTGAAATAAAAATTGTCCCAAAAACAAAAGTTCTCAGATTGCCCTGAAAATTTCACATTTATTATGTCTAATTATTTATCAATTTCTGGAACAAATAATACCAGAGGGGTGTGCATTAGGTGGCCACGCTCTACTAGGGCACGCCAGGCCCCCCCTAGCGCGACCTGGTAGAGGGTGGGCCCCTGGTGGGTCCCCTCACTTATATCTTTAGCCCATGTCATCCCCTACCTCGTGAAAAAAAAATTAACAATGCTCTCTCCCTCGTGTTCTTGCTCAAGAACCCGTGGATTTCGATCTCTTTGCTCAAAGCTCTATTTCCGAAACTGAATTTGGGGATTGCTTCTCGGTATGTAACTCCCCCATTGCTCCAATTAGTTTTTGATTTAGTGGTTTATTTCTAGAATAATTAGCTACTCTTGGTGTTGTTTTAGATGAGCTTGCATGTTGAATTCTTAGAGTTACAAGTAGTTTGAATGCTTGATATGGCCTCTATGCATCCCTAGGAGTAGTTGCTATCAATCTTATTTAGTTTTGTTAACAAATTTTTGTGGACTACATTTTTTCAGAATTTTATTTGTAGAAAATAAGATGAATTATTTAGGAAATATTCCTCCAAGAAGAATGCCAAGGGAGTTATTGGGGAGTTGTCTGATAGTGAGCTACACATTCCGCGGGAGGAAGAAGTGCAGCCGTGCAAATGGCCACATATTCCCTTTATGCAGGAAGCCGGTTTCTATCAAGAATTTTCTCAATTTATTGACAATGCTGGGATCACCAACTTCCTCGCAGATAAGTGTGACCAATATCACATCCTCAAAAATTCCTTTGTGCAAAGTTTTAATTTCCTAAGTATGAATAACCCTCCGAGGTGCAGTTTAATCTATATGCTGAAAACTACAAAATACCATTCACTAACTTTTGTGATACATGTCCGATTCCTTCCGATGGGGAATTAAGATGGCCTAGACTAGCAGAGTGTTAGGATTTTTTCCTCACTTTAACAGTGGGTGATGACAGAGGCATGTCGAAAACCATTGCCACTGTTTTGCCGTTTCCTTCTATCAACTACTTTGCTATATTCATTTCTAAGTGTTTAACTGGTAAGGAAAAGGTCGGTGCACTCGGTGCTCCGGACCTCGCCATTTTGCGATGTGCATTATATAATGATCACACTTTTAGCCTAGGAGCTATTGTTGCATGACGACTACAACTTAACAAGAGTAGGGCAAGATACATGGTGGCCATTTACGCTACTTGTTTAGCGAGTTGTTTAGGAGTTTAGATACACCCTCATGATTATCTTTTGCACAAGGTTTATGTAGATTACAGGTCATTGAGGGATCACCACTTTCTTGATGAGGCTGACCAATTTCATAATATTCGCTATAATCCGGTATTTAGCGCCATAACCCATGGTGTCATCCCGTTGCCTGCACCTGCTTTGTTTGATTCTGTTGCCAGGAACGAATACAGAATTATGCCAGATGATATCATCGCCTATCTTTACAACCAAGCCACGGCAGAGGAGGAACCCCAGGATTGGGATGCTCAGGTACCCTCAACCACAATTTAACATGGGACCAGACGGCTACTACGGATGGTGATTACCAAGCTAGGCCAAAGCCTAAGCTTGGGTGAGTACGTATTCCCACTGACATTACATTCATGTTCACACATTTCATTTCATTTGTCGGTGTCCACACTCTTTCATTGTATTATCTATGCTAGATTTATTTTTCTCATTTTCTTCTTGTGTGTTTGAAAAAAACTTTGAGAAAATCCAAAAATACTTCTTGTTTCTTTTCAGTTTAGTTAGTTGTAGTATTAAAAGAAAACCCAAAAAGATTTATCATTTCTTCTTTTGCTTGTTGGGAGTTTTCCCGTGTAAATTTTTGTTTCTCATTTATGTTTTTCTTCTCTTATTTGCTTTCTTCGAGAAAAACTAAAAACTCAAAAAAATATATTATGTTTCTCTGAAATTATTTTTCTTTCATTGAGTCATACCAAGGAGTAGACCACAATGAAAATGTTGAGTGACTCTTAAATGCATCAATGTTGATCTAACACATAGCCCATATTATTTTGTCTTCTCCTCTTGAATAAAATGTTTGCAGATTCCAGCTTAGTCCACGACACTCTTGCACTATTATTATTTTCATATCATTCAATTGTGCAAGTGAAAGGCAATAATGACGATATTGGATGAATTGACTGTGGCAGAGAAAAGCGGGTATGAACTCAACTTGTTCTTGTTTTTGTAAATATGTTTAACCTGGTATCCATCATTCAACACATTATGACTGAATGTGTTTGCAATGACAATTAGTGATTATAGTGATTCATGCCATCCTCAAGTGGCTAGCAGTGGATAATGATTTATCTTGGATGTCAAAATGCATTAAATTGGTTGTGATGTGTGGGACAGGGTCCTGCAGACGCAGAGTACCGAAAGGGGCCCATAGGTCGTTACAAAAACTAGGAAGAAGTGCCCTAGGCGGAATCGCGAACTACCTGGGAAACCTGACCGCACCTCACGACGCACGAGATCATCACTGCACCGCAAGGTAAGTACACTACCAAACGGAGCAAAAACCTCCTGATCTAATGGCGGCCTGAGGATGGGACAAGGGTTGTATGCACTAATATGAGGATGCAGGTACTATGGTATGCTACATGCGGCTACCAAAACCCTTGAGACCTAAAGAGCCAGGAGAAACAATGCGAGGAGAGGGACCCTACAATGACAAGCAGCGATGCGACGAACCCAGGTCTGGCAGCCACGGGTTGCCCCTCGGGAGCGAGCGCTCACGAGGGCCCGGTCGGCCACCATCACTGGACCGCATCGGCAATGATGCCAGGCCCCACGCAAGGAAACTATGTTGCTTCACTACAAATAAGCTACCGGCAATTTAAGGAAAGGAAAAAGAGGGGAAGCTAATGCACAAAAGATTAACACCCATGAGGGTCGAGTTCTTCTTAAACTATTACATGTACCAGGGAACGGAGGCAGAGGAAGTCTGGGCAGAGGAGTCACTATCGCCGTCCGACTCGCCGGCTGCCACGACGCCGGAGCCACCCTCCCCTTCGGGAGTGGGCACCTGGATGAACCGCTCCACCAGGGACCCCACGTGTGGGTGCACCTCATCCCGGAAGGGCTTGTGGAGCTCCTCGGGCACCCACTCCACGACACACTGGAGGTCGAGCTCCGGGGTGAGGCGGCACAGGTTGGAGAAGACGCACGTCAAGGCGAGCTCCAGGAGGTCGCACGCATCGGCCTCACTATCCGCGTTCACGCAGGAGACATCGGTCTCCAACATCTCCACCACCCGACAGAAGAAGTCGAGGTAGCCCCTGTCGCCTTGCATGTTGGGAAGAGCGGGGGCTTCCTCGATGAACCGGCACACCGCGCCGGCCGCACGATGGGTAATGTCGAGCTACTGCTTGGCGCGCTGGGACTCCAACATCTTGGAATAAGACGCCTCGTCCTACGCGACCTACACGGCGTCGTTCGCGTCCTTGACCTGGGCCTAGAGAGATGCCAGCTCCGCCCTGGCCTCCACTTCGCCCCTGAGGGCGGCTTGGAAGGAGGCATCGACAGTCGTCAGTTGGGCCCGCAGCACAGCCACCCCCTTCTGTAGCACGTCGAGCTTGTGTTTCATGGCCACAGGCACCCTAGAAGAAGAAGAGCATCATGTCCAAAGCATCGGACACGACAACTAAGAAAGGGGAGGCGGCAGAACACACACTTATCCACCATGGCCAGCTTCAGCGAACCTGCACCAGCCCCAGTTGCCCCTGCCCCTGCCTCCGGAGGAGGGCTATGAAGCTAAAGGCCCCGTGCGTTTCCCCTGCGCCAGCAACACTTGCTCCAGACGCCATGAGAAGAGGGAGGAACTGAGAAGAGGAAGAGGGTTTTCTCTAGTCCTGCGGGAGCAGACGGGAGATGATACGTCCATTTTGCATCATGCTTTTATATTGATATTTATTGCATTATGGGATGTTATTACACATTTTGGGTACAATACTTATGCCTTTTCTCTCTTATTTTACAAGGTTTACATGAAGAGGGAGAATGCTGGCAGCCGGAATTCTGGACTGGAGATGGAGCAAATCTAAGATAACTATTCTGCGCAACTCCAAAAGTCCTGAAAATCTACGGAGAATTATTTTGGAATATATAAAAAATATTGGGCGAAAGAAATACATCAGGGGGCCCACCAGGCAGTCACAAGCCTAGGGGCGCGCCCTACCCCCTAGGTGCACCCCTATGGCTTGTGGCCCACCTGGCAGCCCTCCAATGCCCATCTTGTGCTGTATGGAGGGTTTTGACATGGACAAATCATAATAGAGCTTTCGGGGCGAAGCGTCGCCGTCTCGAGGCGGAACTTGGGCAAAACCAATCTAGGGCTCCGACGGAGCTGTTTTGCTGGGGAAACTTCCCTCCGGGAGGGGGAAATCGAAGCCATCATCATCACCAATGATCCTCTCAACGAGAGGGGGTCAATCTCCATCAACATCTTCACCAAAACCATCTTCTCTCCAAACCCTAGTTCATCTCTTGTATCCGATCTTTGTCTTAAAACCTCAAATTGGTACTTGTGGGTTGCTAGTAGTGTTGATTACTCCTTGTAGTTGATGCTAGTTGGTTTACTTGGTGGAAGATCATATGCTCAGATCCTTTACATCATTAATACTCCTCTGATTATGAACATGAATATGCTTTGTGATTAGTTAAGTTTGTTCCTGAGGAGATGTGATAAGTCTTGTTACAAGTAATCATGTGAATTTGGTATTGGTTCGATATTTTGATGAGATGTATGTTGTCTCTCCTCTAGTGGTGTTATGTGAACATCTACTACATGACATTTCACCATTGTTTGGGCCTATGGGTAGGCATTGGGAAGTAATAAGTAGATGGTGGGTTGCTAGAGTGACAGAAGCTTAAACCCTAGTTTATGTGTTGCTCCGTAAGGGGCTGATTTGGATCCATATGTTTCATGCTATGGTTAGATTTATCTTAATTCTTCTTCCGTAGTTGCAGATGATTGTGAGAGGGGTTAATCATAAGTGGGAGGTTTGTACAAGTAAGGCAGCACCCAAGCACCGGTCCACCCACATATCAAATTATCAAAGTAACGAGCACGAATCATATGAGCACGATGAAAACTAGCTTGACAAAAATTCCCATGTGTCCGCGGGAGCGCTTTGCTTTATATAATAGTTTGTCTAGGCTTGTCCTTTGCTATAAAAAGTATTGGGTCACCTTGTTGCACCTTTGTTACACTTGTTACTTGCTACCCGCTATGAATTATCTTATCACAAAACTATGTGTTACCGATAATTTGAGTGCTTGTAGAGAATACCTTACTAAGGACCGCTTGTCATTTCCTTCTGCTCCTCGTTGGGTTCGACACTCTTACTTATCTAAAGGACTATGATATATACCCTATACTTGTGGGTCATCAAGACTCTTTTCTGGCGCCATTGCCGGGGAGTGAAGCGCCTTTGGTAAGTGGAATCTGGTAAGGAAAAATTTATATAGTGTGCTAAAATTTACTATCACTTGTTACTATGGAAAGTAATCCTTTGAGGGTCTTGTTCGGGGTATCTTCAAATCAACTAGAAACACAAAGAGTTGTCCCTCAACCTACTGAACCTACTGAAAATATTTATTATGAAATTCCTTCGGGTATGATAGTGAAACTGTTGGCTAATCCTTATGCAGGAGATCGAACACTACATCCTGATTTGCATCTAATCTATGTGGATGAAGTTTGTGGATTATTTAAGCTTGCATGCCTGCCCGAGGATCACGTCTAGAATAAGGTCTTTGCTTTATCTTTGAAGGAGAAGGCATTGACATGGTATATGCTATGTGATGATATTGGAACATGGAGCTACAACCGATTCAAAATGGAATTTATTAGAAGTTCTATCCTATGCATCTAGTTCATCGTGATCGGAATTATATTTATAATTTTTGGCCTCGTGAAGGAGAAATAATCTCTCAAGCTTGGGGTAGGCTTAAGTCAATTTTATATCCATGCCCTTATCATGAGCTCTCGAGAGAAATTATTATTCAGATTTTTTATGCTCGGCTTTCTCGTAATGATCAATCCATGCTCGATACTTCTTGTGTCGGTTCCTATATGAAGAAGGATATTGACTTCAAATGGGATTTATTGGAAAGAATTAAATGCAAATCTGAAGATTGGGAACTCAATGAAGGTAAGTAGTTAGGTATGAACCTCAAGTTTGATTGTGTTAAATCCTTCGTAGACACCGATGCTTTTCATGAATTTAGCACTAAATATGGACTTGACTCTAAGATAGTAGCTTCTTTCTATGAATCTTTTGCTGCTCATGTTGATCTCCCTAAGGAGAAGTGGTTTAAATATCATCCTCCCATTGAAGTGAAATTAGTTGAACCTGTTAAAGTTGAAGAGGAAACTATTACTTATAATGTTGATCCTATTATTCCTGTTGCTTATATTGAGAAACCACCTTTCCCCGTTAGAATAAAGGAACATGCTAAAGCTTCAACTGTGGTTTGTAAGAGTTGTGGTAGAACACCTACACCCTCTGAACAAATTAAAGTTGAACCTAGTATTGCTATGGTTAAATATCTCTTGGTTGATAATATTGATGGGCATGTTATTCATTACTGTGATGAAGCTGCTAGAATTGCTATGCCTAATACAAAGAGTAAACATAGACCAGTTGTTGGCATGCCTGTTGTTTCTGTTAAAATAGGGGATCATTGTTGTCATGACTTGTGTGATATGGGTGCTAGCGTGAGTGCAATTCCGTTTTCCTTATACAAAGAAATTATGCATGATATTGCACCAGCTGAACTAGAGGAAATTGATGTTACTATTATGCTTACAAATAGAGATACTATTGCACCAATTGGGATTGTTAGAGATGTTGAAGTCTTGTGTGGGAAAATAAAGTATCCTTCTGATTTTCTTGTTCTTGGTTCCCCACAAGATGATTTTTGTCCCATTATATTTGGCAGACCCTTTTTGAATAATGTTAATGCTAGGATTGATTGTGAGAAAGGAACAGTTACTGTGAGTTTTGGGGACTCTCGGATTTCTGGCTCTGCAAAAACCCTTAAGATTCGAACACAGTGGTGTGTGCGAAGATCCCATGTAGCCTCGCCCAACCTAGCTCGCTACTCGATGAACACAGCAAAGAACTCACACGATGACGAGGAAGAAGATGAACACGACAGTTTACCCAGGTTCGGGCCGCTGCGAAGCGTAATACCCAACTCCTGCTTTGGTGGATTCCCTCTCGAGGAGGTCGGGTGGATGAACAAGTACAATGTTTCGGAGCCTACTGAGGGCTCTTAGTGGTGTCCTAGGCTCCTTGCGGTTTGGCGAGTGGTGGGGTTGGTTGATAGGGTTCGGATCCCTCTTTACGAAGTAGCCTACCCTCTATATATAGTGGTGGCCCGGGTCCTCTTCCCTTATCGAAATTGTGGTAAGGGATCCCACAATGGCCAATTTTGAAAGGGGACAGGGGTTCGTGCTCGCCCTTCCCAAAGGTGGTCTTCGCCTTCAAAGTAGCAGTCGACGCCGCAGGGACGGGCTCAGCGATGACGTCCGTCCTGCGGAGCTGGTGGTTGCGGTCTTGTTGCACCGGAATGGAAACCTTTGGGGGTGCTTTGGGAACCCACGTATGTCCTTGCCCTCTTTGCCCCAAAGGGGAAACTACGCCGCCTGGCGCATTGGTGCTTGCATGTCCTTAGTTGCATCATCTTTGAGTCTTGAGGTCGGGCCTTGCATAGAGATCTCCGCCACTCCGGAGGGGTCCCGAGGAGGCCCATACTTCGCGGGTCTTGTCGTTGTTCCTCCTTGCGAGGCCAGGGCCCTCGCGAGGGCCTTGTCTTGAGTGGGGCCTTGCCTGGTCCCATTTGGTCGATGAAGTGGGCCACATCCTGGGCCGCAAGTAGGCAGGTCTGGGTACCCCCATTCCCAGAACGCCTACAGTAGCCCCTGGGCCGAAGGCGCGCCCAGGCCGGTTTACGGGTGAAGCCTGGAGGACGGTTCGAAGTGCCGCAGGCCCCCAAACGCCTGCGGGCCAGGCTTGGCACGCGTTAGATGCCTCGGCAACGACGCCTCCGCTCCCCAAGGCCGTTGGGAACCGCACAAGGTTGGATTGACACGACGCCTGGATCCAACACAGACCATCATTGCTTCCCATCAAGGGTTGTCGCTGCTGCAGGCTATGTGGACGTGACTCTTCGGAGGGAAGAGGAGGCGACGTGGATGGAACCTCATTGATTGAACCGCCTTGCGCCGCTCGAGGGTGCGCGACGCCTGCCCTCCCACGACGCCTCGTCGCCACGGTTATGCCTATAAATCTGCCATCTCCCTGGCCAGGGAAGGGTATTGCAGTCTTGAGGCTTCCCCTTGTTTCCTTTGCTCCGCCAGAACAAAACCCTCATTCCTTCTCGTACCCCTATCTTCATGGCATCCGGAGGAATGGGTGCAGGCGCAGGGAAGCGGCCGGTTCCTCTGGCTCCTTCACCCTCCTCTAGAGGCGGCGGCGAGGCACCCTCGGGGTCGGCGCGAGTTCGCCAATGGTGGGCCCTGGATGACGAGTAAGTACTCCACCGCCTCCCTCTTCTCTCGCTCTTCTCTCCTCCATCTCGTGGTTGATCTCCTTCCCCTCCTTCTAGGAATCCTGTGACCAAAAAGGGGAAGCACGTTTGCTCCCTTGGTGGTTTTGGTAATTAATAACAACACATAAGTCATTGAACTAATGTTTCGACTAAGTATATTTCAGGAAATGTTCAATGAGAGGATTGGCAAAAAGGAGATTGTGGAGAAACCCCAAGATGCAAGGAAATATGTTGGCCAAGCTTCAAGCAAGAGGACTCTACATTTTATATTTGTGAGAAATCGCTTTGAGTCCATAGGAAAGCCAATACTATTAAAAGGGGGTAAAGTTTTGTTGCTGAACAATATGCTCAAACGTGCACAAGTGATAGTTGCCAAAAACATCCACAAAACTCTCCCACCAAAGTCTGTTCTATACCCAACACTCAAAATCGGTGCAACCAACTATTCCACCTCGGTGCCACCGATTCCAGTACCTAGACAGACTCTACCAAACCCTAGCCACTTCGGTGCAACCGATTCCATACCGGTGCCACCGAGTTTAGGTTGCCAACTTTCTATTAAGCAAATTCACATTTTCGTTCCCATCGAGAATGTTGTATCGGCGTCACCGAGATTGGAAATCTAACCATTGGTCACCTTATCGGTGCAACCGAGTTTCCTATATCGGTCTCACCGAGATTCAAAAGTTGCCACCTTTTGGTCACTTCGGTACCACCGAGATTAACACATCGGTGTCACTGAGTTGGTCATTTTGTGTGTCGCGGTTGGATTTTTGGGGATGCCTATATATACCCCTTCACCACCACTCACTCGAAAGAGAAGCACTCAGAACTATTCCATACCTATCCTAATAGACTTTTTGAGAGAGAACCACCTACCCTTGTGTTGAGGTCAAGATCTTCCACTCCAACCATATGGATCTTGATTTCTAGCCTCCCCAAGTTGCTTTCCACCAATCCTATCTCTTCTACCAAGACAAACCTGTGTTAGAGAGATTGTGTGTTGAGGAGTCTATCATCTTGAAGCACAAGAGCAAGGAGTTCATCATCATTACCGAGCCTATTACCTTTTGGAGGGTGGTGCCTCCTAGATTGGTTAGGTATCGCTTGGGAGCCTCCTACTTCGTGTTTTGGAGTTAACCAAGAGGTTTGTAAGGGCAAGGAGATTGCCTACTTCGTGAAGATGTACCCCATAGTGAGGCTAGTCCTTCATGGATGGAAGCCGTATGGAATAGTCAAGGTTGCTACTTTGTGGACCCTTTTGGGTGGAGCCCTCCATGGACTCTCGCGACCGTTACCCTTCGTGGGTTGACGACTCCATAAACATGGATGTACGATAGTGCCACCTATCGAAACCACAAGAAAAATCATTGTGTCCACAATTGCGTTTGATCTTCGTACCCCATCCCTTCTATACATGCTTGTTGTTACTTTCTGCTGCTATATACTCTTAGACTTGCATGTGTAGGGTGTACTTGACTTGCCATGAAATGCTAAAAACCGTCAACCATAAAATTTGGTATAGGAAAAACCTTTAATTGGTCAAGTAGTCTAATCACCCCCCTCTAGACCTACTTTCGATCCTACAAGTGGTATCAGAGCATTGGTCTCCATTGCTTAGGTCTCGCAACCTAGGTGAAGTATGGCGTCTAGTGAGGGAAGTATCACCGTAGAGGTCCGTACTTTGATGGCACTAATTTTGCTAGTTGGAAGCATAAAATGAAAATGCATATTGTTGGTCATAACACCGCCGTTTGGGCGGTTGGTCGTGTTGGCTTGCAAGGTGAGTTCTTTGCGGATGGACGGGAACCGAATCGTGAAGCGACCGCGAATGAATTGAAGATGTTGCAATACAATGCTCAAGCATGTGACATTCTCTTCAATTGCTTATGCCCCGAATAGTTCGACAGAATCAGCCGTCTTGAGAATGCAAAGGAGATTTGGGATACGTTGGTTGATATGCACGAAGGAACTGAGTCAGTGAGAGAATCCAAGTTAGATTTTCTTCAAGGTCAACTTGAAAAGTTCAAGATGAAGGATGGTGTCGCAGAGATGTATTCTAGGATAGCTCTCATAACCAATGAGTTTGCCGGCTTAGGAAGCGAAGAAATGACCGACAAATTCATCATCAAGAAGATACTTAGTGCTTTGGATAAGAAATACGACACCGTGTGCACATTAATCCAAACGATGCCAAACTACAAAGATCTCAAGCCTACAGAAGTCATTGGAAGGATTGTTTCTCATGAGATGACACTCAAAGGTAAAGAAGAACTTCATCGCAAGTCTAGCGGTGCTTACAAAGCCACAAGTGATGCTCCCGCAACTTCAAGCAACAACCTTGTCACCAATGATGAGATAAGCCTCATGGTCAAGAAATTCAACAAGTTCTACAAGAATAGAGGCAAAGAAAGAAACTCCAACTCAAGATATGAAGAGAAGCGTTGGTCAAGTCGTGACCGCAATTGCTACAATTGTGGGAAGCCCGGACACTACTCAAATGACTGCACGACTCCTTACAAAAGAAGAGAAGAGTCATCTCGAAGACGAAGCTCAAGGAATGAATCACAAAAGAGAGAGAAGGAGTAGAGATGATCGTTATGAATGAAGACACTCAAGGAGAAGTAGAGATTCGGAGAAGAAGGACAAGTACACCAAGAGCTACACAAGAAGAAAACATGAAGCTCATGTTGGTGAATGGGTTTCCAGCTCTGACTCCGACAACAACTCTGAGAGAAGCTATCACTCCGACTCCGACTATAGTGAAGATGATGGTGTTGCCGGAATTGCTCTACTGACTACCAACTCCTACGATCTATTTGATTCGGCAAATGAAGGGAGTGGAAGTTGCTTCATGGCTAAAGGCCCCAAGGTATCACACCCCGAATATCTTGATTTTGATAGTGATGAAGATGATTTACTTTGTGATGATGACTTGCTTTGTGATAAAACTAGTGATAGTGATCGAGATGAACTTGATAATTCTCATGCTAGTCAAGATAAGTCAATTTATGATGATAAGATGAAAAGAGAACAAATAACTAAAGAACTAAACACTCTTAAGTTAGCCCATGAATCTACTCTCAAAGATCATAGAGAGCTTGTGAGAACTCATGACAAGCTACGCTTCAAGAAGCTCAACTTGGAGCAAGAGCATGAGTTTCTCAAAGCTTTGAATGACGATCTCCAGAAGAAGACCTCATCTTATCTAGCCAAACGACTACTCTTGTCTACTTTCATACCTCAAGTTAAAACTAAGCAATCTAATAACAAAGGCAAGAAAAATTCTTCATCTAGTACCAACAATAAAAGTGATAAATCCAATGATGTTGCTTCTAGTAGTTCTATTGATTCCACTAATGATGTTTCTCTTAGCCAAGTTACACTTGAGCAAGAAAAGGCTTTATTGATAGGAATTATAGAAAAAGGTATCTACAAGAGTCTTGCCGGATGTAAGTAATTTGAGGAAATTGTACGCAAGCATGGAGGATACCGGAAGAATCATGGTGTTGGCTACTTCAACGCTAATGGAGTTGAGTGGGAAGAAGGTCAATATCCCAAGCCCAAGTTTGTTCCTCAAAAGGAGAAGTATGAAAATACTCTTACCAAGGGGACAAACACTCAGGATGACCTTCCACCACAAGACCACAAGCTCAAGGGCAAGAACAAGCTTCAAGAGGACGTTGACTCATATGAATATGAACCCCTAGCTTTGGTGGAGTGGGTTCCCAAGGCTACTTCAAGCTCAACTACTACATAGGCCACTTCAACACCAAGGATCCCCATCAACTTGATGTGGGTTCCCAATAAAAAGAACTAGTAAGTTCTTGAGGGGTGACTCTGCCAATGAAATTCACTCACATTGATTATTGGCAAGAACTTTTTGAACTCAAAATCAACTCAATGCAATAGTCCAAGGAGTCACACATTCCCTCAAAGGTGAGCAAGGGACAAGGTAATCAACAAATCAATGGACATCATAACACATGCTTTGCACTCCAAGTCCATAGATATCCTTGTATTTGTCTCTTGTGTGTTGGGACTAACCCATGTAGGTGAGAGGAGTAAGGAAACAACAAGGATGCTCCCAAATCTTGGTGATCTTCATCAACATTGAGCATCCACAACTACCTCACCAACATGAAGTCTTCATTGACAAAACCCAAGGTTAGTTTATCCCTCTTATGGGGGGATGTCACACTAAGGGGGAGCTTTACTCTAATTCTTGATTCGAAGCATATCTTAACATGTGACAACATTAAATGCTTAATGAAAAAGTGGTAACCCCACTTGTGCTTAAACGATGAGTATGACCTATGATCATGTACTCTTACTTGGCTCCTAAGTCAAATACTCATATATAGATGACTTTGTCATCGCCCAAGTGCTTGTTAGATGCTACTGTGTTTGTGCATGTTTGTCATGATTTCCTTTGACATCTTATTGTGTGAGCATGTTGGTCTGCATTTATTTTCTCATTCGAGGATATCCAATTGTTGCTATTTGGCTTTTGATTTATATTTTGCCAATTGGATGGACAAGAATGCCTAGGACCACTCTTTAGCTACCTATGCTTTCTCATCTCATATTCCATTCATGCTGCATCACAAAATTTGAACAAGTGCTTTTTGATCCCTTTATGTGTGGAGCACTCGGAGTTCCGTATCGACAAGGACTGACCATTAAAACCTCCCAAGTACAACTCGGTGGAACCAACACCAAAATCTCGGTCTCACCAATTGCCTAGGGTTGATCTGCTTTTCAATCTCGGTATCACCGATTCCATTTTCTCGGTTACACATAGTGTCCTTGTCAGCTGACAGTTGAGGCACTCGGTGACACCGAACACTTAGAATCGGTGTCACCGAGAGTGGTGGGTATGTAACTCTGCACCCCGATGTTTTGAAATTCCATCCTCATACGTCGTGCTCCAAAACCCTAAGCTACCATTCCAAAGACCCCTGGTCATTGCCCTTGACTTCCTGAGCTCCTCCACCGCTGGGAATCGCCGCCGTTGACGTAATCTTCACAAACGTCGCCGACGTAGAGGATCCGCGCCAAGCTAGGGTACGGATTCGATCTCTAGTGCGCTCCCATTCTGATTCTTGCGCATTGGGCCTTATTTTCTCTATAAGCCACCTATTGGTCATTCATCTATCCACTAGAAATTGCAAAATCTCGAGTTAGATAGATTTTCTAGGGTTTTGTTGTCCGCCCGATACATCTCGGTGGAACCGAAACGGAAATATCGGTCTCACCGATATACTTTTCTGTGTTGCTGAGAACTGACTCGGTGGAACCAAGTGGCTCTTTTCGGTCCAACCGAAAAGGCTGCCAAGTTCCTGTTGAGGAGTTGGTCTGTCTCGGCCCCACCAAAAATTTCATTTCGGCTGTACCGATATGTATGTGACAGATTGCAAAACTTTTGAAAAACTCATTGCTCAAATTTCAAAAATAGCCTCATTTTGTGATGACTCGTCTACTTCTGCTCATCTACACTCTATTCATAGGGTCAACATGTCAGGTTCAGAAGACAGTCAGAACAGGTCAGAGTAGAGAGCAGACATGAGTTCAGGCACAAGCCCAGAGCCTAGTTCATTCTCAGATCCAGGCACCCCTAGCTCACATGGGTTGCCCAAGGCCGCCACCAGAACCAGAAAGAGGTTGAACTCAGAATAAGAAGATTCAGACTTTGTCCCTGAGGAAGTTCTTGCTAAGAAGCAAGAGAAGGCACCAAGAAAGCTGCAACTGAAGCTACTTCCTCTAGAAGGGTTGTTAGCAAAATATATGCACCGGCTTCAACCTTCAAGGCTTATGAGACTGCCAGAGCAACTGTTTCTGTTGAGATCCCCAAGAAAGCTATGCCTAAGGAGGCAGGAGAGAAAAAAGGCTAGGAAGAGGATCATTCATGTGACTGGTAGGCCTACCTCCATGTTTGAGGATCCAGAAGCTGCTGATGCTGAGGAAGAGGAGGTTTAGCCAGCAAAGGCTCCTCCCAAGAAGAAGGCAAAGAAGTTGATGTCTGATGCTATGCCCAAAACCAGCACATCCAAGAAGGCTGCTGAGAAGCCCAAGAGGACCACTAGGCAGATTCCAGCCTCTGAGAAGAACAAAGGGAATGCCTCCAGAGCTGAAGCTGATGATGATCTGACAACGTTAATGAAGCTTAGACCACACCTCCCTGTTCATAATGCCAGCTATCCAGTAGCTGAGTACATGAAGAAGAGGAATGACTCAGGACTGAGGGCATGGAGAGCTATTGATCCTTATGCTCAAAGAAAGAAAACAGCTGTGGACTACAAGTTCTATACCAAGGAGCAGCAGGACTTCTATGAGACTGTGCTGTTTGACAAGAGTCCAACTGTTAGCGATATGCGATACGTCGATTGGAAGCACATCAAGGAGAATGAGGACTACTTTCCAAGTGTCCAGGACAACTTCCATTGCATTGGTCTTGATGAATTCATAGGCAGAGAATCCACAGCATGGAATGACGAGATGATCATGCAGTTCTACTCCACTGCACACTTCAACGGAGATGGTAGAATTGTGTGGATGACTGAAGGTGCCCGATATGAATCAACTGTTGAGGAATGGGCAGAGATCTTAGGAGTTCCTGAAGCACATGATGGTGACCTGGATGTATACTCAGAATCCCAGTCTAGTCACATTGCTATGGCCAACATGTATAAGGAGATCCCTGCTGACAAAGTGAAGTCTCAGCAGCTAGGGTCCATTTACTTTCTCCAGGATGGCCTATGCACTATCAACACCATTCTGCGGCATATCCTGATGCTCAAGTCCGGAGATGACAAGATGATCCGAGGCCACTCCATCAACCTGTTGATCCATCTTAACACTCACACCAGGATCAGAGTCATGGACTTGATTGTAGAGACAATCAAGAGGGTTGATGCTGATTAGAAGCGCTCATGTTGTTATGCACCCTACATCCAGATGCTCATAAACTCAAGACTGGAGAAGCATATCTTTGCCTTGGATCACCCACATTTGCCCCTACAGCCAGATCTAGAGGACAACGACGTGGTGATGGAAGCTGATCATCCCACTTCTGCTGCAGCTCAGGAAGTAGCAGAGATAGTGAGAGCCACTAGTGCTCAAGCCCCTCGAACTAGGAGCGAGCAAATGGATTTGCTGATATCATACGTTCAGAGCATGCAAAAGGACATTAAGGGGATTCTGGATAACCAAAATAGTCTTGTCAGGATCTTTGAGACCAGAATCAAGACCCTTTCTGATAAAGTGGATGGGCTGACGAAGATAGTCACAGAACTTCAGCATGAAGTTGACTCCATTGAAATCCCTCGGGTATCTTCTACTTCAGATGAGGATGATGATGATGAAGAGGAGGAATCACCTCTAGGGTCAGGCACTCAGTTCACTACTCAGGCCAGATCAGCCACAGTGCCAGCTCCAACAGCTCCATCAGCTCCATTAGTGACCACTCCAGCTCCATCTACGACATCTGCAGAGATCTTCCCGGATGCCGTCATCTCGACTCCTTCATCAACAACCGGAGGAGATGTGCCCAAGAACGCTTCGATGTATGCCTTTGAACTTTTTGTAACTTGTTGCCAAAGGGGAGAAGTGTATATAGATCTATAGGCTTCGAGCGAGAGAGAGATATGTCTTTTTACTTGTTTTTCAAAAGCATTTGGTTCTTTTGATTTGATGTGAGATACTTTTGTGTTCGTGTTATGCTACTTTGTTATGGGTGATGCTACTATTTCCTATCATCTTAATGCTCATGAGATTATCATTCACCCTTACTTATGTGTGTTGTGCCATGTTATTCACTCTAATTATTCTCGCACACCACCAAGTTGTATGTGACATGGAAGAAGTACCCCATATACCTAATTGATCGTGCATTTGCATTCAAACGCAAGTTCAAAATAATGCACAAATTTAGGGGGAGCTCTTGCTTATCACATACCTCTCAAAGCGACGATTAATCTCATTGATTTTATCATATGTCAAAGCTTTGATCTATATATTGTAACCAATTACCAAAAAGGGGGAGATTGAAAGCACATTTGCTCCCTTGGTGGTTTTGTTAATTAATAACAACACATAAGTCATTGAACTAATGTTTTGACTAAGTATATTTCAGGAAACGTTCAATGAGAGGATTGGCAAAAAGGAGATTGTGGAGAAACCCCAAGATGCAAGGAAATAGGTTGGCCAAGCTTCAAGCAAGAGGACTCTACAATTTATATTTGTGAGAAATCGCTTTGAGTCCATAGGAAAGCCAATACTATTAAAAGGGGGTAAAGTTTTGTTGCTGAACAATATGCTCAAACGTGCACAAGTGATAGTTGCCAAAAACATCCACAAAACTCTCCCACCAAAGTCTGTTCTATACCCAACACTCAAAATCGGTGCAACCAACTATTCCACCTCGGTGCCACCGATTCCAGTACCTAGACAAACTCTACCAAACCCTAGCCACTTCGGTGCAACTGATTCCATACCGGTGCCACCGAGTTTAGGTTGCCAACTTTCTATTAAGCAAATTCACATTTTCGGTCCCATCGAGAATGTTGTATCGTCCTCACCGAGATTGGAAATTTGACCGTTGGTCACCTTATCGGTGCAACCGAGTTTCCTATATCAGTCTCATCGAGATTCAAAAGTTGCCACCTTTTGGTCACTTCGGTACCACCGAGATTAACACATCGGTGTCACCGAGTTGGTCATTTTGTGTGATATGGTTGGATTTTTGGGGATGCCTATATATACCCCTTCACCACCACTCACTCGAAAGAGAAGCACTCGAAACTATTCCGTACCTATCCTATCAGATTTTCTGAGAGAGAACCACCTACCCTTGTGTTGAGGTCAAGGTCTTCCACTCCAATCATATGGATCTTGATTTCTAGCCTCCCCAAGTTGTTTTCTACCAACCCTATCTCTTCTACCAAGCCAAACCTATGAGAGAGAGATTGTGTGTTGAGGAGTCTATCATCTTGAAGAACAAGAGCAAGGAGTTCATCATCATTACCAAGCCTATTACCTTTTGGAGGATGGTGCCTCCTAGATTGGTTAGGTGTCGCTTGGGAGCCTCCTACTTCGTGTTGTGGAGTGAACCAAGAAGTTTTTATGGGCAAGGAGATCGCCTACTTCGTGAAGTTCTACCCCATAGTGAGGCTAGTCCTTCATGGATGGAAGCCGTATGGAATAGTCAAGGTTGCTACTTCGTGGACCCTTTTGGGTGGAGCCCTCCATGGACTCTCGCGACCGTTACCCTCCGTGGGTTGAAGACTCCATAAATGTGGATGTACGATAGCGCCACCTATCGAAACCACGGGAAAAATCATCGTGTCCACAATTGTGTTTGATCTTCCTACCCTATCCCTTCTATACATGCTTGTTGTTACTTTCCGCTGCTATATACTCTTAGACTTGCATATGTAGGGTGTACTTGACTTGCCATGAAATTCTAAAAACTGTCAACCATAAAATTTGGTATAGGCAAAACCTTTAATTGGTCAAGTAGTCTAATCACCCCCGCTCTAGACCTACTTTCGATCCTACAGTTGGTGCCAAGTAGTTCCAGGACATCGCCTGCCATGCGTCCTGCACGGTGAGCCGGTTCGTCGGGGATGCCCCTGCGCTGTCGCATGTGCGCGGCGACGGGGTTCCCATGAGTTCTTCCGGAAGGTGATGACGGCGCTGGAGACCCGTGTCTCTCGTGTCAACGCGGACAGCGTGCTAGATGTGCATGACCTTCTAGACCTTGCCTTGATGCTCGTCTACTCCAACCTGCGCCGACTTGCCCCGCAACTAGACCTCCGGCGCCCCCTTCGGGATGAGATGCGCCCACTCATGGAGGCCATGGTGGACCGGTTCATCCAAGTGTCTGCCTCAAGCGAGGAGGACGGCTCGGACACCGAGCCGGTCGGCGGCGTGGGCGGCAACAGTGACTCCTCCCCTTAGGCACCCTCCATTCCTATTTACAGGTACCTGTAATGGTCAAACAAGGACCCTGCCCCATGGGGCTTTCATATTTTGCATGTTACCTTTGTCGTCTTGCTTTTCTTCCTCGACTTGCTGATTGTGGAGTTGGTTGGCGCTTCCATGGTCGTGGCCCTATATCGGCCCCTGATACGGCTCTCGCGAGGCTTTCCCCCTCTAGGGGCGTCTCGCACCTGTTGCTCCTGTCGGGCCCTGCGCCTCGCGGCTCAACGCAATCGAGCCTCTCCTCGCATGTCGCCTCCTTTGTTGCTTTGTCCCTCAGGGGCCTTGGCCGCCACGCGTAGTAGCCGTAGTTCCTGCATTTTTAGGTTAGCGTGTGCAGTCCTCATGTCATTCCCAGGATCATTATTAGGCCAGGAGGCTCGTGATGGGTTCGATAGTATACTTAGCTTTGTATGATGCTAGCGATCCTGCGTCGCGAGGCGAGACGGGTTGTTCCGTCAAGCTGTGACTCCATCTGTGATATCTTCTTCTTACCTGCGGAACGGTCTAGGGCCCCTTTCGACACTGTGCATCTATAGGTCCCATTTCCCTCACATTTCTGCACCACCGTTAGGTACGACCGGAGAGGACGTACTTCACGAGGCGAGGCCCCGGTACTCTTGATGCCGACTGGAAACCATGGACGGCACCAGGAAGTCGAGTGGCATTATGACCAGTAAGGCTCCTGAGACACGTTGCCCAGGAGCCCCCTTTTTCGATGCTCAAACCGCTCTGCATCGTTAGATCCCAGTCCCGCGCATTTCCCGACCACTGTTAGGTATGACCGGAAACCAAGGACGCACTTCACGGGGCGAGGCCCCAACACCTCTGATGCCGACTGGAAATCAAGGACGACATCAAAGGCGACGAGTGGCCTTATGACTAGTAAGGCTCCTGAGGCGTGCTGCTTAGGAGCCCCCTTTGACGCTGGAGCGATCCCCCATTCCATCCCTCCATGTGTCGCCTCAGGAGGCCCTAGGCCCCCCGAGATCCCATGCTGTGATGTCGTGCTGCGGTCGGAGCCCCCGAGCGGAGCCGACAGCTAGAAAATGAGTTCCCCTGAGGCGGCAAGTCCTTGCCATGTAGCTCTATGACGCCTTGGGGAGGTGCAGAGCATTTGGCTCCTTGCAAAACACCATTCAGAAAGAGAGACTTCAAACGAGGAAATGCAGAGACAACCCCCCCCTTTTAAATATAAAGTTTCAAAATTCTCGGGCTTCATTCCAAAAAATTGCAACTTGAACATCGAAAAGAAGCAAGCAAATGCCGTGTCCGGCTCCTAGGCTGTCCTTCGTCTTCCCCCAACACTGAGCGTAGAGCATCCACGTTGCATCGGCATAGACATTGATGGGCAGAGTTGTCTTGTCCGCCAGCTCCAGGCTGTGGCTGTCACATTACGTGGGAGGAACCCCTCCGCATCCTCGGGGGCCTCCGGGCATATACAACCCTCTCATTATTATGTGAGTGTCACGGGTTGATGTAGCTAGCAGGGTGAGCCTCCAGGTGCATGGCCTGGTGGCTCTCAGCTCCGTCGAGAATAGTCCCATGCATTATTACCCGGTTGCGCGCCCTTATGACCCTAACCCGATCACATCGTTCCTTGCATGACCTCAGGGTTGCGCCCCCCGAGGCCCAAACATGAGCACGATGCATCGGCGCGGCCATAAGGGTGTTTTGTCGATGAAGATTGCCTCATGAGGCATCCATGCACCCTGCGGACAAGGTCCCAAGGACCTCATGAGACCCGGCTTCCGAGGTCGTATTTGTGTCGTAGTTGCCGCAGGTGGCCCGTGCTGCTTGCGCCTTGTCGCTCCCCCCAGTTCATCACTCCTGGGGCCTGAGGGATTGGTCTGTCATCACTTTCCCACAACGTCACCGACTTGTGCCGTGCCCCACGGCCTGGGGGCGCCCTCCTGCTCGCGCCACCCGGGCCCGATGCTCCGTTGACGGGAGCCCTAGGACCGGCTCGAGGAGGACGCCTAGGGTGCTTCTTACTCTTGGAGGGTGCTGGCGCCTGTGGTGGACGCTTGAACCTCCCCCCCTCACCAGGTGAGGGGCTGGCTCAGCACGCGAGCCCCCGATGCCTGAGGCATGCGGTCTTGAAGAAGAGTGAGAAAGGATGGCGCACTGGGAGACGACGACTAGCTCCGCGATGTGATCCGCCCAGGCGTCCAAGCCCCCGTGCATCGATCGATGGTGGAGCATCTCACTCGCCAGTAGTAGCACATCGTGCGCGTCTAGGTCTCCCACATAGGTTTGACGTGTTGCTGATGCCGGGGGCGCTGCCTGCTCGCCGTGCGCCTGTGTCGTGCGAGGGACGGTAATGGTGGAGGCGATGCTAGCGACCTGGTACTGGCCGCTTGGTACCACGACGCCGGGGCAAGGGACTGCGACCGTTGTGGTGAGGTGGACAGAGGCCGGACCACCACGGGCCGGAGAAGCTTGTTGGACATCAGCCATCTGAGCAGCAAATCTTGGGAAGGACGAAGCTTGGAGAAGACATTGACACGCCCCCTACCTGGCGCGCCAAATGTCAGATTTCGGGCTCTGGAAAACCCTTAAGAGTCGAACACAGGGGCATGTGCGAAGATCCCCTGTAGCCTCGCCCAACCTAGCTCGCTACTTGATGAACACAACAAAGAACTCGCACGATGACGAGGAAGAAGATGAACACGACAGTTTACCCAGGTTCGGGCCGCTGCGAAGCGTAATACCCTACTCCTACTTTGGTGGATTGCCTCTCGAGGAGGTGGGGTGGATGAACAAGTACAGTATTTCGGAGCCTCCTGAGGGCTTTCAGTGATGTCCTAGGCTCCTTGCAGTTTAGCAAGTGGTGGGGTTGGTTGATAGGGTTCGGATCCATCTCTTAGAAGCAGCCTACCCTCTATATATAGTGGCGTCCCGGGTCCTCTTCCCTTATCGCAATGGCAGGAAGGGATCCCACAACAGACAATTTTGAAAGGGGACAGGGGTTCGTGCTCGCCCTGCCAAAAGGCGGTCTTCACCTACAAAGTAGCTATCGACACCGCAAGGATGGGCTCAGTGATGACGTCCATCCTGCGGAGCTGGTGGTTGCGGTCTTGTTGCACTAGAATGGAAATCTTTGGGGGTGCTTTGGGAACCCGCGTATGTCCTTGCTCTCTTTGCACCAAAGGGGAAACTGCGCCACCTGACGCACTGGTGCTTGCATGTCCTTCCTTGCATCATCTTTGACTCCTGAGGCCGGGCCTTTCATAGAGATCTCCGCCACTCCGGAGGGGTCCTGAGGAGGCCCATCCTTCGCGGGTCTTGTCGATGTTCCTCCTCGCAAGGCCAGGGCCCTCGCGAGGTCCTTGTCTTGGGTGGGGCCTCGCCTGGTCCCATTTGGTCGATGAAGTGGGCCACGTCTTGGGCCGCACGCAGGCAGGTCTGGGTACCCCCGTGCCCAGAACACCGACAGGGATGTGTCTCATGAGTTCAATTTCTCTAAATTTTGTAGACAACCCCATGACGAAGAATTGCCTAGTAGAGATGAAATTATTGGTCTTGCTTCTATTATTTTGCATCCTACTGATCCTCTAGAACAATATTTGCTAGACCATGAAAACGATATGCATATGAATGAGAGGAACGAAATAGATAAAAATTTCTTTGATCAATAGCCTATTTTGAAACAGAATCTACCGGTTGAAATACTTGGGGATCCTCCTCCACCCAAGGGTGATCCCGTGTTTGAGCTTAAACAATTACCCGACACTTTGAAATATGCTTATCTTGATGAAAAGGAGAATATCCTGTTATTATTAGTGCTAACCTTTCAGAGAATGAAGAAAAGAGATTATTGAAAACTCTGAGGAAGCACCTTGCTACTATTGGATATACTCTTGATGATCTTAAGGGCATTAGTCCCACTTTATGTCAGCATAAAATTAATGTGGAGCCTGATGCCAAACCAGCTGTTGATCACCAACGAGGGTTGAATCCTAAGATGAAAGAGGTGGTAAGAAAAGAAATACTAAAGCTTCTGGAGGTAGGTATAATTTATCCTATTGCTGATAGTAGATGGGTTAGTCTTGTACATTGTGTCCCTAAGAAAGGAGGTATCACTGTTGTTCCTAATGATAAAAATGAATTGATCCCGCAAAGAATCATTATAGGTTATAGATTGGTAATTGATTTTAGGAAATTAAATAAAGATACTAAGAAAGATCATTACCCTCTACCTTTTATTGATCAAATGCTAGAAAGATTATCCAAACATACTCATTTTTGCTTTGTAGATGGTTACTCTGGTTTCTCTCAAATACCCGTGTCAAAAGAGGATCAAGAAAAAACCACCTTTACTTGCCCTTTAGGTACCTTTGCTTATAGACGTATGCCTTTTGGTTTCTGCAATGCACCTGCTACCTTTCAAAGATGTATGATGGCTATATTCTCTGACTTTTGTGAAAAGATTCTCGAGGTTTTCATGGATTATTTTTCCGTTTATGGAACTTCCTTTGATGATTGCTTGAGCAACCTTTATCGAATTTTGCAAAGATGCAAAGAAACTAATCTTGTCCTGAATTGGGAGAAGTGCCACTTTATGGTTAATGAAGGCATTGACTTGGGGCACAAAATCTCTGAAAGAGGTATTGAAGTTGATAAAGCTAAAGTTTATGCTATTGAAAAAATGTCGTGTCCTACGGAAATCAAAGGTATAAGAAGCTTCCTTGGTCATGCTGGTTTCTATAGGAGGTTTACTAAATATTTCTCTAAGATTTCTAGGCCTCTACTAATCTTTTACAAGAAGATGTTCCATTCGTTTTTGATGATGATTGTGTAGAAGCATTTGAAATCCTACAGAATGCTTTGATATCCGCACCTAGTATTCAACGACCTGATTGAAACCTACCCTTTGAAATTATGTGTGATGCTAGTGATTATGCTGTTGGTGCTGTTCTAGGACAAAGAGTTGATAAGAAATTAAATGTTATCCATTATTCTAGTAAAACTCTAGATAGTTCTCAAAGAAACTATGCTACTACTGAAAAGGAATTTTTAGCAGTCATGTTTGCTTGTGATAAGTTTAGACCTTATATTGTTGATTCCAAAGTAACTGTTCACACCGACCATGTTGCTATTAAGTACCTTATGGAAAAGAAAGATGCTAAACCTAGACTTATTAGATGGGTTCTTCTGCTACAAGAATTTGATTTGCATATTATTGATAGAAAGGGTGCTGATAACCCCGTAGCAGACAACTTGTCTAGGTTAGAAAATGTTCTTGATGACCCACTACCTATTGATGATAGCTTTCCTGATGAACAACTAGCTATCATAAAGGCTTCACGTAATGCTCCATGGTATGCTGACTATGCTAATTACATTGTTGCTAAATTTATACCTCCTAGTTTCACATACCAACAAAAGAAAAAGTTCTTCTATGATTTAATACATTACTTTTTGGATGATCCACACCTTTATAAGGAAGGAGTATGTCACACCCTATGTTTGTATCACCTTGCCATGTCCGGATTTATAAAATTTGGAGCCAATTAAAACTTTTTCAGTGCTTGTGTTTGTCTGAATTGTTGCTTGTTTGCTTGTTGATAGTGGTATGTGGCACTCTTAGATTCTATCCCTTTTCATACTCATCTTCCTTGACCCAAACTTCTTGCCTAATGATCATGCCATGTGAATAGTGCCCAAAACAATTTTTATCAAATTTTATTTTGACCTAAAAGGATTTATCCAAATTAGGTTTTCAAAAAACCCCTGAAATGAGGTTTGCACTGCAAGTCCTCAAATTGGGTGGGTCCTTCTTCCCCAAAGGCTTTACTTCAAACCTACTATGTTTATGACTTCCCAAAACCACCAAATATTATTTTTGAAGATTATTTCAATATTTTATTTAAAGGCTTTTTCTTAAGACCAAAAATGATTTTTCATAGGTTAAATTTATTTAAATGCTTTCAAAATATTTGAGGAAATTTAGGGAAACTCAGTGGACATATATTTTCCATATATATGAGTTTCAACACATGGGCATTTTCAAATAATGGGCAAAACCCCTCTAAACCCTTTTTGTCTGAATCAAGCTTTGAAATATTTCTATAAGAAATATTCTCAATAAATTCCAGGAAAATTCTAGCAAGTTAACACTATCATAGGTGATGATCTTGCAAAGTTTGATCTCAATCCAAGTTGATTTGGTTCATCAAACCATCCCAAAACCCTCCCTATCCAGATTCAAATTTGAACAACTCTACATTGTGAAGATTCTCCCCTTGACCCCAAACTTTGTGGACATACTCTAATCACCAAATAATGATGCTACACTAAGTGCTGCATCAAGGGTAAAATCTTAGCATAACTAGATCTACAGAAACCTGATTATGTTAGTTTCTAGGGTTCACAAAGTTTCTATTGTCAACTTTGCTCATTTGAGCTCAAATCTAGTGATACATCTCATTTTACCTAAAATTTGACCCTGTTGAATATCACAGTAAGTGGGTATATTTTTCTTGCCCAAACATCCATCAAACACCTTCTGGTGAAATGGTAAAGTTGCTGTTTTCACCATTTTCACTATTTCCCTTGCCTCCAAAATTTTACCACAGCTATCTGGTATTGCCTTTCACCCCCAGTAAGTTTCTCTGACCAAGGATCATTGGGTAAGTGGGGTAAAACCCACATTTAACCCTCTGTTTCACCGTGGCAGGGACACTTCTACCCTCTCCCCTATCATTTATTTTCTAACTTGCCTATCCCCTAGGCTCTTCTAGCCCATGGGCATCTCCAGAACACCCAAGACACAAATGGACATGTTGGTGCCATTCTTTATGCCCTGCCGGTCATATGGGCACTCTAGAGCGCGCTACAGTGCGCTCCCGCATTGTAACCGCCCCCATCCCGAGACCCCCGACCACTTGGCGATGCAGGAGCATGTCCCCCGGTCGCCCCTCGACGTCCGCAACGCGCCAGGAGGTAAGGCCCCTCCTCTCTCCTCCTTTGTTGCCCTTCATAGCCCGCGCACAGCACTGACAGGATGCCCCAATGGCCGGGCTCGCAGGCACGCACCTCTGGTCCCCCCTGGACACCCTTCTCCTGTCCGTGGGCGCGGACCAAGTCCACGACCACCGGAGACACAGCCTGGAGCGCCCCTGTGGCCCGTGGCGATGCCCCCATCCTCGTCGGCGCATCACGCCCTCGGTACATCGGTGCCCACCTATAAAACCCTCCCCCAAGCACCCACTTCTCTCCTCTTGCTCCCTCCTCACCTCAGCCCCTCCTCCCGTGCCTAGCCCCCTTGTCCCTGTGCTCGGGAGCTCGAGCCAAACCCTCGTCATCGTGCGAGTTTTCCCCTCGCTGGCGATTCCCTCAGCCCCGACCACCCACCGACACGCGGGAAGCCCCTGAGCGTGCCGGTGCCCTCCGCTTGAGCCGCTATGGCCTGAGCCCCCGCCGGTGAGCCTCCTCAGCTCCCTGTCGCGAGGTGAGGGATGACAGGTGGGGCCCACTTGTCATGCCCTGACCCTTCCCTCCTCTCGCTGCCAGGTTGGGCCACGGGCAGGTTTAAAAATAAACCTGCCACGCATGCCGTCGCGCCCTCGGCCGGTTCCCCTTTTGGGCCGGCTCGGCTGCGGAGCTTGTGGCCCGAGAGGGCATAGTGCCAGTTTTCTTTTTTTATTTCCCCCCTGCTTCCAAAAATTCCACAGGCTAGAAAATAACTCCAAATCCAATAATTTTTCCACCTAAAATCTTGAAATATTGCATAGAATTTATTCGTGCCATTTGTAAAAATATTTGAAAAACTTTTGTTTAGTGTTTCAATTTAAAACCCCTATTTGGCATTATTAGCCCCTGTTTTAAATACTTTTGAAAACCTTTTTAACTTCAAGACCCTAGACAACTATTTTTAGTATAGATTTTAGTATTTATAAGAATAGGGTAGCATTTTTAATATAAGCTTGTGTTCTCTGTTTTGTGTGATGCTTATTTTTATCGCTTTTATTCGCGACGATAGATTGCGCTATTGACGAGGGAGTTGGACCTAAAGACTTTGAAGACCCCGAAGACTTTGCTGAGCCAGGCAAGCAACCATTTGACCATGCTAAGAAACCATTTTCATTGCATGTCTTATAGCACTTTACTTTTGTTATACTTGATCATGTGGAATAGTGACCACTCCGGTGAGTTGCTTTCGACACTTTTGCCATTGACACTTGCATTGTACATGACCCTTCCACCTTATGATGGTTGTGCGGGTGGGTTTAGATAGGATGCTAGTAGATGCTACACAAGTGGGTTCGGGCTTATGCATGGTGATGGGAAATAGAGGTGATTTCAAAGACTTTTTAAAAAACCCGTCGGGTGCTACTAATGCCCGAGGGAGATGATGATGAGATGGTGACCACTTGAGAAAGAAGTGGTGTGCCGGAACAAGTTGAGGGTGTGTTTTCGAAAACGGATTAGATTTAAGATTTGTCGACCGTCCTAACCTTACGTGTGCGACCATGATACCCCTTATGGGACAGGGCTTTGTTGATTACTATGGTTGGTACCAGCAGGGAGCCCGCATTACTAGTGGCGAGAGTGAAGTGGTCACTCTCGAGATGGAGTCATCCCGGAAGTTGAAGGCCATGCGCTGTCTTTACAGGCACCGGGCACACCGTTGCGTGCCCTCATGGATAATACGTGTGATGTATATCATGAGGGATGGCACCAACGAGTGGACTCTTTGTTCAGTATCACCATGGGAAAGGCATTGTTCAGGTGCTTACCTCGGGTACGTAATGTACCACGAGTGGTGGATGACACAGAAATTCCCCGAGTCTTGTGGGTAAAGCTTGCAACCTCTGCAAAGTGTAAAACTATTTGAATAGCCGTGTCCATGGTCAAGGACAGTTGGGTGGTGCTGCTTAAACTATGTCCAGATGTTTTCACAGAACTTGGTGTGTGTGGGCGTGGATGACAAAAGGATGGTACTTGAGACAAGTCTGAAGACTTGATATGATGAATGAACACGAGATGTTCAACCCCTGCCTATGATGATATCTGTAACTTGTTCACATGGATATCTGCCAACTGTTGATGCATGCTTACCTAGTTATTTGATCATGTCATTGCATTCAAAATTAGCTTTCTGCAAATTATCTACTTAGTGCTATATCATGCATCGTTATTACCTTGTTCCACAACTTGGGTTGCTTGCGAGTACATTCAAAGTACTCATTGGCTTGCCACTGGTTATTTAATTGGCCAGGCATGGAAGAACATGAGTACGTTGAAGAGTTCGTTGGTGACGAACATGCGAACTAGGACACTTCCGAGTCAGAATGTATGTAGGTTAAGGCAGAAGGCAATGGGTTCACGATTTTGATCAAGATTTCCGCTGCTTTTTATGTTTAAGTGCTTGGCCGATGTGGCCCTATCTATGTAAGACTAGACCTTCATGATCTTTTTTTGTAAGACGCTAAATGTGGATGTAAGACTCTTGTTATTCAGCTTCTGTGTGTTGAGTGAGCATTGATCTCTGGGATCACTGTACACGTGCATTCGGTGATCACGACTTATGAGTCGGGGTCCCCATAGATCTGGTATTAGAGCCATCCTGAGTGTAGGAAGCCCTTAGTTATCATGGACGTTAGTTAGGATAAAACCGTTTTTCAAAACTACGCCTAGCACCTATACTTAGGAATTCCGTACTATTTACCTCTTCTATCCTTCACACGACACTTTGCTGACTCTCCTCCCTTCAAACCTTTGTAGATGGCCATCGTACCCAAAGCCTTCCTGACATCCGGCTTTCCCTTACTCCTTGGGGATAGCCTCGAGAAGTGCTAGTTTCGCCAACCACCCATTTGCCCTCTACCATGAGCACCGGGTCAATGCCGTCATGAGGGAGTACCACGTGGATGTGGTCGTGAAGGCAAATGACTTCCCGACCAGTTGGTTCTTTGAAGCACCACAGATGGAGACCATGATACTCGTAGTCGAGTCAGCCGCACACAAGACACTTCTGCACCTACGAGACATCATTCCAGAGATGGCAGATGAGCCGGCTACTCGCTACCTTCCCTTCAGCAAGGATGATATTGGCGAGAGATGGACACTCGTCCTGAACCAGGAGGATGCCACGCCACTCAGGTTCCAGACCTACTTCGGCCTCTCCGCTGATAGTCTGGTTCACCACTTGATTAAAGAGTCTGTGATGCTCCGCGAGGAACTTCACCGCACCCGGGAGCTACTTCGGCAAGACATGACGAAGCCATACAAGATCAACAAGGATGGAGCCCCTGAGGGATGACCAGCTGTCGCTTATCAGGGAGGAGTACCCCAGCTAGAGATGCACCCACACGTCGTCATCGCATGAGTGCGAAGGAGTACCGTGAGCTCTTCACCGACCCGCCCGCAAAGCATCGTCGGTAAGGACCTCCTTGCTCCCCGAGCCCTTCAACCGGGAATGATGTTCGTTCAGATGATGAATAGGAGGAAGACCCAGAGGAGCGTGACTACGAGACCGAGCACTCCACCACCTGAGTCCAAGAACCCCTAGGGTAGGATCAGTTATGTACCCCTCATGCGAAGTTGAGTCCGTGTAATGGTTCATATGGAACCATGTGTGCTTGTTTGATTGTTTTGTTGTTTGTGTTTCGATGCAAGTCGCGCTTTTGCCTTAGGCAACATGTAAGCGACTCCATCGCCTATCTCATCTTAATATATGTTGGTGCTTCGACCTTTGTTTTACCACACTTGCACTCGACCAACCTCCTTAGGCGCATTTTTCCATTGTTGCTTTTCATCTCGTCTGTCCCAGTTGTTTGACTTGGCTGCTAATAATAGGATGGTGACTGCTACCTGCAACAGCTCCTTCGCCAACCCTGAAGCCGGCAACTCAAGCCAGCAATAGGGAACTGGTGGGGCTGCTCATGCTGGAGGACACCAGGAGCAGCCACAAGGCGACATTCCCCTGCCACCACCTCCACCGGAGAACAAGACCATAGCTCAGTTTCTCCAAGTTCTCCGGGAGGAACGCCAAGCCAACCATGCTGCTATTCAGTAGATGGCTCGGGACCTTGTGAACAACCAGCAGCAAGGTAGGAAGGCAATGGCCGCTCCACTCTATCTGAGTTCATGAGGAATTCGCCCCCAACCTTCACCGAGACTGCTGAACCCTTGGATGCTGACGACTGGACCCGTAACATCGAGGACCTCCTCGCACTGGTCAATTGCAATGAGGACCGTGAGAAGGTGATGTATGCCTCTCACTACCTCGGAGGTACCGCCCGAGCTTGGTGGAATGGGTTCAAGGTCATGCAAAGTGAGCGTGTGATCACTTGGAATGACTTCAAGGAAGGATTCCGCACTGCCCATATTCCTTTTGGGATCATGGCTATCAAGAAGAGAGAATTCTGAGCGCTGAAGCAAGGAAGTGGATCTGTGAAAGCACAACATGCTCCCTTGGTGGTTTTGATAATTCATGACAACATACATTGTCTCTTGGACTGATATTTTTACCTAGTGTATTTGAGATACAGTCTACAGAGAGGATTGGCAAAAGGAGATTGTGGACATACCCCAAGATGCAAGGAAATAGGTTGGACAAGCTTCAAGCAAGAGGACTCTACATTTTATATTTGTGAGAAATCACTTTGAGTCCATAGGAAAGCCAATACTATTAAAAGGGGGTAAGGTTTTGTTGGTGAACAATATGCTCAAACATGCACAAGTGATAGTCGCCAAAAACATCCCCAAAATCTCCCACCAAAGTATGTTCTATACCTAACACTCAAAATTGGTGCAACCAACTTTCCCATATCGGTGCCACCGATTCTAGAACCTAGACAAACTCAGCCAAACCCTAGCCACTTCGCTGCAACCGATTCCATACCGTTGCCGTCGAGTTTAGGATGCCAACTTTCTATTACGCAAATTCACATTATTGGTCCCATCGAGAATGTTGGATCAGCGTTAGCGAGATTGGAAATCTGACCGTTGGTCACCTTATCGATGCAACCGAGTTTCCTATATCAGTCTCACCGAGATTCCAAAGTTGCCACATTTTGGTCACTTCGGTACCAGCGAGATTAACACATCGGTGTCACCGAATTGGTCATTTTGTGTATAACGGTTGGATTTTTGGGGATGCCTATATATACCCCTTCACCACCACTTACTCGAAAGAGAAGCACTCAGAACTATTCCATACCTATCCTATCAGATTTTCTAAGAGAGAACCACCTACCCTTGTGTTGAGGTCAAGATCTTCCACTCCAATCATATGGATCTTGATTTCCATCCTCCCCAAGTAGCTTTCCACCAATCCCATCTCTTCCACCATGCCAAATCTGTGAGAGAGTGATTGTGTGCTGAGGAGTCTATCATCTTGAAGCACAAGAGCAAGGAGTTGATCGTCATTACCGAGCCTATTACCTTTTGGAGGGTGGTGCCTCCTAGATTGGTTAGGTGTCGCTTGGGAGCCACCTACTTCATGTTGTGGAGTGAACCAAGAAGTTTGTAAGGGCAAGGAGATCACCTACTTCGTGAAGATCTACCCATAGTGAGGCTAGTACTTCGTGGACGGAAGACGTATGGAATAGTCAAGGTTGCTACTTCGTGGACCCTTTTGGGTAGAGCCCTCCGTGGACTCTCGCGACCGTTACCCTCCGTGGGTTGAAGACTGCATAAACGTGGATTTACGATAGCACCACCTATCGGAACCACGGGAAAAATCATCGTGTCTACAATTGCGTTTGATCTTCCTACCCATCTCAACTCTTTACTTCATATGCAATGTCTTTACTTTCCGCTGCCATTTTTGTTGACATGCATGTGTAGGGTTGTTAGACTTGCTAGTATTGCTAAACCTGTTAAAATCTGCCAAACAATTAACTTTGGAAAGGTTAGTTTTTAAATTTCTGCTAGTAGGCTATTCCCCCCCCCCCCTCTAGACACTCTACTAGTGATCCCTCACTCTGTCAAGGAGTACCTGCAGAAGTTCAACCAGCTGTCAAGGTATGCACCTCAAGATGTCAACACGGAGGCTGCCAAGAAGGAACGCTTCATGGAAGGACTGCAACAGACCCTGCATTATTAGCTCATTGTCTGCGAGTGTCATACCTTCTTCGACCTGGTGAAAAAGGCCCTCATGCTGGAAGACAAGCGTCGTGCCATAGACGACACTCGTAAGCACAAAATGATCAGCAAGGGTAGCTCCAGCAACCAGAAGCCTCGTCCCTGGCAGCCAGCCCCAACCAAGCCAACCTATCAACCACAGCAGGCTAGACCTCGTGTGCCTCGTCCGAGCTACCAGCCTCAGCAATATGCCAATCCCAGGCCAGCTTACAACAACCCCAATAACAACAACGATGGCAGAAACTACAACAACAACCCTAGGCAAGTCACTTGCTTTGGATGTGGTCAGTCTGGGCACATCTCTAAGATTTGCCCCAACAAGAAGCCAGATGCACCACGGCCCAATGCGCCAAACCGAGGTCAAGGCCGTGGAGCACCCCCAAGGAACCCCACTCCTCGCAACCAGCCCAACAATCGCAAGGGTTGTGTGAATCACGTCACCACAGAGGAAGCCCAGGAAGACCCGGACATCATACTGGGTACATTCCTCGTCAACTCAACCCCAGCAACCATATTGTTTGATTGTGGAGCTTCGCATTCTTTTGTCACCCAAAAGTTTGTCTTAGAGAGTGGCATGAAACCTACACCCCTGGGTAGCCGTATGTTGATACAAACCCCGGGATCAGTTATGAAGTCTGGGATAGGTTGTAAAGGAGTGGAGATTAACATCAACGGGGTAGACTTCCTAGCAGACCTTATAGTTCTGGATTCACCAGGCTTGGACGTCATCCTTGGCATGAATTGGTTGACCAAGCACCAAGGCATGTTAGACTGTGCCAAGAGGATCATTACCATGACCAATAGCCAAGGAGTGGAAGTCAAGTATGTTGCCAACCCTTCCTCCACTCAAGCCCCTCAAGCAAATTGTCTATCGAGAATTGAGTTGGATCAAGTGCCAGTGGTATGTGAATACCCGGATGTGTTTCTTGATGAGCTGCCAGGAATGCCTCCTGATTGCGACATTCAGTTCATCATTGAGCTTATGCCTGGATCAAGGCCCATCTATAAGAAGGCCTATAGGATGGGATCTGAAGATTTGGCTGAATTGAAGAACCAATTGGCAGAGTAGCTCAGAAAAGGATTCATTCGCCCTAATGCCTCTCCTTGGGGATCACCTGTTCTATTTGTGTCAAAGAGGGACAAAACTATCAGACTCTGTGTTGATTACCGTTCTCCCAATGAAGTCACAATAAAGAACAAATACCCACTCCCCAAGATTGAAGACCTGTTTGATCAGTTGAATGGAGCCAAGGTGTTCTCCAAGATTGACCTCAGGTCTGGGTACTATCAGCTAAAGACCAGACCCCAAGACATTCCGAAGCCGGCATTTGTAACCCAGTATGGCATGTATGAGTACACGGCCATGTCATTCGGGTTAACCAATGCCCCTGCCTACTTCATGTACCTCATGAATAAAGTCTTCATGGAGTACTTCGACAAGTTCGTTGTCATCTTCATTGATGACATACTCGTCTTCTCCAAGTCAGAAGAAGAGCATGAGCAACACTTGAGATTGGTCCTAGATAAGCTTCGAAAGCACTAGCTTTATGCCAAGTTCAGCAAGTGTGAATTCTGGTTGCATGAAGTTGGATTCCTGGGTCATGTGTTGACTGCAGAAGGATTATCAGTGGATCCTGCCAAGATTGAAGCCGTGACTGAATGGCAAACCCAACCACCGTGATGGAGGTCAGGAGCTTCTTTGGACTCGTGGGATATTACCGCAAGTTTGTGGAAGGGTTCTCAAGCATTGCCCGACCCATGACCTAGCTTTTGAAGAAGGACAAGAAGTTCGAATGGACAACAAAGTGCAAAGAAAGCTTCTAGGAGCTCAAAAAGAGATTGACCACAGCCTGAGTTTTGGCCACCCCTGATATTCACAAGGAGTTTGTGATATATTGTGATGCATTAAGAACCGGGCTTGGAGGTGTTCTTACGCAAGAAGGCAGAGTCGTAGCATATCTATCCAGGCAGCTACATCCTCATGAAGATAACTATGCCACCCATGATCTTGAGTTGGCAGCCGTGGTTCATGCCTTGAAGACATGGCGACATTACCTTCTGGGAAGCAATGTGAGATATACATAGACCACGAGAGTTTGAAGTATATTTTCACCCAAAAGGTAATTGAACATGAGACAACGAAGATGGTCTGAGTTGATCAAGGATTATGACCTCAGTGTTGAATACCACCCCGAGAAGGCCAATGTGGTAGCAGACGCCTTAAGCAGAAAGACTTGTTCCTTGAATGCCATGATTAAGGAAAGGCTACACGCCCTGTATGAAGAGCTTGAAAGCTTCGGCTTGGAACTAGTTGCACCTGGATTCCTTGCCAACCTCGAAGCAAAGCCTACCTTGATGGATGATATCAAAGAAGCTTAGAAGAGACACGAGAGCATTGAAGGCATCAAGAGGAAGATCAAGCCAGGCAAGGCCTCTGGATTCTCAGTGGATGAACAAGGAGTTGTGTGGTTCAGGAATCGCATATGCGTACCCAATGAAGAGGAGCTCAAGAACTTGATCTTGCAAGAAGCTCATGACACTCCATACTCCATCCATCCTGGGGGAACCAAAATGTATCAAGACCTCAAGGCAAGATTCTGGTGGCATGGCATGAAACGGGAGATAGGCGCGTTCGTTGCCAAATGTGACATATGCCAGAGAGTCAAAGAAGAGCATCAGCGACCCGCTGGACTATTGCAGCCTCTCAAAGTGCCTGAATGGAAGTGGGACAAAGTCGGGATGGATTTCATCACCGGATTACCAAGGTCAAGCAAAGGACATGATTTAATTTTGGTCATTGTCGACCACCTGACCAAGGTAGCCCACTTCATTCCCGTCAGGACCACCTATGATGGAAGCCAGCTCGCAAACCTCTACATCAACCGCATCGTAAGTCTACATGGAGTTCCAAAGGAAATTGTGTCGGACCGAGGAACCCAGTTCACCTCAAGATTCTGGAAGAAGTTTCAAGAAGCTATGGGAACTAAGCTCTCCTTTAGCACTGCTTTTCACCACCATACCGGTGGGCAAACATAACGGGTAAATCGGATACTCGAAGACATGCTCCACGCTTCTATCTTGGCTTATGGAGCCAAATGGGGAGATTGCCTGCCGTTTGTTGAGTTCTCCTACAATAACAACTATCAGTCGAGTCTTCAGATGGCACCATTTGAGGTGTTGTATGGATGCAAGTGTCGTACCCCCCTCAACTGGTCAGAGACCAGAGAAGGGTTGGTCTTCGGACCAGACATCCTCCACGAGGCAGAAGAGCAATTTCAACTCGTACGAGAACATCTGGAGACCGCCAAATCAAGACAGAAGAGTTGCGCCGACTCTCACCGCCGAAAACTGAGCTTCAACAACGGAGATCATGTCTATCTTCGAGTCACACCTATTAAAGGAACCAAGCATTTCCACATCAAAGGAAAGCTTGCACCCAGATATATCGGCCCCTTTAGGGTCACTACAAGATGAGGAGAGGTTGCCTATCAGCTAGAGCTACCTTCCGAACTATCAGATGTGCACAACATTTTTCATGTGTCACAACTCCGGAAGTGTTTGCAAGTTCCCAACAACCCTGACCTCTACAAGGACATCGTCCATCAAGCCATTGATCTTCAGCGAGACCTCACTTATCGTGAGAGGCCGGTTCGCATTCTGGATGAAGCCAAGCATTGCACCCGAAGACGCACAATCAAGTACTTCAAAGTCCAATGGAGCAACCACTCTGAAGCTAAAGCAACCTGGGAGCATGAAGACATCTTAGATTTGAGTTCCCTTATCTTTTTAGCGCTTAGCCTAGGAATCCCAGGGACGAGATTCTTGTAAGGGGGTAGGTCTGTCACACCCTGTGTTTGTATCACCTTGTCATGTTTGGATTTATAAAATTTGGAGCCAATTAAAACTTTTTTAGTGCTAGTGCTTGTTTGAATTGTTGCTTGTTTGCTTGTTGATTGTGGTATGTGGCACTCTTAGATTATATCCCTCTTCATACTCATCTTCCTTGACCCAAACTTCTTTCCCAATGATCATGCCATGTGAATAGTGCCCAAAAATATTTTTATTTTAATGTTTTATTTAAAGGCTTTTTATTAAGACCAGAAATGGATTTTCATAGGGAAAAATTATTTAAATGCTTTCAAAATATTTAAGAAAATTTAGGGAAACTCAGTGGACATATATATTCCATATATATGAGTTTCAACACATGGGTATGTTCAAATCATGGGAAAACCCCTCTAAACCCTTTTTTCCAAATCAAGCTTTGAAATATTTCTATAAGAAATATTCTCACTAAATTCCAGGAAAATTCCAGCAAGAAAACACTATCATAGGTGATGATCTTGCAAAGTTTCATCTCAATCCAAGTTGATTTGGTTCATCAAACCATCCCAAAACCCTCCCTAACCATATTCAAATTTGAACGGCTTTACATTGTGAAGTTTGTCCCCTTGACCCCAAACTTTGTGGACATGCTCTAATCACCAAATAATGATGCTACACTAAGTGGTGCCTCAAGGGTAAAAGCTTAGCATAACTAGATCTATAGAAGCCTGATTCTGTTAGTTTCTAGGGTTCACACAGTTTCTATTGTCAACTTTGCTCATTTGAGCTCAAATCTGGTGATACATCTCATTTTACCTAAAATTTGCCCCTGTTGAATATCACAATAAGTGGGTATATTTTTCTTGCCCAAACACCCATCAAACACCTTCTGGTGAAATGGTAAGGTTGTTGTTTTCACCATTTTCACTATTTCCCTTGCCTCCAAAATTTTACCGTAGCTATCTGGTATTGCCTTTCACCCCCAGTAAGTTTCTCTGTCCAAGGCTCATTGTGTAAGTGGGGTAAAACCCACATTTACCCCTCTGTTTCACCATGACAGGACACTTCTACCCTCTCCTGTCTCATTTCTTTTCTCCCTTGCCTATTCCCTAGCCTCTTCAAGACCATGGTCATATCCAGAACACCCAAGACACAAATGGACATGCTGGTACCCATTCTTTATGCCCTATTGGTCATATGGGTGCTTTGGAGCGCGCTACAGTGCGCTCCCGCATTGTAGCCTCCCCCATCTCAAGCCCCTCGACCACCTAGGGATGCAGGAGCATGTCCCCTAGCCGCCCTCGATGTCCGCAATGCGCCAGGAGGTCAGGCCCCTGCTCCCTCCTCCTATGCTGTCGTCCATAGCCCGTGCATGGCACCGACCGAATGCCCCAATGGCCGGGCTCGCACGCGTGCACCTCGAGTCCCCCCTGGCCACCCTTCTCCTGTTTGTGGGCGTGGACCAAGTCCACAACCATCGTAGACACAGACCAGACCTAGTGGCCCGTGGCGACGCCCCCATCCTCGCCGACGCACCATGCCCTCAGTACACCGGCGCCCGCCTATAAAACCCTCCCCCCGAGAACCCGCTTCTCTCCTCTTGCTCCCTCCTCCCCTCGGCCACTCCTCCCGTGCCCAGCCCCCTCGTGCCCGTGCTTGGGAGCTCGAGCCTGAGCCAAACCCTCGCCGCCGTGCTGGTTTTCCCCTCGCCGGTGATTCCCTCAGCCCTGGCGGCCGCCCCGCCCACCCACCGACATGTGGGAAGCCCCTGAGCACGCCGGTGCCCTCCGCTTGAGCCGCTGTGGACTGAGCCCCTGCCGGTGAGCCTTCTCTGCACCTTGTCGTGAGGTGAGGGATGACAGGTGGGGCCCACCTGCCATGCCCTCACCCTTCCCCCCTTCTCGCTGCCAGGTTGGGCCCGCGGGCAGTTTTAAAAATAAACCTGCCACGTGCGTCGTCTCGCCCTGGGCCGGTTCCCCTTTTGGGCCGGCTCGGCTGCGGAGATTTTGGCCCGAGAGGGCACAATGCCATTTTTCTTTTTCTATTTTTCCCCTGCTTCCAAAAATTCCACAAGCTAGAAAACAACTCCAAATCCAATAATTTTTTCACCTAAAATCTTGAAATATTCCATAGAATTTATTAGTGCCGTTTGTAAAAATATTTGACAAACTTTTGTGTACTGTTTCAATTTAAAACCCTTATTTGACATTTTTAGCCTCTGTTTTAAATAGTTTTGAAAACCTTTTTAACTTCAAAACCCTAGACAACTATTTTTAGCATAGATTTTTAGTATTTATCAAAATAGGGTAGCATTTTAAATATTATCTTGTGTGCTCTGTTTTTGTGTGATGCTTATTTTTATCGTTTTATTCGCGACGATAGATTGCGCTATTGACGAGGGAGTTGAACCCGAAGACTTTGAAGACCCCGAAGGCTTTGTTGAGCCAGGCAAGCAGCCCTTTGACCATGCTAAGAAACCGTTTTTATTGCATGTCCTATAGCAGTTTACTTTCGTACTTGATCATGTGGAATAGTGACCACTCCGGTGAGTTGCTTTCGACACTTTTGCCATTGACACTTGCATCGTGCATGACCCTACCACCTTATGAGGGTTGTGCGGGTGGGTGTAGATAGGATGCTAGTAGATTCTACGCAAGTGGGTTCGGGTTTATGCATGGTGATGGGAAATAGAGGTGATTTCAAAGAATTTTCGAAAACCCCGTCGGGTGCTACTAATGCCCGAGGGAGATGATGATGAGATGGGTGACCACTTGAGAAAGAAGTGGTGTGCCGGAACAAGTTGAGGGTGTGTTTTCGAAAACGGATTAGATTTAAGATGTGTCGACCGTCCCAACCTTACATGTGCGACCATGATACCCCTTATGGGACGGGGCTTTGTTGATTACTATGGTTGGTGCTAGCAGGGAGCCTGCATTACTAGTGGCGAGAGTGAAGTGGTCACTCTTGAGACGGGGTCATCCCGGAAGTGGAAGTCCATGCATTGTCTTTACAGGCACCGGGCACACCGTTACGTGCCCTCATGGATGATACGTCCAATGTATATCATGAGGGATGGCACCAACGAGTGGAATCTTTGTTTAGTATCACCATGGGAAAGGCATTGTTTGGGTGTTTACCTCGGGTACGTAATGTACCGTGAGTCGTGGATGACACGGAAGTTCCGCGAGTCTTGTGGGTAAAGCGCGCAACCTGTGCAAAGTGTAAAAACTTTAGAATAGCCGTGTCCACGGTCAAGGACAGTTGGGTGGTGCTGCTTAAACTATGTCCAGATGTTTTCACAAAACTTGGTGTCTGTGGGTGCGGATGACAAAAGGATGGTACTTGAGACAAGTCTGAAGACTTGATGTGATGAATGAACACGAGATGTTCAACCCCCTGCCTATGATGATATCTGTAACTTGTTCATATGGATACCTACCAACTGTTGATGCATGCTTACCTAGTTATTTGATCATGTCATTGCATTCAAAATTAGCTTTCCGCAAATTAGCTACTTAGTGCTATATCATGCGTCATTATACCTTGTTCCACAACTTGGTTTGCTTGCGAGTACATTCAAAGTACTCATTGGCTTGCCACTGTTATTTAATTGGCCAAGCATGGAAGAACATGAGTATGTTGAAGAGTTCACTGGTGATCAACATGCGAACTAGGACGCTTCCCAATCAGAATGCCTATAGGTTAAGGCAGATGGCAATGGGTTCACGATTTCGATCAAGATTTCCGCTGCTTGTTCTGTTTAAGTGCTTGGCCGATTTGGCCCTATCTATGTAAGACTAGACCTTCATGATCTTGATTTGTGTAAGATGCCAAATGTGGATGTAAGACTCTTGTTATTCAGCTTCTGTGTGTTCAGTGAGCATTGATCTCTGGGATCACTGTACATGTGCATTCGGTGATCACGACTTATGAGTCGGGGTCCCCAGAGAGTATATGGTATTATTAGACGTTGTGTACCTGCTCATGAATAGGAACTTATCCTACGCAAATGTCACTCCAAGGCGTACGGATGACACCACGGCGGAGATAGAACTACACACAAGGTACTACAATCTGGTTTTTATAGGCCAACTCTCTTCAAGGATGCTCGTAGGTTTGTCTTGTCTTGTGATGAATTTCAAATAATTGGTAATATTAGTAGACATTAGGAACTACCTATGAATTACTCTCTTGTTATTGAATCATTTGATGTTTGGGGTTTTGATTATATGAGACCTTTTCCACAATCTAACGGGTATACTCATATTCTAGTTGTTGTTGATTATGTTACTAAGTGGGTAGAAGCCCGAACCTGGGTAAATCATCGTGTCCTTCTATCTCCTCGTCTTTGTGCGATTTCGTCGTAGTAACCATTGAGTACTCGGCTAGGTAGGGTGAGGTTGCAGGAGATCTTCGCACACGCCCCTATGTTCAAACTTCCTGTGGTTTTGCAGAGCCCGAAATCCGATAGTTCTTCCGCAACCCACTGCCATTTTGAGTCATGAGCTCGCCACTTCCTAAGGTGTTTCGGCTACTTAGGAGTGGTTCTACATTATCATTGCCACCCATCATTGCCCGGATCATCGCCTACCAACTCTTCATTGACACCACACCATAAGTAAGGACGGTAACCGCGACGACACTCTTGACATATACCCTTGCCATTGCATTGTCACCCTATGCCTATTTGCGTTACTTGCCTATTGAGACTAGCCGTTGAGTATTGCCGGACTAAGCTACTTATGCACTTTAGTGATACATACTCTGCATAGCTCCAATTGCGTGCAAATCTCTTACAATCATCTCTTGTGTTACAAATAGTACCCACATACATAATTGCTATCTTGGCATGCACGTCTCGCATACTGACCATACAAATATTATTGCTAAAAGAAAGAGAATAAAAGATTTTAAGCAAGAACAAAAGATTAAAAGCAATATCGTCGCTAATTTGAAATATCATACTTGATCATCCTGGATCACTTGAGCAAGTGACTCGTGCCTCATACACACATAGCAAGTCGGGCATAGGAAGATGACACGTTTTGTTTCTTCACTAGGGAAGGCGTCTACTATACAAACGGTTTTTAACCCCTTTCTGTGACATAGTCTCAAACCGTCGCCTTACATGTGTGGGCGATAGGGGGATATCCCACACAACACGGAAACCCCGTTGGCGATGTCTGCTCCCGGTCACACACGATAGGCAAAATTATGTCATGTGCAATTGGATGGACCATCACAAACAATTATATTAGGGAAGTCGTGTGAGATGTGCTTAGCATCCCACACAGTGAATCCCAAACGTACATTTTCGTTCGAATTGTACATCACACACAATTTTCTGCATAACATCTTCCGTGTTAGATGTGGCCATCACACATGGTGCCTAGAAGAAACTGTTTGGAATAGGGCTGTCCATCACACACACATTTTATGTGAAAACGTATGTGAATGGGTGTTCTAACGCACATAGTTTGCGGTTGGAGGTTCAGTGTGATTGTTCACAGATCCAATACACCAATTCTCCAGAAACCGTGTGGGTTTGTTGAGGTCATCACTCACGGTGTTCTATGACAAACCGTCTGCAATATGAAACCCCAATAATAAGGCCAATTGCTCTATTATTTATAATCTAGCTATCGAACAAATTGACACTTCATACCAAGAACACAATATATTTCATTGTGTATTACGGCAACCATGATTTCATAATTGAAATACATCAAAGTACAACATCATATAGGCATATACTACCTAGCTACCCAATTACACGACAGGACCGAGTTTCACATGCAACATCTAAAACCTTTGGAAAATAACATCATATACGGTAAATAGACAGATGAATCTTGTCTGGAAAACTATTGAACTGGAAGGCAAATATTGAACCTTCGCTGATGTCGAAGGTTCTTACAACTTTATGCCAGTGCATGTGGATGGTTACCTGCCCATCCTTCATCCTCTTGAGGAAGACTTCGAGATTATACCCTGGGTGCTGTATGAATACCTTCCTCGCGCTCTTGACCATACATGTGCTTTGAGACGTACTCATTGATGAACTGCTTTGGAAAGGACTCGAAACAAAGATACGCATAAATTTCGTTTCGAAAAATTGAAATGTCACAAAGGGAAAATAGACAAGGTAAAAGAGATAGTACCATCCTATAGTTCACTGATGTCTTCTTCATTGTGCAGACAAATAGCTTGTTGTTTTTCTCGCAAGTTTCTTTATCTTAACAATCTTTCTGAGTTTCCTGATTTGATTGATATTCATGAACACATCATTTCCCCACATGCAAAATGGGTCAAACAGTGGGTCTAAACCTCTTACGGCAGGACCTACATGTGCAAGACCAAATTATTATTAGAAACCTAAATATTAGAATGGTTCCTGCAATTGCACAATAATGTGCTTTTAGCCAAAGGATCATGAAAGTGCAAACCTCGATGGTAAACTTCAGTGTCTCCCATTGTTCCCCGTGTAATGTGTTTAAGAATAGATATTTATCAGGTTTTAAGTGAGATTTGACATGCTATTTGTAAAATATGTTAATGAAAAATAAACGCATTGCATATCCAACATATGAATTCAAGCCACATGGAAAACCCAAGTGTGCTAAGAACTATGAAATATAGCAACTATATGTTTCACATGCATAACAAAACAAAATTGTACCAACAATAATCGAACATCACATTGCAGATGATCACCAAAACAAATGAACCAAATAGTTAACAGAGCATCACATTGCACAATAGAACATAGTAGAAGGTCAGATTGTGTAGTAGCATTACATTGCATATTTCACTAGAATTTCTTAAGGAAAGGCAGGAGCAGAACATGCAATAGGTAAAACAAATAGCTTAACATACGTAGCTAGCTGAACACAGGTCATTAGTAATTAAGCATAAAAAACAAGATATTCCTCGTCGTTGGAGATATCGATAACGATGGGCTTGGATGAGAGCGATGCGTCAACATTGTGGGTATCCTCCTCGTACTGGTGAGTGGCTCAGCCTATCCGAGCACCAACCTACCGGCTCTAGAGTTAAGGAAAGCACAGGTACACTGAGAAAACAATACGTAATCATCGTCTAAGGCAAAAGCAGAGCCCTCGAGAAAACACAGTGAGCTTTGTTCAAAGCAGCCAACCGTGTGGCAGTGTCCATGCGCGAGGCATTGACGGTGGTCTCGACGGATAGGTGCTGCTCCAAGATCTGAGGGCCAACACGCATGGCAGACATCGCGGCCTCATCCGAGGGTGCGGTCATGATTTGCTTCTCCGCAACCAAGTGCTCCTTGAGATCCTGGCTATACTGCATCCACCATGTCTTTCGGCTGTGATTTATGTGGGGGTTGGGCCGGTGATTTTGGTGGAATGTGTCACGCTGGTGGTCGGGGCATGTCGAATGGAGGAGGAGGGCTGAGGGGTGTGTGGAGGGGGAGGGGGTATGGGGAAGGTGTGGATTACCTGACTATGACTAGATGAAGGAGGTCGAGCAGTAGGAAGGAGCGTCACAAGCGAGTAGGAGGCATTGCAAGCAAATCGTGAAGGTTTGAACTTAGGAAAGGAAGCGGGAACCAGAGGGAAATGTGGATTTTGGTTGGTACGAGGGGTGGGGGAGGTAGATATTTTTGCGGCAGCCCAAAATTTCGTTCAGTGCGTCCAAAAAGTAGTGCGCACAGTCACATCGGACACAATCCCTTTACCATAAATGTGTGTGATATTCAACAACACAAACATATCATGTAATTCATCATGTGTGTGGTGAGACTGAACATGGAAATTATGATCTCCAAGCTTCTGGGGTAAGATATCGGATATTACATTACACACGGTACTTATATTTCATGTCCATTTGGAAGAGAAAATGGGGATATGGCGGAAAATTTTGGTACGAATTTCCCTCGTTACATTCGTCGTCGACATCATTGCTTAATTAACAGCATGCAAATTTGAGTACTACACAAAAGAGCCTACAACACTGCCCGTACTTACTTAATTGAGCAACTAATAAACATTAGTTAGTTGACCTAAAAAACTCTAACAAAAGACCATCGCTCCAGACAGAGACTAATATTCAGCCTGGCATTCGTCAATCTTCGCCGCCTCCTCGATGACCAGCTCCCTCTCGATGACCTCTAGGGTAAGGTGATCCATGGGATCCATCGCCACGTACTCCAGCATCACGCGGTATTCGTCCACCATCTCTTTGGATAAGGATGCCATGAGCCTGGCATGGGCGGTCTTGCTCCAGGGATGGACGGCCACAATCTTGGATAGGGACGCCATCGACAAACGGACGCCTGCTCGAGCACACTCGGCGATTACCAACTAAATAGACATGGGTTGTTGACCGGTGTCAGAGAAGGTAAATGTGATTTGTGTAGTGACCGACACGAGATGGGCGTGGGCGGCCTTGAGATGGGACTGGGCGTTCGCCATCAGGGCTACGGCGACCGCTGAGGAACTGGCAGTTGATGTGTCGTTCTCACCATTTCATATCCCCGTCACGGTTGTTGCTACCTCCCTCTCAGCTATAGCAGCTCCCCTTTTGATTGCTGGAGTCGCCTTGTCGGAGGTAGCGTCCGCGTTCAAGCATGTTGAGAGCGCGCTCATGGCTGATGCGGCCACGTGCTACCTTTTGAGCATGCGTTGGTTTTCCCTTGAAGAGGAAAGGGTGATGTAGTGAAGTAGATAAGTATTTCCCTCGGTTGATGAGAACCAAGGTATCAATCCAGTAGGAGGAACAAGCAAGTCACCAATGGATGCACCTACACAAACAATCAAACTCTTGCACCCAACGCTATAAAAGGGTTGTCAATCCCTTCACGATTATTTGCAAGGGTTAGATCTTATAGAGATAGATGTAAACGAGTATGGAAAGTAAAACATAAATAAATTTCAACAAGGTATTTTTGGTATTTTTGGTTTATAGATCTGAAAATATATTATGGAAAGTAGACCCGGGGGGCCATAGATTTCACTAGAGGCTTCTCTCTTGAAGGAAAATATCACGGTGGGTAAACAAATTACTGTCAAGCAATTGATAGAAAAGAGAATAATCATGTAGATATCCGAGGCAATGATCATGCATATAGGCATCATGTCCATGTCAAGTAGACCGAAATAATTCTGCATCTACTACTATTACTCCACACATCGACCGACTCCAGCTTGCATCTAGAGTATTAAGTTCATGAAGAACAGAGTAACGCATTAGGTAAGATGACATGATGTAGAGGGATAAACTCAAGCAATATGATTAAAACCCCGTATTTTTACCCTTGATGGCACCAATACAATACGTGCCTTTCTACCCCTACTTTGTCACTGGGTGAGGACACCGCAAGATTGAACCCAAAACTAAGCACTTCTCCCATTGCAAGAATTACCAATCTAGTTGGCCAAACCAAACCAATAACTCGAAGAGACTTGCAAAGATATGAAATCATGCATATAAGAGTTCAGAGAAGATTCAAATAAGATTCATGGATAATGTGAACATAAACCCACAATTCATCGGATCTTGACAAACACACTGCAAAAGAGTATTACATCGGATAGATCTCCATCAAGATCATGAAGAACATGGTATTGAAGATCAAAGAGAGAGAAGAAGCCATCTAGTTGCTAGCTATGGACCCGTAGGTCTGTGGTGGCTATTCATGCATCATCGGAGGGGCAATGGAGTTGATGTAGATGCCCTCCGTGATCGATCCCCCTCCGGCAGATTACCGGAAAAGGCTCCAAGATTAGATCTCTCGGGAACGGAGGCTTCTGTCGGCGGAAAAGTATTTGCGTTGCTCTTTTCGGTGTTGGGGGAACGTTTGGGTATTTATAGGACGAAGAATAGGGTTAGGAGACCTTCCAGGAGAAGACAAGCCTGCCAGGCACTGCCAGGGGGTGGCCGCGCCTCCAGGGCTTGTGTCCTCTTGGCAGGTGCCCTGGCATGCACTCCAAGTCTAGTAGATCTATTTCCTTCCAGAAAAAATCATTCTAAAGATTTTATTCTGTTTGGGCTCCCTTTAATATTCCATATTTGCAAAACACAAATATAAGGAAAAAACAGAAATTGGCACTAGGCTCTAGATTAAGAGGTTAGTCCCAAAAATAATATAAAATAGCATATTAATGCATATAAAACATCCAAAACAGATAATATAATAGCATGCCATCATCAAAAATTATAGATACATTGGAGACGTATCACCGCGCTCGGGCCGGACTGGATTGCTGAAGTTTCCCTCATGACGGGGATCCATGCCCCCATCTTTCACTAGCAAAGATTGAAAAGTAAAATGGTCTAAGGAGTTTGTGTGATAAATTGGCCAGTGGTGTACTATAGAAGACGATAGTGTGGGTAATATGGCCATTGTAGTGTAAGTGGCTATGTCGGGCCGAACATCCGAGGAGAAAAACAGGGGAGCCAAACATCCAGGGATGTCTCGGACATCCGGCCAGTATGAGAGCACCCAAACATCCGGCTTATGCCCACACATCTGACATGCCACACCATCAAACAACCGCGTTACTGGCATTGTGTGGATCGGAAATCTTGCAGAATAGTCGGATACCCGGGGTCCCGGTCATCCGGCGGTGTGTCAGACATTCGGCCCTTATCTGGAGAAACTGATGCATTCTGGATAGCACGGTAGCTAGATATCTGGGGCACTTCCCGAAAGGCAGCTGAATAGACTCCTGGACATCCGGTATCGGGCCCGGACATCCGGCCATCATAGAGAAACATCACTTTGTAATTTATATATGGTGCAGCTTCTAACCGAAGAAAAGAGTTTGAGTTGACTTGAGCATGTCTTTTGCTAACCTAATCGATTCCCTCTTAATAGTGCAGGGTCCCTATACTCAAGAAGAAAACAAAATGAGATTCGTAAACCTCTTTGTTCCTTCCTTCTCAAGCCCTAATAATTCCACGCGTCTGTGATCCTCACATATTAAGATTTGCGAACTAATACCTGAGATTTACTTGACGGACATCATTAGTCCTCTACATGTACATTGTCATCAACATCAGAATATAATATAAGGGCATGATTGCACTTTCAGTCTCCCCCTTTTTGTTTGTTTATGACAATCATACATATAGTATAAAAGATATTGCAATGTATTTCATAAAGGCGCAAGTCATATGATAATTATGACTGAGCTCCCCCTTAATGTGTGCAACTTTGGATTAATAACAATTCAATGCACATGTGTTATGTTTGCACATGGGAGAGTGTTTGAAACATTCACAAGCCGTAGACAACCCATGAACACAAGCTCAAATGATAATTAGAAATGATAGCATATAAGATAGTACTTGGGACACATCATACCATAATCTCACAATTGAAGTCTTACAACCTAATAAACTTAACACAAATATATGGTTCACACGATCGCATATCATAAAGATACTACTTCTCCCCCTTCGTTAGGAACACACAAAAGGGGCAAAGGCACTAGCACATAGAGAGGAATCACTCGTGGCAGATGACATCATCATCAACAACCCCATCGAAGAACTCAAAAACTCGACACGAGTCAGAAAACCAAAGGCGAAGGAAGATGGAGCAGGAGGGAGAGGATCATCATCATCGCTCACTAGACTGCCACGAGCGCGAAGACGCTGCTTGAGCCGATTCTTGGAGAGGATGAGGCTCTGATGGACATCATGATTCTGCTGACTGTTGAGAGTGATAGCCCTCATGATAGCTGTAGGGCCAAAAGTATGTCTATAGGCGGGTGATTAGACTACTTGACCAATTAAAAGTTTTGCCTATACCAAGTTTTAGGGTTATCAGTTTTTAGCATTTCATGGCAAGTCAAGTACACCCTACACATGCAAGTCTAAGAGTATATAGCAGCAGAAAGTAACAACAAGCATGTATAGAATGGATAGGGTAGGAAGATCAAACACATTTGTAGACATGATGATTTTTCCCGTGGTTCCGATAGGTGGCGCTATCGTACATCCACGTTTATGGAGTCTTCAAACCATGGAGGGTAACGGTCGTGAGAGTCCATGGAGAGCTCCACCCAAAAGGGTCCACGAAGTAGCAACCTTGACTATTCCATATGGCTTCCGTCCACGAAGGACTAGCCTCACTATGGGTAGATCTTCACGAAGTAGGCGATCTCCTTGACCTTAAAAACTTCTTGGTTCACTCCACAACACGAAGTAGGAGCCTCCCAAGCGACACCTAACGAATCTAGGAGGCACCACCCTCCAAAAAGGTAATAGGCTCGATAATGACGATCAACTCCTTGCTCTTGTGCTTCAAGATGATAGACTCCTCAGCACCCAATCACTCTCTCACAGATTTGGCATGGTGGAAGACATGATATTTGTGGAAAGCTACTTGGGGAGGCTAGAAATCAAGATCCATATGATTGGAGTGGAAGATCTTGACCTCAACACAAGGTTAGGTGGTTCTCTCTCAGAAAATCCGATAGGATAGGTATGGAATAGTTCTGAGTGCTTCTCTTTCGAGTAAGTGGTGGTGAAGGGGTATATATAGGCATCCCCAAAAATCCAACCGTTACACACAAAATGACCAACTCGGTGACAACGATGTGTTAAACTAGGTGGTACCGAAGTGACCAAAAGGTGACAACTTTTGAATCTTGGTAAAGCCGATATAGGAAACTCGGTTGCACCGATAAGGTGACCAACGGTCAGATTTCCAATCTCGGTGACGCCGATCCAACATTCTTGGTGGGACCGAAAATGTGAATTTGCATAACAGAAAGTTGGCAACCTAAACTCGGCGACACCGGTATGGAATCGGTTGCACCGAAGTGGCTAGGTTTTGGCTTGAGTCTGTCTAGGTTCTGGAATCGGTGGCACCAAAGTGGGAAAGTTCGTTGCACCGATTTTGAGTGTTAGGTATGGAATGGACTTTGGTGGGAGAGTTTGTGGATGTTTTTGGCGACTATCACTTGTGCATGTTTGAGCATATTGTTCACCAACAAAACCTTACCCCCTTTTAATAGTATTGGCTTTCCTATGGAATCAAAGTGATTTCTCACAAGTATAAAATGTAGAGTCCTCTTGCTTGAATCTTGTGTTCGAAATATGCCCTAGAGGCAATAATAAATTGGTTATTATCATATTTCCTTGTTCATGATAATCGTTTATTATCCATGCTAATTGTGTTGATCGGAAACTCAGATACATGTGTGGATACATAGACAACACCATGTCCCTAGTATGCCTCTAATAGACTAGCTCGTTGATCAAAGATGGCTATGGTTTCCTAGTCATGGGATTGAGATGTCATTTGATAATGGGATCACGTCATTAGGAGAATGATGTGATGGACAAGACCCAAACTACAAACGTAGCATATGATCGTGTCAGTTTATTGCTATTGTTTTCTGCATGTCAAGTATTTGTTCCTATGACCATGAGATCATGGAACTCACTGACACCGGAGGAGTACCTTGTGTGTATCAAACATTGCAATGTAACTGGGTGACTATAAAGGTGCTCTACAGGTATCTCCGAGGGTGTCTGTTGGGTTGGCATGGATCAAGACTGGGATCTGTTACTCCGTGTGACGGAGAGGTATCACAGGGCCCACTCGGTAATACAACATCACAATAAGCCTTGCAAGCAATGTGACTAAGTGTTAGTCACGGGATCTTGTATTACGGGATGCATAAAGAGACTTGTCGGTAACGAGGTTGAACTAGGTATGGAGATACCGACAATCGAATCTCAGGCAAGTAACATACCGAAGAACAAAGGGAACATCATACGGGATTAACTAAATCCTTGACATAGAGGTTCGACCGATAAAGATCTTCGTAGAATATGTAGGAACCATTATGTGCATCTAGGTCCCGCTATTGGTTATTGACCGTAGAGTTGTCTCGGTCATGTCTACATAGTTCTCGAACCCGCAGGGTCTGCACACCTTTTGGTCGCCGGAAAAGTTTTGGGCTCATTAGTAGTGTACCGGGAGTGTACCGGGGGACCATCGGGAGAGGTATTTCGACCCAAGAGGCTACATGGGCTGTGGGAGGAGGTAAACAAGCCCCTGGTGGGCTAGCCGAAGCCTCCCCTAAGGGCCCATGCGGCTGGAGTGGTTTGAGAAGGAAAAAATCCAAAGGTGGAGAGGTGGAAAGAGTTTCCAAGTGGAAAGAAGGAATCCTACTCCTAATAGGATTGGAGTAGGACTCCTCCACCTCCAATTTCGACCAAACCTTGAGGGTTTGAGGCTGCCTCCTCCCCTCCCTCCCTCCTATATATACTAGAGGATTTATAGGAAAAAGCTTACCCTAATAGCCACGTGCTACCTCTCCTCTAGATCGCAGGTTCTCCTCTAGATCGGTTTTCAGCGGTGGTTAGGCAAAGCCCTGCTGGAATAGCACCACCACCATCGCCACGACGCCGTCGCGCTGTAGGAGAACTCATATACCTCTCTGCTCCCTCTATCTATATCAAGAAGGCGGAGATCGTCATCAAGCTGTACGTGTGCTGAACGCAGAGGTGTCGTCCGTTCGGTGCCAGATCGGAAGGACCGTGATCAAGATTGCGAGACGGATTGTGATGAGATCGCGGGACGGATTGTGATGAGTTCGCAGGAAGGATCGTGATTGGATCACGGGATGCTTGGCGATTTGAACCGCGAAGATGTTCGACTACACCAACCGCGTTTCTTAACGCTTCCTGCTTAGCGATCTACAAGGGTATGTAGATCCACTCTCCCTCTCGTAGATGCTCATCACCATGGATATATCTTGCATGTGCGTAGGAAATTTTTTGTTTCACATGCAACGTTCCCCAACAGTGGTATCAGAGCTAGGTCTATGTGTAGATGCTTAGATTGCTTCCTCCCTTGGTCGTGTTTTGGTTCAGCCGTATTGTGGGATGAAGTGGCCCGGACCAACCTTACTCGTACGCTTACGAGAGACCGGTTCCATCGACTGACGTGTAACTTCGTTGCACGAAGATGGCTGGCGGGTGTCTGTTTCTCCTACTTTAGTTGGATCGGATCCGACTAAGGCGGTCCTTGAGAAGGTTGAAAAGCAACTTATTTATCACCATTGTGGTTTATGCATAGGTGAGAATTGTTCTTGCTAGACACCCGTAGCAGCCACGTAAAACATGCAACAACAATTAGAGGATGTCTAACTTGTTTTTGCAGGGTATGTTGTGATGTGATATGGCCAATTACATGATGAGATATATGTAATGTATGAGATGATCATGTGTTGTATAGAATATCACGACTTGCATGTCGATGAGTACGACAACCGGCAGGAGCCATAGGGTTGTCTTTAATTATTGTATGACCTGCCTGTCAATCATTAAGCGCTATGTAATGCTTTACTTTATCGCTAAACAGTAGCAATAGTAGTATAAGCATGGTGGGAGTGACAACCTGGATGGAGGCACGTTGATGGAGATCAAGATGATGGAGATCATGGTGTCATGCCGGTGACGATGGAAATCATGCTGGTGCTTTCAAGATGGAGATCAAAAGCACAAGTTCATGGTCATATCATGTCACTTATGATTTGCATGTGATGTTAATCGTTTTATGCACCTTGTTTTGCTTAGGACAACGGTAGCATTATAAGGTGATCCCTCACTTAATTTCAATATAAATTGGGTTCTCCCCGAGTGTGCACCGTTGCGAATGTTCGTCGTGTCGAGACACCACGTGATGATCGGGTGTGATAGACTCTACGTTCACATACAACGGGTCCAAGCCAGTGTTGCACATGCAGAACACTCGGGTTAAACTTGACGAGCCTAGCATGTACAGACATGGCCTTGGAACACAAGAGACCGAAAGGTCGAACATGAGTCATATAGTAGATATGATCAACATGATGATGTTCACCATTGAAACCACCTCAACTCATGTGATGATCGGACTTGAGTTGGTGAATTTGGATGATGTATCACTCGAATGACCGGAGGGATGTCAATTTGAGTGGGAGTTCTTAAGTAATATGATTAATTGAACTCATTATCATGAACATAGTCAGTAGTGTCGTTGCAAAATTATGTTGTAGATTACTAGCTCACGCTGTAGCTCCCTTTAATTTCTATATGTTCCTAGAGAAACAGAGTTGAAAGATGATGGTAGCAATATTGTGGATTGGGTCCGTGATCTGAGGATTTTCCACATGGCTGCACAAAAGGCTCATGTCCTTAATGCACCGCTCGGCGCGACCCCCTCTAACATCGTCTATAAATGCTGTGAACATCTGACAAGCACGTTCCGATGACTACTTGATAGTTTAGTGCATCATGCATTACGGCTTAGAATTGAGGCTCCAAAACGTTTTGAACGTCACGGAACATATGAGATATTCTAAGAGCTGAAATTGGGATCTCAGGCTCGTGCCCATGTTGTGAGATATGAGATCTCCAACAAGATTCTTTGCCTGCATGATGAAGGAGAATAGCTCAATTGTTAAGCATGTGCTCAGATTGTCTGGGTGCTACAATTGCTTGAATCGAGTGGGAGTTAATCTTCCAGATAAGATAGTGATTGATATAGTTCTCCAAGTCACTATCACTAAGCAACTAGAACTTGGTGATGAACTATAAAATGCCAGGGATAGAAATAATGATCCCCGAGCTGTTCGCGATGTTTGACACCGCGAAGGTAGAAATGAAGAAGGAGCATCAAGTGTTGATGGTTAGTAAAACCACTAGTTTCGAGAAGGGCAAGGGCAAGGAGGGAAACTTCATGGATGGCAAGTCAGTTGCTGCTCCAGTGAAGCAACCCAAAGTTGAACCCAAACCCGAGACTAAGTGCTTCTATTATGAGGTGAGCGGTCGCTGAAGCGGGACAACCCTAGATACTTGGTAGATAAGAAGGCTGGCAACGTCAACACAAGTGTATTTGATATACGTTTTATTGATGTGTACCTTGATAGTACTCCTAGTAACACCTGGGTATTGGATACCGGTTTGGTTGCTAAATGTTAGTAACTCAAAGTAAAAGCTATGGAATAAATGGAGACTATCTAAGGGTGAGGTGACGATGTGTGTTAGAAATGTTTCCAAGGTTGATGGGATCAACATCGCATGCTCTCTCTACCTTCGGGATTAGTGATGAACCTAAATAAATGTTATTTGGTGTTTTGCGTTGAGCATGAATGTGATTAGATCGTGTTTATTGCAACACGGTTATTCATTTAAGTTAGAGAATAATTGTTATTCTGTTTACATGAATAATACCTTCAATGGTCACGCACCCAGTTAGAATGGTTTGTTGAATCTTGATCATAGTAATACACATGTTCATAACATTGATGCCAAAAGATACAAATTTAATAATGATAGTACCACATACTTGTGGCACTGCCGCTAAATGTCATATTGGTATAAAGCGCATGAAGAAACTCCATGTTGATGGATATTTGGACTCATTCGATTTCGAATCGATTGAGACATGTGAACCATGCATCTTGGGCAAGATGACTAAGGACCCCGTTTTCCGGATTGATGGAGTGGGCAAGTGATTTATTGGAAATGGTATATGTTGATGTATGCAATCCAATAAGTCTTGGCGTGCGGTGGATATCGTTATTTTCTTACCTTCACTGATGATTTGAGTAGATATAGTGTATGTTTACTTAATGAAACACAAGTCTGAATCGTTTGAAAAGTTCAAGCAAATTCAGAGTGAAGTTTAAGATCATTGTGACAAGAAGATAAAAATTTCTGTGATATGATCGTGGAGGTGAATATCTGAGTTACGAGTTTGGCATACAACTTTAGACAATGTGAAAGTCGTTTCACAACTCATGCCACCTGGAATACCATAGTGTGATGGTGTGTACGAATGTCATAGTCTTGCTCTATTGGATATGGTGTGGGCTATGATGTCTCTTATCATTTGCTACTATAGTTCTAGGGTTATGCATTAGACACAACTACATTCACTTTAAATAGGGCACCATCTAAATCCGTTGAGATGACACCGTGTGAATTATGGTTTGATAAAAACCTAAGCTATCATTTCTTAATGTTTGGGGCTGTGACGCTTGTGTGGAAAAATGTTTTCACCTAATGAGCTCAAACCCAAAGCGAACAAATGCATCTTCATAGATTACCCTAAGAACAGTTGGGTGAACCTTCTATCTCAGATCCAAGCATAAAGTGTTTGTTTCCAAAACGGGTCCTTTCCTGAGAAAAAGTTTCTCTCGAAAGAATTGAGTGGGAGGAAGATAGAACTTGATGAGGTTGTTGAACCTTTGTTTCAACCAGAGAGTAGCGCAGCTCAGAAAGATGTTTCTGTGGAACCTACGTTAGTTGAAGAGGAAGTAAATGATGATGATCATGAAGCTTCGTATCAAGTTACTATTGAACCTCGTAGGTCGACAAGGATGCGTACTGCTCCTGAGTGGTACGGCAACCCTGTCTTGGAGGTCAAATTGTTGGACAACGATGAACCTACGAGATATAGAGAAGTGATGATGGGCCCGGATTCTGACAAATGGTTAGAGGCCATGAAATCCGAGAAAGGATCCATGTATGAAAACCAAGTATAGAATTTGGTAGACTTGCTCGTTGGACGGAAGGTCGTCGAGTACAAATGGACCTTTGAGATGAAGACAGACGCTGATGGTAAATGTCACCATTTATAAAGCTCGACTTGCCACAAAGAAGTTTCCGACAAGTTCAAAGAGTTGACTGCGATGAGACTTTCTCACTCATAGCGATGCTAAAGTCTGTTGGAATTATGTTAGCAGTTGCTACAGTTTTCAATTATGAAATCTGGCAGATGGATGACAAAACATCGTTTCCTTAACAGTTTACTTGAGGAAAAGTTGTATGTGATACAACTAGAAGGTTTTGTCAGTCCTAAGGATGCTAAAAGGTGAGCAAACTTCAGTGATCCTTCTATGGACTGAAGCAAGCATCTCGGAGTTGGAATATACACTTTGATGAGGTGATCAAAGTTTTTGAGTCTATACAAAGTTTATGAGAAACTTGTATTTACAATAAAGTGAGTGGGAGCACTATAGAGTTTCTGATAAGCATATGTGGTTGACATATTGTTGATCGGAAATGATGTAGAATTTCTGGGGAGCAGAAAGGGTTGTTTGAAAGGAGTTTTTCAAAGGAACACTTGGATAAAGCTACCTAATTGTTGAGCATCAAGATCTATAGAGATAGATCAAGATGCTTGATGAGACTTTGAATGAGTACATACCTTGACAAGATTTTGAAAGAGTTCAAAATGGATTAGATAGAGAGAAGTGTTCTTGCCTGCTTTGTAAGGTGTGAAGTTGAGTGAGACTCAAAGCTCGACCATGGCAGAAGAAAGAGAAAGGACGAATGTCGTCCCCTATGCCTTAGCGATAGGCTCTGTATAGTATGCCATGCTATGTACCGCACCTGTGTGTGCCTTGCCATGAGTTTGTCAAGGGGTACAAGAGTGATCTAGGAGTGGCTCACTGGACAGCGGTCAAGATCATCCTTAGTAACTAAAATACTAAGGAAATGTTTCTCGATTATGGAAGTAAGAAAGAGTTCGTCGTAAAGAGTTATGTCGATGCAAGCTTTGACACCAATCCGGATGACTCTTAGTAGCAATCCGGATACGTATAGTAGAGCAGCCATTTGGAATAGCTCCAAGTGGAGTGTGGTAGTAGTGTTTACAGTTTGACATAGAGATTTGCAAAGTACACATGGATCTAAATGTTGCAGACCCGTTGACTATAAGACCTCTCTCACATGCAAAGCATGATCGAGCCCCAGAACTCATTGGGTGTTAGATTCATAACAAGGCGAATCACATGGTGATGTGAACTAGATTATTGACTCTAGTGCAAGTGGGAGACTGTTGGAAATATGCCCTAGAGGCAATAATAAATTGGTTATTATCATATTTCCTTGTTCATGATAATATTTTATTATCCATCCTATAATTGCGTTGATCGGACACTCAGATACATGTGTGGATACATAGACAACACCATGTCCCTAGTATGCCTCTAATAGACTAGCTCGTTGATCAAAGATGGCTATGGTTTCCTAGTCATGGACATGAGATGTCATTTGATAACGGGATCACGTCATTAGGAGAATGATGTGATGGAGAAGACCCAAACTACGAACGTAGCATATGATCGTGTCAGTTTATTGCTAATGTTTTCTGCATGTCAAGTATTTGTTCCTGTGACCATGAGATCATGCAACTCACTGACACTGGAGGAGTACCTTGTGTGTATCAAACATTGCAACATAACTGGGTGACTATAAAGGTGCTCTACAGGTATCTCCAAGGGTGTCTGTTGGGTTGGCATGGATCAAGACTGGGATTTGTTACTCTGTGTGATGGAGAGGTATCACAGGGCCCACTCGGTAATACAACATCACAATAAGCCTTGCAAGCAATGTGACTAAGTGTTAGTCATGGGATCTTGTATTACGGGATGAGTAAAGAGACTTGCCGGTAACAAGGTTGAACTAGGTATGGAGATACCGACGATCGAATCTCGGGCAAGTAACATACCGAAGAATAAAGGGAACATCATACGGGATTAACTGAATCTTTGACATAGAGGTTCGACCGATAAATATCTTCGTAGAATATGTAGGAACCAATATGGGCATCCAGGTCCCGCTATTGGTCATTGACCGTAGAGTTGTCTCGGTCATGTCTACATAGTTCTCGAACCCGCAGGGTCTACACACTTTTTGGTCGCCGAAAAAGTTTCGGGCTCATCCGTAGTGTACCGGGAGTGCCGGTAGTGTACCGGGGGACCATTGGGAGAGGTATTTCGACCCTAGAGGCTACATGGGCTGTGGGAGGAGGTAAAACAGCCTCTGGTGGGCTGGCTGAAGCCTCCTCTAAGGGCCCATCCGGCTAGAGTGGTTTGAGAAGGAAAAAATCCAAAGCTGGAGAGGTGGAAAGAGTTTCCAAGTGGAAAGGAGGAATCCTATTCCTAATAGGATTGGAGTAGGACTCCTCCACCTCCAATTTCGACCAAACTTTGAGGGTTTGAGGCTGCCTCCTCCCCTCCCTCCCTCCTATATATACTAGAGGATTTAGAGGAAAAGCTTATCCTAATAGCCACGTGCTACCTCTCCTCTAGTTCGGTTTTCAGCGGTGCTTAGGCGAAGCCCTGCTGGAATATCTCCACCACCATCGCCGCAACGTCGTCACGCTGTCAGAGAACTCATCTACCTCTCCGCTCCATCTTGCTGGATCAACAAGGAGGAGATCATCATCAAGCTGTACATGTGCTGAACGCGGAGGTGTCGTTCGTTCGGCGCTAGATCGGAAGGACCGTGATCAAGATTGCGAGACGGATCGTGATGAGATCGCGAGACGGATCGTGATGAGTTCGCGGGACGGATCATGATTGGATCACGGGATGGATCGTGATGAGATCGCGGGATGCTCGGTGATTTGAATCGCGAAGATGTTTGACTACACCAACCGCGTTTCTTAACGCTTCCCGCTTAGCGATCTACAAGGGTATGTAGACCCACTCTCCCTGTCGTAGATTCTCATCACCATGGATAGATCTTGCGTGTGCGTAGGAAATTTTTTGTTTCACATGCAACGTTCCCCAACATCTTGTCCAACCTATTTCCTTGCATCTTGGGGTTTCTCCACAATCTCCTTTTGCCAATCCTATCATTGAACATTTCCTGAAATATACTTGGTGGAAACATTAGTTCAATGACTTATATGTTGTTATTAATTACCAAAACCACCAAGGGAGAAAATGTGCTTTCAGTAGCAGACTGGACTTTTCCCATGAAGGAGGCAAGGGGGCCAAAGGGGTACCTCACGGAGGAAGGGAAAGCACCATAAGCCCTTTGGGCCTGAGCAAGAGCCTCGCCCTGGGCTGCAGGTGTCCTCCTGGACTGAGAAGGAGCAATGGGTTGAATAGGGGCAGACTCGTACATGTGATTGGCAGGCTTCCACTTGGTATGCACAACAGTCTGGGCAACAGCAAAGGCAGCAATGTGGTCAATCAGCGCCTGAATGTATGGAGCATAAGGAAACTAACGCGTCTGCTAGAAACTCACCAGACGGATCTCATGGCAGATAAAGTGTCAAGTGGCTCTGTGGGATGAGAGTGCATGCGCACCATGAGATCAATGCAGTAGCTACGTGCTCGCGAGCGATCTCCCTTCCTTGGGTAAATGTGTGAAGCACACACTAAAAGAGAATGTAGTAGGGAGACCGAAAGATATAGACCTCATTGGGTGCATACTTCATCTCCTCAGTGGTAAGCTGTCATGCAGGCTTGAGATGCAGCAAACAATCATCAATCCTCATGTTTGTATGATTAGGATCCTCACTATGGATCCCATGACCATGGCCAGAAAGACCAAAAATCTAGACAAACCGACTGTAAGAGATACTCAGTGGTGCATCATCAGTCATCCAGATGAGGGTGTTGTCAGGCCCAAAGTAACAGGTGGCATAGAACTGAAGAACAACACCTTAATTTCAGTCACACCTGAAGGTCATGGCAAACCAAGATGCATGTCATCAATGATCTTGATAGTATTGTCCAGGAAATGCACAAGATTGTTGCTAAGAAACGGCAAGTCCAAATAGGATTGAGGTGCCAGGCCATGCCCACGAACCACACTTGCATAGATGTCCTGTTGCACGCAAGTACAGAAACAACGGTCTTCAGCACCAGTAACCATCTCAAATTGATTGATATCACGCCTAAACAAGAGATAAGGACCCGTCTCCATGGTCTTGAAGTTGTGGAGGGCGATTGCCACATATAGGCATGTCCATGGAAATGGGATGATCATTAGTCACCCGCAGAGGAGAGCACCGGACTAGCGGCACATGTGCCTCTGAAGCCAGGCGTGTCCCCGGCTCAGACTGACCAACAGGACGCCTGGGAAGAAAGTCTTCGTCTTCTTCCATATTATATTCCACATCATCCAGATCAGAGTCATAGGATGGTCATGACCAACGGTTGCGACTAGGCCCGATAGTAGTGGCCATCTTCTTCTTCTTAGGTTGGACATTCTCCTTGGAATCAGTGGAGCCCTATCGGCGAGTGGCTAAAAGTAACACGACACCAATGAGAGGGAGGTAAGGTAGAAATAGCAATAGGAACACACAAAAATAGCACATGAAAATGGTAACATTTTGTCCATGAGCGTGCTTAGGGCAGAATGTCAACATGACCAAGGTAAATTGCATGACCAATGATGTAGAATGGAATGATAGTAGGAACATTTTAGTGAGGACATGACGAGCCATGTCAGTCAACCATTTAGGAGAGGAGAGATATGAAATCCAATATGCACGCATGAAGCATATACCAGGTTACAAATAAGTGTGAGAGGAGATGAACCGGGGCAAGGACGAGCATACCATTGTATTGAGATCCCTCGGCGGGACTCGAGCCGGCATTCTTAGTCCGAGCCATCATGAAGCAACGGGGAACCCTGATACCAATAGGTCCACCTTCTGAATGAACTTGTGACACCCTGGATTTATGCTACAATGGTCATTGTAATTAAGCTACAGTAATGGCCAAGTTTAAGGTGCTAAACAGTGCATGATCACAATGGAGTCATATCTCATTTCAAATTCCACCTCAAAATGCCTTGAACTTTATCGTGATAAATTAAAGTTGCAAACAGCATAAGAGAAATGTTGCACACTTGTTAAAAATCTCAAAACTAATGTTGTTAAGGAAAACAACATCACCTTGATGTTGGTGTGGACCCCACTATCCAAAATAGCACCATATTGCATTTTTAAGTGCTTTCAAATCCATTTGGAAAATTCAAACAGATTCCAATAACCCCCAAACTTTTTGTGGACATATGGAATATTGCAAGGTATTATTTGGAACAAGTGGTACATTTTGCTGAGAAGAAATAATACCAAAAAGTAAATAAAATAAGAGTTGTGGAGAAAACAGAAAAAGGAAAAGGAAAAAAAAAGAAAGAAAGCTACTGGGCACTTAGGCCCAGTGGCTATAGGCTGGCCAGGCCCAACTAGGCCAGCCTTTCCCCTCCCTCTCGCTAGCGACAGGAGAAGGCCGGCTCGCCATGGCAGCCGGCGAGCGCGTGCGGCCATCGGGCATCACTGGAGGATAAGAGCGAGCCCCTTCTCTCTCTCCCCCTCCCTCGCAAGCCCTAGATGTCACTTGCCCCTCCCCACGCTCTCTCCCCCGCTCGCCTTTCTCTTTCTCGAGTGCAGCCATAGCCACGCCCGGTTGAGCTCGCGGACACACCTCGACTCGCGCCTTCCCGCTAGGTCCAGTAGCTCCGCACTACTCTCCTCTTCCTCTCTGTGTTGTGGATCGAACTCAGGGAGTCTCCACACTGTCGCCATTGTCAATCTTCGTTCTCGGACCAGAAGGAGCGTCGTCGTTGATCCGCCGTCTGCACCACACCATCTCTGCTCCGGGCCTTCTCAGCGCCGCCAGTGAGTACCTCTACATCCTTCTCTCTCTCACATTGCTCCCCTAGGCCACCGCAGCGAGCTTGCACCATATCCTCGTATTGGTCACCGCCATTTTGGAAGAGCTCGAGCTCTGGGTGCCTCTGGCAGCCCGTGCATACTATAGGCGTGCTCTAGGACATCCCCTGCTTCCATCCCGCATGCTAGCTAGCTTGATTTCGTCCCCGTTTGCTCACTGCCATTGCCGCCCGAAGCTTTTTCCGCCGCCGTCGACGTAGCTCCCTCCACGGACCACCGCAACAGCTGCTGATGCCTGGAATAAAACAGCGATGCTGCCTGCTTTCAAACGCAAGAAAAATGGCGCAATTTGACGCACCACAGGAGATTTCCGAGCCCTGGTTTGTTTTCGGGAGCTCGCCGAAGCTCTCCGGTGGCTGGGCAGCACCGCCGCTGACGTGGCCTAGTCGAGGCCACCCGTAGGGTCACTAACCCGTGGGCCCCGAGCCCCTGGTTGACCGGTTGACCTGGTCAACCCTGCTGACTGGGCTTGACCAGTCAATGACAGGTGGGTCCCAGACCCCCTGTGAGTATGACGGTAGGCCAACCCTGTCAGATAGTTAATTAGATTAACAAAAGTAATTAGTTAGACTAATGTATCTATGACAGATGGACCCCACTTGCTAATTAGTCTCTAGTTAGATTAAAATAAAACTGGATTAACCCTGAGTCTATGCCAGGGGGGCCCACATGTCAGTTTGACCAGTAAGCTGAGACTATTGACTGCTGATGTAGTGATGATGTCATGCCAATGTCATAAACCATTTTTTAATTAATAATAATCTATTAGTTTCAGAAAATGATTAAAACTTTAAAAATTAATAGAAAATAATCCATAGCTCAGATGAAAAAGTTTTATACATGAAAGTTGATCAGAAAAATCCCACGAATCTGAATATGCCATTCATTCATCTATCATATGCTCCTAGCATGTTGAACATGGAACTTTCTCCTTCGGATCGTTTGTCCGATAAATCCATAGACCTAGGAAATATCGTCAGACATTCTCCTGCTCTGTCTGATACGTGTAGTACTACGTTAGCGCATACTTAGCTCCGCATATTGCCATGTCATGAATCGTGATTGCATCTGTGCTTTATATTTATTGTTTCTCCCGCCTCTTCTTACCAGTAGACCCCGAGACTGACGTTGCTGCCGGGTACGACTATGTAGTTGATGATCAACCTTTTGCCACAGAGCAGCAAGGCAAGCAACCCACATTGTCATTCCTATATCAACTATTCTTTCTCCTTCATGCTTGCATTAGATTTTGCTACTATATTTAATCAAGTACCTATTCTGATGCATAGCCTGTTTTGAGTGCTACTTTCATACTTGCTATCATGTACAGTTGCAGTATAGGTATGGGTAGTATCCCCCTGTGACTCCCAGTTTACTATTGACGTTTCCCCTGCTTTCATCATCGTCGACACCGAGGAGTGGAAGAAAGAAGACCCAGTCCTCATGACTGACAAGCCGTTACCGACACATCACCACACATACCCCGTGCGTGATATCTCGGCAGTGATTCCTCAGATATTCACTTCGGGCACTGACACACAGCCGTTATGCCTTGTTACTGAAATACAAATGAAAGACGGGTCGGCCCCAAGGGTGCCCGCAAGAGAAAGATTTAGTGGGATGCGCCATAAGGCATTCATAAGATGTGGTGGCGTGCGCCGGTAAGGCACCCGAGGGTTATTGGCGAGGCGATAGACTGCCTTTTATGGTTCCACGAACTGCCTTTTAGGGTTATTGGAGTTGGCAAGGCGAGGCGACGGGTTGGGTATTTGCTCTGAGTTGGTCGTTTGACCTTTTTTGCACTAAACCTTCACGTGGGAATAGTTATGGGTACTCACTGTCGTTATATCAGCCGAAGCTGTTCGTAATTCAGCAATGGAGTGGCGCGTGCCGGATTGGTCTGGAACGCATCGCGCTTGTTACTAAGGGGTGCTAGGACTGCTTTCGGGTGTGTGCGCATCGTGCAGGAGTGCAAGGGCAAGTGGGCCCACGAACATGCACGCTTAGGATTTAGACCGGCGGGCTGGCCTCTTCATTGAGTCTAGGTGGGGCGATGGCGTTTTGGATCCCAAGGCTAGGCATTACCCCGGAAAGTGTGTCCGTACGGAGGTGATCAAGCATGTTCGAAATGCGGTGCACCCCTGCAGGGATGAATTCATCTATTTGAATAGTCGTGTCCACGGTAACAGGATGACTTAGAGTTGTACCTTGACCTTAGACAACTATAAATGTGATTTGAATTGAGATGAAATGTGGCTCCAGGATTGCTTCCTCACAGGGAATCGAGGAAGAATCTCTGGGCGTGGTTACTTAATAAAATTTGCTACAATAATATGACTATATATGAGATGCCAGTCTACTCTGTTCTATTGCTGCAAGATGTTGAAGATGCTAGTCTTCGATAGGACTAGGCCTTCCCCTCATTCTTGCTTTCTGTAGTCAGTCCAGATATAACCCCACCCCTTGATAATGATGCAAACTTAGCATAGTTCTGATGTCAGTCTTGTGAGTACTTTGGACGAGTACTCACCGTTGATTTGCCATCTCTTTCCCCCTCGATATGTTTCTGCGTTCAGACGATGGAGCCCAGGAGATGGAGTACGCCGGAGATGACTACTACACCACCGTAGGAGCCTACTACTACGTGGAGGCAGGCCCCGATCAGCAGTAGGATAGGAGGTTCCCATGCAGGAGGGCTTGCCTCTTTCGATCCGTTGATTATGTTTGTGCTAGCCTTCTTCAGGCAAAACTTGTTTAACTTATGTTTGTACTCAGATATTATTATTTTTTCTTGCGCTAACTCATGCTTGTCGAGCTTTGTATTCAAGCCCTCGAGGCCCTGGCTTGTAATATGAAGTTGTATGACTTTAATTTGTGTCTAGAGTTGTGTTGTGATATTTATTAGTGAGTCCCTGATCTTGGTCCTATGCATTGCGGTATGTTTAGCGTACGGTCGAAATTGGGGGCGTCACAAGTTGGTATCAGAGCCAACTTCCTGTAGGTAGCCCCCTTTCCAACTCCTTGGCCGAAGTTGAGTCTAGTATTTGAAAAACTTTTACTAACACTCATGTTGTGGCTTACGGGCCCACATCTCAATTGGGTGGTATTAGGATCTTTTATTCCTCGTCTATACTCTGGGTTCTGACCTCTCTTCTCTTTCGGGTTAAAGATTTTACTAACTCTGACTCTAGGTTCTTGTAACTAATTCTCCTGAAGAGCGCTCATACCAGAAGATCACCTGCTCCGTCAGAAGATTCTGAAGATGCCCTCTTGATGTTTTCCAAGGCTTGTGCTCATTGGCTTTGCAATTCCCTACCATCGATAAGTCCCTATGGATGACTAATTGCACTTGTCATTCATACAATCTTTCTCGTTTCTCTTGTTGTTACAAGATGCCCCGAAATATTCTCCATTTCCCCGATAACCCTTTGAGTTTGCTTCCTTATAGTTCTTTCCGCATGGAAGCCTTACGGATAAGTCCTCACAATTGTCGAGGATCTGTTCATCCCAGTTGTTCATATGTTTCACAAAATTCTTCGAAATACTTTTTTGATCTTCCGAAATCCTTAGTAGCCTTTTTGCTCTTGACATTCCCTCACCTACTTACATGGTGGTTAATTCTATATGTCAAGCAGTATCCATTTAAAATCCTTTGAGATTTTCATTTGATTTTATTGATTCAACCTGTGTGTGAATGCACCCAGTCATTAGTTGTTCATCATAAATTATCCGTCCGGCTCAGACGTCTTTCCAAACATGAGTTGGTTCCCGACAAATCAACCTTGATTGATCGCCCATCTAAGTCCTTTCATCTTACTTGTAATTGATCGGAACATCTGTTTCCGATACACCAAATTGGGAATCTTAATTCCTTTGGTTATTTAAGCATCAAATTATTTGGTTGTTCTATGATCCGATGCCTTACATTCTTTCTCCCTCTGATTGGGTACTGATACTCACATCAGGTCCTTCGTGGACTGCTAGACCCAATGTTGGTTTATTATCTGATAGCATCCTTCACGTTAAAAATTCTTGTGATATTCTTCCCCTGATACATGATGCCATCTCCCTCTGATAAGTTGTATCCTATTCTTTTGTCAGCCATACTCTGTTGTCAAGCATGTGTTAATTACTCTTGAAGCTTGTGGTATATGTTCCTAAGATGCCCCGATGGGTTGGACCTATGCCTTCCTTAATTCGTGTGAACCGGATAGTTTTCACGAGTCATACCCTCCTGGTGTTATGCCAGGTAATCTTTGGAAACTACGAATTTATCAAAGGCGAGGTGTAAATGTAAGGTGATGCATTGAGGAAGTGGGAGTCGACCTTGAACCTTGTGTTCATGCCCATGGAAATGATGTAGACCATCTCGGAAGCTCCTTGCAAAATAATTGTTCATCCGTATGATTCTTTCGGTATCCTTAATTCGACGGATTGCAGTTATGGTTCCGACCATGCTACCCTTGTTAATTTATCCGAAAGTAATTCATTCCGATACCTCATTAATTTTTGACAAGGTTAAAGTATCTGCTATCGCAGGTCAATGACCCAGCTCTACTTCTATCATTTTCTACCTTCGATTTTTACACTCTGGTATCTCGAGGATATCACGCCTTTGCACTACATCTTCTTAACTTTGATGAGGAAATAATTTTCCTTGTCTTAATCACTCCACGGGTTCTGGGTTGTTGTCAACTGAGAACACCGATTGGAAAATTTATTCCACATTGCAATTCAATACCCTTGTAATTGTTAGTGGGAATATCAAAGTTAGTCTGGTCATTACTAGACTATCGGCTACACCCTTGTCTTGCTATCTTCGACTGTGCTACCTCATCCTTCTATGGTGTGCAAATTCTTCAGAGTGTGAGCATTGCTTACGTCGAGGTTTCAACATCATGTTGTTTGTCTTGAAAAGCAACCCCAATATTGAGCTTGCATCTTATCTGTTGTTTCCATAACCTTCCACGTTGTCACCCCCTACTTGATGCCACCGCTGTTCAGTTGTATTCTCTTGAAAACTCTCAACAAAAGGTGTCGTGATCATCGTCCACGATTTGACTTCTTCTGAGGCGTCAACCGAACTCTTGATGAGAAATACCTTCCTTGCCCTCGATGATTTGTTATCATCGACAACCTCCTTGACTTCCTTTCATCGCAAATTTTTCCATGATATGGATGCAACTTGCTATCCAGCTTGTGTTATGTTCTACCCTGAAGTATTACTGTCTTTTGTGTCGAGAATGTTGTGAGGATTGCACCACCTCTTAGAAATTCTTGGCATAGTGATACTTCTCACCATCAAACGATGCTGCTTTGATTCTAACTTCTAGCAACCCTATTGCCTTGAGTTAGCGATCGACAGCTCGTTCTTAGGCTGTTGGTTATTGAATCGTCACTCTAACATTGATCTTGCTGCCTAAGGTCATATTTCGAACACACTTATCAACCAATGATTAATGATGTATGTTTTCCTTGATCATACAACATTATAAAATTTGAGCTGAAAAATTTCATCTCCTTGTTGACAAAATGTGGAAACCCATCCGTTTGGAATTCTCGATGAATTGTTGCTGAGCCCATTAGCCACCTCCTCTTCTTCTTTGTGGTTCATGATGAACATTTAAGCTGGTGGCGGAAACCATGAAAGCATTATCTTTGTGACTAGCTCATGAAGAGTTTGTCTGATAAAGGAAGTGTTCTTCTCTAAGTTCACGTGCATTTTCCCCATGGTTATGGGAAAAAATATTCTGTCTCGCTTCTTCTGGGATCTTCCAATTCATTCATGCATGTGTGAAGTATTCTATGGTTTGATAGATTCGTTACCTTCACTCCATATGTATTTCCAAACACGCCAAGCCACTGATTGATTTAATCTGGGGAAAAGAAGTTCTTTGTAAGAGCTATCCGGACTTATACACGGAACTTTGATATCCTCTATGATGGTTCCCAACCAGAGCTTGATTGCATTCCATCCTAAAAACTTCTATGTAGACACAAATGTCTTGACCTTGTGTTCATATGTCTTGCATTCCAACTCATGATTTAGGGATTGCTTTCGTCGTTCATTCTGAGATTCTTGAAAATCATCTTGGAGATTTGTGTTGCATCCTTTTCTTCTCAGGCCTTCTACGTCTGAAGTATCCTGACACCAACCAGATCTGAACCTCAACAGATATGATGGTTGGAACATTATCAAGAATTATAACTTTGGTCTTTATTACTCGATCAAGTGATGTTGTAGCTAGCACATCTAGCCGGATGACCTGTTTATATAATACTTTGTTCAGCAAGGATTGTCATTCTTCCATGGGGAAACTATAAGACTTAATTTATAAGTTGTTCGTATTGGATACTTTGTGTATCCTAACTCAATCCTTTACTCGAAACACCATATCATTGCTATCCCAAAACATGGATGTGGTATATCGATCATCAAAAGAAATAATGTAAGATCAATGCTAATTGTTTCTTGATCAATTATTCAAACCCCTTTGTACGGGCATGTCATGGATTTCCTTGCCTTTTTACCTAAATGGTTATCTACTTGCTAATTCTGTCATGTATATTATTCTCTGTTTTTCCTTGGGAAAGATATACTCCTAAAACTTGAGTATAACCACATTTTTCTTTCCATTGGTATGTTAATGTGATAAAGACATTTTCCTTTCCATTGGTCTGTTTGAACTTCATTGTGATAAAATAAGGTTGCAAACAACATAAGAGAAATGTTGCACACTTGTTAAAAATCTCAAAACTAATGTTGTTAAGGAAAACAACATCACCTTGATGTTGGTGTGGACCCCACTATCCAAACAGCACCATATTGCATTTTTAAGTCTTTAAAATCCATTTAGAAAATGCAAACAGATTCCAATAACCCCCAAAGTTTTTTTGTCCATATGGAATATTGCAAGGTATTATTTGGAACAAGTGGTACATTTTGCTGAGAAGAAATAATGCGAAAAAGGAAATAAAATAAGAGTTGTGGACAAAACAGAAAAAGGAAAAAGAAAAAGAAAGAAAGAAAGCTATTGGGCACTTAGGCCCAGCGGCTACAGGATGGCCTGGCCCAACTAGGCCAGCCTTTACCCTCCCTCTCGCCAGCGACAGGAGAAGGCCGGCTCGCCATGGCGGCCAGCGAGCGCGTGCAGCCATCGGGCATCGCTGGAGGATAAGAGCGAGCCCTTGCTCTCCCTCCCTCCCTCGCAAGCCCTAGATCTCACCTGCTCCCTCCCCACGCTCTCTCCCCCGCTCGCCTTTCTCTTTCCCGAGCGCAGCCATGGCCACGTCCGGTTGAGCTCATGGCCACACCTCGCCTCGCTTCTTCCTGCTAGGTCCAGTACACTGCTCTCCTCTTCCTCTCTGTGTTGTGGATTGAGCTCAGGGAGTCTCCAAACCGTCATCATTGTCAATCTTCGTTCTTGGACCAGAAGGAGCGCCGCCGTCGATCCGCCGTCTTCACCGCACCATCTCTGCTCCAGGCCTTCTTAGCGCCGCCAGTGAGCACCTCTGCGTCCTCCTCTCTCTCTCACATTGCTCCCCTGGGACACCGCAGCTAGCTTGCACCGTAGCCGCATACTGGCCGCTGCCATTTTCGAAGAGCTCGAGCTCTAGGTGCCTCTGGCAGCCCGTGCATACTATAGGCGTGCTCTAGGACGTCCCCTGCTTCGATCCCGCACGCTAGCTAGCTCGATTTCGTCCCCGTTTGCTCACTGCCATTGCAGCACGAAGCTTTTTCCGCCACCATCGACGAAGCTCCCTCCATGGACCACCGCTGCAGTTGCTGATGCCTGGAATAAAACGGCGGTGATGCCTGCTTTGAAACGCAAGAAAGATGGCGTGATTTGACCCACCACAGGAGATTTCCAAGCCCTCGCTCATTTTTGGGAGCTCGCCGGAGCTCTCCGGTGGCTTGGCGGCGCCGCTGCTGATGTGGCACGGTCGGGGCCACCCGCAGGGTCACTGACCCGTGGGCCCTGAGCCCTTGGTTGACCGACCCTACTGACTGGGCTTGACCACTCAATGATAGGTCGGTCCCAAGACCCCTATGAGTATGATAGTGGGGCAACCCTGTCAGATAGTTAATTAGATTAACAAAAGTAATTAGTTAGACTAATGTGTCTATGATATATGGACCCCACTTGCTAATTAGTCTCTGGTTAGATTAAAATAAACTGGATTAACCCTCAGTCTATGATAGGGGGCCCCACATGTCAGTTTGACCAGTCAGCTGAGACTATTGACTGCTGATGCAGTGATGATGTCATGCTGATGTCATAAAGCATTTTTAATTAATAATAATCTGTTAATTTCATAAAATGATTAAAATTTAAAAATTAATAGAAAATAATCCTAGCTCAGATGAAAAAGTTTTATACATGAAAGTTGATTAGATAAATCCCATGAATCTGAATATGTCATTCATTCATCTGTCATATGCTCCTAGCATGTTGAACATGGAACTTTACCCTTTGGATCGCCTGTCCGATAAATCCATAGACCTGGCAAATATCGTGAGATATTCTCCCGCTCCGTCTGATACGTGTAGTACTGCGTTAGTGCATACTTAGCTCTGCATATTTCCATGTCATGAATCTTGATTGCATCTGTGCTTTATATTTATTATTTCTCCCCCCCCCCTCTTCTTACCGGTAGACCCCGAGACTGACGCTGCTGCTACGACTAAGCCATTGACGATCAGCCTTATGCCACAGAGCATCAAGGCAAGCAACCCCCATTGATCATTCCGATATCACCTATTCTTTCTCCCTCATGCTTGCATTAGATTTGCCTACTATATTTAATTAACTACCTATTCTGATGCATAGCCTGTTTTTGAGTACTGCTTTCATACCTCCTATCATGTACTGTTGTAGTATCGGTATGGGTAGTATCCCCCTGTGACTCCCAGTTTACTATTGTCATTGCCCCTGCTTTCATCATCGTCGACACCGAGGACTGGAAGAAAGAAGACTCAGTCCTCATGACTGACAAGCCGTTACCGACACATCACCACACATACCCCGTGCATGATATCTCGGGACTGATTCCTCGGATATTCACTTTGGGCAGTGACACACAACCATTATGTCTTGTTATTGAAATACAAATAAAAGACTAGCCATCCCCAAGGGTGCCCGCGAGAGAAAGATTTGGTGGGATGCGTCGTAAGGCATTCGTGAGTTGTGGTGGCGTGCGCCAGTAAGGCACCCGAGGGTTATTGGCGGAGCAACGGACTGCCTTTTATGGTTCGCGCTTGCCCCGCACTAATAAAAATGCTAACGGGTTGGGTATTTGATCTGAGTTGGTCGTTTGACCTTTTTCGCACTAAACATTCACATGGGAATAGTTATCGGTACTCAGCGTCGTTGTATCAACCGAAGCTCTTCGGACGTCAGCAATGGAGTGGCGCGCGCCGGATTGGTCTGGAACGCATCGCGCTTGTTACTAAGGGGTGCTAGGACTGCTTTTGGCCGTGCACGCATCATGTAGGAGTGCAAGGGCAAGTGGGGCCATGAACCTACGTGCTTAGGATTTAGACTAGCGGGTTGGCCTCTTCGTTGAGTCTAGGTGGGGCGACGACGTTTTGGATCCCGAGGCCGGGCATTACCTCTGAAAGTGTGTCCGGCCGGAGGTAATCAAGCGTGTTGGAAATGCGGTGCACCCCTGCAGGGATTTATTCATCTATTCGAAGAGCTATGTCCATGGTAACAGGACGACTTGGAGTTGTACCTTGACCTTATACAACTATAAATGTGATTTGAATTGAAATGAAATGTGGCTCCGGGATTGCTTCCTCGCAGGGAGTCGAGGAAGAATCTTTGGGCGTGGTTACTTAATAAAATTTGCTACAATAATATGACTATATATGAGATGCCAGTCTACTCTCTTCTATTGCTGCAAGATGTTGAAGATGCTAGTCTTCAATAGGACTAGGCCTTCCCCTCATTCTTGCTTTCTGCAGTTAGTCCAGATATAACCCCACCCCTTGTTAATGATGCATACTTAGCATAGTTCTGATGTCAGTCTTGCGAGTCCTTTGGATGAGTACTCATCGCTGCTTTGCCTTCTCTTTCCCCCTCGATACGTTTTTGCGTTCATACGATGTAGCCCAGGAGATGGAGTACACTGGAGACGACTACTACACCATCGCAGGAGCCTACTACTACGTGGAGGCAGCCCTCGACCAGAAGTAGGATAGGAGGTTCCCAGGCAGGAGGCCTCGCCTCTTTCAATCCGTTGCTTATGTTTGTGCTAGCCTTCTTAAGGAAAAACTTGTTTAACTTATGTCTGTAGTCAGATATTATTATTTTTGCTTTCGCTGACTCGTTCTTGTTGAGCTTTGTATTCGAGCCCTCGAGGCCCCTGGCTTGTAATATGAAGTTGTATGACTTTAATCTGTGTCTAGAGTTGTGTTGTGATATTGATTAGTGAGTCCCTGATCTTGGTCGTACGCATCGCGTATATGTTTAGCGTACGGTTGAAATTGGGGGCGTCACAGAACCGGACCACCAACTCACCAACGGAGAGGGTGGGGAGGTAGATCATGGGAGGAGTACGTGGAGCGGAGATATTGGGGGATGTGAGGGACAAGGGAGGCTGGGGTGGCGATAGAGGAGCAGTGGCGGCTCCGGCGGCCGAATGAGTCGGGGAGGGGCGAGTGGGGGTTTGGGGAAGAACTGCCCTGACCCCCTCTAGATTCAGCTTTTATGCGCACCTGACGAGCCGGACATCCGGGGGTAGGTTCGGGACATCCTGGGTCAGAGCCAGCTGATTTGAGGCTCTCTAGTACGCAAGGGGGTCGTATATCCGGTGGTATGATCCAGATATCTGGGGCCTGCGAAATAAGCAGAACCAGCCATCCTGGAAATCCGGAGTCTGTGCCGGATGTCCGACGCCTGAGGTTGTCATTTTTTGATATTAGGATACTGTGCAGGCCTGAAATCCTGAGAGGGGGTTAGATGTCCAGAGACTAAGACCACTTTTCAGAGTATATAAAGGCCATATCTAAGAGTATATAGATTCTTCCAAGGAGATTTATACATGAGATATAGATGAATTTGTAACACACATATATAGGAATGCCCATGACTAAAAGTAATGAAGACAAGCTCTACTTCGCAAGATGATAATGATCGAAGAAAACATCTATGAGCATAGGTGATTTGGCACCGCGAAGAGTTGAACCTTGGGCCCAAGATCACTACTCCATCATTTGAAGTACCAAGACTCAAAAATGATCAAAGTAACTTTGAGAGTGTTTGGTTTATTTATGCATCATATAGGGTGAGAGTACTCATGAGTTGAATGTCTCCCCCTAAATACATGCCTACACCTAGACAAGACATGAAGTAAATGTATGTAGGCGTGGAATTTTTTTCACATAATGCTATCAAGCTCCAAGATACCAAGTTCACGCCTAAGTTGACAGAACCTAGCTTCATCCACTGGTTTGGTGAAGATGTCACCAAGTTGTATGTTCGCCAACATGAGCAAGAGCAATGTCCCCCTTTTGCACATGGTCTCTTAATAAGTGATACCGAATGTCAATGTGCTTGGTGCGAGGGTGATCAATAGGGTTTTCAACAAGCTTTATGGCACTTTCATTGTCACATCATAGAGGCACATGTCTGTAAGTTATACCATAGTCCTTCAAAGTTTGGCTCATCCATAGCAATTGTGTTGCACAACTTGCAGTTGCAATATATTCGGCTTTAGTGATGGATAGGGAGACACAATTTTGATTCTTCGAGGACCAAATTACCAAGGAGCATCCAAGAAGCTGACATGCTCCGGAGGTGGATTTTCTTCCCACCCTGTCTCCGGCCCAATCTGCATCCGTGTACCCAATGAGATCAAACCTGGCATCCTTGGAGTACCATAGACCCAACTTTGGGGGTGTGAAAAAGGTATCTAAGAATATGCTTAACCGCCTTACGATGACTTTCCCTAGGTGTAGGTTGAAATCTTGCACAAATGCCTACACTTAACATGATATCTGGTCTAGGTGCACAAAGGTAAAGCAATGAACCAATCATACAGATGTAAAGAGATGGGTCAAACGGGATACCGTTTGTGTCTTCGTCAAGAAAAACTTTGGTTGCCATGGGCGTCTTGCATGGGCTGGCGTCTATCATTTTGAACTTCACAAGAATGTTCTTGAGATACTTGGTTTGAGATAAGAAAATTCCTTCTTGAAATTGTTGAATTTGAAAACCGAGAAAGAACTTCAAGTCCACATTGAGTGACATCCCAAAGGTTTTAGTCATGGATTCCGCAAACTTCTTGCATAAATGAATGTTAGGAGAACCAAAAATGATATCATCTACGTAAATTTGGTATAAGATCAAATCACCCTTTTCACTTTTAGTAGAAAGAGTAGGGTCGATCACCCCTCTCACAAAGCCATCATCGAGTAAAAACTTCTTAAGATGATCATACCAAGCATGAGGTGCTTGTTTGAGGCCATACAGAGCCTTGTGAAGTTTGTACACATAGTCTTTGTGATCAGGGTCAATGAAACCAGGTTGTTGTGATACATAGACCTCTTCTTGTAGAGGACCATTAAGAAATGCACTCTTCACATCCATTTGATGTAAAGTAAAACCATTGAAAGCAGCATAAGCAAGTAAGATGCGAATTGATTCAAGACGGGAAACGGGAGCAAAGGTCTCATGAAAGTCCAAACCTTCAACTTGTGAGTGCACTTGTGCCACTAACCTTGCCTTGTTTCTGATGATTACACCATGCTCTTCCTGCTTGTTCTTGAAGATCTATTTTGTTCCAATAACATTGTGTTCCTTAATTGGCCTTCTGACTAAAGACCATACTTTGTTGCGCTAGAAGTTGTTCAACTCTTCTTGCATTTTGCAACACGCCAGTCGTTGTTTGTCAAAGGATCTTGTGCCTTGAGTGGCACAACACTAGAGACAAACGAAAAGTGAGCACAAAAGTTTGTTAATTGTTTACGAGTGACTCTACCTTCCCATATGACGGTATGGATTTGCTTAACATCAACATGATGGTTAAGATTTCACAAGGTTCAATTTCGTTCCCATCATCAAAATCTTCAACATGTGGATCTATAGGGTGTGGTGGAAGATCTTGTTCTTGATGCATCATTTGTTGAGATTCACCATCACTAAAGGATTGATCATCATCAGCATGTGCATGTTCTTGTCCTTGTTATGGATGATGAACTTGTTCTTGTTCTTGTGCTTGATGATGTTGTAGGTCCCGTGTAGGATCTAGTTCTTGTTCTTGGATAATGAACTCCTCTTGTGGGATGGGATCTTGTGGCGATGTTGGTTTAGTAGTAGTTTGAGCATGAGCGGTGCTTGTGTCCTCATTTCCACCTTCACAAGGAACATGTTCCATTGGAAGGAAAGCACCTACACCCATGGTCAAAATGTCTTGTGAAGGATCTTCATCACCTGCATCACTTACATCAACTTGCTCCCCATGGGAGCCATTAAATTCATCAAACACCACATCGCAAGTTTATACAACACATTTGGTGGATTTTGTGTAGACCCTATAGGCATGGGAGTTTGATCCATAACCAATAAATACTCCTTTGGTTGTTTTAGATTGAAATTTTCCTAACCGTTCTCTCTTGTTGAGAATGAAGCATTTGCAACCAAAGACCTGTAAATATTTGACATTTGGTTTGTTTCCGGTTATGAGTTCATATGGGGTCTTCTCCAAGATCTTGTGAAGGAATAGACCATTTGATCCATGCCATGTTCTGTTGACAGCCTCTGCCAAAAAGATATGGGGTGATTTGTACTCATCCAGAAGGGGCCTCGCCATTTACACAAGTGTGTGGTTTTTCCTCTCGGCTACTCCATTTTTTGTGGGGTATATGGTGCAGAGTATTTATGCTCAATTCCTTCATCACTAAGAAACTCCTCCAAGGTATAGTTCTTAAACTCAGAGCCATTGTCACTTCTTATTGCCAAAATTTCTTTGTCAAACTTGCGTTGAGCTTGCTTGGAAAAATCAATGAAGGTGATTTTTGTCTTGACCTTGGACTTGAGAAAGAACACCCATGTGTATCTTGAGTAATTGTCAGCGTTCTAGGACCGTGGTTACCCAGACTTGCCTGCTTGTGGCCCAGCGTTTGGCCCACCACAATGGTGCAGTATGGCCTAGGAACCAACTCCCTCAGCTAAGACCCTTGCGAGGAAGACGACGTCAAGACCTCTAGAGAGTAGCATCCCCCGAGGCTGCCTCCCAAGTAGCAGAGATTCCTATGCAAGTGCCCAACCTCCCGAGGACGGGATGATGTGGGTTCTGACGATGAAGCCAGGCAGGCACCAGCAGGCGCAGAGGAAGGATAGTTTCCTCTTTGGTGCTAAGGAGACAAGTACATTCGCAGGTTCCCAAGGAATCCCCCAAAGGTTTCCTTTCTAGTGCAAAGAGACCAAGACCATGAGATCGGCAGGACGGATGTCATCGCCGATCCCACCATCACGTCACCCCCGAAACTTGAAGGCGAAGACCACCATTACTCAAGATAAGATGTAACTCCTGTCCCCTTTCAAATTTGGCCGTTGTGGATCCCTTCCTACCTGTGCAATGAGGGAAGAGGACCATGGCCCCTATAAATAACCACCCACTCCCATCATAGAAGGAAGGTCGAGTAGAGCTAGTTCATCACCACCAAAGGCCCTCACGAGGCCACTCCTTATTGTACTAGTTCATCCTTAGCCTCCTCATGAGGCTAACCCACCACAAAGTAGGAGTATGATTTTACACCGCGAGGTGGCCCGAACCTAGGTAAATATCCGAGTCTAGTTTCTCCCTCGCTCGCACTCGTTCGTTGTAGCTAGGCCGTAGGGTGACAAGCTTGAGACTTTGAGTCAATTTAGATCCTCGCACACACCCAGTGTTCAAACCTTAAGGGTTTTGCGGAGCCCTAAATCCGACAATTGGTGCGCCAGGTAGGGACGTGTCAAGATCTTCTCCGGTTCAACCCCGTCTCCGCTTCGTCGCTCCCAAGGCCAACGCCCGCTGAGTTCACGCAAGTGCAGGGCTGCTTGTGTCTCTCAGACGATGCTTGTGGCCTGCGGCGCCCCATGTCGTTCCATCTCCTCGGCAACCAGCGCTGCTATCAGCCCAACTACATAAGAGCAGCAGGACTCGTCGCTGCCTCCTTCTGTGCAGCGCGATGGCTACACTGCCACTCCATCCCCTGTTCCTGCCATGGTGTCGTCCTCCCACTCCCTCCATGGACCAGCGAACCCACCGACCACACTGCTCATGGCACGCGAGCTGCTGCGTTACCGCCCCGCCAGCAACTGCTGCAAAGACTGGCTATGCCGCATTGCCGAGCTCGTCGACGTGGCCCACGAGGCCCCGACGCCCTCCAACTCACTTTGTCCCCAACCAGTCCAAGCGGTCGACGCGGCCCACAGCGCACCTCCTCCATCTCTGAAAAGCGCCGACCTCCAGCCCAGGCACGAAGCGCACCCCCGAGACCCGCTACGCGCGGCAGTAGCACGGCGCGCGAGAGGAGGCGAGCTACCAGGTGGCGCCTCGGCCGCAAGGTGACGCGCGCGCTCCACACGCCGAAGCGTTAGTGCCAAGGACGTGCTCCACTGGAGGTTGCGGCTGACGGGCATCAGGACCAGGCTCCCCCAGTCCATGCTGTGCCGGAGAACGACTCGGCCTGCCATGCCTTCACTTCGGAGCTGCACCGTGTCATCCAGCCCAACAAGTTCAAGCCGTACCTGCTTCCGTGCTACGAAGGCACTGGCAACCCCACAGAATTCTTTCAGGTCTACTCATTGAGCATCGAGGTGGCATGCAGCGGCGACAAGGTGAAGGCGAACTGGTTCCTTATGGCTCTGAAGGGCGGCGCACGTTCCTGGCTGCTCAACCTCCCAGAGGAGTTGATCTCCTCTTGGGAAGAGCTTCGCGAGCGTTTCACCGCCAACTTCCAAGGCACCCGTGACGGCCCCCCAATGGTGAACGACCTGCGACGTGTGAAGCAGCAAGAAGGAGAGACCTTGCACAAGTACATACAATGCTTCACAAGCGTCCGCCTCAAGATTCCAAAGGCGTCGGATGAGGCCATCATCTCGGCGTTCACCGACGACATCAGGGATCTTAGGGTGAGAGAGGAGCTCTCCATCCACGACGACCTATGCTCAGCTCTGGAGATGTTTAACCTGGCTAGCAAGTGCGCGAAGGCCGAGGCAGGCCGCCTCTCCCTTCGCGAGCTCCCGGTGGCAGACCCCGAGGACAAGAAGGCCAAATCCAAGGAAGTGAAGCGCAAGAACCAAGTTGTGTTGGCAGCAGAGCCCGAGACGTAGCTCGGTCGAGACCAGGAAGAACCTCCCAAGAGCAACCGTTAGTACTACATTTTCCACTACACCGACACCCACAACACCAATGACTGTCAAGAGCTCATGGAGCTCCGCGACGAACGCCTCGGTCGCCACCCCGAGCGCAGTGGCCGCGGCTGCGGTCGTGGAGAAGGCCATGGCGGAGGCCGTCGGGACAACCTTGACTCGCGACAGGGCTAGTGTGACCAGCCTCGTGAGGACCGCTAGCGTGACCAGCCTCGTGAGGATCGCTGGCGTGACGAGCCATACGACGAAGCCAGGCGTGACCAACCTCAAGAGGCTTGTCCTCGGGATAGGACCAGCCTTCCCCCGATGTCGCCGCCACCAAGGAGGAACGTCGATGACTGAAGGGATGATGGGGCTGGGGGCTTCCAGGAGCCTCGGGTGATCGCCTGCATCCTGGGCGGCGCTCGGGCCTCTAACCACATCTTAAAGCAGTTCTCTCACGAGGTGAATGCCGCCCTCCCGAAGCTCGAGGCCACCCGTCTTCTCAAGTGGTCAAAGTGGGCCACCACATTCGACTCCATGGACCATCTCAAGTGCTCGGCTACAACGAGCACTCTCCCTTTTCTCTGTACAACCATCATCAACAATGTCCTCGTCACCAAGACCCTCATCGACGGCTGTGCAGGACTCGAAGTCCTCTCCGTTGAGACACTCGAGATGCTCCAGGTGATGGTGTCCTGTACTAGGGGGTACTCACCACGTCGTCTTCCGACCATTGGGTCAGGCCGAGGACCCCCATGACGGTTCACACATGGGCCAGTTCGGACAGCCCATGACGCATACAAGGGAGATTCCACAAGACTTGTCGCACAAGACAAGGACTCCTCTAAACCCTAGGCCTACGGTGCATTATATAAACCGAGGCCAGGCTAGTCAATAGATAATCTCATATTCATTACTATGATCTCGTGGTAGATACATGTACTATATACTATCCCCATATCAATACAATCAAAAGTAGGACGTAGGGTATTTGTAATAGCCTCGCTTATTAGGGATGATAGACTACCCATATCAATAAGGAATTCCTTCTTTTCTGGGAACCCATTCGAATAGAACTCCAAGTTTAAGCGTGCTTGGCTTGAAGTAGTTCTACGATGGATGACCGATCAAGAAGTTGGTCCTGAGTACGCATGAGTAGGCACAAAGTGCGCAGAAAAGACTAGTATTGATCTGTGAGGCCAGTCTAGATCCCGACAGGAGTAACGACTACCGGCGAGTGAAGTTTGTGAAGCCTGGCTTATTAGGGATGATAAACTAGTCATATCAATAAGGAATTTCTTCTTTTGTGGGAGCTCATTCGAACAGAACTCTCAGGTTAAGCGTACTTGGCTTGAAGTAGTTTTAGAATAGGTGACCGACCGGAAAGTTGGTTCCGGGTGCACATGAGTCACGACAAAGTGCGCAGAAAAGACTAGTATTGATCCGTAAGGCCAGTCTAGATCCCGCCAGCAGTAACGACTGTCGACGGGTGTGTCCGGTGCGTTACAATATTATCTCCTTGAGAGAGCCCGAACCTGGGTAAAATCATGTGTCCATGGTACCATCGCTCCAAGATGTCTAGTTTAGAACCCCTACTACCAGATATGCTGGATTTGACACTGACATTGATGCGAGAGCCTGCTAGGTGTCGTCGCAGATCGACGAGATAAATCAGGTGTTATGATTTCAATTCATTTTTTGGTCTCCACCAGATTTCTTTTGCAATTATTGTCTCCAGTCTTGTGCTATTTTTGTTCGCAGACTGATTTTGATCTCGAGCAATGTGTGGCGATCCGAATATACTAGGCGAGCCGAGGCCTCCGCCAGTACGGCAGATCCGAGCTGCACTATTGCAACGTCCGCGCACCGTGGAGGTGTTGAGAAAACAGACACGAGGGAGCAGGCTATGCGTGGTCAGTAAGAAAAATAAATCCAGACCCAACCGAGGAAGCACGTCGGACTAGTACTGCCCATGCGCAGCAACACACGCAAGCTAGGCCGCCATGAATTCGGCTCAGCGGCGGCCACAAGGGAGATTTGATCTTTCCTATTTATTATTTAATTAAATTTGGCGGCTGCCTATGCTTTTCGCTAATAATTTCTTTTCTTTGCAGATACCCGGTGATGCAATCAAGTACTATCTGAAAATACTTGTCATAAAAATAAATGTATCTAGACATACTTTAGTTATAGATGCATTCATTGTATTTATTTTAAGGACAAGTATTTCCGGACGGAGGAAGTATATATTTAGTTGTGGCACACCTATCTAGATTTGATTGATGTGACATGCTGGCATACCTAGCAACCTCCCAGCTATACTAGCATTGTGGAGCGGTCTTTGTATTCATGTGGCTAGATTCGAATCAGATTTATCTGTGTGGACGTCGCCGTACGCAGACGTTGTTAAGCAAGCACATTCACACGATGAGTTCGCGCCCCGTCGTGCCATTGTCATCGCTCCACATATTCTGACCGACGCTAACGTTCCATCGCCACTATTCTCACACTCCACCGAGGCGATCTGACGCGTCCGGGGACATTATGATTTCACGGTCTTTTCTTCTATCGTCCAGAAAATTCAGGTTATATTTTCCTGTTAAATTTAGATTGCACAATTTATTTATATCAATATATGTTTTGCCAGTTTGTATTGTCTTATGTATTCAGATGGCTGCCACACCGGGGCGTGCCAGGCTTGCTGCCGCTACAGTCTGCAGCCCGGTCTGCTAGGCAAACTCAAACTATGTTACATGGTCGCCATATCGTCGTATCACAACATCAAGCCAACCTGGACGATCATGTCATATTTCTTTACTTATTCACTTTGCATAAATTAATTATGCATTTTTTCTTTCAATTTTTACTATTATTTTTTGCTTGCACTATTTTATGTGCGCAGGTGATGGACTTCAAACTACGTCACACGGTCACCTGGGCGTGGCGTGTCGTCCTGTGTCGGCATACCCCGTGTCATCACTTTATCAAGTCAGCATCTATACGCCGGACCGGGGGCTTCACCATCGATGCATCGACCTAATCTGGGGACTCGAGCGTCACCCTGTCGGCTTACTCCGCCACCTCGGCTAGACCAGGGGCTTCGCCTCGACACATTTGGCAGTGTTGTGTTATTGCTTCATCAAGCCGAGTTGTTCGCTCGGCTACCTTGGGACCGGCTTGGGGACTGGGACGTCGATCCGTTGCAAGCTCGGCCCACGTCATCAATGCGGAGCACAGTAACCAGCTAAGTCGCTTTCATGTTCAACTTTTTTTCAATTTTCAATTTTTTGTTCAGTTCGACCAAACATTATATTTGTGTTAAATAAAAAAAATGTTTGTAAAAAACACTTCATTTTCCCATGATAACTTGGGGTTTCGTCTCGCCACAACAACCATGTTGCATTGCCACTTCTCGACCCGAGCTCTTCACTTGATTACCTCGGGCTTGGGGGCTGGGACCTCGGCCAGGCCAAGGACTACGTCTTCGTCCCGCCACAACTCCGGACCGCATCGAGCACATAACCCGCTAAGTCGTTTTCGTGCTCAGCTCTCTTTTAAATTTTACTTTTTGTTCGATTCAATCAAACATTATATTTTTTATTAAACAAAAAATATATTTTTGTTAAAAACTTTGTTTGTTAAAAATTTCTTTAACCGATTTAACCGGGCGCTCTTAAATTTGTATCAGTCGTTTTCTAATAAATGTGTTTTCTTCTTGGTCGTTGCAAATTCTTTTTCTACTACTCCTTTTTCGGACACTAGTGTGTGGTCAATAGCCGGATAGCCTGGTTGCTTTCTGAAGCCGCTTGAGTTTAGTTCACTAAATAGGCCTCGGAGAAACAGTCTCCCTTTGGGATATGGAGGTTGAAGCCAAAGGCTAACCCGCTTGGAGTCCGGAGATCGGATGTATCATGTTAAAGAACGATCGAAGCACACATTAAATTTTGGACCTATTTAGGATTGGCACAATTTTCTTTTATCTAAACATAAAGTGTTTGCATAGGTTTTTTGGTATTTCCGAGCATAATTCTCGTAGTACAACGCCAGATGCATTTCACGCATCGGCAATATTAAAGGGGGGTCTACAGTTAGCAGCAAACTCACCAAACACCGAGGTACTCCATGCAATCCTCAGCAAAATGCCCTCGGTATTTTGCATTTATATGCATTGATTTCGGGTTGTGACTTTGGTCTATAGCTGGATTGCCTGGCTCCTGTGCTTCCCCCTTACCTTTCCGCATTATTCGACTAAGGGGTAAAGGGAGAACCACTACGATTGCCACTTCTGGTTTAACTGGTTAAGTGCCTCAGTTGGAGAAAGCTGGAAGTTGACTGTCACAACAAGCCTAAATCAGTCAGCGAACCGGAGGCGATGTTCAACCAAATGTAGCCCATCGAGGTTATCCGAATAAAATGAAGGGCTTCATTTTTTCTTGAAAAGGCCAAGTTGTGGGTGGTTCAACCTTGAATGATCCGAGGAGTCAACGTATACTGGGGGCTATTAAGTTGCCCCCCAACATATGCTCCTATGACTACGCGAAAGTTATAAAGCATGAATATTGGATTGTCTCATTTCCACTAACACAACCACCTCCGGGCACCGAGACGTCGGCTAAGGATTGTGTTGTTTGTATGGAAACACACTGTGTATCATCTACAAAGAGGTGGAAGCCGATGATAGGCCACTTTAAGATTATAAACAGTCGCGACGGAGTCAAAATAAACCATATCGAGGGTTCCTTGTGGCACCTCGGCATAGATACATCGGGATTCCTAGAGAGATCATCAGCGTTTGTATTCAATATACGAAAGCTTCCTTCTGTAGTGATCATTATAAAGCCATAAATATGCATCAATTTGACCTAACACTTTAACCAAGCTGGGTTGCCTGGCTCATGTGCTTACCCCCTACGTTCCCGATTGTTTGGCTAGAGGGTACAGGGAGCACCTCTGTGATTGTTACTTCCAGGTCATCCGAGTTAGTACCTCAGACTGGGTGAAGCCGAAAGCTAGGCATCTTAAGAAAACAATTGGTCGGCAACGACGGAAGGGAAAATTTTGGTCCATTAAAGACCACAAAGTTCGGGAAGATTCCCCGAACTAAATCCGTAATATTTTCCTCCCACATTGATCGAAGTTGAGGTTTCATGATCATGGTCAACATGATATCCTGGGAAAAGAAACTTATAAATGAACTATTTTTCCAAAAGATGTTTCTTGCGTTAAATAAGTAATATAACATATCTCTTCACGTACCTTTGTTTATAACACCATATGACCGGATTGCCTTGTTTGTTGTAAATCTTTGTCCATAGAAAGGCTTTATAAACTAGGACAAACACTCCTCAGCTACTGGACGAGGAGGTTGAAGTCGATGGTCGGTCAACAAAGTCTTGTACAATGCGTATCCGAGCATTAATGATGTAGAGTACTTGGATACATAGAATCATTACCCATAAATTGTGTTAAACATAACAAACTTTGTGTCAAACAAATGCCGATCCTTAATTCGACCACCTGTGCCTAAATTAAGGCTTGGGGGATACTGCATTGCGTATGCAATGCAGAAAATCCAAAGTGCAATATGGTTTCCGAGGAGATTCGATCCTTAGGTTGTTCGGCTGCACCCAGCCCGAGTCTCAGAAACTACTGCGTACCGTGTTTCCATACCTAATGTATGACGCCGAGCGAGAACTTGATCCTCAGGCCGATTTTGCATATCGACATGAGTCTCAGGGGCTACTGGGATTAGTTGTTTTATTTTAACCTTCAGGTGCATCCTGGGTTTTAGACCGACATGCACCTTGAGGGATACTGGCTATATATCTCGACATAGAATAAATTGCACCAATCGAAAACATCCACAAAGATTCAGCCCACAGTCGGGGTGGTGCACCACCTCGGAAGCAATCCGGTATAAATCTCGGGCGCAAGTGGCTAGCTCCATAAAGATTATTTCTGGCATTAAGCTAGGATAAACTCCTTCAACTTTTTCAAGACCGAGGTAGTCTATGACACCTCAGATGCAGTTTGGCGTTGGATCTTTGTTGCAAAAATACACCTGGGATACAGTTTGGCGTTGGAGTTCGGATGCAAGAGGACACCGCCCCATAGGAAACACACCAAACCTGAGGTGTGGCATACAAAATAACAAGGCATTGATAAAGGCCGAGAACTTAAAGGGGCTCCTCGGATACCCGGCGTGTGAACTCTTCGGATACACCTCTGCGATCCTCAAGATTGGAGCTCAAAAGATTTGTTGAGCCAATTTTGAAGACCAACGGCTGAAGACGAAGAACAATTTAGAAGAACCGAGGAGCGTCCCAAACTTGAAGACCGGTTCAGGGGGCTACTGATGGTGTCATAGACTAGGGGGTACTCACCACGCCGTCTCCCAACCATTGGGGTAGGTCGAGGACCCCCATGACGGTTCACTCATGGGCCAGTTAGGACAGCCCATCACGCATACAAGGGAGATTCCACAAGACTTGGCGCACAAGACAAGGACTCCTCTAAACCCTAGGCCTACGGTGCATTATATAAACCGAGGCCAGGCTAGTCATAGACAATCTCATATTCATTACTACAATCTCGTGGTAGATACATGTACTATGTACTATCCCCATATCAATACAATCAAAAGCAGGATGTAGGGTATATCTCCTTGAGAGAGCCTGAACCTGGGTAAAATCTTTTGTTCATGTCACCATCGCTCCAAGATGCCTAGCTTAGGACCCCTACTACAAGATATGCCAGATTTGACACCGACACCGGGTGAACTATGACCATCTCATGCCGACCAGGCCCTTCTCAGGGGTGACCGACGGTTCCACCACACCGTTGGGGCAGGTATGCCTCCCGGTCACCTTCGGCAAGCGCGAGAACTACCACCACGAGCTCATCGACTTTGACGTCACCCACATTGACCTCCCGTACAATGCCATCCTCGGGTACCCTGTCCTCTCCATGTTCATGGCAGCCGTTCAGCATGGCTACAATGTCCTCAAGATGTCAGGGTGCGACAGCATCATCACGGTCGCCTGTGATGAGAAGGATGCAGTCTGCTCCCTTGAGCGTTCCTACCAGGTCGCGGCAGCCGCAAACTCGGACAACGAGCGCGACGTCCTGCCTCCCGAGGACACCCGCAAGAAACTGAAGCAGCTCCTCCCGAAGAGCCGCCTTGGGGCCGGGACCTCTACCGATGGTGCCCCAAGCCTTGCGCCCGCTGCTGGGGCATCTCCCCCTCTTGCATAGGAAGGTGTGCCCGGCGCCTCCCTCATGACAGGCTTGAGGGCTTCCACCCGGGGAGCCTCAAGTCTGATCGGATCTTGGGCACAATCCGGAGGCGTGCTTCAACACGCGCCTCCGCAAGCAGGAAGCAAGGCGCGTGGCGACAGGAGAAAGAGAGTTCATCACCAACGCGATCAAGGAGCTTCAGGAGGCGCATGCCATGCGCAAGCAACACCGTCCTACGCCACCCAGAGCAGCAACCGTCCCTGGCGGCAGGCTGCGCGTTTGCGTGGACATCCCGGGCCTCTCCAGGGCCTCGTCATAGGTCCTACTCTGGCCGGCGTGTGTTGGACGCAGCGGGGGCTTCCCCTTCAGCTACATCCGCATGTCATTCGACCTCGTGAACGCAGGCGCTTCGTACCAGTGACTCATGCACACCGCCCACTCATCTCATGAGGCCCGATGACGCGCGGTTCTTTAGGAGGCCCCCGGCCCTCGCGAGCCGCTCGAGCGTCCAGAGCACTCTGGGTCATGATGGTCCAGCCTCGTCGACTTCCCTGACGCTTCGACATCGTCGGCGCTTGGTGACTTTTGGTTTGTTCAATTGAGGGTGCCCCTTGAGTTGTATTATACCCACACTGGTAGGGCCCATCCCCACAGCTGTAACATTTTGTGCATGCACTAGATGTCATGGGAATGAGCTGACAGTAGATGGTAGGGGTACGTAAGGAGAGGGCACAGTCCTAGCTATGGCGAGGGTGTACACACGGATGTATGAGTTCAGGCCCCTCTCGTGGAGGTAATAGCCCTACGTCTCAGTGCTCAGGAGCTTATGTTGTGTGGAATATAGAGATTACAATGGTTGTGAATCCTTGTGCAGGAGGGGAGGAGCGGCTTATATAGAGTTCACTGCCCCTCATAATTACCCAGCATCTAAGGGTCCGATTGTGGGGTTAAAGTCTGCTGTTACTAGTAAATATGTAATAAAAGCTATTAATGACGATTGGACTAACGTTTGCCCATTGGGCTCTTGACGGTGACTCCTGGTCTTCTGGCGTCAAGTGAGAACGAGGTCTTCCGAGTGATACGCGACTGCCGAGTGGAGGAAGAAGTCTCCAAGTGGATATCCTGTCGATTGACTTGAACATCTCATGGAATCCAGTCAGAAGTTTATGCTTGATCTTCAAGTCCTCCAATGTAGTGTCCTTAGGTATGTAGGCCTTGCCTAGGACCCTACCCTAGGTACATATCCTCGTCATTAGCCCCTGAATGGATCAGGGTTCGAGTGGTGAAATGGGGGTATCAATGCCAATCTCGAATTAGGGCATCAAATCTTCCGAATGATATTCGGGGTTTCAATGAAACTTGGGTCGACTGAACTCTGAGTATTGACGTCAATTCAGGATCAACACGTCGAATCTTCCGAATGATATTCGGGGCTTGAATGAAACTTGCGTCGATTGAATTCTTCTCCATTCGCCTGGATCCATTCAGCCTTAAAAGTGTCCGAGTGGATGTTCAATGCCTATTTTGCTCCGAGTGAACTAAAACCATCTTTGGAGGTGACGGGTCGGTCTGTCAGACCCGGATTTTGCGGGATACGAAAATTTGGGAAGCACGCGTGCGATGATGACGCCATGATCAGGGCAAGTGGAGGCATGACGCCTCAATTCTCGCACCGGTCATATCGCCACGTACTGGGCGCCGTCAACAGTTGGCGTGTGCGGTGATCTCGCGGGCCCACTGGTCAGCGAGACACTTAGCGGAGTATAAAGCTCCACCCGCCGCGATTTGCACAGTACCTCTACCCATTCTTTGTCCTTTCCTCCGCCTCCTCTGCCTCCAGCGCCCCACTGCGTTCCTTCCTGATGAGAGCTGCCGTGCCAATGACGAAGAACGCGACAGAGAAGCTAGAGCGAGCCAAGAAGGGGGCGACGAAAGTCAACGGCAAAAAGCCCTCGATCGCCCGGTTCACCGTGCCGGCGGGATGGATGCAGGGTGACTTCCTCCCTTCGGTGGTCACCCGCGAGGACATTGACGGCTTGGTTTCCGATGGGCTCGTGACAGAAGGAGCTTGGAGGCTGCCGAGGGGAGAGCGCGAGCTGGAGCCACGCGGCGGGGAGCGAGTCCTCCTCCTCTCCCATGTCGAAAGTGGTTTCTCCATGCCCCCTCATCCGTTCTTTAGAGGGTTCTTGAATTTCTTTGGCGCTCAGCTGCATCATCTCCCACCGAATACCATCGCGTACTTGTCATTCTTCGTAACTTTGTGCGAGTGCTTCCTGGGGTGTCCTCCCCACTGGGGACTCTTTAAGCACATTTTTACGGTTAGATCTCACACGGTGAAGAAAGTAGACCTATCGGATGGAAAAACCCATGTGCTGCAGCTGTGTGGGGGTTTGGGGCTTTAGAAGAGAGCACAACGTTCTTTCCCTGCCATGACTTTCCCTGAATCCGTTAGAGGCTAGCAGTCGGTTTGGTTCTATTGCAAGGACGCAACTTCACCCAACATGTCGACTGGCCTCCCCCCTACACATCCGACCGCCCAACTGCCCCCAAGTCCCTAAAGGTGACTGAAGAGGAACAGGATTAGGTGGTGACCTTGGTGGACGCCATGGTGAAATTGGTCTGGGGTGGAGTGACTGACCTGGATCTGTTGGAGACTTTTCTCAGTCGACGGATTCAGCCTCTCCAAGCTAGAGATCACACCATGTGGCATTATGCGGGCCCAGAGGACTCGACCAGGACGCATCCGGAGGAGGTTCCGCAAAAGACCGTCGAGCAGTGGCTTCGCAACATCACCGGGGCATGCAACAACCCCATGGGAGCCAAGAGGATCCTACCTTACTCAGCTGAAAACCCGTCGAAGAATCTTGTAAGTTGCACTTTGTCGACTGAAGTACTTGTATTGTCGAGTGATATACATTGAATTTTAAACTGACTTCCTTGTTGGAATTATGCAGGAATGGACAAACTTGCACTCGCCAATTCCCAATGGGAACCAACCTGAAGATGGCGTAGTGAGCGAGGGTGGCAACGTGGACGGCGACAGTCCCTCTGACTCTAAGGATGAATACGAGGACTCTGGCGAAGAGGAAGAAGTCGAGTCACCTCCCCGGCACGAAGGCCGCACCAAGTCCCGCCAGGATCCGGCATCTGTTGAGGATAGGGCTCCGGGCCCTAGTGAGAAGGACCCGAAGCGGAGTCGCCCTTCAACCGTTGAGTCGAGTGAGAGGCTGGCCAAGCAGCCCAAGCAAATCATGACTAAACCTCGCAAGCTCTGCCTCGCATGAGGATGGCTGTACCTGTCGTCTCCATGTAAGTATTTATTTTTGAATTCTTTCTGTCGACTGTGACCTTGAGTTGTAGCTAACCGAGTGTTGTTCGATCCGTCAGAGCTGCTACGTCTGTAACCTCGCCTCATCGAGACGGAGGGGAGGTGATGGACATTGACACTGCTGACGCTGCCACTTCTCATAGAGGTTAATAAGTTCTTGATTCATCCGAATGGGATTTGTCACTTGCAAAAGTTAACACTGTCGGTTGATGTTGCAAAGATCATCCAGCCGGAAGACGACGAGGAACACCTAGACACTTTGCGCACCCGCACCCCAAGAGCTTCATCAGTGCAGACGCTTCAGCGTTTGACTGCAGAGTCCTCCGAGGGGATAGGTGACTCAACACAAATCAGAGTTGAACCTGCAGTACCTCTGTCGAATGCCCCTCCAGCTGTCTCGACCATCGTGACATCGACTCCAATCGGACCTGCTCAGACGCTTCAGCTGCCCCAGCAACTACGCCGATCCCGCCTATGACGGATTTCTCTCTGCATCGCGTCCCAGAAGATCAGACCGGAGCTGCGAAGGAGGCTATGATCCAGTCAGAGGAGATAATGTTGCGAACCAAGGAGGCGTACGAGGCCAGCAAGCTGGCTTACGATGTCAGCGCAGCCCTCCGCACCAATGTCCGAGTAAGTTCAATTGTAAGTACATTTCTGATTGAATTCCTGTCTTTTCTTGACTATACACCCAGTGGGTGCTTATTGTCCACTCGTACAATGTTTGAAATTTCTCCACTCGAATAGGTCGGGTCGTAGTCGAGTAGGATTTGGGTCGATACTACACGTGGTACTGGAGTCACTCGACATGTCGAGTGCAATATTTTTTCTGACGAGTTACTCGATGGATCGAGAGTTAACCGTCTCAATGGGGGCACTCTGAGTGCACCCACTGGGTGTAGTCCCCGAGACCACTATCGAGTGCTTGCATTGGTAGGGGTCTTAGAGCTTGTCGTATTCTTGATACGTTCACCTTTGGTCACACCACTCTGTAGTTACGCTGTAGGTTTCATGGACATCATTGATAAACCATGATATGACGCTACATAAGGATAGACTGCACTTCTCAGAGTGATGGATATTCCAATGATGGATGTTTCTGCCACTCGACTGATCGAGAATTGACAGATCCAGTGGGGGCACGCTAAGTGCACCCACTGGGTGTAGTCCTCGAGGCTACTGTTAATCATAGACGATAAGCAGTAGTCTTGAAAACTTGTCGTACACGGAGTACCGGAGTCACTCGACATGTCGAGTGCATTTTTTTTCTGACGAGTTACTCGACAGGTCGAGTGTTAACTATCTCAATGGGGGCACTCTAAGTGCACCCATTGGGTGTAGTCCCCGAGACCGCTGTCGAGTGCTTGCACTGGTAGGGGTCTTAATAGAGACAACTTTGAATTTGTTTACGATGCACGGAGCGCCAGGGCCGCTCGACATGTCGAGTGGACTTTTTGCTTGAATTCTTCTTCCCCTAGACATGGGCTTCATGGACATCATAGGTCAACCAATATACGACGTTGTTCCAAGGTTGTAAGACAGTCATTCGACGGTGCTCATAGACCAGTCGACTATCCTTTGCATTACTTGCCGATTGAATCTCTTTCTTTTGTTGGTTTCAGAGGGCTTGTGAACTTGGGATGTAGTACAAGGATCTAGAGGATGAAAGGAACTAGCTGCATGTGGATCTGGAAGCCTCCAACAATGCTCTGGAGCGAGCGCGTGTTGAGCTGAGGTCACTAGGAGGTACTTACTGTTGACTTTTTGCATTCTCATCTTCACTTTTCATGTTTTGAACCGAGTGCCCACACTCGAATAGACGTGCGCAATGAAAACTGTCAACTCCAAGCGCGACTCAACATTGTTGTTTCTTTAGATTCCATGAAGAAGGCACTGTAGGAGAAGGACAAAACACTCGCCCACGCCCAACGGGTGGCCAGGGACAAGACCAAAGCTGCAGATCGGAAGCTAGCGGCCCGCCAAGAAGCTGGAGGAGGAGAACACAAAGCTGAAGAAGGAGCGCGTTGACCTCGTCAAAAGGGCCGAGAAGCTGAACAAAAGGAGCAACGGCCTGGAGAAGCACTCGGACGAATTCTCGAGGAAGATGTATATCCTGCTCGATGGTGAATGTTTCTTGTCGACTGAAGTTTGTAAAATCATTGAAGGTCGTATCTCACCGATTCCCCTCCCATTCCAACTCTTCAACAGAATTCTGTCAAGACTTCGAGAAGGAGACAGAGGAGGTTGAGCCCAATCTGGATCCCACTAAGTCACCTGTCATAGACGTAGTGGCCATGAACATGCTCACACTCAATTTCCGGCTCCAGGGCGTCCAGGCATATCTTGTCCGACTGAAATCTACACTGGAGAAAATTGACAAGGAGCTATGGCCTGAGGACACCCTTCAGCTCGAACTCAACTCGATGATGGCTCACCTAAACGAACTTCCAAGTCGAGTGCAGGCTTAGAAGAAATCAGCTGCTCACTGTGGGGCCGACATGGCATTATCACAAGTCAGGGTCCATTGCAGGGACGTGAGGGAAGAGAAGTTGAAGGAGCTACGGGTGGTTAATACGAAGAAACTCTAGTTTGAGGACTTCATGGAAACCTTCATTGAAGTAGCCACCAGAATCGCTGACGGTATCGAGTTGGACACTTTTGTCGAGCCAGCCAGCCCGTCAGATGCTTAAAAAACTTGGTCTTTGGAAGAAAAACTTTTATTCGCCTCGGTATGCCGAGTGGAATTGTATCCTTTAAAACTTCATTCAGGCCTTAGGCCTAAGCACATTTGCTTCTTTACGAAACGTTTATCTGCGATTTAACCTTTGGATTTTATTCGTATTTGGCTTTCAATCATCTATTCGACTGAGTTTATTTTTAGGCTTAGGCAACAACATGTTGCAGCTAAGCCCCCGAGTGTGAGGACTGCTCACCACTCGACATGGTTTTTAACTTAGGCGAAACATGTTCATAGCTAAGCCCTCGAGTGTGAGGATTGCTCACCACTAGACAAGGTTTTTAACTTAGGCGAAACGTGTTCGTAGCTAAGCCCCCGAGTGTGAGGATTGCTCATCACTCGGAGTAGTTTAGAACCTAGGCGAAACGTGTTCGCAGCTAAGCCCCCGAGTGTGAGGATTGCTCACCACTCGACATGTTTTTTAACTTAGGCGAAACGTGTTCGCAGCTAAGCCCCCGAGTGTGAGGATTGCTCATCACTCGGAGTAGTTTAGAACTTAGGCGAATGTCGATTCGCAGCTAAGCTGTCGAGTGAATGGACTGTTATCCACCCGACAAGGTTTTTAACTTAGGCGAAATATGTTCACAGCTAAGCCCCCGAGTGTGAGGATTTCTCATCACTCGGAGTATCTTTAAACCTAAGCGAAGACGGATTCGCAAATAGGCCGTCAAGTGAATGGACTGCTATCTACCCGACAGGGTTTTGAACTTAGGCGAAAGCATGTTCGCAGCTAAGCCCCCGAGTGTGAGGATTGGTCATCACTTGGAGTATTCCCAAGAATGTAACTGTACGATTGGAACCGACAATATATATTACAGAAATGTGAATTGCATTGATGAAGTATTCTTATTACATCGGAGGATTCTTCTGTCTGAAGTATAAAAACGCCGGAGCAGATCTGCATTCTAGGCTCGTGGCTCGTCCATCCACTTCATGAGATTGTACAGATGATAGGCTCCGTCGTTTAGCACCTTAGTGATGACGAAAGGACCTTCCCATGCAGGAGCATGCTTGTGAGGTCGGTGTTGATTCACTCGAAGCACCAGGTCTTCCTCATGAAACGACCTACTCTTGACATTCTTCACATGAAAGCGTCGCAGGTCCTGCTGATAGGCAGTAGTCCGGATCAGAGCCATTTCTCATTCCTCCTCCAGAAGATCTACACCGTCCTGTCTGGCATGTTCAGCTTCAGCCTCAGAATACAGCTCCATTCGAGGAGAATTGTGGAACAAGTCACTCGGCAATATGGCTTCAGCACCATAGACCAAGAGGAAAGGAGTCCGTCCAGTTGACCGATTTGGAGTAGTTCTCAGGCCCCATAACACAGACGGCAGCTCAGTTACCTAGGCACCAGAGGCATGATCCAGGTCGTGCATGAGATGAGGCATAACACCTTGCAAGATGAGGCCATTGGCTTGCTCGACTTGCCCATTGGTTTGTGGGTGAGCGATAGATGCATAATCTACCCGAGTGCCCTGGGAGTTGCAGAAGTTCCTGAATTCTTCTGAGTAAAAAATAGTGCCATTGTTTGTGATGATGTTGTGTGGAATGCCGTATCGATAAATTATCTCCCTCATGAATGTGACCACCATGCGGGAGTTCAACTTCTTGATTGGCTTGGCTTCTATACACTTGGTGATTTTGTTGACTGCTACTAGTAAGTGAGTGAATCCTCCTTTTCTGGGTCGAAAGGGGCCAACCATGTCGAGTCCCCAAACAGCAAACGGCCAGGCAAGAGGAATTGTCTTCAGAGCAGATGTCGACTTGTGTGACAAGTTTGCATAGAAATGGTAACCATCACAATGATCAACGCTGTCTTTAGCCATCTCATTAGCTCGTGGCCAGTAAAAACCAGCTCGGTATGCTTTAGCAACAATCGTCCTTGAGAACGCATGGTGGCCGCAAGTTCCTGAGTGAATCTCGTCTAGAACCATTCGGCCTTCCTCGGGGGAAATGCAGCATTGTGTAACACCAGTCGCACTCTCTCTGAACAGCTGATCTCCCATCACAGTGAAAGCCTTGGACCTGCGCATAATCTGCCGAGCCTCTCTTTCATCTTTAGGGAGCTCTTGTCTAAGGATATAGGCAATGTAAGGCATAGTCCAATCGTGAGTGATAACCAGAATCTCCATGACCAGGTCAATCACTGCAGGGACATCGACTTCTGTCGGGTCAGTGGAACTCAAAGCTTGTGGGGGCTCTTCAGTGAAAGGATCTTCTTGAGCCGAAGGAGTGTGCAAGTGCTCCAAGAACACACCGTAGGGGATAGGCCGTAGAGTGGAACAAATCTTGGATAGCTCATCGGTCGCCTGATTTTTCAGTCGGGGAACATGATGAAGTTCCAGGCCTTCAAATTTCTTCTCCAACTTTTGGACTACATTGCAGTATCCAGTCATAGCGGGGTTTCGAACATACCACTCTTTCATCACTTGATTCACCACCAGATCTGAGTCGCCATAAACCATCAGGCGCTTGACACCAAGTGAGATAGCCATGCGCAACCCATACAAAAGTGTTGGAAATATGCCCTAGAGGCAATAATAAATTGGTTATTATCATATTTCCTTGTTCATGATAATCGTTTATTATCCATGCTATAATTGTGTTGATCGGAAACTCAGATACATGTGTGGATACATAGAAAACACCATGTCCCTAGTATGCCTCTAATAGACTAGCTCGTTGATCAAAGATGGCTATGATTTCCTAGTCATGGACATGAGATGTCATTTGGTAACGGGATCATATCATTAGGAGAATGATGTGATGGACAAGACCCAAACTACAAACATAGCATATGATCGTGTGAGTTTATTGCTACTATTTTCTGCATGTCAAGTATATGTTCCTATGACCATGAGATCATCATGCAACTCATAGACACCGGAGGTGTACCTTGTGTGTATCAAACGTCGCAACGTAACTGGGTGACTATAAAGGTGCTCTACAGGTATGTCCGAGGGTGTCTGTTGGGTTGGCATGGATCAAGACTGGGATTTGTTACTCCGTGTGATGGAGAGGTATCTCAGGGCCCACTGGGTAATACAACATCACAATAAGCCTTGCAAGCAATGTGACTAAGTGTTAGTCAAGGGATCTTGTATTATGGAACGAGTAAAGAGACTTGCCGATAACGAGGTTGAACTAGGTATGGAGATACCGACGGTCGAATCTTGGGCAAGTAACATACCGAAGAACAAAGGGAACATCATACGGGATTAACTGAATCCTTAACATAGAGGTTCGACCGTTGAAGATCTTCGGAGAATATGTGGGAAACAACATGGACATCTAGGTCTCGCTATTGGTTATTGACTGTAGAGGTGTCTCAGTCATGTCTACATAGTTCTCGAACCCGCAGGGTCTGCACACTTATGGTTTGGTGACATTTCGGTAGTATAGAGTTATGTATGGTGGTGACCGAAGGTTGTTCAGAGTCCCGGATGAGATCACAGAAGTCATGAGGAGCTTCGGAATGGTCCGGAGGTAAAGATTGATATATAGCAAGTCCTATTTTGGTCGCCGAAAAAGTTTCGGCCTCATTGGTAGTGTACCGGGAGTGCGGGTAGTGTACCGGGAGACCATTGGGAGGGGTATTTCGACCCAAGTGGCTACATGGGATGTGGGAGAGTGAATATCAGCCCTTAGTGGGCTGGTGGAAGTCCCACACAAGGCCCATGCATCTGGGATAGAAAACCCAAAGAGAAAAGGTGGAACAATAGGCAAAATAGGGAGGAATCCTAGTCCTACTAGGATTGGAGGAGGAGTCCTCCTCTCCTCCTTCATTTGGCTGAACCAAGGGCTGGTCCCTTGAGGGCCAAGCCTTCTCCTCTCTTCCTCCTATATATACTAGACGTTTTAGGGTTTTTGGCACAGATTTTTCAGCCACGTGCTACCCTATCCTCTGGTGCATAGTTTCTCCTCTAGATCGGTTTTCTGCAGTGCTTAGGCAAAGCCCTGCCAGAATTGCTCCACCACTATCGCCACAACGCCGTCGCGCTGCCGGAGAACTCATCTACCTCTCCACTCCCTCTTGATGGATCGAGAAGGTGGAGATCGTCATCGAGCTGTACGTGTGCTGAACGCGGATGTGTCGTCCGTTCGCCGCTAGATCGTAAGGACCGTGATCAAGATCGTGAGACGGATCGTGATGAGATCGCGGGACGGATCGTGATGAGTTCACGGGACGGATCGTGATTGGATCGCGGGATGGATCGTGATGAGATCGTGGGACGCTCGGCGATTTGGATCGCAAAGACATTCGACTACACCAACTGCGTTTCTTAACGCTTCCCGCTTAGCGATCTACAAGGGTATGTAGATCCACTCTCCCTCTCATAGATGCTCATCACCACGGATAGATCTTGCATGTGTGTAGGAAATTTTTTGTTTCCCATTGAACGTTCCCCAATAGTGGCATCATGAGCTAGGTCTATGTGTACATGAGATCTCGAGTAGAACACAAAGAGTTTGTGGGCGTTGATGCTTAGATTGCTTCCTCCCTTGGTCGTGTTTTGGTTCAGCGGTATTGTGGGATGAAGCGGCCCAGACCAACATTACTCATACGCTTACGAGAGACCGGTTCCATCAATCGCAACTTGTTGCAAAAGATGGCTGGAGGGTGCTAGTTTCTCCTACTTTAGTTGGACCGGATTCGACAAAGGCGGTCCTTGAGAAGGTTGAAAAGCAATTTATGTATCATCGTTGTGGTTTTGCGTAGGTGAGAATTGTTCTTACTAGATACCCGTAGAAGCCACGTAAAACAGGTAACAACAATTAGAGGACGTCTAACTTGTTTTTGCAGGGTATGTTGTGATGTGATATGGCCAATTACATGATGAGATATATGTGATGTATGAGATGATCATCTATTGTATAGAATATCACGACTTGCATGTCGATGAGTATAGCAACCGGCAGGAGCCATAGGGTTGTATTTAATTATTGTATGACCTACGTGTCAATCATTAAGCGCTATGTAATGTTGTACTTTATCGCTAAATGGTAGCAATAGTAGTAGAAGCATGGTGGGCGCGACAACTCCGATGGCGACACGTTGATGGAGATGAAGATGATGGAGATCATGGTGTCATGCCGGTGACGATGGAGATCATGCCAGTGCTTTCAAGATGGAGATCAAAAGCACAAGTTCATGGCCATATCATGTCACTTATGATTTGCATGTGATGTTAATCCTTTTATGCACCTTGTTTTGCTTAGGACTACGGTAGCTTTATAAGGTGATCCCTCACTTAATTTCAAGATAAATTGTGTTCTCTCCGAGTGTGCACTGTTGCGAAAGTTCGTCGTGTCGAGACACCACGTGATGATCGGGTGTGATAGACTCTATGTTCACATACAACGGGTGCAAGCCAGTGTTGCACATGCAGAACACTCGGGTTAAACTTGACGAGCCTAGCATGGACAAACATGGCCTCGGAACAGAAGAGACCGAAAGGTCGAACATGAGTCATATAGTAGATATGATCAACATGATGATGTTCACCATTGAAACCACCTCAACTCATGTGATGATCGGACTTGAGTTGGTGAATTTGGATCATGCATCACTCGAATGACCGGAGGGATGTAAATTTGAGTGGGAGTTCTTCATTAATGTGATTAACTGAACTCATTGTCATGAACATAGTCAGTTGTGTGTTTCCAAATTATGTTGTAGATTACTTGCTCGCATTGTAGCTCCCTTGAATTTTTATATGTTCCTAGAGAAATAGAGTTGAAAGATGATGGTAGCAATATTGCGAACTGTGTCCATGATCTGAGTATTGTCCTCATTCTGAACAGAAGGCTTATGTCCTTAATGCACCGCTTGGTGCGCCAACCCCTCTAGCATCGTATATACATGTTGTGAACATCTGACAGGCACGTTCTGATGACTACTTGATAGTTTAGTGCGTCATGCATTACGACTTAGAGTTGAGGCTCCGAAACGTTTTGAACATCACGGAACATATGAGATGTTCTAAAAGCTGAAATTATGATCTTAGGCTCGTGCTCGTGTTGCGAGATATGAGATCTCCAACAAGATTCTTTGCCTGCAAGATGAAATAGAATAGCTCAATCGTTGAGCATGTGCTCAGATTGTCTGGGTGCTACAATCGCTTGAATCGAGTGGGAGTTGATCTTCTAGATAAGATAGTGATTGATATATTTCTCCAAGTCACAGTCACTAAGCTACTAGAACTTGGTGATGAACTATAAAATGCCAGGGATAGAAATAATGATCCCTATGTTTGACACCGCGAAGGTAGAAATCAAGAAGGAGCGTCAAGTGTTGATGGTTAGTAAAACCACTTGTTTCAAGAAGGGCAAGGGCAAGGAGGGAAACTTCATGGATGGCAAGTCAGTTGCTGCTCCACTGAAGCAACCCAAAGTTGAACCCAAACCCGAGACTAAGTGCTTCGATTATGAGGAGAGCGGTCGCTGAAGTGGAACAACCCTAGATACTTGGTAGATAAGAAGGCTGACAACATCGACAGAAGTATATTTGATATACGTGTTATTGATGTGTACCTTGCTAGTACTCCTAGTAGCACCTGGGTATTGGATACCGGTTCGGTTGCTAAATGTTAGTAACTCGAAATAAAAGCTACAGAATAAACGGAGAACTAGCTAAGGGTGAGGTGACAATGTGTGTTGGAAATGTTTCCAAGGTTGATGTGATCAACATCGCATGCTCTCTCTACCTTCAGGATTAGTGACGAACCTAAATAAATGTTATTTGGTGTTTTGCGTTGAGCATGAACGTGATTAGATCGTGTTTATTGCAACACGGTTATTCATTTAAGTTAGAGAATAATGGTTATTCTGTTTACATGAGTAACACCTTCAATGGTCATGCACCCAGTGAGAATGGTTTGTTGAATCTTGATCATAGTAATACACATGTTCATAACATTGATGCCAAAAAATAAAAAGTTAATAATGATAGTACCACATACTTGTGGCACTGCCGCTAAATGTCATATTGGTATAAATCGCATGAAGAAAGTCCATGCTGATGGATCTTTGGACTCATTCGATTTTGAATCGGTTGAGACATGCGGACCATGCCTCTTGGACAAGATGACTAAAACCTTGTTTTCCGGAATGGGCAATTGATTTAGTGGAAATGATACATGTTGATGTATACGGTCCAATGAGTGTTGTAGCATGAAGTGGATTCGTTATTTTATTGCCTTCACTGATGATTTGAGTATATATGAGTATATTTACTTAATGAAACACAAGTCTGAATGGTTTGAAAAGTTCAAGCAAATTCAGAGTGAAGTTTAAGATTATCATGACAAGAAGATAAAATGTCTGCGATATGATCATGGAGATGAATATCTGAGTTACGAGTTTGGCATACAACTTTAGACAATGTAAAAATTGTTTCACAACTCACACCACCTAGAACACCATTGTGTGATGGTGTGTCCGAATATCATAGTCGTGCTCTATTGGATGTGGTGCATCCTATGATGTCTCTTATCGTTTTGCTACTATAGTTTTGGGGTTATGCGTTAGAGGCAACTACATTCACTTTAAATAGGGCACCATCTAAATCCATTGAGATGACACCGCGTCAATTATGGTTTGATAGAAACCTAAGCTGTCATTTCTTATTGTTTGGGGCTGCGACACTTGTGTGGAAAAAATGTTTTCACCTAATGAGCTCGAACCCAAAGCGGACAAATGCATCTTCATAGAATACCCTAAGAACAGTTGGGTGAACCTTCTATCTCAAACCCAAGCATAAAGTGTTTGTTGCTAAAACTGGGTCCTTTCTCGAGAAAAAGTTTCTCTCGAAAGAATTGAGTGGGTGGAATATGGAACTTGATGAGGTTGTTGAACCTTTGCTACAACCAGAGAGTAGCGCAGTGTAGAAAGATGTTTCTGTGGAACCTACATCAGTTGAAGAGGAAGTAAATGATGATGATCATGAAGCTTCGAATCAAGTTACTATCGAACCTCGTAGGTCGACAAGGATGTGTACTGCTCCTGAGCAGTACGACAACCCTGTTGGAGGTCATGTTGTTGGACAACGATGAACCTATGAGATATGGAGAAGCAATGATGGGCCCGGATTCCGACAAATGGTTAGAGGCCATGAAATCCGAGAAAGGATCCATGTATGAAAACCAAGTATAAACTTTGGTAGACTTGCTCGTTGGACGACAGGTCATCGAGTACAAATGGATCTTTGAGATGAAGACAGACACTGATGGTGAATGTCACCATTTATAAAGCTTGACTTGTCACAACGAAGTTTCTGACAAGTTCAAGGAGTTGACTGCGATGAGACTTTCTCACTCGTAGTGATGCTAAAGTCTGTTGGAATTATATTAGCAGTTGCTGCATTTTTCAATTATGAAATTTGGCAGATGGATGACAAAACATCGTTTCCTTAATAGTTTACTTGAGGAAAGGTTATATGTGATACAACCAGAAGGTTTTGTCAGTCCTAAGGATGCTAGAAGGTATGCGAGCTCCAGCAATCCATCTAAGGGCTGGAAGAAGCATCTCGGAGGTGGAATATACACTTTGATGAGGTGATCAAAGTTTTGTAGTTTATACATGTTGGGAGACGTAGTAGTAAATCAAAAAAATTCCTACGATCACCAAGATCTATCCATGGAGAAACCAGCAATGAGTGGGGAGAGATTGCATCTTCATACCTTTTAAGATCGCTAAGCGAAAGCGTTACAAGAACGCGGTTGGTGGAGTCGTACTCGCAGCGATTCAGATCGCGGTGGATTCCGATCTTAGCGCCAAACAACGGCGCCTCCGCGTTCAACACACGTGCAGCCCGATGACGTCTCCTACGCCTTGATCCATCAACGAGGAAGGAGAGGTTGAGGGAGAGCTCCGGCAGCACGACGGCGTGGTGACGGTGGAGCTACGTGGACTCCGGCAGTGCTTCGCCAAGCGTTACGGAGAACGAGGAAGAGGAAGGGTAGGGCTGCACCGAGAGAGAGAGAGAGAGAGAAGTCGTGTCTCAAATCAGCCCAAACCCTTGCATATATATAGGAGGAGGGAGAGGGAGGTCTGCCTTGGCCCCTCCTCCAAGGAGGAGAGGTTCAGCCGAAGGTGGGGAAGAGTCCACCTCCCATAAGGGAGGTGGATCTCCTCCTTTTAAATCCTTTTGCACTTTATCTCTTTATCCCAACCGCATGGGCCTTTCTAGAAGGTCTTGGCCATCCCAATAAGGGCTGGCACACCTCCTCTAAGGTCCCACAAAGTCCTATGGTCGTTACACCCCTCCCGGGGTCCTCCGGCACCCTCCCGGCACTCCCGGTACACTACCGATGAGCCCGAAAACTTTCCGGTGACCAAAACTGGACTTCCTATATATCAATCTTTACCTACGGACCATTCAGGAGCTCCTCATGATGTCTGGGATCTCATACGGGACTCCGAACAACCTTCGGTAATCACGTATACCATTTCCCTATAACCCTAGCGTCATCAAACCTTAAGTGTGTAGACCCTACGGGTTCGGGAGACACGTAGACATGACCGAGACACCTCTCCAGTCAATAACAAACAGTGGGATTTGGATACCCATGTTGGCTCCCACATGCTCCACGATGATCTCATCTGATGAACCACGATGTCGGGGATTCAATCAATTCCGTACACAATTCCCTTTGTCTATCGGTATGATACTTGCCCGAGATTCGATCGCCGGTATCTCTATACCTTGTTCAATCTCGTTACCAGCAAGTCTCTTTACTCGTTCCGTAATACATCATCCCGTGACTAACTCCTTAGTCACATTGAGCTCATTATGATCATGTCTTATCGAGTGGGCCCAGAGATACCTCTCCGTCACACGGAGTGACAAATCCCAGTCTCGATTCATGCCAACCCAATAGACACTTTCGGAGATACCCGTAGTGCACCTTTATAGCCACCCAGTTACGTTGTGACGTTTGGCACACCCAAAGCATTCCTATGGTATCCGAGAGTTGCGCAATCTCATGGTCTAAGGAAACGATACTTGACATTGAAAAGCTTTAGCAAACGAACTACACGATCTTGTGCTATGCTTAGGATTGGGTCTTGTCCATCACATCATTCTCCTAATGATGTGATCCCGTTATCAACGACATCCAATGCCCATGGTCATGAAACCGTCACCATCTATTGATCAACGATCTAGTCAATTAGAGGCTCACTAGGGACATGTTGTGGTCTATGTATTCACACATGTATTACGGTTTCCGGTTAACACAATTATAGCATGAACAATAGACAATTATCATGAACAAGGAAATATAGTAATAACCATTTTATTATTGCCTCTAGGGCATATTTCCAATAGTCTCCCACTTGCACTAGAGTCAATAATCTAGTTACATTGTGATGAATCGAACACCCATAGCAATCTGGTGTTGATCATGTTTTGCTCGTGAGAGAGGTTTAGTCAACGGATCAACGACATTCAGATCCATATGCACTTTACGAATATCTATATCTCCCTCCTGAATGTAATCACGGATGGAGTTGAAGCGGCGCTTGATGTGTCTTGTCTTCCTGTGAAACCTGGGCTCCTTCGCAAGGGCAATAGCTCCAGTGTTGTCACAGAATAGAGTCATTGGGCCCGACACACTTGGAATTACTCCTAGGTCGGTGATGAACTCCTTCATCCAGACTCCTTCCTTTGCTGCTTCCGAAGCAGCTATGTACTCCGCTTCACATGTAGATGCTGCCACGACGCTTTGCTTGCTACTGCACCAGCTGACTGCCCCTCCGTTCAAAACATACACGTATCTGGTTTGCGACTTGGAGTTGTCCAGATCTGTGTCGAAGCTAGCATCGACGTAACCCTTTACGACGAGCTCTTCGGCACCTCCATATATGAGAAACATGTGCTTTGTCCTTTTTAGGTACTTTAGGATCACTTTGGTACCTCCCCATCAAGCTTATGGCAAGGTTCACATCAGGTCTGGTACACAGCATGGCATACGTAATAGAGCCTATGGCTGACGCATAGGGGATGACACTCATCTCTTCTCTATCCTTTTCCATGGTCGGGCATTGAGTCGTACTCAATCTCACACCTTGTAACATAGGCAAGAACCCCTTCTTGGACTGATCCATATTGAACTTCTTCAATATCTTTTCAAGGTATGTGCTTTGTGAAAGACCTATGAGGCATCTCGATCTATCTCTATAGATCTTAATACCTAATATGTAAGCAGCTTATCCAAGGTCCTTCATTGAAAAACACTTATTCAAGTAGGCCTTTACACTTTCCAAGAGTTCTATATCATTTCCCATTATCAGTATGTCATCCACATATAATATGAGAAATACTACAGAGCTCCCACTCACTTTCTTGTAAATAAAGGGTTCTCCATAAACCTGTACAAATCCAAACGCTTTAATCACTTCATTAAAGCGAATGTTCTAGCTCCGAGATGCTTGCACCAGCCCATAGATGGAGCGCTAGAGCTTGCATACCTTGTTAGCATCTTTAGGATCGACAAAACCTTCCGGCTGCATCATATACAGTTCTTCCTTGAGGAAGCCATTAAGGAATGCCGTTTTGACGTCCATTTGCCAGATCTCATAATCATAAAATGCGGCAATTGCTAACATGATTCGGACAGACTTCAGCATCACTACGGGTGAGAGAGTCTCATCGTAGTCAACTCCTTGAACTTGTCGATAACCCTTAGCCACAAGCCGAGCCTTATAGATGGTCACATTACCATCTGCATCAGTCTTCTTCTTAAAGATCCATTTATTTTCAATGGCTCGCTTATCAACAGGCAAGTCCACCAAAGTCCACACTTTGTTCTCATGGATGGATCCTATCTCGGATTTCATGGCTTCAAGCCATTTGTTGGAATCCAGGCCCACCATTGCTTCTTCATAGTTCGAAGGTTCACCGTTGTCTAACAACATGATCTCTAGGACAGGGTTGTTGTACCACTCTGGTGCGAAACGTGTCCTAGTGGACCTTCGACGTTCAATAGTAACTTGATCTGAAGTTTCATGATCATCATCATTAACTTCCTCTCCAGCTGGTGTAGGCTCCATAGAAACAACTTCCTGTGCTGCGCTACTCTCCGGTTCGAGTGGAGGTATAATTACCTCATCAAGTTCTATTTTCCTCCCACTTACTTCTTTCGAGAGAAACTCTTTCTCGAGAAAGGATCCATTCTTGGCAACAAAGAGTTTGCCCTTGGATCGTAGGTAGAAGGTATACCCAATAGTCTCTTTGGGATATCCTATGAAGACGCACTTTTCCGCTTTGGGTTCGAGCTTCCCAGGTTGAAGTTTCTTCACATAAGCGTCGCATCCCCAAACTTTTAGAAACGACAGCTTAGGTTTGTTTCCAAACCATAATTCATATGGTGTCGTCTCAACGGATTTTGACGGTGCCCTATTTAAAGTGAATGCAGAAGTCTCTAATGCATATCCCCAAAATGATAGCGGTAAGTCGGTAAGAGACATCATAGATCGTACCATATCTAATAGAGTGCGATTACGACATTCAGACACACCATTTTGCTGAGGTGTGCCAGGCGGCGTGAGTTGTGAAACAATTCCACATTTCCTTAGGTGCGTGCCAAACTTGTGACTTAAATATTCTCCGCCACGATCAGATCATAGGCATTGTATTTTCCTATCACGTTGATTCTCTACCTCACTCTGAAATTCCTTCAACCTTTCAAAAGTTTCAGACTTATGTTTCATCAAGTAGACATACCCATATCTACTCAAGTCATCAGTGAGGGTGAGAACATAACGGTAGCCACCACGAGCCTCGACACTCATTGGACCGCATACATCGTTATGTATTATTTCCAACAAGTCAGTTGCTTGCTCCATTGTTCCGGAGAACGGAGTCTTGGTCCCATGAGGCATGGTTCGCACGTATCAAATGATTCGAAATCAAGAGACTCCAAAAGTCCATCAGTATGGAGCTTCTTCATGCGTTTGACACCAATATGACCAAGATGGCAGTGCCACATGTAAGTGGGACTATCGTTATCAACCTTACACTTTTTGGTACTCACACTATGGACATGTGTAACATCATGTTTGAGATTCATCAAAAATGAACCATTGACCAGCGGGGCATGACCATAAAACATTTCTCTCATATAAATAGAACAACCATTATTCTCAGATTTAAATGAGTAGCCATCTCGCATCAAGCGAGATCGAGATACAATGTTCATGCTCAAAGCTGGTACTAAATAACAATTATTAAGGTTTAACACTAATCCCGAAGGTAGATGTAGAGGTAGCATGCCGAGAGCGATCACATCGACCTTAGAACCATTCCCGACGTGCATCGTCACCTCGTCCTTTGCCAGCCTCCGCTTATTCCGCAGCTCCTGCTTGGAGTTACAAATGTGAGCAACTGCACCTGTATCAAATACCCAGGAGCTACTATGAGCACTGGTTAGGTACACATCAATAACAAGTATATCACATATACCTTTAATGTTGCCGTCCTTCTTATCCGCTAAGTACTTGGGGTAGTTCCGCTTCCAGTGACCGGTACCCTTGCAATAAAAGCACTCAGTCTCAGGCTTGGGTCCATTCTTGTTCTTCTTCTTCCCGGCAACTTGCTTACCGGGCGCGGCAAGCTTTGCCGTCCTTCTTGAAGTTCTTCTTACCCTTGCCTTTCTTGAAACTAGTGATCTTATTTACCATAAACACTTGATGCTCCTTTTTTGATCTCGACCTCTGCTGATTTCAGCATCGAGTACAACTCAAAAATGGACTTCTCCATCCCTTGCATGTTGTAGTTCATCACAAAGCGCTTGTAGCTAGGTGAAAGCGACTGGAGGATTCTGTCAATGACCGAGTCATCCGGGAGATTAACTCCCAGCTGAGTCAAGCGGTTGTGTAGCCCAGACATCTTGAGGATGTGCTCACTGACAGAACTATTCTCCTCCATCTTACAACAGAAGAACTTGTCAGAGACGTCATATATCTCGACCCAGGCATGAGCTTGGAAAACCAGTTTCAGCTCTTGGAACATCTCATATGCTCTGTGTTGCTCAAAACGCTTTTGGAGCCCCGGTTCTAAACTGGAAAGCATGCCGCACTGAACAAGGGAGTAATCATTGTAGCGAGAATGCCAAGCGTTTGCAACGTCTTGCTCTGCTGGGAGAAGGGGTGGGTCACCTAGTGGTGCATCAAGGACATACAATTTCTTGGAAGCTATGAGGATGATCCTCAAGCCACGAACCCAGTCCGCATAGTTGCTTTCATCATCTTTCAGCTTGGTTTTCTCTAGGAACGCGATGAAGTTTAGGGTGACATTCGCGTTGGCCATTGGATCTACAATATAGATTGTAAAGACAATTTTAAGACTAAGTTCATGATAATTAAGTTCACATAATCAAATTATTTAATGAACTCCCACTTAGATAGACATCTCTCTAGTCATCCAAGTGACACATGATCCATGTCAACTAGCCCATGTCCGATCATCACGTGAGACGGACTAGTCATCCATGGTGAACATCTCCATGTTGATCGTATCTTCTATACGACTCATGTTCGACTGTTCAGTCTTCCGTGTTCCGAGGCCATGTCTGTACATGCTAGGCTCGTCGAGTCAACCTAAGTGTATCGCATGTGTAAATCTGGCTTACACCCGTTGTATGCGAACGTTAGAGCCTATCACACCCGATCATCACGTGGTGCTTCGGAACAACGATCCTTAGCAACAGTGCACAGTTAGGGTGAACACTTTTCTTGAAATTTTATTGAGAGATCATCTTATTTACTACCGTCGTTCTAAGCAAATAAGATGTAAACATGATAAACATCACATGCAATTAATATAGTGACACGATATGTCCAATATCATCTTGCTCCTTTGATCTCCATCTTCAGGGCACCATGATCATCACTGTCACCGGCACGACACCATGATCTCCATCATCATGATCTCCATCATTGTGTCTTCATGAAGTTGTCTCGCCAAATATTAGTTCTACTACTATGGCTAATGTTTAGCAATAAAGTAAAGTAATTACATGGCGTTTATGATTGACACGTAGGTCATACAATAAAATAAGCCAACTCCTATGGCTCCTGCCGGTTGTCCTACTCATCGACATGCAAGTCGTGAAACCTATTACAAGAACATGATCAATCTCATACATCACAATGCATCACATCACATTCTTTGGCCATATCACATCACAAGGCATATGCTGCAAAAACAAGTTAGACGTCCTCTAATTTGTAGTTGCAAGTTTTTACGTGGCTGCTATAGGTTTCTAGCAAGAACATTTCTTACCTACGCTAAAACCACAACGTGATATGCCAATTGCTATTTACCCTTCATAAGAACCCTTTTCATCGAATCCAATCCGACTAAGGTGGGAGAGACAGACACCCGCTAGCCACCTTATGCAACAAGTGCATGTCAGGCGGTGGAACCAGTCTCACGTAAGCGTACATGTAAAGTCGGTCCGGGCTGCTTCATCCCACAATACCGCTGAATCAAGATAAGACTAGTAGTGGTAAGCATATTAACAAAATTGACGCCCACAACAACTTGTGTGCTACTCGTGCATAGATCCTACGCATAGACCTAGCTCATGATGCCACTGTTGGGAGACGTAGTAGTAAATCAAAAAATTTCCTACGACCACCAAGATCTATCCATGGAGAAACCAGAAATGAGTGGGGAGAGATTGCATCTTCATACCTTTGAAGATCGCTAAGCGAAAGCGTTAGAAGAACGCGGTTAGTGGAGTCGTACTCGCAGCGATTCAGGTCGCGGTGGATTCCGATCTTAGCGCCGAACAATGGCGCCTCCGCGTTCAACACACGTGCAGCCTGATGACGTCTCCTACGCCTTGATCCAGCAAGGAGGAAGGAGAGGTTGAGGGAGAGATCCGGCAGCACGACGGCGTGGTGACGGTGGAGCTACGTGGACTCCGGCAGGGCTTCGCCAAGCGCTATGGAGAACGAGGAAGAGGAAGGGTAGGGCTGCACCGAGAGAGAGAGAGAAGTCGTGTCTCAAATCAGCCCAAACCCTTGCATATATATAGGAGGAGGGAGAGGGAGGGCTGCCTTGGCCCCTCCTCCAAGGAGGAGAGGTTCGGCCGAAGGTGGGGAAGAGTCCACCTCCCACAAGGGAGGTGGATCTCCTCCTTTTAAATCCTTTTGCCCTTTATCTCTTTATCCTAGCCGCATGAGCCTTTCTAGAAGGTCTTGTCCAACCCAATAAGGGCTGGCACACCTCCTCTAAGGGCCCACAAAGTCCTATGGTCGTCACACCCCTCCCGGGGTCCTCCGGCACCCTCCCGGCACTCCCGGTACACTACCGATGAGCCCGAAAACTTTTCGGTGACCAAAACTGGACTTCCTATATAACAATCTTTACCTCCGGGCCATTTCGGAGCTCCTCGTGACGTCCGGGATCTCATCCAGGACTCCTAACAACCTTCGGAGATACCCGTAGTGCACCTTTATAGCCACCCAATTACGTTGTGACGTTTGGCACACCCAAAGCATTCCTACGGTATCCGGGAGTTGCACAATCTCATCGTCTAAGGAAACGATACTTGACATTGAAAAGCTTTAGCAAACGAACTACACGATCTTGTGCTATGCTTAGGATTGGGTCTTGTCCATCACATCATTCTCCTAATGATGTGATCCCGTTATCAACGACATCCAATGTCCATGTTCATGAAACCGTGACCATCTATTGATCAATGAGCTAGTCAACTAGAGGCTCACTAGGGACATGTTGTGGTCTATGTATTCACACATGTATTACGGTTTTCGGTTAACACAATTATAGCATGAACAAAAGACAATTATAATGAACAAGGAAATACAATAATAACCATTTTATTATTTCCTCTAGGGCATATTTCCAGCAATACAAAGTTTATGAGAAACTTGTATTTACAATAAAGTGAGTGGGAGCACTATAGAATTTCTGATAAGTATATGTGGATGACATATTGTTGATCAGAAATAATGTTGAGTTTCTGGAAAGCATAAACGGTTGTTTGAAAAGTGATTTTCAAAGGAAGACCTAGATAAAACTACCTAACCGTCGAGCATCAAGATCTATAGAGATAGATAAAGATGCTTGATGAGACTTTTAATGAGTACATACCTTGACAAGATTTTGAAAGAGTTCAAAATGGATCAGTCAGAGAAAGGGTTCTCGCCTGATTTGTAAGGTGTGAAGTTGAGTGTGACTCAAAGCTCGACAACGGCAGAAGAAAGAGAAAGGATGAACGTCGTCCCCTATGCCTTAGCCATAGGCTCTGTATAGTATGCCATGCTGTGTACCGCTCCTGTGTGTGCCTTGCCATGAGTCCTTCAAGGGGTACAAGAGTGATCCAGGAGTGGATCATTGGACAGCGGTCAAGATTATCCTTAGTAACTAAAAGACTAAGGAGATGTTTCTCGATTATGGAGGTGATAAAGAGTTCGTCGTAAAGAGTTACGTCGATGCAAGCTTTAACACCAATCCGGATGACTCGTAGTAGCAATCTGGATACGTATAGTGGAGCAGCCATTTGGAATAGTACCAAGTGGAGTGTGGTAGCAGTGTTTACAGTTTGAATCAAGCTCCAGAACTTATTGGGTGTTAGATTCATAATAATGCGAATCACATGGTGATGTGAACTAGATTATTGACTCTAGTGCAAGTGGGAGACTGTTGGAAATATGCCCTAGAGGCAATAATAAATTGGTTATTTTCATATTTCCTTGTTCATGATAATCATTTATTATCCATGCTATAATTGTGTTGGTTGGAAACTCAGATACATGTGTGGATACATAGACAACACCATGTCCCTAGTATGCCTCTAATAGACTAGCTCGTTGATCAAACATGGCTATGATTTCCTAGTCATGGACATGACATGTCATTTGGTAACAGGATCACATCATTAGGAGAATAATGTGATGGACAAGACCCAAACTACGAACGTAGCATATGACCGTGTTAGTTTATTGCTATCGTTTTCTGCGTGTCAAGTATATGTTCCTATGACCATGAGATCATCATGCAACTCACGGACACCGGAGGAGTGCCTTGTGTGTATCAAACTTTGCAATGTAACTGGGTGACTATAAAGGTGCTCTACAGGTATCTCCGAGGGTGTCTGTTGGCTTGGCATGGATCAAGACTGGGATTTGTTACTCCGTGTGATGGAGAGGTATCTCAGGGCCCACTTAGTAATACAACATCACAATAAGCCTTGCAAACAATGTGACTAAGTGTTAGTCATGGGATCTTGTATTACAGAACGAGTAAAGTGATTTGCCGGTAACGAGGTTGAACTAGGTATGGAGATACCGACGATCGAATCTCGGGCAAGTAACGTACCGAAGAACAAAGGGAATACGGGATTAACTGAATCCTTGACATAGAGGTTCGACCGATGAAGATCTTCGTAGAATATGTAGGTACCAATATGGACATCTAGGTCCTGCTATTGGTTATTGACCGTAGAGATGTCTCGGTCAGGTCTACATAGTTCTCGAACCCGCAGGGTCTGCACACTTAAGGTTTGGTGACGTTTCGGTAGTATAGAGTTATGTATGGTGGTGACCGAAGGTTGTTCGGAGTCTCGGATGAGATCTCGGACGTCACGAGGAGCTCCGGAATGATCCGGAGGTAAATATTGATATATAGCAAGTCCTATTTTGGTCGCCGAAAAAGTTTCGGGCTCATCGGTAGTGTATCGGGAGACCATCGGGATGGGTATTTTGACCCAAGAGGATACATGGGTTGTGGGGGAGTGAATACCAGCCATTAGTGGGCTGGTGGAAGTCCCACACAAGGCCCATGCGTTTGGGAGGGAAAACCCAAAGAGAAAAGGTGGAAAAAAAGGCAAAACAGGGAGGAATCCTAGTCCTACTAGGATTGGAGGAGGAGTCCTCCTCTCCTCCTTGATTCGGCCGAACCAAGGGATGGTCCCTTGAGGACCAAGCCTCCTTGTCTCTTACTTCTATATATACTAGAGGTTTTAGGGTTTTTGGCACTAGTTTTTCAGCCACGTGCTACCCTATCCTCTAGTGCATAGTTTCTCCTCTAGATCGGTTTTCTGCAGTGCTTAAGCAAAGCCCTTCTGGAATTGCTCCACCGCCATTGCTGCAACGCCTTCGCGCTGCCGGAGAACTCGTCTACCTCTCCACTCCCTCTTGCTGGATCAAGAAGGCGGAGATCGTCATCGAGCTGTACGTGTGCTGAACGCGGAGGTGCCGTTCGTTCGGCGCTAGATCGGAAGGACCGTGATCAAGATCGTGAGATGGATCGTGATGAGATCGCGGGACGGATCGTGATGAGTTCGCAAGATGGATCGTTATTCGATCGCGGGACGGGTCGTGATGAGATCGCGGGACGCTCGGCGATTTGGATCGCGAAGACATTCGACTACATCAACCGCTTTTCTTAACGCTTCCCGCTTAGCGATCTACAAGGGTATGTAGATCCACTGTCCCTCTCGTAGATGCTCATCACCATGGATAGATCTTGCATGTGCGTAGGAATTTTTTTGTTTCCCATGCAACGTTCCCCAACAAAAAGTGCGTCATACTCTGCCTCATTGTTGGAGGAATCGAAGTGAATTTGCAAGACATAGTTGAGCTGGTCGCCCCTGGGAGATATCAAGACAACACCAACACCGGACCTATTCAACATTTTGGAGCCATCAAAGAACATTGTCCAATGTGCCAAGTGAACTTGGATAGGTTGTTGCTGTTCAATCCACTCGGCCATGAAATTTGCCAATGCTTGGCACTTGATTGCTTTTTTGGCTTCGAATCTGACATGAAAGTGTCCAAGCTCGATTGCCCATTTAGCCACTCGACCTAATGCGTCTCGATTATTGAAAAATTTGGACAAAGGAGCATCACTAACGACTGAAATCGAGTGGTCTTGGAAATAATGCGCCACCTTCTTCGCTGATAGGTAAATACCATAAACCAGCTTTTGATAGTGTGGATATCTTTGCTTTGAGGGGGACAATACTTCCGAGACATAATAAACTGGCCGCTGGACTTTATAAGCTTTACCCTCCTCTTCCCGCTCGACAGTTAGTACTATACTGACGACCCGATTTGTGGCCGCGATGTACAGGAGCAAGGGCTCTTTGCTGGCAGGAGCGGCAAGCACCGGCTGGATGGAGAGCAGGTTTTTGAGCTCAACAAACGCTGCTTTGGCTTTGGGAGTCCAGTTGAATGTGTCAGACTTCTTCATCAATTGATATAAAGGCAGAGCCTTCTCACCAAGATGAGAAATGAATCGACTCAATGCTGCAAAGCAACCTGTGAGCTTCTGAACATCGTGCACTCACACGGGGGTCTTCATACGGGTAATGGCGCTGATTTTTCTCACGGTTGACATCAATTCCTCGCTCGGAAACGAGAAAACCGAGTAACTTGCCGCCTGGGACGCCAAAAGTACATTTGGCCGAATTCAACTTTATGTTGAATCGCCTCAGATTGGCGAATGTCTCGGCCAGGTCAGCCAGCAGGTCGGAACCTTTGCGGGACTTGACCACTATATCGTCCATGTACGCCTCGACATTCCGAGGGATTTGGTCAAGTAAACATTTTTGAATCATGCGCATAAAAGTAGCACCGGCATTCTTGAGACCAAAAGGCATAGTGATGTAACAAAAACACCCGAATGGGGTGATGAAGGTTGTCTTTATTTCGCCTGGGCCATACAGACGGATCTGATGGTACCCAGAGTAAGCATCCAAAAACGATAAACGCTCACACCCCGCGGTCGAGTCAACAATTTGATATATGCGAGGGAGCGGAAAATGATCTTTTGGGCACACCTTGTTGAGATGTTTGAAGACAATGCACATGCGCAATGACTTATCTTTCTTTGGCACCATCACAAAATTCAAGAGCCACTCGGAGTGGTCAATCTCCCGAATGAACTTGGCTTGCAAGAGACGGGCCACTTCTTCTTCGATTGCCTTGCGCTTCCCCACCGCTGAGCGACGCAAATGCTCCCTAACGGGTTTGGCCTTCAGATCCACTGGCAGACGGTGCTCAGCCAGCTCCCTGGGAATCCCCAGCATGTCAGCAGGCTTCCATGCGAAGATATCCCAGTTCTCACGGAGGAACTGGATGAGCTCGGCTTCCTATTTGCCGTCGAGTGTTGATGAGATATTTGTCGGGGCAGCAGTAGGATCCGTCGGATGGATGTGTACCTTCTTCACTTCCCCTGCCGACTGAAATGCCGACTCGGAAGCCGTTTTCTTTGCGCGGAGCAAATCAGCAGGGTCGGTGGTTTTTTTGTACTCCTCCAAGTCAACCATGGCCATCTGGTGATCGGCGATCTTGGAGCCTTGTTGGAGGCATTCTTCAGCATGCTGCCGATTGCTTGTGACCGTGATCACGCCCTTAGGGCCTAACATCTTCAACTTGAGATACACGTAACATGGTCGGGCCATGAAACGTGCATACGCGGGTCGACCCAAAATGGCGTGGTAAGCACTCTTGAAATCCACGACTCCAAATGTAAACTTTTCTTTTCGGAAATTTATGTCGTTCCTGAATGCCACATCCAATGCTATCTGGCCGAGTGACTTGGCCTTCTTTCCTGGGGTGACCCCATGAAATTGCATGTTACTTTCACTCAGACGGGACATCGGAATGCCCATCCCTTTCAGGGTATCCACATAGAGAATGTTCAGGCCACTGCCGCCGTCCATGAGGACCTTTCTAAGTCGAGTCCCCCCACCGGATCAACTACCAGAGCCTGTCGACCGGGAGTGGCCACATGAGCAGGATGGTCTATCTGGTCGAATGTGATAGCATATTGGGACCACTTGAGGTAGGTGGGGGTATCCGGTATAGCCATGTTGATTTCTTTGTTGATGAGTTTCAAACGGCTCTTGCTCTCGACATCAGCAAAGATCACCAGTGTAGCAATGACATCTAGGAATGTTTCTTTATCTTCATCTTCATATCCCTTCTCAGGAGATTTATCACTCGGCGGATCCCCCTTGAATTGCTGGATAAGGGTCCGACACTGTCGAGTGTTGTGCTTGGGCAAAATCAGATTGCCTTCCGCATCTTTCCTCATGTGAATTACACACGACTGATCCATGATATCATTTCCTGACTGATTTTCCCTTTCTTGGGGGCATACTGTGCTTTATCTTTGCCCTTGTTCTTTGACTGAGTCGCCAGTGCTACCGCTTCTACTTGAACCGGATCTTCAGCTTTCGCTTCTATTTCCAATTGTTACTGCCACCAGCCTCATTGATGACTGTCTTTCCTTTGCCGCTACGGAGGCGGTCTTCTTCCTCGCCATTGGCGTACCGAGTGGCGATTTCCATCATCTTGCCGAGTGAAATATCACCCGTTCGCCCAAACTTCAGATATAGGTCTCTATATCTCACACCGGCCTTGAACGCACAAACAACCTGGTGTTCCGACACATTCTCCATTGTATGATGTAGACTGGACCATCTCTGAATATAATCTCACAAAGTTTCATTGGGATTCTGGACACAGTGTTGTAAGTCGACCAGACCTGCCGGACGCTTGCAGGTGCCCTCAAAGGTTCGGACAAACACTTGGGCAAGATCCCCCTAGCAGTGTATACTGGAAGGAGCCAAACGATTCAGCTAAGCTCAAGCTCAACCACCTAACATAAAGGACAGGTGCTTCATTGCAACATTCTCATTTCCGCCACCAATTTGCACAACCACTCAGTAATCATCTAACCAAGTCTATGACTTTGTTTCGCCAGTAAACTTCCCGATCCCCGCCGCCAACCTGAAGTTGGGGGGATCTCTGCAGAACTTATGGCTCTGCTGAAACACTCAGGACCAGAAACCACAGCTGAGCTACCACTCGGATAATTTTTGTCGTGTCCTTCCCTGTGGGCTCTACCCCTGTCAATCCGCTTCTGAACGAGGAGGTCGCGGGCGTCAAAGCCCGCATTCCGCTCATCACCGAAGGAGCGCCTATCGTCCTGTTGCCGGGGCGCGTACGGACCACTCCACGGAGGAGTGGGCACTCGATGGTGGTCTTCGCGGTGAAACTGATCTCTGACCTGCTCTTCACGGAAACCTCCGCCCCGAAGGCGCAAGGGCTATCCAAGGTTGTGTGCCGACTGAACGGTCTCTGCGGGATTGAGAAACTACTGAATTCTGACGTTGCGCTGCATCTAACAGTGCTCTAATCTGCATCAACCCTCTTCCAGCCTCTGACTGGGGCAGCTGAATGGAATCTTCTATCCTAACAATAGCAACAACATTTAACACAGGAGTTCGATATACCTCAATGTTGTCATGAGATCCAGTCGAAAACAGTTGTCGCTGACATCGACTGGGGCGTGGCGGGTGCTGGCGAGCGCGCTTGTCAAGTTCTGCCTGGAGTTCTTCCAAACGAATGTGCGCGGCCTCCAAATCTTGAGCCTCGGCAGTCGCGCCAATGATGGGAGTATGAAGAACCTCCTCCTCGTGACGTGACTGCTCATTCGACGGACCGCCATCCTCGCACCTGCCATGGCCAAAGCCAGGCGGTGAACTCTGATGAGAGCCCGCCATCAAGACCTCCGTTGTGGGATCGCAGCTTTCGCACTCGGAAGGCATGTCGGACGGATCGGAATCCGACTCAACATGCCGTGAAGGGACTCAGCGGGCTCGAGTGCTGCAATCTGCGGAGAAGTTTGACGCGCCACTGCGTGTTTGACCCAGCGTTGAAGTCATGAGTGGCCGGACCTCTTGCGACCGTGAACATCGAGGGGAGCCGACGTGTAAGGAGTCGAAGGCTGACGCAACACACTGGAGGAACTCGCGTGGAAGTGCGCGGCCCCACGGAACGGGAGCGCCTCGACATCGAGAGGCGCTTCCTGGAGCCATGCCGAATTGTCGGCGATGAAGGTGAGCGCTCCGAAACGGATCTCGTGGCCGAGAGCAAAAACACCGCCGGAAGACATGTCGAAGGATGGAAAATGCAACCTCGTCGTAAGTCGCTTAGACGCCTGCCCCACGGTGGGCGCCAACTGTCATGGGAACGAGCCTGACAGTAGATGGTAGGGGTACGTAAGGAGAGGGCAGAGTCCTAGCTACGGTGAGGGTGTACACACGGATGTATGAGTTCAGGCCCCTCTCGTGGAGGTAACAGCCCTACGTCTTAGTGCTTAGGACCTTATGTTGTGTGGAATATAGAGTTTACAATGGTTGCGAATCCTTGTGCAGGAGGGGAGGGGCGGCTTATATAGAGTTCGCTGCCCCTCATAATTACCCAGCATCTAAGGGTCCGATCGTGGGGTTAAAGTCTGCCGTTACTGGTAACGTACGTAATAAAAGCTATTAATGGCGATTGGACTAACGTCTGCCCGTTGGGCTCTTGACGGTGACTCCTGGTCTTCTTGCGTCGAGTGAGAACAAGGTCTTCCGAGTGGAGGCAGGAGTCTCTGAGTGTATAGCCTATCGAGTGACTTGAATGTCTCATGGAATCTAGTCGAAATTTTATGCTTGATCTTCAAGTCCTCCAATGTAGTGTCCTTAGGTAGGGTATGTAGGCCTTGCCTAGGACCCTACCCTAGGTACATATCCTCATCACTAGACTTACTTTGCTTCCAATGAATTTCCTAATCATTCCAACTGCATGCCTGATGCTTTGTCACCATGAATGTCGTCGTGCCCTTACAATCTCGCCTTCGACCGCCTCATGATTAACGGCTTGCACGACATATGTGCTCGGGTCCGTCCCTGCAGCGCTGATAAACCCAAGCAGCAGAGCTCTGTCTTGTGGGCCAGTCCTGTGTTCGTCACGCCATCGAGGCCCTTGGTGCTTGTCCTCGTGTGAGCTAATCGAGTGTGAGGGAGTCAGGGCGCGCGGCCCAGTTCCAATAACTGCTACTCGGCGCTTCACCATCGCGGGAGCCGCGTGCCGCATATTTTTCCTCAAGATGGTCGCATGAGAAGATTGGGCATGGTGTCTGTGCTCGGGTCCGTCCCTGGAGCACCGAGAAACCCAACGACCGAGCTCTGTCTGGCAGCCTGGCACCACGCATGTCACCTCCTAGGGTCGTTGGTGTTCGGCCTTCTCATGCGATGGCCTTTGGAGACTCATTTGGCGCAGGTTACTCACACCCCACACATCCAGCAAGAGTGCCTAGCACTATAGGAGTTTAGAAGAGCGCCTTGTGCTACGAGAGTTCAGAAGAGCGCCTCGTGTGACAAGAGTTTAGAAGGGCGCCTTGCGAGTGCCCAGATACACCTCCCAGATCGGTCGTCCAAGCCACGAGTGCAAGCTTATTGGGCTGTAAATGCCCGGAGATTCTCACACAGAGCTCCTTTCCCATGCCCAAGTGGAAGCCCCATGCTCCATGCTGGTAGATGACACTGCCACTCAACGGCTATGCCCACACCCAAGTGGAAGCCCCATGCTCCGTGTGGGCAGACGACACTTCCGCTCAACGGCTATGCCCATGCCTAAATGGAAGTCCCATGCTCCACGCTGGGGGATGACACTATCGCTCAACGTCTATGCCCATGCCCAATGGAATCCCCATGCTCCATGCTGGGGATAAACAATTGAGGGCGACCTTGCGGTTGCACCAACCTCAGGATGGCCTCCCGGCTCTTTACACAACCCCATCACGCAGTATTTCCCCGGAATGCACGCGAGAGGGGGACGGGGTCTATGCCTAGGGCTGGCCTGGCATGAGCCACCTCACCAGGTTCCGACACCTGGTCGTCTCGCGTCCCTCCCAGGTCAAAGCTGGCAAGGAAAGGTACAAACACACCTCACGGACGCTGCTTGTACGTCAAGGGGGACCCCTGGGCATCGCAACCTTGGGGCCTCACTGGTAACATAGCCCCTTGCCCTTGGTCTCGTCCTGGTGATCTTGATGACCCAACGGCAGTCGAGGTATGCACGGGATTGGGTCCCGACAACGCAGAGCACTAAGGCGCTCCAAATCTGACCTGGTGTTGCCATGCTTCCTTCGTGTTTGTTGCTCGCACGTCAAGGGGGACCCCTGAGCATCGCGACTCAGGGGCCTCACTGCTCACGTAGCCCCTCACCCCTTGGTCTCGTCCTGGTGATCCGGATGACCCAACGGCGGTCGAGGTATGTGCGGGATTGGACCCTGCCGATGCAGAGCGCAAAGGCAAACAGGAAGGAAGTAGGGCATAAGAGGAAATCACAAAATTCAAATAAAATTTGAGCAATTATTACAGGCATTGAATGTCTTGTGAATTGAAAGTCTTACACCTCCGTAAGGCACGATAAATGTTGCAGGGAAAGAATTAGGATAAGGGTCCTCTACCACCGTGGCCGTTGTTGGTTGCCTCAGCCATGGCAAGCTCGTCATAAACATCACCATCGTCATTGTCACCACCGGTCACCTCCCGTGCTGGGGGCTTGGCGATGGTGATGCAGGTCAACTTCTTCACCAGCACGTCCACCGGATCCTTCACGGCCGCCTCCTCAGCAGCGTGGGACTCGAGAGGAACGCGGACGAGCACCACATCGAAGTTGAACCCGTGCTCGTGGAGATAGAGCTGGCTAAAGACCCGCGTCCCAGCCTTGGCGAGGAGGTCATGGTATTCATCCTCCAGAATGGTGTCCACCCTGGTGGAGGCACCCTCAAGAACCTCGGCAAGCTTGAAGGAAAGCCCTGCGTTGCCGGCCTCGGAATTCGACAAAGGCTCCCGAAATCCCCCCTACAGATGGAGCACAACGACTTGCGAAGGTTGAGTTCAACGGAAGGGAAGGTGCCACGCTCCGCGGTCGCCTTATCCTTAGGAGCGGTGAGGGCCCTCCCCCTGGCCTCTATCCGAGTCTCCACCTCAGAAGCATGACGGGCGTGGGATGCCTAGGCTTCTTCCACCTCCCCCTTCAACTTGGTCAGGCGCTCGCTCTCCTTGGCTTGAGCATCGGCCACGAGGGATAGCTCGGAGTCAGGACTGACGAGCTTTGCCCCGTGGGCCTTGAGGGCCTCCTCCCGCTTGGGGAGCCATTGTGCTTGCTCTTCCTAGAGAGCCTTTAGGCTAGCCTTCGCCTCACCGCAACACTTCCTAGAAGACTCCATCTCGCCACGTGCAGTGTCTTGGCCCGCCTTAGCTTCGACGGCCTCCACCTCGCTCTTTATGATAGCAGCCTAGGCCCGGTACCAAGCCTTCCAGATGGCTCGCTTGGCCTAGGATCACCCAGACACGGGCCCTAGGCGTTCCCTCGCGAAGTGACTCTCGGCATCTTGGAGGTCAGCTTGGAGCTGATCAAGCATGGTGTAGGCCTCGGCCAAGGCACCTGACCTGATCAAGGGACCGCAGCGCGCGGGCACAAGGGCAAGACTGGGAGACGATGCTGACGCGTCAACAGGCACAACGTCCAAGGGTCAAACGACATGACAGTCTTGAGGATCCGGGGGCTCCAAGTTCTCCTCCACCGCGACGACCGCGGGCGACTTCTCGGCCGGCTACCCAGCAGGGGCTGGCTCCTCCCGAGGCTACACCACTGCGCCCTCCGGAGAGGATCCCCCCTGCAGGGGGCTGGGAACCTCCTCCTCCTCCGCTGACACTAGGGGCAGCATGGCTGAGGCAGGGGGTGTCATCCCGTGAGTCTTCGTGCCCCTGGTGACCAGCCCTCCAAGTGCCGCACCAGGCTGGTGCACTCCTCCATCGCATCTCAAGTCGAGAGACGCTCCCAGGACAGGGGGCTCCCTTGGTTCTGATCGCCTTCCTCCTCTTCGGCTCTACCCTGACCCTGGCCGACAAGAAAGGGATGATTGTGAGAATATCCACAGTTCAAAGATCAACCAGAAGCAAGGAAATGCTACTTACTCCTCGCATGCGACCCACTTCCTCTTCAGCTCCACCTCTGCGCGGGTTGGGACGCCCCTGCTCTCCTTTGGCGTGGTCCTAGCTATGCCTAGGGGCGTACCAGGAGCTCCACACCGACCCCCGGTGCAGTGTTGCTGCCCAGAGAAGTGTGGAGGGTGCCATGGGAATCCGCGGCCGGTGAGCCAGTGTCGGCCCCGGCGGCGGCTGCCTTACCTCCCGACAGCAATGCGGGCTGAGGTGAACCCAGCGTCTTGGTCACCGGGCTCTAACACGAGGAGTCCTCTGAAGGGGATGCAACTGTGTGCTTCTTTGGGGTTGTCCAGCCGGATGTCGGGCAGACTTGGGGGAAGGCCCCGCCCCCTAGGCACTCTGGCCAAACACTAGAAGCCACTGGCTGGGCGCTCATCGTCGTCGTCATCATTGTAAAGATTGCAAAGGAGCGCGCTCTGCGATGGAAGGGATGCCTCCTCCCTGTCGTCCATGGTCTCCTACGAACCCCCCTTGCCACTAGTGTCGCCAGAGGACACCAGCACCGGGAGATTGGGATGCTCATATGGCGTGATCCCCAAGTCGTCAAAGTCAGGCATGGCGGCAGCTAGAACCGCGCCATCGTCGTGGCGGTACAGCAGGGCATAGGCCTCAAGAAGATCTCCAGGATCGCCGTTGAGAAGGATGTTCATGGCCCTATCCCGCTCCTCGCCTGTCAGGTCAACGGATCCGAGCCTGATATTGTCCCCCTGCCCGTGTACTCCTACAGGGGCTACGAGTGCTGTTGGAGCGATGCCATGCGCTACATTACGAATTCCTTCACCATCATCGCCCCAGTCAGCTTCCTGACGTCCATGTCCGAGGAGATCCACCCTGGCGACCCTCGCAGTTAGTGAGAGCGCTGGGGCGAGACCCCCCCTCCTTGGCAAAGGCGGATGCCGTGAGCGTCAGAGAAGGGGAAGAGGGGGCCGAGGCTGAGCCTCATACTTCGTCTTCCCGGCGGGCGCCATCCGCAGGATCCGGCAAGCAGGAGAGCAAGAGGAAGGATGGTTCTGCATCGAGACTTGGAGGATTTTCTCGTGACGGAAAGGGGATCTGAGCAAAGGGGCAAGGCGTGGAGAAGAAAGGTAATAATGGCTCCACGGTAGGCGCTCGGCTTTTGTCAGCTTGGACAGTTGAGGAGGCGATTCGGAGCGAGGCCATTCGCTCCACGTTGCACGCCATGCGTCAAGCCAGACCCGCGGACGATTGGGGTCCCGCTGTGCTTTGCCCTTCACCCTTTGCCTCGAAGCCAGGGTCAGCATGCCTTTCGCTCGGGTGCTACTGTCGGCATTCTAGGACTGGGGGTACCTAGATTTGCCTATCTACGGCCCAGCGCGTGGCCCACCACAATTGTGCGGTACGACCTAATAACCCACAAGTATAGGAGATAAATCGTAGACCTTTCGATAAGTAAGAGTATCGAACCCAACGAGGAGCAGAAGGAAATGATAAGCGGTTTTCAGTAGGGTATTCTCTGCAAGCACTGAAATTATCGGTAACAGATAGTTTTGTGATAAGATAATATGTAACGAGAAACAAGTAACAAGTGTAGCAAAGGTGAAGCAAGGTAGCGAAATAATTTTTGTAGCAAAGGATAGGCCTGAACAAACTCTTATATAAAGCAAAGCGCTCCCGAGGAGACATGGGAATTTCCGTCACGCTACTTTTCATCATGCTCATTTGATTCGCGTTCGTTACTTTGATAGTTGATATGTGGGTGGACCGGTGCTTGGGTGTTGCCCTTGCTTGGACAAACCTCCCACTTATGATTAAACTTTCTCGCAAGCATCCACAACTACAAAATAAGAATTAAGATAAATCTAACCATAGCATGAAACATATGGATCCAAATCAGCCCCTTACGAAGCAACGCATAAACTAGGGTTTAAGCTTCTGTCACTCTAGCAACCCATCATCTACTTATTACTTCCCAATGCATTCCCCTAGGCCCAAATAATGGTGAAGTGTTATGTATTTGACGTTCACATAACACCACTAGAGGAGAGACAACATACATCTCATCAAAATATCGAACGAATACCAAATTCACATGATTACTTATAACAAGAGTTATCCCATGTCCTCGGGAACAAATGTAACTACTCACAAAGCCTGTTCCTGTTCATAATCAGACGAGTATTAATTATCATAAAGGATCTGAACATATGATCTTCCACCAAGTAAACCAACTAGCGTCAACTACAAGGAGTAATCAACACTACTAGCAACCCACAGGTACCAATCTGAGGTTTGAGACAAAGATCGGACACGAGAGATGAACTAGGGTTTGGAGATGAGATGGTGTTGATGAAGAGGTTGATGGAGATTGACCCCCTCTCGATGAGAGTTTCGTTGGTGATGACGATGGCTTCGATTTCTCCCTCTTGTAGGGAAGTTTCCCTGGCAGAATAGCTCTGCCGGAGCTCTAGATTGGTTCTGTCCAAGTTCCGCCTCGAGACGATGGAGCTTCATCTCGAAAGCTTCCTTATGACTTTTTCCAGGTCAAAACCCTCAATATAGCAGAAGATGGGTGTCGGGGGCCTGCCAGGCAGGTCACAAGCCCTCTAGGCACGGTCAAGGGGGTGGCCACGCCTGGCAGGTTGTCACCTCCTGGTGGCCCCCCTCTGGTATTTGTTTCTCCCAATATTTTTAATATATTCCAAAATAATTCTCTGTAAGTTTTCAGGACTTTTGGAGTTGTGCAGAATAGGTAAACTTTCAGCAACCAGCTCCTCCAGCTAAGACTCTCGCGAAGGCCCCTCGCCTTGCGAGGAAGATGACATCAAGACCTCCGGAGAGTAGCGTCCCCCGAGGCTGCCTCCCGAGGAGTGGAGATTCCTATGCAAGTGCCCAACCTCCCGAGGACAGGATGACGTGGGTTCTGACGATGAAGCCAGGCGAGCACCAACAAGCGCAGAGGAAGGACAGTTTCCTCTTTGGTGCTAAGGAGACAAGGACATCCATGGGTTCCCAAGGAATACCCCAAAGGTTTCCTTCCTGGTGTAACGAGATCGAGACCACGAGCTCGACAGGACGGATGTTATTGCCGATCCCACCACCGCATCACCCCCGAAACTTTGTAGGTGAAGACCACCTTTAGTTAGGATAAGATGTACCTCCTATACCCTTTCAAATTTGGTCGTTGTGCATCCCTTCCCGCCTGTGCACTGAGGGAAGAGGACCGTGGCCCCTATAAATAACCACCCACTCCCATCGTAGAAGAAAGGCCGAGTAGAGCTAGTTCATCACCACCAAAGGCCCTCAGGATGCCACTCCACATTGTACTAGTTCATCCTTAGCCTCCTCGTGAGGCCAATCCACCACAAAGCAGGAGTAGAGTTTTACACCGCGACGTGGCCTGAATCTGGGTAAATCTCCGAGTCTACTTTCTCCCTCGCTCGCACTCGTTCGTTGTAGCTAGGTTGTAGGGTGACAAGCTTGAGACTTTGAGCCGGTTTAGATCCTCGCACACGCCCAAGTGTTCAAACCTTAAGGGTTTTACGGAACCCTGAATCCGACAGTAATCATCAACAATAACAAACCCATACTTCTTATCAGCAAGACTGTCCCATGAAGGAGGCCCAAAGAGATCCACATGAAGGAGATCCAAAGTCCTTGAAGTTAATACTATGTTCTTTGGGGGATGCCTTGATTGATGTTGCTTCCCTGTTATGCATGCACTACACACATGATCTTTCTCAAAAGAAACATTGGTTAGTCCAAGGATGTGTTCACCCTTTACGACATCTTGAAGAATTCTCATGCCGACATGGGCTAGCCGGTGATGCCATAGACATCCCTTGTCGGCCTTGGCCATGAGGCAAGTTGCATGGATGTGCTCTCTTTCAAGAAATCAATCGTGTAAAGGTTGCCATCCAACTCCCCCACAAAGGCAACTTCAAGAGTATATCTCTTAAAGACTTTCACACCCGTTAGTCCAAATAGTGTATCATAACCAACAGAAGCCAATTGACGAACAGAAAGCAAATGATATTCTAGGGATTGGACAAGCATGAAATTTGTAAGTGACATTCCATTGGTGATAGCCACCTTGCCCAAACCAAGTACCTGTCCTTTAGACCCTCCACCAAAGACAATGCTCATAAATGGTCGAATAGCTTCCATGAAGTCGATGAGCAATGTTCCATCTCCGGTCATATGACTTGAGAAACCGCTATCAATCACCCATTTGACTCTACCGGAGACAGCAACCTACACACAATTCAAGTCTTGGTTAGAGGCACCCATTTTACAATAGGACCTCTCAAGTTAGTAACAAGGTTCTTAGGAACCCAAATTGCACAAAACCGAAAAGCATTTCTAGGGCCAACAAACCAAGCATAAACATCTCCATCTTTTCCCTTAAGAAGCACATATGATGGAGGCATAAATTATTTGGCTTGTTGTGTCCGGACCCCGATCCTAAGTCATATGAATCCAGACTATAACATATCACATCACTTTAGCCGGGACCGTTAACGTCTTTTGGCTCACGTATGTGAACATGTCGCGGGCAATCAAACGACAGAGAACCTGGGCCGACATGACTAGTCACAGAACCCTAGTAGCACATCCGTACGGAAACAGGCATACTTAACCCAGCAATGCAGGTGTCGGCCTCAAGCATGTGTAGACGAGTCATAGCAAGCTACAAGGACTCTATTACGCCGTGGGACATAAATGTCATCACTGCACGTTGACGAGTCATAGCAGGCTATAGGGACTCCATTACACTGCGAGACATTTCCCTGAAGGGACAGACACAGGAGCAAAGAAGGATACATGCCGGTCAATCAATGTGTCCGGAGCAGTAGCAAGCTACCAAGGCTCGGTGGAATCACAAAGAGGCAGTTTCCCGTAAAGAGTACTACTAAAGGCACATGACTAGGTGTCAGATCCCATACATACCGTTGCACGTCACACGTACGCACGACATGCCCGATATGCATAGATACAACTATGGCATCACAACATAACCATACATCAACCCAACTTTCATTTAAGAGGCTCAGAAGAGCCTTGCATGATATGTTCTTACAGGTAGGGGTCACATGACCCGACACTCAAGTCATACAAGCAATTTCATAAAAACTAAGCGGAAGCATAAAGCTGTCTGAGTACAGACAGTTGAAAGGGTAAAAAGGCACATGGCCTGACTATCTATAGCCCGCCACAGGGTATAAGGTCGTAGCTGGGACACCAACTATTCGGCATCGTCGACATCTAGATAGAACCCACCTGATGGGTCCTGAGTCTAATATGCAACATTTATTAAGCAAACATGAATACAAACGTACTTAGCAAGTCTTTAAAACAGACCTAGACTATTCATGCTCATGTATCAACAAGGGGAGTGGTGGAGTTTATCCAGCAATGCCAGCTTTGACAAATGGCTAACCTATACTACAAAATTTTAACTCTTTGTTTAAATTTTAGATATCGCACACGAGTCCACTAACTCCACAACAATACACCACCATGGATTCACTTCCGTCTCCTACGAGAGTGCCATCCATGGTACTCACACTAGTCTTGATATTTTTATGAGTATCCATTAAATTATCTATGAACAACATAAGTTCTCCAAGTAGTCCATATCCGAGGATGTGGCTATTCGAATAGTTTCATACCCTGCAGGGGTGTACTTCTTCACACACGCTCTCGCCACTTATCGTTGTGTGCTCATAAAACCATGCACCTCGGCAACCTTCAAGCGGAAGACCAGCGAGGGATTCGGCCACGACCGTCAATCACACAAGACCTCTAGTCCAGGCTATCGCCTATTTGAGACTGAACCCGGACAGAAGTCTGGCCGAAGTTTCCGCTACGGCCCCAAACAATGTGCATAGGGTTCCCAAGCCCACCATTCGGGTGACCCATGGTACACCATGCCACTGCTTGCCGCGTTGTAACCCACCCCTAGGGTCAGCGCTACGCACGGCCTCTAGCATGCTATAAACACCAGAAACTACTTGCAACTCCTGGACCAAGGACTAAGCGATTGATAAGTCGAGCGGGGTCATATTTCAGGGCCCAGCATGTGGTATTAACTAGTCTTGGATCACAAACACGGAACTCATTTCCTAAGAACGGTCCCAATGAGACAACCCGCTATGTACTCCTACATAGCCTCTCAACGCTACCTTTACCAAATCGGGTCATCATAAGCTTATCACATCAGAACAACATTGTTTCACTCCAGTTCATCACCCAGATGAGTCAGACCTGATACAACTCTAAGCATAGCAAGCATAGCAGGCAAATAATCAAAGCACATCATGGCACAAGCATCTACCAGGTATGCTAGGTTGCATGGTTTAGCTATTTACTATGACAATGATAGGTCATGCAAAGGAATGGGTTCATCTACCGTGTATGACAAACAAGCGAATGTTTGTCCTAATGCAATAAACAAGAGCAGGAGCAAGAGAGTGGCATGTTATCGGAATGATCAAAGGGGTTGCTTGCCTTGCTGGGAAGCAGGAAGGTTTTCTCCTTCGTTGGAATACTCGGAGGTATCCTCAGAAGCAAGGCCTACCGCAATGCAGATAATAGCAATCAATACACGACAAGTGCGACAATATGATGCATGATCATGACATGGCATCATGTATGGATGAGTTAATGCAACTACTATCCAAGTTAAATGAAGTGATTTTGAATATAGTTCAAAATCATTCTCCTTTACACATTTCATATGTTAACCTATTAGTAAATGTCAATGTTCATCTACTTAGGTTTCTCTAACATGCATTATAACAACACCATTGGATTCATTGGATTTTTCTGATAAATTTTCATATATAAATTATTTCAATCTGAGTTATAGATTAATTTCTATGAATTTTCTAAGTTTTAAATAGTTTCTGGAATTAATTTAATTCAGAAATTTCATCACTGCTTCAGCATGACATCATCATGACGTTAGCTAGTCAAAAGACAGTTGACAGGTCAAACCTGACTAGTGGGGTCCACTGGTTAGTGACCCAGCTACTAACAAGGTTTAGTATTTAACTAATTACTATTTAGATTAGTGTAGGACCCACTGGTCAGTGGGTCATTAACTTAATTAATTTAGTTAATTAAATAATTGATCAAATTTTAATTAGCAGGGCCCGACCCCACTTGCTAGTGACCCAGGGGTCAACCCCCCGTGGTCAACTCCGGCAAGACCCGCCGGTGTTGAGCCGCCGGTGACTCCAGAGATGGCGGAGGGGTCAGGTTCTCTCCTCCCGTGACCAAAAGGACGGCGGAGGGCACCAGACAGGCATATGCTCACGCGCGCGTCCATCCCGACACCTCTCAGAGGCTAAGACGGCCGGGATCAACGCTAGCGACGAGCTCAGCGGCTGCTGGAGCTCGGGCGAGCACGAGCTCGACGAACCAAGGCGCAACTCGGCCGGGGCTTCGCACCTACGGGCACTACGTGACCCTACGAGCTTGGTGGTGGCCACGGATGGACTAGCTGGTCACCGGAGCGATGCCGGTGACGAGCTAGTGCGGCGGGGCAATCGGGAGCTGACACAACCAGGGCCTATAGAGGGGGAAAGGCCGGGGAAGAGAGGGGAAAGAGCCAGACGCTCATAGCGGGCTCGTAGCCAACGAGAGCTTGCTTGGGGAGGGCTCAGAGACGACGAATCGATGGCGGTGAAGCTCGGGTCCGAGTAGGGAGATGAGCTCGAAGGCGGCGCTTCAGGGCTCTTGGCGATGCATGGCTCGGCACAAAGGACGGGACGACGAGGCAGAGCCTCTGGCGGTCTCAGGGGGGGCGCGGGAGGGGCTGGAGCTACGGTGGCGAGCTAGCGGGGTCGTCGGCCATGGCAGAGCTTAGGAGGGGAAGAAGCAGGGGGTGAATGGGCGAGAGAGAGCGAGATGGGGACGGCAACGGCGTCCTCATCCGCTCGCCAGCATGGCGGGGGAAGCAGGCATGGAGGAGGCTGCATGGCAGCACCGGCACGAGCACACGACGAGCACACGCTCGTCCTCCTGGCTGCCAGGAGGACGACGATGATGTTGGGCTAGCTGGGCCGACCCAGGTGCCTCCTCCTTTCTTTTTTTTACATTTCTAGTTTCTGTTTTAATTTTCTGACATTTTATTTATTTATTTTTAGGCACAATTGCTAAGTATAAAATATCCCAAATATCTTATAGAACTAAGATGTAATATTTCAAACTTCTATAAAAAGTTTCAGAATATTTTGAAATCTGAAATAATGATAATGCTTTATTTGGCATTTTCAGCAACTTTAATATTTATTTTTAAATTACTATAAATGTTCAATTATTTAAAATTACCCCTTGTATAATCATGTCTACATTTATCAGACATAGGGAACATTTTATATGGGCATTTTGGATTTGTTTTTTTTTCACAATCATTAAGTTGGTTTGATACAATTGAAGTGTTTGGGGTTTCTTTTGGTCCCCATTTCAAGTTGATGCAAAAAGTGAAATATGATGCACACACATGCTGTCCTAAGAAGCTAGCTAGGAAGTGACAACTCACCCCCACTCAATAGAATCTCGTCCCGAGATTTGGAAGTCGTCGGGAAGAGCGCGGGGTACTCTAGTCGAAGACGATCCTCTATTTCCCATGTGGCCTCCTTCTCAGAATGGTGTGGCCACTGAACCTTGAGAAACTTGATGTTCTAGCACCGAGTGGTACGCTCAGCTTGATCAAGAATACGAACAGGGTATTCTCGATATGTAAGGTTATCTTGGATATCAAGCGCTTTGTGGTCTACTTTGCAGACAGGGTTCAAAAAGCAACGCCTGAGTTGCGAGACGTGGAAGACATCATGAACCTTGGAAAGATGCGGCGGAAGTTCCAATTGGTAGGCAACCTCTCCTCGTTTAGCAAGAATGCGAAAAGGTCCAATGTAACGAGGAGCCAACTTGCCCTTGATACCGAATCGGTGGGTACCCTTCAAAGGTGTAACCCGAAGATAAGCCTTCTCGTCAACTTCATAGGTCACAGCCTTATGATGACAATCTTATTGGCTCTTTTGACGAGATTGGGCTGTTTTCAACTTTTTACGAATAATGCGAGCTTGCTCCTCTGCATCCTGGATCATATCCGGGCCAAAGAGTTGCCTCTCTCCGGTTTCTGACCAGTTAAGAGGTGTTTGACACCTTCGTCCATAAATAACTTCAAAAAGGGCTTTGCCCAAGCTTGATTGATAACTATTGTTATAAGCAAATTTGGCAAATGGAAGACATTTCTCCCAATTCATACCGAAGGATATCACCCAAGCTCGGAGCATGTCTTCGAGGATTTGATTGACTCGCTCAACTTGACCACTTGATTGCGGGTGGAAAGCAGTGCTAAAGGATAGATGAGTCCCCATAGCGGTTTGGAAACTTTCCCAGAATCGGGAAGTAAAGATACTTCCACGGTCTGGGTTAATCTCCAATGGAACACCATGAAGAGAAACAATTCGAGAAACATATAACTTCACTAGCTGGCTAGCAGTTATACTCTCCCGAACAGGAAGAAAATGAGCCACTTTGGAAAGGTGGTCTATGACCACAAAGATAGCATTATTCCCTCTCTTAGTCCTGGGAAATCTGGTAATGAAATCCATACCGACCTTATCCCATTTCCATTCAAGAATAGTTAAAGGTTGAAGGGTGCCAGTAGGCCTTTGATGTTCTGCATTAACACGCCGACAAACGTCGCAGTTAGCAACGAATTGAGCAATTTCTCTCTTCATCCTAGTCCAGCAGAACCTCTGGCGTAGGTCTTGATACATCTTGGTACTACCAGGATGAATCGTGAGAGGAGAATCATGAGCCTCCTTAAGAATCAGCTGCCAAAGATGTTGGTTCTTGGGAACCACCAAACGGTTTTGGAAGAACACCAAACCTTGATCATCCATGGAGAAATCCTTAGCGATACCGCTCACGAGGTTCTCTTTGATCCGGGAAATACCCTTATCACGCTTTTGTCCAGCTATAATTTGATCCTTAAGAGTAGGTTTCGCCACCAAGTTGGAAAGGTATCCTTGAGGAACAATGTGGAGGTTGAACTTCCGAAATTCCTCATAGAGAAGTGGTTGACCTTGTTGTAAGATCAGGTTGTTACAATAAGACTTACGAGTTAGTGCATCAGCCATGACATTGGCTTTCCCCGGGGTGTAATTTATACCTAAGTAGTAATCTATAATCAACTCAACCCATCGTCTTTGCCTAAGATTCAAATACGGCTAGGTGAAAATATATTTCAGACTTTGGTGATCAGTGTAAATTTCGCAACGATTACCCAGAAGGTAATGTCGCCAAGTTTTCAGTGCATGGACCACAGCTGCAAGCTCAAGATCATGTGTTGGATAATTATCCTCATGTGGACACAACTATCGAGATGCGTATGCAATCACATGACGATCTTGCATGAGAATGCAACCTAATCCTTGTCGAGAGGCGTCGCAATAGATAACCAAGTCCTTAGAGAAGTCTGGTGGCACAAGAATGGGAGCAGAGGTCAGGCATCTTTTCAACTCTTGAAAAATGTGCTCGCATTGTGGAGTCCACTCGAACTTTTTATCTTTCTTGAGGATTTGAATCAAAGGTTTTGCAACCTTGGAGAAATTCTCGACAAAGTGGCGGCAATAGCTCGCTAAGGCAAGGAAACTTCAAACTTGCTTAACCGATTCAGGTTGAGTCCAATCAAGGACGGCCTGAACTTTCTCGGGATTGACAGCAATACCTTTACCAGAGATTACGTGGCCTAGGTAGGTCACTTATGGCAACCAAAATTCACACTTGGAGAATTTGGCATACAGACGATGCTCTCGAAGTTTCATCAATACCAGCCTTAGATGCTCGGCATGTTCCTGTTTGTTCTTCAAGTAAATGAGTATATCGTCGAGGTAAACCACGACGAATTTATCCAGATACTCCATGAAGATCGAATTCATCAAGCGAGAGAAGGTGGCTGGGGCATTGGTTAAACCGAAGGACATGATGGTGTACTCGCATTGGCCATAACGAGTAACAAAAGCCGTTTTTGAATGTCCCCGTTTCTAATTCTGATTTGATGGTATCCCAACCTCAAATCCATTTTGGAAAAGATAGCGGATCCAGCGAGTTGATCATACAAATCGTTGATCCTGGGAAGTGGATACTTGTTCTTTGTGGTGACAAGATTCACTGGCCGATAATCCACAACCATCCGATTCGATCCATCCTTCTTCTTAACGAAGAGGACGGGGCAAGCCCAAGGAGAAGAACTAGGATGGATGAAACCTTTCTTCAAAGACTCATCGAGTTGAATCTTAAGTTCGGCTAGTTCTAAGGGTGCCATCTTATAGGGTCTTTTGGCTATTGGGACAGTCCCTGGGATGAGCTCTATCACAAACTCTACATCTCTGACAGGTGGAATTCCTGGCAGTTCTTCTAGAAAGACATATGGAAAGTCACGGACTACCGGAATATATTCTAATTCTGGAAGAGGTCTAGCATTGAGGGAATAGAGTTGGCACTTGGTTGCTCGAGTGGAGACATTAACTATCTCACCCGATGGATGTGTAAGTTGAACGTTCCTAGTATGAGTATCAATCTTAGCATAGTGGGATTTCATCTAGTCCATGCCTAAGATGATATTGATGTCCGAAGACTTGAGGGCTAGCAAAGATGCTAGGAAGACTAGCCTATCCACAAGAATCTCATTGTCATGGCTTACCCTAGAAGTTTGCCATTTTGAACCAGGAGTCTAAACTACTAATGGAGTAGGCATATCACAAAAAGACATGTTATGCAATTGTGCATAACTTTCTAAGATGAATGAATGAGATGCCCCAGTATCAAATAGAATAGATACCGGATGACTATTGACAAGGAGCATACCTAGGATAACATCAGGGTCCTCAAGGGCTTCTTCAGCAGAAACATAGTTCACTCGACCACGAGCGGGAGCTAGCTTCACATAGAAGGCTTTTCCCGGCTTCCCACGTCCAGTCGGCTTAGCATTGTTCTGAGGACACTCACGGGAGTAGTGTCCTGGTTCCCCACATTTGTAGCAGACAACGGTGGCATGGGGAGCAGCATTAGCAGGAGGACCTCCGAATGTCTTGGCTAGACGGTTGGGCTAAGCTAGGCGAGGTGGCTGAAAGGATGGCCTTGCAGTGTACCTTGGCGGCAGAGCTGCGTTGGGCACCCACACCCGGCATTTGTTGGAGCCCGAGCCAATTGCGGGGCTGAAGTCACGGGTGTGCTTCCTAGTTGCCTCGTAGTCAGTCTGTCCAGTTTCGGCATTGATAGCCTTGTTGACGAGAGCCTGGAAGGTTGTGCACTCATGCAGGCGCAGATCTCGACGGAGCTCAGGACTAAGTCCCTTGCGGAACCTAGCCTGTTTCTTGGCATCGGTTGACACTTCCTTCGGAGCATAACGAGCAAGATTGCCGAACTCACGGCTATAGGCATCCACTATCAGTCTGCCCTCGGTGAAAGCACATAACTTCTCTCTCTTGCGGTCCATCAGCCCTTCTGGGATGTGATGGGTACGGAATGACTCACTGAAATCTGCCCAAGTTGGTGCGGGTCCTGTGGGACGCATAGCTTCATAATTTTCCCACCACAGATTGGTGGGTTCTTCTAGAAAGTATGCAGCAAAGGTCACCTTGTTGGCCTCAGATACATTGGCAGCTCAGAATTTGCGGGACATGCTAGTCAGCCAGTCATCCGCATCGAGCGGGTCGACTGAATGATGAAACTTAGGTGGGCACAACTTGATGAAGTCATTGAGAGAGACACCATCATTGCGATCATTGCGGGGAGCACGCGCTGTATTCTTCTCAATACGTTCCAATAGCCTATTGGTCTCCCTTTTGTTCCGTTCAGCTTCAAGCATCACTTCTGCCAAAGAGGATGCCTGTGGCAGGTTCTCTTGCCTTGGCTGGCTTCCCTCGCCCTGCTCGGGGATAGGCACGGGGTTATTCCTAAGTGCCACCATCCTGGGAAAACAAACCCACTGCTTAGACAAGGAAGACATCAACTATAAGACATGAGATAAGGAATGTACTAGACAACATGGCATGCAAGGGTAAACACCCGATCAACATGGTAATAACAACTGCCATATGAACACCATGATTCATACAAACCATGACATAGTTCAGTACAAGCCCAAGATGAAATACAAACTACAGAGAGATGACACAACACATCGGAGGCATTACAAGCTTCCTATACATTTTCTATCTACACCTCCGAAACTCAACTCTCAACCTCAGTCATATCCCACAAGACACGCAGGACTATGGCAATACGACTACTACCATACTAGTACTAACATCCACGTACTCAAGCATCGCCATAGAATGCCTCATATAGGTTACCCCCGTGGCCCGGGAGCTGAACCTGAGGATCTAGAAACACCCTAGCCTATGATCCCTGGAAACCGAAAGGGTGGCCTCGGACCCCTTGTTGGTGGCAACAACGGTCCGCGAAAAGGAGTGATGCCTCCAACATCGGGCCAGTCTACGTGTGCCGGCAGATGAGTCCGCGATGGGTTCAGCATCTCCAAATCTCCATAGCATGTCTACACGATAGGTGCTAGCTGCATCAGGGCTGTCCAAAGACGTGCACGTGTAGCATATAGCACCATGCGAAGGGCACGTGCATCACGATCCTTGTTCTCCAACATCTGAGTGGTCACCTGTAGCCTAGGGTCCTCATGAAAATGATCATAGTAGGCTGTGCTAAGATAACTATCCTCTCCTCCCAGAGAAGCAAGAACATAACAGAACTCTGTGTTATGAAGCAGACCATGGGTGAAACCTCATGATAATCAGCATGGTGTAGGCGGCCTCCTGAACTGCCATGTATATGGTGACACCTAATCCATAAGTCCAATGAAGCGGCTTTGCAGCTCCAGGATATGATGGATATATCTTAACAGTACATAGATACTGGCTCTGGTAGAAATCTCGATACTGCTCCTCCACTGTGTACTCTGGGTACCAACGGTAACCAGCCTCCATCATAACTCTAACCAACATGGCCGTGTGACCCGGTACATCGATGCACCTGGTCAGACGGACCACCTGACGGGAGGGACGAGGGGGCATCTGAAACAAAGAATGATGCAAAGACATTAGAGACTCTAGCAGAAATTGGATAGCATAACGACTGTAATTGCTCAAAAAGGATTTTGAGACAACTGCAAAAGATTGGAAAAGCATAACCACTCGACTATCTAGACTCAAATCTCTTCTCCAACTATTTGTCACACCAACAATACTTGAGTACCGAATTCACTTGCAAACAAGCTAACTAATAGTCCATGCTTAGTAATTCGTCATCCTAAGCAATAGATGAGAAGCCTAGCTCTTATCCCCATAGAAAAGATGAGAGTGACTCAGAATATAATAACTTGGGAAGAGGAGTAAAAAGAGCCTTACGTTCCCTTCCACAATCAATTCCCCTACTTTTCTATAGTGTTTCTAGGCTCAGCTTCAACCGGTTTGGCTTGGTAGTCCTGTAGTCAGTCAGGATCTGATACCAACGCTGTCGGGACCCTGATCCTAAGTCATATGAATCCAGACTGTAACATATCACATCACTTTGCGGACTCACGCACGGTAAACTCCACGGCTGCAACCTTACCTTAGCCGGGACCATTTGCATCTTTTGGCTCACGTATGTGAACATGTCGCTGGCAATCAAACGACAGAGAACTCGGGCCAACATGACTAGTCATAGACCCAAGTGGTACATCCGTACGGAAACAAGCATACGTAACCCAGCAGTGCAGGTGTCGGCCTCAAGCGTGTGTAGGCGAGTCATAGCAAGCTACAAGGACTCTATTACACCATGGGACATAAATGTCATCACTGCACGTAGATGAGTCGTAGCAGGCTATAGGGACTCCATTACACTGCGAGACATTTCCCGAAAGGGACAGACACAACAGCAAAGAAGGATACATGTCGGTCAATCAATGTGTCCGGAGCAGTAGCAAGCTACCAAGGCTCGGTGGAAGCACAAAGAGGCAGTTTCCCGTAAAGAGTACTACTAAAGGCACATGACTAGGTGTTGGATCCCATACATACTATTGCATGTCACACGTACGCACGACATGCCCGATATGCATAGATACAACAATGGCATCACAACATAACCATACATCAACACAACTTTTATTTAAGACGCTCAGGAGAGCCATGCATAATATGTTCTTACAGGTAGGGGTCACATGACCCAACACTCAAGTCATACAAGCAAGTTCAGACAAACCAAGTGGAAGCATAAAGCTGTCTAACTACAGACAGTTGAAAGAGTAAAAAGGCACATGGCTTGACTATCTACAGCCCGCCATAGGGCATAAGGTCGTAGTTGGGACACCAGCTATTTGGCATCATCGACATCTAGATAGAACCCACCTGATGGGTCCTGAGTCTCATATGCAACATTTATTAAGCAAACATGAGTAACATACTCAGCAAGTCTTTAAAACAGACCTAGACTATTCATGCTCATGTATCAACAAGGGGAGTGGTGGAGTTTATGCAGCAATGCCAGCTTTGACTCATGGCTAACCTATACTACACAATTTATCTCTTTGTTTAAATTTTAGATATCGCACACGAGTCCACTAACTCCACAACAATACGCCACCATGGATTCACTTCCGTCTCCTACGAGAGTGCCATCCATGGTACTCACACTTGTCTTGATATTTTTATGAGTATCCATTAAATTATCTATGAACAGCATAAGTTCTCCAAGTAGACCATATCCGAGGATGCGGCTATTCGAATAGTTTCATACCCTGCAGGGGTGTACTTCTTTACACACGCTCTCGCCACTTATCGCTGTGTGCTCATAAAACCATGCACCTCGGCAACCTTCAAGCGGAAGCCCAGCGAGGGAGTCGGCCACGACCGTCAATCACACAAGACCTCTAGTCCAGGCTATCGCCTATTTGAGACTAAACCCACACGGAAGTCCGGTCGAAGTTTTCGCTATGGCCCGAACAATGTGCGCAGGTATCATGGCACAAGCATCTACGAGGTGTGCTAGGTTGCATGGTTTAGCTATTTACTGTGACAATGACAGGTCATGCAAAGGAATGGGTTCATCTACCATATATGATAGACAAGTGAACGTTTGTCCTAATGCAATAAACAAGAGCAGGAGCGAGGGAGTGGGATGTTATCGGAATGATCAAAGGGGTTGCTTGCCTTGCTGGGAAGCGGGAAGGTTTTCTCCTTCGTTGGAATACTCAGAGGTATCCTCAGAAGCAGGGCCTACCGCAATGCAGATAATAACAATCAATACACGGCAAGTGCAACAATATGATGCATGATCATGACATGGCAGCATGTATGGATGAGTTAATGCAACTATTGTCCAAGTTAAATGAAGTGATTTTGAATATCTGTTCAAAATCATTCTCCTTTACACATTTCATATGTTAACCTATTAGTAAATGTCAATGTTCATCTACTTAGGTCGCTATAATATGCATGATAATAGCACCATTCGACTCATTGGATTTTTCTGATAAATTTTCATATATAAATTATTTCAATCTAAGTTATAGATTAATTTCTATGAATTTTCTAAGTTTTAAATAGTTTTTGGAATTAATTTAATTCAGAAAATTCGTTACTGCATCAGCATGACATAATCATGATGTCATCTGGTCAACAGACCGTTGACAGGTCAAACCTGACCAGTGGGGTCCACTAGTTAGTGACCCAGCTACTAACAAGGTTTATTTGTTCGGGAACGTCGCATGGAAACAAAAAATTTCCTACGTTCACGCAAGACCTATCCATGGTGATGAGCATCTACAAGAGGGAGAGTGGATCTACATACCCTTGTATTTCGCTAAGCAGGAAGCGTTAAGAAGCGCGGTTGGTGTAGTCGAACGTCTTCGCGATCCAAATCGCTGCGCATCCCACGATCCAATCACGATCCGTCCCGATCAAGCACCAAACGGACGGCACCTCCGCGTTCAGCACACGTACAGCTTGATGACGATCTCTGCCTTCTTGATCCAGCAAGAGGGAGCGGATAGGTAGATGAATTCTAAAGCAGCGTGACGGCGCTGCGGCGATGGTGGTGGAGCAATTCCGGCAGGGCTTCCCCTAAGCAGTGCAGAAAACCGATCTAGAGGAGAAACTATGCACTGGAGGAACGGGTAGCACGTGGCTGAAAATCTGGTGCCAATAACCCTAAAACCTCTAGTATATATAGGAGTAAGAGAGGAGGAGTCTTGGCCCTCAAGGGACCAGCCCTTGGTTCGGCCGAATCAAGGAGGAGAGGAGGACTCCTCCTCCAATCCTAGTAGGACTAGGATTCCTCCCTATTTTGCCTTTTTTCCACCTTTTCTCTTTGGGTTTTCTCTCCCAGCCGCATGCGCCTTGTGTGGGACTTCCACCAGCCCACTAAGGGCTGGTATTCACTCTCCCACAGCCCATGTAGCCTCTTGGGTCGAAATACCCCTCCCGATGGTCTCCCGGTACACTATCGGCACTCCCGGTACACTACCGATGAGCCCGAAACTTTTCCGGCGACCAAAATAGGACTTCCTATATATCAATCTGTACCTCCGGACCATTCCGGACCTCCTCGTGACGTTCGGGATCTCATCCGGGAATCCGAACAACCTTCGGTCACCACCATACATAACTCTTTACTACCGAAACGTCACCAAACCTTAAGTGTGCAGACCCTGCGGGTTCGAAAACTATGTAGACATGACCGAGACACCTCTACGGTCAATAACCAATAGTGGGACCTGGATGTCCATATTGGTTCCTACATATTCTATGAAGATCTTTATCGGTCTAACCTCTATGTCAAGGATTCAGTTAATCTCGTATGATGTTCCCTTTATTCTTCGGTATGTTACTTGCCCGAGATTTGATCGTCGGTATCTCCATACCTAGTTCAACCTCGTTACCGGCAAGTCTCTTTACTCGTTCTGTAATACAAGATCCCGTGACTAACACTTAGTCACATTGCTTGCAAGGCTTATTGTGATGTTGTATTACCGAGTGGGCCCTAAGATACCTCTTTGTCACACGGAGTAACAAATCCCAGTCTTGATCCATGCCAACTCAACAGACACCCTCGAAGATACCTGTAGAGCACCTTTATAGTCACCCAGTTACGATGCGACGTTTGATACACACAAGGCACTCTTCTGGTGTCCGTGAGTTGCATGATCTCATGGTCATAGAAACATATACTTGACATGCACAAAACAGTAGGAATAAACTGACACAATCATATGCTACATTTGTAGTTTGGGTCTCCTCCATCACATCATTCTCCTAATGATGTGATCCCGTTATCAAATGACATCACATGTCAATGGCTAGGAAACCTTAACCATCTTTGACCAACGAGCTAGTTCACTAGAGGCATACTAGGGACAAAGTGTTGTCTATTTACCCACACATGTAATGTGTTTCCAGTCAATACAATTATAGCATGGATAATAAACGATTATCATGAACAAGGAAACATAATAATAAACACTTTATTTATTGCCTCTAGGGCATATTTCCAACAGTCTCCCACTTGCACTAGATTCAATAATCTAGTTCACATCACTATTTGATTTACATTGTAATGAATCGAACACCCATGCAGTTTTGGTGTTGATCATGTTTAGCCCTTGGAAGAGGTTTAGTCAACGAGTCTACAACATTCAGATCCATGTGCACTTTGCAAATATTTATGTCCTTTTCCTTGATGTAATCGCGGATGGAGTTGAAGTGTCGCTTTATGTGTCTGGTCCTCTTGTGAAACCTTGGTTCCTTGGCCAGAGCAATGGCACCAGTGTTGTCACAGAACAGGTTCATTGGATTCAGTGCACTGGGAACTACTCCAAGATCTGTCATGAACTGCTTCATCCAGACACCTTCCTTCGCTGCCTCCGAGGCCGCGATGTACTCCGCTTCGCATGTAGAACCGGCTACCACGCTTTGCTTGGAACTACACCAGCTTACCGCTCCCCTGTTGAGAATAAATACGTACCCGGTTTGTGACTTAGAGTCATCCGGATCAGTGTCAAAGCTTGCATCGACGTAACCCTTTACGACGAGCCATTTATCACCTCCATAAACGAGAAACACTTCCTTAGTCCTTTTCAGGTACTTAAGGATATTCTTGACCGCTGCCCAGTGCTCCATTCCAGGATCACTTTGAAACCTTCCGGCCATACTTATGGCAAGGATGACATCGGGTCTTGTGCACAGCATTGCATACATGATAGAGCCTATGGCTGAAGCATAGGGGATGACACTCATCTTTTCTCTATCTTCTGCAGTCACTAGGCATTGAGTCTTACTCAACTTCACACCTTGTAACACAGGCAAGAACCCCTTTTTGGACTGATCCATTTTGAACTTCTTCAAAACTTTATCAAGGTATGTGCTCTGTGAAAGTGCTATTAAGCGTCTCGATCTATCTCTATAGATCTTAATGCCTAATATGAAAGCAGCTTCTCCTAGGTCCTTCATTGAAAAACTCTTGTTCAAATATTCTTCACGCTTTCTAGCATTTCTACATTGTTTCCAATCAACAATATGTCATCCACACATAATATTAGAAACGCTATAGAGCTCTCACTCACTTTCTTGTAAATACAAGCTTCTCCATAAACTTGTGTAAACTCAAACGCTTTGATCACCTCATCAAAGCACGTATTCCAACTCTGAGATGCTTGCACCAGCCCATAAATGGATCACTGGAGTTTGCAAACTTTGTCAGCATTCTCTGGATCGACAAAACCTTCTGGTTGCATCATATACAACTCTTCCTCAAGGAAACCGTTGAGGAACGCTGTTTTGACATCCATCTGCCAAATTTCATAGTCGAACTAAGAAGCTATTGCCAACATGATTCTGACAGACTTAAGCATCGCTACAGGTGAGAAGGTCTCATCATAGTCAACTCCTTGAACTTGTGAGAAACCCTTTGCCACAGGTCGAGCTTTATAGACGGTGACATATCGTCCGCGTCTATCTTCTTCTTAAAGATCCATTTGTTCTGAATGGCCTTTCGCCCTTCAGGTAATACTTCCAAAGTCCATACTTTGTTTTCATACATGGATCCCATCTCAGATTTCATGGCCTCTAACCATTTCTCGGAATCTGGGCCCATCACCGGTCCTTCATAGCTCATAGGTTCATTGTTGTCCAACAACATGACCTCCAAGACAGGGTTGCCGTACCACTCAAGAGCAGTACGCGCCCTTGTCGACCTACGAGGTTCAATAGCAACTTGATCTAAAGCTTCATGATCATCATCATTAACTTCCTCTTCTACCGTCGTAGGTTCTACAGAAACATCTTTCTGCGCTGCGCTACTTTCTGGTTGAAGTGAAGGTTCAGTAACCTCATCAAGCTCTATTTTTCTCCCACTCAATTCTTTCGAGAGAAACTCTTTCTCAAGAAATGTTCCATTCTTAGCGACAAACACTTTGCCTTCGGATCTGAGATAGAAGGTATACCCGACTATCTCCTTCGGGTATCCTATGAAGATGCATTTCTCCGCTTTGGGTTTCAGCTTTTCAGGCTGAAGCTTTTTGACATAAGCATCACATCCCCAATAAGAAACGACAACTTTGGCCTCTTGCCAAACCATAGTTCATATGGCATCGTCTCAATGGATTTTGATGGTGCCCTATTTAAAGTGAATGCAGCTATCTCTAATGCATACCCCCAAAACGATAGTGGCAAATCAGCAAGAGACATCATAGAATGCACCATATCTAATAAGGTTCGATTACGATGTTCGGACACACCATTAAGCTATGGTGTTCCAGGCGGTGTCAACTGTGAAACAATTCCACGCTGTCTTAAGTGACTACCAAACTCATAACTAAGATATTCACCTCCTCGATCAGATCGCGGGAATTTAATCTTCTTGTCATGATGATTCTCAACTTCACTCTGAAATTGCTTGAACTTTTCAAACGTTTCAGACTTGTGTTTCATTAAGTAAATATACCCATATCTAGTTAAGTCATCAGTGAAGGTGAGAAAATAATGATATCCACCATGCGTTGTAACATTCATTGGACCGCACACATCAGTATGTATGATTTCCAACAAGTCACTTGCCCGTTCCATTGTTCCAGAGAATGGCGTTTTAGTCATCTTGCCCATGAGGCATGGTTCACATGTGTCAAGTGATTCAAAATCAAGTGACTCCAAAAGTCCATCAGCATGGAGCTTCCTCGTGCGTTTTACACCAATATGACATAAACGGCAGTGCCACAAGAAAGTGGTACTGTCATTATCAACTCTACATCTTTTGGCATCAATGTTATGAACATGTGTGTCATTACTATCAAGATTCAATATGAATAAACCCCTCACATTGGGTGCATGACCATAAAATATATTACTCATATAAATAGAACAACCTTTATTCTCTGATTTAAATGAGTAACCATCTCGGAATAAACAAGATCCAGATATAATGTTCCTGCTTAACACAAGCACTAAATAACAATTATTCAGGTTCATCACTAATCCCGATGGTAATTGAAGGGAGAGCGTGTTGATGGCGATCACATCAACCTTGGAACCATTTCCCACGCGCATCGTCACTTCATCCTTTGCCAGCCTTCGTCTATTCCGTAGTTCCTGTTTTGAGTTGCAAATGTGAGCAACCGAACCGGTATAAAATACCCAGGCACTTCAACAAGAGCTAGTAAGGTACACATCAATAACATGTATATCATATATACCTTGTTTTTCGTTGGCTGCCTTCTTGTCAGCCAGGTACTTGGGGCAGTTCCGCTTCTAGTGACCAGTTCCCTTGCAATGAAAGCACTCGGTTTCTGGCTTGGGTCCATGCTTGGGCTTCTTTACAGGAGTAGCAACTTCTTTGCCATCCTTCTTGGTTTTACCCTTCTTGCCCTTTCCCTTGCCATTCTTCTTGAAACTAGTGGTTTTATTGACCATCAACACTTGATGTTCTTTCTGGATTTCAAACTCAGCGACTTTTAGCATCACAAGCAGCTCGGCGACTGACTTGTTCATCCCGTGCATGTTATAGTTCATCACAAAGCTCTTGTAACTAGGTGGCAGCGATTGAAGAACTCTGTCAGTGATCGCCTCTGGCAGAAGGGGAATTCCCAACTCTGCTAGACGATTCGAATACCCAGACATTCTGAGTATATGCTCACTGATAGACCCGTTCTTCTCCATTTTGCAAGCATAGAACTTATCGTAGGTCTCATACCTCTTGATCCGGGCATTCTTCTGAAAGATAAACTTCAACTCCTGGAACATCTCATATGCTCCATGACGTTCAAAACGTCTTTGAAGTCTCGGTTCTAAGCCATACAATATTGCACACTGAACTACTGAGTAATCTCCAGAATGTGCCTCCCAAGCGTTCTTAACGTCTTCGGAAGACATGTCTTATGGTTGGTCACCAAGCGGTGCATCAAGGACATATGATTTCTGGGAAGCTGTGAGGATAATCCTCACATTACGGGCCCAGTCAACAAAGTTACTTCCATCATCTTTCAACTTAGCTTTCTCTAGGAACGCATTACAATTCAGGGGTGCTACTGCACGAGCCATTGATCTACAACATAAATATACAAAGGTTACTTAGATTATTGTTCAAGATAATGAGTTTAGTTAATGAAATTACTAAAGCTCCCACTCAAATTGACATCCCTCAGGTCATCTAAGTGTCACATGATCCAAATTCACCAACTCAAGTCCGATCATCACGTGAGTTGAGATGGTTTCAATGGTGAACATCATCATGTTGATCATATCTACTATATGACTCATGTTCGACCTTTCGGTCTCTTGTGTTCCGAGGCCATGTTTGTACATGCTAGGATCGTCAAGTTTAACCCCGAGTGTTCTGCATGTGCAACATTGGCTTGCACCCGTTGTATGTGAGCGTAGAGTCTATCACACTCGATCATCGTGTGGTGTCTCGACACGACAAACTTTTGCAATGGTGCACACTCGGGGAGAACACAATTCATCTTGAAATTTAAGTGAGGGATCACCTTATAATGCTACCGTCGTCCTAAGCAAAACAAGGTGCATAAAAGTATAAACATCACATGCAAATCATAAGTGACCCGATATGGCCATGAACTTGTGCTTTTGATCTCCATCTTGAAAGCACCAACATGATCTCCATCATCACCGGCACGACACCATGATCTCCATCATCTTGATCTTCATCAACGTGTCGCCATCGAGGTTATCGCGCCCATCATGCCTGTACTACTATTGCTACCGTTTAGCGATAAAGTAAAGCATTACATAGCGCTTAATCATTGACACGCAGGTCATACAATAATTAAAGACAAACCTATGGCTCCTGCCGGTTGCCGTACTCATCGACATACAAGTCGTGATATTCTATACAACACATGATCATCTCATACATCACATATATCACATCATGTAATTGGCCATATCACATCACAAGATACCCTGTAAAAACAAGTTAGACGTCCTCTAATTGTTGTTGCATGTTTTACGCGGCTGCTACGGGTATCTAGAAAGAACAATTCTCACCTATGCATAAACCACAACGGTGATACATTAGTTGCTTTTCAACCTTCTCAAGGACCGCCTTTGTCAAATCCGATCCAACTAAAGTAGGAGAAAATGCCACCCGCCAGCCATCTTTTGCAACAAGTTGCAGTTGAGGGAATCGGTCTCTCGTAAGCGTACGAGTAATGTTGGTCCGGGCCGCTTCATCCCACAATACCGCTGAACCAAAACACGACCAAGGGAGGAAGCAATCTAAGCATCAATACCCACAAACTCTTTGTGTTCTACTTGAGATCTCATCTACACATAGACCTAGTTCATGATGCCACTATTGGCGAACGTCGCATGGGAAACAAAAAAATTCCTACGTTCGCGCAAGACCTATCCATGGTGATGAGCATCTATGAGAGGGAGAGTGGATCTACATACCCTTGTAGATCACTAAGCGGGAAGCGTTAAGAAATGCGGTTGGTGTAGTCAAACGTCTTCGTGATCCAAATTGCCGAGCGTCCCACAATCCAATCACGATCCGTCCCGATCAAGCATCGAACGGACGGCGCCTCCACATTCACCACACGTATAGCTTGATGACGATCTCTGCCTTCTTGATCCAGCAAGAGGGAGCAGAGAGCTAGACGAGTTCTTTGGCATCATGACGGCGCCACAGCGATGGTGGTGGAGCAATTCCGGTAGGGCTGCGCCCAAGCACTGCAGAAAACCGATCTGGAGGAGAAACTATGCACTGGAGGAACGGGTAGCACGTGGCTGAAAATCTGGTGCCAAAAACCCAAAAACCTCCAATATATATAGGAGGAAGAGAGGAGGAGGCTTGGTCCTCAAGGCACCAGCCCTTGGTTCGGCCGAATCAAGGAGGAGAAGAGGACTCCTCCTCCGATCCTAGTAGGACTAGGATTCCTCCCTATTTTGCCTTTTTCCACCTTTTCTCATTGGGTTTTCTCTCCCAGCCACATGGGCCTTGTGTGGGACTTCCACCATCCCACTAAGGGCTAGTATTAACTCTACCACAGCCCATGTAGCCTCTTGGGTCGAAATACCCCTCCCGATGGTCTCCCGGTACACTACCGGCACTCCCGGTACACTACCGATGAGCCCGAAACTTTTCCGGCGACCAAAATAGGACTTCCTATATATCAATCTGTACCTATGGACCATTCCAGAGCTCCTCGTGATGTCCGGGATCTCATCCGGGACTCTGAACAACCTTTAGTCACCACCATACATAACTCTATACTACCGAAATGTCACCAAACCTTAAGTGTGCAGACACTGCGGGTTCGAGAACTATGTAGACATGACCGAGACACCTCTATGGTCAATAACCAATAGCGGGACCTGGATGTCCATATTGGTTCCTACATATTCTATGAAGATCTTTATCGGTCGAACCTCTATGTCAAGGATTCAGTTAATCCCGTATGATATTCCCTTTGTTCTTCGGTATGTTACTTGCCCGAGATTCGATCGTCGTATCTCCATACCTAGTTCAACCTCATTACCGAAAAGTCTCTTTACTCGTTTTGTAATACAAGATCTCATGACTAACACTTAGTCACATAAATTGCAAGGCTTATTGTGATGTTGTATTATCGAGTGGGCCCTGAGATACCTCTCCGTCACATGGAGTAACAAATCCCAGTCTGGATCCATGTCAACCCAACAGACACCCTCGTAGATACATGTAGAGCATCTTTATAGTCACCCAGTTACATTACGATGTTTGATACACACAAGGCACTCTTCCGGTGTCCATGAGTTGCATGATCTCATGGTCATAGAAACATATACCTTACATGCAGAAAACAATAGCAATAAACTGACACGATCATATGCTACGTTTGTAGTTTGGGTCTTGTCCATCACATCATTCTCCTAATGATGTGATCCCATTATCAAATGACATCACATGTCAATGGCTAGGAAACCTTAACCATCTTTGACCAATGAGCTAGTTCACTAGAGGAATATTAGGGACAAAGTGTTGTCTATTTACCCACACATGTAATGTGTTTCCAATCAATACAATTATAGCATGGATAATAAATGATTATCATGAACAAGGAAATATAATAATAAACACTTTGTTTATTGCCTCTAGGGCATATTTCCAACATTATTATTTAACTAATTACTAATTAGATTAGGGTAGGGCCCACTGGTCAGTGGGTCATTAACTTAATTAATCTAGTTAATTAAATAATTAATCAAATTTTAATTACCAGGGCCCAGCCACACTTGCCAATGACCCAGGGGGTCAAACCCCTGTGGTCAACTACAGCAAGGCCCGCAGGCATTGAGCCACGGTGGCTCCAGAGATGGCGGAAGGGTCGGGTTCCCTCCTACGGCGACCAAAAGGACGGCGGAGGGCACGAGACAGGTCTATGCTCACGCGTGCGTCCATCCCGACACCTCTTAGAGGCTGAGACGGACGGGATGGACACCGGCGACGAGCTCGGCGGCTGCCGGAGCTCAGACGAGCACGAGCTCGACTCACCAAGGCACAACACGGCCAGGGCTTAGCACCTACCTGCACTACGCGAGCCCACGAGCTCAATGGTGGCCATAGATGGACCAACTGGTCACCGGAGCGACACCGATGACGAGCTCGTGCGGCGAGGCAATCGGGAGCCGGCGCAACTAGGGCCTACAGAGTGGGAAAAGGCTGGGGAAGAGAGGGGAAAGAGCCGGGAGCTCACAGCAGGCTCGTAGCCGACGAGAGCTTGCTCGGGGAGGGCTCGGAGATGACGAATCGACGGCGGTGAAGCTCGGGTCCAGGGAGGAAGATGAGCTCGAGGGCGGCGCTTTAGGGCTCCTAGCGATGCGTGGCTCGGTGCAGAAGAAGGGGACGACGAGGAGGAGCCTCTAGCGGTCTCAGGGTGGCGCGGGAGCGGCTGGAGCTACGGCGGCGAGCTAGCGGGGCCGTCGGCCATGGCAGAATAGAGGAGGGGAAGAAGCAGGGGGCGAATGGGCGATAGAGAGTGAGATGGGGACGATAGCGGCGTCCTCATCCACTTGCCAACACGGGAGGGGAAGCAGGCACGCATGAGGCTGCGTGGCAGCACCGGCGCGAGCGCACGGCGAGTACACGCTCATCCTCCTGGCCGCCAGGAGGACGACGATGATGCTGGGCCAGCTGGGCCGGCCCAGGTGCCTCCTCCTTTCTTTTTTTTACATTTCGAGTTTCTATTTTAATTTTCTGACATTTGTTTTATTTATTTTTAGGCACAATTGCTAAGTATAAAATATCCCAAGTATTTTATAGAACTAAGTTTGAATATTTCAAACTTCTATAAAAAGTTTCAGAATATTTTGAAATCTGAAATGATGATAATGCTTTATTTGGCTTTTTTAGCAGCTTTAATATTTATTTTTAAATTACTATAAGATGTTCAATTATTTAAAATAACCCCTTGTATAATCATGTCTACATTTATCAGACATAGGCAACATTTTAGATGAGCATTTTGGATTTGTTGGTTTTTCACAATCATTAAGTTGGTTTGATACAATTGAAGTGTTTGGGGTTTCTTTTGGTCCCCATTTCAAGTTGATGCAAAAAGTGAAATATAATGCACACACATGCTATCCTAAGAATCTGGCTAGGTATGTGAGATGGTGGTAGTAGGCTTGCCCCTAGTGGCCTTCGTACTCACAGCCTTGTCAACCTTACCCTTTCCTTTCTCCTTGTGCCCTTCTCGCACAAATGTCTCCTTGAGGGGAGTTGTAGACTTATGTGTTGCTACCTTATTCTTGCTTGTGCTCGAATCAAATCCAATCCCTTCCTTGTCCACTACCTCCTTGTGTTGACTCAACACTTCATTGAGGTTCTTTTGTCCTTGAGCTCATGACATGAGCCCTTTTTCAATTTGAGCCTTTAACACCTGATTCTCCTCAAGTAAGCTAGCTAGGTCACCACTGGGTTAGTAGAATAAGCATCAACATTTATAATAGGATATGAATAGGCTTTTCCAAGTGAGTTAAGATAGGTGAGCTTGAGTTCATCAAACTTCTTAGTAAGGAGATTGAGCTCTTAGTAGAAGCTCACAATCTTTAGTGTGTCTATCAATGTTTGCACCTATTTTTAAGCATAATTCATCATTACATGCTTCCTCATATAGGACTTTCTACTCAAGGATTTCAAAATTTTCCTTTCCCTCGGTAATGAGGGTTTCGAGTTCCTTGACAGAGATGGTGTGCTTACTCACCATCTCCATACGCATACGAAACATAACGAGCTTCTTTCCTTTGAGAGAGCACATGACTTTCTCTGTTTTAGCAAACATAGCATCACTTATTTCATATTCATGATCATGATCCTCAGCATCAATATATTCATCACTAGGTGTGGTAGGAATAAATAGAGGAGGGTTTGGACGTCTAGTTACCTTCCCCTTGTCCGGAGAGGTTTGAACCTCATCATCATCTACTGTGGCCTTTGCCATGAGACATTTGTGTGTGTTGGCTTCGTAGTCTTCCATATAGTTGTATGTGACAACATCACCGATCTTGTTTACGAGTCTCAATGTGGTTTGAGTGTCTTGGGCTACACCTGCAACACCTCTAACATCACCATGATCGGACTCGTCTTGGGAAACTATAGCCTTCCCATCTGTGTTCTTGAACTTGGAGTTCAATGGGTCAAGCAACTTCTTCTTCCAAATGTCTTCAGAAATCTTGGTTTATCCTCTCTCTTTTCATAGGGGCGCTCGTTTGAGAAATTGTTGGTTTCTTCGGAATTATAGCAAATCCTTACTTTCTTCTTTTGGAATCTTCCCTTCAATTTTCCTGCACTGAACTTCTTCACAAAGAGAGACATGTCTTCATATGAGGGCCCCTCATCTAAGTCAACTTCATAACCTTCTTCTTCAACATATTCTTCTTCTTCTTCACTCATATCATCATCCTTTACGTGCTTGGACTTCAAGGCTAGGTATGTCTTGGGTGATGAGGAACCATGCATGGCAAGGTGTCTTGTAGCATTTGCCTTTGATTCTTCAAATAGTTGAAAAGTTGAGATGACATCATCGAGAGACATGTCCTTGAATTCATGTCTCTTACTATGTCCCATACCATTTGATGGTGATATGGAGGAGGGGAATTAGCAATTTGTCCACAAGAAAATGCTTGGTCAAGTTGAATCCATCTTGGCTCTTGCCACAATCATATGATTCAATGTCAGCCGCAAGTCTCATCAATCGCTCATGAAGTTGCTTGGGGTCTTCACCTTTCTCCATGCAGAAATATTGTAATGCCCCTTTTGCAATCTCATATTGTGCAAGACGGAAGGAGGAAGTTCCAGTCTTGGTCATCACAAGGCTATCCCATAGTTCTTTTGCATTTGTGAGGTAAATGTAAGGCCTTTTCTGCTTGTTAGACATGCCCTTTCTTATGAGCATGATTGTGGTGTCATTGAGCTTTTTGTCATATTCTTCACCTGGTGTGAGATCCTTGGGATTCACAGGGTTGTAACCTTTCTCCATGACCTCCAGCATTTCATCGTTGACAAACCTAAGATGATCCTGCATACCAAACCTCTACAAACAAAAATCGGTAGTGTTATCAAGTAAAGGAGGGTTTCCCGCAACATTATACCTAGGTTTGTCAATTCTATATTTTGCATACAACCATGGGACATCAGTGTGGCCACCAGCTTGAGATTGTTGGCCCAAATTAGGAATTGATGCATTTGGTTGCTTTATCACACCCCCTGGGTTTTCGAGTGGTGGAGTTCTTGCAGCTAATGCATCCAACCTCATTTTGACGAAGGCCTCAATAGAAGCATCATGCTCCTCCTTTTTCTTAGTGAGGTCCCTTTCAAGATCCTCAAAGGTGAAGGATATGCGCTCATCCGAGGAGGATGTACCTTTCTCGATAGGGAGTGCAACTAAAGGATTCCCATCCTTATCCATCTCGCTCTAGGGTGGTTAAGCCACAAGATTAGAGCACGAGGCTCTGATAGCAATTGAAAGGATCGAGATGGACCTAGGGGGGGAGTGAATAGGTAATATTACAAATTTTAATTTTTTACTTAGCAATTTTAGGCAATACTGTGGAATATGAAAGTGAGCCTAACAATTGCAAAGATGATAGTTGTGCTATGTGTACTAAGCAAAGCAATAAGTAAGTAGATAGGCAAGCACAAGTAATACCACAAAGAAAAATAACCATGAGTAGGGAGTTAGGGTTAGGGATAACCGCAACTCCGAAAGACAAGGATGTATGAAGATTTTCACTTCCATGGAGGGAAGCTACATCATCATTTAGAGAGGTGGATGTTACCACGAAGGCACACCAATGCCACGAAGGCTCACCCTATTCACTCCTTGAGACAACACCACGAAGGCGTTTCTCAACCACTAGTGGTAGACCTTGGGGTGGTCTCCAAACCCTCACAAACTTTCTGGTAGAAATCACATTTGGTTGATTCCTCACCGAAGAACTCCTACCGCCTAGGAGTCTCCAATCTCCAAGAGTAACAAGAATGATGGGGAAAAGCTCACGACTTGCTCAAATCACAAATTTCGTTGGTGAAGAGAAAGGGAAGGAGTGGATCTATCACTTGATTGGATAACTTCTCACAAATACTCTCATATGCTCTTGGGATCTTGGATTTTGTGTATGAGGATGTGAGAGAGAGAGAGAGAGAGAGAAATGTGTGTTCTAGGGTTAGTTCAAAGTGAATGGTCAACCTCTACACGAAGCAATGAAGAGGTATTTATAGCGCGGGTGCAAATATGGTTGTTGTAGTGTAAGTGGTTGTGTCGGGCCGGAGATCTGGCGTCTGGGAGGTGTGCCCACAATACACTAAGCCAGAGAGAAAAACAGGGGAGCCGGACATCCGGCCAATATGAGAACAGCTAGACATACGGCTTATTCCCGGACATCCAGCATGCCACACCATGAGACAACCGCGTTACTGGAATTGTGTGGGTCGAAAATCCTACAAAATACTCGGATATCCGGGTTCCCGGATATCTGGTGGTGTGCCGGATATCCAACCCATATATGGAGAAACTGATGCATTCTAGATAGCAGAGGGGTCAGATATCCGGGGCACTTCCCAAAAATCCAGCACCTGAATGGACTCCGGACATCCGGCACAGGGCCCGGACATCCGACTATCACAAAGAAGCATCACTTTTTAATTTATACATGGTGTAGATTTTGACCGAAGAAAAGATTTTGAGTTGACTTGAGCATGTCTTTTGCTAACCCAATCGATCCCGTCTTAATAGTGTGGGATCCATATACTCAAGAAGAAAAGAAAACGAGATCCGCAAAACCTCTTTTTCCCTTCCTTCTCAACTCATAATAATTCCACACATCCGTGATCCTCGCATATTGAGATTTGAGAACTAATACCTAATATTTACTTCACAAAAAATCATTAGTCCTCTACATGTACATTTTCATCAACATCAAAATATAATATAAGGGCATGATTGCTGAGGGAGTCCGGGATTAAGGGGTCCTCGGACTACCGGCCTATTCCTTATGGGTCGGGCTCATGGGCCACTCGTTTGAGGATGGGACTGGCCGAATACCTCGTGACCAGGGGGAAACCTCAGGATCCATGGCGCTCCCTTCAAGCTTAAAATGATAGAATAGGCATGTTTATTCCTTCGGTAAGCAACCCACTATGTGTAACCCTAGGGACCCCTGGTATCTATATAAGCCAGAGGGTTTAGTTCGTAGAGGTAGGTGACTCATCTAGGGTTTAGCTACTTGATCTCGAAGTAGATCGACTCTGTAATCTTCATACACATTAATACAACCAAATAGGACGTAGGGTTGTACCTCCATAGGATGGCGTGAACCTGGTTAAACATTGTCTCCTTCGTCCCCTGTTACCCATCGATTCTAGATCCACAGCTTGGGACCCCCTACCCGAGATCCGTTGGTTTTGACACCGACATTGGTACTTTCACTGAGAGTTCCACTGCACGATCGCCAGAGGAATCAATGGCTCGCATTATCATTAGCGATGAAGTCTACAACAAGGACGTTTTCGTTCCTAGTCAGATTTTCGTGTTCGGCAGCATCGTGTCGCATGTCGATCCGACCGGCCATCTTGGACAGGTCGGAAGTTTCATCCCCGATCAGGAAGTCAGATTCGGGAACCTTGAGTCCGTTGCCGACTCCCAGGGAGATCTCGTTTTAATGAAGCTCTTAGCTCTCATGGAGGAGCCTGCAGGCCCCGATGCCTTAATGCCAGAGGCAGCAGGTCCCACCGCTGAGGTGGCCTCTATCCTTGGGTCGGCCATAACGCCCAACCCAACTGATATGCCCGGATCTACCGCGGCCGAATACAACTCAGGCACGTTGTCGAGCGACCCTGGGACAATGCCGTTGCAGATCGAACCCATGCGCTCCATTGACATGGACCTCGCTGACTCTCGTCATTAAACCACGGGCGTGACCGACGGCCAAACCTCGGTATACGACCGGATCGGGTTTAAACCCGATGATAAGGAGATTCATACCCCACCAACCGCTCACTTAGTCGCCACCGTTGAGTGTCTGGCCGGAGGCTCGTCCTCTCAACAACCGGATTTAAAAACAGTTTACATCCTAGTTTCCGACCGTCAGGATCTCTCCCACAATCTGGATTCCAGAACCCACACCGGAAATAGTTCGGGACCGGCCGCTGCTCTAGCACACGACCTAGAAGCTGCATAGAGGGGTCCTGTTGATAATATGGACTCGAAACCCGCCACGCTAGATCCTGCGATGACACGGGAGGCAAACACCATGACCCCGGACTCACATCCTGGCGAGAAACTAAAATTTTCCCCGCCCACCACCCAAGTCGAGCACTCCTCATGCAGCGCAGGCGAGCCCAAGTTATCAGGCTTATGGGAAGTTAAACAACAGCCAGGGGAATAAGTCCATCATTTTTGGGCTAGACTCCTTCTTATTAAAGATAGAGTACCAGACTCTAGCAGCCAGGAGATAATAGCAACCTTCAGGCACAATTGCCACAATGAAGGAATCCTCAATGCCCTAGCTCATCGTCACATTCATGACTTCGGCTATCGGACCTTGTACGAAAATATTGCACCATGGAAAGCACCTGGCAAGCCGAACGTTTGTTTTCGGAGTCGGTCCCTGCCAAAAATCCTAGAGGACCTCAAAAAAGCGAATACCTCCAAAATGGTTGGCCGAACATGAACCCGCTGAGAAAAATAATAGACCCCCCTACGCGAGTCAGAACTGTCCTTGACGGACTATTAGACAAGCCATGCCCTATACACTCTGTATTACTGAACACAAGACGGACTTGTAGCCTTAGAGCTTGCTGGGTCATCAAGCAGGTCGCAAAAAGCAGAGAGGCCATCCTCGAGGCCCTACCTCTAGGAAGACATTCAACAGCGTCACCAGAATGCAACGCCAAGATCCTGACAATCTACGAAAGGTTTTCCTCCAAGAATAGAGGAAGAGAGCTCTTCAAGAACTCGAACAAATCTATCAGGTGGCAGTAATGAATTCATGAACAGACACACCTATCACCTTCAGAGAAGCTGATCAACCAATCACTCGCCCCAACCGAACACCTGCCGCACTTGTCCTCAACCCCATCGTCGATGGTTTCAGGTTACAAAAGGTGCTGATGGACTGCGGTAGTGGTTTAAACCTCATTTACGAGGATACCTTGGAAAAAATGCAGTTCGACTGATCCCACATCGACCACAGCAATACAACCTTTCATGGGATCATCCCTGGGAAAGAGGCATGTTGTTTCGGACCCGTTACCCTCGATGTGGTATTCAGCACGCCCGAGAACTACAAATTCAAAGAACTTCTCTTTCATATCGTGCCCTTTCATAGTGGTTACCATGCTCTGTTGAGGCGTGACGCTTCAGCAAAATTTCAGACTATACCACATTACGAGTATACGAAGCTCAAAATGTCGGGCCCAAACGGCGTGATCACAATCACAAGTGACCCTAATAGAGCCCTTCGAGCCGAAAACCGAACAGCGGCACTCGCCCTCGAGGCACTAGCTGAGACCTTTGTAGCAGAGGAATTGACTGCACTCTGGTCAACAGTGGACAAGGATGGTGTGGTCCTTAGCAAGATCCCAAACCCACGTCCTTTAAACCTGCAGATGAAATTGTCAAATTTCAAGTACATCCAACGGACCCCCAATAAAACAGCGTCCATCGGAGCTCAGCTGGACCCCATGATGGACGAAGCACTGCAAACATTTTTACAAGAAAATTAGGATATATTTGCCTGGCATCCTTCAGATATGCCAGGAATCCCACGACGGCTAGCAGAACACCGTCTGAACATAATACGTAGGCTTCAAGCCCGTCAAACAGGCTCTATGCCGATTTTCCGAACCCAAGCGACAAGCTATGGGCGAAGAACTAGCAAAATTGCCGAAGGCCGGATTCAAAGAGAAATCAAACACCCCAAGTGGTTGGCAAACTTGGTGATGGTACCAAAGAAAGATAAATCCTGGCGGCTGTGTGTCGAATTCAAAGACCTTAATAAAGCTTGACCAATGACCATTTCCCCGTACCACGCATAGACTAGGTTATTGACGCCGCAGCTGGACACGACTCATTGTGCTTCTTTGATGCTTATTCCGGATACCATCATATCAAAATGAAGGAATCCGATCAAGCTGTAACTGCATTCATCACCCCATACGGGCCATTCTGCTTTAACACAATGCATTTCGGGCTAAAAAACGAAGGTGCTACATACAAGTGTATGATAAAGACATGTCTCAAAAAACAAGCCGGTAAAACAGTCGATGGTAAAATAGTAAGACCAAACACATCAGCAAGCTAATAGACGACCTCAGGCAAACTTTTTCTAGTCTACGGGAATATGATATATGGCTCAATCCAGACAAATGTGTCTTCGAAGTTCCCGCAGGTAAACTACTCGGATTCATTGTTTCCCATAGAGGAATAGAAGTGAATCCTGCTAAGATATGCGCCCTATCTCAACTTGCGATTCTTACAGAGCTAAATCACGTCCAAAGGTTGGTGGGCTGTGTGGAAGCTTTGAGACGCTTTATATCCTGCCTTGGTGAAAAGGCTTTACCACTCTACAGGCTGCTGAAATAGACCAAAAACTTCGAGTGGACCGATGAAGCAGCGGCTGCGCTAGAGGAAATTAAAACATCGCTAGGCAGCAACCCCATACTCATGGTGCCAGGTGCCGGTGAACCAATGTTACTGTACATCTCGGCCACCAATCAAGTGGTTAGTGCGGTGCTCGTTGTCGAACGAGAGGACGAGGGTCACAAATTCCGGGTGCAAAAGCCAGTCTACTATGTGTCAGAAGTATTAACGCCATGCAAGTCCAGATATCCGCACTACCAGAAGATAGACTATATAGTATTTATGGCAACATGAAAGCTCAGACACTACTTTCAAGAATGTTCGGTCATGGTGGCATCCGAAGTACCCCTAAACGATATAATCAATAACTGGGATGCTACCAGCCACATAGCCAAATGGGCCATCGAACTCCTTCCTTTCAAAATCGCCCATAAGCCATGATGAGCTATTAAATCTCAGGTGTTGGCCGATTTCCTTGCCGAATGGACAGAGGCCGAGCTCCCCAGAGATTATAGTACATACTCCCATTGGATGACATACTTCAATGGATCCAAGACACTGGTAGGACTAGGGGCTGGAGTTTTCGTCACATCTCCCACGAGAGTCAACGGTCGATACGTCTTGCAGATCATGGTACGCCGATTCCAACAATGCGGTCGAATATGAAGCACTATTGCATGGGCTTCGGATGGCAGCATCGATGGGCATACAACGGCTTGAAATATAGGGAGATTCTAATGTCGCCATCTCTCAAATCAACGATGAATTCGATGCTAAAAACCCAAAGATGGCAGCATACAAAAACGACGTTCTTAAAATATCCGCACGGTTCGAGGGGCTAGAATTCCACCATGTCACTAGAGACAGCAATCAGGCTACTAACATGCTCGCCTTTATGGGGGCCAAGCGCAACCCTGTCCCAAAAAACACCTTCCTTGAACAGCTTTTCAAGCCATCGGTGGTATGGCAGGATGAGAATAAGGGCGCTGGAGCCATCAGTACAGAAGAGATTGTCCCTCCTATAAATGAACCAGATGAGCAAATCATCAGTAGTTCCATAATTGAAGAAACGCCTTCATCTCATGAGGTCATGGCAGTAATCGCACCATGGACCGAGCCCTTCCTTGCCTGCCTTGTCCGCCAAGAACTCCCTGACGATCAAACAGAGGCAAGACGCATAATTCAGCGATCCAAGGCCTATAAGGTCCACGAGGGTGAGTTATATAAGAAATGCACTACCGGGATACTCCAATGGTGCATATCTGGGGAAGAAGGACGGCAGCTTTTGGCCAAAGTCTACGCAGGCATGGGCGGCCACCACACCACATCACGGGCCTTAGTAAGCAAACCCTTTCAAGCCGGATTCTTTTGGCCCACCACTCGAGCAGATGCCCAAGCACTTGTCCAACATTGTGTTGGATGTAAACTATTCGCAAATCAAAGTCCCATGCCCCCGACGGCTCTTCGGACTATTCCGATCACCTTGCCTTTCGCGGTCTGGGGGCTATATATGGTCAGACCAATTAAAGGGGGGGACCAGGAAAGATAAATATCTACTCGTCATGGTCGACAAGTTCACCAAATGGATTGAAGCAAAACCCGTAAAATCAACTAAGTCCGGACCGATAGTCGACTTTATATCCGGTGTGGTACACCGTTATGGTGTCCCGCACAGCATAATAACGGACAATGGATCCAATTTCACCGCCCATGAGGTAAAGGACTGGTGCGCAAACATGGGCATGAAGCTCGATTACGCCTTAGTGTATCACCGGCAGACCAATGGACAAGTGGAACGGGCCAACGACCAAATCATGAGTGGCATCAAACCATGTCTGGTCCGATCTCTTCATGAATTTGACAGCAATTGGGTAGAGGATCTTGAGTCCGTTCTATGGGTTCTGCGTACCACCCTGAATAGATCAACGAGATACACACCATTTTTTATGTTCTATGGGGAAGAAGCAGTCCTTCCCTAGGATATCATTCATGATGCACCTAGGGTGCGCATGTACGAAGAAAAGAAGGCCGAGTTAGATCAGCAGGACGACTTAGATGCCTTGGAAGGAGAACGCGATATAGCTTGGGCCCGCTCTACTTTCTATCAACAGCAGGCTCGGCGCTACCAAACCAGGGAGGTTAGAGCGAAGGCATATAATGTGGGCGAACTCGTCTTATGACTCATCGAGAAGCAGAGGCATAAACTCAATCCCAAGTGGGAGGGCCCTTTCATAATTGACGAAGTACTTACAGGAGGGGCTTATCGCCTCCGCAAACCGCCGGACAATCGCCTCGAACCAAACCCATGGAACACAGCTCGTCTTCGGCGTTTTTACAGCTAGACCGGTGTCGCCATATTTCTTACCTTTTTTCTTTTTCTTTTTTTCTTTCATATTCTTTCCCTTCCATTTTAGCTTTACAAGATTGGATATCATTTCCCAGCATGTGTTCGGCTAAACCGAGCTTGTGTTAAGTTTTTCGTCATACATCCTCAAATGTCCTATCCAAAAAAACACCTCGGGGCTTCTTCTTGAAGCCAATTATTATATATTCTGTGCACCGATTCACATGTATTGTGCATGCACACTTCCCTTATCGTTTTTAAGCTAGTATATGCATCAATTTGACCTAAGATTTTGGCCAAGCTGGGTTGCCTCACTCCTGTGCTTACCCTCTACATTCCCGATTGTTCGGCTAGAGGGTAAAGGGAGCACCGCTGCAATTGTTACGACCGGATCATCCGGATACGTACCTTAGACGGGTGAAGCGGAAAGCTAGCTATCTTAAGAAGAAAATTGGTTGGCTACGACGGAAGTACAAAAAAACTTGTGGTGGTTATCACCATTACGTGGGATTATTTTCCCAAAAAGCCATTATCCGCATACTACTAGTATACAACCATGATATCTACGATCTACGTAGCAACCTGAAGAAAGGTACCGATAGAGGAACTATTTTCTTCGGAAGATGTTTCTTACGTTAAGTAGTAATATAACATATCTCCCTATGCACGTTCTGTCTGTTCGCACCGAATGGCCAGATTGCCTAGTTCCCCGAAATAAGGTGCTTTTATCGGAGACATTCGATGCGGAACACTCCCAAGCTCTTAGCAAGGAAGGTTGAAGTTGATGGCCGGTTAAGACAATGTTTACAGCATAGACAGAGCAGTTTCTGATTTAAAGTACATAGTTACATAGAATCAAACATCTTGTTGTTGGTCAAGATTATCTATTAAGGTATCCAGGGTGCAATCTTCTTGCGAAAGACGAGTGGCGGGCATCACTTGGTTGCAAACCAAATGAAGTGGCACTTCTTGCCCATCCGGCCCTACTGGCCCAACCCGAGCCACATGCTCTGGGTTAAGTTTGGTAAAGCGGGTCTTGACCATTGCCTACGCCTCCCGTGCTCCCTCTCGACAAGCCGATGCCTTCCATAGATCAAAATGACATCGGGCTCCTTTAAACCGATCAGCCAGTTCGGACATCCCTTCTAGAGGCATCTCGGTAGGCCAGAGCGCTTTGGTCATGCTCCTTATGGCTCTGTGAGCCTGCTCATTTATGATGTATAGTTCCTTCAGTAGGTTCCCTTGGAATGATCCAATTTCTTCCTTGGGCCTCCCGGTCAGGAGACCTAGACATGAGACGAAGCATGTCCCTTAAACTTGATATAATAAAGGTACCTTTTGGAATTACGAAGATATAAGTGCACTTACAGAACATGCCCCTTTGTAATATCTGGTTCTCTTATTGCGCTTGAGCCAATTGATTTTTCAAACTCTCAAGTTCTTCAGCTTGCCGCTGGTTTCCTGCCTTAATCTGGTTCTTTTCTTCAAGACTTCGGTTCAACATAAAGCGGCCAGCCTCATGCTGTGATTTGGCATACCTTTGAGATTCTCAGGTCGTATCCAAATCTTTCTGCAACCGCCCTATGGACTCGGTTGTTATAAAGTACTCTCTCATCAGTACGGGAATGTTGAATAATTCGGCAAATTGACATACGGTGCACCTCTCGGGTGAAATTATTCACTTGCTCAAGCTCGGCCTTCACGGTTTGTGCCTGTGTTCGGCTCACCTCGAGTTCCTTGGCCAACTTCTCATTTTGCTGCATTGAGTCCTACATTATAAATAAAACAATATTCAGATCCTTAACTCGGCCGTTCTGACCAAATAAAGGCTTGGGGCTACTGTATTAATATTTGTGTTCGGTTGTTAAAACCGATTACTCACCTCCAGGCTGGACGATATCAGTTTGGTGGCTCCCCCCAGCCCAGCTCGGGCAGCTTCAATGTATGCGTCCACCAAACTTAGGGCATTAAACTCTTGTTCAGAAAATGCTTGCTGGCGTAGGGCTTCCTTTCGCCGCTGGTGATTCTTCGCACTCTCTACCTTAGAGTTAGTGACCGAGACGTCCCCGGAATGTTCAGGGGGCTGATCTATCACAGGGGCCTCCGCATCAAGTTCATCCTGAGCAAAAGACCTTTATTCATGATGGTTGCCTGGCGCCTCGGCGACATTCTCAGAAGAAGGTGGTTGTACTCGTCTCCTGACTATTTCCATACGAGATTTTGTGAGTACTTATCGCAACCATGTCAATGGACGAACTAAACGGTTAAATAAAGTACCTCTTGGTTGAGTGCACTATTGAGGTGGTCCCTGCGGTTGCCTCACAGGGAGGATTCCCGCTGTTGCTCAGTACAGGCCCTGCTGTCATAGACGACATTCAACACGTGGACCGACGACCCTAGGGAGTAGAGATCAGCACACTCGGGTTGGCAGGGATAGCTTGCCCTTTACAGGAAGAGACCTTCTTTTTACCAGTAGTGGAAGAAGGAAGTGGTACGGGTGCTCGGCTAGAAGAGCCACCTTAGAGCCATCAAGGCTCTCCCGATAAAATACCCCATCCTCGTATTCAATTGATAGCTCCGGATCGTCATGGAATCCGGAATCGTCGTCGTGAGAATAACTCTCAGGTTGAGGCGTCGGACAGCTGACTGTCTCGACCCAGCGCCTCCAACTCTGTTCGAACAGATTGAAAGTTCCGACCATAAGGATTATGCCTAAATATCCGAACTCAGAAAACGAAGCTAAAGGCTTACCCATTCGATGGGGTTATGACTCGAATAGCCATCCTTGGCTGACAGTCGAGCAAAATCTTCTTTTTCTCCTTTGAAAAGATCGGTCAGTATGGTCACCATTGCCGCCTGATTGGAAGAACCCTATCGCTAGGAATGGGTGGTGTCATTTGTTCCATTGTAACGCCACAAGGGGTGTATCCTTTGCTGAAGGGGTTGAACGCATCGAGCAATGATGGCTGCCATCACATCGATGATGGTTAACTTACTGTGAACAAGTAGCCTCACTTGGGTGGCTAGGCGCTTTACTTCGGTACTTTCCTCTTGGGATGGACTCTTCGTTCGCTAGTTGAACCTTGCCTTCAAAGGAGCATCGGAGTATTCGGGCAAACCCCTCCGAGTTGGGTCAAACAGGGGAACATCCTCAATATAGAACCATTACAATGTCCATTCTTCAGACTCTTTCTTCGGAGTCCCCATGGGATACCCCATCCCGGCTATACGCCATACTTTGGCTCCACCCACTTCCTGAATTATCCCACCTCGAGTACGGGGGACAAGGCAGAAGTACTTCATCAATAAACCAAAATGGGCCTCACATCCCAAGAACATCTCGTAGAGGGCAACAAAGCCCGAAATGTGCAGGATGGATCCAGGGGTGAGATGATGGAGTTGGATCCCGTAAAATTCAATATTCCCTCAAGAAGGGATGAATGGGGAATCCTAGGCCCCATAAGAGGAAGGGCACGAAACATACCCGCTCTCCCTTGCGTGGAACAGGGAAATTCTCTGCAAAGGCCTTGCTATTAGAAGAAGTCAATCCAATGCAGGTAAACGCCAAATCCGAGGCGGGAAGATAGCCCTGGGTCTCAAGGTTGCGTAGCTGGAGGAGAGGTACTAAACAACTTGCCCAATCTCTGGGAAGGGGCTGTGAGGATGCGAGGAGGAGCCAGGGATGCTCGCCATATTTTTCAAGTTCTCTTGCTTGAGGCTTTTCATTGGTAAGGAAGAGGAAGGGGGTCCCTAAGCCACGATTTCGCCTGCTTAAATGGGCAGTTCCTCCCCTTTGCTTGCAGGAAGGGCAGTCCTGTCAAAGGTTGTTGGGTCGCCCATCTCCCATTGGCGCACAGGGATCGAGAGGCGTCATTAATTCTGGACGGAAGTTAATGCTATGGGCCCCGTGATGTCTCGACGATCGATAGCTCACTAATGACTGGATTATTGTTTACCGAACAAAGAGGAGGAGAAGAACTAGCCTCACAAGCTGAAGACTTTGGGAGCGCAGGATCGTCCAGACTACATACCTCGGCATTGGAGGCTAGTTCGGGGGATACTGAGGGAGTCCAGGATTAAGGGGTCCTTGGATTATCGGCCTATTCCTTTGGGCTTGACTCGTGGGCCACTCGTTGGAGGATTGGACTGACCGAATACCCCATGACCAGGGGAAACCTCAGGAGCCGTGGCGTGCCCTTCAAGCTTAAGATGATAGAATGTGCATGTTTATTCCTTCGTTAAGCAATCGACTATGTGTAACCCTAGGGACCCCTGGTATCTATATAAGCCAGGGGGTTTAGTTCATAGAGGTAGGGGAACTCATTTAGGGTTTAGCTACTTGATCTCAAGGTAGATCGACTCTATAATCTTCATACGCATGAGTACAACCAAGCAGGACGTAGGATTTTACCTCCATAGGAGGGCCTGAACCTGGGTAAACATCGTCTCCTTCGTCCCCTGTTACCCATCGATTCTAGATCCATAGCTCGGGACCCCTACCTGAGATCCGCCGGTTTTAACACCGACAATTGCACTTTCACATGCAACATTATACTGCCAAAATAAGTGTTCGGCCATCCATTTGATTATTGCTTTCTTCCATAGATTCTATCATGTTTTGCTTTTTTCTCCTCAGTAAACAACATGCAATCAAGGGTAGCGAATAGTGTTTTCTATATCCTTTTATTAGACACTCTTCTGAATTTGGTTTTCCAAGTTATCTGAACAATGAGTGGACTTTACTTCCGTGCCATTTAGTTAGTGAAATGAGTAAGAGAAAAGAGTGTATTTTTAGTTGTGAGAATGACGTAGTTCATTGGAATCTACCATGCCTTTCAATGGCGATCGACAAAGTCGCTTCCTCTGCCCATGAGGCACTTTGAGACCAATGTCTAAGCCAAGATTGTGTGCCTTGCATGCAATCTCGATGGGATGTGCTCATTCACCTTATTAAAATTGAAATTTGTTGCCAATTATAGTTGCATGTGGCGATTGGTTTTCAATCTGGTATTTATTAGTATCTTTTAGAAGGGAGATTACTTTGCTTTAGGGTACATGATGATGTTATCTTTGTTTTGATTGCTTTCTTATATGCCACTAAATATTTCTGACATCGACTTTGTTTCATTCGGTTTCGTGTTCTGTTTTGACTATACTTAAACTTTACAGCTAGACAAGATGGTACTATAACAACATTAGCATCATTTGTGGCTAACCTATACTCTTAGAAGCTTGCACATGTCCTATTTGACATTATTTGTGCAATCTTTAGTTATTTACATTCTCCTAACACTAATTGCACAATGATCATTTGCTCAAAAAAATTCCCCTTCAATCAAAATAGCATGCGACTATTCTTGTGTTGTACAAGCTACAGTTGTGCTACATGGAGATGTCAACATTATCATTTGATATTTTGAAAAAAATTCTACTAGACAATTGACTAGAATATGCTTTCTATACTTTGGATTGAGTTCATTCTCTATAGTTCAACTTAGTGATTCAGGGAAAAAGGGAGGGCAAGGGAGACGCGATGGCCAAGCTCTACCTTGACATGATGCAAGATTAGTAGCCATTGGTCAATAAATGCAGGTTTGACCTTGCCCACCAAGATGGTGCCTTGCTGAAAATTTAAAACATGTCATGCTACCATTTTGGGCATTGGGTGCATCATCCCATCAATTACTTATTTCAATACCCAAAAATATATGGACCAAAAAAGGTGGTTTTCGGACATTAAATATATATTATTTTGTCTATGTACCAATATTCATAAATTTTCTGTCTGCAATGATGTTGATACTTCCTAGAGGCGTTTTCCTAACTTAGAGGAAGATGGTGGAAAGAGCGGGGCTATTGATAGGAAGCATGTTTATCTGCTGAGGCAAATTCCACCATAAATCTATCCTGAATGTGACAATCCCAACTGTTGGGAAACGTTGCATGGGAAACAAAAAAAATTCTATGCACACGCAAGATCTATCCATGGTGATGAGCATCTATGAGAGGGAGAGTGGATCTACATACCCTTATAGATCGCTAAGCGGGAAGCGTTAAGAAACAAGGTTGGTGTAGTCGAACGTCTTCGCGATCCAAATCACCGAGCATCCCGTGATCTCATCACGATCGGTCCCGCGATCCAATCACGATCCATCTCGCGAAGTCATCATGATCCTTCCCGCGATCACATCACGATCCGTCTCATGATCTTGATCACGGTTCTTCCGATCTAGCGCCGAATAGACGGCACCTCCGCGTTCAGCACACGTACAGCTCGATGACGATCTACGCCTTCTTGATCCAGCAAGAGGGAGCCGAGAGGTAGACAATTTCTCTGGCAGCGTGACGGCGTTGCGGCGATGGTGGTGGAGCAATTCCGGCAGGGCTTCGCCTAAGCACTGTAGAAAACCGATCTAGAGGAGAAACTATGCACTAGAGGATAGGGTAGCATGTGGCTGAAAAACTAGTGCCAAAAACCCTAAAATCTCTAGTATATATAGGAGGAAGAGAGGAGGAGGCTTGGACCTCAAGGGACCAGCCCTTGGTTTGGCCGAATCAAGGAGGAGAGGAGGACTCCTCCTCCAATCCTAGTAGGACTAGGATTCCTCCCTATTTTGCCTTTTTTCCACCTTTTCTCTTTGGGTTTTCTCTCCTAGACGCATGGTCCTTGTGTGGGAATTCCACCATCCCACTAAGGGCTGTTATTCACTCTCCCACAGCCCATGTAGCCTCTTGGGTCAAATACCCCTCTCGATGGTCTCCCGGTGCACTACCGACACTCCCTCTACACTACCGATGAGCCCGAAACTTTTCCGGCGACCAAAATAGGACTTCCTATATATCAATCTTTACCTCTAGACCATTCCGAAGCTCCTCGTGAAGTGCGGGATCTCATCCGGGACTCAGAAAAACCTTCGGTCACCACCATACATAACTCTATACTATCAAAACGTCACCAAACCTTATGGCTCATGCCGGTTCCTGTACTCATCGACATGCAAGTCGTGATATTCTATACAATACATGATCATCTCATACATCACATATATCTCATCATGTAATTGGCCATATCACATCACAACATACCCTGCAAAAACAAGTTAGACGTCCTCTAATTGTTGTTGCATGTTTTACGTGGCTGCTACGGGTATCTAGTAAGAACAATTCTCACCTATGCAAAACCACAACGGTGATACATAAATTGCTTTTCAACCTTCTCAAGGATCGCCTCTGTCGAATCTGGTCCAACTAAAGTAGGAGAAACTGGCACCCGCCAGCCATCTTTTGCAACAAGTTGCAGTTGAGAGAACCAGTCTCTCGTAACCGTACGAGTAATGTTAGTCCAGGCTTCTTCATCCCACAATACCACTGAACCAAAACACGACCAAGGGAGGAAGCAATCTAAGCATCAACGCCCACAAACTCTTTGTGTTCTACTCGAGATCTCATCTACACATATACCTAGATCATGATGCCACTGTTGGGGAACGTTGCATGGGAAACAAAAAAATTCCTACACACACGCAAGATCTATCCATGGTGATGAGCATCTACGAGAGGGAGAGTGCATCTACATACCCTTGTAGATTGCTAAGCGGGAAGCGTTAAGAAATGCGGTTGGTGTAGTCGAACGTCTTCACGATCCAAATCGCTGAGCATCCTGTGATCTCAACATGATATGTCCCACGATCCAATAATGATCCGTCCCATGAACTCATCACGATCCGTCCCGCGATCTCATCACGATCCGTCTCACGATCTTGATCACGGTCCTTCCGATCTAGTGCCGAACGGACGGCACCTCCGCGTTTAGCACACGTACAGCTCGATGACGATCTTCGCCTTCTTGATCCAGAAAGAGGGAGCGGAGAGGTAGACGAGTTCCTCGGAAGCGCGACGACGTTGCGGCGATGGTGCTGGAGCAATTCCGGCAGGGCTTCGCCTAAGCACTGTAGAAAACCGATCTAGAGGAGAAACTATGCACTAGAGGATAGGGTAGCATATGGCTGAAAAAACTAGTGCCAAAAACCCTAAAAACTCTAGTATATATAGGAGGAAGAGAGGAGGAGGCTTGTCCCTCAAGGGACCAGCCCTTTGTTCGGCCGAATCAAGGAGGAGAGGAGGACTCCTCCAATCCTAGTAGGACTAGGATTCCTCCCTATTTTGCCTTTTTCCACCTTTTCTCTTTGGGTTTTCTCTCCCAGACACATGGGGCTTGTGTGGGACTTCCACCAGCCCACTAAGGGCTGGTATTCACTCTCCCACAGCCCATGTAGCCTCTTGGGTCGAAATACCCCTCACGATGGTCTCCCGGTACACTACCGGCACTCTCGGTACACTACCGATGAGCCTGAAACTTTTCCGGCGACCAAAATAGGACTTCCTATATATCAATCTTTACCTGCGGACCATTCCGAAGCTCCTCGTGATGTCCGGGATATCATCTGGGACTCTGAACAACCTTCGGTCACCACCATACATAACTCTATACTATCGAAACGTCACCAAACCTTAATGTGCAGACCCTGCGGGTTCGAGAACTATGTAGACATGACCGAGACACCTCTACAGTCAATAACCAATAGCGGTACCTAGATGTTCATATTGGTTCCTACATATTCTATGAAGATCTTCATTGGTCGAACCTCTATGTCAAGGATCCAGTTAATCCCGTATGATGTTCCCTTTGTTCTTCGGTATGTTACTTGCCCGAGATTCGATCGTCGGTATCTCCATACCTAGTTCAACCTCATTACCGGCAAGTCTCTTTACTCGTTCCATAATACAAGATCCCGTGACTAACACTTAGTAACATTGCTTGCAAGGCTTATTGTGATGTTGTATTACCGAGTGGGCCCTGAGATACCTCTCCATCACACGGAGTAACAAATCCCAGTCTTGATCCATGCCAAGCCAACAGAGACCCTCGGAGATACCTATAGAGCACCTCTAATAGTCACCTAGTTATGTTGCGACGTTTAATACACACAAGGCACTCCTCCGGTGTCCGTGAGTTGCATGATCTCATGGTCATAGGAACATATATTTGACATGCAGAAAACTGTAGCAATAAACTGACACGATCATATGCTACGTTTGTAGTTTGGGCCTTGTCCATCACATCATTCTCCTAATGATGTGATCCCGTTACAAAATGACATATCATGTCCATGACTAGGAAATCATATCCATCTTTGATCAACGAGCTAGTCTATTAGAGGCATACTAGGGACATGGTGTTGTCTATGTATCCACACATGTATCTGAGTTTCCGATCAACACAATTATAGCATGGATAATAAATGATTATCATGAACAAGGAAATATGATAATAACCAATTTATTATTGCCTCTAGGGCATATTTCCAACACCAACTTCTTCTCTCGATATGTCACTATCCTCTATTGCTTGTAAATCATATTTTTCAAGCTTCAACGTGTGACAAGTAAGATTTTCAATGTAATTTGGTTTTTTTAGGAAGTTTTGTTCTTCATGCCCTTCAATTGTACTATTTTTCTTGGTAAATTTCAGATATGATATGCCCTTTTGGTGTCTTGCCTCTAAGAGAAGGGTGAGTGAGTGAAAAAGTTTGAGAGGTCAACAGAATTAGAGCACGTGTAAAGAGACAATGCCTCGTTATGAATGAAGTGAAGCATTTTCCTTGAGAGTACCAAAGTTAAGTGTTTGAGAAGTGGGTACTTAACTACATACTGAAAGGGATGTGGTGGTTGTAAGAGTAAAATGGAAAGATATCATGTTGATGTTTGCTGGGCTATGGCCTTAAACTGCAGGAGACATTTCCCTTCTTGAAATAGGCTTTCGTCCCGCTATATTAATATAGCAACCGCCCGATACAACGGTGAGATCATTGCTGGGGTAAACAGCACAAGCACGCCCAAATGAAACAAAACTGAAATGAGAACATGAGAATTCCCACCATGCTCCTAGCACTTCGAACCGCTGATGACCCACAAGTGTAGGGGTTAATCATAGTCCTTTTGATAAGTAAGAGTGTCAAACCCAACGAGGAGAAGAAGGAAATGACAAGCGGTTTTCTGCAAGCACTGAAATTGTAGGTAATAGATAGTTTGATAGCAAGATAATTGGTAACTAGCAAGTACCAGTAACAATAGGTAAGGTGCAGCAAGGTAGCCCAATCCTTTTGTGGAAAAGGACAGGCCAAAACTATCTCTTATAATATGCAAAGTGTTCTTGAGGGTACATGGGAATTTCATCTAGTCACTTTCATCATGTTGGTTTGATTCGTGTTCGCTACTTTGATAATTTGCTATGTGGGTGGACCGGTGCTTGGGTGTTGTTCTTAATTTAACAAACCTCCCACTTATAATTAACCCCCTCGCAATCATCCGCAACTACGAGAAAAGTATTAAGGTAAAATCTAACCATAGCATTAAACATGTGGATCCAAATCAGCCCCTTACGAAGTAGCGCACAAACTAGGTTTTAAGCTTCTATCACTCTACCAACCCATCATCAAATAACTACTCCACAATGCATTCCCTTAGGACCAAGGATGGTGAAGTGTCATGTAGTCGACGTTCACATGAAACCACTAAGGGAATCACAACATACATATCATCAAAATATTGAATACATATCACATTCACATGATTACTTGCAACATGACTTCTCCTGTGACCTCAATAACAAAGGTAACTACTCACAAATAATATACATGCTCAAGATCAGAGGGGTATTGAATATCATAATGGATCTTAACATATAATCTTCCACCAAATAAACCATATAGTAATCAACTACACAAGGTAATCAACACTACTAGTCACCCACAGGTACCAATTTGAGGTTCCGGTACAAAGATTGAACACAAGATATGAACTAGGGTTTGAGAGAGATGGTGTTGTTGGAGATGTTGATGAAGAATGGCCTCCCAAATATTAGAGGAGTTTTGGTGATGACGATGGCTTCAATTTCCCCCTCCGGGAGGGAAGTTCCTGTGGCGGAATCGCTCTGTCGAGGGGCAAAAGTGCTCCTGCCCAGGTTCCATCTCGAGAAGGCGGAGTTCTGTACCAAAAGTCATCTCTTGATTTTTTTTTCTAGGTCAAAACCACTTATATACTATAAGATGGGCTCCGGAGGTGGGATTTTTTTTTCAGAACTACTACCAAAAATGTACCAAATTCGAAAAGCGTATGTCGGAAATGAAAAATAGCAAAAGTAGCACCCCATCAGCCTCTAGGAGGCCGAATAGGGGCTCGTCGTCCACCACCAGGCCGAAGAGTGTCCTGTTGGCCAGAGGAAGGCCGAAGAGCTGCCTGTCGGCCAGTGGGAGGCCGATGGGCCCCTGGATAAGGCCGAGGATTGTTTTCTTTCTCCTCTGACCACTCCTTTCACCCTCCCCCGTCCTCCAGGCTCCCCATCTCCACCTCTCACTCCCGTTGCTCTCCGGTGCTTCCACCACCACGCCGATCTCTTCGCTCGACCACCTATTTTCATATCCAACCCGCGTAAACAATAGATCGGGGCGCTCTCCACCGGCCTACGGTATTTTTTGGCTTCCAACTCAATCAAATGTCAACTTTCAACTTGGTTGTGGATTTAGTTCTTACTGGTCACCGTCTGTTTGCATGTAAATGGCTTGTCCATTTTGCCGAGCTCCAGGTGGCCCTTGTTCTGTCGTTGATTCTGGTGCACCTGTATTTACTGTGGTGCTGGATTGTCGATGTTCAAGGCGTGTTGTAAGATTCTATATCTTGTTTATCTGACTGTGGCATATGGTTGATGTTGTTTTTTTCGAAATGTATTCGAATGCGTTTGTTTATATGATTATGATGTTTTCTTCCATTCTTGTTGTAGTATGTTTCGTGCAGTATTAGATCACATCTTGCTCAGTACACTGAGGAGTGCAGAGCTTTAGCTATTCGGAGAGGTGACACAGATATTGATCTTGCTCTTCACAACAGTGAGGGTAACTTATACCATGTTTTATTTAGGCATGGTCAGATGAGCAGTAAATTCCATGGTCCTTCATGGGAGGAACTCGTGAATGATTATGGTCTCCGTCATCGTGACATGATGACTGTTAGGCTTGAACACTATGGAACTATGATTAGTGTCGATTTATATCGGGATGGTGTTATGTTGTTTCCTTTACCGTGTGTTGGTAAGTTATTTGTTTGATTGATTTTCAGTTTTGTTTCAGCTTATACGTTTTGCTGTTCTGCTCAGTTTGTGAAATTATTTTTTGTAGCTCTTGAGGATCTGAGTGAAACTTAGAGGGAACTTGTTGACAACTGTTTTTATATTCGTGGTGTCACTCTGAATTATCATCAAATGTATGTCATGTCACAGCAGCGCTTTGATGACAACTACATACTGTGTACTCCTTTTGTTCATAGGATGGATCGCATGAATGTTATTTCTCAACATATGGTAAGCTTTGGTTTTCGTTTTTTTTTTATTTGTTCTTTGCTGTATCATAATGTTTTAAATTTGTAATCTAAATATCATATAACTTGATGTTTTTTGTCAGGTTATTCCTACCATGGTTGTGAAGAGTTTGAAGGAATTTGTGTCAATTCCTAGGACTGGTTCTTTAACTCTTGAAATTACTTTGGATTCTGAAGATGATGATATATTTGTGAGCATTCCTTGTTCCTACTTCATTGGCTTGGGTGATAATATGGTGTTGAAGAAGGAAGGTTTCGGTAATTTTCTGCTGGCATCGTCTATTGAAGTCAACAATTTGGTGCTCATAACCTTCAAACAACGTGAACAGGAGCTAGCTGTTGTTTTCAGCTATCTGCCACAGTGATCGTATTGTCTCGCCCTACTATCCCCCATTTTTTCCCGCCCTACTATCCCGCCATACTCTGCCGCCACTTGCTTTCCCGCCATTCTTTACCCTCATTCTCTCCCACCACTTTCTTTCCCACCATTCTCTCCCACCATTCTCTTTCCCGCCTTTCTCTCCCGCCATCTTATCTTGTGAACCTGTATAACCACATCCATAGTAAGGTGGGTCAGCAGGCCCTTCCTTTCCCTTCTGCTCCTGCCATCCTTTCGTGGAGATGTCTCATACTCACTATCCTTTTGATCGTAGTTTTCACTCTGGTATGTTTGATCGTCTTCTCCGTCTAGCTGCCAATTTCAAGATGGATGATAGAGTAGTTCCATGGGAGGAACTCATTAGTAGTGACACCATAATGAATGAGTTGGCTCACTCATTAGCTAGGAGTGGGTGGCCTCCCAGGACTTTTGAGGAGATACGGAAAGAACTTCTCAGGTTGCACGGCAGATGGCAAAAGCAACTGCATAAGGGTGAAGCTTACCTCAGGATTGCTATGAATAATTTAGATTTATGGTCAGTAGATAGTGAGGATGAAGACGACCTCTTCATGCCGAGCACCAAGGTGAAGCCTACCGCATCGTCGACGGGCACGGGCAAGATTTCTACATCGATGAAGGGGAAGAGTTCTACATTGACGAAGGGGAAGAGTTCTACATCGACGGAGGACGAAGACGACATCTTCATGCCAAGAACCAAGGTCAATACGACCACATCATCAAAGGGCAAGAGTTCTGTATCAACAAAGGGCAAGAGGTCTGCATCGACGGAGGATGGTGATGATGCATTCATGTAGTACTTTTTCATGTAGTATTGTTTTCTGTAGTGTTGTTTAATTAAGTTGTAACATTTAGTTCAGTTGTATTGTTTAATTCAGTTGGATGCATTTAGTTTGTAGTACTAGTGTTGTCTCTCTAAACCAAATGACCACTGAAATAGAACATGAATACGTCTCATACATGAATATGTCGCTAACACAGCAGAACCAAAACTCCTCTGCACAATGTTATCCGGGCAACGTGTGTTAGCTATCTCTCGTGCAACACCGATGATTCATGCATCGATAGTGGACACGTGGTTCTCCGTGAACATCGTCTTGCCGAAAAACCACATAATATATGCCTCTAGGGATCGGTCAATCTGTGCCTCTGACAACTGAACATTGGGATATCCTAAGGTGACAATCTGAAACTGGCTCAACCACTTGAAAAGAGACCCATGACGATCGTTGTATAGCGCCGTAGTAGTTGGCACCGCAGCCAGAAAACGGGCATGCATAGATGCTAGCCAACTAGTTTCTACCTTTAAAGGTCCTATGGCAGCACTGGCCAGAGGTAATCCCAACAAGTAAGACACATCCTATAAAGTAGGCGCCATCCCCAGGGAAAGTGAAACGTATGTGTCTCTGGTCTCCATCTATCTACTAAGCAGGTAAGGAGTGACCTGTCATAAGAGAAACGTGATACTTGCCTCTTGTGCAACTGCATTGGTTCACCTGCATTATCCAAGTCCAGATGATCAACCCACTCATCCAATGTACCCTCAACCAGTCGTGCCAAGGGTAGAAGTCCAGCCCAACTTAACCTACAAAATAAATAGAATGTAGCATAAAATTAGCATCTATCAAAAGGATGTCAAACATAGTAAGTCATTATACCGACACATACCTATCAACCCATGAAGGGTGTATCATCCAGTTAGACTTTGGGGTGCGAGTGATCAACACGTCTAAGTTCGTGCCCGATTCCATAAGTGCGCCTCGGTGCCCTCTATCGATATTACCATTAAGCAACAGATACAAAGCCATATCTGCAATTAGAACATAGTCCACACATATTACAGAATAAAACATAGTCCATCATATTACAGGTTAAAACATAGTCCAAACTTATTACAAAATAAAACATAGGTGTTTGCATATTACAAATAAAAACATAGTCCCACATATTACACATTAAAACATAGTGCGGACATATTACAAATAAAAACATAGTCCGACATATTACACATTAAAACATAGTCCCACACATTATGTAGCTTCTAAGTTATTCATTCCTCGTCCACCCCTTTGGCCTCGATTGCCAAGTCCACTACGACTGCCAGAACCTCCTCTTGCTACTGTTGTCGCAGTCGTCGATGTGGAAGCACTCGTCGATGTGGAAGCACCGTCTTTCTTCAGGTCGGGGCAATATTTCATCCTATGCCCATAAGCCGCGCAGAGCAAACATTGTTTCATTGCTCCACCAACTTTAGATGGGTCCATATCGTTTCGGATGTGCTTTACCTTACGCCTGCCCCTGCTAGTTCGCCGAAGTCCAGGATACGGGATGTATACTCTCTCACCATCATTTACCATGTTGAAATTGCCGATGACTCTAAACCATGTCATCTCATCTGTCCAAACATTGAGTACTGCCTCTTTTGAATAGTACGGAGACACGAAGGAGATAGCGTCCAACTGAATCTGGCCATAGGCAGCCAACACATGTGAGCAAGTTAGGTGCAATAACTGCGGTTTGTTGCATGTACACTCACAAGTTGGATAAAATTATGTTCCAATTTTAACCTCATGCGTCTTCACCTCATTTGCAGAACCAAAACCATCAGTAGGAAGCTAAACCTCATACCTCCTTTCCTGATTACCTATGAGTGTGACAGTGTGCTTTTTTGCTTTCTTTATCTTCTGACCCATGTACTCCATGACATGGGTACAATAAGGAGTGTTTTGATTATCTGCAATATGCTTCTTTGCTAACTCGCGCCTTTCTCTAAAATATCTCAAAGTGCTATGGAATACACCCTCCACAATATCTGTCAGTGGTAATGCTCTATTCCCTCTGAGTACAAAGTTATACACCTCCGCAAGATTGGTTGTCATGTGGCCATACCTAGCTCTATGGGTGTCATGCAGCAAAGACCAATTCACTGGAGGCTCTTTCTCTATCCACTCAGAAAAATTCTTTATTGCCCTGCCCTTCTTTCTCTTCGTATTAGGAGGGTCAATTGCTGGCAAGTCACAAAGACTAACTGGCTCCTCAAGCTCCACGATGAGTGTTGTTAATTTAACCTGGTCTTTTTCCATTTTCTTCCTAGCAAGGACCTTCTTCTTAGTGAAGTCATCTAGTTTTGACCAAGTAAATTCGTATTTGAACCGCTGGTTCTGCTTGCATAACTTTTTGAACAAGTTCATCAACCATTTGTTCTTGAACCGTGAGAAAAAATTTGCACCAAGATGGTGCATGCACCCCCGGCTTTGCAAGTCCTTCCAAGGTGTTGGCTCGTCAGCTGTTGGATTACTCAGTGTCTTCACGGCCTTCAATATACCATGATGTCTGTCATGAATGACACACACATTTGTTCGGTCCTTCACGATCGCAATTCTAACTTGCTAGAAGAACCATACCCAGCTCGGAAAGTTCTCACCCTCCACAAATGCCATGGCTAGTGGGATGATTTGGTTGTTCCCGTCCACACCAATAGCAGTCAGGATTTTCCCTTTGTACTGACCAGTCAGGAATGTACCATCCACAAACATCACAGGAGGGCAATGCCGGAAAGCTTCGATGCACATACCGACAGAGAAGAATACTTGTTTCAACACCTTGTAATCTGGTATACTCTCCAACCTCGTGTGTTGTATGTTAACATAAGTGTCGGGATTCCTTTCCTTCAGTATGTCAAGGAGACAAACAACATTAACATATGAGTCAAAGAACGTCCCAAACCTTTCCTCCATAGCCTTCTGCTTAGCCCTCCAAGCCTTCCCATATGGAATGTCATAATTCCATCTGACCTTCACTGTTGTCTGGATGTGTTTTGCTTCCATATCTTTCTTCTTCACTATCTTAGTATACATGAGTTGCGCTATGAGAGTTGAAGTAATGTTTGGATGATGAACCAACAAGTTTTCCTCACACAATTATGCGGGACAACATTGGTGACAACCTAGTGGATGTTATACTTTGGCACGTGGTCGTGCACCTTCGCAAGACAACCTGATTCAACACACTTCATGGTATATTTTGTTGGACTCGATATGTGTGTCCGAAAACCCCTCTGCGTAGACATGGCCCACTTTATCACTGCATAGTTCATTTTTTCTTTGTGTCAAACATAGCCCTGATCTGGACTTGCTTCAGATTATATTGCCATGGAGTCTCATGGCCATCGTTGACAGTAATGCCGGCGGATATGTCCTGATCCCATGCAGTAGGAATTGGTACCTCCACATCATCCTCGGAATTTTCAGAATCAAGATCCTCCACAATCCCATCCTCATCCTCTTCCTCCATCACCCTCTGCATTTCATCCCCTTCCTCATCCCCATCAGCAACACCAGAGGCAGCTAATACTATCGACTGAATACTCTGCCCAGTATCATGACCACTAACATTGTGTGGCACATAATCTGACTCTTTCTCGGCTTGGCTAGCATCCACATCCGGTGGCTGTGACCCGGATATATAAATCTCGTTAGACACTTTACTACTCTGGCCTGGTTCATACCCCATGTTGAGTTGTATGATATTCTCCTACTTCGCCACTGGTTGCACTAGGGCATACAGATGGATTCTTCGGTCTCTGGAATGACTTAACAAGGACAACCAATGTTGACTCCTATCTATCGGAATCAACTCCCACTTGACATTTTTACAGGATTTGGTCCACAATGCATGAATACTGACAGAACAAACTTCAGGATCCAGGCCAAAACTAGTAGTCAACCAGTGCTTCAACTGCCTAATGTCCAGTCTGTGCGGGTCTGAAAGTGTCATGAAGCCTTTTTAAACTCGCTAAGATCAACCCCCAACTCATTATATCGAACATTACCAGGGCCGTAATACACAGTAAAATTTACGGATTCAGACATTTTCACCTGTCAGACATTGCCAGCTACTCATTATTCGCAACGAATAAATCTAAACTAAAATAAACGTACACTAAAATATATCTACGTATACTAAATAAACCTACACTAAAATAAACTTCACTAAAATAAACCTACACTAAAATATAATTACGTACACTAAATAAACCTACACTAAAATGAACCTACACTAAAATAAACCTACACTAAAATAGCAAGCTTCCACTGAAAATGACTACACTAACTAAACTAAATAAACCTACACTATTAACACATACACTAAAATCACTACGGTAAAAAAAACTAACCTAAACTAATTTTACGTACATTAAAAAACTAACATAAACTAAAAAAAAGGTATACCTTCGACGCGTGTGTGCCCTTGTTCTTCCTCTCCACCTTCTTCTTCCTCACCACTCCACCTTCTCACCATTCACACCTCCATCACCCCACCATGTCTCCTCCAAATGAACAACACACTACCCCATGGCAAAAAATGAGAACGTACGGCAAGGAATAGGGACACGATCTATTGTTTCAGTGGATTGAAACGGAAAATGGGTGGAGGATGGAGGAGATCAAGGGGGATTTCGGTCAGGAAAAACGAGAGAGAGAGAGAGAGAGAGAGAGAGAGAGCGAGGGGATGAGCAGCCAGAGCGAGGAGGAAGAAGAAGGAACCGGTGTCGGGCTTATCCAGGGGCTCTTCGGCCTCCTGGAGGCCGACTAGCCCTTTTCGGCCTGTCATGGGCCGACGGCAGCCTCTTCGGCCTGCCTTGGGCCGATGGGCCCTCTTCGGCCGCAAGTAAGCCAACCAGTCCACCGTCAGCCCAGCTGAGGCCGATGGGGTCATATTTTTGATTTTTTTGAAAATTGACATACGTTTTCCGAATTTAGTACAAAAAAGGTACTAGTTTTGAAAAAAAAACGGAGGTGGGCCGTGCTGAGCACAACCCACCAGGGTGCGCCAGGGGGCCTGGCAAGCCCTAGTGTATTGTGCTCACCTGGGTGGCGCCTCCGGTCATTATTGGCTCCAATATTTCTTATATATTCCATAAAAAATCCCCGTGAAGTTTCAGCTCATTTGAACATGTGCAGACTAGGTATCACTGACATGCTTTTTTAGGTCCAGATTTCAAGTTGCCAGTATTCTTCCTCTTTGTGTAAACCTTGCAAATTATGAGAGAGAAGGCATTAGAAATACTCCACGAAGCATTACTATTCATAAAAACATTGTAAATAATAGTAAGAAATCATGATGCAAAATGGACGTATCAACCGCCGCATACCAATCAATACCTTCAGGAAGGATGCGGCGACGGAAGGGGGTTAGGGGAGTTGGGCATTGGAGGGAGATAGGAGCCCTCAGTCGCCACGCTCACGGAGGGACCACGACCTTGGATTCTTTGACGCCTGCAAAGTCTCCCCTGGCATAGATCGTTTGTAGAATCATAGATCAAACTACAACTCGAGAAATTGCGCTTGGCGTAGAATAACCATGCTTAGTGCCTTTATTAATTGTTCTGCCACACTGGTATTTAGCTACCTTTACTATTAAAAGGGAGTTCATATTTGTTTCATTTTTTTCACACCTCCGTAAGTCGCGTTGTCCCATCTCCCCCTGATTTTTTCCAACAAACAACTGTTACCGAATTGTTTTCTCAAACCCCACACTTACCATCGACTGCTTTTTCTCTCTTCTATAGATAATTTCCACTCGGTCCTGATCTCCTTCCTGATTCTGGGTGTTCCTTCCAAATTCAGCCACACCCAATCTGTACCTAGAGAGGAGGGAAAGCGGAGGGGAGTGCGATGCCATGCAAACATGGCGGGAAAGGTAGGAGATAGAGTCACTCAAGCGGGAAAGGGTAGGGGATACAACCCACATGCAGGTCATGATCCTGTGCTGAATATAGGTAGGGAGACGGGGCGAAAGCTATGGGCGATGCCAAGATTTTTGGTGCTAGGTTGTTGTTGCTACTTGTTCTGCCGCCACTGCTATGCTACTATTGATGTTTGCGTCATCGCTGCTAGTACATAGAGCGGGAGTGGGAGAGAGATGTTTGACAACAAAAAGAGAGTGATGAGATGATATTCTTTACAATACGGTGTTATTGCTACTATAATTCGGGGGGGAGAGAGGGGAAGAGAGAAACAAGATGAAATTTGGAATGTTGTTGTTGTTGTTATTTAGATGTGTGTGTGAGAAAGAAAGAGAGCTTATGTCGTGTATTGCTTCCTAATGTATTTATTTTATAATTAACTTTCCTTTTGATTTTGATAAATACAACGAGAATCACTACATAGATTTGTTGAGTGAGGGGAACACCAATTCATTTGAGACTATCGATGTATTTTGTTTCACCTGAAGAAGCACCGCTTGTGTAATGTGGTACATTCACATGTTGTTGTTCGTGATTATAAGGTATGCACCAACGCTATTTTATTTTAGACCAATCTTTTGATCTTCGATTGCCATGTGAAGTGTTGTTATGTTATCTAAATGATGCATTCATACCGATGAGATTACTCGAAAGGGTGAAGGTTGAGTCACTAGTTGTCCTAGAGCCTTAACTACTGATGCTATCGATGACAAAGATATAGTCATCGTGTTTTGCAAAAAAAAATGAAGCTAATAATTGATGTTCATATATTATATTTCATGTCAATGGCTTAACTGAGTCTTTCGTCTTCTTTTTCAACACGTTCATCATCTCTCAATTGACAAAGTAACTAACATAATTATGATGAAACAAAACTAAAAACCCATCGAGTTATACACATTCAAATTCAAATGATATGCATACAAATAATTATATATATATATATATATATATATATATCATAATACTAAAGGTCAAGGCGATGTCATTGAAAGGGGCCAAATATTCATCGATTTTTGTGCAACAATACGGGTGTATACTATGGTGTAATCAGAACAAGGATTAAAAAGCTCATAGCAACGCATGGGCATTTTACCAGTTAAAATAGGAGGCTGGTTCTGGTACTACCTATTTAGAGAGTTCTGTTACTACAGTTTTACGTATTCTAGGTTTTTTTTCTCCTTTTCTCTCCCTGTTTGCCCTTGGTTTTCTATAAGCTGGTTTTCCGCCTTTATTTTTTGTTTTGTTTCCTATTTTATTTCCTTTTTCATTTTATATTTCCTTTTAAACTGCATGATTCAAAAATGTCCATAAATTCATATTTTTTCAAAAAGTTCAAAATTTCAAAAATGATTGAATTTTGATTTTTTTTTGCTTTTACCAAAATCGTTTGTGTTTTCCAGTAATAGTTTGAAAAATTCCAGTTTGTTCATGTTTCATAAAAATCTCAATTTAATGATGTTCATACCTTTTTAAAAACTTCATTTTTTTAAAAAACTCTTCATTTTTCTATTCCTTTTAGTGTTAAAATATTCTTGTTATAAAATATTGTCCACAAATGCAATAAATGTATACTTTTTTGCTTGAAATTTCAAACATGTATATTCAAAATTACAAATTTGTTCACTTTTTTGAATTTTAGGAATTTCCAAAAAGTCTTGAGTTTTCAAAAACTATACCACATTTCAAAATCAAACTCCTTTGTATTTAAGAAATGTTTCAAAAAAATCAAAAACATTTTAAATGTTAACACTAGATTTTTATCTTAAATATTTTATGATTCTCATCAACACTAGGAGCCATCAGTTTAGTGGCTAGCAGGATGTTTCAGTAATGCAAGGTAGCTAGTTTGATTGCTCCTTTTGGGGGATTTTCACCTCGCGCCTTACAGAAAAGAAAACTCACTACTCGCCCGGTGGCTGGCCCAATTGCGTCGAACCCTTTGCATTGCGCTCATATAGACGCAAAAATGTGTCATATTGAGTGTGATATAGCTCTCCTATAGAGTAGTCGGCAATCGGCTATGGCGACTGTACTGGCTGGGTCACTTAGGTCACCATGGTTCTTTCGTTGCACGAGTAAAACGACTTCCCTCGATGGGGTGCGGCTATTGGTCTAATTCAATTCCTCGCATGGTTGCTACTTTTTGAGATTTTCACCTCGCGCCTTACAAAAAAGAAAACTCTTTTCTTGCCCGATGGGTAAGCGCAGTTGCATCGACCCTTTACGTTGCGCTCATATAGATGCAAAATGCATCATATAGGAGGTGAGCCAGACATGGCTCTCATGTAGACTAGCCCACAAATCGGCTATCACAATTGTATGGGTTGGGCCATTTAGCTCACCATGGTTCTTTCGCCGTACGAGTAAAATGACTTCCTTCGGTGGGGTGCAGCTAGGTGCAGCCCGCAGTGATCCCTATTGCACGGTCGCCCGCAGGGAGCCGATGTTGGGCTAGCTCAGCAACACCGCCTGCTGACATCACATTGATACCAGCCAAGTTTTTTCTTCTTCACCTTTTTCCCTTGCTTTTTTCCATTGTTTGTATTTCAGAATATTATATGCTACAAAAAACACTTTAAATATATTTTGAAATTGTTTGTGCGTGTGTGTGTGTGACATTTAAAAAATGTTTATACAACTTACAAGAAATGTTCACGTAATTTAGAAAATATTTCGTACGGACAAAAAATGTACATACCATTTAAAAAATGTTCACGAATTTCAACTCTTCATGACATTTAAAAAAATATTGTATGCACTTTATAAAAATGTGTGCACACTGTAAATAAATTTCCGTACCATTAAAAAGTGTATGTGACATTTTAAATTAAAAAATCTTGTAATACAAAAAATGTTCATGGCGTTTAAAAAATGATTATGCAATGTATTTTTTGTTTCTCTAGGTTACAAAATGTTGATTTCGAATTAAAAAAATAGAATGTGTATTATTAAAACATGTTACTGTGTATTAAAAAAGGGAAACTCTTATTATCAAAAGTCTGATAGGAGTCATCCATCAGATCGGTCTTGGGCCGTTGATGGCCTTTTCATCTCACCATCAAAATTGCTTCCAAATCCTTCAGCCAGTTACTAAAAGAGCCTAATTTTCTGGCCAACGTCATTACTACCCATAACCACGCCCGCATTAACCTCCCCTTCCCCAAATCCACCTCTCGGATCGCATCTCCAACGCCGAGCTCGCTGCTCCCCTCACAACCCCTGTTCTCCACCATGGACCAGCCTCCCCATGTGGCTGTGAGATTCACCACGCCGGTGCCCTGTCCCATCCGGTGGTTCGCCTGGAAGCCACGACGCGCACGACGAGCGAGCTCTGAACCCCATCGCCGTCCTGGTCATCTTCACTAGCTTCAAGCCACGCAACATCCAGTCAACGGCGGCGGAGCTTCATGTCCCCAGGCATGTTGCCCCGACGATGACCATCTCAAATTCGTTGCCATCGTGTAACCACCACTGCTATGATCTCGACGGCGTGCTGCATCTTTGATCCCGCCGACGTGCTCCCGTGTGGACGTGGTTAACATTGTGTTGCTCGGCCGCATCATCTATGGAGCCTCCCTATATACCCCCTACGGCTCAGACGACGGGCTCATCTGTCACCCTCCTCCCCTATTATCGGAAGGAAGCATGACTACCATCGCAAGGAAGCACAGCCAGCAACAGAAGGAAGCACGACTACCATTCATGCCCAGCATTAGAAGGACACACATCCGCCATCAATAGAAGCATGATTACCATTGCAACGAAACACGACAACCATCGAAGGGAAGCACGGTTTCCATAGGCCTGGTGGTGTTTGAACCATGCCCAGATGCCATGTTTTATGGAAGCAAATTCTGATTTTTCGAATTCATATTTTAGTTTCTTTGGAAGCAATAGTTCTATTTTTTTTCTAACCAATCAAACTTTTCTGTAGTAAATAATTCTGCTAGGAACAAATATCCTTGGAAGCAATTATTTGGTCTTGGAAGCAAATATTCTTGCAACGATATGATGTTGATTGGATGCAGCTGAGACCTGTCTTGCTGATGATGCCATTTCAGTGCACTCATCGAAAAGTTTTCATATCAAATGAATTTGCATCCGTGTATATTCCGCGTTGATCCACGGAATTTCCATTGAGAAGCTAATGGTTCATCAAACAAGAATATATAGTGTCCGTTACACAAAAAGGAAGTTTCTAAAGCATCTAAAAATGGTACCACAACATTGAAATAATGCTTTGTTGAAATAAATATTTGTATCATATTATCGAATAATTTGTTTCCGTCGCAAGATGCTCCCATCGACAAAAAATAAAGTTTCCAGGCCATCCTTGCGCTAGAGAAAAAAGATCTGCAGAAACCTTTATACTTTATGTTAGATGGAAGCAAATCTTTCGTTTCTCAGAAGCATTAATTTATTTGTTGGTTTGTTTGGAAGAAATCACCACTTACCAAAAAAGGGAAAACGAAAATGGAGATTTTAACGTAATTTCTGAAAGCATTAATTTCTATATTTATTTGGTGGAAGCAGATCATGGCTTACTAAAAACATTCATGCATGCACGTATTTGTGGATCAATCTGATGCTTTCAAGGATTTCAATCGTACGGTGGGGGACTAGTCCGATGAAACGCTAGCCATCGGTAGTCTGATTGCTAGCGGTTTCCATTAAAAAAAGAATGAATAGGCGTTTTAAAATAATTACGGTTTAGACTTGAACAAATGCGGAATAAAACTAACATTTAATATGTCAAGCATAAAACCTAAAATAACTAGGCTCATTTATGTGCACCAACAACTTATGCTAAGCAAGATAAACAACTAATTGATAGCAAGATATATAGCATAAAACAATATGGCTATCACAAAGTAAACTGCAACGATAAGAGATAAGCGAGGCACGTAGAGACGACGATTTATCCTGAAGTGCACATCCTTGCGGATGCTAATCTCCGTTGGAGCGGTGTGGAGGCACAATGCTCCCCAAGATGCCACTAACGCCACCGTAATCTCCCCACGCCCTCACACAATGCAAGATGTCGTGATTCCACTAAGGGACCCTTGAGGAAGGTCACCGAACCCGTACAAACAAGGTTGGGGCAAACTTGACAACTTAATTGGAGGCTCCCAACAACACCATGAAGCTTCACCACAATGGATCATGGCTCCGAGGTGACCTCAAATGCTCGGGGCAATCTCCACAACCTAATTGGAGACCCCGACGCTTGCCCAGAGCTTTACACCACAATGATTGAGCTCCGAGGCATCACCAACCGTCTAGGGCGCCAAAGCACCCAAGAGGAACAAGCTCTAGGGTACCAAGCACCCAAGAGTAATAAGCTTCTCAAGTTTTCACTTCCACGTATCACCGTGGAGAACTCAAACCGATGCAACTAATGCAATGGCAAGAACACACGAAGTGGGCAAGTCCCTTACACTCAGATCCCACCACAACAACAAAAGCTATGGAGGAATATGAGAGGAAGAACAGGGAGCTCACAAAGAACTTCAAGATCTAGATCCAAAGGGTTCCCCTCACATAGAGGAGAAAGTGTTTGGTGGAAATGTTGATGTAGATCTTCTCTCTCTTTTCCCTCAAGAACTAGCAAGAATCAATGGAGGGATTGAGAGTTAGCAAGCTCAAAGAAGCTCAACAATGGGGGCAAAAACGAGCTCAAGAGATTAGGAGAAATGAGGAAGAAGACCCCCTTTTATAGGCCTCCCCAAATCCAACCATTATGTGCACACGGCGTGCACAAGCGGTACTACCGCTCGGCTAGGCGGTACTACCGCTTAGCGTGGTAGTTCTAGGAAAAGCGTGGAAACCTGCATGAACCTCGAGGCGGTAGTGCCGCCGGAGCAATACTATCGTCCGACCTAGCGGTACTTCCGCTGGGGATGCAGTAAGACTCCAGTACCCAAAAATAAGCGATGGTAGGAGCGATACTCGGGGGCGGTAGTATCGCGAGGGTAGTACTACAGCCCTACTACCATCCCAGAAAACTAACTTGTCCAAAGAGAAAAATATAAGCGGAAGTAGCAGGGGAAGTACCACCCAAGTGGTACTACCTTGGTACCAAAGCGGTACTACCACCTGAACAGAGAAAAACTGCTCTGGCACTAAAACTGCCATAATTTTCGCATATGAGCTCCGAATTGAACAAACTCAAGCTTGTTGGACAACACACGACAAATACTATCCAAACAGCGAAAAGATCATAGAGATGTGAAACCTCTATGAATGAAGAACATGCAAAAACTCCAACATCGAAAACATCATAGAAGATGCATATGGACTCCATTTTCAATGAACTTGAGCTTGTCATGAAGCTGACCATAAGCTCAAGAACCCACATAGGGAAAATCCAACCGATAACCAAGAAAGATGATGATGTCAAGAATGCAATGGTTTGAGCTCTCAACAAATGATAGGATCAAGCTACTCACTTGAGAGCCCCCCTTGATAGTACGACTATCGATCCTATAACCCGGTCTACCAACTACCACCATGAGACCGATAAAATAGAAAACCCTATCAAGGTCAAACCTTTGCCTTGTGCATAGTCCACTTGAGCTAGATGATGATGATCTTGTTCTCCTCAAATGAACCACCTTTCTTGATTGCGTCGTCTCGATGAAGACTAGTAGATTGCTCCCCCATACTTCACTATGGGTGAGCCACTCTTCGACACATCTTCACAAGTCCATTGTCATCACACTGGACAACAAGCTTCAAGCATGATCTCTCCGTGATGCTTCACTTGAACTTGCACACCGCAACCTTGATGACGATCGCCACTTGATGTCATCCTCCATGGGTTGTATGGGATCTTCCTCTTGATGCAAGCCCATGAAAATATACCTAACCCCACAAAGAACTCTCACGTAGACCATGGGATAGTACACAAAGTGTTGGGGATATAACCCCGCGATATGACCCGCCCTGGAGGCTCCGGGTCATGTTGTTGGCTCGTGAGCCGGCCCAAGGATGAGCCGTAAGACTGGTGGCCCAGGAAGATAGGCGGCTCAAGGTGTGGGCCGTACGACGGCCCGGACGGAGAAGACCGGGGCGTGTAAGCCGTCTCAAAGACAGCTTGGACAAGAAGACAGAGAGAGACTCGAACATACAATAAGACTCGGTTAACAATTGTAACGACCCAGTGGTCCTGACCTCCTATATAAAGGTAGACCCGGGACGACTTAGAGGATAGGTTATCGAGAACTAGGTCAAGCTTCTAGCTCCTTGTAATCGATACACAAGCAATACAAACACAAGCAGGATGTAGGCTATTACCTCGACTTGAGGGGCCAAACCTGGGTAAATCCGTGTCTTTCGTCCCGATCAACCCCTTTGAGTCCACCCCGTTAGCGATGGCCTCGAATCCAAGTCCGTTCACCCGAACATTTGCCATGATAAATCCACAACAGTTGGCGCCCACCGTGGGGCTAGCGCTTGGTGGTGTTGAGTTCTCAAAGGGCTCTCTCCCAGGGCTCGAGGGATACGTGGTTGGAAGGATGAGCAAGAGTCACCGTGGCTGGCTCTACATCGATGATGCCGGCTGGGGGCTTGATGCTGATTCTGTGGAGTATGGATTCCGGGTTCCGTTTGGCGGGATCCAGGTTTTCATTGGAAAGGTTGATGGATCTACACCCGGGTCAGACATCTACACCAACATCGTCAAGTTGACTCGGCATCTCCAATCTGCGAGTGGTGTGCGGCCTGCCCGTGCCCATCCAGGTCAAAAGCATGTTCTCGTGGGCTTCACTCAAGGTATGGACCTGGAAGCGTCCGGGTCATAGGGAACTCTTGTTTGCTCAGAAGATGAGTCCTCCAGTGGGGAGACAGAGTCAGTGTATCGGCTCAGTAATGGTGGCCTTGGGGGCTACTACGACACCTATTCTGAGGTAGAGGGCTTTGAGTCGGATGCTCCGAGACCCCCGGTTCATGCGGCGGTGTTCATGACGGGATCGGCTCCAGTCGCCGATCACATAGCTGCGGGAGCCGCCACAGCGGGTGATAGCCCGCCGGCGGCGGCTCAGGTTCTAGTGGAATTGATGGACGAGCTTACAGCTCTCATGGCCACGGAAGTAACACCGGATAATCAAGCAGCCCGGAATCTAGAGGTGGCACGGATCAAGGGCCGGATGGCAGAGGAACGACAAAGGATGGCTGAGCTGAAGATCTGGATGGAGGAAGAAGCGAAGCATATCAAGGCAGATGCTTTCCATCTGGAGCTGGAACAAAGGTCAGCAGCCGCGGTGCACCGGAGGAGGCGGCAATCCCGTCTGCCAGAACGTTACGAAGCAAGGAACCTGTTTAATACCCCTGGTGCGGGGCGGGTTGCGGGCGTGCCGGAAAGCCGCCCGATGGAACGCCCAACAACTCATCCACCCCAGCATAACCAAACTTCACCTAGAGCTTTTCCGACACCGGCGGGTCATTACTAACCCGGCCGAGAACATGGTGGCGGCGGCCACCCGGCTTGGGACAATTCCCATCCCAGATGAAGCACCCTTTGCGAAGGACGTGCCAAACGCCATTGGATATTTACAGACGGCCATGGCCCAGCAAGAGAGATATGCTCACAGCCGGAGCTGGGTTCACTCTACCCCCCTCCCTAGTCGAAGTTTTAGCCGGCGCTACGAGTCGCCGGCGTGTTCCAGCAGTCATCCACGTCGGGTACCACCGGAGGACAAGCAGGCGGCTCTAGATGCACAAGCCCTCGCGGACCGGGCGAGGAACAGGCGAGAGGCGGAGATAGCGGCAACCCGTCCAGAGCCGGCGCTTTCCGTCTCAATGGGGGTAGTTAGTACCAGAGCCGTAGGGGTGCCATGTTTAACTCCGGCTCTGATAAGTGAACGACTACCGAAAGATTTTAAGGGGCCTCAAAAAGTTCCGAATTACACAGCTGATCTACCCCCCGAGGCTTGGGTTGAGAGTTATGAGCTGGCCATGGAGATGCTGGACGTCAGTGAGGCAGTATGTGCAAAATATTTCATCATGATGCTTGAGGGTCCGGCTCACACATGGTTGAAAGGTCTGCCGCCTAACACGATAAGTTCATGGGCGGAGCTGAGAGCGAAGTTTATTAAGAATTTTCAGGGGACCTGTAAGCAGCCTATGACCATTGTAGACTTGGACCATTGTGTTCAACAGGAAAATAAGTCGGCCCATCATTGGGTCTGGCGGGTGTCGACCATTATTCACTCTTCAGAGCAGATCACAGCGGCTCAAGCGGTGCTTATTCTGGAAAAGAACTGTCATTTTGTTTTATTGAAACAGAAGCTCGGCTGGCTCAAGCGCACGTGTCAGGATATGGGAGAGCTCATGACGGCCCTGACAAAGTATGTCGACTCAGATAACACCAAGGACCTAGGTTCGGAAAGCCAATCAAGGGAAGAAGAACAATCAAGGCAAAGGCTTTGTGAACAATGGGAATCAGAATAAACGGAAGAACGCTGATGGCGGGTCAGAGCTAGTGGAAAACACCAACACAAAACAGAACCATCCCAGGGGGAATGGAAAATTCAGGCCGTTTCACCAAAGGAACAGAGGTCCTTTCAATTTAGAAGAAGTGCTTAAGAAGCCTTGTCTGGAGCACAGCACGCCTGATAAGCCAGCGTTACACGCGTGGGGTGATTGCTTTATCATGCAGAGATTCAAAAACCAGCATTCCCAACCATGCAATAACCAGGGCGGTGGCCCGCCTGGCGGCTCAGGGCACGGCGGATCAGGGGCTGGATTCGGCGTCGGCGGTTCAGGAGCCGGGCATCCAGGTCAAAATAACCAAGGGGGGCACCAACAGCATCCTGGCAACAACAGCAATAACAACAATCAACAGCAGCAGCGCTATCAATCCGGGTTTCAGAGTAACCCGAAGCAGCTCAGTTCTGGACAGTATCACGTGTTCACGACCGGTCACAGTAAACGAGACGAGAAGTTGCAAAGGCAAGCGGTTAATGCGGTTGCTCCGGCTCTCCCGCAGTACTTACCATGGTCTGAGTATGACATAATGTGGAGCCGGGAGGATCACCCGCCGCGGGTAGATGACCCGGGCCGGCTAGCTTTAGTTGTGGCCCCTCATGTGAATGGCTATATGGTGAACAAGGTGCTCATGGACAGAGGCAGCAGTATCAACATCCTTTATTATGACACTTTCCGGCGGATGAAGTTGCTTGACAAAGACCTTAAACCTTCCTCCACCGTCTTTCATGGTGTGGTCCCGGGTAAGTCGGCATACCCAGTGGGCCGGATTTCTTTGGAAGTGGCTTTTGGCGATGAGTATAATTACAGGGTGGAGTCCTTGTGGTTTGAGGTGGTTAAAATCAGAAGTCCCTATAATGCACTATTTGGGAGGCCGGCTTATGCCAAATTTATGGCTAGGCCTTGCTATGTTTATTTACAACTCAAAATGCCCGGCTTAAATGGTACAATTACCATTCATAGTAATCGGAAAACGGCTCTCGAGTGTGAGGAAGGAGATGCGGCGTATGCAGAGTCTAGTTGTGCCCAGGAGGAGCTGAAGCTTTACAAGGAGAGCGTTGACCCGGAGGATATGACCCCGCTGAAGAAGCCTACTACGGAAGATGAGCCACCACTCAAGTTTTCAGTGGATGATACCAATGCACTAGATTTCAATCCGGGCGACTCATCCAAGCAGTTCATCATTGGGGCTCACATGGATCCCAAATAGGAAAGCGCGCTCATCGAATTCATCCGTGAGAATCAGGACATCTTTGCATGGAAGCCTTCTGAGATGCCGGGTGTACCGAGAGAGTTCGCTGAGCACAACCTTAATGTGGATCCGAAGTTTAAGCCGATTAAACAGTTTCTACGACGGTTCAACGAAGAGAGATGTAAAGCTATTGGGGAGGAAGTTTCCCGGCTCTTGGCTGTAGGCTTTATAGTGGAAGTTTTTCACCCGGAGTGGTTGGCTAACCTGGTGCTAGTGCTCAAAAAGAATGGCACCTGGCGTATGTGTATAGATTACACGGACCTTAACAAGGCTTGCCCGGCTGACCCTTTTGCACTCCCTCGTATCGATCCGATTATTGATGCTACAGCCGGGTGTGAAAGTTTATGCTTCCTGGATGCATATTCAGGTTATCATGAAATCAAGATGGCAATGAAAGATCAGGAGAAGACAGCGTTTATTACACCCTTTGGGGCGTTCTGCTACGTCTCCATGCCTTTCGGGCTCAAGAGTGCCCTGGCGACTTACCAACGATGTGTGCAGAACTGCCTTCACAGTCAGATTGGCTGAAATGTTCATGCTTACGTAGAAGACATCGTAGTTAAATCCAGAAAGAAAGAAACTCTCCTAGAGGATCTGAAGGAAACTTTTGACAATCTTCGGGTCTACAAGATGATGCTTAACCCGACGAAGTGTGTTTTTGGTGTTCCAGCAGGAAAGCTTTTGGGTTTCTTGGTCTCTGAGCGGGGCATCGAGGCTAACCCAGATAAAATTAAGGCTATCACTTCTTTAGGAGAGCCGACGTGCATTAATGACGTTCAGCGCCTTGCAGGATGGATTGCTGCGTTGAGCCGGTTCATGAGCCGGCTTGGGGAGAAGGCCATTCCCTTATACCAGATGATGAAGAAGACAGACAAGTTTAAGTGGAGCAAGGCAGCGGCTGAAGCACTTGAAGATCTTAAAAAACAGTTGGCTGAGCCGCCAGTGTTAGCCGCTCCGGCTGAGAAAGAGCCGTGGCTCCTTTATGTGGCGGCTAACAACAGAGCGGTCAGTGTAGCAATTGTGGTTGAGCGCAAGGAGGCAGGAAAGGAATATCATGTGCAAAGGCCGGTTTATTACATCAATGAAGTTTTGGCGGAGTCTAAGCAGAGGTATCCGCATTGGCAGAAGCTGGTATACGGAGTTTTCATGGCTAACCGCAAGTTAAAACACTACTTTTGGGGGCACTAGATAACCGTGGTCAGTTCTGCCCCGTTGGGAGATATCATTCAAAATAGAGAAGCCACAGGGAGGATTGCTAAGTGGGCCTTAGAGTTGGGTCCTCTTAACATCAAATATGTTCCTCGTACAGCAATAAAGTCTCAATCTTTGGTGGATTTCATAAATGATTGGACAGAATGTCAAGCACCCGAAGAGAAGCCAGATAACACATATTGGACTATACACTTTGATGGGTCGAAGCAGCTAGAGGGGTCCGGTGCAGGGTTGTTCTCACCTCCCCGAAGGGTGACAAGTTTTCTTATGTGCTCCGGTTAATGTTTCCTTGTACTAATAATGCAGCTGAGTATGAGGCACTGCTCCATGGTCTCAGAGTCACTAAAGAGATGAACTTAAGCCGGGTCAGATGTTTAGGCAACTCGGATCTTGTGGCTCAGCAAGTTTCAGGTACTTGGGACTCCAAGGATCCGCGGATGGCGGCTTATCGACAGGCGGTTGATATCATTGCCGGTCACTTCAAGGGGTACCAGGTGGATCATATTGATCGTCGTAGGAATGAGGCGGCTGATGCCTTATCACGGTTAGGTTCTCAACAAAAGTTGGTACCACCTAATGTTTTTCTAGACATATTGCATCATCTGACTATCAAGATACCCTCTGAGGAGGATCTGGCTATTCCTGACCCGGAGGCGGAATTGGTGGCGGCTCTGCATGCTATCCCAGATTGGACTATTCCTTATTTGGCGTATCTGACACATGGCAAGTTGCCTCAGGAGGAGGATCTGGCCAGGAAGATCACCCGACATCTAAGTCTATGACGATTATCAATGGTGAGTTACATAAGTGTAGTGTGACGGGTGTCTTTCAGCGCTGCGTCTCACCGGAGGAGGGCCGGCAGATCTTGAGTGAAATTCATGCTGGCGACTATGGACATCATGCCGGCTCAAAATCTTTAGTGCCCAAGGCTTTTTGACATGGGTTTTTCTGGTTGACGGCTCACAAAGATGTAGAAGACTTAGTCCGTAAGTGTGACGGTTGTCAGAAGTTTGGCCGGCGTGCTCACGTTCCGGCTCAAGAGTTAAGGATGATACCAATCACTTGGACATTTGCGGTCTGGGGGCTTGATATGGTAGGACCTTTCAAGAGATCCAAGGATAAGAAAACACACCTTCTGTGGCGATTGATAAATTTACTAAGTGGGTAGAGGCAGAGGCGGTCAGCAAATGTGACGCGGCTACAGTGGTTCAATTTATTAAGAAGCTGATCTATTGCTTTGGTTACCCGCACAGTATCATTACGGACAATGGAACAAATCTATCCAAAGGAGCTATGAAAGTGTTCTGTGAGAAGGAGCATATCGGGCTTGATGTTTCAGCCGTGTCACATCCATAGTCTAATGGTCAGGCGGAGCGAGCCAATTAGGAAATTTTAAGAGTCAAACCATGGCTCATGGTTCCTTTTAAGCGGACACCCGGATGTTGGGTTGAGGAGTTGCCTTCTGTCTTATGGAGCATCAGAACTACCCCTAACAGATCTACAGGTTTTACGCCTTTCTTCATGGTGTATGGTGCTGAGGCGGTTCTACCCAGCGATATCCGGCACGACTCACCAAGGGTAGAGGCTTATGTTAAGACGGACAATCAGGTAGCACGCCAAGATGTGTTGGACGCCTTGGATGAAGCACGAGAGTTAGCAGCAGCCAGGTCGGCAATTTATCAACAAGACCTGCGACGCTATCATAGCCGCAGGGTGAAGACCCAGACGTTCCAGGAAGGTGACCTGGTGCTCCGGTTGATTCAAGACCAATCTGGAATGCATAAGTTATCTCCACCATGGGAGGGGGCTTTTGCGATCAGTAGAAACCTTAACAATGGGTCATATTACCTCATTGATATCCGAGATGAGTCGGAAACCGTGGGTCAAGAGACGTTGCGGCCATGGAATATCGCGCATTTGTGACCATACTTTACTTAGCAGGCGTTGAAAGCCGCTATCATTGTATATATCATGTTTACATGAGTAAAAGCTAGCATCACCGCAAAGACTGGGGCCTCTGCTCTTATGTATATCTCTGTGCAATCAAGATGAAATTTTTCTGGCTCAAAAATTTGAGTTGAAGTGGTTTGTTCGCCGTCAAAACGGCTGATCTATTATCCGGCTTTATGCCCTATCAAGCGCTGTTATAAGGAGGCTTCTTGCCTTCGGGTATAGCTTACATCTCCCCTGCACACTCTACTTTTACGCTGTTGCAAGGAGGCTTCTTGCCTTCGGGTATAGCTTACATCTCCCTTGCACAGTTGGCTTTATGACCAATTAAGCACTGTTGCAAAGAGGCTTCTTGCCTTCGGGTATAGCTTACATCTCCTTTGCACAGCTAGTTGTTATTAAACTGTTGCAAGGAGGCTTCTTGCCTTCGGGTATAGCTTACATCTCCCTTGCATAGTTGGCTTTATGCCTAATTAAGCACTGTTGCAAAGAGGTTTCTTGCCTTCGGGTATAGCTTACATCTCCTTTGCACAGCCAGTTGTTATTAAATTGTTGCAAGGAGGCTTCTTGCCTTCGGGTATAGCTTACATCTCCCTTGCACAGTTGGGTTTATGCCTAGTTTGGTTACATGAAGCGCTGTTGTTGACGGAGGCTTCTTACCTTTGGTATAGCTTACATGACCCTAAGACAACAGCGTGTACACCAAATTCCAGTTGCTTATCAACTGCGGCCATCGAAGGGGGCTTCTTACCAACGGGTATCGCTTATCTCACCCTAATGGCCGGCTTTATGCCACTTCCGGTTACTTATTAACTGCGGTTGTCAAAGGGGGATTCTTACCGACGGGTTCGCTTATCTCACCCTAACAACCGGCGTTTACGCCAAAACTCAGTTGCTTATCAACTGTAGTTGTTGAAAGAGGCTTCTTGCCTTCGGGTATAGCTTACATCTCCTTTCAAACAGCCGACTTTATGCTGTCTCAGGCTAATTATTAGCCGCATCTGTCGATGGAGGCTTCTTGCCTTGGGGTATAGCTTACATCTCCCATCGACAGCCGGCGTTCGCACATACAACATTTGCTGTTAAAAGGAGGCTTCTTACCGTCAGGTATAGCTTACATTACCCTTCATACATCCGGCTTTAGGCCGCTTCCAGTTCATCAATAGCCGCAGTTGTCGATAGAGGCTTCTTACCATCAGGTATAGCTTACATTATCCTCAGACAACCGGCTCCTTAATGCATTCATCCGACAAGAGCCGGAGCCATGTTTCTCCAGTTGACAAAATTCAAGTTTTCAAAGATATTATCCGGTTCTAATCTTCTGGAGAAGGAATGACGTCTTCAAAGACAAACACCCCTCATCAAAAAATCTCAAGGTATATTTATGCAAAGGAGGGATCAATCAATGGAGAGCCGGCAAAACATCAAATTGAAACACGGAGAGACGAAAAGTATACACAAAGAGATGGAAATATATACATCCGACACTATCTTTAGAACGGCAGAGTCATCCTTAAGCTATTACAAAAATTGCTCTCAGAAGGAGCAAAGGCATTACCAAGTTTCAACCGCCCACGTCGGGTCATTGCTTGAGACATCGCTCAGAAGGTTACAAAATACAAAGTCAGACGGCCGGATCATCCTGCTTTGGCTCTTCTACTGGCTTCATCTGGAGAGTTTCCAAATCCCAGTTGCAGTCAGCCAGCGCAGCGAAGGACCCTTCCTCAAAAAAGGGAGACGTGTCGAGATCATTAGGAAAGAGTTCCTTACTGCGGGCGGGTGTTAGAGATTTCCACTCATAGAGAGGCCCGCGGATCCTCTTATCCTCGCCATCATAAGCCGCCTGGTAGACATTTAAGTTGGCTTCATCTGCAAGTACAGACGCCAAGAAGCGGGAGTCCTTGACACACTGGATGTAGTCCGCCTCTGTGAATTCTGAGCCGTCGTCTTTCTTCGATGGATAGCCATCCATCATTTCAGTCGGCGTCAGCTCAGGGGCGAAGGCCAGAGCCCGGCTCAATCCGGCGACTGCTCCTTGACGAAAAGCTGATTTCTTCAGTTCTTCAATCTGTTTTGGCATGGTGGAGAAGAGTTCCAAGACCCCTTTCAGAGCGGTGGGGATCTTCTCCTTATATTTAACACTCTTGACCGTGAAGATGGCGCTGCAGTATAGTTGTTCCGCAAAGGTGTAGATGGCCTTCAGTGGCAGAAGGCTATCAGAAGCCAACTGTCGGCTCCTGGGACCTGGATAAGCCGGATAAAGCTAATGAGTCACCAGTTTTTCAATAGCAATGTTAAAATACAAAGTAAAACAGAAGCTTACCAAATAGGACGGCTGACATCTTCGCTATGTGACGCTTCAGGCCTTGGAGTTCCTCCGCCACAGCTATAAGCCGTTGGTCGGCATCGTCCACGCGTTTGGTCAGAGCGGCCTTTTCAGATTCTGCCGTTTCTTTCAAAGAGGTAAGCTCAGCAGTGGCATTGGCCAGCTCCTCAGAGAGAAGTCAGGACTTTTCGTCAGCAATGCTTCTGGCTTCTTGCTGAGCCGCCAAGTTGGCCTTCAGATCCGCCAATTGAGACCCGGCTTCGCTTAAAGTTTCCTGCAAAACATCAAAATACAGGATAAGCCGCTAAAGGAAAGGTCATATCAAATGATGAGTGTTGACAGCAAAGATTATGCAAGTCTCAAACAGATTGCAAGCAATATATTTGACACTTGGGGGCTAATGTATGTTTGATCTTTGAGTATGAAATGTAGTTCCGGTTCATCTCCTTCAAAGTTAATTCGGAACTTGGGGGCTACACTATGGCTTTTCAATTTACTTCTAATGGAAGCCCTGACTCAAACTTTGTTAAGTTTTGAGTCAGCCCTTGGGGGCTACACTATGGCTCTTCACTTTACTTCTAATGGAAGCCCCAACTCAAACTTTGTTAAGTTTTGAGTCGGCTCTTGGGGGCTGCAGGCGATTCTTCAAGATATCTACACTAAAGATCCGACTTAACTTTATCAAGCTTGAGCCGGCCCTTGGGGGCTACGACTGGCGGTTTAAATTATCTAAAGGAAGATCCGACTCAATTTGGCAAATTAAGCCGACTCTAGGGGACAATGGCTATGAATTTTTTCTAACAGAAAGTTAAACAAAGACCCGGTTCAACGATTGAGTACATTGAACCGGCCCTTAGGGGGCTAAGTAAGGGTATGGCAACAAGAAGAGAGTACCTTGTATTTTTTCTTCATTAAAGAGACTAGCCAAAGTTCCAGATCCTTGCTGGTGGTAACCCGGTTTATATACCCGGCGTGGAGCTCCTCGACTGTCATCTTCTCGTATGAAGAGTCAAAGTTCAGCTTCTTCGAAGCCTCGGCCGGCTCTGTATGCTTGGTCAGCACATGAGCCGGAGGAGTTTGATGACCAGACCCGGTGATAACAACATTTGGAGTTGCAGGGGTCTTGGCAGGAGTCGCCGGTTTTGAAGGAGCCCTTGGAGGGCTCTCCATGATGACATCGACAGCAGCCGGTTCTGTGGAGTCAGCTTGTGGATTTTCTTCTGCTTCAGCCTCCTTCGGTTGTTCGAGCTCCGGCTCTTGGATAACAGGGCCGGGGGAGGGCTTCTTGGTCTTGCGACGCTTGGCTTGAGCACTGCAAAATAGAAGGATCAGCAGTCGAAGATGTTGCTATCATATTAAGAGCCGGATGTCCAGATATCATAGTAAGGAATGCTTACAGCGGATTGATCTTGGGCGGTGGTAGAACTGACGCCGAAAAGTCATCGGAGGAAGGGGATTTCTAAAAAGAATAAAACAGAAAGATGAGAAAGTGTCAAGTTTACAAAGGAAAGTCAAAGGAAAAGTAGAGACATAAACCTCTGCGAGGCGTTTCTTTGGAGCCGGAGAATTTGGTAACCCAGACACGAGCTCAGTAGAGCCGGTGCTTCGAGTATATCAACGCTCGGGCTGCTGTTGCTTTTTCAAGAGAAAATCGGGAGCCAGGTAAGCAAGAGGGTGAGAAAGAGGAACTTTTCTGATAACCCGCCGCGGCTTTCGGGGGACGAGACATTCTGAGCCGGAAGAAACATAATTTACCTCAGGAGCATTGGCGCGGCTGGTTTCCACTTCATCCTGCGAGTAAAACAAGCATTAATAAAGCAGGAAGGTAAAAGATCAAGCAAAGCAATTACAGTATTACCTCTGAGCTGGGTGATGGTGGCGAGTCAAACAAATTCTCTTGCGGGGCATCTTTTTTAGCCCTCTTGGTCGCGCCCTTCTTCCTGGATTTCTTTGGAGGGGCAACATATTCCTTCTTCCAGAAGTCTGAGTCGGCCTACAGGAATGACCCGGAGAATGAATAGCAAATCAACAAAGTACAAGCAACATCTAAGAGACGGATGGGAAGAGATTAACTTACATCGGGAGCCGGATTATTGATGCAGAAAGGTGTCAGGCCGATGGCACTGCATGAGCCGGAGGCTTCATGGACAAGGCTCCGGATGGTAGTGGTAATATCATCCTCTGTCAGTGTTGACTTGCTGAAGCACAACAAGCTGTCGTATTTGCCTTTGTACTCGCACATAAGCCGACCTCTGTGGCTTAAAGGCATGATCTGCCAGGAAATCCAGCAGCGGATCAAATCCAATCCTATTAAACCGTTGGCCAGGAGCGCATTGATCTTGGTGTGGAACGGCTCGTATCTGGCACACTCTGAGGCTGAGAGCCGGCCAGGAAGCTCTGTGTCTGTCCTAAGCTGGGAGGGGCGGTAACCCGCCAACGAGTGCTCTTTCTCAGGAGAGGTCTCTTGGCAGTAGAACCACGTCTTATTCCAATCCTTTGGGTGACTCGGCATTGGAGTGGCAGGAAAGATGATGTCTCGGCAGCGTTGAATAGAAATGCCACCCAGCTCCAGACTTGGACCACCCTTCATTACAGTTTGGCGGTTGGCATAGAAGAACTCTCGAAAGAACCCCACGGACTTCTTAGTTTGCAGATAAGCTTCGCAGAGAACTTGGAAGTTGTAGATGTTTGAGACGGAGTTGGGTGCCAAGTCTTGAGGATGCAGCTTGTAAAAATGAAGAACATCCCGGAAAAACTTAGAGCCGGGCGGCACAAACCCTCGCTCGATGTGATCAGTGAAGACTACTATCTCTCCTTTTTGGGGAGAAGACCGGGTCTCTTTACCCGAAACCCGCCAATTGAGGACCTCTTTGGGAGGGAGAGTATCCGCTTCAACATAATCTGCTAAGTACTGCTCCGTAACGCAAGAACCAACCCAGTTGCATGAGTTGGACGCGCGAGACATATTGGTGGCTTAAATACTGTGCAAGGTAAAGGGCGTGATGAGTCAAGCGCAAGCAAATATTTATGACGGCTTACAGGTTTAAGGGTTCTACGGATAATGTGGAAAGACCCGGTTGATGAGAGCCAGAGAAGCTTAGCGACTCAACATAGGAAAGGAAGATTGAAAATCAGCTAAGTCCTAAAAAACAGATTCCGCAAACTACTACTATGGCTACGGATCTACAAAAGCGGAGAAAAGGATTTTAATCCTGACCTAGCGATGAACAGCGGAAGAAAAGAAAATGGACCGGAGCCATCGAGGTCCGCGCATTACGCGCGGCCGGCCCGCGTGCGGCGGCGAGGCGAGAGCGCACTCTAAAGGCGCCAACGGCATCGAGATATACTCACGGTGGAGGTGCCGGAGCCCGAGCAGCGGCGGCGGAGCCCCCGGTGAAACCCTACTACGGTGGTGGGCGATCTAAGAAGAAGGAGAACTCACCGGAGATGTCGAGGCGGAGGCGAAAGGTCTCTGGTACGAATCATGGTGATGCAGTGGCCCGGCGGCGTAGCTACAAAGACGGCGCTGGACGACGAGGACGCTGGAGCGGCGGTGACAGGAAGAAGAAGAAGAGGCGTGAGCGGGAAGAGTGAAAGGCTTCGAACCGCATGGGTCGTATTTAAAGAGGGAATGAGGAAGGCGTGAAAATCCAGGCAACGACACCGTTTGACCGAGGCGGACGCCTCGATTCTTGGGATGACTGTTTAATGAAAGATTCGGTGATACGTCAACGGATCTCATGACGTCCCGCCGGGTCATTTCCGGGCAACTCGCCAAAATCAGAAGAGAAGGATGAAGTGAGCAAGCTCAATTCAACCTGGGGCCTAATGTTGGGGATATAACCCCGCGATATGACCCACCCTAGAGGCTCCGGGTCATGTTGTTGGCTCGTGAGCCGGCCCAAGGGTGAGCCATAAGACTGGTGGCCCAGGAAGATAGGCGGATCAAGGTGTGGGCCGTACGACGGCTCGGACGGAGAGGACCCGGGCGTGTAAGCCGTCTCAAAGACAGCTTGGACAAGAAGACAGAGAGAGACTCGGACATACAATAAGACTCGGTTAACAATTGTAACGACCAGGTGGTCCTGACCTCCTATATAAAGGCAGACCCGGGGCGACTTAGAGGACAGGTTATCGAGAACTAGGTCAAGCTTCTAGCTCCTTGTAATCGATACACAAGCAATACAAACACAAGCAGGACGTAGGCTATTACCTCGACTTGAGGGGCCGAACCTGGGTAAATCCGTGTCTTTCGTCCCGATCAACCCCTTTGAGTCCACCCCGTTAGCGATGGCCTCGAATCCAAGTTCGTTCACCCAGACATTTGCCATGATAAATCCACGACACAAAGTGTAATGGACAATGCTTACCATACCATGGGATCACTTGATCCCTCTCGGTACATCTTGTACGCTTTGTGAGTTGATCAACTTGACTCATTCTTTGACTTAGTCTTGATCAACCTTGTACCTTATCTTATTTATTCATAAAGATGATGTCTTGAAGGTAAACATGAATGCTCACACAATCTTCTTCTTCAGGACATGCTTGGAATAAGCTCAACTCTCACATGACCAATCTTTGGATAAATCCATGAATACCACCTTGGTCACCATATAAACTCCTTGAAACCAACACACATCAAGAAGTGCCTATGGAAAAATCCTTCGAATATAACTCAAGGCAACCATTAGTCCATAGGGATTGTTAACAATTACCAAAACCACATATGGAGAAATATGCTCTAACAATCTCCCCCATTTTGGTAATTGATGACAATAACTTTCAAGAGAGTTTATATAAGGAAATAAGCACAACCAAGCTCACCCATGCAAAGAAACAACCAATAATGCATGGGTATGATATACAAATGCTTAAGAATCAAAGCAAAACTCTCTAAACAACTCCAAACTTCTCCCCCATTGGCATCGATTGCATAAATGGGCGAAAAGCTTAGAAAGCCAATACAATTGGTGTTCCTCCAGAAGGTGTGTATTTAAAAAGAATGAGTGCAATGAGAAACACATATCCAATGATAAGTAGTTGGAGGAAAAAAAACTATATTGAGAACCCAAAGATTGCAAAACAGATAGCATGTCACAAAGACATAGAAAAGAGTGGAGCAAGCAATCAAAAGATACCAATTGGAGTGAACAATTACATGATCCTAAGAGTCACATGAATAAAAGATATTATGATATGGGCAAATGAGTGTTTTAAAGAAACTAGAGAATCTCCTCATGATTTGTGCACTATTAAGAGTTTTTTATTTGGATACAAGTGCACAAAATAGGATCATGACTCCCCCCAAAATCAATAGAAACACACAAGTGCAAGCAAGTAGATATGACAATAAGCATAGTCCTTGCGCCAAACATATGGTTGAGCAACATGTAGAAGAGGCAACTTAAGAGTGGGCTCAACCAAACTGATGTGTGTGAGTCATGGCAAAGCACTTGAGAAGACTAATATAAGGATGAGCTTTAAGCATCAACATAGTCTTGATGAAATGAGACACAAAGTGCAAGACATATCCCCCCCCCCACACAGACACTACTAGCAAATGGGTTCACAAGCTTACTAATACACAAGTTAAAAACCAAAGCTTATGACAACCCACGGTGAAGATAAGAAATAAAAGACTTGTCAAGAGGAAGGATACCAATCAAAATGGCAAAACCCTCGTGAAGACAAGCATGAGGAAAAATAATCTTCACCACCAAAGAGTGCATCAAGATGCAAGGATATAAGATCCACACTCAAGACAAATTCTTTCATGAAACCATCAAGGAAATAAAAAAAGGAATGCAACAGTTGACGTGAAAGAAAGAGGATATCAACTAGAGATGTAAAGTTCTCTCCTCTAGCTGCAGGTAGGTCAAAACCAATAGATATAACAGGTAGGTCAAGACCAATAGATATAAAGTTCTCTCCTCAAGTTGCAGGTAGGTCAAGACCAATAGATATAACAGGTAGGTCAAGACCAATAGATATAAAGTTCTCTCCTCGAGCTGCGGTCTTTCAAGAACAAGGTCCTACAAGCAATTTCACACCTACCTGATAAACTTGTTCTTGAAAGACCATGGTTGCTCCCACTCTACAAAAATCGTCAGGACACAAAATAATTTAGAACTCAAGACTAATCCCAAAAGCACCCATCTCTCAAGTAATGGCATTAGAAAAAGCTTGATAGCCTACAAGTGCACATGGTTTAGCAGTATCCTTTTTGAAGTGTATCAATCCCATGGGGAGCACATGAATTAGACTTTCACCCCTTGTAGTGAAATATGTATTCTTGTGCTTGGAAATAATTGTAGACTTGAAGCAAAGTGAGGGCGGTAATACATTTTGATTGAGAAATAGGACAATTTGGAAATAAACAACATAAAAGTAAACAGAGAGAAACTATTGAATGACCGGTGACAAGTAGACGAGTAAGGTATTCTGAGGGAGTCCAAAATCCCCATTGGTATGCTTCTAGCGCACCTATACTTAGGCATATCATCGTATGGATACTTGAGCCATCATTGACGATTATGCTCGATAGAGCCGGGTACAAAACATGTTCTAGTTGAAGTAGACTTCATGCCACGCACGACACCATCATAGCCTTCCCAGAGGGTTACAACTCATGATAATTAAGGGTTACTCCGTGGACATGGCCTCTCTAAGGGTTCTCCGTAATTGCCCGGTCAATTGCAAAGGTTGGGAGCAAGAGGCTTTTACTTTCACCTCGAATTACCCCAACACCCTGGCCCTTTACAATGACAGTGATATACTTCGCGGCCATAAGGAACAAATGTTGAGTGGGAACCCTTCACAACATTCAGGAAGTTATTAAACTCAGCATTCAAGTGGGAATCTCATATCCAAAATATCATTTCAGATTCTACACATACCAAGGTTCATCCATATCCCTGAGAACTAGGATTCTCCTCACACGTGGGGAAGACAAACATCATAACTGTAGGGTAATGTAGCAGAAAACAAAAAAATTCCGACCTATGCACCAGCCCAGGACCACTATGGAGACTGCATACAAGGTTTGATCATTTTCATTACCGACTCGTAGTGCAACGGAAGTAGAGTCGATGACGAACGGCGGTGCAGACCCCCGCAGCTAGGATTTTACAACCTCCCAACCACGGGGATGTATACCCTCATCTGCCCCGCGGACAGCCCTCCGGGAGGCGGTCGGACAGTCCCCCGGATGGTGTCGCGGACAACCCTTCAGGAGGAACTCCGAAACTTGGACTGTCACTCGGACAGCCCTTCGGGAGGACCTCCAAAACTCGGACGGTCACACGGACAGACCTTCGGGAGGCACTCTCAAACTAAGACCGAAACTACGATCTCTCTACAGAGTTGCACACATACGGTGTCATCTATCCGGCAGGGCTTCGCCGTCCAGAACTAGTTCCCATCGGAACCCAGACAGCCTTTCGGCTCTACGAAACTCTTTTCGTGGGAGGGAGAGAAGAAGCCAGATAATGCATGGCATGTGTATGAGAGTTGGAACGGGGATGGAGAGCTCCTCTCCACCTCCTTTTATAGGGGAAGGAGGGGGTGGTGGTGGCTGAAATTTCAGCCACATGACAAGTACCCACAAAACAAGGAAGCATGTTCCCACCAAACATGGAGAAAACATGTTCCCTTGTCCATGGTGTTCTCCCATGGGGCCCCACCTTGCTCCCAACACTCTCCACCATTTGTGGAGGCTTCCCCCACCATGGGGGGGACAACACCTCTTGTACAGCCACAAGGGGCTGCCCCCCAAAAGGGAGGCGCCCCAAAACAGCCCCACGAAACGTGGGATCTTGTCCCCTCACGCTGGGACAAGATGTTTTCCGCGACTATTACTTCTGAAAAATTCTGGAAGGTCCCAAAACATTTACGACACCCTCTAAAATTATTTGGATGTGCTCCGGAACATTTCCGGTATGGTGGTTTAATTTAAAACCATCTTCGTTTACCCGGTAAACAATTCCGGTAGCTCCGAAAACCCTTTCCGTTTTTTTCTCCGGAAAAATTCCAGAAATTACCAGACCACTCTGGCAACCTCCAAAACATTCCTGGTGCTGGCTGAAACCTTTTTGAATCAATGGTTTTATCCGAAAAAACTTTTCGGTTTTCCCGAAACTTTTCCGTTGTTCTCTCCGGAACCTTTCCGTTGTCTCCGAAACTTTTCCAGTGACTTTCTCTCGGACTCCTTGTCTAGTATTCAGCAGATAGATGACCCTTAAGAGTGTGACCCTATAGGTTCGGTGAAGCATAGACATGACCCGGAACCCCTTCCGATCAATGATCAACATCGGAGCCGTGGACACCCATATTGACCCCTATACCCACACGAGTGAATATTCGAGTGAACCTCCAGTTGTCGTGTGCTATTCCTGTTGCTTCACGATATGTTACAAATACCCGAGGTGAGACATGTTGGCATCCCCGTGGATCAACAACTTGTCCACTATGCCAGTTACCTCGTTACCGGTATTGTTCTCTTTTCTCGTTCCCGTGTTCCGGCATCCCCGTGATCAAATCACAAAGTGCTTGGCCAGACGATGATGGATACCGTTACACCAAGAGGGCCCAGAGATATCTCTCCATCGTCGGAGGAGCAAATTCCAATCTTGAGCTATCAAGTTAATTGACATACTTTTCCATGAACCCGTAAGCCGCCGTAATAGCCACCCATTTACGGATGACGTTTAACAAACCCCAAAGTTCATGAAGCAAGCATGAAGAAACTCGATACTCTCATGGTCTAAGGAATTATGGAAACATTAACTTCTTCGTGTTATTAACCATTAACTTATGACGAATGTATCTCATAGCATAACATCAATTCGGGTCGATTCAACACAAATGTTCTTCTAACATTGTGCCCTCAAAATTGCCAGCATAGCCATGCCCATGATCAAGAAAACGGGATCATCATACAATACTTGAGCCAGTCTTAGAGGCCAGACTAGGAATACAATTTACCGTTTATTATTCCACACGTGCATATGAGTCCTCCTTCAAGCCTCGTGGTTATTGTAGACTCGAGAACCATAGCAGTTATAGCATGGAACATAAACCTAATTATGAACAGGGAGATAATTAATAACATTTATTATTGCCTCTAGGGAATATGTCCTACAATAACCATAGCGACTGAATACATGAAGGGATGATTCATATAACACACAAGACGATCCACAATGGTTCTTGATGTTACAACAAGAAGGGTGTGGATGACGATGATGGCCATGGTGATGACTACATGGTACTATGCATTTTATTTTATCCGCATATCCATTTTTTCGCATTAGATCATTGCAAATTCAATTATTTATAGCATGGAATTTTATTCCCGAACATGCAATTTTGTTAATTATACCATATAGGTTTTATTGCTCACAACATGGCCAAAAGAAAGTTCTCATGGAAAATTTAGGCCTTTCTCTTTTACTCCAAATCATGGTAATTTTTAAATTTTATCTTAGTCACATGGTAAATGCATATGCTTTTTTATTTCTTTTTTCCAAGAAGGAAAAGCAAATATGCACAATGCAAAAATTGCTTTGAATAGAAATTTTCACTTTTTTTTTGGTCTCCACACAACAGTTTTTGCAGCTTACTTGTATTGCTCTTTTTGACATGGAAAGATTATGTAAATTAGATTCATAAGTCATCCCGGATGAAAAATCACGGCAATTTTTGCTTCATGCTTGTGTTTGTTTTTATCTAGTTTTTGTCATGGATCATAACAACCTTTTGTTTTTACATTTATGAATTTTGTCTTGCAACATGCCAAAAGTTATGATTTTGGTTTTTCATCTATCTTGGCAGTTTAAGATTTGTTTCCATAATATATTGACAATTAAAGAATTTACATATGTGCCATTTTAAATCAAAACATAAACCTATCTACATGGCAAAATATCTGTTTTTATATGTATGGCAAATATTTGTGAATTTGGCAATGATTTTTTTCACATGAGTTAAACTATGTGCAAATTTTGTATGTCTTTTTTTTAAAGAAATACGCATTTTCTTGGCTTATGGATGGTGCCAGGTATGGGTAGGCCCAGTAAAAAGCCTGCCAGGTTGTCACGTCAACCGGGGGGGGGGGTCTCCTAGAGAATGTTTCCGGTCGTTGGATCGATCCTTCTTTGGCGAATGATTCAGGGATGCCTCTCTTGAAGGAGGGGTGAGATGAGCTGTCCCAGGCGCGCGGGAGGCCACAACCTTGATTTTCGCGTTTTTCTTCTTCTTGTTTTTTTTACTTTTATTTCTACTTCCAAATATTCTAGATAAATATATTATGAAAGAACTTTGTGTAAATAAATTTGAATAAACCAAGCATTGCAACATGTTAAATGCGTATAGAGAAAATGTTTCTAGTGTAAACTAAAAATGTATAAATAAAAATACAAATGTGCATGAAAAAAGTTGATCTTGTAGTCAATAAATGTTAATCTTTTTTTGAAAATTTTGAATATGTATTTAATTTTTTTTGAACATCTATTCAGAAATTTTTAATATCTTATATACAAAATGTTGATCAAGCATTATAAAAATGTGAAAATGTGTATAAAAATGTTGACCATGTATTAATAACATGTTAATCTTGTTTTTGAATTATTTATATTCTTATTACAAAACTTTATTGGATATATACCAACAATATATATAATGTGTATGGAGAAAAGTAGCCATAAAAATATTTTTTCAAAAATAAGTCATGTATTTGAAAAATGTTTAACATGTATATAAAAATCTGATCTGTACAAAAATGTTGAACGTGTACTTAAATAATTATGTTGTGTTCAACAAAAAGAAAAACCTTTGAAACTCGACAAGAAAACAAATAAACAAAAAGAAACATTCAAGGAGATTGAAGGCGGAAATAAATGGACCGCCCTTTTCTGTAGCGAGCAGGAAAAACCATCAATGAGCCGGCCGAACATCTCGCTATAAGCTGAGAAGAGAGGCCGTGCTCGGAATTCCCTATACGCCCGTTATTGGGGCAAGTAGGGAACAACTAATTAGCGAATACTCTCTGTAAAGCCTTCCAACGATCACTCCAGGACCTACCACTTGATGCGTTTTTAGTCGCCGTCATGATGTTTCGTTCTGAGCGCCCCTTTTGAATTTAATTTTTTTATTTTTCGCACGCGTTTTTGGCTTTTTGGAGTGGTTTTCTCCAGGATTTTTTGGTGTTCCGGGTTATTTTTCAAGAGGCACGGTTTTATTTCCACAAGAGGCACGGTTTTGCTATCGCGAGAGGCACGGCCGTGCCTCTCGAAAAGGGAAAAATACACGCTTTCTGTTCTTTTTTTTTACGACAGGCACGGTTTTGCTTTCGCGAGAACCACGGTTTTTCCTTCGCGAAAGGTACGGCCGTGCCTCTCGAAAAGGGAAAACAATACACGTTTTCTCCTCTCTTAATTTTTCCGTGAGAGGCACGGTTTTGCTTCCACGAGAGGCACGGTATTGTTATCATGAGAGGCACAGTCGTGCCTCTCGGAAAGGAAAAAAAGCATTTTCTGTTGTCTCTTTTTTTCGTGAGAGACACAGTTTTGCTTCCGCGGGACGCACGGTTTTGCCTTCGCGAGAGGCATGGCCGTGTCTCTCGGAAAGGGAAAAACGCGTTTTCTGTTTTTTCTTCTATCGCGCGAGACATGTTTTTTCGCTTGGTTTTTTCGTTTGGTTTTTTCCGTGAAAAAAAGTTCGTGAAAATCTATCAACATGGGATCTAGTTTTGAGGATCTCGACACGAGAAATCCAACGATGAAAACGGTTCGAGATTTGGATGCATAGTTTAGAAGATAAAATGTTTTGAAAATATGGATCTACGAAAAAAAAAACTTTTAGGTTGCGATAAGTGTCACACATGCAGTACACCATTTATCACAAACTGAAAATGTACGAGCAATCATTGGAAAGTGTACTCCTCAACTGGTGATTTCGGACAAGTAGTCACCGCTACCACAGGGCTTAGCTCACGCTGGGCCGACCCATTTGGGTGGTTTGGCTTCGCGAGATAAAAAAACGCAAAAACAGTTTGCGCTAGGGATCAAAACAGCCTCATGTGTACACGCCAAGCTAGCCACCGCGACTGAATCGTTGACTTCAACGAATAACAACGCGAAAAATAAAGAAATTAACAGTGGCGACAAAACTTAAAATCAGTTCGCGGAAAGTTTTGTTCCTTCCAGTGGGTTTTTCGGTTTTCTTCACTGTCTTATTCTGTTCTTTCCTTTTCTATGTTTTTTCTTTTCGTTTTTGAAATTCTTTTCACTTTTTTTAAGCTTTTCAAAATTTTCAAATATTGTTTAGAATTTTATAAAATGTTCTTGTTGTCAGAATTTATTCATATTTCTGAAATAATGTTCATATTTTCTATATTTTTCACAATTTTAAAAATGTTCCTGTTTTCAAATGTTTGTTCAGAGTTTCAAAAAATGTTACCTTTATCTCAAAATAGTACAAATAATCAAAATCAAAATCATGATTTTCAAAAAATGTGCTTTTATCACTTTTTCACTTATTCAAAAATGTTTAATTTTTTATTTTTTTCTCAAATTCGAAAAGTAATCACATTTAGAAAATCGTTTTTTAAAATATTGTTCGGGGTTTGAGAAAATGTTTGTGTTTTAAATAGTTGTTCACAATTTTCCAAAAATGCTGTTGTTTGCAATTTGTTTTCACATATTACCAAAGTTGATTTATTTTTTAAATCTCCAGGATACATTTTGAAACACAAACATTTTTATGAAACCGTGAACAAATTTTGAGAACACAAACATCTTATGAACATCGTGCTCAAATTTTGAAAAGGAGAACAATTTGTAATTTTTTATATGAAATCATGATATTTTTAAACGAGAACATTTTCATAAATCCCCGAATTGTTGTTAAAATGCAGACATTTTTTAAAAATCATGCATTATCGTGATCACGAGAACAATTTTTGAAACGTGGAAATTTTTGAAAATATGAACACATGTTGAAAGCAAGAACATTTTTGCAATTTTTGATTAGTTTTTGAAGCACGAAAATTGAAACAAATTATTACCATGACAACATTTTTTGAAATTCAGAACAAAAATTTTAAAATGTCAAACAAAAGAAATCAGAAAAGGAAAAGAGGTAAAAAGGAAAGGAAAAAAAGGAAAACAAGAACAATTTTCAAACATGAACTATGTTTAAGAAATGTGAAATAATCTTGAAATAAAAATAATAAAATAAGAAACATAAAACGAAATAAAGAAAGAAGAAAAAGAAACAGAACGAAAAAAGAAAGAAAACAAGAACATTTTTTACGCCGTTGTATTGGCCTGGCCCATTCAGGGCCCCTCTGTGTAGTGCCACCTCTGTTTGATGTAGAATGCGTCAAATAGAGGGAGCACCTAGTTAACAAACACTCTTTCGGGAGTCTCCTAACTACCATTCCCACGCATCGTCACTTGGCGTGTTCTCAGCCGCCGCCGCCACGTGTCACGCTATGAGCGTTTTGTTCGGATTTCGTTTTTTATTTTTCCGCACGCGTTTTCGGCCTTTAAAACTGTTTTTTTGTTTTTTTGATGTTTTGGTTTTTCACCGGTCATTCTTAGCTTTTTGACGATTTTTTTGCGTGGAAAAACGCGTTTTTTTGCGAGAGACACTATTTTGCTTTCACGAGAGGCACCGTTTTGCTTTCACGAGAGGTACAACCGTGGTTTTTCTTTGCAAGAGGCACGGTTCTGCTTTCGTGAGAGACACGGTTTCTCCTTTCGCGAGAGACCGTGCCTCTCGGAAAGGGGGAAAACACTATTTTTTGCAAGCGACACATTTTTCCCTTAGCGAGAGGCACGACCGTGCCTCTCGGAAAGAGAAAAAAATGCATTTTTTTCTCGTCAGAGGCATGATTTTGCTTTCGTGAGGGGCACGGTATTGTTTTTGCGAGAGTCACGGTTGTGCCTCTCGGAAAGGGAAAAATCACGTTTTCTATTTTTTTTATCGCGAGAGGCACATTTTTTTCGTCTGGTTTTTTCGGGCCCATGTTTTTAAAGAAAAAGTTCGTCAAAACATAACAACATGGAATATAGTTTTAAAGATCTCGACGGAAGAAACCTAATGATGAAAATGGTTCAGGATTTGGACGCATGATTTAAGAAAAAAAACCTTTTAAAAATATGAATCTACGAAAAAAACTCTCAGGTTGCGACAAGTGGCACACATGCAGTGCGCCATTTGTCACAACATGAGGATGGGAGTGAACTTTGAGGGTAAATAAACCACTTGCACTGGGCTGCATTTGTGCCACTAGCCTCTTGTTGGCACATTAGTAGCGCAGTATAGTGAGCGGGAGGGTAAACAATTGCATTGGAGTGAGTACTGTAGCATGCCGCTACTGCAACAACTCAACACTGCAATAAAAATTTAAAATATGATTCTGTTTCTAAAACCATGAACAATTTGTGTTTTCTGGAATAGTTTAGAAAAGTATGAAGATTTTTTGAAATCACGAACACTTTTTTTAACATGGGATATTTTTTGAAATTCCGAAACAAAACTGGGCAAATGTGAACATTTTAAACTCCCGACTAAATTTAAGAACATGCAAATTTTCTGAAATTTCGGATTTTTTGAAACTGGAACATTTTTAAAATTCAAAATAATGTAACCGTGAACATTTTTTGAAACGGGAAGATTTTTTTTTTAAATGTGAAATTTTGGAGCAGAAATATTCCGAACTTTTTTTCATAAAACACAAACCGTTTCTTGAATAAGCGAACATTTGTTCCAAAAGGCGATTATTTCATGAATTTAAGAACAAAATTTGAAAACATGAACATTTTTTTTGAAATATCTCATTTTATTCAAACTGTACCATTTTTTGAAACTTCAAAAAAATGAAAACATGAACGTCTTTTGAAACGGGAACATTTTTTGAACAGTTTTTCTATTTCGGAGCAGAAACATTCTGAACTTTTGTTTTGCAAAAACACAAGCTATCTTCTGAATAAGCCAACATTTTTTCATAAAGTCAATCATTTTTGAGTTTGTGAACAAATTTCGAAAACAGGAGCTCTTTTATAATTATGCGAACATTCTAATAAAAAATGAAGTATTTTAGCAATACGCAAACATTTTATTTTATTTCCCGTACATTATTTGAATCTACGAGCAAATTTTGAAAACATGAATATTATTTAATTTGCAAAAAATGAAACATAAACATTTTCTGAAATCCACAAACATATTTTGAACGGGTTTAATATTTTTAAATTTCTGAACATGTTTTGTAAAAAAATGAACAAATTTTGAAGTACAAAATCTTGTTTGGAATTTCTGAACTAAATATGAAAACAGGAACGAAATATGGAAAAAAATCAATAAATTTATGAAATATGAATATTTTTAAGTTCCAGAAAATTACTTTAAAAAAGAAATAAAGATGAAAAGGAAAATTGAAGGAAAGTTGAAGAAATAAAAGAAATGAAAACAAAAATAAAAACAGAAAATAGAAAAAGAAAAACGAAGAGCGAAAAAGAAAAAACAAAACAAAACGGGTTCAGAAACTTCTAGAAGGTTTCCAAAACCAATAAAAACGGCTGGAAATCCTCTAGAAGGTTCCCAAAACCATTCCCTTCAAGCTTAATGTACGCTATATAGTTGGACCGGCCCAAGTCGCTCGCTAGTCATCTCGTCTGTGCGATTCCTCGACATTTGAAATATATATTGAACATTTTTGTAATACTCTAATTTTGTTAAACAATTTTTAACAATTTTGTTATATACACTAAACAAATGTTAAATAAATATTGAACATTTCGAGATATATGTTGAACATTTATAGTATCAGTGAACATTTTTGTAATATACAATGAACATTTCTTAAATACACATTAAACCTTTTTTGATATATTCTGAACAAATTGAAAAGACACATGGAATCATTTTGTGATATATGGTGAACAATCTGAAAATACATATTGAAATTTTTGCATGTACATTAAATAATTTTAAAATACACATTGAACATTTTCGTAATACACAATGAAATTTCTTAAATACACATTGAAACTTTTTTTAATATATGCTGATTTTTTTAAAAACACATGGAACCATTTTGTGATTTACGCTGAACAATTTGAAAATACACATTGAACAGATGTCGTGTACATTAAATAATTTGAAAATACACATTGAGCATTTTGTAATATACATTGAACATTTTTTAAATACAGAATAAACACTTTGTTAATGTACAGTGAACCTTTTGTTAAATGTGCACTGAACCTTTATGTAATCCACGATGAACTCTTATATAATAATACACAAAAATAAAAAAGTAAAAAATGAATACATGAAACAAAAATTATTCATGAAAACATTTCCTTATAATGCAATAATACACGACTAAAAATTTCCTTACAAAATATTGATGGACGAGAAATGAAAAAAAGAAAAGAGAAAGAAAGAGAAAGAGAAAGGAAAGAAAGAAAAAGATAAAACCAGAAAGAAATAAAAAAAGGAACATGAAAGAACCTGAGAGTAAAACAGAACAAAAAAGGCAACCGAACAAAACACAACAAAACAATTGAAAAACCGGACAAAACATTGAGAAAATCGAAAGAAAAAACCACAGAAAAAAAACCCAGAGGAAACAACGCAGGAAACAGCGGACGAGCAAAACAGTTTCCCGTACGTGGGCCGGCCCAACCGGACGCTCCCCTCAGGGAAGGCTCAACATTCTGACGCTAACCAGCGTCAAATGTTGCTAAAAAAATATAAAAAATCCAGCGTCAAATAGGGTTTGCCAAGCGAGAATAGCGCTCGCGACCGATTCGCTCCCTGCACCCCTCCTCTCTGGCTGATGAGTGATGATCTCCACATATTCGCGTCCAAACTCTAACGTCCATACCAGGACGGACACCTACGCGATGAGCCAAATACTCCTACTCCGAGCACTACCAAAACTACTATTCTCATGCACGAATCAACCCGCCGAAAGCTCACAGAAAAGCAAGCTAGAGCTAGGAAGAGAGCGATCCGACTCAGACCTCAACGCAAAAGGTAATTATCACAGTAGAAAGTAAACCGTACGAATATCGCATCACATGTTTTTTCACAAGGAAGGACCGAGAGATAGCTAGAAAGGACACAGAACCGCATGATGGATCTCCCTGAAATGATGGTGTTTAATTTGGTTGCGCCAGGTCAGGTTACCTTGCATGGACCGAGTCAAAAAGACACTTTGAGTTGGCTGCATGATGGGGACGGCGATTCGATCAGTTTCATTCCGAGCCACTTGATTTTCCTTTCCTTTTTTCCTTTCCCAGTGGAGTGCCAATCGACCGATCCCGATCTCAGGCACGTGCGTGACAGTAACCCTGTCGATCCCGATCGTGCAGCTAGCGTGCGCGCGCGTGCGCTTTGCGTACGTGTGCGTGTTCCGTTCCTCATCTTCCTCCCCGCGATCACGCGTTCCCATCTGCGTTTCTCTTGGTGTGATCTCTGAAAGAAACCCCTGCCGTCCAGCAGGCCGTACCAATTGCCACCGGCAATAACTGTACCGCCAATCACGAAATTGCTCGCACGAGTTGTAGATTGGCCAAAAGCGACGGCCAATTGTGATGCCTGAAATAAGCTATATTTTGTGCAAGGTTTATTGATGCCCCTCCCAATGCTCCATCTTGTACAGGTGATAAGACTGTCACATAGGCAAAAAATCTAATGTGACATGATATTTAAGAGGAAAGAGATGGGTGTGGTGACCTCAGGAAGAAACGATGCCAAACGCGTGAACCTAGGCAAAATACGTAAATGAAAGCAAACCCACTAATACATGAAGAACTTTAGTACCTAAATCATTAAATAGAGTGTGCTTAGCTACAACAAGTTAAACACCTATGCATTGGGGACTTTGGTTGCTAAATTTTTAAATGTGCTTAGCACCTCATCTTAGCACCAATGCATTGGAAGTAGCCTGATTGCCGACCGAGGAAATGCAGGCATAAAATGTCGTGAGCAGTGACAAACTCGATTGGTTATGGATGTCCGAGCGCGGATGTTTTGATCCATGTATTATGGACCTGCACGGTAACCATCAGCAAGACGACGGTGCCGCAGTGATCCGAAGCGATGCGATGGCGTCTTTACTTCCGGCAATTCCTCTTTTGGCCGACCAGATCTCTGTGGGCAGGCTGGTACACTGGTTAACGGTGACTATGGCGGTAGAGATTGCGGGTGTATTTTCTCCGGGTGAAAATCCAGGTTCTTGTCTATTGGCTAGATCAGGCAACGTTGATGTCCATGTGTAAGCACCTTGTTGAAGGTGTTGGTTCCAAGATCCGCTTCCTGGTGCTAACTCTTAGTTTGACATTTGGTTAAACTAGCCAACATTGACATGTGAGTGGGGATTTCTTTTCAAATGCGTTTTCTTGGAGCGTCATCGTATACTGAGGTGCTCCCCGTCGATTATTTGTAAGGGACCCGATCTAGTACTCCTCTCTCACTTGATTCAGTGGCATAAGATCAATTTTGGTGGCATACAATTTGTGGGTACACGAATTGGGGAATTGCAAGAAGAACAGAGAAGGTAGGTGAGCCGTTGCCGTGATCCTTTGGATGCGGTTCTTTCCGTCAGGTCTTGGATAAGTAGCTGCCTCATCGAGTCCACTCGGGCCCACTCGACTGTGGGTTAGGCTTGCACAAGCGAGTGGGGCACTGACCTCCTGCAGGTGGGGTCGTCTTGCCAAGAACCGTGACATCCCTTCCTTCCTACGAAGAGGCTTGACCCCAAGCCTCGGCCTCCGGAAAACAAGCTTGGAGCTTAGTCAAGTCTTCCCCGGTATTCGCTACATCATCACGGTTGGACCATTGGACGGGCACCTGTTCGATCATGTGACCTCACCGTTTGCGCCATCAACATTGGAGAACTTTGACTAGAACTACAGGCATATCAGCACCAATGGGTGACTATGTGGAAGCCTATGTACCTGGAAGGAGGGCTCGACGCAGTTGAGACACATGGAAGATGGGGTGGACTTGAGAGGTCGTCGACAATTGGAGCTCATAGGCCACTTCATTGATGCGATGGATGATCTTGTAGGGCTCGAAGAAACAGAACACCACCTTGTGGCACGCACGCGTGGCCACAGAAGCTTGCATATACGACTGAAGCTTCAGGAAGACTTGATCCCTGACAACAAACACTTTGTGTGTGCGATTCCTGTCAGCTTGGCTCTTCATGTAATGTTGGGCGCGATGCAGATGTTGTGTATTGCTTGTTGTACCACCGCTCTCTCATCAAGCCAAGTGTGAAGAGAGGGAACATACACTGTGTTGGTAGGAGTGATACCCCGGTGATGAGGTTCCCGTACATACATAGCCTTGAAAGGCAACATGCTGATAGCGGAGTGAGGGGCAACATTGTACCAGAATTGCGCTAGTGGCAGCTAGTAGCTCCAAGTTTAGGGAAAATTTGAGTGAAACACCGAAGGAATGTCCCGAGGCACTGGTTCACGCGCTCGATTTGGCCATCCGTCTGCGGGTGGTAGGCTGAGCTCATGCGTAAGTCAGATCCAACATAGGCAAAGAGTTCCTTCCAAAAGTGACTTGTGAAGACGGGGCCATGGCCCGAGTTATCTGCCCATGGAAATCCATGCAGCTTGTAAATGTGTGTCATATAGAAGATACCAAGCTTGGTTGTAGTGTATGGATGTGAGAATGGCAAGAAATGGGTGAACTTGGTGAATTTGTCAATGATCACCCAAATACAGTTGCTTTTTCTAGACTACGACAGTCCGTCGATGAAGTCCATATATATGAATTCCCATGACTCGGTTGCACTGTTAGAGGCTCCAAAAGACCGGGTAAGTTGATGCCCTATGGTTTAGCCTGTTGGCATGTCAGGCAACACTGTACGAACTACTTTATATGAACTTTCATCTTTGGCCACTCGAACAATTGACGGACACATTTGTATGTGAGTAGGAAGCCGAAATGTCCACCCATTGGGCTGTCATGGAATGCTGAAATGATGCGTTGCTGCATAGGAGCGCTCCCTCCCAAGCAAATACTGTCTCGGAAGCGGATAACACCTTGGACAAGACCAAAACAACCCTTGGAGTCTGGGGCAACAACTAGTTGCTCCAAAAGCTTTTCATCATGGGGGTTTACATTGTAACTATTGAGGATATCCTCAAGCCAAGTAGGCTGTGCGGAAGAGATAGCGACGAGTCTCTCCAGAGGTGTTATCTTTGCCTTTCTTGTACTTGATACGATATTGGAAACCGAGAAGCTTAGGGAAAGCCTTCTACTGCCAGGGTATGGACAGTCGCTGCTCTTCCAAGTGTACTAGAATTTTTTGATTCATGTGGATGACGAATTCTGCATGTTACAAATACGGTTGCCACTGATCAACCACCACCACTATGGCGAGGCATTCTTTTTCATAAGTCAATAGGCCATGATAGCAAGGGTATAGAGACTTGCTCACGAAGGCTATTGGGTGGCCATCCTACTGCAATACTTCTCTGATGTCGTCAACACAAGCATCCGTCTCCACCACAAAGGTTTTAGTGAAATCCGGCAAGGCAAGCACTAGAGCATATATCAAATGTTGCTTAAGCACTTGGAACACCTGGTCAGTCTGGCTTGTCCACACAAACAGTGACCCCTTCTTGAGTAAGTTGAACAATGGTCTTTCAATGATTCCAAAATGCCTGACAAAACGCCTGTAGTAACCGGCCAAACCCAAGAATCTCCAGACTGTAGTGGCATCCATTGGGGTAACCTAGTCTTGAACTGCACGAACTTTTGATGGTTCCGTAGAAACCCCTTGCGCACTGATACGGTGGCCCAGATAGGATAGTCGTGTTGGGATAAATGAACACTTGGCTCGCTTAACAACCCACTGATCCTTGCGCAACAACTAGAGAACCTAACGCAGATGCTGCACGTGCTCATCCAAGGTCTTGCTGAATACTAGGATGTCATCAAAGAAGGCCAAGGCACATACATGGTTCACTGGTTTCAGAGTGTCGCTGATAGCGCCATTGAAAGTAGCTGATGCTCATGCCAATCCAAAGGAAACCACCTTGCACTTGAAATGGCCTCAATGTGTTTGTGTAAGGGCATATTTCTCCCTAAGTGGTTTTGGTGATTGATGACAATGCCTTTGTGGACTAATCGTGTGCATTGAGCATTTCAGATATCTCAGGTCTAGGCACAAGACGATTCAGTGCCCCTCGGAATCTCTCAAAAACGGTTGTTCTATACGTTTCCTTTCGATGGTTTTGAATCATAGGGAAGCCGTACTATCAATAGGGGGTCCACTTCGGAAAGGTCTGGGTGGAATCAACACGTACACATCTATTCCTTTGCACCACCTTTCCCTCTCTTCAATGGAGCCCCAACTCGTTTCCCTTCTCTGTGCAAAAGGAACGCCTGCTAGGTGTTTGTGTTCAGTGGTCTACGGTAGTACCGCTCAAGGGAGCGGTAGTACCGCTCGGTGGAGCGGTAGTACCGCTGTCTCCTGCCCTGGCCTCTACACCTGTGGTAGTAGGTGCGGATGTAATTTTTTACATCCGCCCTACTACGATAGTACTGTGATTCTCGTCCGGTACTACCGTGCCAAACGTTTTCACAGAGTTTCCTTCTACGGAGGTAGGCACGGAAGTAATTTTTTACTTCCGTGCACCTCCAGTGGCTGCCTCTGCCGACCGTGCGGTAGTACTGCACGGGCTCGCGGTAGTACCGCTCTGGCGGTTCTACCGCTTGCTGTCCTGTGCAAACAGTCAGAGCCAGTTACTCCCGCACGAGCGGTAGTACCGCAAGCCGTCACGGTAGTACCGTGGCTGTTGCGGGAGTGCCGTGACGCGCGGGGTTGAGGGAGTGGATAACGGTTGGATCTTGTCCCCCACTATAAAAGGGAGGTCTTCTTCCCCAAGAAGCTTACCTCTTCCTTCCCAAACTCCATTGTTGCTCCAAGCTCCATTTTAGCCCGATCTATCTCCCTAGCCAATCAATCTTGTTGATTTCCTAGGTATAGGTTGAGAAGGCCCCGATCTACACTTCCACCAAGAGAAATTTGATTCCCCCCACTAATCCCTTGCGGATCTTGTTACTCTTGGGTGTTTGAGCACCCTAGACAGTTGAGGTCACCTCGGAGCCACATTCCATCATGGTGAAGCTTCATGGTGTCGTTGAGAGCCTCCAATTAAGTTGCGGAGATTGCCCGAACCTTGTTTGTAAATGTTCGGTCGCCGCCTTCAAGGGCACCAATAGTGGAATCACGACATCTCGCATTGTGTGAGGGCATGAGGAGAATACGGTGGACCTAGTGGCTTCTTGGGGAGCATTGTGCCTCCACACCGCTCCAACGGAGACGTACTTCCCCACAAGGGAAGGAACTTCGGTAACACATCCTCGTCTCCACCGGCTCCACTTTTGGTTATCTTGCATCTTTACTTCTTGCAAGCGTTTATTGTGTTATATCCCTTGATTGCTTATGCACTTGTTGTGATTAGCATCATATAGGTTATTCACCTAGTTGCACATCTAGCTAACTTATTTGATGCTATACCTTAATTGTTAAAGAAAAGTTAAAAATTGTTAGTTGCCTATTCACCCCCCTCTAGTCAACCATATCGATCCTTTCAATTGGTATCGGAGCTACGTCTCTTTATTAAGGGTTTCACCACCCGAAGAGTATGGCTGGCGAAGAGGTGCATGTGGGAGAACTTCCGAGGCATGGGTGTGAACACGGTCTCACGCGAGGATTTGAACGAGGCTTTGTCCTTACTCAAATCCTCCATGGCGACCGAGGTTCAATCCATGTTTAAAGATTTTCTTAATACTCTTAAAATGTCTACCGATGCGGAGCAAGTGGTCAAACCCACTAACTCATCATCGGATGTCAACTCCGGTAAGGAGGGGGCTAGTGCCGACAAAGATAATCATTCTCAAAGAGTTAACAGGTCGGGGAGCTTTGCCTCTGTTCCCCCTCCCGTGGTCTATGGAGGACCGGTGCACCCACCTCATATAGTTAATCTCGGTCCTCCTCCTAAACTTGTTAAGAATGATTTCGCTAACTGGGTTTTTAGTATCAAGTCTCATTTAGATCACAGCTCAATTAATCTCATGAGAGTCATTGAAGAAGGATAATATCCTCATGATCCACGCAATCTTACTCCAAGAGAACAAGCAGATAAACAGCTAAATTCTTCCGCTTTGTTCACACTCCAAGCTTCTATTCCTCCTGAAGATCTACCTCAGCTGCAGCCCTTCACTGTTGCTAAAGAATGTTGGGAACACATCATCTCCATGTACAAGGGCAGCTCAAGCATTCAACAGTCAAACTATGAAGTTGTTCTTGATCAGTCAGATGAGTTTGTGATGATAGAGGATGAGGAATCGTGTGAGCTCTATAGAAGGGTGACCGCTCTCGTTGTCTCCCTCAAGGATCATGGCAGCAAGGATGTGGATGATACTTGGATCAAGCATAAGTTCCTAAAGGCTATCATGCCCTACAACAAGGCCATGTCCGCTGTCATCCGTTAAAGGCCGGACTTTCACACCTTATCCTCTGGTGATGTGTTGGATGAATTCATTGCAATGAACATCCTGAACACAACAGCCGACAATGCTCTCACTCGTGTTCAACGGTCAAGGAAGTCCTCTCCCAATCTTGCATTGAAGGCAAAGGTCAGTCAAGAGGAAGAAGAAGAAGAAGAAGAGGTTTTCCCCGAAGACACCAAATATGCTTATCATGAGCACATGGCTCTTGCATCCAGACAATTTTGGGGCAACAAGAGAAACTCAAGGCCCAACTTCTCCAAGAACAACTCAAATGGGTCAAAGGGAAATCAACGTGTGAGAACTTGCTATAACTGTGGTAATGTAAGTCACTTTGTGGTGGATTGTCCATATGAGAAGAGGGAAGACAATGGTGGCAAGCTCATTCGCAAAGATAAAGCCAAGTCATTCCCAAACAAAACCAACTTTATCAAGAAGGCTCCTCACAAAGTTTTGGTAGCTCAAGAAGAGTATGCCTCAGATGATGATGTTGATGACGAAGACACAAGCGGTGAAGGAATGGTTATGGCATCCGTGGCAATTGCCTCTTCTACCCTGACAAAGGTGTAACTCTTCAACGCCCCCAATGAGAACATAGTCGCGAGGTGCCTCATGGCTAAAGGTATCACCAAGGTAACCTCCAACGTCATAACCTCAAACATTAAGACTTCCATTTCTTCCACTTCATCTTTAGATTGTGTGGATGAACTTGATGAGGGGAAAGAGGATAAAAATGAGTTTGACAAATTCATGTGTAAACTCAAGGGAGAGTCCAAGAAGCACTTCGTTGATCTCTTGGAACAACTTGGTGAGGCCCATGACACTATTGAGTCTCAAGAAGAGTGTCTTGAGGAACTAAGAGGTCATAGTCGTGATTATGCAGACGAGATAGCGGGTCTATCTATTGCTCTTGAGGAAGAGAAAGGTCTTCATATGACTCTTGAGGAGTCACAAAATGTTGACCTTACTAAATTACGTAAAGATTATGATCATGCTATTGTTCTTAACCGTGCTCTCAAGTCTGAGAAGGTTGCACTTCGGGTGGATCATGATTGTCTCAAAGTTGAGCTTGGCACATTTGACAATGCTCACAAGGCATTGACGTGTGCTCATGCCTCTCTTAAGGAGTCACATGATCAACTCCAAGTGAAACTCACTAAGGAAATTGCCACATGTCCTTCTTTTGTTCTAATTGATAATACATCTGCTACTAACCCATGTTGTGAGCATGCACACCTTGTGGAGGAAAATGCCAAGCTAAAAGAGCAGCTTAAAAAGGGTTTGGTGACATGTATCCAGGGTGAGAAGACACACAATGACGTTCTGAGTACTCAGAAGGAAGTTGTGGCAAAAGAAGGAGTAGGGTTTGTACCCAAACTAATGTGAAGAAGAAGCTAAACACCAAGGAAGTCCCAACGCTCAAGCGAACCTTTGTAAGAGCTGGAGAAGGTCCTCATGAGAAGAAGAAAGACCAAGTTATGTTGGAGAATGCCAATAAGGGCAAGAACAAGAACATCCGACCCAACAAGACCGGCGACTTCAACCCCTCTTATGTTTTATGTCGTGCTAGTGATGGGCATGTTTATGCTAAATATGTTGGTTCTTATTATGAGTACATTGAATGGTGTATTTGGGTTCCTAATGTGAGATCCCAAGTGATGTCCCTACGTTATTTGGCATGTAACCCCAATGTATGAACCTTGTGTCATGAGCTATGTATGTGTTGCACCTTGTTCCATGTGTTGTTTTGCATTCATTAATCATATCATCCATCATAGCATTCATTTTGCATGCTTGCTTTCATGTGTATTTGGATGTTGTGATTGGTTGTGGTGGGTTTTGTGTTGGGTTGGTGTTGAGTGTGGTTGGAGTCAGGTGTGCAACCTCTTTCTTCTCCTTCTTCCCCTCTCTTTTCTTTATGTCAACAATACCTCTCCATAATGCCTTTATCCCTTGTTACTATTCATAGCTGAATTAACTTGCTGTTTTAAATATTTAAAAAAATGTTCCAAAGGTGGCCCTAATATTCTTATGATTTATGAGTATGGTGTTTTGTCATTTGGAGGTGTTTGGAGTTTTGAATTCCATTAAAAACAGGAGCTGCCTTTTATATATTAAATAAAATACTTCCTCTTTAAATCAACTTAATATTTTATTAAATAGGGGATCTTTATTTCTTTCTCTATAATATTTTGTTTTGGCCAAAAACCTTTTAAATAGCCCTGAGGAGTTTTGTTTGTGGTTGGTTTTAAAAATAAACAAAACCGGGTTTTCTTCTGTTTTTATTTGTGAGTGAGAGAGCTCGTGGGCATTGGGCCTTCCCGGCCCAGGCGAGCCCCCCTCGCTCGGCACAGCAGGTAGCCGACGGCTACCTGCTCCATCCTTCCTCCTCCGTCAGTAAAGTGGCGTCAGAGAGAGAGCACGCACTCCGGTGCCATGAGAAACCCTCACGGACGTCGAGGCGCCTCCCCCTTTTAAGGCGCGACTCTGTGGCTTTCCCCTCCTTCCTCTCGAGCGCCGCCATCACCCTCTCCCCTGTTCCTTCCCCCTCAGGTGAGCATCTTCAGAGCAAGGAGAAGTGAGCTGAGCGCATCGTCAGAGAGAGCTTCGTCGCGGCGGCGCCTCCGGCGCGTCTCCGGTGCCGCAGGTCGTCGCCGCATTGTCCAAGGGCCGCGGTAAGGTGCCCGCGCCCCGTCCCAGGTGCTAGGAGCGCGACAGCATCACTGGAGCGTCTTCCCCATCGCACACATGTGTAGGGGTAATGAGAGGTGTGTGTATGTTATACATACACACACATGTGTATGAGTAGCTCCATGTGTAGGTGTTCTCTCTTTTGTGCATATGAGCATAGTTTCTCTTCTAGCTAGTTTTATCCTTACTATTGATTCTATGCCATGATATCATGTTCCTTAGTTGTTATTTAACCATTTTCAACTAGTATCAATAGGGGACATGCCCTTTTGGGCCATTTTCATGTATGTGCATGAGTGTCATAAGTCACCCATGCATTAGGGGGTCAATTTTCGACCCCACTTATCTCCCTCTTGCTCCAAGCAAGTATAGGGGTATGAGTAATGCATTTGGGGTAGAATCAATGCAGGAATGTATCCGTGATGTCAGATTTGACTTTGGGGCAACTTCATAAAACTGCATTTTTATGCTGTGATGCCCTTTTGTCCATTTAATATGATTTATTCTATGCATGGTTTTAAGTTCTTGCCAACATGAGATTGCTAGTTAAAGTTGATAGGAATGTCTCAATATTTTTTTTATTCATGATAAGCCACCAGGTCAGTGGCTACCTTGCTGTTAAGTTGCTATAATGATGTTGTTTCCTGCCAACCTGAAATATGGCTAAGTCTGGGAGAACTGCTGTTGTTGTTTTGCATTGTAGAGTGGGTTGTATCTAGTGATATGTTTGGAATTTGCTCATGCTCAGTGTTAGTTATTTGTAGTAGTTATATTCATATACCATCCTGTTAATTTTCATTCAAATAGGAGCTCTCTAGCATATTTAACGATTGCTGTCAACTTGCTAGTTTAGTAACCCAGATTCCAGAAAACTGGAGTTTGCACTAAGTCCCTGAAAAACGGTTTCATCATGCCAACTTGTTTGCTTCATGCATATTGATGTGTGCCTCTTTTTCTGTTTGCATAGTTGGATAAGTTGATGTGGGTGTTGATTAGATTCTGTCAATGTCTTGTTAGTGGCTATAGGATTCCTGTAGCTCTAGTTGTGAGCTTTTCAAATTGCTATGTTGCTGTTTTGTGACAGATTGGGTGTTATTTTGTTTTGAGAGTTGTGGGAGCTATACTCCATGGAATTGATTGATTCTTGAGCCTATTGTGATCGATTGTTCAACACCTATCCAGTGGCTACCTTGGAATGCCAAGAATTAGCCCAGGTATTTGGTGGTCTTGTGTTTTGCCTCCATACCTTGTCGTGAGCGTATCTCGAGAACCGTAGCTCCGTTTCTTGCGATCCTTATATGAATTTCTATAGATTTTGCATGATGCATACATATTTTACATGTTCATGCATATGTAAATAACTTAACATGAGGTTCTGTCTAGATTCATTAATATACCAACTTTGCACGTGAAACTTGACTAGTTTGGGATTGCCATGTTAAATGCTTCATGAAATGAATCATGCATCATCTTGGTTGTGCATTGCACCTTGGTTGGTTATTTATTTGCTGTTTCTCTTGGGTAGAAGCGAGTGTCGATGCTGAGTTCGAGGACCCTGGAGAGTACCACTACGAGGATCCCGCTACTTGTTCCGCTGAAGAACCAACAGGTAAGATGATCGTACCCAGATCCCGATACTATTTTTGCTTGCTAGTTTCTCGCTCTTATCATTACAATTGCGCTATCTACCACCTGATATCAGCCCTCATTTTGCCATGACAGCCTCTAACCTCCACCTCCTAGCAAACCTTTGATTGGCTAAGTTACCGCTGCTCAGCCCCTCTTATAGCATTCTTAGTTGCAGGTGTAGGTTGTTCCATGTGATAACATGGATTTGGATATCAAAATATTCTGGTATTTAATTTAATGCACATATATATCTTGGTATTGGTGGAAGGCTTGGCCTTTTGCTAAGTGATTTGTTCCGCTATTACCGCCATTAGTTCCTTGTTACCGGTGTTATGGTTTCCATACTTTGCGCTCCTAACATGCTCGGGGTTGTTATGGGGACCCCCTTGTTTATTAGGTTGAGATTAAAACTAGTCTGACAAGACCCAACTTTGGTTCTACATTTGCTAATAACTTAATAAACTTGCATAGGGCTTTGCAACCCCGTGGATAATTTAATCAACCCCCGGGCCAGTGCTCCTCATGAGTGTTGGTCCAAACTAGAGCACCATGCGGGGCCAACCCGGGGCAACTCGGGAGATTTCTATCAGGCCATCGTACGCTTCGCTTATCCGTCGTGTCCTGAGACTGAGATACGCGGCTCTTATCGGGTTCGTCGACACGTCGGGTGGTCTTGCTGGATTTGTTTTACCTTTATCGAGTGTCTTGCGTGTGGAGTCTGACTTTCTTCGGGTTTACTCGAGGTGTTGGAATTCCTTTGGAATTACCGATGATGACCACGAGATCCGTGGTCGAGGAATTCCCATGGAGTGTGGTTATTTGTGATGGACTAGTTGGAGCACCCCTACAGGGTTAAATCTTTCGGAAAGCCGTGCCCGCGGTTATGTGGCAACTTGGATATTTGTTTAACACCCGGTTCTAGAAAATTTGAAGTAAACTCTAACTAAAATACACCAACTGTGTGAGTAACCGTGATCATCTCTGCTCGTGAACATGATCCGAGAGAGAACACGGTGGGGTTATGACTGATGTAAGTAAGTGCTCGGGATCTCATAGAGATTATACTAGATTCGATCGTTCTTCGTAGGCCACTCATATTTATTTCATGTTGCGTAAGATAGCCACCATAAAATGCTTAGTGCTGCTGCAAACTTAACATCACCCTTTCCATCCTAAAGCTTAAATAGTCTTGGTACCCGGGCACATGATAGCTGAGTCCTCTATGGCTCACAGTTTACTACAACACTCTAGGTATAGGTTCAGATGAGTACGTGCAGGATGATCTTACCCAACTCCAGTGGGAGTATGACGAGGAAAGAGGCCATATGTACGTGACGTATCCGGATGAGTGAGGACCTGGTCGTGATCTTTGGGAGAGCTTGATAGTATCATTAGCAACTTCTTTTATCGTTTGATTTCGTCCGTAGTCGGACCATGTGTTCAACTTGATGTTATGATTTGAGTGACATTGTAAGTTAGCATGTGGCGAGTGTAAGCCAACTTGTATACTCTTCTCTTTTCAGTACTGTATGTTGTGATGGTACTATTCTTGCTAACGGCAAGATGCGCATCTATCCCTTACGAGGCCCTCATGCTTTAATTAGATAGGCGCGCATCTTGGGCGTGACAAGTTGGTATTCAGAGCCATACGACCATAGGAGCCTTTGCTTGTTCGAACTTGGCCGAGTCGTGTCTAGTAAAAACTATTTTGAGTCTAGTTATATCGAAGGGTGGGATTCTTTTTACTCCTGTTCTATGCTCTGGTGAGGTATTCGACTTAGGAATTTTGATTCTACTCCTCTTCTCGCTCAAATTTTTTTAGGATCACGCGGGTATTTTGGAGTCTATATGATGCCGATGTGACAGGGTTTTGTCTTGGTGCCTCCTGTCTGACTTGATTTCTTCCGGGGAGTCGAGCTCCAGGGAATGTTGGCACATCGTTATCATTCAGCTTCCTTGATATCTCAGGACGGAGAATGTTCAGAATTACTTCAATACTTACCGTGGTGAGATAAGGTCAGAGTCACCTAGTACTGGGGAGGCGTCCGGGGTACCACCATGGTTTAGTATCATTGTGAGTTCGAGGATTCGAGATTAGACGAGTTTGCGGAAGTTTCTTGAGTTATGGTGTGGAAGGTTGCAGATGCAGTTACAGCTGATTGCCTAGGGCAGGTTCCTGATTCCGCAACCCGAATCGCATAAACAAGAAAGTTTTCGGAAGTTCATAGGTGGGGAATCTTGTAGTCATCTAGGATCATCTTCTTTAGATGTATATGGGCATGTACATTTGTTCCGAGTGCGTAGCTCAATACTTTTGTGTTATTGCAAGTGGCTTCTAATTTCTGATGATGTTATCATAACCGAAGAAGCATTCTTACGAATTTTTCAGTAGGAAGGCTATGTTGTATTGTTCAATTTCTTTCAAGCATTTGAGTCAGCTTATGTTTCATCTTATCAATGAGGTGCTGATGCGTTTTTTCCATCTTCAGGATGGCTCCACCAACTCGCAGCAATCCGGGTCGTGGTGAGGAGCAGATTGATGTTCCACCACCACCTCCGCCACCGCCTCCTCCGCCTCTTCCTCCAGAAGCTTGGCAAGCTGTGATGGCCGCAACCAATGCAAACACTCAGATGTTGCTCAGACTGTTGCAAGAAAGGGAGCAGACTCAACAGGGTTTTCAAGGCAATTTTTAGAATCAACTTCAATTTGCGACACTCAATCAGTTCCTTGCCAACCAGCCCAAGACTTTCACCTGTTGTGAGCAGCCTCTAGATGCTGATGATTGGCTTCATGATATGAGTAAGCATTTTGAGTGCAGCAATGTCAGGCCAGAGGACTTTGTCAAGTTTGCATCGTTCCAGCTAAAGGGTCAAGCAGCGGATTGGTGGCAGCAGTACAAGGATTCCAAGGGCGATCGTGTTGTTACTTGGGATGATTTCCGTCATGACTTCAGGGCTCATTACATTCCGACAAGCTTTGTCGAGGAAATGCGTGAGAAGTTCAGGCACCTGAAGCAGGGAAGCAAGTCTATCTATTAGTACAACATCGAGTTCCAGAATCTAGCCCGTTATGCCAAGCAAGATGTTCGAGATGACAAAGCTATGATCTATCAGTTCAGAGGTGGTCTCAGGGATGAGCTTCTGCCAGGCTTAGTTCTTCAAGAGCCTCGTGAGTTTGATCAGTTCTATAACATGCTTTGAAGATTGAAGCAGCTCAGCTCAAGATGGAGAACTCTAAGAAGCGTTCAAGGGATTCATATTCTTCTTCTGGCTCTCAGATGGTTCCAAAGCAGCAGAAGTATTGAGTGCCAAATCCTCTTCCGTTTCGTCCTCCGCAGCAGCAGAAGCAGTTCGGTGGTCGTGGTTCTTCCCACCCACCAACCCAGGTTTCCAGCAGAAGAACCAAGCATCCAAGGCAGTCTTTGTTCCTCCTCCAGGAAATGTTCATCTGCTCTCTGAGGTGACTTGTGACAAGTGTGGCCAAAAGGGTCACTATGCAAACAAGTGCAACCAGCGGCGTCTTTCGCCTCCTCCTCCTGTCAAGCCTCCAAGCAATGCTATGGTGAAGCATAATCCCAAGACCGCAAGAGTGAATATGGTGAATGCAGTAGAGGCAGAGGATTCTTCTCAAGTGATCATGGGTAATCTCTCAGTTAATGATTTTCCTGCAAAAGTATTGTTTGATTCTGGTGCATCGCATTGTTTCATGTCAAATCCATTTTTCATTAAGCATGATTTCCCATCTGCATCATTGGGTAGACCTTTGGGTATTGTATCTCCGGGTGTTTCCATGAGGACCAATTCTATTGTTTCGGATGTTTCTATCAAGATGGGTAATTATTCTTTCTTGGCTTCTCCTTATGTGCTCAGGAATTCCGATATTGATCTCATTTTGGGCATGGACTTCCTGGCTATGAATAAGGCTCATATTGATTGCAAAGCAAAAGAAGTCAAGCTGACTCATCCTTTAGAAGACGTGATTATTTTCGTGGCTCGCGATGACACAATCCGTCTTTTTGCTCTTAATGAGAAGGGTGAAATCTCGGCGATTTCTCAAATTCCGATGGTGAATGAGTATGAAGATGTCTTTCCAGAAGAATTGCCAGGAATGCCTCCGCATCGGCCAGTCGAGTTCGTGATTGATCTCGAGCCTGGAACTGAACCGGTCTGCAAGCGCCCGTATAAACTTGGCCTCGAAGAGCTGAAAGAGTTGAAGAAGCAGCTAGATGAGCAAGAACGTCTGGGTCTGATTAGACCAAGTTCTTCTCCATGGTGTTGTGGTGTTTTGTTTGTCAAGAATAAAGATGGCACAGATCGTCTTTGTGTTGATTACCGGCCATTGAACAAGAAGACAATCAGAAACAAGTACCCACTTCCCAACATCAATGAGTTGTTTGAACAACTGAAAGGTGCCAAGGTTTTCTCCAAGTTGGATCTTCGAATGAGTTATCATTAGATTCGCATTCGCGAAGAAGACATTCCTAAGACCGCTTTCAGGACGAGTTTTGGCTCTTATCAGTACACCGTCATGTCGTTCGGTCTTGCCAATGCTCCTCCAACCTTCTCAAGAATGATGAATTTCATTTTCTCTCCTTTCAAGAATGAGTTTGTCTTGGTCTATCTGGATAATATCCTTGTGTTCTCGGAGACAGAAGAAGATCATGCAGTGCATCTCCGCCTTGTGCTTGACAAGTTAAGAGAGCATCGGTTCTATGCCAAGTTTTCCAAGTGTGAGTTTTGGCCCAATGAAGTGGTGTACCTCGGGCATGTCATCTCTGCCGAGGGAATTAAAGTGCACCCTGAGAAAGTTGAAGCAATATTGAAGTGGGAACCTCCTCAGAACTTCAAGCAGCTTCAGAGTTTCCTCGGGCTTGCTAGTTATTGTAGAAGGTTCGTGGAGAACTTCTCTCAAATTGCTAAGCCTCTGTACAATCTCCTCCAGAAGAGCGTCAAGTATGTTTGGTCTCCTGAGTGTGATGTGGCGTTCAATACACTCAAGCAGAGACTGACTTCAGCTCCAGTTCTTGTTCCTCCTGAGCAGTCCAAGCCTTTCCAAGTTTTCCGTGATGCTTCTCTCCAAGGTCTTGGTGGTGTTCTCATGCAAGACAAGAAGATTGTTGCTTATACCTTGCGTCAGTTGAAGCCTGCCGAGAAGAACTACCCCACTCATGATCTTGAGTTGGCGGCAGTGGTGCATGCTCTAATGACTTGGAGGCATTTGTTGTTGGGTAGACCAGTTGAGGTGTACACCGATCACAAGAGTTTGAAGTACATTTTCACTCAACCCAATCTCAATCTTCGGCAATCTCGTTGGGTGGAAATGCTTGAAGACTTCAACCCAAGAATTGAGTATACTCCTAGGAAAGAAAATGTCATTGCAGACGTGCTCAGCCGTAAGGCGTACTGCAATAGTCTCATCTTCAAGCCTCTTCAACCCGAGCTTTGTGAAGCCTTCCGCAAGCTCAACCTTCAGATGATTCCGCAAGGATTTCTTGCAAATCTTCAAGTCTCTCCGACTCTGGAAGATTAGGTTTGCTAAGCGCAACTTCTTGACGCTATGGTGAAGAAAGTGAAGAAAGGTGTGGCCAAGATCATTCCGAAGTATAAGTGCTTTCGTGTCGATGACAAAGATACCTTGTTCTTTGAGGACCGTATTGTGGTTCCAAAAGGTGATCTCAGAAAGGTTATCATGGACTAAGCACACAATTCTCTGCTATCCATTCATCCAGGCAGTTCCAAGATGTATCAGGATCTCAAGAAAACCTTCTGGTGGACTCGCATGAAATGTGAAATTGCTCAGTTCATGAACGAGTGTGATGTTTGTCGCAGAGTGAAGGCGGAACATCAATGTCCAGCAGGTCTTCTTCATCCTTTGCCTATCCCAGAGTGGAAATTCGATCATGTTGAGATGGATTTCGTCACTGGATTTCCCAAGTCCAAGAGAGGCAACGATGCCATCCTTGTGGTTATCGACAAGCTGTCAAAAGTTGCTCATTTCATGTCAGTCAAAGAATCTATCTCGGCAGCTCAGCTTGTAGAGTTATATACGTCAAGGATAGTGTCTTTGCATGGTATTCCTCATCTCATCTCTTCTGACCATGGAAGTCTCTTTACTTCCAAGTTTTGGGAGTCCTTCCAGACTGCTATGCGTACCAAGATCCGTTTCAGCATGACGTTCGATCCGCAGACAAGTGGTCAAGTTGAGAGAGTCAATTAGATCCTTGAAGATATGCTCAGAGCCTGTGTGATTTCGTTCGGCATGAAGTGGGAAGACTGCCTTCCATATGCTGAATTCTCATACAACAATAGCTTTCAAGCAAGCTCAGGCAAGGCCCCTTTCGAGATTCTCTACGGCAGAAAGTGTCGTACCCCGCTCAACTGGTCTGAAACCGGTGAGCGTCAGATATTGGGCAATGACATGATCACTGAAGCAGAAGAAACGTGCCATGTCATTCGTGAGAACCTCAAAGCAGCTCAGTCCCGTCAGAAGAGCTATTATGATAGCAAACATCGGGATGTTTCCTTCCAAGTGGGTGATTTTGCCTATCTCAAAGTTTCTCCCATGAGAGGCACGCAGCGATTTGGAATAAAAGGGAAGTTGGCTCCTCGTTTTGTTGGTCCTTTCAAAGTTGTTGACAAGAGAGGTGGCCTTGCATATCAACTTGAGCTTCCTCCAAATTTCACGAACGTGCACGATGTCTTCCATGTTTCTCAGCTCCGGAGATGCTTCAAGACTCCTGAGAGGACCATTGACCTCCAAGACATCGATCTCCAGGCAGATCTTTCTTATCGTGAGCACCCAGTTGGAATTCTTGAAGAAACTGAGCGTAAGACTCGCAACAAGTCTATCAAATTCCTCAAGGTGAAGTGGTCTCATCATTTCGACAAAGAAGCTACTTGGGAACGCGAGGACCTGCTCCGTTTCGAATTTCCGGACTTCTTTCGTTCCTAGATCTCGGGTCGAGATCCTCTTGTAGTGTGGGAGAGTTGTGACATCCCAAGTGATGTCCCTACCTTATTTGGCATGTAACCCCAATGTATGAACCTTGTGTCATGAGCTATGTATGTGTTGCACCTTGTTCCATGTGTTGTTTTGCATTCATGCATCATATCATCCATCATAACATTCATTTTGCATGCTTGCTTTCATGTGTCTTTGGATGTTGTGATTGGTTGTGGTGTGGTTTTGTGTTGGGTTGGTGTTGAGTGTGGTTGGAGTCAGGTGTGCAACCTCTTTCTTCTCCTTCTTCCCCTCTCTTTTCTTTACGTCAACAAAACCTCTCCATAATGCCTTTATTCCTTGTTACTATTCATAGCTGAATTAACTTGCTGTTTTAAATACTTAAAAAATGTTCCAAAGGTGACCCTAATATTCTTATGATTTATGAGTATGGTGTTTTGTCATTTGGAGGTGTTTGGGGTTTTGAATTCCATTAAAAACAGGAGCTGCCTTTTATATATTAAATAAAATACTTGCTCTTTAAATCAACTTAATATTTTATTAAATAGGGGCTCTTTATTTCTTTGTATATAATATTTTGTTTTGGCCAAAAACCTTTTAAATAGCCCTGAGGAGTTTTGTTTATGGCTGGTTTTAAAAATAAACAAAACCGGGTTTTCTTTTGTTTTTATTTGTGAGTGAGAGAGCTGGTGGGCATTGGGCCTTCCCGGCCCAGGCGAGCCCCCCCTCGCTCGGCCTAGCAGGTAGACGACGGCTACCTGCTCCATCCCTCCTCCTCCGTCAGTAAAGTGGCGTAAGAGAGAGCGCGCGCACTCCGGTGCCGTGAGAAACCCTCACGGACGTCGAGGCGCCTCCCCCTTTTAAGGCGTGGCTCCATGGCTTTCCCCTCCTTCCTCTTGTGCGCCGCCATCACCCTCTCCCCTCTTCCTTCCCCTCCAGGTGAGCATATTCAGAGCAAGGAGAAGTGAGCTGAGCGCGTCTTCAGAGAGAGCTTCGTCGCGGCGGCGTCTCCGGTGCGTCTCCGGTCCCGCAGGTCGTTGCCGCCATGTCGAAGGGCCGCGGTAAGGTGCCCGCGCCCTGTCGTAGGTGCTAGGGGCGCGACAGCATTGCTGGAGCGTCTTCCCTGTTGCCATCTTCTTCCCGGCGCTGCGCTCCGACCCGGCGTGGTTTCTTCTTCCCCTGCGTGACTTCTTCCCCTTCCTCAACTCCGGCGAGTTCTCGCGTCCCCTATGTGAGCATCCGCGCCTCCCCTTCCTTCTTGCTTCGCGTAGTTGCCGTTGCTCTCGTGGTCGCTGCCTTCCTGTCGCTCTGCTCGTGCGTCGCCATGATCGCGCAATGTTGAAGCTTGGGCCTCCGCTTCCCCTCGCAGACCCCTTCTAGGGGCGGGAATGGAACCCCCATAGGAGCCGCAGTAGTCGCCAGTGCTCCGTGCCACCGTTGAGGCCAGTCATCACCGGGGATCGCCGTCGCCCTGCCGCTGTCGCTGCCGCTGTTGCTTTATTGTGTGTGGGGGGATTCAGTTTCGTCAGTTAGGTAGTGTGAGTGTGTGTATTAGAACGCCGAGCCCCCCTTTCTGTTGAGAAACGGCGTCGTAGCGCAGTGGTGGCCAGCTCGTTTGGTGACCAGGAGGTCAGGGGTTCGACCCCCGAACCCTCCCTTTCTTTTTTGTGTTTTCCTTTTTCTTTCTTTGTTTTCTTTCTCTCTTGTTACATATGTGTGTGTGTGCACATACATGTGTGTGTGTGTGTGTTTCCCCTTTATTCTCTGTTGTGTTTGTGTATGGGGTGTAGTGCATATGTGTGTATGCACATATGCATGTGAGGGCATTTGTATGTGTGTGTGAATTTCCAACATATGTGTGTGTTTTCTTTGTCATGTGAGTGAGTGCATATTCACATGTGTATGGTGGTGTGTGTATGTACCAAATGGTACATATACACATGTATGCATACATATGAGAGGTGTGTGTGTGCTTAGTGCTTACACACACATGTGAGTGTGTGTGAGTGTGGTTGTGTGTGTGTATGTGTCACATGGTGATGCATACATCCACATGGGAGATGTATGTATGTTTGTGTGTGTGTTCCACTTAGGTGGTACATACACATGCATGTGTGCTAGTGCATGTATGTGAGTGAGTGTGTAGGTGTGTATGTGTATGTGGGCATACATGTATGAAAGTGCATGTGTGCCTATATACACCCATGCTTGAGTGTGGTATGCTTGTGTGTGAGAGGTGTAGGGGTAATGAGAGGTGTGTGTATGTTATACATACACACACATGTGTATGAGTAGCTCCATGTGTAGGTGTTCTCTCTTTTGTGCATATGAGCATAGTTTCTCTTCTAGCTAGTTTTATCCTTACTATTGATGCTATGACATGATATCATGTTCCTTAGTTGCTATTTAACCATTTCCAACTAGTATCAATAGGGGACATGCCCTTTTGGGCCATTTTCATGTATGTGCATTAGTGTCATAAGTCACCCATGCATTAGGGGGTCAATTTTCGACCCCACTCATCTCCCTCTTGCTCCAAGAAAGTATAGTGGTATGAGTAATGAATTTGTGGTAGAATCAACCCAGAAATGTATCTGTGAAGTCAGATTTGACTTTGGGGCAACTTCACAAAACTGCATTTTTATGCTGTGATGCCCTTTTGTCCATTTAATATGATTTATTCTATGCATGGTTTTAAGTTCTTGCCAACATGAGATTGCTAGTTAAAGTTGCTAGGAATTTCCAATATTTTTTTATTCATGATAAGCCACCAGGTCAGTGGCTACCTTGCTGTTAAGTTGCTATGATGATGTTGTTTCCTGCCAACCTGAAATATGGCTAAGTCTGGGAGAACTGCTGTTGTTGTTTTGCCATGTAGAGTGGGTTGTATCTAGTGATATGTTTGGAATTTGTTAATGCTCAGTGTTAGTTATTTGTAGTAGTTATATTCGTCTACTATCCTGTTAATTTTCATGCTAATAGGAGCTCTCTAGCATATTTAACCATTGATGTCAACTTGCTAATTTAGTAACCTAGATTCCAGAAAACTGGAATTTTCACTAAGTCCCTGAAAAACTGTTTCATCATGTCAACTTGTTTGCTTCATGCATATTGATGTGTGCCTCTTTTGCTGTTTGCATAGTTGGATAAGTTGATGTGGGTGTTGAGTAGATTCTGTAAATGTCTTGTTAGTGGCTATAGGATTCTTTAGCTCTAGTTGTGAGCTTTTCATATTGCTATGTTGCTGTTTTGTGGCAGATTGGGTGTTATTTTGTTTTGAGAGTTGTGGGAGCTATACTCCATGGAATTGATTGATTCTTGAGCCTATTGTGATCGATTGTTCAACACCTATCCAGTGGCTACCTTGGAATGCCAAGAATTAGCCCAGGTATTTGGTGGTCTTGTGTTTTGCCTCCATACCTTGTCGTGAGCGTATCTCGAGAACCGTAGCTCCGTTTCTTGTGATCCTTATATGAATTTCTATAGATTTTGCATGATGCATCCATATTTGACATGTTCATGCATATGTAAATAACTTAACATGAGGTTCTGTCCAGATTCATTAATATACCAACTTTGCACGTGAAACTTGACTAGTTTGGGATTGCCATGTTAAATTCTTCATGAAATGAATCATGCATCATCTTGGTTGTGCATTGCACCTTGGTTGGTTATTTATTTGTTGTTTCTCTTGGGTAGACGCGAGTGTCGATGCTGAGTTCGAGGACCCTGAAGAGTACCACTACGAGGATCCCGCTACTTGTTCCGCTGAAGAACCAACATGCAAGATGATCGTACCCGGATCCCGATACTATTTTTGCTTGCTAGTTTCTCGCTCTTATCGTTACAATTGCACTACCTACCACCTGATATCAGCCCCCATGTTGCCATGACAGCCTCTAACCTCCACGTCCTAGCAAACCTTTGATTGGCTAAGTTACCGCTGCTCAGCCCCTCTTATAGCATTCTTAGTTGCAGGTGTAGGTTGTTCCATGTGATAAAATGGATTTGGATATCAAAATATTCTGGTATTTAATTTAATGCACATAGATATCTTGGTATTGGTGGAAGGCTTGGCCTTTTGCTAAGTGATTTGTTCCACTATTAATTACCGCCATTAGTTCCTTGTTATCGGTGTTATGTTTTCCATACTTTGCGCTCCTAACATGCTTGGGGTTGTTATGGGGACCCCCTTGTTTATTCGGTTGAAATTAAAACTTGTCTGGCAAGACCCAACTTTGATTCTACATTTGCTAATAACTTAATAAACTTGCATAGGGCTTTGCAACCCCGTGGATAATTTAATCAACCCCCGGGCCAGTGCTCCTCATGAGTGTTGGTCCAAACTAGAGCACCGTGCGGGGCCAATCCGGCGTAACTCGGGAGATTTCTATCAGGCCACCATACGCTTCGCTTATCCGTCGTGTACTGAGACTGAGATATGCGACTCTTATCGGGTTCGTCGACACGTTGGGTGGTCTTGCTGGACTTGTTTTACCTTTATTGAGTGTCTTGCGTGTGGAGTCTGACTTTCTTCGGGTTTACTCGAGGTGTTGGAATTCCTTTGGAATTACCGATGATGACCACGAGATCCATGGTCGAGGAATTCCCACGGAGTTTGGTTATTTGTGATGGACTAGTTGGACCACCCCTATAGGGTTAAATCTTTCGGAAAGCCGTGCCCGCGGTTATGTGGCAACTTGGATATTTGTTTAACACCTGGTTCTAGCAAACTTGAAGTAAACTCTAACTAAAATACACCAACTGTGTGAGTAACCGTGATCGTCTCTGCTCATGAACATGATCCGAGAGAGAACATGGTGGGGTTATGACTGACGTAAGTAAGTGCTCAGGATCTCACAGAGATTATACTAGATTCGATCGTTCTTCGTAGGCCACTCATATTTATTTCATGTTGCGTAAGATAGCCACCATAAAATGCTTAGTGCTGCTGCAAAGTTAACACCACCCTTTCCATCCTAAAGCTTAAATAGTCTTGGTACCCGGGCACATGATAGCTGAGTCCTCTGTGGCTCACAGTTTACTACAACACTCTAGGTACAGGTTCAAATGAGTACGTGCAGGATGATCTTACCCAGCTCCAGTGGGAGTATGGCGAGGAAAGAGGCCATATGTACGTGACGTATCCGGATGAGTGAGGACCTGATCGTGATCTTTGGGAGAGCTTGATAGTATCATTTGCAATTTCTTTTATCGTTTGATTTCATCCGTAGTCGGACCCTGTGTTCAACTTGATGTTATGATTTGAGTGACATTGTAAGTTAGCATGTGGTGAGTGTAAGCCAACTTGTATACTATTCTCTTTTCAGTACTGTATGTTGTGATGATACTATTCTTGCTAACGGCAAGCTGCGCATCTATCCCTTGCGAGGCCCTCGTGCTTTAATTGGATAGGCACGCATCTTGGGCATGACACCTAAGACCCTTGTTGCTAACATGAAAGGACCCATTAAAGAATGGGTACCTAAAGCCAAACATTGATCTCTTGTAGGGGTTTCCTTCTGGAGGAACATCATGGTTACTCGATAGTGGAGCGACAAATCATATGACCGGAAGCAAGGACTTGGTGGTGGACGTTCATCCTGACACATCTATGGCCACCCAAGTCTCATTTGGTGATGATGCAATTTCAAAGGTATTGGGTCTTGGCAAGGTGGTAATCTCTCCGGAACACACCATAGAGAAAGTCATGCTTGTTGAGACCCTCGCATACAACTTACTTTTAGTTCATCAACTTGCAACCATGGGTTTTAGTACTTTCTTTGGTCTTGACTCTGTGACCCTTTTGTGAAGCAAGACTCTTAAAGTAGCTTTTGTTGGGCATGTCGAGAATGGTCTCTATGTTGTGAACTTCTCGGAGCAACCCACTAAGACTGCGACTTGCTTAATGGCTAAAGTTGATGTGGGATGGCTCTGGCATCATCGGCTAGCCCATGTCAATATGAGATCTTTGCAAAGTCTCCTCAAAGGGATCACATCCTTGGACTAACAAATGTGAGTTTTGCCAAAGATCGTGCTTGCAGTGCTTGTATCGAAGGAAAGCTACATGAGAAGGCTCATCGTCCAACCACTACAATATACTCTAAGAGGACCTTAGAGCTCCTTCACATGGATCTCTTCGGTCCTCCATCTTTTGACAGTCTTGGTGGAAGAAAATATTGCTTGGTGATTGTGGATGATTACTCGAGATATACTTGGGTTTATTTCTTCAAGAAGAAGAGTGAGACCCAATAGACTGTCATCAACTTTGCAAATGAAGTCCAACGCCAACATGATGCAAAGATTTTGATGATTAGAAGTGACAACATCACTGAGTTCAAGAATTACACCCTAAATGAGTTTCTCAGTGATGAAGGGATCAAGCACAAATATTCCACACCTTACACCCCTCAACAAAACGGTGTTGCTGAGAGGAAGAACCGGACGTTGATTGATGCGGCAAGAACCATGAAGGCGGAGTTTAAATCTTCGTACAACTTTTGGGCCGAAGCCATCAACATAGCGTGCCATGCATCTAATCTGCTCTATCTTTGCAAAGGTTTGAACAAGACTCCTTATGAGATTCTTATCGGGAACAAGCCCAACCTCACATACTTTCAGGTGTTCGGTTGTAGTGTTTCATTCTCAAGAAAGGTGATCATTTGTCTAAATTTGAATCTAGAGTCCATGAGGGCATATTTGTTGGTTATGCTGCAAACTCTCATGCTTACCGTGTCCTCAACAACTCCACGGGACTCATTGAGGAGACGAGTAACATGGAGTTTGATGAAAATAATGGCTCCCAAGTGGAGCAAAGTGGTCTTTGTGATGTAGGTGATGAAATTCCTCCCCAAGCCATAAGAAGAATGGGTGTGGGATACTTCCTACCTGTTGAGGAACCCCTTGTGGCCGAAGGAGAAGGACAATGTTCCACTCAAGTGGAACCATCATCGACGCAAGACCCACACGCTTTCGAAGAACAAACTAAAGGTCCTCTACCACATGAACAAGATCAAGGGCAAGATCAATTCACTGATGATGGCGTCTCACCAAGTGATGCCCAAGATCAAGTTCCTTTCTCCGAGCAATCTCAATCTCAAGATCTTCTTCAAGATCAAGAGCAAGCTCAAGAAGGCGCTCAAGATCATCAAGATGATGAAACTCATAATGTTGTCCCTCAACCTTCCATGGAAGAAATCTTAGAGAGACAAGACGCCAAGAAAGCAGCCAAGAATGCCACCAAGCTCAAAGTTAGACAACATCTGTTGGAGAACATCTACGGTGACTTGCAAAAAGGGGTAACCACTCGTAAACAATTAACAAACTTTTGTGAACATCACACGTTTGTTTCTGGCATTGAGCCCCTTAAGGTTCAAGATGCACTCGAGGATATGGAGTGGGTTGAAGCTATGCACGATGAACTCAACAACTTCGAGCGCAACCAAGTGTGGCGACTGGTGCCAAGACCTAAGGAGAATCACAATGTCATTGGAACGAAATGGATCTTCAAAAACAAGCAAGATGCGAATGGTATTGTCATTCGCAACAAGGCAAGACTGGTGGCACAAGGATACTCCCAAGTCGAGGGTATCAACTACGGTGAAACCTTTGCTCCTGTTGCTCACCTTGAATCTATTCACAAGTTGCTTGCATATGCCTCTCATCATAATTTTAAATTATATCAAATGGATGTCAAGAGTGCTTTTCTTAATGGCCCTCTTAAGGAGTTGGTATATGTCAAGCAACCCCCAGGGTTTGAGGATCCCAAGTTCCCCAATCATGTATACGTTCTCGATAAGGCTCTCTATGGCCTTAAACAAGCCCCACGTGCATGGTATGAGCACCTTACCGAGATGTTGCAAGACCGTGTGTTTGAAATTGGGAAAATTGACCCCACTCTTTTTACAAAGAGGGTCAACGAGAACTTGTTCATATGCCAACTATATGTTGATGATATTATTCTGTTCTCCTAACAAAGCTTTCAATGAAGAGTTTGCCACTTTGATGAAGTTCTTCCTTGGTTTCGACGTCAAGCAATGAAGTCAAGGTACTTTCATCAATCAAGCCAAATACACTCAAGACATGCTCAAGAGGTTCAAGATAGATGAGCTCAATACTCCCAAGGCCAACACTCCCATGCCACTCAAATGCCATCTTGACAGCGATCCCAATGGTAAAGCCATGGATCAAAAGGTATATCGCTCCATGATTGGATCATTGCTTTACCTTTGTGCATCTAGACTGGATATCATGTTAGTGTGGGTATTTGTGCACGATTTCAATCCGCACCTAAGGAGAGTCACCATGTGGCTGTCAAGCGAATCTTTCGATATTTGGCTCATACCCCAAACTTTGTCTTATGGTATCCCAAGGGGGCTTCGTTTGATCTCGTTGGATATACTGACTCGGATTGGGCGGGAGATTGTGTGGATAGAAAGTCCACTTCCGGAGGCTGCCAATTTCTTGGTCGGTCTTTGGTAAGTTGGTCTTCAAAGAAACAAAATTGTGTTTCTCTCTCATCCATCGAGGCCGAGTATGTAGCTGCTGCCAGTTGTTGTGCTCAGATTCTATGGATGAGGCAAACTTTAAAGGATTACGGTGTCAATTGTGACAAAGTGCCTCTTTACTATGATAATGAAAGTGCCATCATGATCTCCAGCAACCCAGTTCAACATTGCAAGACGAAGCATATTGATATTCGTCATCACTTTCTTCGGGAACAGTCAAGCGTGGAGACATCAATCTTATTCATCTGAGCACTAACGAACGGCTTGCAGATATTTTCACGAAGCCATTAGATGAAGCAAGATTTCTCGAGTTAAGGCATGAGCTAAATATCATTGATTCGAGCAATGTGGATTGACTTAGTGCACACCTCTCCACACTCATTGTTATGTCTTGTCTAGGTGTAGGCATAGATTTAGGGGGAGTCTAGTTCTCTCAATGAACTATCCCTCCTCCTATTATGCATAAACTAATCAAAGTCTTTCACACTTGCCATTTTTGATGGTTATTGTGCTTCAAAAGATGAGTCTTGGTCATGGGCCCAAGGATAATTCTTCACGGTGCCATACCATCTGACTCAAACATAGGTGGATCTAGGGCCACCGCCCTCTCTTCATGTGAAGTAGAGGCTCACCGTTTGGTCCTATTTTGTCCTCTCTTCTCCGATGGACCATGTTCGTGTTTTCTCTTGGATCATAGATTTCTTGTCTCTTGTTTTTGTGTGGAAATACTCTCTCTCTCATTCTATTTTTTGTTTTTATGCACTGAGAGGGCAGCACGATACTACCATGGAGGATCACGGTACTACCGCTTGGAGCGGTACTACCGCTTACCGTGCGGAAGTAAAAAATTACTTCTGCCCATTGAGCGGTACTACTGCAATGACTGTGGTACTACTGTAAAAACGAGTGTGCGTGGGGGTTAAGAGCCGGCAGGGGGGGTTTCCCATCTTCCCCATACCCCATTTTCTCTCTTCCCCTCACGTCTCTCTCTCCTCCTCTCAACCGTCGCCGGAGCACCTCGCCGGATCTCCGTCTCTGGCCACCCACTTCTTATTTTCTCTGGTGGGATCGTTCCCCACCTCGTCATCTTGCAATGGACCTCGGTATTTCCCCAATCCCTTCTTGTTTTGCTTCTCTCTTTTTGAATCTAGGTTTTGGGGAAATATGAGATGGTCTAGCTTTGTTTGATCCAATCTATGCATGAGGTGATGTTTTGCGAGTGTCATTGCGGTAGAAGTGCGTATTGATAGGATAAAATGGGATAATTTTCGATCTAGGGCAATACCAAGACGATATGTAGATTTGTGTTCTTGCAAATTCCGCCCTATGCAGTACTACCGCACCTTGTGCGGTACTACCGCTCGAAGGATGGAAGTAAAATATTACTTCCGCTGACGCCACGGTACTACCACTCCCACGGTACTACCGTGTCGTGGGCGGTACTAATTTTTTACTTCCGTCCGCTGGGCGGCAGTAAAATCTTACTACCGCTCCAGCCACGGTACTACCACTCCCAGTGGTACCGCGTCTGGAGTGGTACTAATTTTTTACTTCCGCTGACTGGGCGGCAGTAAAATCTTACTACCGCTCCAGCCATGGTACTACCGCTCCTAGCGGTACTACCATGTCTAGAGCGGTACTAATTTTTTACTTCCGCTGACTGGGCGGTAGTAACACTTTACTTCCGCTCCAGCCACGGTACTACCGCTCCCAGCGGTACTACCGCATCTGGAGCGGTAGTAAATTTTACCTCCGCAAAACGTGTTGGTACTACCTCTCGATCCACAAGTACCTCGTTTTGTCCTGTGTATTCTCCCTTCTACATGGTTTTCGTGTCTACTTTCGTCCTTGCCTTACTTTTTCCATTTGTCCATTGTGTTTGAGTTGTGTGCCATAGGTGGTGGCTCTGGTTCCAGCTCTACTCCAAGATGTTCCAATCCATCTCGTGACACAAGTTCCAAGCGGCTCCGCAATCCTGATGCTTGTGAGGGATCCAATGATACACCCCGCAATTTCAAGAGAACCGCATCCAAGCTCAAGCGTTCAGTTGAGAACTATGAGGTCATGCCCAAGCTAAGTTTCTGGCTCGACGGTTGATCAATCTCTACGACAAGCCAAGGGAAGTTTCCAAGGCCAGTGACTTGTTCTGGTCCAAGCAGTAGTATCTTATTCACATTGATGTGATCAAGGGCAAGAAAATCTCTATGTTCCTGTCCAATACATTGATCTGGAACACATGAGGAAGCATGTGCAATACTTCGGTAAGGCTCTGGAGTTGGTGCAGCAGTTTTCTATCACATACATCATCTCCTTCCACCTTGACTTTGATCCTGAGATATTGGGTCAGTTCTTTGCCTCTGTCCACTTTCACTTTGATGCATGACATGGATGACCCATGGCGAGCAACTGTTTGCCACCTGGAAAAACTTCATGGACTTGTTGCATGTTCCTGACTCTGAGCTTGATGTGCCAATTGGATTGTGCCCTCACGGCAACCCTCAGCCAACACGTAAGGAGCAGCTCGTGCCTTTCCATATTCTGAAGACTTTATGATCTGGTGAGCAAATTCCTGTTCTCAACCCTTTCCTTGATGTCATGCACCAGATCTTCCGCAACTCTCTGTTTCCTCGCATGGGAGACAAGGACAAGGTACACTCTTATCTGGTGGATATGTTGCTGCTATGTGAAAAAGGAAGACATGAAGACCTTGGCATCCTTGATGTGTCTCACATTATGTGGTCTGAGCTTCGCACTACTGTGTTTCATTGAAAGGTCCCCATTTATGGGCCATACTTGTTCTACCCGATTCATGCTACTTGGGACAAGACCTTTCCGGGTCAGGACATGCTGGAGCACTTGTTTCTTCATGAGCCCATTCGTTTGCATATGAAGAACAAGTGGGCCAACACCACCACTAAGCCACCTTCTTCTCATATGGAGGTCGATGAGGATGAGATCGAAGAGGAGGAAGATAACAGTTCTGAGTCCTATGTGCCTCCGTCTTCTGAGCCATCTTGGGCCAAGAAGCTCTCTCAAAATATGAAGACTTTGTTTTGCATGCAGGCCAAGGGTCAGTATCAGGCTCACGTTGCTCAGAAGGAGAGTCACCAGCGTGACAAGCATATTCTAAGGAAGCTTGGCGAGACCATCTCGAGTGGGTCTGAGAAGGACATCACCCCTGAGTCCACTTGGATGGCTAAGCAGCAGTACCAGTGGGCTGATTCAGATGTGGAGTCCATCCCAGATGCTTCAGAGGAGTCAGATGATTGATCTTTCTGCATGGGAGCTACCACCTATGTGTTAGGTGTCCTCTCTGCCTTTTTGGCATCTCGATGCCAAAGGGGGAGAGAGTGTAGGATTTGCGCGTATTTGTGTTTGTCTTGTCATCGTCTCTCCGCTTTTGTTGAACTTTAGTTTATGTCGTTTGTGTGTGACCTGGAGACTTCCTCCATCATATGGTGTGAGACATATGTTATCACTGCTACCTTATTGTCTAGTATGTTTCGTAGCTTGTGAGTCTGTCTATTATGTACCCTTATCTTAATGCTCACATGCTATGCCTAGTTTCCATACTTAGTTTTGTTTCTATTGCAAAGATTGCATTGCCTATAAAATATAGGGGGAGTGTTGATCCTAGTGTGTGTGCCTTGCAGTCCAAAGCATATCTAGAATATGCACACATCTAGGGGGAGCTCTTACATATTTTGTAGGTCTTGGGTTTTGCATATGCTCATTTTATATCCTTATGTGCAAATCTTGTATTGTCATCAATCCACCAAAAAGGGGGAGATTGTAAGGGCATATTTCTCCCTAAGTGGTTTTGGTGATTGATGACAATGCCTTTGCGGACTAATCGTGTGCATTGGGCATTTCAGATATCTCAGGTCTAGGCACAAGACAATTCAGTGCCCCTTGGAATCTCTCAAAGATGGTTTTTCTATACGTTTCCTTTCGATGGATTTGAATCTTAGGGAAGCCGTACTATCAAGAGGGGGTCCGCTTCGGAAAGGTCTGGGTGGAATCAACACGTACACATCTATTCCTTTACACCACCTTTCCCTCTCTTCAATGGAGCCCCAAATCGTTTCCCTTCTCTGTGCAAAAGGAACGCCTGCTAGGTGTTTGTGTTCAGTGGTCTGCGGTAGTACCACTCAAGGGAGCGGTAGTACCGCAGGTGCCAGCGATAGTACTGCTCGGTGGAGCGGTAGTACCGCTGTCTCCTGCCCTGGCCTCTACACCTGCGGTAGTAGGCGCGAATGTAATTTTTTACATCCGCCCTACTACAGTAGTACCGCTATTCTCGTTCGGTACTACCGTGCCAGACTTTTTCGTAGAGTTTCCTTCTGTGGAGGTAGGCACGGAAGTAAATTTTACTTCTGTGCACCTCCAGTGGCTGCCTCAGCCGACCGTGCGGTAGTACCGCACAGGCTCGCGGTAGTACCGCTCCGGCAGTTCTACCGCTTGCTGTCCTGTGCAAACGGCCAGAGCCAGTTACTCCCGCACGAGCGGTAGTACCGCACAAGGCTGCAGTAGTACCTCAAGCCGTCACGATAGTACCGTGGCTGTTGCGGTAGTACCGCGATGCGCGGGGCTAAGGGAGTGGATAACGGTTGGATCTTGTCCCCCACTATAAAAGGGAGGTCTTCTTCCCCAAGAAGCTTACCTCTCCCTTCCCAAACTCCATTGTTGCTCCAAGCTCCATTTTAGCCTGATCTCTCTCCCTAGCCAATCAATCTTGTTGATTTCCTAGGGATAGGTTGAGAAGGCCCCGATCTGCACTTCCACAAAGAGAAATTTGATTCCCCCCACTAATCCCTTGTGGATCTTGTTACTCTTGGGTGTTTGAGCACCCTAGACGGTTGAGGTCACCTCGGAGCCATATTCCATCGTGGTGAAGCTTCGTGGTGTCGTTGGGAGCCTCCAATTCAGTTGTGGAGATTGCCCCAACCTTGTTTGTAAAAGTTCGGTCGCCGCCTTCAAGGGCACCAATAGTGGAATAATGGCATCTCGCATTGTGTGAGGGCGTGAGGAGAATACGGTGGCCCTAGTGGCTTCTTGGGGAGCAATGTGCCTCCACACCGCTCCAACGGAGACGTACTTCCCCACAAGGGAAGGAACTTCGGTAACACATCCTCATCTCCACCAACTCCACTTTTGGTTATCTCGCATCTTTACTTCTTGCAAGCATTTATTGTGTTACACCCTTCTTGCTTATGCACTTGTTGTGATTAGCATCATATAGGTTATTCACCTAGTTGCACATCTAGCTAACTTATTTGATGCTATACCTTAATTGTTAAAGAAAAGTTAAAAAGTTTTAGTTTCCTATTCACCCCCCTGTAGTGAACCGAATCGATCCTTTCAGTTTGGAACACCATTTGTACCCCTCCTCTTCAGCCAACCGAATCTAGTGTTACCCTGCACGCAGATCAAGCTTGAAAAACCAAACTGCACCATGGAGCTCATCGAGTAGTTCATCGATCACTGGGATGAGAAACTTTCCAATGTATGTCATGGCGTTGAGATCCTATAGTCAATACAAAGATGCCATGTGCCATCTTTATTCTTCACCAAAATTACTAGAGATGCAAATGGGCCGGTACTTCTCTGAATAACTCCCTGTCGCAACATCTTTGCAATTTTCCACTCAATCTCATTCTTATGCTCAGGTTTGTGACAGTATGGACGGATAATGACAGGTTGATCTCCTTCGATCAATGGAATAGTATGGTCAAAAGCACGTCGTGGGGGAAGGCCTTTGGGTTCCTGAAAGAGGTCTTTGAACTCAAGCAACACTTGTTGAATACACTCATGCATTGGGGCTTGCTTTGGGTTTCTCTCATCTTCCTGCACCAGACAAAGCTGTGCGGTGTGGGACAACACTCCCGCATGAAATAGAGCCATTAACTGAGCACTGTTAATGGTAGAGCGGTTGAGGTGGCACCGTGGTCGTGGAGAAAAATATGTCCAGATCTGGTGAAGAGGACCAACGTCTTGTTCTTGCAATCCATTGACATAGGACTATGCACATCGAGCCAATCCATACCAAGGATCTCATCGTAAAATTCCCAATGGAAGGACCTTCATCTTTGCTGTGATATCATGGCCCTGAGATGACCATACACAATCTGGTATGCTGGTTTAACAACAAAGTTCACTACCATCAACCACTTTGACTCGACAGGGAGTTGGCATTAGCTTTCACGCTGACGAGGATACGTACCTAGGGTAGGGTCCTAGGCCTGACCTACATACCCTACCTAAGGACACTACATTGGAGGACTTAACGATCACAAGTAAGATTCCGATTGGATTCCCTGTGACGCTTAGGACACTCAACAAACAATCCACTTGGAGACTTCTTCCTCCACTCGATAGTCGACTGTCACTCGGAAGACCTCATTTCCACTCGACGCCAGAAGACCAGAAGCCACCCCCAGGAGGCCAACGAGCAGGCGTTAGACCTTTCTTCATTAGTAGCTTTTATTATATACGTTACCAGTAACAGTAGTCTTTAAACCCACGATCGGACCCTTGGATGCCAGGTAATTATGAGGGTTAGCAAACTCTATATAAGCCACCCCTCCCCTCTGGCACAAGGGTTTGCAACCATTGTCATCTCACATTCCACACGACAAAGCTTCTGAGCACTGAGACGTAGGGCTATTACCTCCACGAGAGGGGCCTAAACTCATACATTCGTGTGTACATCCTCGCCGTAGCTAGGACTCTGACCTCTCCATTCGTACCCCTACCTTCTACTATCAGGCTCGTTCCCACGACAGTTGGCGCCTGCCGTGGGGTAGGCGTCTAAGCGACTTCCGGTGAGGTTGCGTTTTTCATCCTTCGACATGTCTTCTAGTGGTGTTTTCGCTTTGGGCCACGAGATCTGTTTTGGAGCGCTCATCTTCATCGCCGATGATTCGGCATGGCTTCAGGAAGCGCCTCTCGACGTCGAGGCGCTCCCAATCCGCGGGGCCGCACACTTCCATGCGAGTTCCTGCGGCGTGCTACTGCGTCAGCCGTCGACTCCCTATGCGTTGGCGCCCCTTGCTATCTGTGGTCACAAGCGGTCCGGCCGCTTACGACTCCAGCGTTGGGTCAAGCATGTAGTGGCATGCCAAATTGCTTCTCTGTAGATCGCAGCACTCGAGCCCGCCGAGTCCCTTCAGGGCGTGTTCGAGTCGGATTCCGATCCGTCCGATGTCCCTTCCGAGTGCAAGAGCTGCGATCCAGCAAGGGAGGTCCTTATGACGGGCTCTCATCAAAGCCCGCCACCGGGCTTTGGCCATGACAAGCGCGATGTTGGCGGCACGTCGAGTGAATAGCCCCGTCGTGATGGTGAAGTTCTTCATACTCCCATCGTCGGTACGACCACTAAGGCTCAGGCCTTGGAGGCCACGCGTATTCAGATGGAAGAGCTCCAGAGGGAACTCGACGAGCGTGCTCACCAGCGCCCACAAGTTTCCGGTCGACATCAGTGACAACTGTTTCCGACTGGATCTCACAACAAGGTTGAGGTATATCGTACCCCTGTATTAAATGTTGCTGCTGCTGCTAGGATATCAGATTCCATTCAACCATCACAGTCAGAGGCTGGAAGAGGGTTGATGCAAATCAGAGCTTTGCTAGATGCAGCGCAACGTCAGAATTCTGTCGTTTTGCAATCGCGTAACAGAATACACAACAACTCACCCAGGGCGGAAACCGTTCAGTCGGCACACAGCCCTGGATCGCCCTTGCATCATAGGGGTGGAGGTTTTCGTGAAGAATAGATTAGAGATCTGTTTCACCGTGAAGACCACCGTCGAGTGCCCACTCCTCCGCAGGGTGGTCCGCACGTGCCCCGGCACCAGGACGAAAGGCGCTCGTTCGGTGATGAGCGGAATGCAGGTTTTGATGCTCATGATATCCTCACCCAGAAGGGGATTGACAGGGGCAGAGCTCATAGAGAAGGACAAGACATAGATTTTCCGAGTGGCAGCTCAGCTATGATTTCTGGTCCTGAGTGTTTTAGCAGAGCCATCCATTGTGCGGAGATTCCCCCCAACTTCAGGTTGGCGGCTGGGATTGGGAAGTTTTCTGGTGAGCCAAAGCCAGAGACTTGGTTGGATGATTACCGAGTGGTTGTACAGATTGGTAGCGGCAATGATAACGTCGCGATGAAACACCTATCCTTGATGTTGGATGGTTCAGCTCGTGCTTGGTTGAATCACTTGGCTCCATCCAGTATATATTGCTGGGAAGATCTTGCCCGAGTGTTCGTCTGTACCTTCAAGGGCACGTGCAAGCGTCCTTCCGGGCTGGTTGATTTACAGCACTATGTCCAGAAGCCAAATGAGACCTTGAGGGATTACATTCAGCGTTGGTCCACTCTGCATCATACAGTGGAGAATGTTTCCGAACACCAAGCTGTGTGTGCCTTCAAGGCTGGTGTGAAGTACAGAGAGCTTTATTTGAAGTTCGGTCGAACAGGCGACATATCGCTCAGCAAGGTGATGGAAATCGCCACTCTGTACGCCAATGGTGAGGAAGAATACCGCCTCCGTAGCGGCAAAGGAAAAGCAGTCGTCAGTGATGCTGGCGGTAATCCCAATCGGAAACAGAAGCGGAAAGTTGAGGGTCCGGTCCAAGCAGAAGCAGTCGCATTGGCGACTCAAGCAAAGAATAAGGGGAAGGCTAAAGCACAGTATGCCCCTAAGAAAGGAAAGAATCAGTCAGGGACTGATATTATGGATCAGCCGTGTGTAAACCACACGAGGAAAGATGAGGAAGGCAATGTGATTTTGCCCAAGCACACCACTCGGCAGTGTCAGACGCTTATACAACAGTTCAAAGAGACTCCGCCAAGTGATAAGACTCCTGAGAAGGATGAAGATGAAGATAAACAAACATTCCCGAATGTCACCACTACACTTGTGATTTTCGCTGATGTCGAGAGCAAGAGCCGATTGAAAGTTATCAACAGGGAAGTCAACATGGTCGTACCTGCCACCCCCACCTACCTCAAGTGGTCCCAGTATGCTATCACATTCGACCAAACAAATCATCCTGCTCATGTGGGCACACCCGGTCGGCAGGCTCTGGTGGTTGATCCGATGGTGGGGGGCACTCGACTCTGAAAGGTCCTCATGGATGGTGGTAGTGGTATGAACATCCTCTATTTAGATACCCTAAAAGGGATGTGCATTCCGATGTCTCGACTGAGTGAAAGCAATATGCAATGTCACGGGGTCATCCCAGGGAAGAAGGCCAAGTCACTCGACCAGATTGTGTTGGACATGACATTCGGGAACGATAAAAATTTTTGAAAGGAAAAGTTGACGTTTGAAGTCGTGGATTTCTAGAGTGCCTATCATGCCATTTTGGGTCGACCCGCATATGCTCATTTCATGGCCTAACCATGTTACGTGTACCTCAAGTTGAAGATGCCGGGCCCTAAGGGTGTGATCACGATCACTAGCAATCGACAGCGGGCCAAAGAATGCCTCCAGCAAGGCTCCAAGATCGCCGATCATCAGATGGCTATGGTCGAGCTAGAAGAATACAAGAAGAGCGCTGACCCTGCTGATTTCCTTCGCGCAAAGAGGCTCGCTTCCAAGTTAGCATTTTAGTCAGCACGAGAAGTGAAGAGGGTGCACATCCACCCGACGGATCCAACTGCTGCCCCGACAAATATATCATCAACACTCGGCAGCAAATAGGAAGCCGAGCTCATCCAGTTCCTTCATGAGAACCGGGATATCTTCACATGGAAGCCTGCTGACATGCCGGAGGTTCCCAGGGGACTGGCTGAGCACTGTCTGAGAGTTGATCCGAAAGCTAAACCCGCCAGGGAGCATTTGCGTCGATCGGCAGCAGAAAAGCATAAAGCAATCGACGAAGAAGTGGCCCCTCTCTTGCAAGCCAAGTTCATTCGGGAGATTTAACACTTCGAGTGGATCTCGAATGTTGTGATGGTGCCCAAGAAGGATAAGTCGTTACGTATGTGCATTGACTTCAAACATATCAATCGGGTCTGCCCGAAGAATCATTTTCCGCTCCCTCGCATAGATCAAATTGTTGACTCAACTGCGAGATGTGAGCGTTTGTCGTTTCTAGATGCTTATTCTGGTTATCATCAGATCCGTTTGTATGGCCCAGATGAAATAAAGACAGCCTTCATCACCCCATTCGGGTGTTTTTGCTACATCACTATGCCATTCGGTCTGAAAAATGTCGGCACGACTTTCATGCGCATGATTCAGAAGTGTTGACTCGACCAAATCCCTCGGAATGTCGAGGCGTACATGGATGATATAGTTGTCAAGTCCTGCAAAGGTTTCGACCTACTGGCTGATTTGGCCAATACATTCACCAATCTGAGGAGATACGACATAAAGCTGAATCCGGCCAAATGTACATTCGGCGTCCCTGGCGGCAAGTTACTCGGTTTTCTCCTTTCTGAACGAGGGATCTATGTCAATCCTGAGAAAATCAGCGCCATTACCCGAATGAAGACTCCCGTGCGAGTGGACGATGTTCAGAAACTCACAGGTTGCTTGGCGGCATTGAGTCGATTCATTTCTTGTCTCGGTGAGAAGGCACTGCCTTTGTACCGATTGATGAAGAAGTCCCACACGTTCGAGTGGACTCCTGAAGCCGAAGCAGCGTTTGTTGAACTCAAAGCCCTACTCTCCACCCAGCCGGTGCTTGCAGCTCCTCGCAGCAAAGAGCCCTTGCTCCTGTACATCGCGACCACTAATTAGGTCGTCAGTACAATCTTAACTTCGAGCGGGAAGAAGAGGGTAAAGCTTACAAAGTCCAATGACCAGTTTATTTTGTTTCTGAAGTTCTATCTTCCTCGAAGCAGAGATATCCACACTACCAGAAGCTTGTTTATGGTATTTACCTATCAGCAAAGAAGGTGGCACATTATTTTCAAGACCACTCGATTTCAGTCGTTAGTGATGCTCTGTTATCTGAGATTCTCAACAATCGAGGCGCATCTGGTCGACTGGCTAAGTGAGCAATTGAACTCTTATACTTTGACATTAAGTTTGAAGCCAAGAAAGCAATCAAGTTTTAGACACTTGCAGATTTTATTTCCGAGTGGATTGAACAGCAACAGCCAACCCAGATTCACTCGGCACATTGGACCATGTTCTTCGGCGACTCTAAAATGTTGAATGGGTCCGGTGCTGGTGTTGTATTGATATCTCCAAAAGGTGACAAGCTCAGTTATGTCTTGCAAATTCACTTCGATTCCTCCAACAATGAGGCAGAGTAGGAAGCACTTTTGTATGGGTTGGGCATGGCTATCTCACTCAGCGTCAAGCGCCTGATGGTTTATGGCGACTCAGATTTGGTGGTAAATCAAGTGATGAAAGAATGGGATGTTCCAAACACCGCTATGACTAGGTACTGCAGTGCTATTAGAAAGTTGGAAAAGAAATTTGAAGGCCTGGAACTTCATCATGTTCCCCGACTGAAGAATCAAGCGGCCGACGAACTAGCAAAGATTGGGTCCACTCGACGACCCGTTCCCAGTAATGTGTTTTTAGAGCACCTGCATACTCCTTTGGTGCAAGAGGATCCTTTCACTGAAGAGCCCCCACAAGCTATGAGCTATACTGATCCGATCAAAGTCGATGTCCCAGTGGTAATTGATTTGGTCATGGAGATTCTGGTTGTCATTCCCAATTAGACGGTGCCCTACATTGCATATATCCTCAGACAAGAGCTCCCCGAAGATGAAACAGAAGCTCGATAGATTGTGCGTAGGTCAAAGGCCTTTACTATGATTGGGGATCAACTGTTCAGAGAAAGCGCAACTGGCGTGACACATCGTTGCATTTCCCCCGAAGAAGGTCGAGTGATTCTTGATCAAATCCACTCGGGAACTTGCGGCCATCATGCGTCCTCACGGACAATTGTCACTAAAGCATACCGAGCTGGTTTCTTCTAGCCACGGGCTAATGAGATGGCCAAAGACATTGTGAATCATTGTGATGGATGCCAGTTCTATGAAAACTTGTCACATAAGCCGACCTCTGCTTTGAAGACGATTCCCCTCGCCTGGCCGTTTGTTGTTTGGGGACTCGACATGGTTGGTCCCTTTCAGACAGGAAAAGGCGGATTCACTCATTTGCTGGTTGCAGTCGACAAGTTTACAAAATGGATAGAAGCCAAGCCCATCAAGAAGTTGAACTCCCGCATGGCAGTCACATTCATGAGGGAAATAATTTTTCGATATGGCGTTCCTCACAGTATTATCACGGATAATGACACCAACTTTGACTCGAAAGAATTCAGAAACTTCTGCACCTCCCAAGGCACTCGGGTAGATTATGCATCCGTGGCACATCCTCAAACCAATGGACAAGTCGAGCGAGCTAATGGCCTCATCCTGCAAGGTCTGAAGCCTCGTCTCATGCACGATCTGGATCATGCTGACGGTGCCTGGGTAACTGAGCTGCCATCTGTTTTATGGGGCCTGAGAACGACGCCCAATTGGTCGACTGGACAGAATCCTTTTTTCCTGGTCTATGGAGCTGAGGCTATCCTGCCGAGTGACTTGTTTCACAATTCTCCTCGAGTGGAACTTTATTATGAAGCTGAAACTAAACAAGCCAGGCAAGATGGTGTCGATCTCCTGGAGGAAGAGTGAGAAATGGCTCTGATCCAGACTACAACGTATCAACAAGATGTGCAACATTTCCATGCGAACAATGTCAAGAGTCGGTCATTTCATGAGGGAGACTTGGTACTCCGAGTGGATCAATAGCGGCCTCATAAGCTTGCCCTAGCATGGGAAGGTCCCTTCATCATCACCAAAGTGTTACAAAACGGAGCCTATCACCTGTACAACCTCAAGAAACAGATAGATGAACCAAGGGCCTGGAATGCAGATCTGCTCCGACACTTTTACACTTAGAGACTGAAGAGGTTTTCATGTAATAAAAATACTTCATTTATGCTAATCAGACTTCCACAGTTTATTGGTGATTCCGATTGTACTTGGGAATTCTCTGAGTATCGAGCAATCCTCACACTCGGGGGCTTAGCTGTGAACATGCTTTCGCCTAAGTTAAAAACCCTGTCGGGTGAATAGCAGTCCATTCACTCGACGACATAGCTACAAACCAGCCTTCGTCTAAGTTCAAAATTCTTCTTCAAGTGTCGAGCAATCCTCACCCTTGGGGGCTTAACTACGAACATGCTTTCGCCTAAGTTAAAAAACCCATTAGGTGGATAGCAGTCCATTCACTCGACGACTTAGCTATGAACTAGCCTTCGTCTTAGTTCAAAATTCTTCTCCGAGTGTCGAGCAATCCTCACACTCGGGGGATTAGCTGCGAACATGCATTCGCCTAAGTGAAAAACCTTGTCGGGCGGATAGCAGTCTATTCACCCGACGACTTAGTTACAAACCAGCCTTCGTCTAAGTTTAAAATAATACTCTGAGTGTCGAGAAATCCTCACAGTCGAAGGCTAGCTGCGAACATGTTTTCGCCTAATTTAAAATCCCTGTCGAGTGGATAGTAACCCATCCACTCGACGTCCTAGCCGCGAATAAGTCTTCGCCTAGGTTCAATAATACTCCGAGTGTTGAGCTATCCTCACTCTCGGAGGCTTAGCTGCGAACATGTTTTCACCTAATTTAAAATCCCCACCGAGTGGATAGTAACCCATCCACTCGACGTCCTAGCCGCGAATAAGTCTTTGCCTAGGTTCAATAATACTCCGAGTGTTGAGCAATCCTCACTCTCGGGAGCTTAGCTACGAACATGTTTTCGCCTAAGTTAGAATTCTTGCAAAATGTATAGTAATCCATCCACTCGACATCCTAGTTGCGAATAAATCTTCGCCTAGGTTGAAAAATACTCCGAGTGTTGAGCTATCCTCACACTCGAGAGGCTTAGCTGTGAACATGCTTCCGCCTAAGTCAGAAAACAAGGTCATTCAAACAAGCGATTGAAAGCCAAATGCGGATAAATCCAAAGGTTTAATTGTGGATAAGTGCTTTCGAGAAAGAAAACATGCTCAGGCTTAAGGCCTGAATGAAGTTTTAAAGCTGATACAATTCCACTCGGCATATCGAGGCAAATAAAGTTTTTCTCTCAAAGATCAAGTTTTCAAGCGCCCGATGGGCTGGCTGGCTCGATGAACGTGTCCAAGTCGATGCCACCCGCGATCCTGGTGGCTGCGTCGATAAAGGTCTCCATGAAATCTTCAAGCTGAAGTTTCTTCGTGTTAACCACTTGGAGCTCCTTCAACTTGTCTTCCCTCGCCTCCTTGCAATGGACCCTAACAAGGGAGAGTGCCACATCAGCGCCACAGCAAGCAGCAGATTTCTTCCAGGCTTGCAGTCGACTGGGGAGGTCATTCAGGCGTGCCATAACATATGTGAGGTCAAGCTGAAGAGTGTCTTCAGGCCACAGCTCCTTGTTGATCCTCTCCATCATAGTTTTCAATCAAAGGACATACGCTTGAACACCCTGGAGCCTGAAGTTGAGTCTGAGCATGTTCATGGCCACCGCATCTCCAACAGCTGACTTAGTGAGATCCAAATTGGGCTCGATATCCTCAGTCTCTTTTTCAAAGTCTTGGCAGAATTTTGTTGGGAAGAAAGAATGGGAGGAGGTTGGATGAGATGCAATCGTCAAAGATTTTATAAAGTTTACTCGACAGAGATACTCACCGTCGAGCATGATATACATCTTCCTCGAGAACTCTCCCAAGTGCTTCTCTAGGCTGTTGCTCCTCTTGGTTAGCCGCTGAGTCTTCTTGATAAGGTCCACATGCTCTTGCTTCAGCTTTGAGTTCTCTTCGTCCATCCTCTTCGCAGCAGTTAGCTTCTGGTCGTCAGCTTCAGTTTTCTCCTTTGCCACCCGTTGGGCATCGGAGAGCGTTTTGTCTTTGTCCTCCAGCGCTTTCTTCATGGTATCTAAAGAAACAACATTGTTGAGTCGCGCTTGGAGTCGACGATTTTCATTGCGTACGTCTGTTCGAGTGAAGGCACTTGGCTCAAAGCATGGAAAGTGAGGATAAGAATGCAGTGGGTCGATAGAAGTTACCCCCCAGAGTTTTCAGCTCGGTTTGCACTCGCTCCAAAGCATTGTTGGAGGCCTCCAAGTCCACACGCAACCAGTTCCTTTCATCTTCAAGGTCCTTGTACTGCATGCCCAGTTCACATGCCCTCTGAAACCAACAAAGAAAGAAATTCAATCGACAAGAAATATCAGCACTCCAAAGTGCAGAAGACCAAAAACGGTCGACTGGGCGGGGCACACCACCCCGCCCGCTATCCTGGAATAGCATCATATCATGGTTGATGAATGATGTCCATGAAACCTGCGTCCAGGGGAAGGAGAATTCAACCAAAAGTACACTCGACATGTCAAGTGGCTCGTGTACCCCACGTATTGTAAACAAGTTCAAGATAGTCTCTATCAGACCCCTGCCAGTGCAAGCACTCGACGGCGGTCTCGAGGACTACACCCAGTGGGTGTACTCAGAGTGCCCCCGCTGGAATGGTTAACACTCAATCCGTTGAGTGTTCCGTCGACCCTGTTCTGCACCTTTGAAGCAGCATCATATAATGGTTGATCAAATGATATCCATAAAACCTACAAGATAGCTTCGGGGCGGGACGAACAAGAAAAAAATATACAACTCGACATGTCGAGTGACAACCGTACTCCGCGTACGACAAAAATTCTGATTTCAAGTTTTCAAGACTACTGCTCATCGCCTGCAATCAATAGTAGCCTCGGGGACTACACCAAGTGGGTGCACTTAACGTGCCCCCACTGGTTATTAAACAGTCAACAAGGTATGCCCTGTCAGAACATTCAACGGTCTCTATCAGACCCCCGCTGGTGCAATCACTCGATGAGGATCTCGAGGACTACACCCAATGGGTGCACTTAGCATGCCCCCACTGGATCTGCCAATTCTTGACCTGTCGAGTGGCAGAAAATATTCATCATTGGTACATACATCACTCGACCTGTCGAGCGACATGCCACCCCACTCCACGACCTTGGAAAGGTTCGCACTGACAACCGTGAAGTGCAGTCTATCCTTATGTATTGTCATATCGTGGCTGATCAATGATATCCATGAAACCTACGAGGTAGCTTCGGAGTGGTGCAGTCAAGTGCAAATGTATCCTGTATACGACAAAAGACCCCTGCCGGTGCAATCACTCGACAACGGTCTCGGGGACTACACCCAGTGGGTGCACTCAGAGTGCCCCCACTGACCTAAAACCTACTCGAGCAAGACATGATCTATTCAAGTGGAAGACTTTCAAACATTCTACAAGTCGTAAACAAACACCCAGTGGGTGTGCAGTCAAAAAAGACAGGAATTCAATCAGAAATGTACTTACAATCGAACTTACTCGGACATTGGTGTGAAGCGTTGCGCTAGCGTCATAGGCCAACTTGCTGGCCTCATATGCTTCCTTGGTGTGCAACATCGTCTACTCCTCCTGGATCATGGCCTCCTCTGCAGCTCCGGTCTGGTCTTCCGGAACGCGATGCAGAGGGAAACCCGTCACCGGCGGGATTGGCATAATGGTTGGCGCAGTCAAGGTGGTGCGAGCAGGTTCGGTTGGAGTTGATGTCACGATAATCGAATAGAGCGGCACTCGACAGAGGCACTGCAGGTTCAGCTATGACCCGTGTCGAGTCGCTTATCCCCTAGGAAGATCCAGCGGTCGACCGCTAAGGCGTCTACGTAGATGAAGTTCTTCGAGCGCGTACGCACGGGATGCCTAGGGTCTCGCCTCCACCTCCCGTTCCCCCAAGGTGTTCTTCGTCATCTTTGAGCTGGATGATTTCTGCAATTATTAATCAACAGTATTAGCTTTGGCAATTGACAAATCATATTCAAGAAGCAGAACTGAAGAGTCGATTACCTCTATGAGAAGTGGTTGCATCGGCAGTGTCTACGTCCATTGCATCCCCTCCGTCATGTTGAGGTGACGTCACTAAAGTAGCAACTCTGATGGATCGAATAACATTCAGTCAACAGGGATTCAAAGTCACAATAGATAGTGAGAATTCAAAAGTAAACACTCACGTGGAGACGACAGGCACAACCATCCTCATGCGAGGCAGGGCTTCGCAAGGTTTGGTCACATTTGGTTTGGGTTGCTTCGCTGATCGTTCACTTGACTCAACAGTCGAGGGTCGGCTCCGCTTCGGGTTCTTCTCGCTTAGGCCCGGGGCCCTGTCCTCAGCAATCGCAGGGTCTTGGCGAGACTTGGAGTGGCGTTCGAAGCGAGGAGGGGATTCGACTTCTTCCTCATTCTCATCCGAGTTTTCGTATTCTTCTTCGGAGTCATCAGAGCCCTCACCATCCATGCTGCCGCCCTCGCTCACCCCATCTTTTTTAGGCTGGTTCCCGTTTGGTACAGGCGAGTACATATGTGTCCATTCCTATGTGATCGAAACAAGAAAGTCAGTCAATAAATCAATCGATCACTCGACAGTACAAGTACTCCAGTCGACAAAATTTAGCTTAGCAGATTCTTTGGCGGGTTTTCGGCCGAGTAAGGTCGGATCCTCTTGGATCCTAAGGGATTGTCACAAGCCCCGGTGATGCCGTGAAGCCATTGCTCGACAGTTTTTTTGCGAAACCTCTTCTGGATGTGTCCTGGTCGAGTCCTCAGGGCCTGCATAGTGCCACATGGTGTGATCCCTGGCCTAGAGCGGCTGGATCCGTCGACTAAGGAATATTTCCAACAGATCCATGCCAGTCACTCCGCCCTAGATAATTTCACCATGGCGTCCACCAGGATTCCCACTTGGACTTGTTCCTCTTCAGACACCAATAGAGATTTGGGGACGGCTGGGCGATTGGATGTGAAAGGGGAAAGACCAGTCAACATGTTGGGAGAAGCTACATCTTTGCAGTAAAACCAAGTTGACTACCAACCTCTAACAGATTCAGGAAAGGTCATAGAGGGGAAAGAACTACGAGCTCTCTTTTGAAGTCCTAAACCCCCACACAGCTGCAGTACATGAGTTTTCCCATCCTTTGGGAGGGCTTTCTTCACAGTCTGAGATCTAACCGTAAAAATGTGTTTGAATAGTCCCCAGTGAGGAGGACAACCCAGGAAGCACTCGCACAAAGTAATGAAAGCAGACAGGTAGGAAATTGCATTTGGCGGGAAGTGGTGGAGCTGAGAACCAAAGAAGTTCAGAAATCCTCTAAAGAACGGGTGGGGAGGCATGGAAAAACCTCTTTCGATGTGAGAGAGGAGGAGAACCCACTCTCCCTCGTGCGGCTCCGGCTCACACTCTCCCTCCGACAACCTCCAGGCGCCATCCGCCACGAGCCCGTCGGCAACCATGCCGTCGATGTCCGCTCGAGAGACCACCGAAGGGAGGAAGTCTCCCTGCATCCATCCCGCCGACGCGGTGAACCGAGTGGTCGAGGGCTTCTTGCCCTTGCCCTTCACCATCCCCTTCTTGGCGCGCTCTAACTTCTCCGTCGTGCCCTTCGTCATCGCGGTGGCTGCGCTCGTCGGAGATGAGCGGAGGGTTGTGCTAAGGACAGAGGAGGCAGAGGAAGAGAGGAAGATTGGGGAAGAATACTGTGCAAACCGCGACGCTACGGGATTTATACCCCACCGAGTGCCTCACTGACGGGTGGGCCCGCTAGATCACAGCGAACGCCAACCGCTGATTGCATCCTGTACATGGTGAAATGACCGGCGCGTGAATCGAGGCGTCATGCCCCACTTGCCCCGATCGTGGCGTCATCGCCATGAGCACGCGCGCTTCCCAAATTTTCACATCCCGAAAAATGCGGGTCTGATAGACAAACCCGTCGCCTCAGAAGATTCCTTTAGATCACTCGGAACAAAATCAACATTGAACATTCACTCGGGCACTTTCAAGGCTGAATTGATCCAGGCGAATGATGAAGAGTTCAGTCGACACAAGTTTCATTGAAGCCCCGAATATCATTCGGAAGATTTGGTGTCTTGTTCTGAACTGACATCGATATTCCCCATTCACCACTCAAAGCCTGATCCATTCGGGGGCTAATGACGAGCAACGTACCTAGGGTTGGGTCCTAGGCCTGACCTACATACCCTACCTAAGGACACTACATTAGAGGACTTGAAGATCACAAGTAAGATTCCGACTAGATTCCCGATGACGTTTAGGACACTCGATAGACAATCCACTCGGAGACTTATTCCTCCACTCGACAGTCGACTATCACTCGGAAGACCTCATTTCCACTCGACGCCAGAAGACCAGAAGCCACCCCCAGGAGGCCAATGGGAAGGCGTTAGACCTTTCGTCATTAGTAGCTTTTATTATATACGTTACCAGTAACGATAGTCTTTAAACCCACTATCAGACCTTGGATGCCTGGTAATTATGAGGGGTAGCGAACTCTATATAAGCCACCCCTCCCCTCTGGCACCAGGGTTTGCAACCACTGTAATCTCACATCCCACACGACAAAGCTTCCGAGCACTGAGACGTAGGGCTATTACCTCCACGAGAGGGGCCTGAACTCTTCGTGTTTACATCCTTGCCGTAGCTAGGACTCTGCCCTCTCCATTCATACCCGTACCTTCTACTGTCAGGCTCGTTCCCACGACACACGCATTTGATTTTATCTGCAAGTTGGTGGTTCAGAAACGAAGTGGAGCTTCCTGAGTCTACGAACATGAGATCTTCTTGGCCTTGAATCCATGCATGCAACTGGAATGCCTTGGGTGCCACACTGCCTGTGATTGCATGACAAGAAATAGCCATGGTTGTCTCAGCCATTGGTTCACGTGGAGCAGAGTCGATGGTATCGTACATCGTGTTGATGGCGAAGAGCTCCAATAACTCCTCCATGACATGTAATTGCACCATCGTCACGCATGAGTGGTCTAGGCCCCATCGTTCGCCACACTTGAAGCAGAGTCCCCATGCACGCCAGTACTCACGGAGAGCCTTGATCTTGCTGTGGTTGCTTCTGTTGGAGTTGATAGCACAGGCGGCGCCTGTGCCACGCCGATCCGTGACCGTGCTGTTGTGGAGTGATGGAGGTGGTCCTGATCACACTTAGGGTGGAGGCAGTGGTAGTGGAGTGTCACTGCGCTGCATGTTGGTGGCTTGCGGTAGCTCGTGTTATTGGAGAACCCCGACGGTGTGCATTCCACCACTTCTTCTTGCAGCAACGCCAGTGAGCATGTTGTGTCGAGGTCCGGCAGATCACCACCACATGGATATCTGCGCGTAGTCACTCCACAAAATGAGTAAGATGACAGTAAGGATGTATGGAGTCCGAGTACGAAGCCAAGTGATCAATAAAAATCTCGAAACGCTCAATGTAATCAACAACAAAAGAAGTCTGTATAAGGGTTTAGAACTACGAATGAGCATCTGATGCTGGTCATGACAGAATCTAGTGCACAACAATGAAGAGAACGACTCCCAGTCAAATTCAGAGAGTTTCTTTTGAACTGACTGCAGCCAAATGGATGCAGAACCCGAAAAATTCAGAGAAGCCATTGGGACCCAAAAGGACTCATGGATGTTAAACATATGGAAATACTGTTCGAATAGGGTGCGTCGCAAGCGAGGATTCTTGCTGATGAATATGGGAAAGGTAATGAACGGTTGCGCCTGACCAATCCCAGCAAGGATTTGGCTAGCATAAGAAAAAGGGGAAGGAATTGATAGAGGAGACTGGAAGTGGGACTGACCATTGGCCGGGAGGGGCACCGGCGTATGCACAAGTGCGTGTCCCCGATGCTGATGTAGCTCACTATGGTCAATGGACCTGAGGTGAGACGCTGCCGCATCGGCGCCTATGCCAGGAAGGTCACCACCCTTCACAGAAGGCTGAGTCACAACAGCCTTGAGCGCCGCCCCTGCAACCTGGGACGCGTCGGGACCACATGATTGTTGTAGATCTGATACGACAGCCGCGAGATCGCCCACACGCTTTTCCAGATCGGGGTGCCATGTCAACAGATAGCCGATCTTAGCGGTCTGGAATTGGATCGCCGCGACATTAGTGTCAAGGGAGTTGTTGAGCGGGTCGAGGTAGCTCTTGACGACCGAATCAATGTCCTCGAGTTGTTGATGATTGTGATGAAGCCAGCGGGTCTCGATGAACTGCACCAGTGGAGGTGAATCAAGGATCGCTGGCGTCTGTGATACCAGATGTAAGGGACCCGATCAAGTATTCCTCTCTCACTTGATTCAATGGCATAAGACCAATTTAGGTGGCATACAATTTGTGTAGGAGATATGCCCTAGAGGCAATAATAAATGTTATTGATTATCTCCCTGTTCATAATTAGGTTTATGTTCCATGCTATAACTGCTATGGTTCTCGAGTCTACAATAACCACGAGGCTCGAAGGAAGACTCATGCACATGTGGAATAATAAACGGTAAAATATATTCCTATTCTGGCCTCTAATACTAGCTCAAGTATAGCATGATGATCATGTTTTCCTGATCATGGGCATGGCTATGCCAGCAATTTTGAGGGCGCAATGTGGTAGAACACTTGTGTTGAATCGACCCGAATTGATGTTATGCTATGAGATACATTCATCACAAGTTAATGGTTTATAACACAGAGATGGTTAACGTTTGCATGATTCCTTAGACCATGAGAGTATCGAGTTTCTTCATGCTTGCTTGATGAACTTTGAGGTTTGTTAAACGTCATCCTTAAATGGGTGGCCATTACGGCGGCTTACGGGTTGATGGAAAAGTATGTCAAGTAACTTGATAGCTCAAGATTGGGATTTGCTCTTCCGATGATGGAGAGATATCTCTGGGCCCTCTCGGTGTTGCGGTATCCATCATCGTTTGGCCAGACACTTTGTGATTTGATCACGGGGATGCCGGAACACGGGAACGAGAAAAGAGAACAATCCGGTAATGAGGTAACTGGCATAGTGGACATGTTGTTGATCCACGGAGATGCCAACATGTCTCACCTCGGGTATTTGTAACATATCGCGAAGCAATAGGAATAGCACACGGCAATTGGAGGTTCACTCGAATATTCATTCGTGTGGGTACAGGGGTCAATATGGGTGTCCACGGCTTCGATGTTGATCATTGATCGGAAGGGGTTCCGGGTCATGTCTATACTTCACCGAACCTATAGGGTCACACGCTTAAGGGTCATCTATCTGCTGAATACTAGACAAGGAGTCCGAGAGAAAGTCAACGGAAAAGTTCTAGAGAGAACACCGAAAAAGTTCTGGTAAAACCGAAAAGTTGTTTCGGATAAAACCATTGATCCAAAAATGTTTCGGCAAGCGCTAGGAATGTTTTGGAGGTTGCTAGATTGGTCTGGTACTTTTTGGAATTTTTTTGGAGAAAAAACCGAAAAAAGTTTCGGAGCTGCCAGAATTGTTTACCGGGTAAACGAAGATGGTTTTAAATTAAACCACCATACCAGAAATGTTTCGGAGAGTGTCCAGATAATTTTAGAGGGTGTCGGAAATGTTCTGGGACCTTCCGGAATTTTTCAGAAGTAATAGTCCGAGAAAACATCTTGTCCCAGCGTGAGGGGACAAGATCCCATGTTACGTGGGGGCTGTTTTGGGCTCTTTTGGGGGGCGCCCCCTTTAGGGGGCAGCCCCCTTGTGGCTGTACAAAGTGTTGGGGGGGGTACCATGGTGGGGGGCAGCCTCACAAATGGTGGAGAGTGTTGGGAGGAAGGTGAGCCCCATGGGGGAACACCATGGACAAGGGAACATGTTTTCTCCATGTTTGGTGGGAACATGTTTTCCTTGTTTGGTGGGTGCATGTTTTGTGGGCTGATTTTCAGCCCCCCTCACCCTTTCCACCACTATATAAGGAGGTGGAGAGGAGCTCCCCATCCCCACTCCAACACTCTCACACAAGCCATGCATGATCTGGCATTCTCTCTCCCTCCCACGAAATAGTTTCGTAGTGCCGAAAGGTTGTCTGGTTTCTAGTGGGAACTAGTTCTGGATGGGGAAGCCCTACCGGATAGATGACACCATATGTGTGCAACCCCATAGAGAGGTCGTAGTTTCGTCCTTTTGCCCGAGGGGCTGGTCAGCTGTCCTCCCGGAGGGCTGTCCGAGTAACCATCCGAGTTTAGAGGGTCCTCCCGAAGGGCTGTCCGTGACACTGTCCAAGGGACTGTCCGACCGCCTCCCGGAGGGCTGTCTGAAGGGAAGACGAGGGAGTACATCCTCACGGTTGGGAGGTTGTAAAATCCTAGCTGCGGGGATCTGCACCGCCGATCGTCATCGACTATACTTCTGCTATGCTACAAGTCGGTAACGAAAAAGATCAAATCTTTTATGCAGTCTTCATAGTGGTCCTGGGCTAGTGCGTAGGTCAGGAATTTTTGTTTTCTATTGCGTTACCCTTCACTGGCATCATGTTTTCTATGCGTAGATGCAGGTTGCGATCTACAATACATAGAGATGTATGGGTGTTGCACAATATAATTAGGTAGTAGATGGGATCTATTAGTGAAAATTATTTCTGCGGGTAGCAGATGAAATCTGTTACCTGATGTTCTTGTTGCTTCTTTCATTTTTCTGATCTTGATAATAGCATGGTGGAGTTTCAATGTTCTAGGAATCCACGATCCTGATTGATCAACGAAGTGCTAACGGTTCATTGAATTCCACAGTAGTTAAAAAGAAAGATGAAATTTCGTAGACAAAAGGGCAATACAGATATGATCTGCACGGGGGTCATGCGTATGACGAAGTTCAGTATGGGGCTCGAGATTTTATTATCTCGTGTTTCATACACCCCACGAATTTAATCTAGTGACTTGAATTATCATACTTGATGATGGACGTTGGTAGATTCGGTTTGTTTCAAAACCTTAGAAGTCACATAAAACAAGTTTTTGCATGAACCGATTAGAGACGTCTAACTTGGTTTTGCAGGATGGTTTGCATGTGCAAGTGATGTGGTATAGCAGTGCTCATATTAATTTGATTATGTATGAGATGCCTATATGATGTAAATTGATTAACATGACCCGCGTGTCATGATTCGACATGATGGTTGGAGCCATATGATTGTGACTTTAATGACCTGCGTGTCAACCTTAAGTAATGCACTTATTTTATTAGCTATAGAGATAGCAATATTATCTGGTGCATCAACAAGGTGGTGGCAATCTTCGCGAAGGTGAACACCTACGCGAATGCCGAAGACGAATAAATACAAGACTTCTCCATCAGAAAGGGCTATACCATATCATGCTATTATGAATTGCCTCAGATGTTTATCCCTTATGATGCACCCTTTTGATTGCGCGGTAGTCGCTTTTATTAGGGTGATGTCTCACAAAAATATCAAGTAGTTAGTGTTCTCCCAAGTGTAGCACCGTCATGGCACCTATCTCTTCGGGGAATCACATGATCTCCGTGGGTGCGAATGATTAGAGAAGTGTGAGGCGGGTGAGTTGAGATCTCACAGTGAGATCACTTGGTTGTCTTGACGTTTAGGCAGGACAATCGTGAGCTCGAAACACATGCATCGAAAGATGAACAAGAATCACATAGAGATGTTATCGGCAAGTTTTCCTATCGATTGAACTTCGCGCCATTTGAGTTCATCTCGAACCGTGGTGTTGAATTTAAATGCGGGTCTTGTATCACTCACAATCAATTATGAGAGATATTGATTTGAGTGGGAGTGCACTATAGAATTATCTTGTTTAAATTTTCACTGCAATTAATCTCGCGTTTCTACCTTCCCTGTTAAATTGAATAGATATTAAATATCTAGTTAAAACTTTACGGTTGGTAACGTAATATGAGGATTGTCCTCAAGAGTGCCGAGAAGGACTTTGTCCTATCGCATGCTTTCAGTATTATCCCGCTAATGCTATGGATCATGTGACTGTCGTCCTTCGATCAAAAAGCTAGAATTCTGTTTCAGTCAAGTGCAATACGTTTGCTTTCATGAGACCCGAACTTCGAAAGTTTTGGGATAGTTATGTGATATTCATGGAGCTGAAAATTAATTTTCAGATACAAACAAAGGCTGAAAGATATGAAATATCCAAAGCAATGTTTGTTTGCAAACTATTAGTAAAGGTGTTTACTATGCATTAGACTGATAAGAGGGGATCCATAAGAAAGCCTGCCATATGATGATGGTGAATAAAACAACAACTTAAAGAGAAAGGAAGTGTCTGAAGGGTGTTAGTGAAACTTTCACACCTAGGAAGCCTGGGGCTAATGCCACTCTTAAGTTGGGTGCTTCTTCCGAGAGTAGGAGAAATACTAAAAGTTAACTGTTAGAAGTATAAAGGCAAAAGGAAAGAAGACTGGAATATCCAGCTCATGTATGAATGTCATCCAAGTTTTTGTTGTATAGAAGGAAGAAGGCTGGTCAAAGATATAGTTCTTGGGAATTATGGTTAAACATATTAATCAATAAATTCTTGGGTATGGTGAGTTAATCACAAAGATACCCGTTTGATTGCATTCTGTTGCAACTCGATGTAAGAACTACTATGGCCTGAAAGACTAGCCAAGAATGAGGTTTAGATACACGCAGGGAACATTGTAAATGTTACTATGCCTTCCATCGGTGTATTCCCTATGTATTAACTTTCATAATTCATTTTAGAGTTTCACACCCTATCCCTTTGCATAAGGTATCTTGCAAGAAGGTTGTTCATAAGAGAACTTTTGATGTTCGGTGTTATGAATAACATAAGGGCCATACTTTCATTATGAATGAGACGTATGTTATGAATATTGATAATAATACAATACCTCTAGGTTTACTTTCATAATTCATTTTAGAGTTTCATACACTCTAGCCCATTGCACAATGTTTGTTGCAAAAGAGTTGTTCGTAAAAACAACAATTGTTGTTCAGTATTATGAATAACATGAAGGGCCATGCTTCCATCCTAGATGGGATGTATGTTATGAATATTGATGGAAATATGATACATCCATAACACTGACGCTAAATGTCACAAGACTAAAAGAATACCACACAAGTGTGGCACTGCATTTGGTCACATTGGAGAAACCCTCATGGAAAATTCCATTATGATAGATTTTGAAGTCATTTGATTTTGAATCATCTGATACTTACAACTTTCCTATAAAAAGTGAAGTGACTGAAATACCGTTCACAGGCCCTAAGGAACGAGCAAGGAACATATTAGTGATCATACATTATGATGTGTGTAGTCCAATAAATGTTGTTGTAAGTAGTGGATTTATCTATCTTCAGAAATGACTCAAGTAGATATATGGATATTTACTTATTGAGATGTAAGTCTGGATCTTTTGAATTCATTCATAAGGTTTTCAAAAATGAAGTAGAAGTTGTTGTACCAAGAAAATTATGTTTGTACAATTCGATTGCAGAAAGGAATATTTGAGTTACAAGTTAAGCGAATGTCTGATGAGTTGTGAAAGGGGTTTCATAACTTTCACCTCCCGGAACACCACTGCAAGTGGAGAGTCCGTATAGTTGTAATCGAACCATTCATGACATGGTAAGATCAAAGATGACATAAATAAATTTGCCATTATCCCTTTTAAAGTGATGCTTTAGGGACTGCGGCTTCTCCATTGAAAAGAGCTCCATCGGGTCTATTGAAATGACGCCATGGTATGGTACGCCCAACCATGTTATATCTTTTCTTAACATTTGTAATACGGGGCTTGTGTAAAAGGTTACAAACCTATTCCAAATCAGACAAGTGCTGCTTTATAGGTTATCCCAAGTCATTGGGTATTCCCCCCACTATACTGAGGCAAAGGATTTTGCCACAAAACGGTATGCTTTTAAATAGTTCTTACAAAAGGTGAGTGGGAGGACAGTGCAACTCGACGAGATAACCAGTATCTTCGTCATCAAGTCAAAGGAAAGGAACCTTGGAAGTGATTCCGGAGTTTCCTACTACGACTGATATGGAAGTCTCTGCAATAAAATGTATGGACTTCGGTCAAACTTGCAGCTGAACCACGTAGGCAAGGCTTGTGCAAAGCTCTCAGGTCCGCAAACGAGATATTGTTGTTGGACAACAGTATACCTGCGATACACAAGGAAGTGGTGATGGGCCCTGACTCCGGAATTGGCTAAATGCCAATACAATCCGAGATAGTTTCCACATAAATATTTCAAGATTAAAATCTTGATACACCTTTCGGAAGGCTTAGAGTTTAACGAATATTTACGGAACTAAAAACTGATACGGATAAAAAAAATTATACATAAAGCTCGACTTGTTGAAATAACAAGTTCAAGGAGTTGACTACGATGAGGTTGTTTCACCGTAGCAATGCTTAAAGTCGGTTCAGGTTGAACCGCGACTAATACACATTTCAATCATGAGATATGAAACATGGATGACGAAAGGGTTTCCATCTGATGGAAATGTAACCAAGGACTTGCATGTGTTACAGTCCAAGGTATTTTGTCAATCCATAGGATGCTAGTAAGTATGCAAACTTCAGAGTTCCAGCAATGGACAGAAGAGAGCAAAATGGAGTTGGAATCTTCGTGTTTTGATGAAATGGTCGAAAAGGGTTTTTGACTTCATCAATGGGTAACTAAGATGCTTGTGATTCAAGAAAATAAGTGGGAGCATAATAATATTTCTAAAAACCTTGTGTGCTTGACACATTGTTAATTGGAAATAAATTTCTTGACACGAATTAGGACTTCATTTGAAAATAGTTTTTTGATGAAGTGCTTGGGCTAAATAGCCTTGATATTAGGCATGATAATCTATGGAGATAGATTTACCTAATGGGGCTGAGCAAAAGATACATATTGACAAAATGCTAAATCCTTTTAGCATTGAAAAACATCAAGGAGTGATTCTTGTCGAAGTCACATGGAAAGAGTTTCTGCAAGACTCGGTGTCACAAAACACTGATGAGAAAAATACATGACGGTGATTCCACACACTCTTCTGTTTGGATTAGTCATGTATTCCATGGTATGTAAAAACAACCAGGTATGACCAATGCTCGAAAGTTGTTGCGAGTATAGATACCAAAGTGATCAAAGTACTGATCATGGGTCAACAATGAAAGATGTCATTGAGTACTGGAGCAGTACTGATGACATGTTTTCTCACAAGCAAAGATTATGAAGTGCTCGTTGTAAGTAATTACATCGATACAGTCTTCATCAATGCTCCATGCGATTTTCGATTTAAGTTAAGGGTTTTGTGTAATACACAACATGGTGGCAGGGTAGTTGGAAATTGTTCCAAACAAGATACTGTGGCGAATTCTATAACAAAGGCTAAGTATTTTGATGGTTTAGAAGCGACAAAGAAGTTGTTGAATCATATAGTTCATTCATGAACTTAGTATGATTCCAAGATGGCTTTGGTCTATGGGACACTGTTGCAGATAGTTGCTCCATAGCTCAGTCTGAGCAATCAGGTTTCGACCAATGATTCACACATATGCAAAGCCGAGTCCACACAAAATATGAATTTTGTGAAAGCGTGAAAACACAAGGATATGCAAAGTTACACACGAAACTGAAGTCGTTAGACCCGTTGGACATCAGGCTATACCACATGCGAAGCATATTTTACACCAGTGTGCCACATGTGTAAAGTGCATTAGCATTAACTAGATTATTGACTCTAGTGCAAGTGGGAGTCTGTAGGAGATATGCCCTAGAGGCAATAATAAATGTTATTGATTATCTCCCTGTTCATAATAGGTTTATGTTCCATGCTATAACTGCTATGGTTCTCGAGTCTACAATAACCAAGAGGCTTGGAGGAAGACTCACATGCACGTGTGGAATAATAAACGATAAAATGTATTCCTAGTCTGGCCTCTAAGACTAGCTCAAGTATTGCATGATGATCCTGTTTTCCTGATCATGGGCATGGCTATGCCGGCAATTTTGAGGGCGCAATGTTGGTAGAACACTTGTGTTGAATCGACCCTAATTGATGTTATGCTATGAGATACATTCGTCACAAGTTAATGGTTTATAACACAGAGATGGTTAACGTTTGAATGATTCCTTAGACCATGAGAGTATCGAGTTTCTTCATGCTTGCTTCATGAACTTTGGGGTTTGTTAACGTCATCCGTAAATGGGTGGCTATTACGGCGGCTTACGGGTTCATGGAAAAGTATGTCAAGTAACTTGATAGCTCAAGACTGGGATTTGCTCCTCCAACGATGGAGAGATATCTCTGGGCCCTCTCGGTGTTGCGGTATCCATCATCGTATGGCCAGGCACTTTGTGATTTGGTCACGGGGATGCCGGAACACGAGAACGAGAAAAGAGAACAATATCGGTAACGAGGTAACTGGCATAGTGGACAAATTGTTGATCCACGGAGAAGCCAACATGTCTCACCTCGGGTATTTGTAAGATATCGTGAAGCAACAGGAATAGCACATGACAACTAGAGGTTCACTCGAATATTCATTCGTGTGGGTATATGGGTCAATATGGGTGTCCACGGCTCCGATGTTGATCATTGATCGGAAGGGGTTCAGGGTCATGTCTATACTTCACCGAACCTATTGGGTCACATGCTTAAGGGTCATCTATCGACTGAATACAAGATAAGGAGTCCAAGACAAAGTCAACGGAAAAGTTCCGGAGAGAACACCGAAAAAGTTTCGATAAAACCGAAAAGTTGTTTCGGATAAAACCAATTATCCAAAAAGGTTATGACAAGCACCGGGAATGTTTAGGAGGTTGCCAGATTGGTCTTGTAATTTTTGGATTTTTTTCGAAGAAAAAACAGAAAAAAATTCGGAGCTGCCGGAATTGTTTACCAGGTAAACGAAGATGGTTTTAAATTAAACCACCATACCAGAAATGTTCCAGAACGTGTCCAGATAATTTTAGAGGGTGCCGGAAATGTTCTGGGACCTTCCGAAATTTTCCAGAAGTAATAGTCGCAGAAAACATCTTGTCCCAACGTGATGGGACAAGATCTCACGTTACGTGGGGCTGTTTTGGGGGGCGTCCCCTTGTGGCTGGACAAAGTGTTGGGGGGCACCATGGTGGGGGGCAGCCCCCACAAATGGTGGAGAGTGTTGGGAGGAAGGTGGGGCCCCATGGGGGAACACCACGGACAAGGGAACATGTTTTCTCCATGTTTGGTGGGAACATGTTTTCCTTGTTTGGTGGGTGCATGTTTTGTTGAGATGATTTTCAGCCCCCCCTCACCCCTTCCACCACTATATAAGGAGGTGGAGAGGAGCTCTCCATCCCCACTCCAACGCTCTCACACAAGTCATGCATGATCTGGCATTCTCTCTCCCTCTCACGAAATAGTTTCGTAGTGTCGAAAGGCTGTCTGGTTTCCGGTGGGAACTACTTCTGGACGACGAAGCCCTGCCGGATAGATGAGACCATATGTGTGCAACTCCATAGAGAGGTCGTAGTTTCGTCCTTTTTCCTAAGGGCTGTTCGGCTGTCCTCCCGGAGGGCTGTTCGAGTAACCGTCCGAGTTTAGAGGGTCCTCCCGAAGGACTGTCCATGACACTGTCCGAGGGACTGTCCAGTCGCCTCCCGGAGGGCTGTCCGAGGGGCAGATGAGGGAGTACATCCTCGCGGTTGGGAGGTTGTAACATCTTAGCTGCGGGGATCCGTGCCGCCGATCGTCATCGACTCTACTTTCGCTGCGCTATGAGTCGGTAACGAAAAAGATCAAATCTTGTATGTAGTCTTCATAGTGGTCCTGGGCTGGTGCGTAGGTTAAGAATTTTTGTTTTCTGCTGCATTACCCTTCAATTTGTGGGTACACTGATTGGGGGATTGCAAGAAGAACAGATAGGGTAGGTGAGTTGGTGTCGTGCCGTTGTCCTGATCCTCACGATGCGGTTTTCTCCATCGGGTCTTGGATAAGTAGCTGCCTCGCTGAGTCCACTCAGGCCCACTCAACAATGGGTTGGGCTTTCGCTCGCGAGTAGGACGCTGACCTCCTGCGGGTGGGGTCGTTTTGCCAAGGAATGTGACATTATTGGAACGATGCTAACCCGCCCTTTGTTAGCTAATACATTGTCGTAACTTTAGTGGTATGAACTAAGGATGTACTCGCCAGACATATTCTATTTGGTTGACCTCAAGCTTTTTTTCCTTTATGTATTGGCACTATTAGTAATTAATAGTATATGGTTGTGTGCGTCACTCGATGCAATGGCCAAAGGTCTTCCCTCTTTTAAAAGAAATGTATGACCGGCCTATATTTTTGCCTTTTTTTAAGACGTGGAGTACATAATTAGGGTGCATATGTACTTGTGCAAAAAAAACATAGTATTGTTTTCAAACTTAAAGTATGTGGTTTTGGATTTCTTTTCAAAAACAGACCTGAGGCAAGGTGTGCTCATTTTGCAATTTTCTATGGATATTCTAGATAGTTGCTTTTGATTGTTGTTGTTGTTGTTGATGGTGGTGGTGGTGCTGCTATTGCAAAGGAGGTAATTAGCTACTTCTAATCTAGTTAATCAGTACTGTAAATAGGTCAACCAACCTGTACGATCACACTGTATGGTACCAGGTCGTGTAACTGTGTTTTGGCTCCGATAGAGAAAACTGCAAACGCTATACGTGACGGCCACCGACCGGTACTGCTGAATGTAACAGAGAACTGTCATGATAGCTGGCTAGTCAATGCTCCCGCAAGGTTTTCTTTATCGCCCCTTGCACATGGCATATGATATGGATATAAGTAGCTTTATATGCATTTCTCTTTTTCATTAAGAAATCTCAGTTCCTGAAGTCTTAGTCAACTGATTTTTGATAACACCATTTTTTTGTATATGCAGTTCGTAATAAAATTTTTAGAAAGATTTATATTTAGAAACAAAGGGAATAGATCAACATACCTTTTGCCGACTAACAACATCTCTCCACAAGTGACGTGAGTGGTAAATATAGTGGGGTTACACCTTTTGCCGACTGTATACGCACATGCGCAATCATTCATTAGTTGGCAAACAGCTATCAAATGGGAAGGAAGTCCAACAACGATAGAACTTTATGGCTAGGAGCCTAGGAGGATACGCAATGAGCCAATAAGCAAGCTTCGTCTTAATTTAGGACTTAATTGGAGTACCCCACGAGGTCGATCTGTTTAACTCCAACGTGCAAATAATTAATATAACTATGGACCCTCTCTCGCTAACTTTATTGGTTGGACTATTTGAAACAAGAGGAATGCCCACATCTTCCGTCCAAAGTCCGCTTCGCTAACAATTCTTTGAGCCACAATAAAAAAAATGAAGCAACGCTTCAAGCAACCACGGGCGCTGGATGCTTATGGAATCTGATTTTGGAAGAGTATTGATTTAGGTAATGTAAGGGTTTTCGGAGGAAAATCCGTCATGCCCATATAGGATTGTGGCCTTAATAAAAGGGGAGGCGAAGAAATGAACAATTGCTGAGGCAAAAAATATCAGTACCGCCATGCCGTTAGAGTAGGCTTGTGTGTTCTAGACCATTTGTGAAGGAGTAATGGACCTTAAAATCATGTTTCAAAACCCTTATTTACTAATGAGACGAGATACATCTTTTGCCTGTTTGGGAAATAAATGTGGGTACCTCTAAGGCTCTATTTCTTCTTAATTAATGAATTAGACTAATCTTACGCATTGCTTTCAAAATAATACAGTAATTAATATAGATATACGGCACACCCATTAATGGGCCGGTTAAGCCGGTCATGGGTCCGGCATATACAGAAGATAACATGTCGCAGTACGATGGGCTACTATTTATAAAGAGACCAGCTGACAGATTGAGATACGGAAACTTGTCCTGAATCAAGTCTCTAGCCTCAGCCAAAACCATGTGTCGGCCATGTTTCCAACTCCAGCGTCGCGTCCATCAATCCATCGCATCGGTCGCGCGTACGGGATCGCATATACTGTACATATATAGTTGCTGTTAATTGACAAGGAAATGGTACTGTCTAGTGCCAAATTAATTGATCGCACAACTAATAACGTACTCTCTCCTGGTTATGTAATCAAACGCTAAAAGAGCCTGTCGATCGACTCGGGTCACAATCGCAGGTACCCGGTCAATACTGTACATTGATGATTGATTATTTCCTTGACACGCACGCCGGCCAACAATTAACCGGGCCGTGTGTAGCTGGTCAATACTGCACGTTCTTTTCTATGAAAAGATACTGCACGTGCTTATTATTTCTTCTTAAAAAGAGAGACAATTGGAGCTAGCTGGCTATAGTCCAAATTTTCGCATCATGAATCTTAATCAAGAATAACCCTAACCTCAACCGGCATATCATGAACCTTTTCGCCGATTCCTCGCCGAAGAGGAATTGCGTGGTATCTACATGCACGGACGGAGGTACACCTGGTCTAGCGAGTGTGACAACCCGTTTTTGGTCCGCAACAACCGTTTACTTTGCGCTGCTAAATGAAGCACCAAGCACACATACAACCTTTTATCGTGTCTCACTACCATTGCATCCGACCATTGCCCCCTTCTTTTTGATTGCGGTGCGCCTTCGTCGGGAGCTAGACGGTTTCATTTCAAGCGCTTTTGGCCCAAGCTAGACGGCTTCATCTCGTGGTTACGAGGCATGAAACACCGTAGATCATGACACCAACCCATTCCGATGCATTGTAGCACGCATGAAGGCCAAGCTCATAGCCTAGGCGATGGAGTGCCAAATCCATTAGCAACATCGCGTACAGCTTTTGGTCGCGCACGAGCTAATCACACGACCCGATGCTAGCAGGACCTCCGCCTCTGAAGCCTAGCCGCAGTGGCGCCTTAAGGGTGCTTATCTTGGCTTGGGTCCCTGGATTGCTCCATCACCACGCAACGCGTGTGCTTTACCTGGCTCAAGTGCGGTGATGCGAGTTTTGTGTTCCCGCGTGTCCATGCCGCACAGTATGGCTAGAAGAACCACATCTTCTTGCTCAAGATCACACACAATATAGTTCATCTGACGCGGCTTTCAACCACTTCTCAGGTATCATTGGTTCTTTCGAGTAGCATGCTTTCACCCTTACCCTAGAAGTTATCCACCTCGACACTTTGATCTTCAAGGACTTGAGCAACCCTTCTCCGGGGACGAGATTTGGTGTGCGGTTAAAGCCATGCTGACGTGTAAAGCGTCAGGTCTAAATGGGTTTGGCGGAGTTCCTTCGGCCCTACTGGAACATTGGCAAAGAGGGCATCTATGATGCCTTTGGCAAGTTCTACTCCTTCAATGCTTGTGGCTTCCAGAAGCTCAATGAAGCATTCATCACCTTGCTGCCCAAACGTTAGGATGCAGAATCCTAGTTCGACTACCAGCAGATTTGCCTCATCCATCTCATCTGGAAGCTATTTGCCAAAACCCTCTCCCTTCAGCTTGCCCCTCGACTTGGTGAAATGGTGTTCGCGAACTAGAGCGCGTTCATTGCGGGACGCAACATCCATGACAATTTTCTGCTCATGCAACACACCGCGTGTCTCATCCACAACATGAAAGCCCCCAGCATGATGCACAAGCTTGACATTGCAAGAGCCTTCATCTCGGTATCTTCGCCATTCCTTCTTCAGATCCACAACCACCTTGGATTTATCCCTTGCTGGTGTGAATGGATCTTCATCCTCATCACCAGAGCATCGACACGTGTGCATGTTAATGGCGTGCCCAGGCACCCCGTTTCTCACGCCAGGGGTTTATGCCAAGGCCATCTGCCCTCATTGATGTTTTTCACTATTGACATCAACGTACAAAACTCCTTGATTTGACTGGCGGCTGAGAGAGGATAGTTTCATCGATTCACTCCCCGACACGCGCCTTCAAGTGTTTGCCTCTATTTTCATGACTGATACTTCTCAAATGTATCTATATTTTTTCATTGTTTCTTGCTATAATAAATATCACTCCTGAATAATTTTTATAGCATTTTTTCTCACTAACCTATTAAATTAGTGCTCAAAGCCAGTTATTTCTGAATCTTTTAACTTTTCAGAATATGCATTTATGCGACACTCCAAAACCCCCGAGGATTTCTTTTTATGATTTCCCCTAGTTTGGAAGATTCTAGAAAGTATCGGGAGGCTTATCCCCCACACGGCTGGGTGGCATGGCTAGCGACCCACTATCATAGCTAGGACGCATGTGGCTCCTGGCATCGCCTTACGTCGTCTCCTCTGCTATAAATCCCATATCTCGAGAAACCATCGATGCCATTTTCTAGATTTTTTCCTCCGCCACAAGTTCCTGTTCTGGAGAGATCTAATCCGGAGTCCTGTTTCTATAGGGTAACGCAGGGGAAACTAAAAAAATTCCACACGAAGCACCTGCCCAGGACCACTACGAAGATGTATACAAGGTTTGATCTGATCGTTACCAACTCGTAGCGCAAGTCCCTCGGACAGTCCCTCAAGCAGAAGATCGAACGACGATATCTCTATTGGATTGAACACATATGGTGTGACCTATTCGACCACACATCGCTCTCTAGAACTAATTGCTACATGATAATAGGCAGTCTTTGGTTGCTACGAAACTATTTCATGAATTACCTAAGAGAGAGAGAGAGAGAGAGAGAGAGAGAAGGCGGATTATTGCATGCCATTTGGGAGATCTCAAAGGCTCAAGTTGGAATGTGTTTGGAGAGCTCCTCACCTCCTCTATTTACATCAGGAGGAGGGGGTGGAGGAGGCATGGAAGTGCCTTCCCAAAATCTCCCCCACACACCAACATAGATACACAAGAAGGGGGAACTTGTTCCCAAAGGGCCTCACCTTGGACAAATTTCCATGGAGGCGGATGCCCCCAAGGCCCCCCTCCCAACACTCCGCCACCATTGGGGGGGGGGTGTGCACCCCATCAAAAAAGTGGGCTCCGCCCCTTGGGGCGCCTCCTAAACACCAACCCAAAAGGGGGAGTTTGTCCCCTAAGGGAAACGCCTCCCAATAGTTAGTCCTTTTGTGTGCACTGCCCTTGGGGCCCCGGGGAAATTCCAGGACATCCCAGAACATCTCCCAAACCCTCCGAAAAATTGTAGACACCCTTTGAAACATTTCCAGTTTGATGGTATTTGTGGTTTACTTTGAAACTTTTTGGGGTTACTTCGAAACTCTTCTGATTTTATCTCTCAAACATTTTTATCGCCACCTAAACTTTTCCTATGACTTTTGCGCAAGCTCCTAACCTCCTAGTACCCAACATATAGATGGACCTTAAATGTGTGACCCTGTAGGGTCGAAAAAATTTAGACATGACCGGAACTCTTTTCGATGAATGATGAATAGAGAAATTGTGGACATCCATGTTAACACCTACACCCACATGAATGTATATTCAAGTGAACCTTTAGTTATCATGTGCTATTCCTGTTGGTTTATGAAACATGACACACCTAGGACACGATTTGTCCCTTTGTCGATTCGTGATGTGGGGTGCAAGATGTGGATCAACACCAACAAGAAAAGTGTAGAGCACAGTATGATCTACCTAGGTTCATGCTGCATGATTGTGTAATACCCTACTCCTTCTTTGTGTTTCTTTGATGTGGTGGATAATGAGCTACAAATCTTTCACGGGAAGGGAAAGTGTTGCTTTCCTACTACTATGTGTAATCTACCAAGTGTCCAACTGACCTCTTTTATAGTATCATGGTCCTCCTTTCATAATACACTGGGTACCATAGTGACTATTGTATTTTGTACCTAGCTCTGACAATCTAGTAGATTCATTAGTTGCTCGAGATCTGTTGTCATCTTCTGCCCCCAGGAATGAACGCCTGTCTTGTCACCACCGCTTAAGACATTTGCCTCGTGTTAGTGCTACACGTACTAACATAGACTTCCACCATACGGTAAGTGGTGGAGTGAATCAACTCTTGCGCCGTTGAAACCCCACTATCACGCATGCACACCCATCACGTGTCGTAAAAGATCTATATGCATAGAACTGGCATGCCACACGTTGGGTGTGGAGGATCTCTACTTTCACTTGCCGGAAGAAAGCCAGATGGAATGGGATTTGCCGCATACCATGGCCGTTCCCGGGTCCTTCCTTGCCTTGAGTCATTTTCGGGTTGCCTGGGCAACTTCCCCCAACATACCTTGCTGCTGATGTAGTACGGTATGAAAGATCTGGAAAAATATTTGCATGCCACCACAGACCTGAATGCCAAGTGAAGAGTGGACTCCTTATGGATGTTGTACTTAGTAAGAGATCTTTTATGAAGATTTGCATACCACTATGGATCTAGGGTGGTTGTTTGGTTACCAGAGTGCTCGGCTTGCTGTTCCTCTCTGCAAGGAGGCCACTATGGCCCATGCACAGTTTGGTGCGTGAACCCAATGGTCATGGTACCTACATACACCCCCGGGCTAGGGACGGAGGCATGCCGGACACGCTGTCAAGGCTAGGCCCTTTTTAGTGCATGGGTCACATGTGTTGTCTAGTTTCTTTCTTAAGTTAACTCAATATATGAAGAGATGTGTGAACGGTTGCGGCGATCGTGGGGCTAATGGGGCCTAAAAAGGCACACCCATATCATTGCAATGGGGAGCTCAGCCCCGAGCCTCTACATAAATGTTGAAGGTGGGTGCAACTCAACCCGTTTGCTCCCATTCCCTATCATGCCATCATTCCCCTCCTCTTCTCCCCTCAGCGCTGGTTCAACTTAGATTTGCAACTTGTCGTCACCACTCCTTGGCTATCATCATCCTCTTGCCCACTTTCGCCTGCCGCCAAAGGGGAAGCTCAAACCAAGCTATAGGAGTGGTAGGATCTGGTCGTCTTACCTTCTACTAGAGTCGGTGGAGCAGTTCTTTTATCTCGTTGCACGAGAGGGGAACAAAAACCAAGCTACAAAACTTCTCCATGCAGCGGCTGAACACAAAGAGGTCCAAGTGATATTCTTCTCCAACTTCTTCACATTAGGGTTAGTTCCCCCATTCTTAGAATTCCTCACATGCATCATGGAAATGGCAACTGGTTCAAGGTCCAAATGGAAAACCTTCGGCTTTTTGTGCGACCCCGCAAGGTGTGGTAGTTCACAATGCTCACCGGGAAGACCTAGGCCCCAATGATGAGTTATTGGTCCTCACGATCTGACACATCAAGTCTCCCTGGGAAGCAGGGCTGAGAACGGTGACGATGGGAGCAAACCACCTCTCGCGCCACATTGCCCCTTGCTACTTGTGAGCTACATTGGGTTTTTTCTGAAACAGGAAGGGTGAAGCAGTACAATAGAGCCAAGTATTTCCCTTAGTGAGAACCATGGTTATCGAACCAATAGGTGAATCACAACAACTCGTCTTTCAAGCGGTACCTGCACACACAAAACCGAACACTTGCACCCAATGTGTGCAAGCGGGTTGTCAAGCCCCTTGAACTCGTTACTTGTAGGGATTACTTCTGATAGTGGTAGATAGATAATTATAAAAGCGAAATAAAACTAAAGTAAATAAATTACAAAAAAGTATTGATACGTCTCCAACGTATCTATAATTTTTGATTGTCCCATGCTACTATATTATCATTCGTGGATACTTTATATGCATTTATATGATGTTTTATATAATTTTTGTGAACTAACCTATTAACCTAGTGCCTAGTGCCAGTTGTTCTTTTCTGGTTGTTTTTGGCCTTTTAGGAATACTATACAAACGAAGTTAAAATGCCCCAAAACTTTTTGACGATTTATTCTGGACAAAAATAAGACCTGGAAGCTTCGGAGGGAGACCGGAAGCCACACGATTTGGCGCCAAGCCAACATGGCGCGCCCAGGGGGTGGCCATGTCTTGATGGCTTAGGACCACCTCATGCAACCTCCCTACCTAATTCTGCCTCTATATATTCTCTAAAATTGGGAAAACACCCGAGAGCCAGCCAAAATACCTATTCCGCTATCGCAAGTCTCCGTTCCGCCATGTGCCCATCTGGAGCCCTGTTTCGGTGCCCTGGCGGAGTGGGAATTGATCACGGAGGGCCTCTACGTCAACCCTGCTGCTATAGCTAGTACCTAGATGTTTCTAGATCACCATAGACCCACGGGTCCATAGCTAGTACCTAGATGTCTCTCTCTCTATGATTTTCACTACAAAGTTGACCGTGACTCCCATGGTGATCTATTTTATGTAATCTTCTTTGTGGTGTGTTTGTTGAGATTTGATGAATTGTGTGTTTATGATATGTTCATTCATGAAAATAAATTGAGTCTTTACTGAATTCTTATATGCATGATTTTATAGCTTCGCATTTCTCCCTGATCTATTAGTTTGGTTTGGCCAACTACATTGATTTATCTTCAGCGGGAGTGGTGCATTGTGAAGGGTTTAATCCTGTGGATCTCTATCCTCGTGTCGGAAGGGGTTAAAACATGTATTCTATTACTTCCATTAAGGGGTAAACGATGGGGTTTATTCATATTGATTGGATTTACTTTGTCTACTTCATAGTCATCTTGCTCCAAGCATTACTCTATTTTTACTTAATACTCCACATGCATGCTGGATAGTGGTTGATGGGTGGAGTAATAATAGAAGATGTAGGTAGGAGTCAGTCTACTTGTTTATAGATGTGATGTCTTATACGTATCCAACATATCAATAATTTATGAAGTATTCATGCCATATTTACCTATGTTTACAATACTTTTATATGGTTTTGATGCACTTTATATGATTTAATTACAACTAACCCGGACGGATGTTGTTTTCAGCAGAATTACCGTGGTGTTGTTTTTTGTGGAGAAAACAAAAGTTCTTGGAATCGCCCAAAACTTTTTGACGATTTTTCTGGAGGAAATAAGAAATACCAGAACAAAGAACCACATAAGGGGGGCTACCTGTTGGTGCCAAGCCAATAGGGTGGGCGCGCCTTGATGGCTTGGGACCACCTTGCGGCTCCGGTAGACGTGATTCCAACGCTAAAAAAATATATTTATTGGAAACCCCCAGAAATTAACCTAGAACTTCCGATCCACTGTTGCAAGCCTTTGTATCAAAAAAAAACTCAACCGCAGCCCTGTTCCGGCACCCTGTCGGAGGGGACAGTTGTCACCGGAGGCCATCTTCATGATCCCGGTGGTGTCCAGGACGAGAAGGGAGTATTTCACCCTCGGGGATGAGGGTATGTACTAGTAGCTATGTGGTCTCTCTCTCTCTCTCTCTCTCTTGTTCTTGAGATGTCATGATCTTGATTTATCGTGAGCCTTGTTAATATAGTTGGATCATATGGTGTTCTTCCCTTGCTGTCTTGATGTGATGAATCGAATCTTTCCATTTGAGATTTCGTTATGTTGGATTGAATAATTTGGGTTTGAGAACACTTGATGTATGTCTTGCATGTGGATACCCATGGTGACAATGGGCTATTCTATTGATTTAGTTGATATATGTTATAGCATCAACTTGCGGATTCCTATGACATTGGGGGATCTATGCACATGGGTCGATGCACATGTTTATACTACTTTCTAAGATAGAAATCTTTGGGCACTCTTAGAAGTTCTTTATGTTGGATTGAATATGAATAATCTAAAATTGTTTGAAGCGTATCATATAATTGATGCATGGATCCTTATGGTGACATTGGAGTATCTAGGTGACATTAGAGTCGATTGATGCGTATAATATAGTGTTATTTTAGTACGAACTCTAGGGATGTTTGTCACACTTAGAATATCTCAATAGATTGATTGGAAAGGATAACTTGGAGGTAGTTCTACTACCTACAACAATTTCATCTCATGTTCTCCGCTAGATATGAACTTTGGAGTGATTCTTTGTTGCACGTTGAGGGATGATCTTATGATTCTATTATTTTAGCATTGTTGAGAGATTGCACTAGCGGAAGTATGAACCCTAGGACTTATTTCCAAGCATTTACACAATTTTTTGCTTGTTGTTTATCTGTTGATACCTTGCTGTTTTTATATTTTCAGATTACAAAAACCTATTTCTACTATTCATATTGCACTTGTATCACCATCTCTACGCCGAACTAGTGCACCTATACAATTTTCTATTTTATTGGGTGTGTTGTGGACACAAGATATTTCTTGTGTTTGATTGCAAGGTTGTTGGAGAGAGTTTATCTTCATTCTACAACTCCCACAGATTCATAAACCTTAGGTCATACACTTGAGGGAAATTTGCTATTGTCCTACAAAACTCTGCACTTGGAGGACCAACAACGTCTACAAGAATAAAGTTGCATAGTAGACATCAAGCTCTTTTCTGGCACCGTTGCCGGGGAGGTGAGTGCTTGAAGGTATATCTTCATATCATGCAATTAAATCTTTTAGTTTCTTGTTTTTCACTACTTTGGTTTTATAAAAGAAAACTACAAAAATGGAGTTTAGGTTGCCTCAATTTCTTTGCCTTTATAATGTCTTTCATGAAAATGATGGTTCGGAAAATTGTGTTCAATTATCAGAGGAAGAATCTATAAAGATGCTTAATGTGAAATCCTTGAATTGTGAGCATGATAACAATATTGTTAGTATGAATTCTCTGAATATCCATGATGCTAATGATGATTGCCCTAGTCATGATAAAAAGATTTCCTATAAGCATGTCAATTTTTGTGCAGTGAATAAAATTTGTGAAGACATGGCATATAGGGTAAAGGTCTCACAATACCCTCCTATTGATTATGATGAGCATAATCTTGTGGAAAGTTCTATTGATGATTATACTAATTAAAGGGTAAAGGTCTCCCAATAACCTCCTATTGTTTCTCGTAATGAATCAGGTTGCAAGGAGGAGCTTCCCATAGAACCAGTCTCTTCAATAAGAAGCTCGAAAATATTACTTAAACCCGGACAAAATGTGGTAAAGTAGTAGAAGAAGAGAAGCAAAGGTAAATGTTAAAAAGTATCCCTCTTAAATAATGTTTCTCCTATCATTATTGCGAATGAATCCGAAAGTAGTGTGGAAGATGATACACTAGATGATTATTTTGTTATGCCCACTACTTGTTGTGATGATTACGATTGGGAATATAATGATACTCCTTATAATATTGAAAATCTTGGTGGCACTAACTTGGAAAATTATGATGATAATAATTGTTATACTATTGGTTCCGTTCATGCTATTGATGATTATGCTAATGATTTGCAAAACCACAAGCTTGGTTGTGCAATGTTAGATGAGAATGACATGTTTGAGAATCCATTTGCTGCAATTAATGTTGGTCCCAAGCTTGGGGATGCTATGCTTAATGAATTTGATCTTTTGAGTCCCCTCACCTTGAATGATCAAATTGATTATGATGAGAACAAAGTTGCTACTTATGATGATTATTGTGATGATACTTATGTTATAAAAAGTAGTGATGATTATTGAGGGAGTCCCAGATTAGGGGGTCCTCAGATAGCCGACCTGTTGTTTATAGGCCGGACTGTATGGGCTACTTACCGAACACCGGACGATTTGAAGGCCCAGTTTCCAGGATGGAAGCTTCGAGGAGCACGGCTTGCGCTCCAAGTTTGATGTAGTAAATAGGCATGTTTATCTCTTTGGCATGTAACCGACCATGTGTAAACCCTAGGCCTCTTCTGCATCTATATAAGCCGGAGGGTTTTAGGGTATAGGGACATAACAACTCATCTAGGGTTAGACATACGATCTCGAGGTAGATCAACTCTGTAACCCCTTCACCATAAATACAATCAAGCAAGACGTAGGGTGTTACCTCCATTGGAGGGCCCGAACCTGGGTAAACTCATGTCCCCTTCGTCTCCTGTTACCATCAATCCTAGTCTCACAGTTCGGGAACCCCTACCCGAGACCTACCGGTTTTGACACCGACATTGGTGCTTTGATTGAGAGTTCCTCTGTGAGCAATATGGGGTCGACACCACGCCTTGTCATCAACGAAGAGGTCCGCAACATGGACGTTTTCGTCCCCAGGCAGATCTTCGCCTTCGGCAGCGTTGTGCTGCATGCTGATTCCGCCAGCCATCTAGGCCGCATGGAGAACTTCGCCCGTGATCAAGAGGTCAGATTCGGAAACCTAGAGTTTTCCGTCGACTCTTGGGATGACTTGTGGATGGCTTCGCCCATAGCCCCCAAGGACTCTGAGGCTTTAACCTCGAGCCCCTTCTTTGGACACGCTGATGGGGTCACCCATGGCGATAGTCCAAGCTCTCATCCCGGTCTGGCTATCGAACCATACGACCGGACTTACGTTCCTTCTGAACAATCTCCATGGGTGGACTTCATGTGGGTGAACCCCACGAGTTCCGAACAGCTGGATCAGATCGGGCCATCAACGGTTGACGAGGCCTTAGAGCAACTCTCGTCGATGAGGATCACCGATGATCGAGACCCGATCTACGTCTGGCCCGGTTACAGTTCGGGCATGGACGGATTTTTCGACCCACCCACCACCCACTTGATAGCCACCGTCAAAGACTGAACCGACGTGCTAGACTATGCCTCCGAAGAGGCAGAATACATGGATGAAGAGGATCGTGCTCCCACTCCCATTAATACCAGGAATTGGACTACCACTTCTACATATGCCGTCTACATGGTGCATACTCCTGTCACCAATGGCGACAATACGCCTCACAACGACGGAGACAAATCGGGCGATGCATCATCAAGGCGCCAGAAATCGCATAAGCGGTCCAAAAGCAAGAAGGGAAGAAGAGCTATTATCAGCAGTAGGGACAGTAACTCCCCCGCCGATCATGACAATCCCGATGTCTCCGAGCACCCTTCGAGGGTCCGGGCGAACCTGAGGAACAAAACAACCCGATACCATCAATGACCCCAAAGGCGACGATTACCTTCCTCCCATCGAGGAGGAATACATACCATAAGCCGATGACTTGTACATCCCTGATAACCTCGAGGATCAAGAAGAAATCAGGTAGCGACTCATAGCAACGGCTCGCAGCCTAAAGGACAAAGAGTGGCAACTCAAAGCCGAACAGGCCGACCTCACTAATTGATGGATGAAAGTCTTCTCAGCCAAGGAAGTATACGACACTGGTCTGTCAAACCAGCCCAAAAGCTACCCTCGGCGAAGGCTACTGCCACAATTCGATGATGAGCTCATTGACACTCCGTCTTCGCATCATACCCCATATGATAGGCCGGACTGTCCTCCTCGTGGGTGTGATAGAGCGGCCAATGACACCGGTTATGTACCGGCGATGTCCCAAAGACGGGGTAAGGAGCCACTCGAACCCAATGACAGCTTTGACCTGCACGATGACCTAGATCACAAAGCAAGCCGTACAAGATCCATCAACGGATCCAGAGATTACTCACTAGATAGACGGGGAGAGTATAGACCATGGTTCTACCAAAACCACAGATTCCAGGAACGCAACCGGCTCCATGCAGACGCCGAATACAGGCGGGACATAGCTCGGGCCAGAGGGGACGCTCACCCATTGTGCTATACAGATGAAGTAATGCGGAATCAGTTCCCGAAGGGTTTAAACCCGTGAATATAGAACAATATGACGGAATCACCGACCCAACTGTATGGATCGAGGACTTCCTCCTCCATATCCACATGGCACAAGGAGATGACCTCCATGCCATCAAATACCTACCCCTTAAGCTTAAGGAGCCAACTCGGCACTGGCTAAACAGCTCCTCGAAAACTCCATAGGATGCCGGGAGGACCTGGAGGACGTGTTCCACTCTAACTTCCAAGGGACCTATGTCCGCCCATCGGACTCTTCCGACCTCAGCAACATCGTCTAGAAGCCTGGAGAGTTTGCCCGATAGTTCTGGAATCGATTCTTCACTAAGAAGAACCAAATCGTCGACTGTTTGGATGCTGAGGCCATAGCCTCCTTCCGGCACAATATTCAAGACGAATGGCTGGCCCGCTAGCTAGGCCAGGACAAGCCTCAAACTATGTCCGTCCTTACCTCCCTCATGACCCGCTTTTGTGCGGGCGAAGATAATTGGCTGGCAAGACGCAACCACAATTATGAAGATCCAGTGGCACCTGAAGCCTAGGATGGCAACACAAAGCAAAAGCACAATAAGAACAAGCGCCGTCACAATAGCAATGACACCAATGACACGAGGGTTAATGCCAGATTCCTTAACTCCTGACCTAGGCAACGAAAGAAGCCCCCTAAAGGCAATCGTGACGGACCCACTCAGCTCGAAAATATCGTGGACATGACTTGCCAAATCCATGGAACTTCGGAAAAGCCTGCCAATCACACACACCACAACTTCTGGGTGTTTAAACAGGCCAGCAAGATACAACCCGAAGACCAGGGCAAAAGCTCACACAACGAGGACAAAGATGAGCCTCGGGGTCCAATGGGCGGCGGTCAGAAGAAATTCCCTCCCGAAGTCAAAACGGTGAATATGATATATGCCACCCACATACCTAAGAAGGAGAGGAAGCGGTCCCTTTGGGAGGTCTATGCTGTGGAGCCCGTAGCTTCAAAGTATAACCCATGGTCAACATACACGATCACTTTTGACCGGCGTGACCACCCGACCAGTATCCGTCATGGGGGTTCGTCTACCCTCGTCCTAGATCCTATTATAGATGGGTATCACCTCACTAAAGTCCTAATGGACGGAGGAAGGAGCCTCAATCTGATTTACTGAGACACGGTGAAAAAGATGGGTATAGATCCATCAAGGATCAAACCCAGCAGCACTACCTTCAAGGGAGTAATCACAGGTGTTGAGGCCCGATGTACGGGCTCTGTAACCCTGGAGGTTGTGTTCGGCTCGCCCAATAACCTCCGCAGCGAGGACTTGATCTTCGACATTGCGCCCTTCCGCAGTGGCTATCACGCACTACTCGGCCGGACGACGTTTGCTCAGTTCAACGCTGTCCCGCATTATGCATACCTCAAGCTCAAGATGCCGGGCCCCAAGGGGGTCATTACTATCAATGGAAATATAGAGCGGTCCCTTAGAACAGAGGAACATGCACTGGCACTAGCGGCCGAATTCAGATGCAAAGATGACCAGCAAGCTTCAGCATTGATCGTAAAGGCACGAAAGGCTGGGAAGTGAGTTCGGATTCAGACCGAAAGCTTCGACCCTCCCTCCTCCCCTCAATAGGGACTCGCCCCCACCGCACAACCTTGGGACCAGCGAAGTACATGCCGAGAAGGCACAACTTCATACTTAAGATTCCATGGGTAGCGGTGGGGAACTTACGCTGGGCGTTTGGTTGCCCCGAACTGTCACCATCAACACGTCTTCGGACAAGACGCAAGCGCTCCTAAAAGATCTTGCCCACGACGTAAAGCTCACCTTTAACACTGCGGGCCCTCAAGATTTTTTTCGCAAGATCCGCCCTAACTAACACCCATCAAGGTGCATCTAAAAGCATGAGTCAACTAGCAACAGGACATATCGAAGACATCTGGTCACCAATTGAAGACCCCTGGTACAACAGCTCATGTAGAACCTTATTTCTTATTTTCTTTTGCATACCTGTAAATAGTTGCTTCGGCAATCCGAGTTATAAGAGTTGTTGAGGAAAGGAGAAATTGCGTGGCGCAAGTACGCCTAATTTGTCCTGTTTTTGGCACATACTTTTTTCTTCCCTCCCTCTTCTCGTGAACCTGTTCGGTATGACTCGAGGTCACCGGCTAGTAGACCGAGGGCTCGATTTCAAATACAAATCGCCTTAAACATTGTGTGTTTGGCGTCTTGGCCTTCGCTTTATGTGCATCGGTTCCGAACTATGTGTTTGGTCATTAAGTTGGGTTGCCTGGCTCCTGTGCTTGCCCCTTTATGTTCCGCTCGTTCGGCTAAAAAGGCAAAGGGAGCACCCCTGCGATTGTGCTTTCGGATAGTCCGGTCAAGCACCTCAGGGGAGAAAGCTGAAAATGGACTGTCATAGTATGCGCGATCCGATCTGTGAACCGCAAGTTAGAAGTATTATACTTTAACACTCCTAAGCGGCTATTCCGTGTTATACGAGGAATTCGCCCTTTGTGCAAGTACTATGATGTCGGCTTTCGCCTCAGTTCGTCCGAACATCGCAAATACCCCAGTGGCCTATCGTACGCTTCTTGTAGTCCTTTTTGCGCCCCTCCAGTTAAGTGAAAGAAATAAAGCACAATAGTCTGATTGCTTAGTCTGTCGCACTAAACCGCCTTTGGGTTCCTGTAATTCGGCTAAGGGACATAGTGCATTGTCATAGACACCCCATGTAGTATCTACGTTGGGGCTGAAGCCGACAACTCGCATCTTTCAGTATTAAAAAACCATACAGGAGTTATAAAGGAATACAAAACCATATAAGAGCAAATACTAATATCATTGAAAGTTATCACAAGTCTTCAGACACATTACAAGCTCATTCAAATAATTTTTTGCCCGAACACTGCGATACTCTCACTCGCGCACTCTCCATCAATCCATTGAAGTAAAGCTCGGGGTGTCGGTGCTCCTTTCCTGGCGGTGGTGGGTCGATGGAGACCTTCATCGGATTGAGCCCCAGCCAGTGCACTTTGGCCTTGGCAAGGGCCATCCGGACTCCTTCGATGCAGGAGGAGCGCTTGACGTCATCGAGGCGGGGTGTGGCAGTAATCAGTCATTGCACCAGGCCAAAGTAGCTGCCTGGGAGTGGCTTGCCGGGCCATAAGTGGATGCAGAGGTCCTTGATGGCTGGCTCTGCCATCTGGTGGATCTCCATCAGCTGTTTCAGCTGCTCCACCAGAAAAAGGAGGACGCTCAGGGGCTCCAAACTTTGCCTAGAACGTCCGAGCTTCTCTTCCTCTCCCCGCGAGGCGAGCAGCTAATTGGCGTCCGCCACGCTCTTTTGGAGATCGGCGGATGCTCCTAAGGATCACCACACCCAGGTCAGCAATTCGAATCTGCTATCTCGAATATGCACTTTAGGGAGTACGTCTTACCATCGGCTATCTCCTTGGCTTGGCAAACTTGTTCCTTGAAGAACCGTCTGTCCACCCGCTCCTTCTGGAGATCGGACTTTATGGTGGACAGTTCGGCCAAGATCGCCTTATTCTGTTGCTCCAAGTCCTCGCACATGTTGCTAGCATCCTTGATCTCATCCTGTATCTCTGCCACACGAGCCTGGTGTTTATGAATTGTGGCTGTAGGGCGGAGAGTGTGGTGGCCGCTTCTTTGTCCGCCGCCTTTTCCACGACCGCTTCATCTTTGGCATATTGAAGCGCTGCCTTGAGCTTTTCGTTCTCTTTTGACAAAGCTACAACACAATGCGACTTTATTTAAAAGGAATCTGCATTGACAGTATTCGAGGGAAAGTATCGAAATTTAGTTCGGACTTACACTGCGCCTCGTCGAACCTCTTGTTGAGGGCTTCCACCTCATCCTCAGAGTGCTTGAGCTTCCAATGCAGCTTGTCCAACTCGGCACCATTTTTGGCCGCCGCTGACGATGAAGCCTACATTACACACACAATGCATACATTACATCAGCACTCACTTCCCAAATTATAGATATGACCCCTAGGCGAGCTTGTTCATCTCACCTAGGGCTCGGGGGCTGCCATGTATACAATACGAATAAATAAAAATCTTAGCAAAAACATCGGGCGACTTACTTGAAAGCCCGCAAGGAGATCTTTGAAGGCCTCCTTCAGTCCATTGTCAACGGACTGGACGCTTTGTAGTACCGCACCCATAAGGGTGCGGCGATCCTCGGGGATGGAGGCGCTTAATAAAACCTCCTCCATGGCCGACACCTGTTGGTCGGCGCTGCCAGGGACCATCGGATTTCCTGATCACCCACCGGGGATTGGACCGTTGCCTCCAGAGGCACAATGCTCTCCAGAGATGTCCTCAGAGGGGACTGATTGCCCGTCCGTCTGGCCTTCTCGGTGACCGGGCGAGGGATTGTCCCCTGGTCTGCGGTGGCCGAAGCGTTGGCCACGGTGATATCTCCCTCGCCCCCTGTGTCCGCCTCCATTGGAGTAGGCTAGGACGACACCTCCACGCCATCCATTGTAGCACATGGAGTGGTGGGGTATGACGCATCCCTACTCTCCACTAGTTCAGCGGGCGAGGTCTCCCCATCCGATACCACCTCAGTGGGGATGATGCGCGGGGGGCTGTAGGCCCAATAACCTGCGTGTTAGCAAACTCTGAATTTACTAGTTATAGAAGGAGGGTCTTTGGATCCTAAACTAGATGGAGGGGGGCTTGACCCTTATGCTCCTTCGTGGAACCTCCTCGGGGTCTTCGGATGGGGAGCTCGAGTCTGAGCTGTCGCCGGACAGGATCATCCGCACTTGTCGCGCCCTCTTCGGGGCAGGAGATGCTGCCTGCCCCGGGGCATCCGAAGACACCGCTCTCTTCTTGGCACGGGGAAATTTCCTCCCCTCGCTCTCGACCTCCTCCTCCTCCTCTTCCTCCTCTTAGGCCTCCTCCTGATTTGAGGAGGCGGGGGTGTCTTCAGATGCACCATCAGGCTGGTCCTTGATGCGAAGGCTAGCCTAACCTGGTTTCTTCTTCTCCTTCTTCATGGGAGCCTCATAAGGCTTCTTCACGAGCATCCTGGCTAGTAGCCCGGTACTCTTGCCTTCGGGATGAGGAGCCGGACTGCTAATGTTGATGGCTTTCTTTAGCCATCTCTACATAAATAGATCAGACACAGGGTTATATATCTTCTAAGTAATAAGGCTGACCAAGCTAGGGTGTATCGTACCTTGGAATCTGGCTTGGTGGTATGCAGGCCCTTGTCATCCTCCTTGGCTGGCCAGCTCTTCATTGATTTAAAGAACGCCTCCACAGCTTCTCCCGCGTAGTGCGGAAGAGGTTCCGGACCGTGGGCTCGGCTTCGAGTTTCCAAGCCCACAGGGGAATGTCCCGACGCTGGCCGGGGAGGATGCGTCTTTGGAGCATCACATGGACCACATCGGGTAGCATGGTGCCGTCCTCGACCAAGGAACGGATGCGCTTCTGCAGATCGGCCACCTCCTTGCTCGACCCCCAGGCGAGGCCCTTTTCGAGCCAGGAAGCCAATCGGGTCGGGGGACCGGGTCTGAATGCGGCGGCAGGGTGCTAACCTCCTTCTTGTGGTTCGGTGACATAGAACCACCCCTTTTGCCACCCGTTGATGGTGTCGATGAGGGTGACCGATGACCACCTGACGCGGGTGAGTTTGCCCATAATGGCCCCGCCGTAGTCGACGTGCTTGCTGCCGACGCACTTCGGCTTGATGTTGAATACCTGCAGCTAGAGCCCAAAATGCGGCTCGATGTGCAGGAAAGCCTTGCAGACGAGGATGAAGGTTGAGAGGTGCATGATGGAGTTTGGCGGCAGGTCGTGGAAGTCAAGGCCGTAGAAGAACATTAACCCCTTGGCGAAGGGATGGAGGGGGAATCTCAACACCCTAATGAAGTGGGGGATGAACCCCACCCGCTTGCGTGGCTTGGGGGTGAGGATCACTTGGCCCTCCTCCGCCGCACGATGAAGGATGTTGGTGGGGAGGTAACCGGCCTTCTTGAGGTCGATTATGTCTTGATTGGTGACCGTGGAAGCTTCCCACTGGCCATTGGAGCCCGCCATTGCTGAGATCGGGAGCGAGGGTGGAGAAACCTAGATCTGTGCTCTAGGAGCGCAGGGGAATAGGAGGTGGAGAAGTCGAATGGAGAGCGTGAAAGGCCTTTGGGGTTTTCTTTCTCCTTTTATGAGGTTTGCCGATTCGGCCTGCCCCTGCTGCGCTGTGAATCCCTCCACTTCCCGAGACGCGCGAGCCGTTGTGAGCGCATGATTATATATCCCGTATAAAACGGGACACAGTCGACGTGTTGGTAGATTGTGTGGATGGAACAACCTCGAATCGCGCATCGAGTGCCTGCAACTAGCCTATCGATCATGGAGGGCTGTGACCTTTCGTCAGAAAGGTCGTCAGGAAACATTACCTTTTTTCCTGACACTTGGCCTTCAAAGCCAACTTATTTCATAGAATTCAGACGTGCCACTATCGAAAAACTACTTATCATCGGAGGCCGAACTATGGATCGGCGGGAAGTAACTCACCTCGCAAGCCGAAGACTCTGTTCACGAAGTTATTGGAGCTGAAGACCCTTGGCGTTGGAGGCAAGTTCGGGGGCTACTAAGGGAGTCTTGGATTACGGGGTCCTCAGATAGCCGACCTGTTGTTTATGGGCCAGACTGTATGGGCTACTTACCAAACACCAGACGATTTGAAGGCCTAGTTTCCAGGATGGAAGCTTCGAGGAGCATGGCTTGCACTCCACATTTGATGTAGTAAATAGGCATGTTTATCTCTTTGGCATGTAACCGACCATGTGTAAACCCTAGGCCTCTTCGACATCTATATAAGCCGGAGGGTTTTAGGGTATAGGGAGAGAACAACTCATCTAGGGTTAGACATATGATCTTGAGGTAGATCAACTCTATAACCCCTCTACCATCAATACAATCAAGCAGGACGTAGGGTGTTACCTCCATTGGAGGGCCCGAACCTGGGTAAACTTGTGTCCCCTTCGTCTCCTGTTACCATCAATCCTAATCTCACAGTTCAGGACCCCCTACCCGAGATCCGCCAGTTTTGACACCGATAATTATTATTATGAAACATGCAATAATTATGAATACCTTTTTTCTGAATATTACTCTTTTAATGTGGAAACAATTTATAGTATTCGAGTCTCCTATGATACTCTCACTATTATGTAGGAGAACATTGCTTGCGGGGAGAGTAATAAATTTTCTATGCTTGTGGATCTTGAAAATAATGCTTTATGTGATAGTTCTATTGTGTAATTCCTTCATTATGCTACTGAAAATTATTATGAGGGAGGAACATATGCTTGCAGGAATTGCAATAATATCAAATTTCCTCTTTATGTATTCAATGTTCTTAAGTTATGCTTACTTTGTCTTCCTATGCAAGTTGATTATTGCTAAAATATTTTTTTGCTTGCAAAATCCCTATGCATAGGAAGTCAGTTTGACTTAAATGTGCTTGTCATGTGATCCATGATGCTATTTTGCATCTTTCAAATACTATTCCTATGTGAGCATCATCGAAATCATCATGCCTAGCTAAAAGGCTTTAAAAAAAGTGCTTGTTGGGAGACAACCCAACATGTATACTTCTTATTTTTGTTTGCTCACATGATTAATATACTATAGTAATCATTTTTTGTGCCTTCTATTTCAATAATGTTCCAAGTAAAGCCTTTGGGATAGTGTGGATACTTGTTAGTTTTAATCTATGCAGAAACATAAACTTTTACGTCTAGTGCAGAATTTATGTGATTTTACCGAAGATTCAGAAAATTCTGAAACTTTTACACAGTTATTATATGCAAAGTTTCTGCCTTTTCCTATTTTTAGAACTTTTAGAGAGAGGTAAGTATGGTTTAAATTCAATTCTTCAGAGACTATTCTATTTTTGATAGATTTTGTTTTGCACGCATAGTTTGCTTGTTTTAGTGTTTCCTTAGCTTATATTTAGTGGTATAAATTCTCGTAACTATATAATACATTAGGTATTATGTGAGAACAATTATTAATCTTGTCTTTATAGTACCTAAGCGAATGATCTATCTTTATTACACAAACCCATTCTCACAAAGTTTCGTTAAGTTTTGCCTGGATGAAGTTTTCAAGTTTTGGGTAAGACACTGATATGAGGAAAATAAGGAGTGATAAGACCCTAATATTGGTGATGCCCAAGGCAGCACAAGGTAATATCCAAGGAAGACTCGGGCATCCCCTCATTTGTATTCAACGCTACCAATATATCTTACTTAGAGCTATATTTTTATTCGTCACATAATATGCCTTTTCCTAGGAGCATCATTTTATTTTGTTGAAGTTTGCTTCCTGTAATTTATAATCTTGTTTTACAATAAAAAACTCCAAGAATTGCCTTCTAGGATGCTTGAATTTCATGTTTTATGTGTGTTGTGTAAAAAGAGAAACTTTTTCTATAGTGTTTGAATTTCCATATTTTGCTGGAACGTGAAAAGTTTCTAAAATGTTAACACAATATTTTAATGTAAACTTTTCATTATGTCCTAAATTTTCAGAATTTTTAGAGTTAAATAAGTGTACTTTTTAAACTAATTGCTACAGATTGTCCTGTTAGACAGATTCCTATCATAGTTTTGTTATCTACTTCTCTTATACTTTTCATTAATTATACTGGTATATATAAATTTTGGAAATGATAGTATACAGTAAATAATGTTTTAAATTTATTATGCAACTTTTCTTGGCAGTACATAAAGTGTTGATTTATTCTTATGTGCACTAACCTATCTCACGAGTTGTTTTCAAGTTTTGTGTGCATGAAGTTTTTGAGACCTAGGTGAATCCGTGATATGAGAGGAATTAACGGGACACAAGAGCTCAAGCTTGGGGATTTCAAAGGCTCCCCAATTCAATATTACAAGAAGTCTCAAGAATATAAGCTTGGGGATGCTACGCATCCCACCTCTCTTCCTCAACAAATATCGGTTTGCCTATGTTGAGCCAAAGTTTTTATTTGTTCACATGATATGTGCTATTCTTGGAGTGTATTTTTTGTTTAGTTTGCTATTTAAATAAATCTCAGATATGAAAATATTTATTGAGAGAGAGTCTTCACACAGCCACTTAATTCTTCAACTACTCATTGATCTTCACTTATATTTTTTAGAGTAGTTTGATGTTCACTCTTGTGCTTCACTTATATCCTAAGAGAAAATGTTGAATGAATTGAATGTCATAAATATGAAATTATATATGCTTCATATGCTTGTACCATGGTGAGTAATGACTTCACATACAAGAAGTATAAGCGGTAAAATTTATTGGAAGTTAACAAACATAGCATTGGTCACTTGAACAATTCATGAAATAATATTGAAGGAAGAGAGATTTCACATATAAATATACTATCTTGGACATCTTCTATGATTTTGAGCCGCCATTAATTATATTCAAACTTGATCAAGTAGTTGATGTTGGACAAGGAAGACAACATAATGGTTATATTTGTTTATATTCACATAGAAGTTATATTGTCATGGATCCTCTAACATGTGGTGCTTGCTTAGGATCTTTGGCTAGCCAAAACTTTGTACTAAGTAGAGATACTACTTGTGCATCCAAAAACCAGAAAACCCAGTTTCTTGCCATGAGAGTCCACCATATCTACCTATGGATTGAATAACATCCTTCAAGTAAGTTGTCATCAGTGAAAAAAGCAACAAAAATTGCTCCTAAATTTGTATGATATTTTATGGGAAGGGAAAATAAGCTTTGTACGAACTTGTGATGGTGAAGAAATAAAAGGGACGAACTACATAATAAAGGTTGCTATCACAAGGGGCAATATAAACTGACGTTCCTTTCCATTAAGATCTTGCACAACCAAAAATAAAAAGTGCATGACAACCTCTACTTCCCTTTGCGAAGGCCTATCTTTTACTTTTATGTAATTACTTGTCTGTATGTACTTTTAAGAAAGAGTTAATAATGTTACTCCCTATTCAAACCTATTAATTCTTTAGTCGTCAAGCATCATGTGGTCGGGAAATATCTAGCCACATATATCCATTTGAATATAGGTGATCATCAATCATTATCCATGAGATAAATAAGTTGGTAGGCGTAACATTGAGCCCCTATCTTCCTATGGGTTTGACTGAAATTGTTTGTTCTAAAAATATCCTTTGAGTGTTAGCAATCATGGAAGATTAAATGATAGTTGAGTATGTGGAATTTGTTAGATCAAAGCTCTTACATAGACCCTTCCTGACAATAATATGAATTGTAATTGTTTGAAGACTAAAAACATAGTTTATTGGTTTTCAAGAAAGTTTATGGTCTATACTTTACCATTGTTGGGGAACGTTGCACGGGAAACAAAATTTTTCCTACGCGCATGCAATATTTATCCATGGTGATGATCATCTACGAGAGGGAGAGTGGATCTACATACCCTTGTAGATTTCTAAGCGGAAGCGTTAAGAAACGCGGTTGATGTAGTCGAACGTCTTCGCGATCCAATCACCATCCGTCGTGTGAACTCCGATGTAGCGCCGAATGGATGGCACCTCCGCGTTCAACACACGTACGGATTGATGACGCCGTCATCTCCTCGATCCAGCGAGCGATGGTGAATTAGTAGCTCGAGTCCTCCGGCGGCACGACAGCGCGGTGGCGGTGGTGGTGGAGGAATTTCAGCAGAGCTTCGCTAAGTGCAACACGGAGAAGAAGAAGATCAAGGGAGAGGGAGGGCAGCACCAATGCATAGATGGGTGTGGCTGCCCTCTCTCTACCTATCTAATATATAGGGGGAAGGAAGGAGGGGTGGAGCCCCCTAGATCCAATCTAGGGGAGCGGCGGCTAGGGAAGATGGGGGCGCTCCCTAGGGAAGCCCTAGGGTGACTTGCCCCCCAAGCCGGATGGAGGGAACCCTATAGGGGGCTCCCCACCTCTCCTGGTTACATGGGAAAGGGTAAGGGGGGTGCACAACCCCTTAGTGGGCTGATTTGCCCCCTCCCTTTGGCCCATGAGCCCCCAACACTTGTCGGCCCCCCGAAACCCCTTTCGGTACTCCTAGTCATAACCCGGTAACCCCGGAATGCTTACGGACTCCGATTCCCTTCGTCTTATATATCGATATTCACCTTTGCCCCATTTCGGAGTTCCTCGTCACATCCGGGATCTCATCCGAGACTCCGAACAACCTTCGTTCACCAACACATATAACTCAACACTACCGAAACGTCACTGAACCTTAAGTGTACAGACCCTGCAGGTTCGAGAACTATGTAGACATGACCGAGACATCTCTACGGTCAATAACTAATAGCGGAACCTGGATGCCCATATTGGCTCCTACATATTCTACGAAGATCTTTACTGGTTGAAACTCCATGTCAAGGATTCAGATAATCCCGTACGATGTTCCCTTTGTTCTTCGGTATGTTATTTGCCCGAGATTCGATCATCGGTATCTCTATACCTAGTTCAATATCGTTACTGGAAAGTCTCTTTAGTCATTCCGTAATACAAGATCCTGTGGCTAACTCTTTAGTCACATTGCATGCAAGGCTTATAGTGATGTTGTATGACTGAGTGGGCCGTGAGATACCTCTCCGTCACACGGAGTAACAAATCCCAGTCTTGATCCATGTCAACCCAACAGACACCCTCGGAGATACCTGTAGAGCACCTTTATAGTCACCCAGTTATGTTGTGATGTTTGATACACACAAGGTACTCCTCCCGTGTCAGTGAGTTGCATGATCTCATGGTCATAGGCACAGATACTTGACATGCAAAAAACTATAGCAATAAATTGACACGATCACATGCTATGTTTATATTTTGGGTCTTTCTCCATCACATCATTCTTCTAATGATGTTATCCCATTATCAAATGACATCTCATGTCTATGGTCAGGAAACCTTAACCATCTTTGATCAACGAACTAGTCAACTAGAGGCATACTAGGGACATAGTGTTGTCTATGTACCCACACATGTATTTGAGTTTTCAGTCAATACAATTATAGCATGGATAATAAATGATTATCATGAACAAGGACATATATAATAATAACCATTTATTATTGCCTCTAGGGCATATTTCCAACAGTTTCCCACTTGCACTAGAGTCAATAATCTAGCCCACATCACTATGGGATTTACGTTGTAATGAAACTAACACCCATACAGTTCTGGTGTTGATCATGTTTAGCCCTTGGAAGAGGTTTAGTCAACGGTCCTGTGACATTCAGATCCGTGTGCAACTTGCATATATTTATGTCTTCCTCCTTGATGTGATCGCGGATGGAATTGAAGCATTGCTTTATGTGTCTGGTCCTCTTGTGAAACCTTGGTTCCTTGGCTATAGCTATGGCACCAGTGTTGTCACATAATAGAGCCATTGGATTGAGTGCACTAGGCACTACTCCAAGATCTGTCATGAACTCCTTCATCCAGACACCTTCCTTCGCTGCCTCCGAGGCTACGATGTACTCTGCTTTGCATGTAGAATCGGCTACCATGCTTTGCTTGGAAATGCACCGGCTTACCGCTCCCCCATTGAGAATAAATACATATCCGGTATGAGACTTAGAGATCAGTGTCAAACCTTGCATCGACATAACCCTTTATGACGAGATCTTTATCACGTCCATAAACGAGAAACCTTTCCTTCGTCCTTCTCAGGTACTCAAGGATATTCTTGACCGCCGTCTAGTGCTCCATTCCTGGATCACTTTGAAACCTTCCGGCCATACTTATGGCAAGGCTAACATCAGGTATTAAGCATAGCATTTCATACATGATAGAGCCTATGGCTGAAGCATAGGGGATGACACTCATCTTTTCCCTATCTTCTGCAGTCACTAGGTATTGAGTCTTACTCAACTTCACACCTTGCAACACAAGAAAGAGTGAAAGCACAGCATGCTCCCTTGGTGGTTTTGTTAATTCATGACAACATACATTGTCTCTTGGACTAACACCTCTATCTAGTGTATTTCAGATAATAGTCCATGGAGAGTTGGGTTGGACAAAGGATTGTGGAGATTGTGGAATTACCCTAAGATGCAAGGAAATAGGTTGGCCAAGCTTCAGGCAAGAGGACTCTACATTTTACATATGTGAGAAATCACTTTTGAGTCCATAGAAAAGCCAATACTATTAAAAGGGGGTAAGGTTTTGTTGGTGAACAAAATGCTCATACATGCACAAGTGATAGTCACCAAAAACACCCACAAGATCTCCCACCAAAGTCCGTTTATAGCCAAACATTCAAAATCGGTGCAACTAACATTCCTATCGTGGTGCTACCAATTCCAGAACCTAGACAGACTCATCCAAACCCTAGCCACTTCGGTGTAACCGATTCCTTAACGGTGCCACCGAGTTTAGGTTGCCAACTTTCTGCTACGCAAATCCACACTTTTGATACCACCGATATTGTTGGGTCGGCGTCACTGAGATTGGAAATCTGACCATTGGTCACCTTATCAGTGCAACCGAGTTTCATATATCGGTATCACCGAGATTCAAAAGTTGCCACCTTTTGATCACTTCGGAACCATCAAGATTAACACATTAGTGTCACTAAGTTGGTCATTTTGTGTGTAACGGTTGGATTTTTGGGGATGCCTATATATACCCCTCCACCACCACCTACTCGAAAAAGAAGCACTGAGAACTATTACATACCTATCCTATCGGATTTTCTGAGAGAGAACCACCTACCCTTGTGTTGAGATCAAGATCTTCCACTCCAACCATATGGATCTTGATTTCTAGCCTCCCCAAGTTGCTTTCCACCAATCCCATCTCTTCTACCAAGCCAAATCTGTGAGAGAGTGCTTGTGTGTTGAGGAGTCTATCATCTTGAAGCACAAGAGCAAGGAGTTCACCGTCATTACCGAGCCTATTACCTTTTTGAGGGTGGTGCCTCCTATATTGGTTAGGTGTCACTTGGGAGCCTCCTACTTCATGTTGTGGAGTGAACCAAGAAGTTTGTAAGGGAAAGGAGTTCGCCTACTTCATGAAGATCTACCCATAGTTAGGCTAGTCCTTCGTGGACAGAAGCCATATGGAATAGTCAAGGTTGCTACTTCGTGCACCCTTATGGGTGGAGCCCTCCGTGGACTCTCGCGACCGTTACCCTCTGTGGGTTGAAGACTCAATAAACATGGACATATGATAGCACCACCTATCGGAACCACAGAAAAAAAATCTTTGCATCTCCTATTGTGTTTGATCTTCCTATCTCATCTCTTTACTTCATGTGCAATGTCTTTACTTTCCTCTGCCATATTTGTAGACATGCATGTGTAGGGCTATTAGACTTGCTAGACTTGCTAAAACTGTTAAAATCTAACAACCAATTAACTTGGGATAAGGTTAGGTTTTGAAATTCCTGCTAGTCGCCTGTTCACCCCCTCTAGACACTCTTCTCGTGATCCTACTAGTGGTATCAGAGCATTGGTCTCCATTGCTTCGGTTTAATCACCGTGGAGGAAGATGGATGTGTCTAGTGTAGAGAGTTTGAGTTGTAGAGTGCCCATTCTTGATGGAGAGTACTATAGTCAATGGAAAAATTCCATGATTGATATATTTGATAAATTCCATTTGAAAAAACATATTTAAGATCTCTATGTGCTCCCCATTGATGAATTGCATCCCACACACGAAGAGGAAATTAACATGCTTGGTAACCTTAGGACTGTCAATCTTATTGTTAGAGGCTTACCAAGATTCGTGCTTTCTCAATTGAAGAACTTTGCATGTGCTTATACCTTGTGGACTGATTTGATGAAACTTTATCCGAATCTTTCATTCGGAAATCTTGATGAAATTCTTCATAAAACCATTGCTTTTCACAAAATGAAGCCCAGTGATCCAAACTTTGATAAATGCCTATTTGAGCTCCGTGATCTTATGCGTGATAAAGGAGATATCACCACTATCAATAACATTATCTTTGAAGCCATTCACATTCATAAACTTGAACATTGTCATGCTCACAATTCTAATGAATCTCTTGTTCTTTATGATGAGGATATCCCACTTGATGATGACAATGTGGAACATGACTACTTTGGTGAAGATGAGTTGTTCGACATCGAGCATGAAAAGATCATGAAGAATCTGAGTCTTATGGCAAACTTTAGCGATTACATGTCCGGAGGAAAAGAGTGGATTCTCGATAGCGGATGTACCGGTCATATGACCGGGGATAGAGAGATGTTCGAAGAGATCACACCTAACCATGGACCGCGAAGGTACGTAACATTTGGAGATAACTCCAAAGGTAAGGTACTTGGTCTTGGTAAGGTGACCATATCCCATGATAGCTCTATTCAAAATGTTATGCTTGTTGAATCTCTTGGCTACAATCTTCTTTCCGTATCTAGACTTGCCAACTTCGATTTCAATGTGCTATTCACAAAAGTAGATTGACAAGTATTTCATCAAGATAATCGTAAAATGGTCTTTACCGGTTTTCATAGAGGTGACCTATACATTGTTGATTTCACTAAGAGATCCAAACCTCATACTTGTCTTACTGCAAAATCTTCTAAAGGGTGGCTTTGGCATAGAACACTAGGACATGTTGGCATGCGTAATTTAGACAAGCTTATCAAAGGTGATCATATATTTGCTGTTAAAGATGTTATCTTTGACAAATATAGACTTTGTAGTGCTTGTAAAGATGGAAAACAAGTAGGTGGAAGTCATCCCATTAAGAATATCATGACTACTAGGAGACAACTCGAGTTACTTCACATGGATCTTTTTGGTCCTAATGCTTACAAGAGTCTGGGTGGAAATTCCTATGGTCTAGTTATAGTTGATGATTTTTCCAGATTTATGTGGGTATTCTTTCTTGATGATAAGTCGCAGGTTCAAAAGATCTTCAGGAAGTTCGCTCACAAAGCGCAAAATAAGTTTGAAGTGAAGATCAAGAAGGTTCGGAGCGATAACGGATTGGAGTTCAAGAACACCCATGTGGATACCTTTCTTGATGAAGAAGGCGTCTCACATGAGTTCTCGGCTACGTACACACCTCACCAAAATGGATTTGTTGAGAGGAAGAACTAGACGCTCCTTGAGATGGCAAGAACGATGATTGACGAATACAAGACGCCAAAACACTTTTGGGCAGAAGCCGTTGAAACAACATGTCATGCCACAAACCGACTTTACTTACACAAGCTTCTCGGTAAAACAACGTGTGCAACAAGGCTCGTCTCATAGCCCAAGGATATACGCAAGTCGAAGGTATGGACTACGGTGAGACTTATGCACCTGTCGCTAGACTTGAAGCTATTCGTATTCTTCTTGCTTATGCTAATCACCATGATATCACACTTTATCAAATGGATATCAAAAGTGCATTTTAAAATGGTGAAATTGAAGAAGAGGTTTATGTTAAGCAACCACCTGGTTTCTTGAATCCTAAGAAACCTAATCATGTTTACAAGCTTCGTAAAGCTCTTTATGGTCTTAAGCAAGCCCCTCGTGCTTGGTATAAATGTTTAACGAAGTTTATCATTCAAAAAGGTTTTGAAATTGGTAAAATGTATGCAACCTTGTGCACTAAGAGAGTTAATGGTGAATTATTCGTGTGCCAAATCTATGTGGGTGATATTATCTTTGGTTCCACTAACCCTCAATTTAGTGATAGATTTGGAAGGCTGATGTCCGAGAAGTATGAGATGTCTATGATGTGTGAGCTGAAATTCTTTCTTGGTTTACAAATCAAGCAATCAAGAGAAGGAACTTTCATATCTCAAACTAAGTATACTGAGGACTTGATCAGGAATTTCAAAATGCAGGAGTGAAAAGGTATGAAAACTCCCATGCCCACTAGTGGACATGTTGATCTTACCAGGGAGGATGAACCGGTTGATCAAAAGGTTTATCGATCTATGAATGGTTCATTTCTATATCTATGTGCATCTCGTCCCGATATTATGCTTAGTGTTTGCATGTGTGCTAGATATCAAGCTGCATCTAAAGAGTGTCATCTTTTGGCTGTGAAACGTATTGTGAGATACTTGATACAAACACCAAACTTTGGCATTTAGTATCCCAAGGGATCTTCTTTTAATCTTGTTGGCTATTCCGATTCGGACTATGCTGGTGACAAGGTTGATAGAAAGTCCACCACATGTACTTGTCAATTTTGGGTGGATCTCTTGTGTCTTGGTCCTCCAAGAAAATAAACTCAGTATCTCTATCTACTGCCAAAGCTGAGTATATTGTTGCTGGATCTTGTTGTGCGCAATTACTATGGATGACACAAACGCTTAAGGATTATGGAATTTATGTTAAAAATGTTTCATTACTTTGCGGAAATGAAAGTGCTATTAAAATTGGTCATAATCCTGTGCAACATTCTCGAACTAAGCATATTCAAGTTCGACATCATTTCATTCGTGATCATGTTGCCAAAGGAGATATTAATCTTAAGCATGTTCACACTAACAAGAAATTAGCCGATACCTTTACCAAGCCACTTGATGAGAAAACATTTTGTCACTTGAGGAGTGAGTTGAACATCATTGATGCTTCAAACTTGAGCTAGACTCACTCGATTGCAAGCAAGGGCATGATCTTTATTGTTATTTCCATGTTCCCATAACTCGTTATCATATGCCATGGAATTCTATGCTCCCTTGTATTGCATCTAAACTTTTATAGGTACTTGGAAGAACTTCGTTCCACAAGATTGCCATCAACTCCAATCATAAGCAATCTTGGCATTACCAAGTATCCACAACCCCTCTTGATGATGGAAGGAAGAAGACAACAAAAACATATCCTTGACAAATACTTGATATTAGTTGCAAAATATTAGGTGGTATCATGTCAATTGGATATATCCATTGTTCTTACTTGCATGATTAACCTTTGTAGGTGACTAGTGTACTAGAATGAGAAGGATTGCTCCCAATTCAAGATGATTTTCATCAACCTCGAGCATCCTCAACAAGTTCACCTACAAGCAACGTCATCAACATCACTCAAAGGTATGTACTCATATCCTTGAAAAGGCTTTACTCCAAGTCATAGGCTAAAGCAACTCAAGTGATATGAAGACATTAGAATGCTGAATCGAAAAATGGTAACCCCATTGTGAGCTTAACATAGAGTATGACCTATGATCAACTATTCTTGCTTGGCTCCTAAGTCAATATACTCTAATATAGGTGACCTAGTCACCGCCCATCATCTAGTTAAGAAATTTGTGTGGTTTTCTCTCTATTTGCGTAATCTCTCATAACCACTCAAATCTTATCTAATTGATGTCCTTTGTAAGAATTTCACATTCCCGTTTTGAAACTATATTTTTGTCTCTGTGAAAACAGAAACGTGGTCTCTCAATCGGAGCCACCGATATAAATAACTCGGTTCTACCGAAATTGCAGATGAGCTGCACTACACAATATCGGTACCATCGATTTATTTATCCCAGAGTCACAAATTTTCCTTCTTTTCTAAATCTGTGTTTCTTAAATGATTTTTTTATTGGTATCTGTTCTTGTGATGTTCTTGTTCCTTCGATGACCCCTTTATTATTATTAAAAAAAGAGAGATAATAACAAGATAGTCTTAGGGGGAGAAATTATTTATTCAAGGATCCCTAACTCCAAGGAGAAGAAGACTAAAATTTGTAAAAGGGAGAGAAGTTACATTCCATGATTCCCTTAGTTCTTTTCTGTGAACCCTACTTTCAATGACCCTTGTTCTCGAGGATCCCTTCCTTGTCAATGATCCCTGTCACTACTCCTAAGTTTAACCTTTTTGATAATTTATGCCAAAGGGGGAGAATGCCAAAGCTTCATGCTCAAGGGAGTGTTACATGCTTATGAAAAGGGGAATATATGATTTAGGGGGAGAGGAAAATATCGAAAGTTTATACTTATACAAGGTGAGAACAATGTAGGGGGAGAAAAATATATTTTGGAGAAAAAATTGCAGACTATTTTATCTTATTTGACTATTCACTTTAGACTTTTTCTCACCCAATCCAATCCCAATATCTACATGCTGAGATTCCGGGGAGAGGATGAACTACCACTTTCATATCTAAGGGGAGAAAAGATATAAAAGTTTAATGCTAAAGGAGGAGACATATCAATCTTAAGGATCATCATATTTTATATGTTATCCATATCTTGGTATCCTTTGAGTTCTATTGCTTTTTCTTAGTAGAATACTCTTGTGTTTCCTAAAATTGTTTTGTCAAGTGTGTCTCTACTACTAGAATGCTCAAGAACTCAAGGTAAGTATATGCATCACATCTTTGATCAATATGATCTCTTGCTTCTTGCACATATTATTTGCAAGAGTGAAGTCTTGATCGAGGATACACCTCATTCATATACATTTGATGCAAATAGCCAAGATACACATGACCTTTCATATCCCTTCTACTATTTTTGTGTCCATGCATTCCAAAGCAACTATCCTTTAAAGGACTGCACACATTTAGGGGGAGCAAATCTAAGTCATGTGTTTCTCAATGTCTTCATTACATCCATGCATATCTTTATTTGAATCTTTGATTGTATGTTGTCATCAGTTACCAAAAAGGGGGCGATTGAAAGCACAACATGCTCCCTTGGTGGTTTTGATAATTCATGAAAACATACATTGTCTCTTGGACTAACACCTCTATCTAGTGTATTTTATATAATAGTCCATGGAGAGTTGGGTTGGAAAAAGGATTGTGGAGATTGTGGAATTACCCCAAGATGCAAGGAAATAGGTTGGCCAAGCTTCAAGCAAGAGGACTCTAAATTTTACATTTGTGAGAAATCACTTTGAGTCCATAGGAAAGCGAATACTATTAAAAGGGGTAAGGTTTTGTTGGTGAAAAAATGCTCATACGTGCACAAGTGATAGTCAACAAAAACATCCACAAGCTCTCCCACCAAAGTATGTCTATAGCCAAACAAAAAAGTTGGTGCAACCAACATTCCTACCCTGATGCCACCAATTCCAGAACCTAGACAGACTTAGCCAAACCCTAGCCACTTCGGTGCAACCAATTCCATACCGATGCCACCGAGTTTAGGTTGCCAACTTTCTGTTACGCAAATCCACATTTTTGATACCACCGAGATTGTTAGGTCGGCGTCACCGAGATTGGAAATCTGACCGTTGGTCACCTTATCGATGTAACCGAGTTTCATATATTGGTCTCACCGAGATTCAAAAGTTGCCACCTTTTGATCACTTTGGTACCACCAAGATTAACACATCGGTGTCACCGAGTTGGTCATTTTGTGTGTAATAGTTGGATTTTTGGGGATGCCTGTATATACCCCTCCACCACCACCTACTCAAAAGAGAAGCACTCAGAACTATTCCATACCTATCCTATCAGATTATCTAAGAGAGAACTACCTACCCTTGTGTTGAGATCAAGATATTCCACTCCAACCATATGGATCTTGATTTCTAGCCTCCCCAAGTTTCTTTACACCAATACCATCTCTTCTACCAAGCCAATCTGTGAGAGAGTGATTGTGTGTTGAGGAGTCTATCATCTTGAAGCACAAGAGCAAGGAGTTCATCATCATTACTGAGCCTATTACCTTTTGGAGGGTGGTGCCTCCTAGATTGTATAGGTGTCGCTTGGGAGCCTCCTACTTCGTGTTGTGGAGTGAACCAAGAAGTTTGTAAGGGCAAGGAGATCGCCTACTTTGTGAAGATCTACCCATAGTGGGGCTAGTCCTACGTGGATGGAAGCCATATGGAATAGTCAAGGTTGATACTTCGTGGACACTTATGGGTGGAGACCTCTGTGGACTCTTGCGACCGTTATCCTCCATGTGTTGAAGACTCCATAAAAGTGGACATACGATAGCACCACCTATCGGAACCACGAGAAAAAAACTTTGCATCTCCTATTGTGTGTGATCTTCCTATCTCATATCTTTACTTCATGTGTAATGTATTTACTTTCCGCTGCCATATTTGTAGACATGCATGTGTAGGGTTGTTAGACTTGCAAGACTTGCTAAAACTGTTAAAATCTGCCAACTAATTAACTTGGGAAATGGTTAGGTTTTAAATTCCTGCTAGTAGTCTATTCACCCTCCTCTAGACACTCTTCTACTGATCCTACAAAGAACCCCTTCTTGGACTGATCCATTTTGAACTTCTTCAAAACTTTATCAAGGTATGTGCTCTGTGAAAGTCCTATTAAGCGTCTCGACCTATCTCCATAGATCTTAATACCCAATATGAAAACGGCTTCTCCTAGGTCCTTCATTGAAAAACTTTTATTCAAATATTCCTTCACGCTTTCCAGCATTTCTATATTGTTTCCAATCAGCGATATGTCATCCACATATAATATTAGAAACGCTATAAAGCTCCCACTCACTTTCTTGTAAACACAAGCTTTTCTGTAAACTTGTATAAACCCGAACACTTTGATCACCTCATCAAAGCGCAGATTCCAACTCCGAGATGCTTGCACCAATCTATAAATGGATCGCTAGAGTTTGCAAACTTTGTTAGCATTCTCTAGATCAACAAAACCTTCTGGCTATATTATATACAAATCTTCCTTTAGGAAACTGTTAAGGAATGCTGTTTTCACATCCATCTGCCAAATTTCAGAATCAAAATATGCAACTATTGCTCACATGATTCTGATGGACTTAAGCATCACTACGTTTGAGAAGGTCTCATCATAGTCAACTCCTTGAACTTGTGAAAAACCCTTTGCCATAAGTCGAGCTTTATAGACGGTGACATTACCGTCCGCATTCGTCTTCCTCTTAAAGATCCATTTGTTCTGAATGACCTTTCTCCCTTCAGGTAATACTTCCAAAGTCCATACTTTGTTTTCATACATGGATCCCATATCGGCTTTCATGGCCTCTAACCATTTCTCGGAATTCAGGCCCATCATCGCTTCTTCATAGCTCATAGGTTCATCGTTGTCTAACAACATGATCTCTAAGACATGGTTGTCGTACCACTCAGGAGCAGTACATGCCCTTGTCGACCTACAAGGTTTGATAGTAACTTGATCTGAAGCTTCATGATCATCATCATTAGATTCCTCTTCAATTGATGTAGGCTCTACAGAAACACCTTTCTGTGTTGCACTACTCTCTGGTTGAAGTAAAGGTTCAATAACCTCATCAAGTTCTATTTTCCTCCCACTCAATTGTTTTGAGAGAAACTCTTTCTCAACAAATGTTCCGTTCTGAGCGACAAACACTTCGACTTCGGATCTGAGATAGAAGGTGTACCCAACTGTCTCTTTTGGGTATCCTATGAAGACGCATTTCTCCGCTTTGGGTTCCAGCTTTTCAGGCTGAAGCTTTTTGACATAAGCATCACATCCCCAAACTTTAAGAAACTACAACTTTGGCTTCTTGCGAAACCACAGTTCATATGGCGTTGTCTCAACGGATTTCAATGGTGCCCTATTTAAAGTGAATGCAGCTATCTCCAATCATAAACCCAAAACGGTAGTGGCAAATCGACAAGAGACATCATAGAACGCACCATATCTAATAAGGTTCGATTACGATGTTCAGGCACACCATTACGCTGTGGTGTTCCAGGCGGTGTCAATTGTGAAACAATTCCACACTGTCTTAAGTGACTGCCAAACTCATAACTCAGATATTCTCCTCCTCGATCAGATCGTAGGAATTTAATTTTCTTGTTCTGATGATTCTCAACTTCACTCTGAAATTTCTTAAACTTTTCAAACGTTTCAGACTTGTGTTTCATTAAGTAAATACACCGACCTCATCGTCTTAGAATCCCAGGGATTGGATGTAATCCTAGGCATGGATTGGATGACCAAGTATGAAGGAAATCTTGATTTCCCTAGCAAGTCTGTTTCACTCACCACCCCGGAGAACAAGAGGATTAAGTATGTATCTCGACGCACACATATGAGTGCTCGGTTAAATTCCCTCACAGGAGTTGTTCAGGAGGAAGTACCTGTGGTAAAGGACTTTCTGGATGTATTCCCGGAAGAATTACTAGGCATGCCACTAGATAGGGAGATTGAGTTCCTAATAGAGCTACAACCAGGGACGACCCCAATTTCCAAGAGACCCTATCGGATGCCTGCAAATGATCTGTTGGAAATCAAGAAGCAAATTAAGGAGTTATTCGACAAAGGGTATATTTGCCCAAGTTCTTCACGTTGGGGAGCCCCAGTTCTTTTGGTGGAGAAGAAGGATAAAACCTTGAGAATGGTAGTCGATTATCGTGCCTTGAACGAGGTGACTATCAAGAACAAGTACCCTCTACCGATGATTAAGGACTTGTTTGATCAGCTAGTAGGCGCCAAAGTATTCTCCAAGATCGATCTTCGATCAGGGTATCACCAACTGAAGATTCGTGAACAGGATATACCCAAAACAGCTTTCACCACCAGGTATGGCTTATACGAGTATACAGTCTTGTCCTTTGGTTTGACTAATGCTCCTGCCTACTTCATGAATTTGATGAACAAAGTGTTCATGGAATACCTGGACAAGTTTGTCGTGGTGTTCATCGATGACATATTGATATTCTCCAAGAACGAGGAAGAACACAAGGAACATTTGCGTTTAGTTTTGGAGAAGCTGAGAGAGCATCAGTTATATGCCAAGTTCAGCAAATGTGAATTTTGGCTGACGGAAGTCGTATTCCTTGGACATATTATTTCCGGAGAAGGAATAGCCGTAGACCCCGCTAAGGTTGAAGCCGTCACCGAGTGGAAGTCACCCACCTCAGTTAAGCAGATCCGCAGTTTCCTAGGACTTGCCGGATATTACCGAAGGTTCATTGAGAATTTCTCAAAGATTGCCAAGCCCATGACGGAGTTGTTGAAGAAAGAGTCTAAGTATATTTGGACTGAGGAATGTGAAGCCAGTTTCCAGGAGTTCAAGAAACGTTTGGTCACAGCCCCAGTGTTGATTTTGCCCAATATTCGGAAGGATTTCCAGGTTTATTGTGATGCTTCATGTCAAGGACTTGGAGGAGTACTCATGCAAGATGGAAAGGTTGTAGCTTATGCATCCAGACAACTACGACCTCATGAGTTAAATTATGCCACCTATGATTTTGAATTAGCAGCCGTAGTGCATGCACTCAAGACCTGGAGACATTTCCTTGTCGGAAATAGTTGTGATGTTTACACAGACCATAAGAGCCTGAAATATATCTTCACGCAGAAGGAGTTGAACCTCAGACAGAGGAGATGGTTAGAGTTAATCAAGGACTATGACATGAGATTACACTAACATCCAGGTAAGGCTAATGTTGTAGCCGATGCCTTGAGTCGAAAAACTTATGTAAACACACTCACAACGGGAGGATTACCCCAAGAGTTAGCCGATGATCTCAGAGAGCTCAGGCTAGAGATAGTTCCAAGCGGAAATGTTGCCACACTGGAAATCCAGTCCATCTCGACAGAAGAGTTATGCTGACAGCAAATGCAAGGAAGTAACGTATGAAGTGGGAGACCGGGCATATCTTCATGTGTCCCCACTTCGAGGAATCAAGAGGTTTGGTGCTAAAGGAAACTTAGCACCCAGGTTCATAGGCCCCTACAAAATTCTTGAACGTAGAGGCGAAGTTGCATACAAGCTGGAATTGCCGGAAGGACTGTCCGGAGTTCATGATGTTTTCCATGTTTCCCAGCTAAAGAAATGTCATGCTCAGATGGCTGATATTCCCTTGAGAGACACAGTGCCCCTAGAGGCCATACAACTTGATAGTGATATGACCTACGAGGAGAAGCCTGTCAGAATCCTTGAGACTACCAACAGAGTTACCCGCAGCAGGATCATCAAGTTTTGTAAGGTTTTGTGGAATCACCACACCGAGGAAGAAGCCACCTGGGAATGCGAAGAAGATCTTCGTAGAGACCACCCGCACCTATTTTCTAGCCAACCCGAATCTTGAGGGCAAGATTCATCTTAAGGTGGGTAGGTTTGTAACATACCAAAATTCCATTTTGGAATGTTATGAATATAGCTATGCATCTATCATCATCATTGCTTGAATGTGTGGAATTGTTGAAATGCCCCTTTTTAAATTCTGAAAGCCCTTCCTATTTTTCCCATGTTGCTTTCACCTATTTGAAATCTTGGTAAAATGTTCAAATATGAGGGGAGGAACATGACACTCCACACCAGGGACTATTTGGTGATTTATTTGAACAAAAACAACCAGGAGTTATTTTGAAAATATTTGCAAAAAGGATTTAAAAACAATTAGGCAATTTCTGAAAATATTTTTTTTTCAAAGTATTCAAATAACAGAATAAAAATGTTCATTAACTGTCATTTATTATTATTTTAATTTTGATATATAGTAATCCTATATTTGGAAATATATCGAAAGCATTATTTGGGTTTTACTGCGCTGATATTTAATAAATGGAAAGTTTTAAAGGCATTAAAGCCCGGTCGACCCAATCGGCTATAACTCCCCACCCGACTTACCTAATTTGCGGCCACCGACGCGCCTGCTCGTTTCCTCGATCTCGCTGACAATGAGTCCCACCCGACCGCCACAAACTTCGCACCGGTCGTCTCCATCCTCGCACGCGCGCCGCCGTTGACGGATCTCCCTCTCCGGGATCCCGCGCTCCTTCCTTCCCCGACCCCCTCTCCGGTCCTATATAAGTGCGGCCAGTCCCCGCACTCCATTCCACCCTCCGAGCCCCTCTCTACGTCACCAGACCGCCGCCGCAAACCCTCGCCGGAGCCCTTCCCCGACCGAGCCCCCCACCACTCGTGCCCGTCGCTCCACCCCTCCCCTCGCCCCTCCGACGACGCCACTCAACGCCAGACGTCCGCCGCCGACGCCTGAAGCCCTCGGGTGCCTCCCTCGACCACCAGAGCTCCTCGCCGACGATCTCGCCGCTTCGGACTCGCCGGAGACCCCCTCGCCGGCGACCACTTGCACTGTGAGCACCCCCACCCGTTCGATCTGGATCTGACGATCCAGATTAGATTGTTTTTATTCACGAACCGGTATCCTCTTAGGCTTGGTTGACCACCCGAAAAAACTCAGCGCTCGCCCTCCCAGCCAATAGGATATTGCCACGTAGCACTGACCGGTCGGTAGTTTCTTTTTCTTTTTTCTGTTTAGCTTTAGTTAACAGATTGTTTTCTAAATTTGTTTTGCTTATATATTTTAAACTATTTAATGTTTTGAGTTGATTCTTTTTGCATTAGCTCATATTTTTCATCTAGTTTCACCCTATAGTCTTAGATTTTCAAATTGAACTCTAAAATTTGAATTGAATCAAATTTTCTCAAATCATTCAAATCTGAATAACTGGAGTTTAAAAATAGATTTTGATATGAATCTTTTTGCTACTACTTGGTATTAGTTAGGTCTAGCAGATTGCTCAGTTTGATGATTTTTGGAATGATTTTGATTAGTGTTCTAGCTATAAACAGAATCTGCCTAGTATTATTGTATAGTTTTATTTACTTAGTTTTAGTTAGTTTAAATTAGATTTAGTTTTGATTTTTTTAGTAGGTTCTGTTGATCAAACATTTAGTGTTTTACTTACTGTTAATAAAAATATAAAATTGTTTAGTTTATTTCTTTGTTAATATAGGAATCACAACTTTTTTCAAATAGGTTTAATTTGATTAAAACAACTAGTTAGTAATAGTTTTTCTTTCGACAAAGTTTATATAATCTAATTCTGTATTCTAAGACAAGTTTTTAGTAATTTTGTTTTCTGTTAAGATAATGTTTTATTAATAAATAATAAGTTTTGTTTTAGTCTTTTGTTAGTAAAACTATAGTTGATTCATATAGTGTTTATCAAAACTTTTAAAAACTTTACTAAAGTTTTTCTTAACAAAACTTTAAAGGATTTTATTCTATTTATTAATAAAATATTTTATTGTTTTCTTGCTGTCAACTATTGTTTTGTTATTACAAATAGGTTTCATTATGTTAGTAGTGTTTTATCAATCATCTTCTAGAAAACAAAACTTTGTGTGTTTTCTTGCTTGTGATTTGTGCATTATTTTTGTCTTGATTGTTTACTAGTTCATTGTTGATCTTTGTGAGTTACAATATTTTGTTGTATGCTTATTGAGTGCTCTTGTTTGCTTCGTTAGATTATCCGGAGTGCTAGGCTTGTTACCTAGAGTCACTCACGTACGAAGATCATCAATCAGGCAAGTCACTTTGATCATCTTTACCCATGTTTTTATTGCACTAGTTCTTCCATCACCCCAATTGCATGCAAAGTAGGTTAGTTGGAAATTTGGTTACTTGATGTAGTATCATGTGGTAGGTACCCCAATCCCTTGACACATTGGCCCCGGGAAACGTTGTTTTACATTTTGCTATGCTACTAGTAGACGGGGTTGGTTGTGTGATTCATGAGAGTTGTGAGATTAATTACAAGACCTACATAATGATCAAGACTTCAAGACTCCGAGTTTTCAACTTACCTCTGGGTGGATGATGGTTTAACGGCACCCTGGAGAAACCAGTGGATTTGCCTAGGTGTTGCTGGAGATGGCCAGTATTCACGCGGAAAGGTCCACCCAGGCACAAAGAGATGGATGGATGCTTCAAGACCCAAGGCTTACCTGCATAGCCACAAGTAATTATGTGCTCTGGCTTGGTTGGATATTGTGGTGACCCTGGACAGGCGGTGCTACGAGATGTATAAGAACGATAGGAAAGGATGGGCACCGACAGAGTCGCAGGGAAACCCTTTGGAAGACCATGTTTTGGTCATCCGTTTCTCAAACACTATGAAGTGCGAGAAAACAAATGGAGGCAACCAAATCTTGTAGGGAACGTGTGCAAAACTCTGCAGAGTACTCAAACCTAATCGATTAGCCGTGTCCACGGTCATGGACGACTTGAGCCAAAGGAACTGAAACTTCCGGAAATTCTCAACACAATTAATATGATGATGTGGGTATTAATAACTTGGGTATGAGAATTGGTTGGTGGAACCATCTCATTAATCAACCAACTTAGTAATAATTTTTGCTTAGCCCTTCTCTTGATGTAGGAAAAACTTGACTTTACGCAAAAACTTACTACCCCACCTGCCATATATGCATGTAGATTAGATGATTATCTTTTCACCCCTCTCTTGTGACTTTGCCGGCATATTCCATATGCTGACCTGCACGGCTGCAACGTATCATGTTGCAAAGTACTTTTCCGACCAGGAGTGAGGACACGTTCTACGCTCGGTGAGATGCCCTTGGAGTCAGATGGACTCATCTACCTTCGACGCTTCCGCAAGACTTAGTTATTCTCATGAGTTGGCCTTCAGCCACTTTATTGTAATATTTAATGTAATAAAGGACTCGATATGAGATTTCGATTAATATAATGCTGTGTGATTTCCCTTTGATATATACATTGATGTACCGTGTGTGTACCAGCATGATCTTGGGATGGTACGGAAACTCCGGAGATTCGACCTTTCAGGTCGGGTCGCTACATGAAACCACTGGTTTTATTGACCATCAACACTTCATGTTCTTTCCGGATTTCAGACTTTGCGACTTTGAACATCGCAAATAGCTCGGTGACTGACATGGTCATCCCCTTCATGTTATAGTTCAACACAAAGCTCTTGTAGCTAGGTGGCAATGATTGAAGAACTTTGTCAGTGATCGCCTCCGGCGGAAGGGGCATCCCCAAATTAGCCAAACGGTTTGAATACCTAGACATTCTAAGTATATGTTCACTGACAGACCCGTTCTCCTCCATCTTGCAAGCATAGAACTTATCGAAGGTCTCATAAATATCGATCCGGGCATTCTTCTCAAAGATAAACTTCAACTCCTAGAACATCTCATATGCTCCATGACATTCAAAACGTCTTTGAAGTCCTGGTTCTAAGCCATATAACATTGCACATTGAACTATTGAGTAATCGCCAAAACGTGCCTCCCAAGCGTTCTTAACTTCTTCGGAAGATACGGGAGCAGGTGGATCATCAAGCAATGCATCAAGGACATAATTTTTTTGGGAAGCCGTGAGGATAATCCTTAGATTACGGGCCCAGCCCATGAAGTTACTTCCATCATCTTGCAGCTTGGCTTTCTCTAGGAACGCATTAAAATTCAGGGGAACTACTGCGCAAGCCATTGATCTACAACATAAATATGCAAAGGTTACTAATACTATTGTGCAAGATAATGAGTTTAGTTAGTCAAATTACTAAAGCTCCCACTCAAATTGACATCCCTCAGGTCATGTGAGTGATGCATGATCCAAATTCACCAACTCAAGTCTGATCATCACATGAGTTGAGGTGGTTTCGATGGAGAACATCATCATGTCGATCATGTCTACTATATGACTCATGTTCGACCTTTTGGTCTCTTGTGTTCCGAGGCCATGTCTGTACATGCTAGGCTCATCAAGTTTAACCCGAGTGTTTTGCACGTGCAACACAGGCTTGCACCCACTGTATGTGAATGTAGAGTCTATCACACCCGATCATAACGTGGTGTCTCGACACGACAAACTGTCGCAACGGTGCACACTCGGGGAGAACACAATTTATCTTGAAATTTAACTGAGGGATCACCTTATAATGCTAATGTCGTCTTAAGAAAACAAGGTGCATAAAAGTATTAACATCACATGCAAATAATAAATGACATGATATGGCCATGATCTTGTGCTTTTGATGTCCAACTTTAAAGCACCGACATGATCTCCATGATCACCGGCATTACACCATGATCTCCATCATCTTGATCTCCATCAACGTGTCACAATCGGGGTTGTCATGCCCACCATGCTTCTACTACTATTGCTACCGCTTAGCGATAAAGTAGAGCATTACATAACGCTTAATGATTGACACGCATGTCATACAATAATTCAAGACAACCCTATGGCTTCTGCCGGTTGTCGTACTCATCGACACGCAAGTAATGATATTATATACAAAACATGATCATCTCATACATCACATATATCTCATCATGTAATTGGCCATATGATATCACAACATACCCTGAAAAAACAAGTTAGACGTCCTCTAATTGTTGTTGCATGTTTTACATGGCTGCTATGGGTATCTAGAAAGAATGATTCCTACCTACGCAAAACCACAATAGTGATATGAAGATTGCTTTTCAACCTTCTACAAGGACCACCTTAATCAAATAAGATCCAACTAAAGTGGGAGAGACGGACACACGCCAACTATCTTTATGCAACAAAGTCACATGTCAGTCGATGGAACACGGTCTCTGGTAAGCGTACGAGTAAAGTCAGTCCGATCCGCTTCATCCCACAATACCGCTGAACCAAGAAAAGACCAAGGGAGGAAGCAATCTGAATATCAACACCCACAAACTCCTTTGTGTTCTACTCAAGATATCATCTACGCATAGAACTAGCTCATGATGCCATTGTTGGGGAACGTTGCACGGGAAACAAAAAATTTCCTATGCACACGCAAGATCTATCCATGGTGATGATCATCTATGAGAGGGAGAGTGGATCTACATACCCTTGTAGATAGCTAAGAGGAAGCGTTAAGAAATGCGGTTGATGTAGTCAAACATCTTCATGATCCAATCACGATCCGTCCTGCGAACTCCGATCTAGCGCCGAACGAACGACACCTCCACGTTCAACACACATACGGCTTGATGATGCCTTCACCTCCTCGATCTAGCGAGCGATGTTGAAGTAGTAGCTCGAGTCCTCCAGTGGCATGATGGCATGGCGGCAGCGGTGGTGGAGGTATTTCAGCAAAGCTTCGCTAAGCGCTACACGGAGAAGAAGAAGATCAAGGGAGAGGGAGGGCAGCACCGAGGCATAGATGGGTGTGGCTGCCCTCTCTCTACCTCTCTATATATAGGGAAAGGGAGGATGGGTGGAGCCCCCTAGATCCAATCTAGGGGGGTGGCGGCTAGGGCAGATGTGGGCGCCCCCTAGGGAAACCCAAGGATGACTTGCCCCCCAAGCCAGGTGGAGGGAATCCTAGAGGGGGCACCCCACCTCTCCTAATTACGTGGGAAAGGGTGAGGTGGGTGCACATCCCCTTAGTGCGCTGTTTTCCCCCTCGCTTTGGACCATGAGCCTTCCCAACACTTGCCGGGGCCCCTCGAAACCCCTTTCGGTAGTCCTAGTCATAACCCGGTACCCTCGGAATGCTTCCTGACTCCGATTCCCTTCGTCCTATATATCAATCTTCACCTTTGGACCATTCCGGAGTTCCTTGTCACGTCCGAGATCTCATCCGGGACTCCGAACAACCTTTGGTCACCAACACATATAACTCAATACTACCAAAATGTCACCGAACCTTAAGTGTGCAGACCCTACGGTTCGAGAACTATGTAGACATGAATGAGACATCTCTACGGTCAATAACTAATAGTGGGACCTGGATGCCCATATTGGCTCCTACATATTCTACGAAGATCTTTATCGGTTGAACGTCTATGTCAAGGATTCAGATAACCCCGTATGATGTTCCCTTTATTCTTTCGTATGTTACTTGCCCGAGATTCGATCGTCGTTATCTCTATACGTAGTTCAATCTTGTTACCGGCAAGTCTCTTTACACGTTTCGTGATACAAGATCCCTTGGCTAACTCTTTAGTCAGATTGCTTGCAAGGCTTATAGTGATGTTGTTTTACCGAGTGGCCCTGAGATACCTCTCTGTCACATGGAGTTACAAATCCCAGTGTTGATCCATGTCAACCCAGCACACACCCTCGGAGATACCTGTAGAGCACCTTTATAGTTAACTAGTTACGTTGCGACGTTTTATACACACAAGGTTCTCCTCCGGTGTCAGTGAGTTGCATGATCTCATGGTCACAGGAACAGATACTTGACATGCAAAAAACTATAGCAATAAACTGACACGATCACATGCTATGTTTATAGTTTGGGTCTTTGTCCATCACATCATTCTTCTAATGATGTTATCCCGTTATCAAATGACATCTCATGTCTATGGTTAGGAAACCTTAACCATCTTTCATCAACGAACTGGTCAACTAGAGGCATACTAGGGACACATTGTTGTCTATGTACCTACACATATATTTGTGTGTCCAATCAATACAATTATAGCATGGATAATAAATGATTATAATGAACAAGGAAATATATAATAATAACCATTTATTATTGCCTCTACGGCATATTTCCAACAAACATGTGAATAGTTTGCTACTTGATCATGAGAAGTTTTCTGAGAAAAGAGTTGCTGATTATGATGCTAGAAAGAGTGACTGGAATTATCATCAATCAAACTTATATACTATGCTAGCATTCATACTTCATAAATTACGTGTTGCATCATTTACCTACGCAAGGACGAGTTGGAATTAAGCTTGGGGATGTTGATACATCTCCAACATATTGATAATTTATGAAGTATTCATGCCATATTTACCTATGTTCATAATAATTTTATATGGTTTTGATGCACTTTATATAATTTAATTATAATTAACCCAGACTAATGTTGTTTTCAGCAGAATTACTGTGGTGTTGTTTTTTGTGGAGAAAATAAAAGTTTTTGGAATCTCCCAAAAAATCTGATGATATTTTCTCGAGGCAATAAGAAATGCCGAAACGAAGATCCACCGGAGGGGGAACACCTATTGGAGCCAAGCCAACATGGCACGCCCTGATGGCTTGGGGGCCCCGGTTGATGTGATTCAAACGCTAAAAAATCATATATATTGGGAAAAAACCATAAGTTAACCTAGAACTTCCACTCCGTCGCCGTAAGCTTCTGTACCAAAGAAAACTCATATGAAGCCCTGTTCCAGCACCTTGCCGGAGGGGGCAATCATCACCGGAGGCCATCGTCATCATCCCACTGGTGTCCTTGACGAGGAGGGAGTAGTCCACCCTCGGGGCCGAGGGTATGTACCAGTAGCTATGTGATCTCTCTCTCTCTCTCTCGTGTTCTTGAGATGTAACGATCTTGATGTATCATGAGCCTTGTTAATATAGTTGGATCATATGGTGTTCTTCCCTTGCTATCTTCATGTGATCAATTAAATCTTTTCCGTTGAGATTTCCTTATGTTGGATTGAATACTTTTGGTTTGATGTATGTCATGCATGTGGATAACCATGGTGAGGACGGGGCATTCTATTGATTCACTTGATATATGTTATGGCATCAACTTGCGGATTGCAGTGACATTGGGGGATCTATGCACATGGATTGATGCAAGTTTTTATCCTACTTTCTCCGATAGAAATCTTGGGGTACTTGATACGTCCATTTTGCATCATGTTTTAGTACTATTATTTATAATGTTTTTATGCATAATAATGCTTTGGGGAGTAGTTCTAATGTATTTTCTCTCATAATTTGCAAGGTTCACATCAAGAGGGAGAATGCCGACAACCGAAATTCAACACCCTGAAAAAACACGTTAGAGATACCTATTCTGTAGAACTCCAATGAAGCTGAAAATTTACAGAGAATTTTCATTCAAGAAATAATAATTAGTGGAGCTGAAAACTACAGGAGGGGAGCCACGAAGTGGCCACCCTCCATCAGGGTGCCAGGCCCCCTACCCGCGCCCTGGTGGAGGGTGGGCACCTAGGCCCACCTCCGGAGCCCATCTTCTGCAATAAAATCCTAAAAAACCTAAGAATTAAGAGGAGGACTTCAAGAACGAAGCTCCACCGCCTCGAGGCGGAAGTTGGGTAGGAGCACTTTTGCGCTCCAACGGAGCGATTCCGCCAGGGGAACTTCCCTCCCGGAGGGGGAAATCGAAGCCATCGAATCACCAACAACTCTCTCATTGTGGGGAGGTCATTCTTCATCAACATATTCAACATAACCATCTCCCCTTAAACCCTAGTTCATCTCTTATTTTCAATCTTTGTACCGGAACCTCAGAATGGTACCCGTGGATGACTAGTAGTGTTGATTACCATGTGTAGTTGATTACTATATGGTTTATTTGGTGGAATATTATATGTTTAGATCCGTTATGCTATTCAATACAACTCTGATCTTGAGCATTAATATTATTTGCGAGTAGTTACTTTTGTACTTGACATCATGGGAGAAGTCATGTTGCAAGTAATCATGTGAATTTGATATGTGTTCGATATTTTGATGATATGTAAGTTGTGATTCCCTTAGTGCTGTCATGTGAAAGTCGACTACATGATACTTCACCATCCTTGAGCCTAAGGGAATGCATTGTGGAATAGTTATTAGATGATGGGTTGCTAGAGTAACAGAAGCTTAAACCCTTATTTATGTGCTACTTCATAAGGGGATGATTTGGGTCCACATGTTTAATGCTATGGTTAGACTTTTTCTTAATACTTTTCTCATAGTTGCGGATGCTTGCGAGGGGGTTAATCATCAGTAGGTTGTTGGTTCAAGTAAGAATATAAACTTAGCACTGATCCACCTACATATCGAATTATCAAAGTAGCTAACACGAATCAAACGGACATGATGAAAGTGACTAGATGAAATTCCCGTGTACCTTCAAGAACACTTTGTTTTCCATAAGACATAGTTTTGTCCTTTGCCACAAAAGGATTGGGCTACCTTTCTGCACCTTACCTATTGTTACCGTTACTTTCTTGTTACAAAATACCTTGCTATCAAAACACTTGATGCTTACAAGTTCAGTGCTTGCAGAAATTACCTTGCTAAAAACCGCTTATCATATCCTTCTGCTCCTCGTTGGGTTCGACACTCTTACTTATCAAAGGACTACGATTGATCTGCTATACTTGTGGGTCATCAAGAATCTTTTCTGGCATCGTTGCCGGGGAGTGAAGTGCTCTCGGCAAGTGGAAATCAGTAAGGAAAAACTTATACTATGTGCTGAAATTTATTGTCAGTTGTTACTATGGAAAGTAATCCTTTGATGGGTTTGTTCAGGGTATCTTCACCTCGACCAGAACCACAATTAGTTGCTCCTCAACCTACAGCACCTACTGAAAATATTGGTTATGAAATTCCTTCGGGTATGTTAGAACAACTGCTAGCTAGTCCTTATGCAGGAGATGGAACTGAACATCCTGATATGCACCTAATACATGTGGAAGAAATTTGTGGACTACTTTAGCTTGCAGGTTTATCTAGAGATGAAGTTAATAAGAAGGTTTTCACCTTATCTTTGAAGGGAAAAATATTTACATGGTATAGGCTATATGATGATATTGGATCGTGGAACTGGAATCATTTGAAATTGGAATTCCACCAAAAGTTTTATCCTATGTATCTAGTCCATTGTGATCGGAATTATATATATAATTTTTGGCCTCATGAGGGAGAAAGTGTCGCTCTAGTTTGGGGGAGGCTTAAGTCAATGTTATATTCATGCCCCAATCATGACATCCTGAGAGAAGTTATTATTTAGATTTTTTATGCTCGACTTTCTCATAATGATCAAACCATGCTTGATACCTCTTATACTGGTTCTTTCGTGAAGAATACTATTGAATTGAAGTGGTATCTCTTGGAAAGAATTAAACTCAACTCTGAAGATTGGTAACTCGACGAAGGTAATGAGTGAGGTATTAAGCTTGAATTTGATTGTGTTAAATCTTTTATGAATACCGATGCTTTTCACAAGTTTAGCACTAAATATGGACATGACTCTGAGATAGTAGCCTCTTTTTGTGAATCATTTGCTGCTCATTTTGATCTCCCTAAATATAAGTGGTTTAAATATCATCCCCCTATTAAAGAAGAAATTAAAGAACCGGTCATAGCTATAGAACAAACTATCATTTACATGTTGATCCAGTTGTGCCTACTACTTATATTGAGAAACCACCTTTTCCTGTTAGGATAAAGGAACATGCTAAGGTTTCTACGGTGGTTCGCAAAAGTAATATTAGAGCACCTAAGCCCTCTGAAAAAATTAAAGTAGAACCTAGTGTTGCTATGTTTAAAGATCTCTTGGTAGAAAATATCGATGGGCATGTCATTTACTTTTGTGACGAAGCTGCTAGAATTGCTAAACCCGATGAAGGGGACAAACATAGACCCGTGGTTGGCTTGCCTGTTGTCTTAGTTAAAATAGGAGATCATTGTTATCATGGCTTATGTGATTTGGGTGATAGTGTGGGTGCTATTCCTTTTACTTTATATCAAGAAATTATTAAAGACATAACACCTGCTGAAGTAGAAGATATTGATGTTACCATTAAACTTGCTAATAGAGAAACCATCACACCACTTGGAATTGTTAGATACGTTGAAGTCTTGTGTGGGAAAATAAAATATCCTACGGTTTTTCTAGTTCTTGGTTCCCCACAAGATGACTCTTGTCCCATTATCTTTGGTAGACCTTTCTTGAACACTATTAATGCTAAGATAGATTGCAAAAAGGAAACTGTCAGTGTTGAGTTTGGTGATGTGTCTCATAAGTTTATTTTTTTCAAGTTTAGTAGACAACCTCGTGATAGAGAACCTAGTAAGGATGACATAATTGTTCTTACTTCTATTGTCATTCCTCCGAATGATCCACTAAAACAATATTTGCTAGACCATGAAAATGATTTACACTTTCATTTAGGAAATGAAATAGACAAAATTTTCTTTGAACACTGACCTCTACTGAAACACTATTTGCCTATTGAAACTCTTCTAGGTAATCTATATCTGATGTATATATAATTTTTGATTGTTTCATGCCAATATTCTACAACTTTCATATACTTTTGGCAAGTTTTTATACTATTTTTGGGACTAACATATTGATCTAGTGCCTAGTGCCAGTTCCTATTTGTTGCATGTTTTTTGTTCCGCAGAAAATCCATATCAAACAAAGTCCAAATGCGATAAAAACTTATGAAGGTTGTTTTTGGAATATATGTGATTTTATCGAAAAAGAATCAATGCGAGACGATGTCCGAGGTGACCACAAGACAGGGGGGCGCGACCTACCCCCTGGCCTCACCCTAGCCCTTGTGGTCACCACGTAAGGCGGTTGGTGCCCTTTTTTCGCCGAAGGAAAGCTAGTATCCAGATAAAAATCCCCTCAAAATTTCATCCCAATAGAAGTTACGGATCTCCGGATATTTCAAAAACGATGAAAAGCCAGAATCCGTGAGTGTAGAAAGAGAAGGAAACAGAGAGAGAGATCCAATCTCAGAGGGGCTCTTGCCCCTCCGCTGCCATGGAGGACATGGACCAGAGGGGGATCCCTTCTCCTATCCAGGGGGAAGGTCAAGGAATGATAATAATGAGGGGGGCTCTCACCCCCTCTCCCGATGGCATCGGAACATCGCCGAGGCCATCATCGTGATGACGATCTACTCCAACAACTCTGTCATCTTCACCAACACTTCCATCACCTCCCCCATCTATTCATAGAGGTCCACTCTCCCGCAACCCGCTGCACCCTTTACTTGAACATGGTGCTTTATGCTTCATATTATTATCCAATGATGTGTTGTCATCCTATGATGTCTGAGTAGATTTTTGTTGTCCTATGGGTTGATTGATGATCATGATTGGTTTGAGTTGCATGTTTTATTATTGGTGCTGTCCTATGGTGCTCTCCGTGTCGTGAAAGCGTGAGGGATCCTTGCTGTAGGGTGTAGCAATGTGTTCATGATTTGCCTATGGTGGGTTGCGTGAGTGACAGAAGCATAAACCCAAGTAGGTGGGTTGTTGCATATGGGAGTAAAGAGTACTTGATACCTTATAATGCTATGGTTGGGTTTTACCTTAATGATATTTAGTAGTTGCGTATGCTTGATAGAGTTCCAATCATAAGTGCATATGATCCAATTAGAGAAAGTATGTTAGCTTATGCCTCTCCCTCATATAAAATTGCAATAATGATAACCGGTCTAGTTATCGATTGCCTAGGGACAATTCCGCAACTCCTAGCACCACTTTTCCACACTCGTTAAACTAACTTAGTTGTTTCTTTATCTTAGCAGACGCTAGTTTCTATTTACGCATTCTTTATTATCTTGCAAACCTATCCCATTACACCTACACAGTAATTCTAGTTTCATACTTGTTCTAGGTAAAGCGAATGTTAAGCGTGCGTAGAGTTGTATCGGTGGTCGATAGAACTTGGGGGAATATTTGTTCTACCTTTAGCTCCTCGTTGGGTGCGACACTCTTACTTATCGAGAAAGGCTACAATTGTTCCCCAATACTTGTGGGTTATCTATGCATTGTTCTCTTATTTTGATGGATCTATGGGTAGTATTGGGGGTAAGAACCATGGTGAAGTTGGAATACAGTAGATATAATGATAATATGAATTTGGAATGAGTTTTCAATAGTACTTAAAGTGGTAAATTTGCTTTACTATACTAACGGATCTCATGAGGGTTTTGTTAAGTTTTGTGTAATTGAAGTTTTCAAGTTTTGGATGAGATCACGATGAATGAAGGAATAAGGAGTGGAAAGAGATTAAGCTCGGCGATGCCCGAGGCACCCCAAGGTAATATTCAAGGACTCCCAAGAAACTAATCTTGGGGATGACCCAGAAGGCATCCCCTCTTTCTTCTAACAATCATCGGTAATTTTACTTGGAGCTATATTTTTATTCGTCACATGGTATGTGTAAATGTTGGAGCGTCGTGTGCTTTTTTTTCTTTTAATAATGCACCATGATGGTATGATAAATTCCTTGGGTGATTTATAGAAGGCTCTTTGCACCTCACTTATATCTTTTGAGTATGTCTTTATAGAATGCTTCATGTGCTTCACTTATATCATTTGAAGTTTGGATTGCCTATTTCTCTACACATAGAAAACAGCCATTTGTAGAATGCTCTTTTGCTTCACTTATATTTGTTAGAGAGTGGGCATATATTTTGTAGAAAGAATTAAACTCCCATGCTTCACTTATATCTATTTAGAGAGTTAAGAGGATTTGGTCATTCACATGGTTAGTCATAAAATCCTACATATAACTTGTAGATCACTGAATATGATGTGTTTGATTCCTTTCAAAAGTTTTGAGATATAAAGATGGTAATATTAAGAGAATTGTTAGGAAGTAATTGTGAATTGGTAAAAATACTTGTGTAAAGGTTTGTGATTCCCATAGCATGCACGTATGGTGAACCGTTATGTAAGGAAGTCAGAGCATGATTTGTTTATTGATTGACAGCCTTTGTGTGAAGGTCGGGAGCATGCGATGGTTTACTGCTACCAACCTATCCCCTAGGGGCATGCATCTAATGCTTTGCTTCGATGACTAATAGGCTTTTGCAATAAGTATGTGAGTTCTTTATGACTAATGTGAGTCCATGGATTATACGCACTCTCACCCTTCCACTTTTGCTAGCCTCTCTAGTACCGCGCAACTTTCGCTGGTGCATTAAACCTAGCATATATACTTCCTAAAAACAGCCACCATATGTACCTATTATGGCATTTCCATAGCCATTCTGAGATATATTTCCATGCAACTTCCACCGTTCCGTTTATTATGACATGCGCCATCATTTCCATATTGCTTTAGATGATCGTAAGATAGCTAGCATGATGTTTTCATGGCTTGTTCGTTTTTTGATGTCATTTGCTATGCTAGATCATTGCCCATCCCAATACACCACCGGAGGCATTCATATAGAGTCATATTTTGTTCTAGTATCGAGTTGTAAGTAAATAAAAGTGTGATGATCACCATTATTAGAGCATTCTCCCTTGTAAGGAAAGGATGATGGAAGCTATGATTCCCTCACAAGTTGGGATGAGATTCCGGACTTTATGAAAAATAAAACAGGCCAATGAATCCCAAATAAAAAAGAGGCCATAGATGCCCACCCAAATAAAAAAAATAAAAAAATAAAAAAGGAAAAAGTGAGAGAAAGAGAGAAGGGGCAATGCTACTATCTTTTTTACACACTTGTGCTTCAAAGATGCACCATGATCTTCATGATAGAGAGTCTCCTATTTTGTCGCTTTCATATACTAGTGGGAATTTTTCATTATATAACTTGTCTTGTATATTCCAATGATGGGATTCCTCAAATTGCCCTAGGTATCATGAGCAAGCAAGTTGGATGCACACCCACTTAGTTTTTTTTGAGCTGTCATACACTTATAGCTCTAGTGCATCTGTTGCATGACAATCCCTACTCACTCACATTGATATATATTAATGGGCATCTCCATAGCCTGTTGATACGCCTTGTTGATGTGAGACTATCTTCTCCTTTTCCTCACAACCTCCATCATATTCTATTCCACCTATAGTGCTATATCCATGGCTCACGCTCATGTATTGCATGAGAGTTGAAATTTTTTGAGAACTTAAAAGGTGTGAAACAATTGCTTGACTTGTCATCGGGGTTGTGCATGATATAAATACTTTGTGTGGGGAAGATGGAGCGTAGCCATACTATATGATTTTGTAGGGATAACCTTCTTTTGCCATTATATTTTGAAGAGATACAATTGCTTTGTTAGTATGCTTGAAATATTATTGTTTTTATGTCAACATTAAGCTTTTGTTTTGAGTCTTATGGATCTGAATATTCATGCCATGATTAGATTATATGAATAAGATTATGCTAGGTGGCATTCCACATTGAAAATTATCTTTTTTATCATTTACCTACTTGAGAACGAGCAGGAATTAAGCTTGGGGATGCTGATACGTCTCCGTCATATCTATAACTTTTGATTGGTTCATGCCAATATTCTACAACTTTCATATACTTTTAGAAACTTTTTATACTATTTTTGAGACTAACATATTGATTCAGTGCCTAGTGCTAGTTCCTATTTGTTGCATGTTTTTTGTTTCGTGGAAAGTCCATATCAAACGAAGTGCAAATGCGATAAAAACTTATAGAGAGTTTGTTTGGAATATATGTGATTTTTGGGAAAAGAATCAATACGAGACGACGCCCGAGGTGACGACAAGCCAGGGGCGCGTTCTACCCCCCTGGTCGCGCCCTGGGCCCTTGTGGTCACCCCGTAAGGTGGTTGGTGCCCTTCTTTATCGCCAAGAATGCTAATATTCGGATAAAAATCCCCTCGAAATTTCAGCGATGATTGAATCCCAAGATGAAAGAAGTGGTAAGAACTGAAATATTAAAGCTTCTGGAAGCAGGTATAATCTATCCTATAGCTGATAGTAGATGGGTGAGTCCCGTTCATTGTGTCCCTAAGAAATGAGGTATTACTATTGTTCCCAATTATCAGAATGAGATTATTCCGCAAAGAATTACTACTGAGTATATGATGGTAATTGATTTTAGAAAATTAAACAAAGTTACTAGAAAAGATCATTACCCCTTGCATTTTATTGATCAAATGCTTGAAAGATTATCTAAGCACACACACTTTTGTTTCCTAGATGGATATTCTGGTTTCTCTCAAATACCTGTGTCACAATCTGATCAAGAGAAACCACCTTTACTTGTCCTTTTGGAACCTATGCTCATAGACGTATGCCTTTTGGTTTATGCAATGCACCTGCTACCTTTCAAAGATGTATGACTGCTATATTCTCCAATTTTTGTGAAAATACTGTGGAGGTTTTCATGGATAATTTTTCCATTTATGGAACTTCTTTTGATGATTGCTTAAGCAACCTTGATCGAGTTTTGCAGAGATGCAAACAAACTAAACTCGTCTTGAATTGGGAGAAGTGACACTTTATGGTTAATGAAGGTATTGTGTTGGGGCAAAGGTCTTTGAACGAGGTATTGAGGTGGACCAATCTAAATTTGATGCAATTGAGAAAATGCCATGTCCTAAAGATACCAAAATTATTCGAAGTTTCCTTGGTCACGCCGGTTTCTATAGGAGGTTTATTAAAGACTTCACGAAAATTTCTAGGCCTCTCACTAATCTTTTGAAAAAGGATATTCCCTTTGTTTTTTATGATGATTGCATGGAAGCCTTTGAAAATATAAAGAAAGCCTTAACCACTACACATATTGTTCAATCACTTGATTGGAACTTGCCTTTTGAAATTATGTGTGATGGTAGTGATTATGTTGTTGGTGCTGTTCTAGCACAACGAGTTGATAAGAAATTTAATGTTATCCATTATGCTAGAAAAACTCTTGACAGTGCCCAAAGAAATTATGCCACTACTAAAAAAGAATTTTTAACAGTCGTGTTTGCTTGTGATAAATTTAGACCTTACATTGTTTTTTCCAAAGTTATTGTTCACACTAATCATGCTTCTATAAAATATCTTATGGAAAAGAAAGATGCTAAGCCTAGACTCATTAGGTGGGTTCTCTTGCTTCAGGAATTTGATTTAAATATTGTTGATAGGAAGGGAGCTGAGAACCCCATAGCTGATAACTTGTCTAGGTTAGAAAATATTCTTGATGACCCACTACCTATTGATGATAGTTTTCCCGATGAAGAACTAGCTGCAATAAATGTATCTCAAAACACTCCATGGTATGCTGATTATGCTAATTACATTGTTGCTAAATATATTCAACCTAGTTTCAGATACCAACAAAAGAAAAATTCTTCTATGACTTAAGACATTACTTTTGGGATGACCCACATCTTTATAAAGAACAAGTAGATGATATTATTAAACATTGTGTAGATGAGCATGAACACGAATAAATCTTACAGAAATGTCATTCCGATGCTTATGGAGGACTATTGGGGAACGTCGCATGGGATGTTTTTCCTACGCACACGCAAGATCTATCCATTGTGATGAGAATCTAAGAGAGGGACAGTGGATCTACATATCCTTGCAGATCGCTAAGTGGGAAGTGTTAAGAAACGCGGTTGAAGCAGTCGAACGTCTTCGTGATCCAAATTGCTGAGCATCTTGCAATGCCATCACGATTCATCTCCCGATCCAATCATGATCCGTCCTATGATCCCATGACGATCCGTCCCGCGATCAAATCCCGAATCGTCTCGCGATCCTAATCACGGTCCTTCCGATCTAGCGCCGAACGGACGGTACCTCCGTGTTTAGCACACGTACAGCTCGATGACGATCTCCACCTTCTTGATCCAGCAAGAGGGAGCGGAGAGGTAGAAGAGTTCTTCGGCAGCGCGACAGCGCGGCGGCGCTGGTGGTGGAGCTGATCCGGCAGGGCTTCGCCAAGCACCACAGAATCAATCTAGAGGAGAAATAGATCTAGAGGAAGAGAGAGGGCAACACCTGGCAATTCGTAGGTATGATGCCCTCCCTCTCCTCATCTATATATAGCAGGAAGGGAGGAGGGGTGGCGCCCCCTAGATCCAATCTAGGGGGGCGGCGTCTAGGGATATGGGGGCGCCCCTAGGGAAACCCTAGGGTGACTTGGCCCCAAGCTATGTGGACGGACCCCTAGAGGGGGCGCCCCAGCTCTCCTGGTTATGTGGGAAAGAGTGAGGTGGCGCACATCCCCTTTGTGATCTGGTTTGCCCCCTCCCTATGTCCCATTAGCACCCCAACACTTCCGGGGCCCCCGAAACCCCTTTCGATACTCCTGGTCATAACCCGATACCCCCGAAACGCTTCTAGACTCCGATTACCTTCGTCCTATATATTGATCTTCATCTTCGCACCATTCCGGAGTTCCTTGTTACGTCCGGATCTCATCCGGGACTCCGAACAACCTTCGCTCACAACCACATATAACTCAATACTGCCGAAACGTCACCGAACCTTAAGTGTATAGACCCTGCTGGTTCGAGAACTATGTAGACATGACCGAGACACCTCTGCGGTCAATAACCAATGGTGGGACCTGGATGCCCATATTGGTTCCTACATATTCTACGAATATCTTTATCGGTCGAACGTCTATGTCAAGGATTCAGTTAACCACGTATGATGTTCAATTTGTTCTTCGATATGTTACTTGCCCGAGATTCGATCGTCGGTATCTCTATACCTAGATCAATCTCATTACCGGCAAGTCTTTTTACTCATTCTGTAATACTGGATCCTGTGGCTAACTCTTTAGTCACATTGCTTGCAAGGCTTATAGTGATGTTGTGTTACTGAGTGGGCCCTGAGATACCTCTCCGTCACACGGAGTAACAAATTCCAGTCTTGATCCATGCCAACCCAATAGACACCCTAGGAGATACCTATAGAGAACCTTTTGTTGCGGAATGATGCATGGGAAACAAAAAATTTCCTACGCACACGCAAGATCTATCCAGGGTGAAGATAATCTATGAGAGGGAGAGTGGATCTACATACCCTTGTAGATCACTAAGCGGGAAGCGTTAAGAAACGCGGTTGATGTAGTCGAACGTCTTTGCGATCCAAATCGCCGAGCATCCCGCGATCCCATCATGACCCATCTCGCGATCCAATCATGATCCGTCCCGCGATCCCATCATGATCCGTCCCGCGATCCAATCACGAATCGTCTCGCGATCTTGATCACGATCCTTCCGATCTAGTGTTGAACGGATGGCACCTCCATGTTCAGCACACGTACAACTCGATGACGATCTCCGCCTTATTGATCCAACAAGAGGGAACGGAGAGGTAGAAGTGTTCTCCAGTAGAGTGACAACATTGTGGCGATGGTGGTGGAGCTATTCCAGCAGGGCTTCGCCTAAGCACCGCTGAAATGAATCTAGGGAAGAAACTATGATCTAGAGGAGAGGGCAGCACATGGCTTTTTTTCTGTGTCTCAAAACCCTCAAAACCTCTAGTATATATAGGAGGAGGGAGGGAGGAGGCTTGGCGCACAAGGGGCCAGCCCTTGGCCTTGCGCAAGGAGGAGAGGATGAGTCCTCCTTCAATCCTAGTAGGACTAGGACTCCTCCTTCCCACTTGGAAACTCTTTCCACCTTGGCTTTTTTCCTTCTCCTTCCAATCCAGCTGCATGGGCCTCTTGTGGGACTTAGGCAAGCCCATTAAGGGCTGGTATACCTCTTCCCACAGTCCATGTAGCCTGTTGAGTCGAAATACCCCTCCCGATGGTCCTCCGGCACCCTCCCAGCACTCCCGGTACACTACCGATGAGGCCGAAACTTTTCCTGTGACCAAAACAGGACTTCCTATATATCAATTTGTACCTCCGGACCATTACGGATCTCCTCATAATGTCCGGGATCTCATACGGGACTCCGAACAACCTTCGGTCACCACCATACATAACTCTATACTACCGAAACATCACCGAACCTTAAGTGTGCAGACCCTGTGGGTTCGAGAACAATGTAGACATGACCGAGACACCCCGATAGTCAATAACCAATAGCAGGACCTGGATGCCCATATTGGTTCCTATATATTCTATGAAGATCTTTATTGGTCGAACCTCTATGTCAAAGATTCAGTTAATCCCGTATGATGTTCCCTTTGTTCTTCGGTATGTTACTTGCCCGAGATTCGGTCACCGACATCTCCATACCTAGTTCAACCTCGTTACCAGCAAGTCTCTTTACTCGTTCTATAATACAAGATCCTGTGGCTAACACTTAGTCACATTGCTTGCAAGGATTATTGTGATGTTGTATTACCGAGTGGGCCCTGAGATACCTCTCCGTCACACGGAGTAACAAATCCCAGTCTTGATCCATGCCAACCCAACAGGCACCCTCGGAGATACCTGTAGAGCACCTTTATAGTCACCTAGTTACATTGCGACATTTTATACACACAAGGTACTCCTACGGTGTCAGTGAGTGGCATGATCTCATGGTCATTGGAACAGATACTTGACATGCAGAAAACAGTAGCAATAAACTGACACGATCAGAAGCTACGTTTGTAGTTTGGGTATTGTCCATCACATCATTCTCCTAATGATGTGATCCCGTTATCAAATGACATCTCATGCCCATGACTTGGAAACCATATCCTTCTTTGATCAACGAGTTAGTCTAGTAGCAGCTTACTAGGGACATGGTGTTGTCTATGTATCCACACATGTATATGAGTTTCCGATCAATACAATTATAGCATGGATAATTAATGATTATCATGAACAAGGAAATATGATAATAACCAATTTATTATTGCCTCTAGGGCATATTTCCAACAGTCTCCCACTTGCACTAGATTCAATAATCTAGTTCACATCACCATGTGATTCACATTGTTATGAATCTAACACACAATGAGTTCTGAGGCTCGATCATGCTTTGCATGTGAGAGAGGTCTTTTAGTCAATGGGTCTGCGACATTCAGATCCGTCTGTACTTTGCAAATCTCTATGTCATACTATAGACACTACTACCACACTCCACTTGGAGCTATTCCAAATGGCTGCTCTACTATACGTATCCGAATTGCTACTAAGAGTCATCCAGATTGGTGTTAAAGCTTGCATCGACGTAACTCTTTAAGACGAACTCTTTATCACCTCAAGAATTCAGTGTAACATCCCAAAATTCCATTTTTGGAATGTTATGAAATATAGCTATGCATCATCATAACATTGTTTGAATAAAATGAATTGTTGAAGTTCTTCTTTTGGATTTCTAAAAGGCCACTTTCATTTTTCTATTTACTTGATTCTCTTATTTAAAAATCTCTGGAATTATTCAAAAAAGAGAGGAGTAACATAACACTCCACACCAGGGGCATCTTGGTGAATTATTTGAACAATAAAACCAGGGGTTTATCTGAAAGTTTATCTCAAAAGAATTTAAAATCAATTAGGCATTTTCTGAAAAATAATTTTTTTAAAGTATTCATTTTGACACAGGAAAAATGTTCATTAAATAGCATTTATTCCCATGATCATTTTGATATATATATATATATTCCCTATGTTTGGAAATGATTTGATGCATTAAATGGTTTTAAACGCTTTGGAAAATAGAAAAAAGGAAAAATCCGCAAAATAGGAAAGTCACGGCCGGCCCACCTGCCTTTAAGTCCCGATTTCACTCCGGATCGGCCACCGACACGCTAACCTTGCCCTCTCTCTCACTGTCGCGTGGGACCCCCGACCGCTAGCGAGATTCCCTCGCTCACCTTCCTCCTCGCGCCAGACCACCTCGCCAGAGATCTCACCCTCACCGGATCTCCCTCCCTCTTCCCTATCTCGACCCCGCAAGGCCCTATAAGAACCCCAGCTCCCTCTGCACTCCCCCTGCAACCCCCTCTACCCTCTCCGGAACGCCACCGCACCACCTCGCTGGAGTTCTGACTCCACCCGAACCCCCAGAGCTCCTGGTCGTCGCCACACTCACCACCACTCCCCTCCGACGCCACCAAAGTACGCCGGAGACTCACCACCGCCGTTTGAAGCTTTCGGACGCCGCCCTCGACCACTGCAACACCATCCCCAAGCATCTCCGACTTCCAGCCGCCATCGACATCACCGGAGCTCCGACCCCCTCCCCTGTAAGCCGCCACCTCCACCCGCAACCGTCAGATCTAGGATCTACGCTCCAGAATAGAAATTTTATAAAACGAACCGGTACGCGTTAGTTTTCGGCCATCCACTCGTTAGCACCCACGCGCACACACCCTAGGCCAATCACAGCATGCCACGTCACCCTGTCCGTTAGTTAGTTTTTTGTTCTTTTTCTGTTTTGTTTTAGAAAACAGAATGCTTCCTGTTTTTGTTTTAGTTGTAACTTTTAAACTAATTAGTTGTTTTTAATTGATCCTTATTGCATTAGGTCACATATTTCATGTAGTTTCTGTCTGTAGTCTTAGATTTTCAAATTTGAACTTTTAAATTTGAAGTTTGTTAAATTTGAGCAAATCACTAAAACTTGAATAACTTGAGTTTAGAAATGTATTTTTGAATGATTCTTTTTGCCGCTGCTTTGTAATAGTTAGGCCTATCATCCAACATTGTTTGAGAATTTTTAGTAAAATTTAGATTAAGGTTTTTAGTAAAAACAGATTCTGTTTAGTTTCTTCTTAGTGTTTAATTGAATTGTTTTCATTTTAGTTTTAGTTGGTTTTGTTCTGGTTTAACTTTTTAGTTTTTTTAGTTCTGTTGTTAAACATTAGGTGAATTATTTTCTGAAAAATATATATTTTAATTTGTTTTGTGCTCTAGTTTAATTAGGTAAACCTTGTTTTGACCATTTTTATTGTTTATAAAAATGTTTTGTAGTAAACCTTTTTTCACAAAATTTTTATAATGAAATACTCCCTGTTTTATAATAAAAATTTTGTATTTTGTTTTCTGTTATCTATTAGTAAATTGCTGAAAACCAACTTGTCTTATTATGTCTTAGTAGATATTTTGCCACCAAAACTTTTAGAGTTTTCTACTTTGAGTGATTTTCTTTTGATTGTGCTATTGTTTGTTGAAGTATTTGTTACCTTGCTGTTGTGTGAATTGTATGTAGTTATGCTTATTGTGTGCTTTGTTTGATTCATTAGATCATTCGGAGTGCGAAGCTTGTTATCTAGAGTCACTTGAGTATGAGGATCGTCAGCAAGGCAAGTTCACTTTGATCATATTTATCCATGTTTTTATTGCATTAGTTCTACCATCTCCCCAACTGCATGCAAAGTAGGTAATTGGAAACTTGGTGACTTGATATAGTATAATGTGGTAGGCACCCCTCAAACCTTTTGACACTTTGGCCTCGGTAAACGTTGTTTTAATTTTGCTATGCTGTTAGTAGACGGGGTTGGTTGTGTGATTCATGAGAGTTGTGAGATAATAATTTCAAGACCTACAAGATGATCAAGACTTCAAGACTCTGAGCTTTTCAACATATCTCTGAGTGGATGGTGGCTGAACGGCGCCCTAGAGAAGCCAGTGGTTAGCCTAGGTGTTGCTGGAGAAGTGCAAGTATTCACGCGGAAAGGTCCACCCAGGCACAAAGAGATGGATGGATGCTTCAAGGCCCAAGGCTTACCTGCACAGCCACAAGCCATTATGGGCTCTGGCTTGGTTGGATATTGTGGTGACCCTGGACAGGTGGTGCTACGAGATGTAGAAGAATGGTAGGAAAGGATGGGCACCGACGGAGTCTTAGGGGAACCCTTTAGAAGACCATGTTTTGGTCATCCGTTTCTGAAACACCCTGAAGTGCAAGAAATCCGACGGAGGCGATCAAATCTTGTGGGGAACGTGTGCAAAACTCTGCAAAGTACCCAAACCTAATCGATTAGCCGTGTCCACAGTCATGGACAACTTGATCCAAAGGAACTTAAACTATCTGGAATTCTCAACACAAAGTATTATAATGATGTGGGTATTAATGACAACTTGGGTATGAGAATTGGTTGGTGGAACCATCTCATTAATCAACGAACAATGTAGTAATAAATTTTGCTTTGTCCTCTTGTTGTAGGAAAAATAGGCTTTATGCAAAACTTACTACCCCACCTACCATATTTGCATATAGAAGATATGATTATTTTACCCCCTTTTGTGACATTGCCGAAATATTCAATATGCTGACCTACACGGCTGCAACATATCATGTTGTAGAGTATTTTTCCGACCAGGAGTGAGGATACGCTCTACGCTCGGTGAGACGCCCTTGGAGTCAGATGTACTCAACTACCTTTGAAGCTTCCGCAAGTCTTTGGTTTAGTTTATCTCATGAGTTAGCCTTCAGCCACTTTATTGTAATCTTTATTGTAATAAAGAACTCGATATGAGATTTTTGATTAATAAAGCTGTGTGATTTTCACTTTGATATATACATTGATGTACCATGTGTGTACCAACATGATCTTGGGATGGTATGGAAACACCGGAGATTCGACCTTTCAGGTCGGGTCGCTACATTGAGAAACATTCCCTTAGTATTTTAGTTACTAAGGATAATCTTGACCGCTGTCTAGTGATCCACTCCTGGATCACTCTTGTACCCCTTGACAGACTCATGGCAAGGCACACACAGGTGCGGTACACAACATGGCATACTATATAGAGCCTATGCCTAAAGCATAGGGGACGACCTTTGTCCTTTCTCTTTCTTCTGCCATAGTCGAGCTTTGAGTCTTTTTCAACTTTACACCTTACAAATCAGCTAAGAAATATTTCTCTGACTGATCCATTTTGAACTTTTTCAAAATATTGTCAAGGTATGTACTCATTGAAAGTGTCATCAAGCATCTTGATCTATCTCTATAGATCTTGATGCCCAACAATTTGGTAGCTTTTTCCAGGTCTTCCTTTGAAAAATTCTTTTCAAACAACCATTTATGCTTTCTACAAATTCTACATCAATTTCGATCAATAATATGTCAACCACATATGCTTATCAAAAATTATATAGTGCTCCCACTCAGTTTATTGTAAATACAAGTTTCTCATAAACTTTGTATAGACTCAAAAACTTTGATCACCTCATCAAAGCATATATTCCAACTCCGAGATGCTTGCTCCAGCCCATAGAAGGATTGCTGGAGCTCGCACACCTTTTAGCATCCTTAGGACTGACAAAACATTGTGGTTGTATCACATACAACCTTTTCTCAAGTAAACCATTAAGGAAATGATGTTTTGACATCCATCTACCAGATTTCATAATTGAAAAATGCAGCAACTACTAACATAATTCCAACAGACTTTAGCATCGCTACGAGTGAGAAAGTCTCATCGCAGTCAACTCCTTGAACTTGTCCGAAACTTCTTTGCGACAAGTCGAGCTTTAGAAATGGTTACATTTACCATCAGCATCTGTCTTCATCTTAAAGGTCCATTGGTACTCGACGACCTGCCATCCAACAAGCAAGTTTACCAAAGTCTATACTTGGTTTTCATACACGGATCCTTTCTCGGATTTCATGGCCTCTAACCATTTTTTGGAATCTGGGCCCATCATCGCTTCTCCATTGATCGTAGGTCCATCGTTGTCCAACGACATGACCTCCAAGACAGGGTTGTCGTACCACTCAGGAGCAGTATGCATCCTTGTCGACCTACAAGGTTCGATAGTAACTTGATCCGAAGCTTCATGATCATCATCATTTACTTCCTCTTCAACAGACGTAGGTTCCACAGAAACATCTTTCTGTGCTGCGCTACTCTCTGGTTGAAACAAAGGTTCAACAACCTCATAAAGTTCTATCTTCCTCCCACTCAAATCTTTCGAGAGAAACTCTTTCTAGAGAAAGGACCCAGTTTTAGCAACAAACACTTTGTACTTAGATCTAAGATAGAAGGTATACCCAACTGTTCTTAGGGTATTCTATGAAGATGCATTTTTCCGCTTTGGGTTCGAGCTTATCACACATAAGTGTCGCATTCCCAAACTCTAAGAAATGATAGCTTAGGTTTCTGCCAAACCATATGGTGTCATCTCAATGGATTTAGATGGTGCCCTATTTAAAGTGAATGTACTTGTCTCTAATGAATAACCCCAAAATGACAGTGGCAAAACGATAAGAGACATCATAGTATGCACCATATCCAATAGAGGACGACTATGATGTTCGAACACACCATCACATTATGGTGTTCCAGGTAACGTGAGTTGTGAAACAACTTTCACATTGTCTAAAGTTGTATGCCAAACTCGTAACTGAGATATTCACCTCCACGATAATATCGTGGACATTTTTATCTTCTTGTCACGATGATCTTAAACTTCACTCTAAATTTGCTTGAACTTTTCAAACGATTCAGACTTGTGTTTCATTAAGTAAATATACACTATATCTACTCAAATCATCTGTGAAGGTAAGAAAATAACGATATCCACCGCACGCTACAAGACTCATTTGATTGCATACATCAACATGTATCATTCCAATAAATCAGTTTCCCACTCCATCAAACCGGAAAATGGGGTCCTTAGTCATCTTGCCCAAGAGGCATGGTTCGCATGTCTCAACCGATTCGAAATCAAATGAGTCCAAAGATCCATCAGCATGGAGTTTCTTCATGCGTTTTTGCACCAACATGACCTTCGCGGCAGTGCCACAAGTATGTGGTACTATCATTATTAACTTTATATCTTTTGGCATCATTGCTATGAACATGTGTATTACTACGATTAAGATTCAATAAACCATTGCCATTGGTTGCATGACCATTGAAGGTATTATTCATGTAAACAAAATAACCAATTCTCTAACTTAAATGAATAACCGTATTGCAATAAACATGATATAATCACGTTCATGCTCAACGCATACACCAAATAACATTTATTTAGGTTATCACTAATCACGAAGGTAGAGAGAGCGTGCGATGGTGATCACATCAAACTTAGAAACACTTCCAACACACATCGTCACCTTACCCTTAGCTAGCCTCTATTTAGTATGTAGCTTTTATTTCAAGTTACTAACATTTAGCAACCGAACCGGTATCCAATACCCAGGTGCTACTAGGAGTACTAGCAAGGTACACATCAATAACACGTATATCAAATATACTTCTGTCGACATTGCCAGCCTTCTTATCTACCAAAGATCTAGGGTTGTTCCACTTCAGTGACCATTCTCCTCATAATAGAAGCACCTAGTCTCGGGTTTGGGTTCAACCTTGGGTTTCTTCACTGGAGTAGCAACTGACTTGCCATCCATGAAGTTTCCCTCCTAGCCCTTGCCCTTCTCAAAACTAGTAGTTTCACTAACCATCAACAGTTGATGCTCCTTCTTGATTTCTACCTTCGCGGTGTCAAACATCGCGAATAGCTCAGGGATTATTATTTCCATCCCTGGCATTTTATAGCTCATCACGAAGCTCTAGTAGCTTAGTGACAGTGACTTGGAGAACTATATCAATCACTATCTTATCTGGAAGAACAACTCCTACCCGATTCAAACGATTGTAGTACCCAGACAATCTGAGCACATGCTCACCGATTGAGCTACTCCTTCATCTTGCAGGCAAAGAATCTTGTTGGAGGTTTCACACCTCTCAACACGGGCACGAGCCTGAGATCCCAATTTCAGCTCTTAGAACATCTCATATGTTCCATGACGTTCAAAATGTGCTGGAGCCTCAATTCCAAACCGTAATGCATGACACACTGAACTATCAAGTAGTCATCAGAACGTTCCTGTCAAATGTTCACAACATATACACACGACGCTTGAGGGGCTGGCGCATCGAGCGGTGCATTAAGGACATAAGCCTTATGTGCAGCAACTGAGGAAAATCCCTAGATCATGAACAAAAGTTCGCATAATTGCTAATACCATCTTTCAACTTACTTTTCTCTAGGAACGTATCAATAAAACAGTGGAGGTACAACACGAGCTGTCTACAACATAATTTGCAAAGACACTTCTAACTATGTTCATGATAATGAGTTCAATTAATCATATTACCTAAGAACTCCCACTCAAATTGACATCCCTATGGTCATTCGAGTGATACATGATCCAAATTCACCAACTCAAGTCCGATCATCATGTGAGTTGAGGTGGTTTCAATGGTGAACATCATCATGTTCATCACATCTACTATATGACTCATGTTCGACCTTTCAGTCAGGCCATGTCTATACATGCTAGGCTCGTCAAGTTTAACCCGAGTGTTCTGCACGTGCAACACTGGCTTCCAACCGTTGTATGTGAACGTAGAGTCTATCACGCCCAATCATCACGTGGTGTCTCGACACGACGAACTTTCGCAATGATGCGCACTCGGGGAGAACACAATTTATCTTGAAATTTAAGTGAGGGATCACCTTATAATGCTACCATCGTGCTAAGAAAAACAAGGTGCATAAAAGGATTAACATCACATGCATATCATAAGTGACATGATATGGCCATGAACTTGTGATTTTTATCTCCATCCTTAAAGCATCAGCATGATCTCCATCATCACTGGCATGACACCATGATCTCCATCATCTTGATCTCCATCAACGTGTCGCCATCGGGGTTGTCGCGCGCCCACCATGCTTCTACTACTATTGCTACCTCTTAGCAATAGAGTAAAGCATTACAAGGCGCTTAATGATTGACATGTAGGTCATAAAATAATTAAAGACAACCCTATGGCTCCTGCCGGTTACTGTTTTCATCGACATGCAAGTCGAGATATTCTATACAAAACATGACCATCTCATACATCACATATATCTCATCATGTAATTGGTCATATCATATCACAACATACCCTGCAAGAACCAGTTAGACGTCCTCTAATTGTTGTTGCATGTTGCATGTTTTACGTTGCTGCAATGGGTATCTAGCAAGAATGATTCTTACCTACGCAAAACCACAATGGTGAAATACGAATTGCTTTTCAACCTTCTGAAGGACCGCCTTTGTCGAATCCGATCCAACTAGAGTAGGAGAGACAAACAACCGCTAGCCATCTTTATGCAACAAAGTCACATGTCAATCGATGGAACTGGTCTCTCGTAAGCGTATGAGTAAGGTTGGTCCGGGCTGCTTCATCCCACAATACCGTTGAACCAAGGAAGCAATCCGAATATCAACACCCGCAAACTCCTTTGTGTTCTATTCATGATCTCATCTACACATAGACCTAGCTCATGATGCCACTGTTGGGGAACGTCGTACAGGAGACAAAAAATTTCCTACGCACACGCAAGATCTATCCATGGTAATGAGCATCTAGGAGAGGGAGAGTGGATCTACATACCCTTGTAGATCGCTAAGTGGGAAGCGTTAAGAAACGTGGTTGATGTAGTCGAACATCTTCGCAATCCAAATCGCCGAGCATCCCGTGATTCCGTCATGATTCATCTCGCGATCCAATCACAATCTGTCCTGCGATCCCATCACGATCCATCCCATGATCAAATCATGAATCATCTCGCAATCCTGATCATGGTCCTTCCGATCTAGCACCAAACGGGCGGCACCTTTGCGTTCAGCACACGTACAACTCGATGACGATCTTCGCCTTCTTGATCCAGCAAAAGGGAGCGGAGAGGTAGAAGAGTTCTCTGGCAGCGCGACGACGGTGGTGGTGGAGCTGATCCAGTAGGGCTTTGCCAAGCACTACGGAATCAATCTAGAGGACAAACAGATCTAGAGGAAGAGAGAGGGTAGCACGTGGCAATTCTTAGGTGCGGCTCCACTCATCCCCTTAATGGGCCAGTTTGCCTCGTCCCTTTGGCCAATGAGGCCCCCCAACACTTGCCTGGGCGCCCGTAACCCCTTTTGGTACTCCTGGTCATAACCCGGTACCCCCGGAACACTTTTGGACTCCTATTACCTTCGTCCTATATATCGACCTTCATCCCGGGACCATTTAGGAGTTCCTCGTCACATCCAAGGTCTCATCCGGGACTCCGAACAACCTTCGGTCACCAACACATATAACTCAATACTGCCGAAACATCACCGAACCTTAAGTGTGTAGACCCTGCGGGTTCGAGAACTATATAGACATGACCGAGACACATCTATGGTCAATAACCACTACCGGGACCTGGATGCCCATATTGGCTCCTATATATTCTACGAAGATCTTTATCGGTCGAACCTCTATGTCAAGGATTCAGTTAATCATGTATGATGTTCCCTTTGTTCTTCGATATGTTACTTGCCCGAGATTCGATCGTCGGTATCTCTATACCTAGTTCAATCTCGTTACCGGCAAGTCTCTTTACTCGTTCCGTAATACAAGATCCTGTGGTTAACTCTTTAGTCACATTGCTTGCAAGGCTTATAGTGATGTTGTATTACCGAGTGGGCCCTGAGATACCTCTCCGTCACACGGAGTAACAAATTCCAGTCTTGATCCATGCCAACCCAATAGACACCCTTGGAGATACCTGTAGAACAGCTTTATAGTCACCCAGTTACGTTGCGACATTTGATACACACAAGGTACTCCTCTGGTGTCAGTGAGTTGCATGATCTCATGGTCATAGGAACAGATACTTGACTTGCAGAAAACTATAGCAATAAACTAACACGATCATATGCCACATTTATAGTTTGGGTCTTGTCCATCACATCATTATCCTAATGATGTGATCTCCTTATCAAATGAAATCTCATGTCCATGGATAGGAAACCTGAACCATCTTTGATCAACGAGCTAGTCTATTACAGGCATACTAGGGAGATGGTGTTGTCTATGTATCCACACATGTATTTGAGTTTCCGATCAATACAATTCTAGCATTGATAATAAATGATTATCATGAACAAGGAAATATGATAATAACTAATTTATCATGCTGGATATAGAACTGCTCATAAGGTATTACAATCTGGTTTTTATTGGCCTACTCTCTGCAAGGATGCTCGTAGGATTGTCTCGTCTTGTGACAAATGTTAAAGAATTGGTAATATCAGTAAGCCTTAGAAAATGGCTATGAACTATTCACTTGTTGAACCATTTGATGTTTGGGGTTTTGATTATATGGGACCATTTCCTTCCTGTAATGGGTACACTCATATTTTGGTTGCTGTTGATTATGTCACTATATTTGGAGTCCCTAGATATCTAATGACTGATGGTTGTTCAGACTTTATTGATGGTGCTTTCCATAAGATGCTTGCCAAATATGATGTTAACCATAGAATTGCATCACCCTATCATCCTCAATCTAGTGGTCAAGTTGAACTTAGCAATAGAGAAATAAATTTGATATTACAAAAAAATATTAATAGGTCCCGAAAGAATTGGTCTAAGAAACTAGATGATGCACTTTGGGACTATAGAACTGTGTATAAAAATCTTATGTGTAGGTTTGTGGGAAAGCTTGTCATTTGCCTCTAGAGTTAGAACATAATGCATTTTGGGCAATCAAAGAACTCAACTATGATTTCAAATTTGCCGATGAAAAGAGGTTATTTGATATTAGCTCATTATATGAATGGAGAACCCAAGCTTATGAAAATGCCAAGTTATTTAAAGAAAAGTTAAAAGATGGCATGACAAAAGAATCCAAAAGCGAGAATTCAAAATTAGAGAATATGTTCTTTTGTACAATTTTCATTTCAGATTTTTTGCAGGAAAACTTCTCTCCAAATGGGAAGGACCCTATTTTATCGAAGAGGTTTATCGCTCTGCAGCTATTAGGATTAATAATGCGGAAGGTACCAACCCTAAGGTGTTCCACAGACAAAGAATTAAACACTATATCTTAGGTATGCCTACTAATGTTGAAAGCAATGTTATCCAAACCATGACACCGGAGGATCACATAAAAGAAACCTTTAGAAATGCTCCAGAATCGTGAAAATAAATAGGTATGTGATACGTTAAGTAAACAGTCTCCAAAAAATCCACAAAAATATTTTATCCGTTTTGGAATATTTATGAACTTTATGAAATAAAAAATAAATCGGAAGGTAACCAAGGAGGGAACGGCCCACCAGGGCGCGGTTTCCATCCCTGGCGCGCCCTGGTGGAGCGTGCGTGTCACACCCTGTGTTTGTATCACATTGTTATATTTGGGTTTATAAAATTTGGAGCCAACTAAAACTTTTTCAAGGTGCTTGTGCTTGTTTGCAATGTTGTTTGCTTGCTTGTTGATTGTGTTGTGGCACTACTAGGTTCCAATCTACTTCATATTCATCTTCTATGCCCCAAACCTCCTGCATAATGATCATGCCATGTGAATAGTGCCCAAAACTATTTTGATGAAATATTGTTTTAACCAAAAATGATTTATTCAAATCTGGTTTTCAAAACCCCCTGAAATGAGGTTTGCACTGGAAGTCCTCAAATTAGGTGGATCCTTCCTTCCCAAAAGCTTTATTTCAAACCCATTATATATAAGACTTCCTAAAACCACAAAATATTATTTTCACATTTTTATTTAAAGGCTTTTTCTTAAGGCCAGAAATGGTTTTTCTTAGGGAAAAATTATTTAAATCCTTTAAAAATATTTGAGATATTTTGGAGAAACTCAGTGGATATATATTTTCCATATATATGAGTTTCAACCCAAGCGCATGATAAAATCATGGGCAAAACCCCTCAAAACCCTTTCTGTTCAAATCAAACTTTTGGAATATTTCTATAAGAAATATTCTAAATAAATTCTAGGAAAATTCCAGCAGGTCAACACTATCATAGGTGATGATCTTGCCAAGTTTCATCTCAATCCAAGTTGGTTTAGTTCATCAAACCATCCCAAAACCATTCCTGTCCAGAATCAAGTTTGAGCAACTTTACATTGTAAAGTGGCCCCCCTTGGCCTCAAACTTTGTGGGCATGCTCTAATGGCCAAATAGTGATGATACACCAAGTGGTGCGTCAAGGGTAAAACCCTAGCATCAGTGGATCTACAGAAACCCGATTCTACAAATTTCTAGGGTTGAATAAATCTTCATTGTCAACTTTTTCCTCTTAACCTCAAACTTGGTGAATCCTCTCATTTCTACCTAGCCTTTGGCCCTGGTAAGTATCTCAGTGAGTTGGTAAAATCTTCTTGCCCAAAACACCATCAACCACCTTCTGGTGAAATGGTAAAACCAACATTTCCACCTCTTTCCCTTTTACCCCTGCCCCCAACTTTCTACCACAGTCTCATATAGATACATTTCACCTCCAGTAAAAGTCTGATGGCGATAGCTCAATGATTTGAGGGGTAAAACCCCTACTTCTACCCCCTCTACCCTTTTCCTTCTTCTCTAAGGCTTCTCCAGAGCCCTCCCTAGCTTTTCCTAGTCGTTGGGCATCTTCTAAAGCCCCAAGACAGAAGAGGACACACAGTGGGCATAAAGAAATGCCCAGGCATGCCATTTGGGCGCTCTAGAGCGCGCTATAGTGAACTCCTGCAATGTAGCTGCCCCGGCCCGGCGCCACCCGACTGCCTTGGGCTGCGCCACCTTGTCCTCCTGGTTGGCCTGGACGCCCGCGACGCGCAGGCGGTCGGCCCCCTCTCTCCCCTCTCTCTCTCTCGCGCGCACGGCACTGCCCGAACCAGCCAGTGGCCGCCCTTGCACGCGCGCACCACCGGGCCCCCTCCCAGCTGCTTTCCCTTCTCCTGGGCACAGACCGCGTCCACGAAGCCATCAGACATGGCCTGGCTCGCCCCTGTGGCCCGTGGCGATGCCCTGGTCCTCACCGGCGCACCACGTCCATGGTGGACCGGGGGGTCGCCTATTTAAGGCCCCCGCTCCTCCTGCTCCCCCTCCTTGCTCTCCCCCTTCCTCCGCATCCTCCCCGTGCCTAGCGCACTCCTCCCCATGGTCGGGAGCTCTCTCCCGACCAAAACCCCCACCGCCGCCATCAGGCTTCCCCCTTGCCGGCGTTCCTCTCTCTCCCCGATGACCCCGCGACCACCCACCGATGCACGACGACCCCAGGAACACGCCGGTGCCCTCCTTTCCCGCCACCGTGGCCTGGAGCCCTCCGGTGAGCCTGTCCTCCACTGCTGTCGCGAGGATAGGGATGACAGGTGGGGCCCACCTGTCATCCCTTCGCCCTCTCCTCTCTCGCTGGCAGGCCGGGCCCACGGGCAGCTTTAAAATTAAACCCACCACGCGCGGCTCCTCGCCTGGGCCAGGTTCCCTCTTGGGCTGGTTTCGGCCAGGCATTCTGGCCCGAAAAGGCACAATAGCCCTTTCCTTTTTTATTTTTCTATCTAACTTTCAAAAATCCTCCAGATTTAAATATCTATCCAATGTCCATAATTCTTTCACCTAAATTCTTTCAATAATCCATAGAATTTATTAGTGCCATTTGTAAAAATGTTTAAAAATATTTTTAGTACTGTTTATTTTAAAACCAATATTTAGGCACCTTTTTGCCTCTGTTAATTTATTTCCAAAATGTTTTTCACAACAAAACTCTAGGAGAATATTTTTACTATAACACTTGGTATTTATGAGAATAGGTTAACATTTTTGTTAAGTAGTTGAGTGCTCTATATTTGAGTGTTGCTTACTTTTATCGCTTTATTTCGCAGCGATAGATTGCGCGGTTGACGAAGAAGTTGGACCTGAAGACTTCAAAGACCCCGGAGACTTTGTTGAGCCAGGCAAGCAGCCCTTTGACCATGATGAGAAACCATTTTATTGCATGTCATATAGCACTTTACTTTCATCATATTTGATCATGTCATGTGGTGTTCCCCTTTCGGTGGGATGCCTTCGGTACTTTTCCATTAACACTTGCATCGTCGATGAACCTACCACCTTATGAGGGTTATGCGGGTGGGTGTAGTTAGGATGCAAATAGAAGCTACGCAAGTGGGATGGGATTTATGCATACCTCGGGTATGTTATATACCGCGAATCGTGGATGACACGAAAGTTCCCCGAGTCTTGTGGGTAAAGTGTGCAACCTCTACGGAGTGTAAAACTATTCGAATAGCCGGGTCCGCGGTCATGGACAGTTGGTGGTCCTTGCTAAACTATGTCCAGATGTTTTCATGAAACTTGGTGTGAGAATGGATGTGATTGTGACAAGAGGTCACATGAGCTAAGTCCGATGACTTAGCATGATAATTAACATGAGATGTTCCACCACTACTTATGATGATATCTATAAATTGCTCATATGGGTATCTGCTAATTGTTGATGCATGCTTGCTAGTTACTTGATCATGAAATTTGCATTCAAATTAGCTTTCCGCAAAATCACCTACCTAGTGCTATATCATGCATCATTGTTACCTTGTTCCACAACTTGGGTTGCTTGCGAGTACATTCAAAGTACTCATTGGCTTGCCACTGGTTATTTAATTGGCCAGGCATGGAAGAACATGAGTATGTTGAAGAGTTTGTTGGAGATGAACATGCGAACTAGGATGCTTCCCATTCAGAATGCCTGTAGGTTAAGGCAGATGGCATGGGTTCACCCTTTCGACCAAGATTTCCGCTGCTTGTTCTATTTTAAGTGTTTGGCCCGTGTGGCCCTATCTATGTAAGACTTGACCCTCATGGTCCTTAATTGTGTAAGACGTTAAATGAGGATGTAAGACTCTTGTTATTCAGTTTTTGTGTGTTTAGTGAGCAATCTCTGGGATCACTGTACACGTGCATTCGGTGATCACGACTTATAAGTCGGGGTTCCCACAGAGCTGGTATCAGAGCCATCCTGACCGTAGGAAGCCCTTAGTTAGCATGGATGTTAGTTAGGATAAAACCGGCTTTCAAAATAACACTTAACATTTGTACTTACGAATTATGCACTATTTACCTCTTCTCATCTTTACACAACACCCTACTGACTATCCTCCTTTCAAACCTTTGTAGATGTCCGTCGTACCCAAAGCCTTCCTGACATCCGGCTTTCCCTTACTCCTTGGGGACAGCCTAGAGAAGTGCCAGTTTCACCAACCACCCATTTTCCTCTACCACGAGCACTAGGTCGATGCCGTCGCGAAGGAGTACCACGGGGATGTGGTGGTGAAGGCAAACGACTCCCCGACTAGTTGGTTCTTTGAAGGACCATGGATGGAGACCATGATACTCGCAGTCGAGACAGCTGCACGTAAGGCACTCCTGCACATTCGAGACATCATTCCAGAGATGGTTGACGAGCCGGCTACTCGCTACCTTCCCTTCAGGAAGGACGACCTTGGAAAGAGTTGGACGCTGATTCCGACCAAGGAAGATGGCACACCACTCAGGTTCCAGACCTACTTCAGCCTCTTCGCCAATAGCCTGGTTCATAACTTGATGAAGGAGTCCGTGAAGCTCCGCGAGGAACTTCACCGCACTCGAGAGCTACTTCAAGAAGCCAAGGCAAGGCCAGACAAGATCAATAAGGATGGAGCCCCCGAGGGATGACCAGCTGTCGCTTACAAAGGAGGAGTACCCCCAGCCAGTGATGCACCTACACGTCGTCGACACATGAGTGCAAAGGAGTACCGTGATCTGTTCACCGACACGCCAGCAAAGCGCTGTCGGGATGGTCCTCCTCGTTCCCTGACCCCTTCGACCGGGAACGATGCCCTGTCAGATGATGAACAGGAAGAAGACCCAGAGGAGCGCGACTACGAGACCGGGCACTCCACCACGTGAGTTTGAGAACCCCTAGGGTAGGATCAGTCATGTATCCCTCATGCGAAGTCGAGTCCGTGTAATGGTTCATATGAAACCATGTGTGCTTGTTGTTTGTTTTGTTGTTGGTGCTCCGATGCAAGTCGCGCTTTTGCCTTAGGCAACATGTAAGCGACTCCATCTTCTATCTTAATATATGTTGGTCTTTCGACCTTTGTTTTAACACACTTGCACTTGACCAACCCCCTTAGGCGTGCTTTTCTGTATTTTCTTTTCCTCTCGTCTATCCCAGTTGTTTGACTTGGCTGCTCCAAACAGGATGGTGACTGCTACTTGCAACAGCTCCTTCACCAATCCTGAGGCCGGCAACTCAAGCTAGCAACAGAGAGCTGGTGAGGCTGCTCACGCTGGAGGACACCAGGAGCAGCCACAAGGCGTCATTCCCCCGCAACCACCTCCACCGGAGAACATGGCTATAGCTCAGTTTCTCCAAGTTCTCTAGGAGGAACACCAAGCCAACAACGCTTCTATCCAATAGATGGCTCAGGCTCACTTGAACAACCAGTAGCAAGGCAGGAATGACAATGGCCGCTCCACGCTGTCTGAGTTCGTGAGGAACTCACCCCCAACCTTCACCAAGACTGCTGAACCATTGGATGCTGATGACTGGATCCGCACCATCGAGGACCTCCTTGCACTCGTCAATTGCAATGAGGATCGTGAAAAGGTGCTTTATGCCTCTCACTGCCTTGGAGGTACCTCCCGAGCTTGGTGGCATGGATTCAAGGTCATGCAAGGAGAACATGTGATCATGTGGAATGACTTCAAGGAAGGATTCCGCACCGCCCACATTCCTTCTGGGATCATGGCTTTCAAGAAGAGAGAATTCCGAGCGCTGAAGCAAGGAAGTGGCTCTGTCAAGGAGTACCTGCAGAAGTTCAACCTGCTGTCAAGGTATGCACCTGAAGATGTCAGCACAGAGGCTGCCAAGAAGGAACGCTTCATGGAAGGACTTCAACAGGTCCTGCAGTATCAGCTCATCGTCTGCGACTGTCGAACCTTCTTCGACTTGGTGAACAAGGCCCTTACGATGGAAGACAAGCGTCGTGCCATCGACGACACTTGAAAGCGCAAGATGATCAGCAAAGGTAGCCCCAGCAACCAGAAGCCTCGCCCCTGGCAGCCAGCCCTAGCTAAGCCGACCTATCAACCGCAGTAGGCTAGACCTCCTGCGCCTCGTCCAAGCTACCAGCCTCAGTAGTATGCCAATCCCAGACCAGCTTACAACAACAACCCCAATAACAACAACGATGGCAGGAACTTCAACAACAACCTGGGGCAAGTTACTTGCTTTGGATGTGGTCAGTCTAGACACATCTCTAAGCTTTGCCCCAATAGGAAGCCAGATGCATCACGCCCCAATGCGTCAAACCAAGGTCAAGCCCATGGAGCACCACCAAGGAACCTAGCTCCCCGCAACCAGCCCAACAATGGCAAGGGTCGTGTGAACCACGTCACCGCAGAAGAAGCCCAGGAAGACCCGGACGTCATACTGGGTATGTTCCTCATCAACTTGACCCCAGCAACAATATTGTTTGATTGTGGAGCTTCACATTCTTTTGTCACCCAAAAGTTTGCATTAGAGAGTGGCATGAAACCTACACCCCTAGGTAGTCGTATGTTGATACAAACCACTGGTTCAGTTATGAAGTCTGGGATATGGTGTAAGGGAGTGAAGATTTACATCAACGGGGTAGACTTCCTAGCATACCTTATAGTTCTGGATTCACCTGGATTGGACATCATCCTTGGCATGAATTGGTTAACCAATCACCAAGGCATGTTGGATTGTGCCAAGAGTATTGTCACCATGACCAATAGCCAAGGAGTGGAAGTCAAGTATGTTCCCAACCCTGCCTCCACTCAAGCCCCTCAGGCTAATTGCCTATCAGGAGTTGAGTTGGATCAAGTGCCAGTGGTACGTGAATACCCGGATGTGTTTCCTGATGAGCTGCCCGGAATGCCTCCTGACTGTGACATTGAGTTCATCATTAAGCTTATGCTCGGATCAATGCCCATCTATAAGAAGGCCTATAGGATGGGATCCGAAGAGTTGGCTGAGTTGAAGAAGCAACTGGCAGAGCAGCTTAGAAAAGGATTTCTTCGCCCTAGTGCCTCTCCTTGCGGATCGCCTGTTCTATTTGTGTCAAAGAGGGACAGAACTATCAGACTCTGTGTCGATTACCGCTCTCTCAATGATGTCACGATAAAGAACAAGTACCCACTCCCCAAGATTAAAGACCTATTTGATCAACTGAATGGAGCCAAGGTGTTTTCCAAGATCGACCTCAGGTCTGGGTACTACCAGCTAAAGATCAGACCCCAAGACATTCCGAAGACGGCGTTCGTAACCCAGTATGGCCTGTATGAATACATTGTCATGTCATTCGAGTTAACTAATGCCCCTGCCTACTTCATGTACCTCATGAATAAGGTCTTCATGGAGTACTTGGACAAGTTCATTGTTGTCTTCACTTATGGCATACTCGTCTTCTCCAAGTCCGATAAAGAACATGAGGAACACTTGAGATTGGTCCTAGAGAAGCTGAGGGAGCACCAGCTTTATACCAAATTCAGCAAGTGTGAATTCTGGCTGCATGAACTTGGATTCTTGGGTCATGTCTTGACTGCAGAAGGATTATAAGTGGATCCTGCCAAGATTGAAGCTGTGACTGAATGGAAAACCCCAACCACCATGAAGGAAGTGAGAAGCTTCCTCAGACTCGCAGTATATCACCGCAAGTTCGTCGAAGGGTTCTCAAGCATTTCCCGACCCATGACCCATCTTTTGAAGAAGGACAAGAAGTTCGAATGGACAGCTAAGTGCGAGCAAAGCTTCCAGGAGCTCAAGAAGAGATTGACCACAACCCTTGTTTTGTCCACCCCTGATATTGAAAAGGAGTTTGTGATTTATTGTGATGCATCAAGGACCGGGATTCGAGGTGTTCTGATGCAAGAAGGCAGAGTTGTAGCATATCTATCAAGATAGCTACGACCCCATGAAGAGAACTATGCAACTCATGATCTTGAGTTAGGAGCCATGGTTCATGCCTTGAAAACATGGTGACACTATCTTCTGGGGAAGCAATGTGAGATATTCACAGACGACAAGAGTTTGAAGTATATCTTCACTCAAAGGGAATTGAACATGAGGCAGCGAAGTGTAGTGACCCGACCTGAAAGGTTGAATCTCCGGTGTTTCTGTACCATCCCAAGATCATGCTGGTACACACAGGATACATCAATGTATATATCAAAGTGAAATCACATAGCTTTATTAATCAAAAATGCCGGCAACATGATACGTACTCTGCAACATGATACGTTGCATCCGTGTAGGTCAGCATATCGAATATGCCGGCAATATCAGAAAAGAGGGGGTGTAAAGTAATCATCTATTCTATATGCAAATATGGCAGGTGGGGTAGTAAGTTTTTGCATAAAGCCAATTTTTTCCTACAACAAGAGAGATTAAAAGTTGTTACTACAATGTTGGTTGATTAATGAGATGGTTCCACCAACCAATTCTCATACCCAAGTTGTCATTAATACACACATCAATATAATTATTTGTGTTGAGAGTTCTAGATAGTTTCAGTTCCTTTGGCTCAAACTGTCCATGACGTGGACACGGCTAATCGATTAGGTTTGGGTACTCTGCAGAGTTTTGCACACGTTCCCCACAAGATTTGATCGCCTCCGGTGGATTTCTCGCACTTCAGGGTGTTTGAGAAATGGATAACCAAAACATGGTCTTCTAAAGGGTTTCCCTGAGACTCTGTGGGTGCCCATCCTTTCCTACGGTTCTTCTACATCTCGTAGCACCGCCTGTCCAGGGTCACCACGATATCCAACCAAGCCAGAGCCCATAATGGCTTGTGGCTGTGCAGGTAAGCCTTGGGTCTTGAAGCATCCATCCATCTCTTTGTGTCTGGGTGGACCTTTCCGGATGAATACTGGCACTTCTCCAGTAACATCTGGGCTAACCACTGGTTTCTCCAGGGCACCGTTAAACCATCATCCACCGAGAGGTATGTTGAAAACTCGGAGTCTTGAAGTCTTGATCATCTTGTAGGTCTTGAAATTATTATCTAACAACTCTCATGAATCACACAACTAACCCCGTCTACTAATAGCATAGCAAAATTAAATCAACGTTTCCTGAGGCCAATGTGTCAAAGGGTTGAGGGGTGCCTACCACATGATACTACATTAAGTAACCAAGTTTCCAAATTACCTACTTTGCATGCAATTGGGGAGATGGTATAACTAATGCAATAAAAACATAGGTATACATGGTCAAAGTGACTTTTCTTGTTGACGATCCTCGTACTCAAGTGACTCTAGATAACAAGCTTCGCACTCCAGATGATCTAACGAATCAAACAAAGAACACAATAAGCATAACCACAATACAGTTCATATAACAGCAAGGTAGACAAATACTTCAACAAATAAATAGCAATAGCAAAAGGAAGAATCACTCAAAGTATAAGACTCTAAATTTTTTGGTGTCAAATCTCTACTAAGACATAACAAGTAAAAAAATTGTTTTGAACAACTAGCCATTTAGATAACAGAAAGTAAGTACAAAATTTTTATTAGAAAACAGAAAGTATTTCATAATAAAAAAATTGTGCAAAAAGAGTTACTACAAGCATTTTTCTAAACAATACTAAAGGTGAAAACAAGATTTACCTATTCAAACTAGAGCACAAAACAAATTAAAAATATTTTTATTAACAAGAAATAATACACCTAATGTTCAAACCACAGAACCTAATGAAATCTATAAATGAAAGGTAAACTAATTCAGATTCAAACTAAAACAAAAATCAAACTAACTAAACTCTATTAAGAACTAAACAGATTCTGTTTTTGTTAAAAACCTTAACCAAATTAATACTAAATATTTTTAAACTATGTAGGATGATAGTTCTAACTAATACAAACGAGTGGCAAAAAGATTCATACAAAAATATATCTTTAAACTCTAGTTATGCAGATTTTAGTAATTTAAGCAAATTTGGTTAGATTCAAATTTTAAAGTTCAAATTTGAAATCTAAGACTACAGGATGAAACTACATGAAATTTGTGACCTAATGCAAACAGAATCAATTTAAAACACTAATTATTTTAAAAGATATAACAAAACTAAAATCAGAACACATTCTATTTTCTAAAACAGAAACAGAAAAAGAAAAAAAAATTAGCTAACGGACAGAGGCTACGTGGCGACTTCCTATTGGTCGAAGGAGCGCGCGTGCGGGTGTTTGCAGGCGGACGACCGAACGTTAGAGGATACCAGTTCGGGATTTTAACTGATCTAATCTAACGCATCGGATCTTGATCGAACGGTCCAGGGGGGGTGCGGTGGCTTACACAGGGGGTGTCGAGGTTTCCAGCGTGGTCAACGGCGGCCGGACGTCGGAGGTGGTCGGAGATGGTCATGTGGTGGTCGAGGGCGGCGTCTAAAGAGCTCAGTCGACGGTGACGAAGATCCGGCATCGAATGGTGGCGTCAGACAGGGCTCGGGACGATGGAGACGACGACCCGGAGCTCTAGGGGGTTCGGGTGGAGTCAGAACTCCGGCGAGGTGGCACGATGGCATTCTGGCGAGGGTAGAGGGGGGCTCGGGGTGGAACGGAGCGCGGCGAGGCAGTGGCTACTTATACGCCAGGTGCGGGGTCAGGAGAGGGAGAGAGGAGAGAGATCCGCGGGGGAGGGATCGCCGTCGAGGTCGGGGCCAGGGGAAGGGGATGAGGGCGCTGATGAAGCTATCGGACGGTGGGTACCGCGGGTCAGTGAGAGAGGGGGCGGAATCAGTGCGTTGGTGACCGATCCGGAGGGATCTCGGGGCTTAAAGGCTGTGGGCCGGCCGGTTTGCTAATTAAAACATTTAAATACGTTTCCTTTTCTATTTTCCAGAACGTTGAAAATCTTTTAATGCATTCAAATCATTTCCAAACATAGGGAATGTATATATCAAAATGATCAGGGGAATAAATGCAATTTAATGAACATTTTTCTTCTATCAAAATGAATACTTTAAAAAATATTTTTCAGAAAATGCCTAATTGATTTTAAATTCTTTTGAGATAACTTTCAAATAAACCCCTAGTTTTATTTTTCAAATAATTCACCAAGATGCTCCTGGTGTGGAGTGTCATGTTACTCCTCTTTTTTTTGAATCATTCCAGAGATTTTCAAATAAGTGAAACAAGTAAATGGAGAAAGGGAAAGGGGCCTTTTAGAAATCCAAAAGAAGAACTTCAACAATTCATTTCATTCAAACAAAGTGATGATGGTGCATAGCTATATTTCAGAACATTCCAAAATGAAATTTTGGGATGTTACAAAACTACCAACCTTAAGATGAATCTCGCCCTCGAGATTCGGGTAGGCTTTTCCTCGTAGGCCAGGTCTTTGTCAAGTTGTATGGCCTCTAGGGGCACTATGTCTCTCAAAGGAATATCAACCATCTCAGCATGGCATTTCTTCAGCTGGGAAACATGGAAGACATCATGAACTCCAGACAATCCTTCCGGCAATTCCAGCTTGTATGCAACTTCGCCTCTACGTTCAAGAATTTTGGAGGGGCCTATGAATTTGGGTGCTAACTTTCCTTTAACACCAAACCTCTTGATTCCTCGAAGTGGGGACACACGAAGGTATGCTCGGTCTCCAACTTCATATGTCACCTCCTTGTGTTTGTTATCAGCATAGCTTTTCTGCATGGACTGGGCTATCTTGAGTCGGTCTCGAATCAGTTTGACCTTTTCTTCAGAATCTCGGATAAGATCGGGACCAAAAATTTTTCGGTCTCCAACACCATCCCACATCAATGGTGTTCTGCACCTCCTTCCGTATAAAGCTTCAAAAGGGGCCATCTTCAGACTAGTCTGATAACTGTTGTTGTATGAGAACTCTACGTAAGGTAAGTTGTCATCCCAACTAGACCCATAGTCTAGCACTCAAGCTCTCAACATGTCCTCCAAGATCTGGTTGACTCTCTTGGTCTGTCCATCGGTCTGCGGATGAAAAGCTGTACTGAATTCTAGCCTTGTACCCATAGTTTCATGTAACTGATGCCAAAACTTTGAGGTAAATTGTGTTCCTCTATCTTACACGATACTCCTTGGAACTCCATGCAGACATACAATCCTGGTCATATATATCTTGGTTAACTTGGCACTGGTATAGGTGGTCTTCACTGGAATGAAATAAGCCACCTTGGTCAAGTGATCGACCACTACCCAGATGGAATCATAACCTGAACGGGTCCAGGGTAATCCTGTGATGAAGTCCATACCAAGCTTATCCAATTTCCACTCAGGTATCGGCAAAGTTTGGAGTAACCCTTCTGGTTTCTGATGTTCCGCCTTTACTCGCTGACAAACATCACATACCGCAACATGTTTGGCAATATCCTTCTTCATACCTGTCCCCAGTAACTTTCCTTCAAATCCAAGTACATCTTGGTGTTGCCCGGGTGTATCGAGTAGGGTGAATTGTGGGCCTGTTGAAGTATCAACTTCCTGAGCTCTGGGTCATTGGGCACATAAATTCGGTTCTCAAACCATAGAGTACCTTGTTCATCTTCACGAAAGTCTTTAGCTTTTCCATCCTTCATTCTCTGCTTTATCTCAGCTATCTCCTTGTCCGATTTCTAGGCTTCACGAATTCTTTCAGTCAAGGTGGACTGAATCTATAGTGTGGCAACATATCCTTTTGGAACTATCTCTGACCGAACATCCCTGAGATCATCGGTTAACTCCTGGGGTAATCCTCCGGCTATGTGTGTGTTCACATAACTCTTTCTACTCAAAGCATCTGGTACAACGTTTGCCTTTCCTGGATGGTAATGCAGTCTCATGTCATAGTCCTTGATTAACTCTAACCATCTCCTTTGTCTGAGGTTCAACTCCTTCTGTGTTAAGATATACTTCAGGATTTTATGATCAGTGTAAACATCACAACTATTTCTGATAAGGAAATGTCTCCAGGTCTTGAGTGCGTGCACTACGGCTGCTAGTTCCAAATCATGGGTGGCATAGTTCAACTCATGAGGTCATAGCTATCTGCATGCATAGGCTACAACTTTTCCCTCCTGCATGAGTACTCCTCCAAGTCCTTGACGTGATGCGTCACAATAAACCTGGAAGTCCTTCCAAATATTTGGCAGTATCAACACCGGGGCTGTGACCAAACGTTTCTTCAACTCCTGGAAACTGGCTTCACATTCCTCAATCCAAATATACTTAGACTCTTTCTTCAACAACTCTGTCATGGGCTTGGCAATCTTTGAGAAATTCTCAATGAACCTCCGGTAATATCCGGCAAGTCCAAGAAAACTGCGGATCTCCTTAACTGAGGTCGGTGACTTCCACTCAGTGACTGCTTCAACCTTAGCGGGGTCTACTCCTATTCCTTCTCCGGAAATAACATGTCCAAGGAATCCGACTTCCGTTAGCCAGAATTCACATTTACTGTACTTGGCATATAACTGATGCTCTCTAAGCTTCTCCAGAACTAAACACAAGTGTTCCTTGTGTTCTTCCTCGCTCTTGGAGAATATCAAAATGTCATCGATGAACACCACGACAAACTTGTCCAGATATTCCATAAACACTTTGTTCATCATATTCATGAAGTAGGCAGGAGCATTAGTCAAACCAAAAGACATGACTGTATACTCATATAAGCCATACCTTGTGGTGAAGGCTGTTTTGGGTATATCCTATTCACGAATTTTCAGCTGGTGATACCCTGATCGAAGATCAATCTTGGCGAATACTTTGGCTCCTACTAGGTGATCAAACAGGTCATTAATCATCGGTAGAGGGTACTTATTCTTGATAGTTACCTCGTTCAATGCACGATAATCGACTACCATCCTCAAGGTTTTATCTTTCTTCTCCACCAAAAGTACTGGGGCTCCCCAAGGTGAAGAACTTGGGAGAATATATCCCTTATCCAATGGCTCCTTAATCTGCTTATTGATTTCTACTAAATCATTTGTGGGCATCCGATAGGGTCGCTTGGAAATTGGGGCTATTCCTGGTAGTAACTCTATCAGAAACTCAATCTCTCTATCTGGTGGCATGCCTGGTAATTCCTCCGGGAATACATCTGGAAAGTCTTGTACAACCGACACTTCCTCCTGAACAACTCATGTGAGGGAATTTAACCGAGCACTCATCTGTGTGCGCCGGGATACATACTTAATCCTCTTGTTCTCCGGGGTGGTGAGTAAAATAGTCTTGCTGGGGCAATCAAGGTTTCCTTCATACTTGGTCATCCAATCCATGCCTAGGACTACATCCAATCCCTGGGATTCTAAGACAATGAGGTCGGTGGGGAAAACATGATCCCTATATGGAGTTTCAATGTGTGGCATCCTATCCCTGCCATCATCATCCCTCCTGGGGAATTGACCTTAATGGGCTGACTAAGGGTTCTGGTGGGTAATCCATACTTTTCCACAACTACCCTTGATATGAGTGAATGAGCTGCACCAGAATCAAAAAGTTCCATAACTGGACGTGAATGCAATAAAAACTTACCAACCACAGTCTCGGGCTGATCATAGACTTCTTCCACATCAATGTGGTTCACCTGAGCACGGGGAAACGGGTTTGGCTTCTTAGTTGCGGAGTTGCCATTGTTTTTGCCGTTTCCATTTCCTTGCTTGTTCTTAGACATTCAGTGGCATAGTGCCCTGTCTTCTAGCACTTGAAACAGGTGATATGGTTCAGATCCTTCCGAGCTGGAGCGGGACGGTGTTGGTTGCCATTCCCACTTCCATTGCATTCTTGAAGTTGCCATTGTTGGGACGATTATTCCCATTTCCTCCATGGTTGTGGCCTCCATGGTTTTGCACGTGATGAGTGTGTCCTCCATACTTACCGGTCCCTGATCCGGTATTTCCTGAGTACGGGGAGTAGCGGGGCTTTTGTTGAGCTCCAGAGTTAGACTTCCCCTGTCCATACTTTCTCTTACGGTTTTCAATTTGCTGTTGTTTCCCCTCTAAGATGAGGGCCATGTCTACAAGCTCCTGGTAGTTGTTGAAAGTAGCCACCATCAGCTGCATGCTCAACTCATCGTTTAGTCCTTCTAGGAACTTCTCCTGTTTGGCTACATCATCGGCCACATCTCCTGGTGCATAACGAGCTAACATGCTGAATTCATACACATACTGGGCCACGGAGTGGTTCCCCTGGCGTAAGTTGCGAAACTCACGCTTCTTCAGACTCATGGCTCCAACTGAGACATGAGTAGTGCGGAAAGCTAGCTTGAACTGCTCCCAAGTCACACCAGCAATGGGGTACGTGGTGGTGTAGTTATCCCACCATGAAGGTGCTGGTCCCTCTAGTTGATGGGCGGCGAAACGCACCTTTTCATCCTTAGTGCATCTAGCAGTGGTGAGCTCCGTCTCCATCTTGCGGAGCCAATCATCTGCTACAATGGGCTTAGTGCTGCTAGAGAAAGGTTGTGGATTCAGCCTCAGAAAACGGGTGAGGTTGTCGCCTTGAGGTGGAGGGTGGTTGTTGTGGTTGTTGGTCTGGTTCTGGATCAACAGCTGCATAAGGGCATTCTTCTACTGGAGAAGTTGTGTGAGTTCCGGCGGGAAGGTGAAATCGGGCTCACGTCGCGGAGGCATCTTGCTATTTTCAGAGGGGTGAGAATTAGAATAGAACAAGGACCTAAAAGAAAATTTCACTACCCATATGCAATGCAACAAACATATCACACCAAACACTCATTCATTTATTCAACTCAAGGTTCAAACATCGAGATACAAGTCTCCAAATCAAACTAAGCATCGACCTACGCTTTAACGATGAAAATAAAGATACATGGGGGCATAACTAAAGTTCTCCTCAAAAGTACATGATGATGTGGCCTCCTCCGGTGACGCTCTCCTCATAGTCATCATCGTTGCTGATCAAGGGAGCTATGTCTCCTTCTGGGTGAAGGTTTTCCCCCATGTCCAGCTGTTCCTCTAGAGTTGCAATGCGAGTGTTCAGCTTCTCGATCATCTCTAAGAAATCCTTCACTTCCTGCTCATGCTTGTACTTGGCTTCCCGTAGGTCAGCTTCGAGGTCAATCTCGCGGTTCATCAGCCTCTTGATCATCTTCGTGTCGGGACGTACCCGAAGCTCCAAGGTCCTGATGTGCGTCTCCAAAGTCTGGATATAGGAAAGGGTGGAGTCTTTAGTGGGAGTGTTTATGATATTTCCATTGGCATCCTTGCGACAAACCACGCTGAGTCCTGGCGAAATGGGACCACCCCTGTATTCCTCCTAATACGTCCAAGGGCACGGTGAATCGCCATGTCCCTCCCAAGAATCCAGCTGGGTGCCACAAACTTGAAGTCGATGGGTTCCTTACGATTTCCAAAGGTCTTTCCAGGGATGTGCACCTCGATCCTGTAGCGACCGTCTTGTGGAAAAGACATGATAGGAGTCCCGTTGATGCTTGGCAAAGCGATCCTTACGTCCTTGACGATCTTCACCAGCTCCTTGCCAAAGGGCATCGTCGCGTCAGGCTAACAAAACTCCATGATCAAAACTGGGATGAAGGTGGCCATCTATAAATTTTGAAATAAATCGGAGGGAAGTCAGAAACGAGCAGATGAGAGTATAAGAATTTTGAAGACAAAAGAAAAAAATCCTCAGGCTTTTCCAATTCTAGAGGTTGCATCCTACGGTCAGCGTGTGCTCTGATACCATTTCTGTAGTGACCCGACCTGAAAGGTCGAATCTCCGGTGTTTCTGTACCATCCCAAGATCATGCTAGTACACACACGGTACATCAATGTATATATCAAAGTGAACTAATACAACTTTATTAATCAAAAATCTCATATCGAGTTCTTTATTACAATAAGAATTACAATAAAGTGGGTGAAGGCCAACTCATGAGAATAACTAATCTTGCGGAAGCTTCAAAGGTAGTTGAGTCCATCTAACTCCAAGGGCATCTCACCGAGCGTAGAGTGTATCCTCACTCCTGGTCGGAAAAGTACTCTGCAACATGATACGTTGCAGCCGTGTAGGTCAGCATATTGAATATGCCGGCAATGTCACAAAAGAGGGGGTGTAAAGTAATCATTTATTCTATATGCAAATATGGCAGGTGGGGTAGTAAGTTTTTGCATAAAGCCAATTTTTTCCTACAACAAGAGAGAGCAAAAGTTATTACTACAATGTTGGTAGATTAATGAGATGGTTCCACCAACCAATTATCATACCCAAGTTGTCATTAATACCCACATCAATATAATTATTTGTGTTGAGAGTTCCAGATAGTTTCAGTTCCTTTGGCTCAAACTGTCCATGACTGTGGACACGGCTAATCGATTAGGTTTGGGTACTCTGCAGAGTTTTGCACACGTTCCGCACAAGATTTGATCGCCTCCGTTGGATTTCTCGCACTTCAGGGTGTTTGAGAAACGGATGACCAAAACATGGTCTTCTAAAGGGTTTCCCGGAGACTCTGTCGGTGCCCATCCTTTCCTACCGTTCTTCTACATCTCGTAGCACTGCCTGTCCAGGGTCACCATGATATCCAACCAAGCCAGTGCCCATAATGGCTTGTGGCTGTGCAGGTAAGCCTTGGGTCTTGAAGCATCCATCCATCTCTTTGTGCCTGGGTGGACCTTTCCACATGAATACTGGCCCTTCTCCAGGAACATCTAGGCTAACCACTGGTTTCTCCAGGGCGCCGTTCAACCATCATCCACCCAGAGGTATGTTGAAAACTCGCAGTCTTGAAGTCTTGATCATCTTGTAGGTCTTGAAATTATTATCTCACAACTCTCATGAATCACACAACCTACCCCGTCTACTAATAGCATAGCAAAATTAAATCAGCGTTTCCCAGGGCCAATGTGTCAAAGGGTTGAGCGGTGCCTACCACATAATACTACATTAAGTAACCAAGTTTCCAAATTACCTACTTTGCATGCAATTGGGGAGATAGTAGAACTAATGCAATAAAAACATAGGTATACATGGTCAAAGTGACTTGCCTTGCTGACGATCCTCATACTCAAGTGACTCTAGATAACAAGCTTCACACTCCGGATGATCTAACGAATCAAACAAAGCACACAATAAGCATAACCACAATACAATTCATACAACAGCAAGGTAAACAAATACTTCAACAAATAAATAGCACAATCAAAAGGAAGAATCACTCAAAGTATAAGACTCTAAAATTTTTGGTGTCAAATCTCTACAAAGACATAACAAGTAAAAAAAATTGTTTTGAACAACTAGCCATTTAGATAAGAGAAAGTAAGTACAAGATTTTTATTAGAAAACAGAAAGTATTTCATTATAAAAAAATTGTGCAAAAAGAGTTACTACAAAGCATTTTTCTAAACAATACTAAAGGTGAAAACAAGATTTACCTATTCAAACTAGAGCACAAAACAAATTTAAAATATTTTTATTAACAGGAAATAATACACCTAATGTTGAAAGAACAGAACCTGATGAAATCTAAAAACAAAAGGTAAACTAATTCAGATTCAAACTAAAACTAAAATCAAACTAACTAAACTCTATTAAGAACTAAACAGATTCTGTTTTTGTTAAAAACCTTAACCAAATTCATCCTAAGAATTCTCAAACCATGTAGTATGATAGGTCTAACTAATACAAACCAGTGGCAAAAAGATTCATACAAAAATATATTTTTAAGCTCTAGTTATACAGATTTTAGTAATTTAAGCAAATTTGGTTAGATTCAAATTTTAAAGTTCAAATTTGAAATCTAAGACTACGGGATGAAACAACATGAATTTTTTGACCTAATACAAAAATAATCAATTTAAAAGACTAATTAGTTTAAAAGATATAACCAAAATAAAATCAGAACACATTTTGTTTTCTAAAACAGAAAGAGAAAAAGAAAAAAATTAGCTAACAGACAGAGGCTACGTGGCGACTTCCTATTGGTCGAAGGAGCGCGCGTGCGGGTGTTTGCGGGCGGACGACCGAACGTTAGAGAAAACTGGTTCGGGATTTTAAGTGATCTAATCTAACGTGTCGGATCTGGATCGAATGGTCCAGGGGGGTGCGGTGGATTACAGAGGGGGTGTCGAGGTTTCCGGCGAGGTCAACGGCGGCCGGACGTCGGAGGTGGTCGGAGATGGTCGTGTGGTGGTCGGGGGCGGCGTCCGAAAAGCTCAGATGACGGCGACGAAGATCCGGCATCGAATGGTGGCGTCAGACGGGGCTGGGGACGACGGAGACGACGACCCGGAGCTCTGGGGGTTCAGGTGGAGTTAGAACTCCGGCGAGGTGGTGCGGTGGCGTTCTGGCGAGGGTAGAGTGGGGCTTGGGGTGGAACGGAGCGCAGCGAGGCAGTGGCTACTTATAGGCCAGGTGCGGGGTCGGGAGAGGGAGAGAGGAGAGAGATCCGCGGGGGAGGGATCGCCGTCGAGGTCGGGGCGAGGGGAAGGGGATGAGCGTGCTGATGAAGTTGTCGGACGGTGGGTCTTGTGGGTCAGTGAGAGAGGGGGCGGAATCAGTGCGTCGGTGACCGATCCGGAGGGATCCCGGGGCTTAAAGGATGTGGGCCGGCCGGTTTGCTAATTAAAACGTTTAAATATGTTTCCTTTTCTATTTTCCAGAATGTTTAAAATCCTTTAATGCATTCAAATCATTTCCAAACATAGGGAATATATATATCAAAATGATCAGGGGAATAAATTCTATTTAATGAACATTTTTCCTCTGTCAAAATGAATACTTAAAAAAATATTTTTCAGAAAATGCCTAATTGATTTTAATTTCTTTTGAGATAACTTTCAAATAAACCCCTGGTTTTATTGTTCAAATAATTCACCAAGATGATCCCGGTGCGGAGTGTCATGTTACTGCTCTCTTTTTTGAATAATTCCAGAGATTTTCAAATAAGTGAAACAAGTAAATGGAGAAAAGGAAAGGGGCCTTTTAGAAAACCAAAAGAAGAACTTCAACAATTCATTTCATTCAAACAAGTGATGATGATGCATAGCTATATTTCATAACATTCCAAAATGAAATTTTGGGATGTTACACGAAGATGGTTTGAATTGATCAAGGACTACGACCTGAGTGTTCAATACCACCCCGGAAAGGCCAATGTGGTAGCAGACGCCTTAAGCAGAAAGGCTTGTTCCTTGAATGCTATGATTAAGGAAAGGCTACCCGCCTTATATGAAGAACTTGAGAGCTTCGGCCTGGAAGTGGTTGCACTAGGATTCCTTGCCAGCCTCGAAGCAAATCCTACCTTGATGGATGATATCAAGGAATCCCAGAAGAGATACGAGAGCATTGAAGGCATCAAGAGGAAGATCAAGGCAGGCAAGGCCCCAGGATTCTCGGTGGACGAACAAGGAGTTGTAAGGTTCAGGACTCGCATTTGCGTACCCAACAAGGAAGATCTCAAGAACCTGATCTTGCAGGAAGCTCATGACACTCCATACTCCATCCATCCTGGAGGAACCAAGATGTATCAAGACCTCAAGGCAAGATTCTGGTGGCATGGCATGAAACGAGAGATAGGCACGTTCGTTGCTAAGTGTGACATATGCCAAGGGGTCAAGGCTGAGCATCAGCGACCCGCTGGACTACTGCAACCTCTCAAAGTGCCTGAATGTTAATGGGATAAAGTCAGGATGGATTTCGTCACCGGCTTACCAAGATCAAGCAAGGGACATGATTCCATTTGGGTCATTGTCGACCACCTGACCAAGGTAGCCCATTTCATTCCTATCAAGACAACCTACGACGGCAACAAGTTAGTCAGTCTCTACATCAAGCGTATTGTGAGCCTTCACGGAATTCCAAAGGAGATCGTGTCAGATCGAGGGACCCAATTCACCTCAAGATTTTGGAAGATGTTTCAAGAAGCTATGGGAACCAAGCTCTCCTTAAACAATATTTTTCACCCCTAGACCGGCGGACAAATGGAACAAGTAAATCAGATACTCGAAGATATGCTCCGCGCTTGTGTTTTGGCATATGGAGCCAAGTGGGAAGATTGGCTACCATTCGCCGAGTTCTCCTACAACAATAACTATCAGTCGAGTCTTCAGATGGCACCATTTGAGGTGTTGTATGGGCGCAAGTGTCGTACTCCCCTCAACTGGTCAAAGGCCGGAGAAGGATTAATTTTTGGACCGGACATCCTCTGCGAAGTTGAAGAGCAAGTTCAACTCATCCGAGAACGTCTAGAGACTGCCAAGTCAAGGCAAAAGAGTTGCGCCGACTCTCACCGCTCGAGATCTGAGCTTCAACCACAGAGATCATGTATGTCTTCGAGTCACACCTCTTAAAGGAACCAAGCGTTTTCACGTCAAAGTGAAACTCACACCCAAATACATCAGCCCCTTCAAGGTCACTACAAGACGAGGAGAAGTTGCCTACCAGCTAGAGTTACCTTCCGAGCTGTCGGATGTGCACAATGTCTTTCACATGTCGCAACTATGGAAATGTCCACGCGTTCCCAACTGCTCCGACCTCTACAAGGACATCGACCATCAAGCCATCGATCTTCAGCCAGATCTCACTTATCGTGAGAGGCCGGTTTGCATACTAGATGAAGCCGAGCGCTCCATCCGAAGCCGTACCATCAAGTACTTCAAGGTTCAATGGAGAAACCACCTAAAGCAACCTGGGAGCATGAAGATTATCTTAGATCAAAGTTCTCGTATCTTTTTAGCGCTTAGCCTAGGAATCTCGAGGACGAGTTTCTTGTAAGGGGGGAAGGTCTGTCACACCCTGTGTTTGTATCACATTGTTATGTTTGGGTTTATAAAATTTGGAGCCAACTAAAACTTTTTCAAGGTGCTTGTGCTTGTTTGCTATGTTGTTTGCTATGTTGTTTGCTTGCTTGTTGATTGTGTTGTGGCACTACTAGGTTCCAATCCACTTCATATTTATCTTCCATGCCCCAAACCTCTTGCCCAATGATCATGCCATGTGAATAGTGCCCAAAACTATTTTTATCAAATATTTTTTTAACCAAAAACGATTTATTCAAATCTGGTTTTCAAAACCTCCTGAAATGAGGTTTGCACTACAAGTCCTCAAATTAGGTAGATCCTTCCTTCCCAAAAGCTTTATTTCAAACCCACTATATATAAGACTTCCCAAAACCACGAAATAGTACTTTTAAAGTTTATTTTCACATTTTATTTAATGGCTTTTTCTTAAGGCTATAAATGTTTTTTCTTAGGGAAAAATGATTTAAATGCTTTAAAAATATTTGAGAAAATTTGGAGAAAATCAGTGGACATATATTTTCCATATATATGAGTTTCAACCCAAGGGCACGATCAGATCATGGCAAAATCACTCAAAACCCTTTCTGTTCAAATCAAACTTTTCGAATATTTCTATAAGAAATATTCTCAATAAATTCTAGGAAAACTCCAGCAAGTCAACACTATCATAGGTGACGATCTTGCCAAGTTTCATCTCAGTCCAATTTGGTTTGGTTCATCAAACCATCCCAAAACCGTTCCTGTCTAGAAT